>OY253744.1:27932341-30332341 GCA_958009045.1 Oxytorus armatus
TTGACCGACTTTGCTAAAAAATCATTCGTCCATTTCGAAGGTCGTATCCTCTTTTTTAACGAATCGTGTTGACTGTTAGGACTCTCTAGTATGTAAAAAAAAATATAAACTGAAAGATATCGGAAGTGAACCTTGAGGAGCGGTGGTCGGAGCGACCCCATTCTGGACCGACTTTGGTAAAAAATCATTCGTCCAATTCGAAGGTCGTGTCGTCTTTATTGACGAATCGTGATTAGTTTTAGGACTCTCTAGTATGTAAAAAAAAATATAAACCGAAAGATATCGGAAGAGAAAGTTGAGGAGCGATGGTCAGAGCGACCCCATTCTGGACCAACTTTGGAAAAAATCATTCGTCCAATTCGAAGGTCTTGTCGTCTTTATTGACGAATCGCGATGAGTTTTAGGACTCTCTAGTATGTAAAAAAAAATATAAACCGAAAGATATCGGAAAGAGAAAGTTGAGCAGCGATGGTCAGAGCGTCCCCATTCCGGACCGACATTGGTAAAAATCTTTCGTTCAATTCGAAGGTCGTATCCTCGTTTTTAACGAATCGTGATGGCTTTTAGGACTCTCTAGTATGTAAAAAAATATATAGACCGAAAGATATCGGAAGGGAAACTTGAAGAGCGATGGTCGGAGCGAACCATTCAGGACCGACTTTGCTAAAAAATCATTCGTTCAATTCGAAGGTCGTATCGTCTTTATTGACGAATCGTGATGACTTTTAGGACCCTCTAGTATGTAAAAAAAAATATAAACTAAAAGATATCGGAAGGGAAACTTGAGGAGCGGTGGTCGGAGCGACCCCATTCTGGACCGACTATGGTAAAAATCTTTCGTTCAATTCGAAGGTCGTATCCTCTTTTTTAACGAATCGTGATGACTTTTAGGACTCTCTAGTATGTAAAAAAAAATATAAACTGAAAGATATCGGAAGGGAAACTTGAGGCGCGATGGTCAGAGCGACCCCATTCCGGACCGACATTGGTAAAAATCTTTCGTTCAATTCGAAGTTCGTATCCTCTTTTTTGACGAATCGTGATGACTTTTAGGACTCTGTAGTATGTAAAAAAAATAGAAACCGAAAGATATCGGAAGGGAAACTTGAGGAGCGGTGGTCAGAGCGACCCCATTCCGGACCGACTTTGGTAAAAATCTTTCGTTCAATTCGAAGGTCGTATCCTCTTTTTTAACAAATCGTGATGACTTTTAGGACACTCTAGTATGTAAAAAAATATATTAACCGAAAGATATCAGAAGGCAAACTTGAGGAGCGGTGGTCAGAGCGACCCCATTTCGGACCCACTTTGGTAAAAATCTTTCGTTCAATTCGAAGGTCATATCCTTTTTTTTAACGAATCATGATGGCTTTTAGGACTCTCTAGTATGTAAAAAAAATATAAACCGAAAGATATCGGAAGGGAAACTTGAAGAGCGGTGGTCGGAGCGAACCATTCTGGACTGACTTTGCTAAAAAATAATTCGTCCATTTCGAAGGTCGTATCCTCTTTTTAACGAATCGTGGTGACTTTTAGGACTCTTTAGTATGTAAAAAAAATATAAACCGAAAGATATGAGAAGGGAAACTTGAGGAGCGGTGGTCAGAGCGACCCCATTCCGGACCGACATTGGTAAAAATCTTTTGTTCAATTGGAAGGTCGTATCCTCTTTTTTAACCAATCGTGATGACTTTTAGGACTCTTTAGTATGTAAAAAAAAAAATAAACCGAAAGATATCAGAAGGGAAACTTGAGGAGCGGTGGTCAGATCGACCCAATGGGGTCGAGATTTTTACCAAAGTCGGTCCGGAATGCCGGACCGACTTTGGTAAAAATCTTTCGTTCAATTCGAAGGTCATATCCTCTTTTTTAACGAATCATGATGGCTTTTAGGACTCTCTAGTATGTATAAAAAATATAAACCGAAAGATGTCGGAAGGGAAACTTGAAGAGCGGTGGTCGGAGCGAACCATTCTGGACTGACTTTGCTAAAAAATCATTCGTCCATTTCGAAGGTTGCATCCTCTTTTTAACGAATCGTGGTGACTTTTTAGACTCTCTAGTATGTAAAAAAAAATATAAACTGAAAGATATCGGAAGTGAAACTTGAGGAGCGGTGGTCGGAGCGACCCCATTCTGGACCGACTTTGGTAAAAAATCATTCGTCCAATTCGAAGGTCGTGTCGTCTTTATTGACGAATCGTGATGAGTTTTAGGACTCTCTAGTATGTAAAAAAAAATATAAACCGAAAGATATCGGAAGTGAAACTTGAGGAGCGGTGGTCGGAGCGACCCCATTCCGGACCGACATTGGTAAAAATCTTTCGATCAATTCAAAGGTCGTATCCTCTTTTTTAATGAATTGTGATGACTTTTAGGACGCTCTAGTGTGTAAAAAAAAATATAAACCGAAAGATATCGGAAGAGAAACTTGAGGAGCGATGGTCAGAGCGACCCCATTCTGAACCGACTTTGGTAAAAAATCATTCGTCCATTTCGAAGGTCGTATCCACTCTTTAAACGAATCGTGGTGACTTTTAGGACTCTCTAGTATGTAAAAAAAAATATAGACTGAAAGATATCGGAAGGGAAACTTGAGGAGCGGTGGTCGGAGCGACCCCATTCTGGACCGACTTTGGTAAAAAATCTTTCGTCCAATTCGAAGGTCGTGTCGTCTTTATTGACGAATCGTGATGACTTTTAGGACTCTCTAGTATGTAAAAAAAAATCTAAACCAAAAGATATCGGAAGAGAAACTTGAGGAGCGATGGTCAGAGCGACCCCATTCTGAACCGACTTTGGTAAAAAATCATTCGTCCATTTCGAAGGTCGTATCCCCTCTTTAAACGAATCGTGGTGACTTTTAGGACTCTCTAGTATGTAAAAAAAAATATATACTGAAAGATATCGGAAGGGAAACTTGAGGAGCGGTGGTCGGAGCGACCCCATTCTGGACCGACTTTGGTAAAAAATCATTCGTCCAATTAGAAGGTCGTGTCGTCTTTATTGACGAATCGTGATGACTTTTAGGACTCTCTAGTATGTAAAAAAATATATAAACCGAAAGATATCAGAAGAGAAACTTGAGGAGCGATGGTCAGAGCGACCCCATTCTGGACCGACTTGGCTAAAAAATCATTCGTCCAATTCAAAGGTCGTATTCTCTTTTTCGGCGAATCGCGGTAACTTTTAGGACTCTCTAGTATGTACAAAAAATATAAACCGAAAGATATCGGAAGGGAAACTTGATGAGCGGTGGTCGGAGCGACCCCATTCTGGATCGACGTTGGTAAAAATCTTTCGTTCAATTTGAAGGTCGTATCTTTTTTTTTAACGAATCGTGATGACTTTTAGGACTCTGTAGTATGTAAAAAAAAATATAAACCGAAAGATATCGGAAGAAAAACTTGAGGAGCGATGGTCAGAGCGACCCCATTCTGGACGGACTTTGCTAAAAAATCATTCGTCCAATTCAAAGTTCGTATTCTCTTTTTCGGCGAATCGTGGTGACTTTAAGGACTCTTTGGTATGTGTAAAAAAATATAAACCGAAAGATATCAGAAGGGAAACTTGAGGAGCGGTGGTCGGAGCGAGCCCATTCTGGACCGACTTTGCTAAAAAATCATTCGTCCATTTCGAAGGTCGTATCCTTTTTTTAACAAATCGAGGTGACTTTTAGGACTCTGTAGTATGTAAAAAAAACAGAAACCGAAAGATATCGGAAGGGAAACTTGAGGAGCGGTGGTCAGAGCGACCCCATTCTGGACCGACTTTGCTAAAAAATCATTCGTCCAATTCCAAGGTCGTATTCTCTTTTTGGAGAATCGTGGTGACTTTTAGGACTCTTTAGTATGTGAAAAAAAATATAAACCGAAAGATATGAGAAGGGAAACTTGAGGAGCGGTGGTCAGAGCGACCCGATTCCGGACGGACATTGGTAAAAATCTTTCGTTCAATTGGAAGATCGTATCCTCTTTTTTAACCAATCGTGATGACTTTTAGGACTCTCTAGTATGTAAAAAAAAATATTAACCGAAAGATATCAGAAGGGAAACTTGAAGAGCGGTGGTCGGAGCGAACCATTCTGGACTGACTTTGCTAAAAAATAATTCGTCCATTTCGAAGGTCGTATCCTCTTTTTAACGAATCGTGGTGACTTTTAGGACTCTTTAGTATGTAAAAAAAATATAAACTGAAAGATATCGGAAGTGAAACTTGAGGAGCGGTGGTCGGAGCGACCCCATTCTGGACCGACTTTGGTAAAAAATCATTCGTCCAATTCGAAGGTCGTGTCGTCTTTATTGACGAATCGTGATGAGTTTTAGGACTCTCTAGTATGTAAAAGAAATATAAACTCAAAGATATCGGAAGAGAAAGTTGAGGAGCGATGGTCAGAACGACCCCTTTCTGGACCGACTTTGCTAAAAAATCATTTGTCCAATTCAAAGGTCGTATTCTCTTTTTCGGCGAATCGCGGTGACTTTTAGGACTCTTTAGTATGTGTAAAAAATATGAACCAAAAGATATCAGAAGGGAAACTTGAGGAGCGGTGGTCAGAGCGACCCCATTCCGGACCGACATTGGTAAAAATCTTTCGTCCATTTCGAAGATCGTATCCACTTTTTTAGCGAATCGTGATCACTTTTAGGACTTTCTAGTATGTAAAAAAAAATATAAACTGAAAGATATCGGGAAGGGAAACTTAAGGAGCGGAGGTCAGAGCGACCCCATTCTGGACCGACTATGGTAAAAATCTTTCGTTCAATTCGAAGGTCGTATCCTCTTTTTTAACGAATCGTGATGACTTTTAGGACTCTTTAGTATGTGTAAAAAAATATAAACCGCAAGATATCAGAAGGGAAACTTGAGGAGCGGTGGTCAGAGCGACCCCATTCCGGACCGACTTTGGTAAAAATCTTTCGTTCAATTCGAAGGTCGTATCCTCTTTTTTAACGAATCGTGATGACTTTTAGGACTCTCTAGTGTGTAAAAAAAAATATAAACCGAAAGATATCGGAAGAGAAACTTGAGGAGCGATGGTCAGAGCGACCCCATTCTGGACCGACTTTGGTAAAAAATCATCCGTCCAATTCGAAGGTCGTGTCGTCTTTATTGACGAATCGTGATGACTTTTAGGACTCTCTAAGTATGTAAAATAAAATATATACTGAAAGATATCGGAAGGGAAACTTGAGGAGCGGTGGTCGGAGCGACCCCATTCTGGACCGACTTTGGTAAAAAATCATTCGTCCAATTCGAAGGTCGTGTCGTCTTTATTGACGAATCGTGATGAGTTTTAGGACTCTCTAGTATGTAAAAAAAAATATAAACCGAAAGATATCGGAAGTGAAACTTGAGGAGCGGTGGTCGGAGCGACCCCATTCCGGACCGACATTGGTAAAAATCTTTCGATCAATTCAAAGGTCGTATCCTCTTTTTTAATGAATTGTGATGACTTTTAGGACGCTCTAGTGTGTAAAAAAAAATATAAACCGAAAGATATCGGAAGAGAAACTTGAGGAGCGATGGTCAGAGCGACCCCATTCTGAACCGACTTTGGTAAAAAATCATTCGTCCATTTCGAAGGTCGTATCCACTCTTTAAACGAATCGTGGTGACTTTTAGGACTCTCTAGTATGTAAAAAAAAATATAGACTGAAAGATATCGGAAGGGAAACTTGAGGAGCGGTGGTCGGAGCGACCCCATTCTGGACCGACTTTGGTAAAAAATCTTTCGTCCAATTCGAAGGTCGTGTCGTCTTTATTGACGAATCGTGATGACTTTTAGGACTCTCTAGTATGTAAAAAAAAATCTAAACCAAAAGATATCGGAAGAGAAACTTGAGGAGCGATGGTCAGAGCGACCCCATTCTGAACCGACTTTGGTAAAAAATCATTCGTCCATTTCGAAGGTCGTATCCCCTCTTTAAACGAATCGTGGTGACTTTTAGGACTCTCTAGTATGTAAAAAAAAATATATACTGAAAGATATCGGAAGGGAAACTTGAGGAGCGGTGGTCGGAGCGACCCCATTCTGGACCGACTTTGGTAAAAAATCATTCGTCCAATTAGAAGGTCGTGTCGTCTTTATTGACGAATCGTGATGACTTTTAGGACTCTCTAGTATGTAAAAAAATATATAAACCGAAAGATATCAGAAGAGAAACTTGAGGAGCGATGGTCAGAGCGACCCCATTCTGGACCGACTTGGCTAAAAAATCATTCGTCCAATTCAAAGGTCGTATTCTCTTTTTCGGCGAATCGCGGTAACTTTTAGGACTCTCTAGTATGTACAAAAAATATAAACCGAAAGATATCGGAAGGGAAACTTGATGAGCGGTGGTCGGAGCGACCCCATTCTGGATCGACGTTGGTAAAAATCTTTCGTTCAATTTGAAGGTCGTATCTTTTTTTTTAACGAATCGTGATGACTTTTAGGACTCTGTAGTATGTAAAAAAAAATATAAACCGAAAGATATCGGAAGAAAAACTTGAGGAGCGATGGTCAGAGCGACCCCATTCTGGACGGACTTTGCTAAAAAATCATTCGTCCAATTCAAAGTTCGTATTCTCTTTTTCGGCGAATCGTGGTGACTTTAAGGACTCTTTGGTATGTGTAAAAAAATATAAACCGAAAGATATCAGAAGGGAAACTTGAGGAGCGGTGGTCGGAGCGAGCCCATTCTGGACCGACTTTGCTAAAAAATCATTCGTCCATTTCGAAGGTCGTATCCTTTTTTTAACAAATCGAGGTGACTTTTAGGACTCTGTAGTATGTAAAAAAAACAGAAACCGAAAGATATCGGAAGGGAAACTTGAGGAGCGGTGGTCAGAGCGACCCCATTCTGGACCGACTTTGCTAAAAAATCATTCGTCCAATTCCAAGGTCGTATTCTCTTTTTGGAGAATCGTGGTGACTTTTAGGACTCTTTAGTATGTGAAAAAAAATATAAACCGAAAGATATGAGAAGGGAAACTTGAGGAGCGGTGGTCAGAGCGACCCGATTCCGGACGGACATTGGTAAAAATCTTTCGTTCAATTGGAAGATCGTATCCTCTTTTTTAACCAATCGTGATGACTTTTAGGACTCTCTAGTATGTAAAAAAAAATATTAACCGAAAGATATCAGAAGGGAAACTTGAAGAGCGGTGGTCGGAGCGAACCATTCTGGACTGACTTTGCTAAAAAATAATTCGTCCATTTCGAAGGTCGTATCCTCTTTTTAACGAATCGTGGTGACTTTTAGGACTCTTTAGTATGTAAAAAAAATATAAACTGAAAGATATCGGAAGTGAAACTTGAGGAGCGGTGGTCGGAGCGACCCCATTCTGGACCGACTTTGGTAAAAAATCATTCGTCCAATTCGAAGGTCGTGTCGTCTTTATTGACGAATCGTGATGAGTTTTAGGACTCTCTAGTATGTAAAAGAAATATAAACTGAAAGATATCGGAAGAGAAAGTTGAGGAGCGATGGTCAGAACGACCCCTTTCTGGACCGACTTTGCTAAAAAATCATTTGTCCAATTCAAAGGTCGTATTCTCTTTTTCGGCGAATCGCGGTGACTTTTAGGACTCTTTAGTATGTGTAAAAAATATGAACCAAAAGATATCAGAAGGGAAACTTGAGGAGCGGTGGTCAGAGCGACCCCATTCCGGACCGACATTGGTAAAAATCTTTCGTCCATTTCGAAGATCGTATCCACTTTTTTAGCGAATCGTGATCACTTTTAGGACTTTCTAGTATGTAAAAAAAAATATAAACTGAAAGATATCGGGAAGGGAAACTTAAGGAGCGGAGGTCAGAGCGACCCCATTCTGGACCGACTATGGTAAAAATCTTTCGTTCAATTCGAAGGTCGTATCCTCTTTTTTAACGAATCGTGATGACTTTTAGGACTCTTTAGTATGTGTAAAAAAATATAAACCGCAAGATATCAGAAGGGAAACTTGAGGAGCGGTGGTCAGAGCGACCCCATTCCGGACCGACTTTGGTAAAAATCTTTCGTTCAATTCGAAGGTCGTATCCTCTTTTTTAACGAATCGTGATGACTTTTAGGACTCTCTAGTGTGTAAAAAAAAATATAAACCGAAAGATATCGGAAGAGAAACTTGAGGAGCGATGGTCAGAGCGACCCCATTCTGGACCGACTTTGGTAAAAAATCATCCGTCCAATTCGAAGGTCGTGTCGTCTTTATTGACGAATCGTGATGACTTTTAGGACTCTCTAAGTATGTAAAATAAAATATATACTGAAAGATATCGGAAGGGAAACTTGAGGAGCGGTGGTCGGAGCGACCCCATTCTGGACCGACTTTGGTAAAAAATCATTCGTCCAATTCGAAGGTCGTGTCGTCTTTATTGACGAATCGTGATGAGTTTTAGGACTCTCTAGTATGTAAAAAAAAATATAAACCGAAAGATATCGGAAGTGAAACTTGAGGAGCGGTGGTCGGAGCGACCCCATTCCGGACCGACATTGGTAAAAATCTTTCGATCAATTCAAAGGTCGTATCCTCTTTTTTAATGAATTGTGATGACTTTTAGGACGCTCTAGTGTGTAAAAAAAAATATAAACCGAAAGATATCGGAAGAGAAACTTGAGGAGCGATGGTCAGAGCGACCCCATTCTGAACCGACTTTGGTAAAAAATCATTCGTCCATTTCGAAGGTCGTATCCACTCTTTAAACGAATCGTGGTGACTTTTAGGACTCTCTAGTATGTAAAAAAAAATATAGACTGAAAGATATCGGAAGGGAAACTTGAGGAGCGGTGGTCGGAGCGACCCCATTCTGGACCGACTTTGGTAAAAAATCTTTCGTCCAATTCGAAGGTCGTGTCGTCTTTATTGACGAATCGTGATGACTTTTAGGACTCTCTAGTATGTAAAAAAAAATCTAAACCAAAAGATATCGGAAGAGAAACTTGAGGAGCGATGGTCAGAGCGACCCCATTCTGAACCGACTTTGGTAAAAAATCATTCGTCCATTTCGAAGGTCGTATCCCCTCTTTAAACGAATCGTGGTGACTTTTAGGACTCTCTAGTATGTAAAAAAAAATATATACTGAAAGATATCGGAAGGGAAACTTGAGGAGCGGTGGTCGGAGCGACCCCATTCTGGACCGACTTTGGTAAAAAATCATTCGTCCAATTAGAAGGTCGTGTCGTCTTTATTGACGAATCGTGATGACTTTTAGGACTCTCTAGTATGTAAAAAAATATATAAACCGAAAGATATCAGAAGAGAAACTTGAGGAGCGATGGTCAGAGCGACCCCATTCTGGACCGACTTGGCTAAAAAATCATTCGTCCAATTCAAAGGTCGTATTCTCTTTTTCGGCGAATCGCGGTAACTTTTAGGACTCTCTAGTATGTACAAAAAATATAAACCGAAAGATATCGGAAGGGAAACTTGATGAGCGGTGGTCGGAGCGACCCCATTCTGGATCGACGTTGGTAAAAATCTTTCGTTCAATTTGAAGGTCGTATCTTTTTTTTTAACGAATCGTGATGACTTTTAGGACTCTGTAGTATGTAAAAAAAAATATAAACCGAAAGATATCGGAAGAAAAACTTGAGGAGCGATGGTCAGAGCGACCCCATTCTGGACGGACTTTGCTAAAAAATCATTCGTCCAATTCAAAGTTCGTATTCTCTTTTTCGGCGAATCGTGGTGACTTTAAGGACTCTTTGGTATGTGTAAAAAAATATAAACCGAAAGATATCAGAAGGGAAACTTGAGGAGCGGTGGTCGGAGCGAGCCCATTCTGGACCGACTTTGCTAAAAAATCATTCGTCCATTTCGAAGGTCGTATCCTTTTTTTAACAAATCGAGGTGACTTTTAGGACTCTGTAGTATGTAAAAAAAACAGAAACCGAAAGATATCGGAAGGGAAACTTGAGGAGCGGTGGTCAGAGCGACCCCATTCTGGACCGACTTTGCTAAAAAATCATTCGTCCAATTCCAAGGTCGTATTCTCTTTTTGGAGAATCGTGGTGACTTTTAGGACTCTTTAGTATGTGAAAAAAAATATAAACCGAAAGATATGAGAAGGGAAACTTGAGGAGCGGTGGTCAGAGCGACCCGATTCCGGACGGACATTGGTAAAAATCTTTCGTTCAATTGGAAGATCGTATCCTCTTTTTTAACCAATCGTGATGACTTTTAGGACTCTCTAGTATGTAAAAAAAAATATTAACCGAAAGATATCAGAAGGGAAACTTGAAGAGCGGTGGTCGGAGCGAACCATTCTGGACTGACTTTGCTAAAAAATAATTCGTCCATTTCGAAGGTCGTATCCTCTTTTTAACGAATCGTGGTGACTTTTAGGACTCTTTAGTATGTAAAAAAAATATAAACTGAAAGATATCGGAAGTGAAACTTGAGGAGCGGTGGTCGGAGCGACCCCATTCTGGACCGACTTTGGTAAAAAATCATTCGTCCAATTCGAAGGTCGTGTCGTCTTTATTGACGAATCGTGATGAGTTTTAGGACTCTCTAGTATGTAAAAGAAATATAAACTGAAAGATATCGGAAGAGAAAGTTGAGGAGCGATGGTCAGAACGACCCCTTTCTGGACCGACTTTGCTAAAAAATCATTTGTCCAATTCAAAGGTCGTATTCTCTTTTTCGGCGAATCGCGGTGACTTTTAGGACTCTTTAGTATGTGTAAAAAATATGAACCAAAAGATATCAGAAGGGAAACTTGAGGAGCGGTGGTCAGAGCGACCCCATTCCGGACCGACATTGGTAAAAATCTTTCGTCCATTTCGAAGATCGTATCCACTTTTTTAGCGAATCGTGATCACTTTTAGGACTTTCTAGTATGTAAAAAAAAATATAAACTGAAAGATATCGGGAAGGGAAACTTAAGGAGCGGAGGTCAGAGCGACCCCATTCTGGACCGACTATGGCAAAAATCTTTCGTTCAATTCGAAGGTCGTATCCTCTTTTTTAACGAATCGTGATGACTTTTAGGACTCTTTAGTATGTGTAAAAAAATATAAACCGCAAGATATCAGAAGGGAAACTTGAGGAGCGGTGGTCAGAGCGACCCCATTCCGGACCGACTTTGGTAAAAATCTTTCGTTCAATTCGAAGGTCGTATCCTCTTTTTTAACGAATCGTGATGACTTTTAGGACTCTCTAGTGTGTAAAAAAAAATATAAACCGAAAGATATCGGAAGAGAAACTTGAGGAGCGATGGTCAGAGCGACCCCATTCTGGACCGACTTTGGTAAAAAATCATCCGTCCAATTCGAAGGTCGTGTCGTCTTTATTGACGAATCGTGATGACTTTTAGGACTCTCTAAGTATGTAAAATAAAATATATACTGAAAGATATCGGAAGGGAAACTTGAGGAGCGGTGGTCGGAGCGACCCCATTCTGGACCGACTTTGGTAAAAAATCATTCGTCCATTTCGAAGGTCGTATCCTCTTTTTTAACGAATCGTGGTGACTTTTAGGACTCTCTAGTATGTAAAAAAAAATATATACTGAAAGATATCGGAAGGGAAACTTGAGGAGCGGTGGTCGGATGGACCCCATTCTGGACCGACTTTGGTAAAAAATCATTCGTCCAATTCGCAGGTCGTGTCGTCTTTATTGACGAATCGTGATGACTTTTAGGACTCTCTAGTATGTAAAAAAAAATATAAACCGATAGATATCGGAAGGGAAACTTGAGGAGCGGTGGTCGGAGCGACCCCATTCCGGACCGACTTTGGTAAAAAATCATTCGTCCAATTCGAAGGTCATATCCTTTTTTTTAACGAATCATGATGGCTTTTACGACTCTCTAGTATGTAAAAAAAATATAAACCGAAAGATATCGGAAGGGAAACTTGAAGAGCGGTGGTCGGAGCGAACCATTCTGGACTGACTTTGCTAAAAAATAATTCGTCCATTTCGAAGGTCGTATCCTCTTTTTAACGAATCGTGGTTACTTTTAGGACTCTTTAGTATGTAAAAAAAATATAAACTGAAAGATATCGGAAGTGAAACTTGAGGAGCGGTGGTCGGAGCGACCCCATTCTGGACCGACTTTGGTAAAAAATCATTCGTCCAATTCGAAGGTCGTGTCGTCTTTATTGACGAATCGTGATGAGTTTTAGGACTCTCTAGTATGTAAAAAAAATATAAACTGAAAGATATCGGAAGAGAAAGTGGAGGAGCGATGGTCAGAGCGACCCCATTCTGGACCGACTTTGCTAAAAAATCATTTGTCCAATACAAAGGTCGTATTCTCTTTTTCGGCGAATCGCGGTGACTTTTAGGACTCTTTAGTATGTGTAAAAAATATAAACCGAAAGATATCAGAAGGGAAACTTGAGGAGCGGTGGTCAGAGCGACCCCATTCCGGACCGACATTGGTAAAAATCTTTCGTCCATTTCGAAGATCGTATCCACTTTTTTAGCGAATCGTGATCACTTTTAGGACTTTCTAGTATGTAAAAAAAAATATAAACTGAAAGATATCGGGAAGGGAAACTTAAGGAGCGGACGTCAGAGCGACCCCATTCTGGACCGACTATGGTAAAAATCTTTCGTTCAATTCGAAGGTCGTATCCTGTTTCTTAACGAATCGTGATGACTTTTAGGACTCTTTAGTATGTGTAAAAAAATATAAACCGAAAGATATCGGAAGGGAAACTTGAGGAGCGGTGGTCGGAGCGACCCCATTCCGGACCGACTTTGGTAAAAAATCATTCGTCCAATTCGAAGGTCGTGTCGTCTTTATTGACGAATCGTGATGAGTTTTAGGCCTTTCTAGTATGTAAAAAAAAATATAAACCGCAAGATATCGGAAGAGAAACTTGAGGCGCGATGGTCAGAGCGACCCCATTCCGGACCGACATTGGTAAAAATCTTTCGTTCAATTCGAAGGTCGTATCCTCTTTTTTAACGAATCGTGATGACTTTCAGGACTCTGTAGTATGTAATAAAAACAGAAACCGAAAGATATCGGAAGGGAAACTTGAGGAGCGGTGGTCGGAGCGACCCCATTCTGGACCGACTTTGGTAAAAAATCATTCGTCCAATTCGAAGGTCGTGTCATCTTTATTGACGAATCGTGATTAGTTCTAGAACTCTCTAGTATGTAAAAAAAAAAATAAACCGAAAGATATCGGAAGGGAAACTTGAAGAGCGATGGTCGGAGCGAACCATTCAGGACCGACATTGGTAAAAATCTTTCGTTCAATTCGAAGGTCGTATCCTCTTCTTTAACGAATCGTGATGACTTTTAGGACTCTCTAGTATGTAAAAAAATATATAAACCGAAAGATATCGGAAGGGAAACTTGAAGAGCGATGGTCGGAGCGAACCATTCGGGACCGACTTTGCTAAAAAATCATTCGTTCAATTCGAAGGTCGTATCGTCTTTTTTGACGAATCGTGATGACTTTTAGGACCCTCTAGTATGTAAAAAAAAATATAAACTAAAAGATATCGGAAGGGAAACTTGAGGAGCGGTGGTCGGAGCGACCCCATTCTGGACCGACTATGGTCAAAATCTTTCGTTCAATTCGAAGGTCGTATCCTCTTTTTTAACGAATCGTGATGACTTTCAGGACTCTGTAGTATGTAAAAAAAACAGAAACCGAAAGATATCGGAAGGGAAACTTGAGGAGCGGTGGTCGGAGCGACCCCATTCCGGACCGACTTTGGTAAAAATCTTTCGTTCAATTCGAAGGTCGTATCCTCTTTTTTAACAAATCGTGATGACTTTTAGGACACTCTAGTATGTGAAGAAAAATAGAAACCGAAAAATATCGGAAGGGAAACTTGAAGAGCGGTGGTCGGAGCGACCCCATTCTGGACCGACTATGGTAAAAATCTTGCGTTCAATTCGAAGGTTGTATCCTCTCTTTTAACGAATCGTGGTGACTTTTAGGACTCTCTAGTATGTAAAAAAAAATATATATTGAAAGATATCGGAAGGGAAACTTGAGGAGCGGTGGTCGGATGGACCCCATTCTGGACCGACTTTGTTAAAAAATCATTCGTCCAATTCGAAGGTCGTGTCGTCTTTATTGACGAATCGTGATGACTTTTAGGACTCTCTAGTATGTAAAAAAAAAAATAAACCGAAAGATATCGGAAGGGAAACTTGAGGAGCGGTGGTCGGAGCGACCCCATTCCGGACCGACTTTGGTAAAAAATCATTCGTCCAATTCGAAGGTCGTGTCGTCTTTATTGACGAATCGTGATGAGTTTTAGGCCTTTCTAGTATGTAAAAAAAAATATAAACCGCAAGATATCGGAAGAGAAAGTTGAGGAGCGATGGTCAGAGCGACCCCATTCTGGACCGACTTTGCTAAAAAATCATTCGTCCAATTCAAAGGTCGTATTCTCTTCTTCGGCGAATCGCGGTGACTTTGAGGACTCTTTAGTATGTGTAAAAAAATATAAACCGAAAGATATCAGAAGGGAAACTTGAGGAGCGGTGGTCAGAGCGACCCCATTCCGGACCGACATTGGTAAAAATCTTTCGTCCATTTCGAAGATCGTATCCTCTTTTGTAACGAATCGTGGTGACTTTTAGGACACTCTAGTATGTAAAAAAAAATATAAACTGAAAGATATCGGAAGGGAAACTTGAGGCGCGATGGTCAGAGCGACCCCATTCCGGACCGACTTTGGTAAAAAATCATTCGTCCAATTCGAAGGTCGTGTCGTCTTTATTGACGAATCGTGATTAGTTTTAGGACTCTCTAGTATGAAAAAAAATATATAAACCGAAAGATATCGGAAAGAGAAAGTTGAGCAGCGATGGTCAGAGCGTCCCCATTCCGGACCGACATTGGTAAAAATCTTTCGTTCAATTCGAAGGTCGTATACTCTTTTTTAACGAATCGTGATGACTTTTAGGACTCTCTAGTATGTAAAAAAATATATAGACCGAAAGATATCGGAAGCGAAACTTGAAGAGCGATGGTCGGAGCGAACCATTCAGGACCGACTTTGCTAAAAAATCATTCGTTCAATTCGAAGGTCGTTTCGTCTTTATTGACGAATCGTGATGATTTTTAGGACCCTCTAGTATGTAAAAAAAAATATAAACTAAAAGATATCGGAAGGGAAACTTGAGGAGCGGTGGTCGGAGCGACCCCATTCTGGACCGACTATGGTCAAAATCTTTCGTTCAATTCGAAGGTCGTATCCTCTTTTTTAACGAATCGTGATGACTTTTAGGACACTCTAGTATGTAAAAAAAAATATAAACTGAAAGATATCGGAAGGGAAACTTGAGGCGCGATGGTCAGAGCGACCCCATTCCGGACCGACATTGGTAAAAATCTTTCGTTCAATTCGAAGGTCGTATCCTCTTTTTTAACGAATCGTGATGACTTTCAGGACTCTGTAGTATGTAAAAAAAACAGAAACCGAAAGATATCGGAAGGGAAACTTGAGGAGCGGTGGTCGGAGCGACCCCATTCCGGACCGACTTTGGTAAAAATCTTTCGTTCAATTCGAAGGTCGTATCCTCTTTTTTAACAAATCGTGATGACTTTTAGGACGCTCTAGTATGTGAAGAAAAATAGAAACCGAAAAATATCGGAAGGCAAACTTGAAGAGCGGTGGTCGGAGCGACCCCATTCTGGACCGACTTTGCTAAAAAATCACTCGTCCAATTCCAAGGTCGTATCCTCTCTTTTAACGAATCGTGGTGACTTTTAGGACTCTCTAGTATGTAAAAAAAAATATATATTGAAAGATATCGGAAGGGAAACTTGAGGAGCGGTGGTCGGATGGACCCCATTCTGGACCGACTTTGTTAAAAAATCATTCGTCCAATTCGAAGGTCGTGTCGTCTTTATTGACGAATCGTGATGACTTTTAGGACTCTCTAGTATGTAAAAAAAAATATAAACCGAAAGATATCGGAAGGGAAACTTGAGGAGCGGTGGTCGGAGCGACCCCATTCTGGACCGACTTTGGTAAAAAATCATTCGTCCATTTCGAAGGTCGTATCCTCTCTTTTAACGAATCGTGGTGACTTTTAGGACTCTCTAGTATGTAAAAAAAAATATATATTGAAAGATATCGGAAGGGAAACTTGAGGAGCGGTGGTCGGATGGACCCCATTCTGGACCGACTTTGTTAAAAAATCATTTGTCCAATTCGAAGGTCGTGTCGTCTTTATTGACGAATCGTGATGACTTTTAGGACTCTCTAGTATGTAAAAAAAAATATAAACCGAAAGATATCGGAAGGGAAACTTGAGGAGCGGTGGTCGGAGCGACCCCATTCCGGACCGACTTTGGTAAAAAATCATTCGTCCAATTCGAAGGTCGTGTCGTCTTTATTGACGAATCGTGATGAGTTTTAGGCCTTTCTAGTATGTAAAAAAAAATATAAACCGCAAGATATCGGAAGAGAAACTTGAGGCGCGATGGTCAGAGCGACCCCATTCCGGACCGACATTGGTAAAAATCTTTCGTTCAATTCGAAGGTCGTATCCTCTTTTTTAACGAATCGTGATGACTTTCAGGACTCTGTAGTATGTAATAAAAACAGAAACCGAAAGATATCGGAAGGGAAACTTGAGGAGCGGTGGTCGGAGCGACCCCATTCTGGACCGACTTTGGTAAAAAATCATTCGTCCAATTCGAAGGTCGTGTCATCTTTATTGACGAATCGTGATTAGTTCTAGAACTCTCTAGTATGTAAAAAAAAAAATAAACCGAAAGATATCGGAAGGGAAACTTGAAGAGCGATGGTCGGAGCGAACCATTCAGGACCGACATTGGTAAAAATCTTTCGTTCAATTCGAAGGTCGTATCCTCTTCTTTAACGAATCGTGATGACTTTTAGGACTCTCTAGTATGTAAAAAAATATATAAACCGAAAGATATCGGAAGGGAAACTTGAAGAGCGATGGTCGGAGCGAACCATTCGGGACCGACTTTGCTAAAAAATCATTCGTTCAATTCGAAGGTCGTATCGTCTTTTTTGACGAATCGTGATGACTTTTAGGACCCTCTAGTATGTAAAAAAAAATATAAACTAAAAGATATCGGAAGGGAAACTTGAGGAGCGGTGGTCGGAGCGACCCCATTCTGGACCGACTATGGTCAAAATCTTTCGTTCAATTCGAAGGTCGTATCCTCTTTTTTAACGAATCGTGATGACTTTCAGGACTCTGTAGTATGTAAAAAAAACAGAAACCGAAAGATATCGGAAGGGAAACTTGAGGAGCGGTGGTCGGAGCGACCCCATTCCGGACCGACTTTGGTAAAAATCTTTCGTTCAATTCGAAGGTCGTATCCTCTTTTTTAACAAATCGTGATGACTTTTAGGACACTCTAGTATGTGAAGAAAAATAGAAACCGAAAAATATCGGAAGGGAAACTTGAAGAGCGGTGGTCGGAGCGACCCCATTCTGGACCGACTATGGTAAAAATCTTGCGTTCAATTCGAAGGTTGTATCCTCTCTTTTAACGAATCGTGGTGACTTTTAGGACTCTCTAGTATGTAAAAAAAAATATAAACCGCAAGATATCGGAAGAGAAAGTTGAGGAGCGATGGTCAGAGCGACCCCATTCTGGACCGACTTTGCTAAAAAATCATTCGTCCAATTCAAAGGTCGTATTCTCTTCTTCGGCGAATCGCGGTGACTTTGAGGACTCTTTAGTATGTGTAAAAAAATATAAACCGAAAGATATCAGAAGGGAAACTTGAGGAGCGGTGGTCAGAGCGACCCCATTCCGGACCGACATTGGTAAAAATCTTTCGTCCATTTCGAAGATCGTATCCTCTTTTGTAACGAATCGTGGTGACTTTTAGGACACTCTAGTATGTAAAAAAAAATATAAACTGAAAGATATCGGAAGGGAAACTTGAGGCGCGATGGTCAGAGCGACCCCATTCCGGACCGACATTGGTCAAAATCTTTCGTTCAATTCGAAGGTCGTATCCTCTTTTTTAACGAATCGTGATGACTTTCAGGACTCTGTAGTATGTAAAAAAAACAGAAACCGAAAGATATCGGAAGGGAAACTTGAGGAGCGGTGGTCGGAGCGACCCCATTCCGGACCGACTTTGGTAAAAATCTTTCGTTCAATTCGAAGGTCGTATCCTCTTTTTTAACAAATCGTGATGACTTTTAGGACACTCTAGTATGTGAAGAAAAATAGAAACCGAAAAATATCGGAAGGCAAACTTGAAGAGCGGTGGTCGGAGCGACCCCATTCTGGACCGACTTTGCTAAAAAATCACTCGTCCAATTCCAAGGTCGTATTCTCTTTTTGGCGAATCGTGGTGACTTTTAGGACTCTTTAGTATGTGAAAAAAAATATAAACCGAAAGATATGAGAAGGGAAACTTAAGGAGCGGTGGTCAGAGCGAACCCATTCCGGACCGACTTTGGTAAAAAGCTTTCGTTCAATTCGAAGGTCGTATCCTCTTTTTTAACGAATCGTGATGACTTTTGGGACTATCTAGTATGTGTAGAACAATTGAAACCGAAAGATATCGGAAGGTAAACTTGATGAGCGGTGGTCAGAGCGACCCCATTCCGGACCGACATTGGTAAAAATCTTTCGTTCAATTGTAAGGTCGTATCCTCTTTTTTAACGATTCGTGGTGACTTTTAGGACTCGGTAGTATGTAAAAAAAACATAAACCGAAAGATATCGGAAGGGAAACTTGAGGAGCGGTGGTCAGAGCGACCCCATTCCGGACCGCCTTTGGTAAAAATCTTTCGTTCAATTCGAAGGTCGTATCCTCTTTTTTAACGAATCGTGGTGACTTATAGGACTCTCTAGTATGTAAAAAAAAATATAAACCGAAAGATATCGGAAGAGAAAGTTGAGGAGCGATGGTCGGAGCGACCCCATTCTGGACCGACTTTGCTAAAAAATCATTCGTCCAATTCAAAGGTCGTATTCTCTTTTTCGGCGAATTGCGGTGACTTTGAGGACTCTTCAGTATGTGTAAAAAAATATAAACCGAAAGATATCAGAAGGGAAACTTGAGGAGCGGTGGTCAGAGCGACCCCATTCCGGACCGACATTGGTAAAAATCTTTCGTCCATTTCGAAGATCGTATCCTCTTTTTTAACGAATCGTGGTGACTTTTAGGACACTCTAGTATATGAAAAAAAATATAAACTGAAAGATATCGGAAGTGAAACTTGAGGAGCGGTGGTCGGAGCGACCCCATTCTGGACCGACTTTGGTAAAAAATCATTCGTCCAATTCGAAGGTCGTGTCGTCTTTATTGACGAATCGTGATTAGTTCTAGGACTCTCTAGTATGTAAAAAAAAATATAAACCGAAAGATATCGGAAGGGAAACTTGAAGAGCGATGGTCGGAGCGAACCATTCAGGACCGACATTGGTAAAAATCTTTCGTTCAATTCGAAGGTCGTATCCTCTTCTTTAACGAATCGTGATGACTTTTAGGACTCTCTAGTATGTAAAAAAATATATAAACCGAAAGATATCGGAAAGGAAACTTGAAGAGCGATGGTCGGAGCGAACCATTCGGGACCGACTTTGCTAAAAAATCATTCGTTCAATTCGAAGGTCGTATCGTCTTTTTTGACGAATCGTGATGACTTTTAGGACCCTCTAGTATGTAAAAAAAAATATAAACTGAAAGATATCGGAAGGGAAACTTGAGGAGCGGTGGTCGGAGCGACCCCATTCTGGACCGACTATGGTAAAAATCTTTCGTTCAATTCGAAGGTCGTATCCTCTTTTTTAACGAAGCGTGATGACTTTTAGGACTCTCAAGTATGTAAAAAAAAATATAAACTGAAAGATATCGGAAGGGAAACTTGAGGCGCGATGGTCGGAGCGAACCATTCAGGACCGACTTTGCTAAAAATCTTTCGTTCAATTCGAAGGTCGTATCCTCTTTTTTAACGAATCGTGATGACTTTTAGGACTCTATAGTATGTAAAAAAAAATATAAACCGAAAGATATCGGAAGGGAAACTTGAAGAGCGGTGGTCGGAGCGAACCATTCTTGACCGAATTTGCTAAAAAATCATTCGTCCATTTCGAAGGTCGTATCCTCTTTTTTAACGAATCGTGGGTACTTTTAGGACTCTCTAGTATGTTAAAAAAAAATATAAACTCAAAGATATCGGAAGGGAAACTTGAGGAGCGGTGGTCGGAGCGACCCCATTCTGGACCGACTTTGGTAAAAGATCATTCGTTCAATTCGAAGGTCGTGTCGTCTTTATTGATGAATCGTGATGACTTTTAGGACTCTCTAGTAAGTAAAAAAATATATAAACTGAAAGATATCGGAAGTGAAACTTGAGGAGCCGTGGTCGGATCGACCGCATTCTGGACCGCCTTTGCTAAAAAATCATTCGTCCAATTCCAAGGTCGTATTCTCTTTTTGCGAATCGTGGTGACTTTTAGGAAGACTCTTTAGTATGTGAAAAAAATATAAACCGAAAGATATGAGGAGGGAAACTTGAGGAGCGGTGGTCAGAGCGACCCCATTCCGGACCGACTTTGGTAAAAAATCATTCGTTCAATTCGAAGGTCGTGTCGTCTTTATTGACGAATCGTGATGAATTTTAGGACTCTCTAGTAAGTAAAAAAAAATATAAACTGAAAGATATCGGAAGTGAAACTTGAGGAGCTGTGGTCGGATCGACCGCATTCTGGACCGACTTTGCTAAAAAATCATTCGTCCATTTCGATGGTCGTATCCTCTTTTTTAACGATTCGTGGTGACTTTTAGGACTCGGTAGTATGTAAACAATATATAAACTGAAAGATATCGGAAGGGAAACTTGAGGAGCGGTGGTCAGAGCGACCCCATTCCGGACCGCCTTTGGTAAAAATCTTTCGTTCAATTCGAAGGTCGTATCCTCTTTTTTAACGAATCGTGGTGACTTATAGGACTCTCTAGTATGTAAAAAAAAATATAAACCGAAAGATATCGGAAGAGAAAGTTGAGGAGCGATGGTCGGAGCGACCCCATTCTGGACCGACTTTGCTAAAAAATCATTCGTCCAATTCAAAGGTCGTATTCTCTTTTTCAGCGAATTGCGGTGACTTTGAGGACTCTTCAGTATGTGTAAAAAAATATAAACCGAAAGATATCAGAAGGGAAACTTGAGGAGCGGTGGTCAGAGCGACCCCATTCCGGACCGACATTGGTAAAAATCTTTCGTCCATTTCGAAGATCGTATCCTCTTTTTTAACGAATCGTGGTGACTTTTAGGACACTCTAGTATATGAAAAAAAATATAAACTGAAAGATATCGGAAGTGAAACTTGAGGAGCGGTGGTCGGAGCGACCCCATTCTGGACCGACTTTGGTAAAAAATCATTCGTCCAATTCGAAGGTCGTGTCGTCTTTATTGACGAATCGTGATTAGTTCTAGGACTCTCTAGTATGTAAAAAAAAATATAAACCGAAAGATATCGGAAGGGAAACTTGAAGAGCGATGGTCGGAGCGAACCATTCAGGACCGACATTGGTAAAAATCTTTCGTTCAATTCGAAGGTCGTATCCTCTTCTTTAACGAATCGTGATGACTTTTAGGACTCTCTAGTATGTAAAAAAATATATAAACCGAAAGATATCGGAAGGGAAACTTGAGGCGCGATGGTCAGAGCGAGCCCATTCCGGACCGACATTGGTAAAAATCTTTCGTTCAATTCGAAGGTCGTATCCTCTTTTTTAACGAATCGTGATGACTTTTAGGACTCTATAGTATGTAAAAAAAAATATGAACCGAAAGATATCGGAAGAAAAACTTGAGGAGCGATGGTCAGAGCGACCCCATTCTGGACCGACTTGGCTAAAAAATCATTCGTCCAATTCAAAGTTCGTATTCTCTTTTTCGGCGAATCGTGGTGACTTTAAGGACTCTTTAGTATGTGTAAAAAAATATAAACCGAAAGATATCAGAAGGGAAACTTGAGGAGCGGTGGTCAGAGCGACCCCATTCCGGACCGACATTGGTAAAAATCTTTCGTTTAATTCGAAGGTCGTATCCTCTTTTTTAACGAATCGTGATGACTTTAAGGACTCTCTAGTATGTAAAAAAAAATATAAACCGAAAGATATCGGAAGGGAAACTTGAAGAGCGGTGGTCGGAGCGAACCATTCTTGACCGACTTTGCTAAAAAATCATTCGTCCATTTCGAAGGTCGTATCCTCTTTTTTAACGAATCGTGTTGACTGTTAGGACTCTCTAGTATGTAAAAAAAAATATAAACTGAAAGATATCGGAAGTGAACCTTGAGGAGCGGTGGTCGGAGCGACCCCATTCTGGACCGACTTTGGTAAAAAATCATTCGTCCAATTCGAAGGTCGTGTCGTCTTTATTGACGAATCGTGATTAGTTTTAGGACTCTCTAGTATGTAAAAAAAAATATAAACCGAAAGATATCGGAAAGAGAAAGTTGAGCAGCGATGGTCAGAGCGTCCCCATTCCGGACCGACATTGGTAAAAATCTTTCGTTCAATTCGAAGGTCGTATCCTCGTTTTTAACGAATCGTGATGGCTTTTAGGACTCTCTAGTATGTAAAAAAATATATAGACCGAAAGATATCGGAAGGGAAACTTGAAGAGCGATGGTCGGAGCGAACCATTCAGGACCGACTTTGCTAAAAAATCATTCGTTCAATTCGAAGGTCGTATCGTCTTTATTGACGAATCGTGATGACTTTTAGGACCCTCTAGTATGTAAAAAAAAATATAAACTAAAAGATATCGGAAGGGAAACTTGAGGAGCGGTGGTCGGAGCGACCCCATTCTGGACCGACTATGGTAAAAATCTTTCGTTCAATTCGAAGGTCGTATCCTCTTTTTTAACGAATCGTGATGACTTTTAGGACTCTCTAGTATGTAAAAAAAAATATAAACTGAAAGATATCGGAAGGGAAACTTGAGGCGCGATGGTCAGAGCGACCCCATTCCGGACCGACATTGGTAAAAATCTTTCGTTCAATTCGAAGGTCGTATCCTCTTTTTTGACGAATCGTGATGACTTTTAGGACTCTGTAGTATGTAAAAAAAATAGAAACCGAAAGATATCGGAAGGGAAACTTGAGGAGCGGTGGTCAGAGCGACCCCATTCCGGACCGACTTTGGTAAAAATCTTTCGTTCAATTCGAAGGTCGTATCCTCTTTTTTAACAAATCGTGATGACTTTTAGGACACTCTAGTATGTGAAGAAAAATAGAAACCGAAAAATATCGGAAGGGAAACTTGAAGAGCGGTGGTCGGAGCGACCCCATTCTGGACCGACTTTGCTAAAAAATCACTCGTCCAATTCCAAGGTCGTATTCTCTTTTTGGCGAATCGTGGTGACTTTTAGGACTCTTTAGTATGTAAAAAAATATATAAACCGAAAGATATCGGAAGGGAAACTTGAAGAGCGATGGTAGGAGCGAACCATTCAGGTCCGAATTTGCTAAAAATCATTCGTTCAATTCGAAGGTCGTATCGTCTTTATTGACGAATCGTGATGACTTTTAGGACCCTCTAGAATGTAAAAAAAAATATACACTGAAAGATATCGGAAGGGAAACTTGAGGAGCGGTGGTCGGAGCGACCCCATTCTGGACCGACTATGGTAAAAATCTTTCGTTCAATTCGAAGGTCGTATCCTCTTTTTTAACGAAGCGTGATGACTTTTAGGACTCTCAAGTATGTAAAAAAAATATAAACTGAAAGATATCGGAAGGGAAACTTGAGGCGCGATGGTCAGAGCGAGCCCATTCCGGACCGACATTGGTAAAAATCTTTCGTTCAATTCGAAGGTCGTATCCTCTTTTTTAACGAATCGTGATGACTTTTAGGACTCTATAGTATGTAAAAAAAAATATGAACCGAAAGATATCGGAAGAAAAACTTGAGGAGCGATGGTCAGAGCGACCCCATTCTGGACCGACTTGGCTAAAAAATCATTCGTCCAATTCAAAGTTCGTATTCTCATTTTCGGCGAATCGTGGTGACTTTAAGGACTCTTTAGTATGTGTAAAAAAATATAAACCGAAAGATATCAGAAGGGAAACTTCAGGAGCGGTGGTCAGAGCGACCCCATTCCGGACCGACATTGGTAAAAATCTTTCGTTTAATTCGAAGGTCGTATCCTCTTTTTTAACGAATCGTGATGACTTTTAGGACTCTGTAATATGTAAAAAAAACAGAAACCGAAAGATATCGGAAGGGAAACTTGAGGAGCGGTGGTCGGAGGGACCCCATTCCGGACCGACTTTGGTAAAAATCTTTCGTTCAATTCGAAGGTCGTATCCTCTTTTTTAACACATCGTGATGACTTTTAGGACACTCTAGTATGTGAAGAAAAATAGAAACCGAAAAATATCGGAAGGCAAACTTGAAGAGCGGTGGTCGGAGCGACCCCATTCTGGACCGACTTTGCTAAAAAATCACTCGTCCAATTCCAAGGTCGTATTCTCTTTTTGGCGAATCGTGGTGACTTTTAGGACTCTTTAGTATGTGAAAAAAAATATAAACCGAAAGATATGAGAAGGGAAACTTGAGGAGCGGTGGTCAGAGCGAACCCATTCCGGACCGACTTTGGTAAAAAGCTTTCGTTCAATTCGAAGGTCGTATCCTCTTTTTTAACGAATCGTGATGACTTTTGGGACTATCTAGTATGTGTAGAACAATAGAAACCGAAAGATATCGGAAGGTAAACTTGATGAGCGGTGGTCAGAGCGACCCCATTCCGGACCGCCTTTGGTAAAAATCTTTCGTTCAATTCGAAGGTCGTATCCTCTTTTTTAACGAATCGTGGTGACTTTTAGGACTCTGTAGTATGTAAAAATAAATATAAACCGAAAGATTTCGGAAGGGAAACTTGAAGAGCGGTGGTCGGAGCGAACCATTCAGGACCGACTTTGCTAAAAAATCATTCGTCCATTTCGAAGGTCGTATCCTCGTTTTAACGATTCGTGGTGACTTTTAGGACTCGGTAGTATGTAAAAAAAACATAAACCGAAAGATATCGGAAGGGAAACTTGAGGAGCGGTGGTCAGAGCGACCCCATTCCGGACCGCCTTTGGTAAAAATCTTTCGTTCAATTCGAAGGTCGTATCCTCTTTTTTAACGAATCGTGGTGACTTTTAGGACTCTCTAGTATGTAAAAAAAAATATAAACCGAAAGATATCGGAAGAGAAAGTTGAGGAGCGATGGTCAGAGCGACCCCATTCTGGACCGACTTTGCTAAAAAATCATTCGTCCAATTCAAAGGTCGTATTCTCTTTTTCGGCGAATCGCGGTGACTTTGAGGACTCTTCAGTATGTGTAAAAAAATATAAACCGAAAGATATCAGAAGGGAAACTTGAGGAGCGGTGGTCATAGCGACCCCATTCCGGACCGACATTGGTAAAAATCTTTCGTCCATTTCGAAGATCGTATCCTCTTTTTTAACGAATCGTGGTGACTTTTAGGACACTCTATTATATGAAAAAAAATATAAACTGAAAGATATCGGAAGTGAAACTTGAGGAGCGGTGGTCGGAGCGACCCCATTCTGGACCGACTTTGGTAAAAAATCATTCGTCCAATTCGAAGGTCGTGTCGTGTTTATTGACGAATCGTGATTAGTTTTAGGACTCTCTAGTATGTAAAAAAAAATATGAACCGAAAGATATCGGAAGGGAAACTTGAAGAGCGATGGTCGGAGCGAACCATTCAGGACCGACATTGGTAAAAATCTTTCGTTCAATTCGAAGGTCGTATCCTCTTCTTTAACGAATCGTGATGACTTTTAGGACTCTCTAGTATGTAAAAAAATATATAAACCGAAAGATATCGGAAGGGAAACTTGAAGAGCGATGGTCGGAGCGTACCATTCAGGACCGACTTTGCTAAAAAATCATTCGTTCAATTCGAAGGTCGTATCGTCTTTATTGACGAATCGTGATGACTTTTAGGACCCTCTAGTATGTAAAAAAAAATATAAACTGAAAGATATCGGAAGGGAAACTTGAGGAGCGGTGGTCGGAGCGACCCCATTCTGGACCGACTATGGTAAAAATCTTTCGTTCAATTCGAAGATCGTATCCTCTTTTTTAACGAAGCGTGATGACTTTTAGGACTCTCAAGTATGTAAAAAAAAATATAAACTGAAAGATATCGGAAGGGAAACTTGAGGCGCTATGGTCGGAGCGAACCATTCAGGACCGACTTTGCTAAAAATCTTTCGTTCAATTCGAAGGTCGTATCCTCTTTTTTAACGAATCGTGATGACTTTTAGGACTCTATAGTATGTAAAAAAAAATATAAACCGAAAGATATCGGAAGGGAAACTTGAAGAGCGGTGGTCGGAGCGAACCATTCTTGACCGAATTTGCTAAAAAATCATTCGTCCATTTCGAAGGTCGTATCCCCTTTTTTAACGAATCGTGGGTACTTTTAGGACTCTCTAGTATGTTAAAAAAAAATATAAACTCAAAGATATCGGAAGGGAAACTTGAGGAGCGGTGGTCGGAGCGACCCCATTCTGGACCGACTTTGGTAAAAAATCATTCGTTCAATTCGAAGGTCGTGTCGTCTTTATTGACGAATCGTGATGACTTTTAGGACTCTCTAGTAAGTAAAAAAAAATATAAACTGAAAGATATCGGAAGTGAAACTTGAGGAGCCGTGGTCGGATCGACCGCATTCTGGACCGCCTTTGCTAAAAAATCATTCGTCCAACTCCAAGGTCGTATTCTCTTTTTGCGAATCGTGGTGACTTTTAGGAAGACTCTTTAGTATGTGAAAAAAATATAAACCGAAAGATATGAGGAGGGAAACTTGAGGAGCGGTGGTCGGAGCGACCCCATTCTGGACCGACTATGGTAAAAATCTTTCGTTCAATTCGAAGATCGTATCCTCTTTTTTAACGAAGCGTGATGACTTTTAGGACTCTCAAGTATGTAAAAAAAAATATAAACTGAAAGATATCGGAAGGGAAACTTGAGGCGCGATGGTCGGAGCGAACCATTCAGGACCGACTTTGCTAAAAATCTTTAGTTCAATTGGAAGGTCGTATCCTATTTTTTAACCAATCGTGATGACTTTTAGGACTCTCTAGTATGTAAAAAAAAATATAAACCGAAAGATATCGGAAGGGAAACTTGAAGAGCGGTGGTCGGAGCGAACCATTCTGGACTGACTTTGATAAAAAATAATTCGTCCATTTCGAAGGTCGTATCCTCTTTTTAACGAATCGTGATGAGTTTTAGGACTCTCTAGTATGTAAAAAAAATCATAAACCGAAAGATATCGCAAGAGAAAGTTGAGGAGCGATGGTCAGAGCGACCCCATTCTGGACCGACTTTGGTAAAAAATCATTCGTCCAATACGAAGGTCGTGTCGTCTTTATTGACGAATCGTAATGACTTTTAGGACTCTCTAGTATGTAAAAAATATATAAACCGAAAGATATCGGTAGGGAAACTTGAAGAGCGATGGTCGGAGCGAACCATTCAGGACCGACTTTGCTAAAAAATCATTCGTCCATTTCGAAGGTCGTATCCTCTTTTTTAACGAATCGTGATGACTTTTAGGACGCTCTAGTATGTAAAAAAAATATAAACCGAAAGATATCGGTAGGGAAACTTGAAGAGCGATGGTCGGAGCGAACCATTCAGGACCGACTTTGCTAAAAAATCATTCGTCCATTTCGAAGGTCGTATCCTCTTTTTTAACGAATCGTGATGACTTTTAGGACTCTCTAGTATGTAAAAAAAATATAAACTGAAAGATATCGGAAGGGAAACTTGAGGAGCGGTGGTCGGAGCGACCCCATTCTGGACCGACTATGGTAAAAATCTTTCGTTCAATTCGAAGGTCGTATCCTCTTTTTTAACGAATCGTGATGACTTTTAGGACTCTGTAGTATGTAAAAAAAACAGAAACCGAAAGATATCGGAACGCAAACTTGAAGAGCGGTGGTCGGAGCGACCCCATTCTGGACCGACTTTGCTAAAAAATCATTCGTTCAATTCGAAGGTCGTATCCTCTTTTTTAACGAAGCGTGATGACTTTTAGGACTCTCAAGTATGTAAAAAAAAATATAAACTGAAAGATATCGGAAGGGAAACTTGAGGCGCGATGGTCAGAGCGAGCCCATTCCGGACCGACATTGGTAAAAATCTTTCGTTCAATTCGAAGGTCGTATCCTCTTTTTTAACGAATCGTGATGACTTTTAGGACTCTATAGTATGTAAAAAAAAATATGAACCGAAAGATATCGGAAGAAAAACTTGAGGAGCGATGGTCAGAGCGACCCCATACTGGACCGACTTGGCTAAAAAATCATTCGTCCAATTCAAAGTTCGTATTCTCTTTTTCGGCGAATTGTGGTGACTTTAAGGACTCTTTAGTATGTGTAAAAAAATATAAACCGAAAGATATCAGAAGGGAAACTTGAGGAGCGGTGGTCAGAGCGACCCCATTCCGGACCGACATTGGTAAAAATCTTTCGTTTAATTCGAAGGTCGTATCCTCTTTTTTAACGAATCGTGATGACTTTTAGGACTCTCTAGTATGTAAAAAAAAATATAAACCGAAAGATATCGGAAGGGAAACTTGAAGAGCGGTGGTCGGAGCGAACCATTCTTGACCGACTTTGCTAAAAAATCATTCGTCCATTTCGAAGGTCGTATCCTCTTTTTTAACGAATCGTGGGTACTTTTAGGACTCTCTAGTATGTTAAAAAAAAAAATAAACTCAAAGATATCGGAAGGGAAACTTGAGGAGCGGTGGTCGGAGCGACCCCATTCTGGACCGACTTTGGTAAAAAATCATTCGATCAATTCGAAGGTCGTGTCGTCTTTATTGATGAATCGTGATGACTTTTAGGACTCTCTAGTATGTAAAAAAAAATATAAACCGAAAGATATCGAAAGAGAAACTTGAGGAGCGATGGTCAGAGCGACCCCATTCTGGACCGACTTGGCTAAAAAATCATTCTTCCAATTCAAAGGTCGTATTCTCTTTTTCGACGAATTGCGGTGACTTTTAGGACTCTTTAGTATGTGTAAAAAAAAATAAACCGAAAGATATCAGAAGGGTAACTTGAGGAGCGGTGGTCAGAGCGACCCCATTCCGGACCGACATTGGTAAAAATCTTGCGTCCAATTCGAAGGTTGTATCCTCTTTTTTAACGAATCGCGATGACTTTTAGGTTTCTTTAGTATGTGTAAAGAAATATAAACCGAAAGATATCAGAAGGGAAACTTGAGGAGCGGTGGTCAGAGCGACCCCATTCCGGACCGACTTTGGTAAAAATCTTTCGATCAATTCGAAGGTCGTATCCTCTTTTTTAACGAATCGTGATGACTTTTAGGACTCTCTAGTGTGTAAACAAAAATATAAACCGAAAGATATCGGTAGAGAAACTTGAGGAGCGATGGTCAGAGCGACCCATTCTGGACCGACTTTGGTAAAAAATCATTCGTCCAATTCGAAGGTCGTGTCGTCTTTATTGACGAATCGTGATGACTTTTAGGACTCTCTAGTATGTAAAAAAAATATGTACTGAAAGATATCGGAAGGGAAACTTGAGGAGCGGTGGTCGGAGCGACCCCATTCTGGACCGACTTTGGTAAAAAATCATTCGTCCATTTCGAAGGTCGTATCTTCTCTTTTAACAAATCGTGGTGACTTTTAGGACTCTCTAGTATGTAAAAAAAAATATAAACCGAAAGATATCGGAAGGGAAACTTGAAGAGCGGTGGTCGGAGCGAACCATTCTGGACTGACTTTGATAAAAAATAATTCGTCCATTTCGAAGGTCGTATCCTCTTTTTAACGAATCGTGATGAGTTTTAGGACTCTCTAGTATGTAAAAAAAATCACAAACCGAAAGATATCGCAAGAGAAAGTTGAGGAGCGATGGTCAGAGCGACCACATTCTGGACCGACTTTGGTAAAAAATCATTCGTCCAATACGAAGGTCGTGTCGTCTTTATTGACGAATCGTGATGACTTTTAGGACTCTCTAGTATGTAAAAAATATATAAACCGAAAGATATCGGTAGGGAAACTTGAAGAGCGATGGTCGGAGCGAACCATTCAGGACCGACTTTGCTAAAAAATCATTCGTCCATTTCGAAGGTCGTATCCTATTTTTAACGAATCGTGATGACTTTTAGGACTCTCTAGTATGTAAAAAAAATATAAACCGAAAGATATCGGTAGGGAAACTTGAAGACCGATGGTCGGAGCGAACCATTCAGGACCGACTTTGCTAAAAAATCATTCGTCCATTTCGAAGGTCGTATCCTCTTTTTTAACGAATCGTGATGACTTTTAGGACTCTCTAGTATGTAAAAAAAATATAAACTGAAAGATATCGGAAGGGAAACTTGAGGAGCGGTGGTCGGAGCGACCCCATTCTGGACCGACTATGGTAAAAATCTTTCGTTCAATTCGAAGGTCGTATCCTCTTTTTTAACGAATCGTTATGACTTTTAGGACTCTCTAGTATGTAAAAAAAAATATAAACTGAAAGATATCGGAAGGGAAACTTGAGGCGCGATGGTCAGAGCGACCCCATTCCGGACCGACATTGGTTAAAATCTTTCGTACAATTCGAAGGTCGTATCCTCTTTTTTAACGAATCGTGATGACTTTTAGGACTCTGTAGTATGTAAAAAAAACAGAAACCGAAAGATATTGCAAGGGAAACTTGAGGAGCGGTGGTCAGAGCGACCCCATTCCGGACCGCCTTTGGTAAAAATCTTTCGTTCAATTCGAAGGTCGTATCCTCTTTTTTAACGAATCGTGATGACTTTTAGGACTCTGTAGTATGTAAAAAAAACAGAAACCGAAAGATATCGGAAGGCAAACTTGAAGAGCGGTGGTCGGAGCGACCCCATTCTGGACCGACTTTGCTAAAAAATCATTCGTTCAATTCGAAGGTCGTATCCTCTTTTTTAACGAAGCGTGATGACTTTTAGGACTCTCAAGTATGTAAAAAAAAATATAAACTGAAAGATATCGGAAGGGAAACTTGAGGCGCGATGGTCAGAGCGAGCCCATTCCGGACCGACATTGGTAAAAATCTTTCGTTCAATTCGAAGGTCGTGTCGTCTTTATTGACGAATCGTGATGACTTTTAGGACTCTCTAGTATGTAATAAAAAATATGTACTGAAAGATATCGGAAGGGAAACTTGAGGAGCGGTGGTCGGAGCGACCCCATTCTGGACCGACTTTGGTAAAAAATCATTCGTCCATTTCGAAGGTCGTATCTTCTCTTTTAACAAATCGTGGTGACTTTTAGGACTCTCTAGTATGTAAAAAAAAATATAAACCGAAAGATATCGAAAGAGAAACTTGAGGAGCGATGGTCAGAGCGACCGCATTCTGGACCGACTTTGCTAAAAAATCATTCTTCCAATTCAAAGGTCGTATTCTCTTTTTCGACGAATCGCGGTGACTTTTAGGACTCTTTAGTATGTGTAAAAAAAAATAAACCGAAAGATATCAGAAGGGTAACTTGAGGAGCGGTGGTCAGAGCGACCCCATTCCGGACCGACATTGGTAAAAATCTTGCGTCCAATTCGAAGGTCGTATCCACTTTGTTAGCGAATCGTGATGACTTTTAGGACTTTCTAGTATGTAAAAAAAAATATAAACTGAAAGATATCGGAAGGGAAACTTAAGGAGCGGAGGTCGGAGCGACCCCATTCTGGACCGACTATGGTAAAAATCTTTCGTTCAATTCGAAGGTTGTATCCTCTTTTTTAACGAATCGCGATGACTTTTAGGTTTCTTTAGTATGTGTAAAGAAATATAAACCGAAAGATATCAGAAGGGAAACTTGAGGAGCGGTGGTCAGAGCGACCCCATTCCGGACCGACTTTGGTAAAAATCTTTCGATCAATTCGAAGGTCGTATCCTCTTTTTTAACGAATCGTGATGACTTTTAGGACTCTCTAGTGTGTAAACAAAAATATAAACCGAAAGATATCGGTAGAGAAACTTGAGGAGCGATGGTCAGAGCGACCCATTCTGGACCGACTTTGGTAAAAAATCATTCGTCCAATTCGAAGGTCGTGTCGTCTTTATTGACGAATCGTGATGACTTTTAGGACTCTCTAGTATGTAAAAAAAATATGTACTGAAAGATATCGGAAGGGAAACTTGAGGAGCGGTGGTCGGAGCGACCCCATTCTGGACCGACTTTGGTAAAAAATCATTCGTCCATTTCGAAGGTCGTATCCTCTTTTTTAACGAATCGTGATGACTTTTAGGACGCTCTAGTATGTAAAAAAAATATAAACCGAAAGATATCGGTAGGGAAACTTGAAGAGCGATGGTCGGAGCGAACCATTCAGGACCGACTTTGCTAAAAAATCATTCGTCCATTTCGAAGGTCGTATCCTCTTTTTTAACGAATCGTGATGACTTTTAGGACTCTCTAGTATGTAAAAAAAATATAAACTGAAAGATATCGGAAGGGAAACTTGAGGAGCGGTGGTCGGAGCGACCCCATTCTGGACCGACTATGGTAAAAATCATTCGTCCAATTCGAAGGTCGTGTCGTCTTTATTGACGAATCGTGATGACTTTTAGGACTCTCTAGTATGTAAAAAATATATAAACCGAAAGATATCGGTAGGGAAACTTGAAGAGCGATGGTCGGAGCGAACCATTCAGGACCGACTTTGCTAAAAAATCATTCGTCCATTTCGAAGGTCGTATCCTCTTTTTTAACGAATCGTGATGACTTTTAGGACGCTCTAGTATGTAAAAAAAATATAAACCGAAAGATATCGGTAGGGAAACTTGAAGAGCGATGGTCGGAGCGAACCATTCAGGACCGACTTTGCTAAAAAATCATTCGTCCATTTCGAAGGTCGTATCCTCTTTTTTAACGAATCGTGATGACTTTTAGGACTCTCTAGTATGTAAAAAAAATATAAACTGAAAGATATCGGAAGGGAAACTTGAGGAGCGGTGGTCGGAGCGACCCCATTCTGGACCGACTATGGTAAAAATCTTTCGTTCAATTCGAAGGTCGTATCCTCTTTTTTAACGAATCGTGATGACTTTTAGGACTCTGTAGTATGTAAAAAAAACAGAAACCGAAAGATATCGGAACGCAAACTTGAAGAGCGGTGGTCGGAGCGACCCCATTCTGGACCGACTTTGCTAAAAAATCATTCGTTCAATTCGAAGGTCGTATCCTCTTTTTTAACGAAGCGTGATGACTTTTAGGACTCTCAAGTATGTAAAAAAAAATATAAACTGAAAGATATCGGAAGGGAAACTTGAGGCGCGATGGTCAGAGCGAGCCCATTCCGGACCGACATTGGTAAAAATCTTTCGTTCAATTCGAAGGTCGTATCCTCTTTTTTAACGAATCGTGATGACTTTTAGGACTCTATAGTATGTAAAAAAAAATATGAACCGAAAGATATCGGAAGAAAAACTTGAGGAGCGATGGTCAGAGCGACCCCATACTGGACCGACTTGGCTAAAAAATCATTCGTCCAATTCAAAGTTCGTATTCTCTTTTTCGGCGAATTGTGGTGACTTTAAGGACTCTTTAGTATGTGTAAAAAAATATAAACCGAAAGATATCAGAAGGGAAACTTGAGGAGCGGTGGTCAGAGCGACCCCATTCCGGACCGACATTGGTAAAAATCTTTCGTTTAATTCGAAGGTCGTATCCTCTTTTTTAACGAATCGTGATGACTTTTAGGACTCTCTAGTATGTAAAAAAAATATAAACCGAAAGATATCGGAAGGGAAACTTGAAGAGCGGTGGTCGGAGCGAACCATTCTTGACCGACTTTGCTAAAAAATCATTCGTCCATTTCGAAGGTCGTATCCTCTTTTTTAACGAATCGTGGGTACTTTTAGGACTCTCTAGTATGTTAAAAAAAAAAATAAACTCAAAGATATCGGAAGGGAAACTTGAGGAGCGGTGGTCGGAGCGACCCCATTCTGGACCGACTTTGGTAAAAAATCATTCGATCAATTCGAAGGTCGTGTCGTCTTTATTGATGAATCGTGATGACTTTTAGGACTCTCTAGTATGTAAAAAAAAATATAAACCGAAAGATATCGAAAGAGAAACTTGAGGAGCGATGGTCAGAGCGACCCCATTCTGGACCGACTTGGCTAAAAAATCATTCTTCCAATTCAAAGGTCGTATTCTCTTTTTCGACGAATTGCGGTGACTTTTAGGACTCTTTAGTATGTGTAAAAAAAAATAAACCGAAAGATATCAGAAGGGTAACTTGAGGAGCGGTGGTCAGAGCGACCCCATTCCGGACCGACATTGGTAAAAATCTTGCGTCCAATTCGAAGGTTGTATCCTCTTTTTTAACGAATCGCGATGACTTTTAGGTTTCTTTAGTATGTGTAAAGAAATATAAACCGAAAGATATCAGAAGGGAAACTTGAGGAGCGGTGGTCAGAGCGACCCCATTCCGGACCGACTTTGGTAAAAATCTTTCGATCAATTCGAAGGTCGTATCCTCTTTTTTAACGAATCGTGATGACTTTTAGGACTCTCTAGTGTGTAAACAAAAATATAAACCGAAAGATATCGGTAGAGAAACTTGAGGAGCGATGGTCAGAGCGACCCATTCTGGACCGACTTTGGTAAAAAATCATTCGTCCAATTCGAAGGTCGTGTCGTCTTTATTGACGAATCGTGATGACTTTTAGGACTCTCTAGTATGTAAAAAAAATATGTACTGAAAGATATCGGAAGGGAAACTTGAGGAGCGGTGGTCGGAGCGACCCCATTCTGGACCGACTTTGGTAAAAAATCATTCGTCCATTTCGAAGGTCGTATCTTCTCTTTTAACAAATCGTGGTGACTTTTAGGACTCTCTAGTATGTAAAAAAAAATATAAACCGAAAGATATCGGAAGGGAAACTTGAAGAGCGGTGGTCGGAGCGAACCATTCTGGACTGACTTTGATAAAAAATAATTCGTCCATTTCGAAGGTCGTATCCTCTTTTTAACGAATCGTGATGAGTTTTAGGACTCTCTAGTATGTAAAAAAAATCACAAACCGAAAGATATCGCAAGAGAAAGTTGAGGAGCGATGGTCAGAGCGACCACATTCTGGACCGACTTTGGTAAAAAATCATTCGTCCAATACGAAGGTCGTGTCGTCTTTATTGACGAATCGTGATGACTTTTAGGACTCTCTAGTATGTAAAAAATATATAAACCGAAAGATATCGGTAGGGAAACTTGAAGAGCGATGGTCGGAGCGAACCATTCAGGACCGACTTTGCTAAAAAATCATTCGTCCATTTCGAAGGTCGTATCCTATTTTTAACGAATCGTGATGACTTTTAGGACTCTCTAGTATGTAAAAAAAATATAAACCGAAAGATATCGGTAGGGAAACTTGAAGACCGATGGTCGGAGCGAACCATTCAGGACCGACTTTGCTAAAAAATCATTCGTCCATTTCGAAGGTCGTATCCTCTTTTTTAACGAATCGTGATGACTTTTAGGACTCTCTAGTATGTAAAAAAAATATAAACTGAAAGATATCGGAAGGGAAACTTGAGGAGCGGTGGTCGGAGCGACCCCATTCTGGACCGACTATGGTAAAAATCTTTCGTTCAATTCGAAGGTCGTATCCTCTTTTTTAACGAATCGTGATGACTTTTAGGACTCTGTAGTATGTAAAAAAAACAGAAACCGAAAGATATCGGAAGGCAAACTTGAAGAGCGGTGGTCGGAGCGACCCCATTCTGGACCGACTTTGCTAAAAAATCATTCGTTCAATTCGAAGGTCGTATCCTCTTTTTTAACGAAGCGTGATGACTTTTAGGACTCTCAAGTATGTAAAAAAAAATATAAACTGAAAGATATCGGAAGGGAAACTTGAGGCGCGATGGTCAGAGCGAGCCCATTCCGGACCGACATTGGTAAAAATCTTTCGTTCAATTCGAAGGTCGTATCCTCTTTTTTAACGAATCGTGATGACTTTTAGGACTCTATAGTATGTAAAAAAAAATATGAACCGAAAGATATCGGAAGAAAAACTTGAGGAGCGATGGTCAGAGCGACCCCATTCTGGACCGACTTGGCTAAAAAATCATTCGTCCAATTCAAAGTTCGTATTCTCTTTTTCGGCGAATCGTGGTGACTTTAAGGACTCTTTAGTATGTGTAAAAAAATATAAACCGAAAGATATCAGAAGGGAAACTTGAGGAGCGGTGGTCAGAGCGACCCCATTCCGGACCGACATTGGTAAAAATCTTTCGTTTAATTCGAAGGTCGTATCCTCTTTTTTAACGAATCGTGATGACTTTAAGGACTCTCTAGTATGTAAAAAAAAATATAAACCGAAAGATATCGGAAGGGAAACTTGAAGAGCGGTGGTCGGAGCGAACCATTCTTGACCGACTTTGCTAAAAAATCATTCGTCCATTTCGAAGGTCGTATCCTCTTTTTTAACGAATCGTGTTGACTGTTAGGACTCTCTAGTATGTAAAAAAAAATATAAACTGAAAGATATCGGAAGTGAACCTTGAGGAGTGGTGGTCGGAGCGACCCCATTCTGGACCGACTTTGGTAAAAAATCATTCGTCCAATTCGAAGGTCGTGTCGTCTTTATTGACGAATCGTGATTAGTTTTAGGACTCTCTAGTATGTAAAAAAAAATATAAACTAAAAGATATCGGAAGGGAAACTTGAGGAGCGGTTGTCGGAGCGACCCCATTCTGGACCGACTATGGTAAAAATCTTTCGTTCAATTCGAAGGTCGTATCCTCTTTTTTAACGAATCGTGATGACTTTTAGGACTCTCTAGTATGTAAAAAAAAATATAAACTGAAAGATATCGGAAGGGAAACTTGAGGCGCGATGGTCAGAGCGACCCCATTCCGGACCGACATTGGTAAAAATCTTTCGTTCAATTCGAAGGTCGTATCCTCGTTTTTAACCAATCGTGATGGCTTTTAGGACTCTCTAGTATGTAAAAAAATATATAGACCGAAAGATATCGGAAGGGAAACTTGAAGAGCGATGGTCGGAGCGAACCATTCAGGACCGACTTTGCTAAAAAATCATTCGTTCAATTCGAAGGTCGTATCGTCTTTATTGATGAATCGTGATGACTTTTAGGACCCTCTAGTATGTAAAAAAAAATATAAACTAAAAGATATCGGAAGGGAAACTTGAGGAGCGGTTGTCGGAGCGACCCCATTCTGGACCGACTATGGTAAAAATCTTTCGTTCAATTCGAAGGTCGTATCCTCTTTTTTAACGAATCGTGATGACTTTTAGGACTCTCTAGTATGTAAAAAAAAATATAAACTGAAAGATATCGGAAGGGAAACTTGAGGCGCGATGGTCAGAGCGACCCCATTCCGGACCGACATTGGTAAAAATCTTTCGTTCAATTCGAAGGTCGTATCCTCTTTTTTGACGAATCGTGATGACTTTTAGGACTCTGTAGTATGTAAAAAAAATAGAAACCGAAAGATATCGGAAGGGAAACTTGAGGAGCGGTGGTCAGAGCGACCCCATTCCGGACCGACTTTGGTAAAAATCTTTCGTTCAATTCGAAGGTCGTATCCTCTTTTTTAACAAATCGTGATGACTTTTAGGACACTCTAGTATCTGAAGAAAAATAGAAACCGAAAAATATCGGAAGGGAAACTTGAAGAGCGGTGGTCGGAGCGACCCCATTCTGGACCGACTTTGCTAAAAAATCACTCGTCCAATTCCAAGGTCGTATTCTCTTTTTGGCGAATCGTGGTGACTTTTAGGACTCTTTAGTATGTAAAAAAATATATAAACCGAAAGATATCGGAAGGGAAACTTGAAGAGCGATGGTAGGAGCGAACCATTCAGGACCGAATTTGCTAAAAATCATTCGTTCAATTCGAAGGTCGTATCGTCTTTATTGACGAATCGTGATGACTTTTAGGACCCTCTAGAATGTAAAAAAAAATATACACTGAAAGATATCGGAAGGGAAACTTGAGGAGCGGTGGTCGGAGCGACCCCATTCTGGACCGACTATGATAAAAATCTTTCGTTCAATTCGAAGGTCGTATCCTCTTTTTTAACGAAGCGTGATGACTTTTAGGACTCTCAAGTATGTAAAAAAAATATAAACTGAAAGATATCGGAAGGGAAACTTGAGGCGCGATGGTCAGAGCGAGCCTATTCCGGACCGACATTGGTAAAAATCTTTCGTTCAATTCGAAGGTCGTATCCTCTTTTTTAACGAATCGTGATGACTTTTAGGACTCTATAGTATGTAAAAAAAAATATGAACCGAAAGATATCGGAAGAAAAACTTGAGGAGCGATGGTCAGAGCGACCCCATTCTGGACCGACTTGGCTAAAAAATCATTCGTCCATTTCGAAGGTCGTATCCTCTTTTTTAACGAATCGTGGGTACTTTTAGGACTCTCTAGTATGTTAAAAAAAAATATAAACTCAAAGATATCGGAAGGGAAACTTGAGGAGCGGTGGTCGGAGCGACCCCATTCTGGACCGACTTTGGTAAAAAATCATTCGTTCAATTCGAAGGTCGTGTCGTCTTTATTGATGAATCGTGATGACTTTTAGGACTCTCTAGTATGTAAAAAAAAATATAAACCGAAAGATATCGAAAGAGAAACTTGAGGAGCGATGGTCAGAGCGACCCCATTCTGGACCGACTTTGCTAAAAAATCATTCTTCCAATTCAAAGGTCGTATTCTCTTTTTCGACGAATCGCGATGACTTTTAGGACTCTTTAGTATGTGTAAACAAAAATAAACCGAAAGATATCAGAAGGGTAACTTGAGGAGCGGTGGTCAGAGCGACCCCATTCCGGACCGACATTGGTAAAAATCTTTCGTCCAATTCGAAGGTCGTATCCACTTTTTTAGCGAATCGTGACGACTTTTAGGACTTTCTAGTATGTAAAAAAAAATATAAACTGAAAGATATCGAAAGGGAAACTTAAGGAGCGGAGGTCGGAGCGACCCCATTCTGGACCGACTATGGTAAAAATCTTTCGTTCAATTCGAAGGTTGTATCCTCTTTTTTAACGAATCGTGATGACTTTTAGGTTTCTTTAGTATGTTTAAAAAAATATAAACCGAAAGATATCAGAAGGGAAACTTGAGGAGCGGTGGTCAGAGCGACCCCATTCCGGACCGACTTTGGTAAAAATCTTTCGATCAATTCGAAGGTCGTATCCTTTTTTTAACGAATCGTGATGACTTTTAGGACTCTCTACTGTGTAAACAAAAATATAAACCGAAAGATATCGGTATAAAAAACTTGAGGAGAGATGGTCAGAGCGACCCATTCTGGACCGACTTTGGTAAAAAATCATTCGTCCAATTCGAAGGTCGTGTCGTCTTTATTGACGAATCGTGATGACTTTTAGGACTCTCTAGTATGTAAAAAAAAATATGTACTGAAAGATATCGGAAGGGAAACTTGAGGAGCGGTGGTCGGAGCGACCCCATTCTGGACCGACTTTGGTAAAAAATCATGCGTCCATTTCGAAGGTCGTATCTTCTCTTTTAAGAAATCGTGGTGACTTTTAGGACTCTCTAGTATGTAAAAAAAAATATAAACCGAAAGATATCGGAAGAGAAAGTTGAGGAGCGATGGTCAGAGCGACCCCATTCCGGACCGCCTTTGGTAAAAATCTTTCGTTCAATTCGAAGGTCGTATCCTCTTTTTTAACGAATCGTGATGACTTTTAGGACTCTGTAGTATGTAAAAAAAACAGAAACCGAAAGATATTGCAAGGGAAACTTGAGGAGCGGTGGTCAGAGCGACCCCATTCCGGACCGCCTTTGGTAAAAATCTTTCGTTCAATTCGAAGGTCGTATCCTCTTTTTTAACGAATCGTGATGACTTTTAGGACTCTGTAGTATGTAAAAAAAACAGAAACCGAAAGATATCGGAAGGCAAACTTGAAGAGCGGTGGTCGGAGCGACCCCATTCTGGACCGACTTTGCTAAAAAATCATTCGTTCAATTCGAAGGTCGTATCCTCTTTTTTAACGAAGCGTGATGACTTTTAGGACTCTCAAGTATGTAAAAAAAAATATAAACTGAAAGATATCGGAAGGGAAACTTGAGGCGCGATGGTCAGAGCGAGCCCATTCCGGACCGACATTGGTAAAAATCTTTCGTTCAATTCGAAGGTCGTATCCTCTTTTTTAACGAATCGTGATGACTTTTAGGACTCTGTAGTATGTAAAAAAAACAGAAACCGAAAGATATTGCAAGGGAAACTTGAGGAGCGGTGGTCAGAGCGACCCCATTCCGGACCGCCTTTGGTAAAAATCTTTCGTTCAATTCGAAGGTCGTATCCTCTTTTTTAACGAATCGTGATGACTTTTAGGACTCTGTAGTATGTAAAAAAAACAGAAACCGAAAGATATCGGAAGGCAAACTTGAAGAGCGGTGGTCGGAGCGACCCCATTCTGGACCGACTTTGCTAAAAAATCATTCGTTCAATTCGAAGGTCGTATCCTCTTTTTTAACGAAGCGTGATGACTTTTAGGACTCTCAAGTATGTAAAAAAAAATATAAACTGAAAGATATCGGAAGGGAAACTTGAGGCGCGATGGTCAGAGCGAGCCCATTCCGGACCGACATTGGTAAAAATCTTTCGTTCAATTCGAAGGTCGTATCCTCTTTTTTAACGAATCGTGATGACTTTTAGGACTCTATAGTATGTAAAAAAAAATATGAACCGAAAGATATCGCAAGAAAAACTTGAGGAGCGATGGTCAGAGCGACCCCATTCTGGACCGACTTGGCTAAAAAATCATTCGTCCAATTCAAAGTTCGTATTCTCTTTTTCGGCGAATCGTGGTGACTTTAAGGACTCTTTAGTATGTGTAAAAAAATATAAACCGAAAGATATCAGAAGGGAAACTTGAGGAGCGGTGGTCAGAGCGACCCCATTCCGGACCGACATTGGTAAAAATCTTTCGTTTAATTCGAAGGTCGTATCCTCTTTTTTAACGAATCGTGATGACTTTAAGGACTCTCTAGTATGTAAAAAAAAATATAAACCGAAAGATATCGGAAGGGAAACTTGAAGAGCGGTGGTCGGAGCGAACCATTCTTGACCGACTTTGCTAAAAAATCATTCGTCCATTTCGAAGGTCGTATCCTCTTTTTTAACGAATCGTGTTGACTGTTAGGACTCTCTAGTATGTAAAAAAAAATATAAACTGAAAGATATCGGAAGTGAACCTTGAGGAGCGGTGGTCGGAGCGACCCCATTCTGGACCGACTTTGGTAAAAAATCATTCGTCCAATTCGAAGGTCGTGTCGTCTTTATTGACGAATCGTGATTAGTTTTAGGACTCTCTAGTATGTAAAAAAAAATATAAACCGAAAGATATCGGAAGAGAAAGTTGAGGAGCGATGGTCAGAGCGACCCCATTCTGGACCAACTTTGGAAAAAATCATTCGTCCAATTCGAAGGTCTTGTCGTCTTTATTGACGAATCGCGATGAGTTTTAGGACTCTCTAGTATGTAAAAAAAATATAAACCGAAAGATATCGGAAAGAGAAAGTTGAGCAGCGATGGTCAGAGCGTCCCCATTCCGGACCGACATTGGTAAAAATCTTTCGTTCAATTCGAAGGTCGTATCCTCGTTTTTAACGAATCGTGATGGCTTTTAGGACTCTCTAGTATGTAAAAAAATATATAGACCGAAAGATATCGGAAGGGAAACTTGAAGAGCGATGGTCGGAGCGAACCATTCAGGACCGACTTTGCTAAAAAATCATTCGTTCAATTCGAAGGTCGTATCGTCTTTATTGACGAATCGTGATGACTTTTAGGACCCTCTAGTATGTAAAAAAAAATATAAACTAAAAGATATCGGAAGGGAAACTTGAGGAGCGGTGGTCGGAGCGACCCCATTCTGGACCGACTATGGTAAAAATCTTTCGTTCAATTCGAAGGTCGTATCCTCTTTTTTAACGAATCGTGATGACTTTTAGGACTCTCTAGTATGTAAAAAAAAATATAAAATGAAAGATATCGGAAGGGAAACTTGAGGCGCGATGGTCAGAGCGACCCCATTCCGGACCGACATTGGTAAAAATCTTTCGTTCAATTCGAAGGTCGTATCCTCTTTTTTGACGAATCGTGATGACTTTTAGGACTCTGTAGTATGTAAAAAAAATAGAAACCGAAAGATATCGGAAGGGAAACTTGAGGAGCGGTGGTCAGAGCGACCCCATTCCGGACCGACTTTGGTAAAAATCTTTCGTTCAATTCGAAGGTCGTATCCTCTTTTTTAACAAATCGTGATGACTTTTAGGACACTCTAGTATGTGAAGAAAAATAGAAACCGAAAAATATCGGAAGGGAAACTTGAAGAGCGGTGGTCGGAGCGACCCCATTCTGGACCGACTTTGCTAAAAAATCACTCGTCCAATTCCAAGGTCGTATTCTCTTTTTGGCGAATCGTGGTGACTTTTAGGACTCTTTAGTATGTAAAAAAATATATAAACCGAAAGATATCGGAAGGGAAACTTGAAGAGCGATGGTAGGAGCGAACCATTCAGGACCGAATTTGCTAAAAATCATTCGTTCAATTCGAAGGTCGTATCGTCTTTATTGACGAATCGTGATGACTTTTAGGACCCTCTAGAATGTAAAAAAAAATATACACTGAAAGATATCGGAAGGGAAACTTGAGGAGCGGTGGTCGGAGCGACCCCATTCTGGACCGACTATGGTAAAAATCTTTCGTTCAATTCGAAGGTCGTATCCTCTTTTTTAACGAAGCGTGATGACTTTTAGGACTCTCAAGTATGTAAAAAAAATATAAACTGAAAGATATCGGAAGGGAAACTTGAGGCGCGATGGTCAGAGCGAGCCCATTCCGGACCGACATTGGTAAAAATCTTTCGTTCAATTCGAAGGTCGTATCCTCTTTTTTAACGAATCGTGATGACTTTTAGGACTCTCTAGTATGTAAAAAAAAATATAAACCGAAAGATATCGGAAGGGAAACTTGAAGAGCGGTGGTCGGAGCGAACCATTCTTGACCGAATTTGCTAAAAAATCATTCGTCCATTTCGAAGGTCGTATCCCCTTTTTTAACGAATCGTGGGTACTTTTAGGACTCTCTAGTATGTTAAAAAAAAATATAAACTCAAAGATATCGGAAGGGAAACTTGAGGAGCGGTGGTCGGAGCGACCCCATTCTGGACCGACTTTGGTAAAAAATCATTCGTTCAATTCGAAGGTCGTGTCGTCTTTATTGACGAATCGTGATGACTTTTAGGACTCTCTAGTAAGTAAAAAAAAATATAAACTGAAAGATATCGGAAGTGAAACTTGAGGAGCCGTGGTCGGATCGACCGCATTCTGGACCGCCTTTGCTAAAAAATCATTCGTCCAATTCCAAGGTCGTATTCTCTTTTTGCGAATCGTGGTGACTTTTAGGAAGACTCTTTAGTATGTGAAAAAAATATAAACCGAAAGATATGAGGAGGGAAACTTGAGGAGCGGTGGTCGGAGCGACCCCATTCTGGACCGACTATGGTAAAAATCTTTCGTTCAATTCGAAGATCGTATCCTCTTTTTTAACGAAGCGTGATGACTTTTAGGACTCTCAAGTATGTAAAAAAAAATATAAACTGAAAGATATCGGAAGGGAAACTTGAGGCGCGATGGTCGGAGCGAACCATTCAGGACCGACTTTGCTAAAAATCTTTAGTTCAATTGGAAGGTCGTATCCTATTTTTTAACCAATCGTGATGACTTTTAGGACTCTCTAGTATGTAAAAAAAAATATAAACCGAAAGATATCGGAAGGGAAACTTGAAGAGCGGTGGTCGGAGCGAACCATTCTGGACTGACTTTGATAAAAAATAATTCGTCCATTTCGAAGGTCGTATCCTCTTTTTAACGAATCGTGATGAGTTTTAGGACTCTCTAGTATGTAAAAAAAATCATAAACCGAAAGATATCGCAAGAGAAAGTTGAGGAGCGATGGTCAGAGCGACCCCATTCTGGACCGACTTTGGTAAAAAATCATTCGTCCAATACGAAGGTCGTGTCGTCTTTATTGACGAATCGCGATGACTTTTAGGACTCTCTAGTATGTAAAAAATATATAAACCGAAAGATATCGGTAGGGAAACTTGAAGAGCGATGGTCGGAGCGAACCATTCAGGACCGACTTTGCTAAAAAATCATTCGTCCATTTCGAAGGTCGTATCCTCTTTTTTAACGAATCGTGATGACTTTTAGGACGCTCTAGTATGTAAAAAAAATATAAACCGAAAGATATCGGTAGGGAAACTTGAAGAGCGATGGTCGGAGCGAACCATTCAGGACCGACTTTGCTAAAAAATCATTCGTCCATTTCGAAGGTCGTATCCTCTTTTTTAACGAATCGTGATGACTTTTAGGACTCTCTAGTATGTAAAAAAAATATAAACTGAAAGATATCGGAAGGGAAACTTGAGGAGCGGTGGTCGGAGCGACCCCATTCTGGACCGACTATGGTAAAAATCTTTCGTTCAATTCGAAGGTCGTATCCTCTTTTTTAACGAATCGTGATGACTTTTAGGACTCTGTAGTATGTAAAAAAAACAGAAACCGAAAGATATCGGAACGCAAACTTGAAGAGCGGTGGTCGGAGCGACCCCTATCTGGACCGACTTTGCTAAAAAATCATTCGTTCAATTCGAAGGTCGTATCCTCTTTTTTAACGAAGCGTGATGACTTTTAGGACTCTCAAGTATGTAAAAAAAAATATAAACTGAAAGATATCGGAAGGGAAACTTGAGGCGCGATGTTCAGAGCGAGCCCATTCCGGACCGACATTGGTAAAAATCTTTCGTTCAATTCGAAGGTCGTATCCTCTTTTTTAACGAATCGTGATGACTTTTAGGACTCTATAGTATGTAAAAAAAAATATGAACCGAAAGATATCGGAAGAAAAACTTGAGGAGCGATGGTCAGAGCGACCCCATACTGGACCGACTTGGCTAAAAAATCATTCGTCCAATTCAAAGTTCGTATTCTCTTTTTCGGCGAATCGTGGTGACTTTAAGGACTCTTTAGTATGTGTAAAAAAATATAAACCGAAAGATATCAGAAGGGAAACTTGAGGAGCGGTGGTCAGAGCGACCCCATTCCGGACCGACATTGGTAAAAATCTTTCGTTTAATTCGAAGGTCGTATCCTCTTTTTTAACGAATCGTGATGACTTTTAGGACTCTCTAGTATGTAAAAAAAAATATAAACCGAAAGATATCGGAAGGGAAACTTGAAGAGCGGTGGTCGGAGCGAACCATTCTTGACCGACTTTGCTAAAAAATCATTCGTCCATTTCGAAGGTCGTATCCTCTTTTTTAACGAATCGTGGGTACTTTTAGGACTCTCTAGTATGTTAAAAAAAAAAATAAACTCAAAGATATCGGAAGGGAAACTTGAGGAGCGGTGGTCGGAGCGACCCCATTCTGGACCGACTTTGGTAAAAAATCATTCGATCAATTCGAAGGTCGTGTCGTCTTTATTGATGAATCGTGATGACTTTTAGGACTCTCTAGTATGTAAAAAAAAATATAAACCGAAAGATATCGAAAGAGAAACTTGAGGAGCGATGGTCAGAGCGACCCCATTCTGGACCGACTTGGCTAAAAAATCATTCTTCCAATTCAAAGGTCGTATTCTCTTTCTCGACGAATTGCGGTGACTTTTAGGACTCTTTAGTATGTGTAAAAAAAAATAAACCGAAAGATATCAGAAGGGTAACTTGAGGAGCGGTGGTCAGAGCGACCCCATTCCGGACCGACATTGGTAAAAATCTTTCGTCCAATTCGAAGGTCGTATCCACTTTTTTATTGAATCGTGATGACTTTTAGGACTTTCTAGTATGTAAAAAAAAATATAAACTGAAAGATATCGGAAGGGAAACTTAAGGAGCGGAGGTCGGAGCGACCCCATTCTGGACCGACTATGGTAAAAATCTTTCGTTCAATTCGAAGGTTGTATCCTCTTTTTTAACGAATCGCGATGACTTTTAGGTTTCTTTAGTATGTGTAAAAAAATATAAACCGAAAGATATCAGAAGGGAAACTTGAGGAGCGGTGGTCAGAGCGACCCCATTCCGGACCGACTTTGGTAAAAATCTTTCGATCAATTCGAAGGTCGTATCCTCTTTTTTAACGAATCGCGATGACTTTTAGGACTCTCTAGTGTGTAAACAAAAATATAAACCGAAATATATCGGTAGAGAAACTTGAGGAGCGATGGTCAGAGCGACCCATTCTGGACCGACTTTGGTAAAAAATCATTCGTCCAATTCGAAGGTCGTGTCGTCTTTATTGACGAATCGTGATGACTTTTAGGACTCTCTAGTATGTAATAAAAAATATGTACTGAAAGATATCGGAAGGGAAACTTGAGGAGCGGTGGTCGGAGCGACCCCATTCTGGACCGACTTTGGTAAAAAATCATTCGTCCATTTCGAAGGTCGTATCTTCTCTTTTAACAAATCGTGGTGACTTTTAGGACTCTCTAGTATGTAAAAAAAAATATAAACCGAAAGATATCGAAAGAGAAACTTGAGGAGCGATGGTCAGAGCGACCCCATTCTGGACCGACTTTGCTAAAAAATCATTCTTCCAATTCAAAGGTCGTATTCTCTTTTTCGACGAATCGCGGTGACTTTTAGGACTCTTTAGTATGTGTAAAAAAAAATAAACCGAAAGATATCAGAAGGGTAACTTGAGGAGCGGTGGTCAGAGCGACCCCATTCCGGACCGACATTGGTAAAAATCTTGCGTCCAATTCGAAGGTCGTATCCACTTTGTTAGCGAATCGTGATGACTTTTAGGACTTTCTAGTATGTAAAAAAAAATATAAACTGAAAGATATCGGAAGGGAAACTTAAGGAGCGGAGGTCGGAGCGACCCCATTCTGGACCGACTATGGTAAAAATCTTTCGTTCAATTCGAAGGTTGTATCCTCTTTTTTAACGAATCGCGATGACTTTTAGGTTTCTTTAGTATGTGTAAAGAAATATAAACCGAAAGATATCAGAAGGGAAACTTGAGGAGCGGTGGTCAGAGCGACCCCATTCCGGACCGACTTTGGTAAAAATCTTTCGATCAATTCGAAGGTCGTATCCTCTTTTTTAACGAATCGTGATGACTTTTAGGACTCTCTAGTGTGTAAACAAAAATATAAACCGAAAGATATCGGTAGAGAAACTTGAGGAGCGATGGTCAGAGCGACCCATTCTGGACCGACTTTGGTAAAAAATCATTCGTCCAATTCGAAGGTCGTGTCGTCTTTATTGACGAATCGTGATGACTTTTAGGACTCTCTAGTATGTAAAAAAAATATGTACTGAAAGATATCGGAAGGGAAACTTGAGGAGCGGTGGTCGGAGCGACCCCATTCTGGACCGACTTTGGTAAAAAATCATTCGTCCATTTCGAAGGTCGTATCTTCTCTTTTAACAAATCGTGGTGACTTTTAGGACTCTCTAGTATGTAAAAAAAAATATAAACCGAAAGATATCGGAAGGGAAACTTGAAGAGCGGTGGTCGGAGCGAACCATTCTGGACTGACTTTGATAAAAAATAATTCGTCCATTTCGAAGGTCGTATCCTCTTTTTAACGAATCGTGATGAGTTTTAGGACTCTCTAGTATGTAAAAAAAATCACAAACCGAAAGATATCGCAAGAGAAAGTTGAGGAGCGATGGTCAGAGCGACCACATTCTGGACCGACTTTGGTAAAAAATCATTCGTCCAATACGAAGGTCGTGTCGTCTTTATTGACGAATCGTGATGACTTTTAGGACTCTCTAGTATGTAAAAAATATATAAACCGAAAGATATCGGTAGGGAAACTTGAAGAGCGATGGTCGGAGCGAACCATTCAGGACCGACTTTGCTAAAAAATCATTCGTCCATTTCGAAGGTCGTATCCTATTTTTAACGAATCGTGATGACTTTTAGGACTCTCTAGTATGTAAAAAAAATATAAACCGAAAGATATCGGTAGGGAAACTTGAAGACCGATGGTCGGAGCGAACCATTCAGGACCGACTTTGCTAAAAAATCATTCGTCCATTTCGAAGGTCGTATCCTCTTTTTTAACGAATCGTGATGACTTTTAGGACTCTCTAGTATGTAAAAAAAATATAAACTGAAAGATATCGGAAGGGAAACTTGAGGAGCGGTGGTCGGAGCGACCCCATTCTGGACCGACTATGGTAAAAATCTTTCGTTCAATTCGAAGGTCGTATCCTCTTTTTTAACGAATCGTTATGACTTTTAGGACTCTCTAGTATGTAAAAAAAAATATAAACTGAAAGATATCGGAAGGGAAACTTGAGGCGCGATGGTCAGAGCGACCCCATTCCGGACCGACATTGGTTAAAATCTTTCGTACAATTCGAAGGTCGTATCCTCTTTTTTAACGAATCGTGATGACTTTTAGGACTCTGTAGTATGTAAAAAAAACAGAAACCGAAAGATATTGCAAGGGAAACTTGAGGAGCGGTGGTCAGAGCGACCCCATTCCGGACCGCCTTTGGTAAAAATCTTTCGTTCAATTCGAAGGTCGTATCCTCTTTTTTAACGAATCGTGATGACTTTTAGGACTCTGTAGTATGTAAAAAAAACAGAAACCGAAAGATATCGGAAGGCAAACTTGAAGAGCGGTGGTCGGAGCGACCCCATTCTGGACCGACTTTGCTAAAAAATCATTCGTTCAATTCGAAGGTCGTATCCTCTTTTTTAACGAAGCGTGATGACTTTTAGGACTCTCAAGTATGTAAAAAAAAATATAAACTGAAAGATATCGGAAGGGAAACTTGAGGCGCGATGGTCAGAGCGAGCCCATTCCGGACCGACATTGGTAAAAATCTTTCGTTCAATTCGAAGGTCGTATCCTCTTTTTTAACGAATCGTGATGACTTTTAGGACTCTATAGTATGTAAAAAAAAATATGAACCGAAAGATATCGGAAGAAAAACTTGAGGAGCGATGGTCAGAGCGACCCCATTCTGGACCGACTTGGCTAAAAAATCATTCGTCCAATTCAAAGTTCGTATTCTCTTTTTCGGCGAATCGTGGTGACTTTAAGGACTCTTTAGTATGTGTAAAAAAATATAAACCGAAAGATATCAGAAGGGAAACTTGAGGAGCGGTGGTCAGAGCGACCCCATTCCGGACCGACATTGGTAAAAATCTTTCGTTTAATTCGAAGGTCGTATCCTCTTTTTTAACGAATCGTGATGACTTTAAGGACTCTCTAGTATGTAAAAAAAAATATAAACCGAAAGATATCGGAAGGGAAACTTGAAGAGCGATGGTCGGAGCGAACCATTCAGGACCGACTTTGCTAAAAAATCATTCGTTCAATTCGAAGGTCGTATCGTCTTTATTGACGAATCGTGATGACTTTTAGGACCCTCTAGTATGTAAAAAAAAATATAAACTAAAAGATATCGGAAGGGAAACTTGAGGAGCGGTTGTCGGAGCGACCCCATTCTGGACCGACTATGGTAAAAATCTTTCGTTCAATTCGAAGGTCGTATCCTCTTTTTTAACGAATCGTGATGACTGTTAGGACTCTCTAGTATGTAAAAAAAAATATAAACTGAAAGATATCGGAAGTGAACCTTGAGGAGTGGTGGTCGGAGCGACCCCATTCTGGACCGACTTTGGTAAAAAATCATTCGTCCAATTCGAAGGTCGTGTCGTCTTTATTGACGAATCGTGATTAGTTTTAGGACTCTCTAGTATGTAAAAAAAAATATAAACTAAAAGATATCGGAAGGGAAACTTGAGGAGCGGTTGTCGGAGCGACCCCATTCTGGACCGACTATGGTAAAAATCTTTCGTTCAATTCGAAGGTCGTATCCTCTTTTTTAACGAATCGTGATGACTTTTAGGACTCTCTAGTATGTAAAAAAAAATATAAACTGAAAGATATCGGAAGGGAAACTTGAGGCGCGATGGTCAGAGCGACCCCATTCCGGACCGACATTGGTAAAAATCTTTCGTTCAATTCGAAGGTCGTATCCTCGTTTTTAACCAATCGTGATGGCTTTTAGGACTCTCTAGTATGTAAAAAAATATATAGACCGAAAGATATCGGAAGGGAAACTTGAAGAGCGATGGTCGGAGCGAACCATTCAGGACCGACTTTGCTAAAAAATCATTCGTTCAATTCGAAGGTCGTATCGTCTTTATTGACGAATCGTGATGACTTTTAGGACCCTCTAGTATGTAAAAAAAAATATAAACTAAAAGATATCGGAAGGGAAACTTGAGGAGCGGTTGTCGGAGCGACCCCATTCTGGACCGACTATGGTAAAAATCTTTCGTTCAATTCGAAGGTCGTATCCTCTTTTTTAACGAATCGTGATGACTTTTAGGACTCTCTAGTATGTAAAAAAAAATATAAACTGAAAGATATCGGAAGGGAAACTTGAGGCGCGATGGTCAGAGCGACCCCATTCCGGACCGACATTGGTAAAAATCTTTCGTTCAATTCGAAGGTCGTATCCTCTTTTTTGACGAATCGTGATGACTTTTAGGACTCTGTAGTATGTAAAAAAATAGAAACCGAAAGATATCGGAAGGGAAACTTGAGGAGCGGTGGTCAGAGCGACCCCATTCCGGACCGACTTTGGTAAAAATCTTTCGTTCAATTCGAAGGTCGTATCCTCTTTTTTAACAAATCGTGATGACTTTTAGGACACTCTAGTATGTGAAGAAAAATAGAAACCGAAAAATATCGGAAGGGAAACTTGAAGAGCGGTGGTCGGAGCGACCCCATTCTGGACCGACTTTGCTAAAAAATCACTCGTCCAATTCCAAGGTCGTATTCTCTTTTTGGCGAATCGTGGTGACTTTTAGGACTCTTTAGTATGTAAAAAAATATATAAACCGAAAGATATCGGAAGGGAAACTTGAAGAGCGATGGTAGGAGCGAACCATTCAGGACCGAATTTGCTAAAAATCATTCGTTCAATTCGAAGGTCGTATCGTCTTTATTGACGAATCGTGATGACTTTTAGGACCCTCTAGAATGTAAAAAAAAATATACACTGAAAGATATCGGAAGGGAAACTTGAGGAGCGGTGGTCGGAGCGACCCCATTCTGGACCGACTATGGTAAAAATCTTTCGTTCAATTCGAAGGTCGTATCCTCTTTTTTAACGAAGCGTGATGACTTTTAGGACTCTCAAGTATGTAAAAAAAATATAAACTGAAAGATATCGGAAGGGAAACTTGAGGCGCGATGGTCAGAGCGAGCCTATTCCGGACCGACATTGGTAAAAATCTTTCGTTCAATTCGAAGGTCGTATCCTCTTTTTTAACGAATCGTGATGACTTTTAGGACTCTATAGTTTGTAAAAAAAAATATGAACCGAAAGATATCGGAAGAAAAACTTGAGGAGCGATGGTCAGAGCGACCCCATTCTGGACCGACTTGGCTAAAAAATCATTCGTCCAATTCAAAGTTCGTATTCTCATTTTCGGCGAATCGTGGTGACTTTAAGGACTCTTTAGTATGTGTAAAAAAATATAAACCGAAAGATATCAGAAGGGAAACTTCAGGAGCGGTGGTCAGAGCGACCCCATTCCGGACCGACATTGGTAAAAATCTTTCGTTTAATTCGAAGGTCGTATCCTCTTTTTTAACGAATCGTGATGACTTTTAGGACTCTCTAGTATGTAAAAAAAAATATAAACCGAAAGATATCGGAAGGGAAACTTGAAGAGCGCTGGTCGGAGCGAACCATTCTTGACCGACTTTGCTAAAAAATCATTCGTCCATTTCGAAGGTCGTATCCTCTTTTTTAACGAATCGTGGGTACTTTTAGGACTCTCTAGTATGTTAAAAAAAAATATAAACTCAAAGATATCGGAAGGGAAACTTGAGGAGCGGTGGTCGGAGCGACCCCATTCTGGACCGACTTTGGTAAAAAATCATTCGTTCAATTCGAAGGTCGTGTCGTCTTTATTGATGAATCGTGATGACTTTTAGGACTCTCTAGTATGTAAAAAAAAATATAAACCGAAAGATATCGAAAGAGAAACTTGAGGAGCGATGGTCAGAGCGACCCCATTCTGGACCGACTTTGCTAAAAAATCATTCTTCCAATTCAAAGGTCGTATTCTCTTTTTCGACGAATCGCGATGACTTTTAGGACTCTTTAGTATGTGTAAACAAAAATAAACCGAAAGATATCAGAAGGGTAACTTGAGGAGCGGTGGTCAGAGCGACCCCATTCCGGACCGACATTGGTAAAAATCTTTCGTCCAATTCGAAGGTCGTATCCACTTTTTTAGCGAATCGTGACGACTTTTAGGACTTTCTAGTATGTAAAAAAAAATATAAACTGAAAGATATCAGAAGGGAAACTTGAGGAGCGGTGGTCAGAGCGACCCCATTCCGGACCGACTTTGGTAAAAATCTTTCGATCAATTCGAAGGTCGTATCCTTTTTTTAACGAATCGTGATGACTTTTAGGACTCTCTACTGTGTAAACAAAAATATAAACCGAAAGATATCGGTATAAAAAACTTGAGGAGAGATGGTCAGAGCGACCCATTCTGGACCGACTTTGGTAAAAAATCATTCGTCCAATTCGAAGGTCGTGTCGTCTTTATTGACGAATCGTGATGACTTTTAGGACTCTCTAGTATGTAAAAAAAAATATGTACTGAAAGATATCGGAAGGGAAACTTGAGGAGCGGTGGTCGGAGCGACCCCATTCTGGACCGACTTTGGTAAAAAATCATTCGTCCATTTCGAAGGTCGTATCTTCTCTTTTAAGAAATCGTGGTGACTTTTAGGACTCTCTAGTATGTAAAAAAAAATATAAACCGAAAGATATCGGAAGAGAAAGTTGAGGAGCGATGGTCAGAGCGACCCCATTCCGGACCGCCTTTGGTAAAAATCTTTCGTTCAATTCGAAGGTCGTATCCTCTTTTTTAACGAATCGTGATGACTTTTAGGACTCTGTAGTATGTAAAAAAAACAGAAACCGAAAGATATTGCAAGGGAAACTTGAGGAGCGGTGGTCAGAGCGACCCCATTCCGGACCGCCTTTGGTAAAAACCTTTCGTTCAATTCGAAGGTCGTATCCTCTTTTTTAACGAATCGTGATGACTTTTAGGACTCTGTAGTATGTAAAAAAAACAGAAACCGAAAGATATCGGAAGGCAAACTTGAAGAGCGGTGGTCGGAGCGACCCCATTCTGGACCGACTTTGCTAAAAAATCATTCGTTCAATTCGAAGGTCGTATCCTCTTTTTTAACGAAGCGTGATGACTTTTAGGACTCTCAAGTATGTAAAAAAAAATATAAACTGAAAGATATCGGAAGGGAAACTTGAGGCGCGATGGTCAGAGCGAGCCCATTCCGGACCGACATTGGTAAAAATCTTTCGTTCAATTCGAAGGTCGTATCCTCTTTTTTAACGAATCGTGATGACTTTTAGGACTCTGTAGTATGTAAAAAAAACAGAAACCGAAAGATATTGCAAGGGAAACTTGAGGAGCGGTGGTCAGAGCGACCCCATTCCGGACCGCCTTTGGTAAAAATCTTTCGTTCAATTCGAAGGTCGTATCCTCTTTTTTAACGAATCGTGATGACTTTTAGGACTCTGTAGTATGTAAAAAAAACAGAAACCGAAAGATATCGGAAGGCAAACTTGAAGAGCGGTGGTCGGAGCGACCCCATTCTGGACCGACTTTGCTAAAAAATCATTCGTTCAATTCGAAGGTCGTATCCTCTTTTTTAACGAAGCGTGATGACTTTTAGGACTCTCAAGTATGTAAAAAAAAATATAAACTGAAAGATATCGGAAGGGAAACTTGAGGCGCGATGGTCAGAGCGAGCCCATTCCGGACCGACATTGGTAAAAATCTTTCGTTCAATTCGAAGGTCGTATCCTCTTTTTTAACGAATCGTGATGACTTTTAGGACTCTATAGTATGTAAAAAAAAATATGAACCGAAAGATATCGCAAGAAAAACTTGAGGAGCGATGGTCAGAGCGACCCCATTCTGGACCGACTTGGCTAAAAAATCATTCGTCCAATTCAAAGTTCGTATTCTCTTTTTCGGCGAATCGTGGTGACTTTAAGGACTCTTTAGTATGTGTAAAAAAATATAAACCGAATGATATCAGAAGGGAAACTTGAGGAGCGGTGGTCAGAGCGACCCCATTCCGGACCGACTTTGCTAAAAAATCACTCGTCCAATTCCAAGGTCGTATTCTCTTTTTGGCGAATCGTGGTGACTTTTAGGACTCTGTAGTATGTAAAAAAAACAGAAACCGAAAGATATCGGAAGGGAAACTTGAAGAGCGATGGTCGGAGCGAACCATTCAGGACCGACTTTGCTAAAAAATCATTCGTTCAATTCGAAGGTCGTATCGTCTTTATTGACGAATCGTGATGACTTTTAGGACCCTCTAGTATGTAAAAAAAAATATAAACTAAAAGATATCGGAAGGGAAACTTGAGGAGCGGTGGTCGGAGCGACCCCATTCTGGACCGACTATGGTAAAAATCTTTCGTTCAATTCGAAGGTCGTATCCTCTTTTTTAACGAATCGTGATGACTTTTAGGACTCTGTAGTATGTATAAAAAACAGAAACCGAAAGATATCGGAAGGGAAACTTGAAGAGCGATGGTCGGAGCGAACCATTCAGGACCGACTTTGCTAAAAAATCATTCGTTCAATTCGAAGGTCGTATCGTCTTTATTGACGAATCGTGATGACTTTTAGGACCCTCTAGTATGTAAAAAAAAATATAAACTAAAAGATATCGGAAGGGAAACTTGAGGAGCGGTGGTCGGAGCGACCCCATTCTGGACCGACTATGGTAAAAATCTTTCGTTCAATTCGAAGGTCGTATCCTCTTTTTTAACGAATCGTGATGACTTTTAGGACTCTCTAGTATGTAAAAAAAAATATAAAATGAAAGATATCGGAAGGGAAACTTGAGGCGCGATGGTCAGAGCGACCCCATTCCGGACCGACATTGGTAAAAATCTTTCGTTCAATTCGAAGGTCGTATCCTCTTTTTTGACGAATCGTGATGACTTTTAGGACTCTGTAGTATGTAAAAAAAATAGAAACCGAAAGATATCGGAAGGGAAACTTGAGGAGCGGTGGTCAGAGCGACCCCATTCCGGACCGACTTTGGTAAAAATCTTTCGTTCAATTCGAAGGTCGTATCCTCTTTTTTAACAAATCGTGATGACTTTTAGGACACTCTAGTATGTGAAGAAAAATAGAAACCGAAAAATATCGGAAGGGAAACTTGAAGAGCGGTGGTCGGAGCGACCCCATTCTGGACCGACTTTGCTAAAAAATCACTCGTCCAATTCCAAGGTCGTATTCTCTTTTTGGCGAATCGTGGTGACTTTTAGGACTCTTTAGTATGTAAAAAAATATATAAACCGAAAGATATCGGAAGGGAAACTTGAAGAGCGATGGTAGGAGCGAACCATTCAGGACCGAATTTGCTAAAAATCATTCGTTCAATTCGAAGGTCGTATCGTCTTTATTGACGAATCGTGATGACTTTTAGGACCCTCTAGAATGTAAAAAAAAATATACACTGAAAGATATCGGAAGGGAAACTTGAGGAGCGGTGGTCGGAGCGACCCCATTCTGGACCGACTATGGTAAAAATCTTTCGTTCAATTCGAAGGTCGTATCCTCTTTTTTAACGAAGCGTGATGACTTTTAGGACTCTCAAGTATGTAAAAAAAATATAAACTGAAAGATATCGGAAGGGAAACTTGAGGCGCGATGGTCAGAGCGAGCCCATTCCGGACCGACATTGGTAAAAATCTTTCGTTCAATTCGAAGGTCGTATCCTCTTTTTTAACGAATCGTGATGACTTTTAGGACTCTCTAGTATGTAAAAAAAAATATAAACCGAAAGATATCGGAAGGGAAACTTGAAGAGCGGTGGTCGGAGCGAACCATTCTTGACCGACTTTGCTAAAAAATCATTCGTCCATTTCGAAGGTCGTATCCTCTTTTTTAACGAATCGTGGGTACTTTTAGGACTCTCTAGTATGTTAAAAAAAAATATAAACTCAAAGATATCGGAAGGGAAACTTGAGGAGCGGTGGTCGGAGCGACCCCATTCTGGACCGACTTTGGTAAAAAATCATTCGTTCAATTCGAAGGTCGTGTCGTCTTTATTGATGAATCGTGATGACTTTTAGGACTCTCTAGTATGTAAAAAAAAATATAAACCGAAAGATATCGAAAGAGAAACTAGAGGAGCGATGGTCAGAGCGACCCCATTCTGGACCGACTTTGCTAAAAAATCATTCTTCCAATTCAAAGGTCGTATTCTCTTTTTCGACGAATCGCGGTGACTTTTAGGACTCTTTAGTATGTGTAAACAAAAATAAACCGAAAGATATCAGAAGGGTAACTTGAGGAGCGGTGGTCAGAGCGACCCCATTCCGGACCGACATTGGTAAAAATCTTTCGTCCAATTCGAAGGTCGTATCCACTTTTTTAGCGAATCGTGACGACTTTTAGGACTTTCTAGTATGTAAAAAAAAATATAAACTGAAAGATATCGAAAGGGAAACTTAAGGAGCGGAGGTCGGAGCGACCCCATTCTGGACCGACTATGGTAAAAATCTTTCGTTCAATTCGAAGGTTGTATCCTCTTTTTTAACGAATCGTGATGATTTTTAGGTTTCTTTAGTATGTTTAAAAAAATATAAACCGAAAGATATCAGAAGGGAAACTTGAGGAGCGGTGGTCAGAGCGACCCCATTCCGGACCGACTTTGGTAAAAATCTTTCGATCAATTCGAAGGTCGTATCCTTTTTTTAACGAATCGTGATGACTTTTAGGACTCTCTACTGTGTAAACAAAAATATAAACCGAAAGATATCGGTAGAAAAACTTGAGGAGCGATGGTCAGAGCGACCCATTCTGGACCGACTTTGGTAAAAAATCATTCGTCCAATTCGAAGGTCGTGTCGTCTTTATTGACGAATCGTGATGACTTTTAGGACTCTCTAGTATGTAAAAAAAATATGTACTGAAAGATATCGGAAGGGAAACTTGAGGAGCGGTGGTCGGAGCGACCCCATTCTGGACCGACTTTGGTAAAAAATCATTCGTCCATTTCGAAGGTCGTATCTTCTCTTTTAAGAAATCGTGGTGACTTTTAGGACTCTCTAGTATGTAAAAAAAAATATAAACCGAAAGATATCGGAAGAGAAAGTTGAGGAGCGATGGTCAGAGCGACCCCATTCTGGACCGACTTTGCTAAAAAATCATTCGTCCAATTCAAAGGTCGTATTCTCTTTTTCGGCGAATCGGTGACTTTGAGGACTCTTTAGTATGTGTAAAAAAATATGAACCGAAAGATATCAGAAGGGAAACTTGAGGAGCGGTGGTCAGAGCGACCCCATTCCGGACCGACATTGGTAAAAATCTGTCGTCCATTTCGAAGATCTTATCCTCTTTTTTAACGAATCTTCGTGACTTTTAGGACTCTCTAGTATATGAAAAAAAATATAAACTGAAAGATATCGGAAGTGAACCTTGAGGAGCGGTGGTCGGAGCGACCCCATTCTGGACCGACTTTGGTAAAAAATCATTCGTCCAATTCGAAGGTCGTGTCGTCTTTATTGACGAATCGTGATTAGTTTTAGGACTCTCTAGTATGTAAAAAAAAATATAAACCGAATGATATCGGAAGAGAAAGTTGAGGAGCGATGGTCAGAGCGTCCCCATTCCGGACCGACATTGGTAAACATCTTTCGTTCAATTCGAAGGTCGTATCCTCTTTTTTAACGAATCGTGATGACTTTTAGGACTCTCTAGTATGTAAAAAAATATATAAACCGAAAGATATCGGAAGAGAAACTTGAAGAGCGATGGTCGGAGCGAACCATTCAGGACCGACTTTGCTAAAAAATCATTCGTTCAATTCGAAGGTCGTATCGTCTTTATTGACGAATCGTGATGACTTTTAGGACCCTCTAGTATGTAAAAAAAAATATAAACTGAAAGATATCGGAAGGGAAACTTCAGGAGCGGTGGTCGGAGCGACCCCATTCTGGACCGACTATGGTAAAAATCTTTCGTCCATTTCGAAGATCGTATCCTCTTTTTTAACGAATCGTGATGACTTTTAGGACACTCTAGTATGTAAAAAAAAATATAAACTGAAAGATATCGGAAGGGAAACTTGAGGCGCGATGGTGATAGCGACCCCATTCCGGACCGACATTGGTAAAAATCTTTCGTTCAATTCGAAGGTCGTATCCTCTTTTTTAACGAATCGTGATGACTTTTAGGACTCTGTAATATGTAAAAAAAACAGAAACCGAAAGATATCGGAAGGGAAACTTGAGGAGCGGTGGTCGGAGCGACCCCATTCCGGACCGACTTTGGTAAAAATCTTTCGTTCAATTCGAAGGTCGTATCCTCTTTTTTAACGAATCGTGGTAACTTTTAGGACTCTGTAGTATGTAAAAAAAAATATAAACCGAAAGATTTCGGAAGGGAAACTTGAAGAGCGGTGGTCGGAGCGAACCATTCAGGACCGACTTTGCTAAAAAATCATTCGTCCATTTCGAAGCTCGTATCCTCGTTTTAACGATTCGTGGTGACTTTTAGGACTCGGTAGTATGTAAAAAAAACATAAACCGAAAGATATCGGAAGGGAAACTTGAGGAGCGGTGGTCAGAGCGACCCCAGTCCGGACCGCCTTTGGTAAAAATCTTTCGTTCAATTCGAAGGTCGTATCCTCTTTTTTAACGAATCGTGGTGACTTTTAGGACTCTCTAGTATGTAAAAAAAAATATAAACCGAAAGATATCGGAAGAGAAAGTTGAGGAGCGATGGTCAGAGCGACCCCATTCTGGACCGACTTTGCTAAAAAATCATTCGTCCAATTCAAAGGTCGTATTCTCTTTTTCGGCGAATCGCGGTGACTTTGAGGACTCTTCAGTATGTGTAAAAAAATATAAACCGAAAGATATCAGAAGGGAAACTTGAGGAGCGGTGGTCAGAGCGACCCCATTCCGGACCGATATTGGTAAAAATCTTTCGTCCATTTCGAAGATCGTATCCTCTTTTTTAACGAATCGTGGTGACTTTTAGGACACTCTATTATATGAAAAAAAATATAAACTGAAAGATATCGGAAGTGAAACTTGAGGAGCGGTGGTCGGAGCGACCCCATTCTGGACCGACTTTGGTAAAAAATCATTCGTCCAATTCGAAGGTCGTATCCTCTTTTTTAACGAATCGTGATGGCTTTTAGGACTCTCTAGTATGTAAAAAAATATATAGACCGAAAGATATCGGAAGGGAAACTTGAAGAGCGATGGTCGGAGCGAACCATTCAGGACCGACTTTGCTAAAAAATCATTCGTTCAATTCGAAGGTCGTATCGTCTTTATTGACGAATCGTGATGACTTTTAGGACCCTCTAGTATGTAAAAAAAAATATAAACTAAAAGATATCGGAAGGGAAACTTGAGGAGCGGTGGTCGGAGCGACCCCATTCTGGACCGACTATGGTAAAAATCTTTCGTTCAATTCGAAGGTCGTATCCTCTTTTTTAACGAATCGTGATGACTTTTAGGACTCTGTAGTATGTAAAAAAAATATAAACCGAAAGATATCGGAAGAGAAACTTGAGTAGCGATGGTCAGAGCGACCCCATTCTGGACCGACTTTGCTAAAAAATCATTCGTCCAATTCCAAGGCCGTATTCTCTTTTTGGCGAATCGTGGTGACTTTTAGCACTCTTTAGTATGTGAAAAAAAATATACACCTAGAGATTTGAGAAGGGAAACTTGACGAGCGGTGGTCAGAGCGACCCCATTCCGGACCGACATTGGTAAAAATCTTTCGTTCAATTGGAAGGTCGTATGCTCTTTTTTAACGAATCGTGATGACTTTTAGGACGGTATAGTATGTAAAAAAAAATATAAACCGAAAGATATCGGAAGAGAAACTTGAGGAGCGGTGATCAGAGCGACCCCATTCCGGACCGACATTGGTAAAAATCTTTCGTTCAATTCGAAGGTCGTATCCTCTTTTTTAACGAATCGTGATGACTTTTAGGACTCTATAGTATGTAAAAAAAAATATGAACCGAAAGATATCGGAAGAAAAACTTGAGGAGCGATGGTCAGAGCGACCCCATTCTGGACCGACTCGGCTAAAAAATCATTCGTCCAATTCAAAGTTCGTATTCTCTTTTTCGGCGAATCGTGGTGACTTTAAGGACTCTTTAGTATGTGTAAAAAAATATAAACCGAAAGATATCAGAAGGGAAACTTGAGGAGCGGTGGTCAGAGCGACCCCATTCCGGACCGACATTGGTAAAAATCTTTCGTTTAATTCGAAGGTCGTATCCTCTTTTTTAACGAATCGTGATGACTTTAAGGACTCTCTAGTATGTAAAAAAAAATATAAACCGAAAGATATCGGAAGGGAAACTTGAAGAGCGGTGGTCGGAGCGAACCATTCTTGACCGACTTTGCTAAAAAATCATTCGTCCATTTCGAAGGTCGTATCCTCTTTTTTAACGAATCGTGTTGACTGTTAGGACTCTCTAGTATGTAAAAAAAAATATAAACTGAAAGATATCGGAAGTGAACCTTGAGGAGCGGTGGTCGGAGCGACCCCATTCTGGACCGACTTTGGTAAAAAATCATTCGTCCAATTCGAAGGTCGTGTCGTCTTTATTGACGAATCGTGATTAGTTTTAGGACTCTCTAGTATGTAAAAAAAAATATAAACCGAAAGATATCGGAAGAGAAAGTTGAGGAGCGATGGTCAGAGCGACCCCATTCTGGACCAACTTTGGAAAAAATCATTCGTCCAATTCGAAGGTCTTGTCGTCTTTATTGACGAATCGCGATGAGTTTTAGGACTCTCTAGTATGTAAAAAAAAATATAAACCGAAAGATATCGGAAAGAGAAAGTTGAGCAGCGATGGTCAGAGCGTCCCCATTCCGGACCGACATTGGTAAAAATCTTTCGTTCAATTCGAAGGTCGTATCCTCGTTTTTAACGAATCGTGATGGCTTTTAGGACTCTCTAGTATGTAAAAAAATATATAGACCGAAAGATATCGGAAGGGAAACTTGAAGAGCGATGGTCGGAGCGAACCATTCAGGACCGACTTTGCTAAAAAATCATTCGTTCAATTCGAAGGTCGTATCGTCTTTATTGACGAATCGTGATGACTTTTAGGACCCTCTAGTATGTAAAAAAAAATATAAACTAAAAGATATCGGAAGGGAAACTTGAGGAGCGGTGGTCGGAGCGACCCCATTCTGGACCGACTATGGTAAAAATCTTTCGTTCAATTCGAAGGTCGTATCCTCTTTTTTAACGAATCGTGATGACTTTTAGGACTCTCTAGTATGTAAAAAAAAATATAAACTGAAAGATATCGGAAGGGAAACTTGAGGCGCGATGGTCAGAGCGACCCCATTCCGGACCGACATTGGTAAAAATCTTTCGTTCAATTCGAAGGTCGTATCCTCTTTTTTGACGAATCGTGATGACTTTTAGGACTCTGTAGTATGTAAAAAAAATAGAAACCGAAAGATATCGGAAGGGAAACTTGAGGAGCGGTGGTCAGAGTGACCCCATTCCGGACCGACTTTGGTAAAAATCTTTCGTTCAATTCGAAGGTCGTATCCTCTTTTTTAACAAATCGTGATGACTTTTAGGACACTCTAGTATGTGAAGAAAAATAGAAACCGAAAAATATCGGAAGGGAAACTTGAAGAGCGGTGGTCGGAGCGACCCCATTCTGGACCGACTTTGCTAAAAAATCACTCGTCCAATTCCAAGGTCGTATTCTCTTTTTGGCGAATCGTGGTGACTTTTAGGACTCTTTAGTATGTAAAAAAATATATAAACCGAAAGATATCGGAAGGGAAACTTGAAGAGCGATGGTAGGAGCGAACCATTCAGGACCGAATTTGCTAAAAATCATTCGTTCAATTCGAAGGTCGTATCGTCTTTATTGACGAATCGTGATGACTTTTAGGACCCTCTAGAATGTAAAAAAAAATATACACTGAAAGATATCGGAAGGGAAACTTGAGGAGCGGTGGTCGGAGCGACCCCATTCTGGACCGACTATGGTAAAAATCTTTCGTTCAATTCGAAGGTCGTATCCTCTTTTTTAACGAAGCGTGATGACTTTTAGGACTCTCAAGTATGTAAAAAAAATATAAACTGAAAGATATCGGAAGGGAAACTTGAGGCGCGATGGTCAGAGCGAGCCCATTCCGGACCGACATTGGTAAAAATCTTTCGTTCAATTCGAAGGTCGTATCCTCTTTTTTAACGAATCGTGATGACTTTTAGGACTCTATAGTATGTAAAAAAAAATATGAACCGAAAGATATCGGAAGAAAAACTTGAGGAGCGATGGTCAGAGCGACCCCATTCTGGACCGACTTGGCTAAAAAATCATTCGTCCAATTCAAAGTTCGTATTCTCATTTTCGGCGAATCGTGGTGACTTTAAGGACTCTTTAGTATGTGTAAAAAAATATAAACCGAAAGATATCAGAAGGGAAACTTCAGGAGCGGTGGTCAGAGCGTAAAATCTTTCGTTTAATTCGAAGGTCGTATCCTCTTTTTTAACGAATCGTGATGACTTTTAGGACTCTCTAGTATGTAAAAAAAAATATAAACCGAAAGATATCGGAAGGGAAACTTGAAGAGCGGTGGTCGGAGCGAACCATTCTTGACCGACTTTGCTAAAAAATCATTCGTCCATTTCGAAGGTCGTATCCTCTTTTTTAACGAATCGTGGGTACTTTTAGGACTCTCTAGTATGTTAAAAAAAAATATAAACTCAAAGATATCGGAAGGGAAACTTGAGGAGCGGTGGTCGGAGCGACCCCATTCTGGACCGACTTTGGTAAAAAATCATTCGTTCAATTCGAAGGTCGTGTCGTCTTTATTGATGAATCGTGATGACTTTTAGGACTCTCTAGTATGTAAAAAAAAATATAAACCGAAAGATATCGAAAGAGAAACTTGAGGAGCGATGGTCAGAGCGACCCCATTCTGGACCGACTTTGCTAAAAAATCATTCTTCCAATTCAAAGGTCGTATTCTCTTTTTCGACGAATCGCGGTGACTTTTAGGACTCTTTAGTATGTGTAAACAAAAATAAACCGAAAGATATCAGAAGGGTAACTTGAGGAGCGGTGGTCAGAGCGACCCCATTCCGGACCGACATTGGTAAAAATCTTTCGTCCAATTCGAAGGTCGTATCCACTTTTTTAGCGAATCGTGACGACTTTTAGGACTTTCTAGTATGTAAAAAAAAATATAAACTGAAAGATATCGAAAGGGAAACTTAAGGAGCGGAGGTCGGAGCGACCCCATTCTGGACCGACTATGGTAAAAATCTTTCGTTCAATTCGAAGGTTGTATCCTCTTTTTTAACGAATCGTGATGACTTTTAGGTTTCTTTAGTATGTTTAAAAAAATATAAACCGAAAGATATCAGAAGGGAAACTTGAGGAGCGGTGGTCAGAGCGACCCCATTCCGGACCGACTTTGGTAAAAATCTTTCGATCAATTCGAAGGTCGTATCCTTTTTTTAACGAATCGTGATGACTTTTAGGACTCTCTACTGTGTAAACAAAAATATAAACCGAAAGATATCGGTAGAAAAACTTGAGGAGCGATGGTCAGAGCGACCCCATTTCGGACCGATATTGGTAAAAATCTTTCGTTCAATTCGAAGGTCATATCCTCTTTTTTAACGAATCATGATGGCTTTTAGGACTCTCTAGTATGTAAAAAAAATATAAACCGAAAGATATCGGAAGGGAAACTTGAGGAGCGGTGGTCGGAGCGACCCCATTCTGGACCGACTTTGGTAAAAAATCATTCGTCCATTTCGAAGGTCGTATCTTCTCTTTTAAGAAATCGTGGTGACTTTTAGGACTCTCTAGTATGTAAAAAAAAATATAAACCGAAAGATATCGGAAGAGAAAGTTGAGGAGCGATGGTCAGAGCGACCCCATTCTGGACCGACTTTGCTAAAAAATCATTCGTCCAATTCAAAGGTCGTATTCTCTTTTTCGGCGAATCGCGGTGACTTTGAGGACTCTTTAGTATGTGTAAAAAAATATGAACCGAAAGATATCAGAAGGGAAACTTCAGGAGCGGTGGTCAGAGCGACCCCATTCCGGACCGACATTGGTAAAAATCTTTCGTTTAATTCGAAGGTCGTATCCTCTTTTTTAACGAATCGTGATGACTTTTAGGACTCTCTAGTATGTACAAAAAAATATAAACCGAAAGATATCGGAAGGGAAACTTGAAGAGCGGTGGTCGGAGCGAACCATTCTTGACCGACTTTGCTAAAAAATCATTCGTCCATTTCGAAGGTCGTATCCTCTTTTTTAACGAATCGTGGGTACTTTTAGGACTCTCTAGTATGTTAAAAAAAAAAATAAACTCAAAGATATCGGAAGGGAAACTTGAGGAGCGGTGGTCGGAGCGACCCCATTCTGGACCGACTTTGGTAAAAAATCATTCGATCAATTCGAAGGTCGTGTCGTCTTTATTGATGAATCGTGATGACTTTTAGGACTCTCTAGTATGTAAAAAAAAATATAAACCGAAAGATATCGAAAGAGAAACTTGAGGAGCGATGGTCAGAGCGACCCCATTCTGGACCGACTTGGCTAAAAAATCATTCTTCCAATTCAAAGGTCGTATTCTCTTTTTCGACGAATTGCGGTGACTTTTAGGACTCTTTAGTATGTGTAAAAAAAAATAAACCGAAAGATATCAGAAGGGTAACTTGAGGAGCGGTGGTCAGAGCGACCCCATTCCGGACCGACATTGGTAAAAATCTTTCGTCCAATTCGAAGGTCGTATCCACTTTTTTATTGAATCGTGATGACTTTTAGGACTTTCTAGTATGTAAAAAAAAATATAAACTGAAAGATATCGGAAGGGAAACTTAAGGAGCGGAGGTCGGAGCGACCCCATTCTGGACCGACTATGGTAAAAATCTTTCGTTCAATTCGAAGGTTGTATCCTCTTTTTTAACGAATCGCGATGACTTTTAGGTTTCTTTAGTATGTGTAAAAAAATATAAACCGAAAGATATCAGAAGGGAAACTTGAGGAGCGGTGGTCAGAGCGACCCCATTCCGGACCGACTTTGGTAAAAATCTTTCGATCAATTCGAAGGTCGTATCCTCTTTTTTAACGAATCGCGATGACTTTTAGGACTCTCTAGTGTGTAAACAAAAATATAAACCGAAATATATCGGTAGAGAAACTTGAGGAGCGATGGTCAGAGCGACCCATTCTGGACCGACTTTGGTAAAAAATCATTCGTCCAATTCGAAGGTCGTGTCGTCTTTATTGACGAATCGTGATGACTTTTAGGACTCTCTAGTATGTAATAAAAAATATGTACTGAAAGATATCGGAAGGGAAACTTGAGGAGCGGTGGTCGGAGCGACCCCATTCTGGACCGACTTTGGTAAAAAATCATTCGTCCATTTCGAAGGTCGTATCTTCTCTTTTAACAAATCGTGGTGACTTTTAGGACTCTCTAGTATGTAAAAAAAAATATAAACCGAAAGATATCGAAAGAGAAACTTGAGGAGCGATGGTCAGAGCGACCCCATTCTGGACCGACTTTGCTAAAAAATCATTCTTCCAATTCAAAGGTCGTATTCTCTTTTTCGACGAATCGCGGTGACTTTTAGGACTCTTTAGTATGTGTAAAAAAAAATAAACCGAAAGATATCAGAAGGGTAACTTGAGGAGCGGTGGTCAGAGCGACCCCATTCCGGACCGACATTGGTAAAAATCTTGCGTCCAATTCGAAGGTCGTATCCACTTTGTTAGCGAATCGTGATGACTTTTAGGACTTTCTAGTATGTAAAAAAAAATATAAACTGAAAGATATCGGAAGGGAAACTTAAGGAGCGGAGGTCGGAGCGACCCCATTCTGGACCGACTATGGTAAAAATCTTTCGTTCAATTCGAAGGTTGTATCCTCTTTTTTAACGAATCGCGATGACTTTTAGGTTTCTTTAGTATGTGTAAAGAAATATAAACCGAAAGATATCAGAAGGGAAACTTGAGGAGCGGTGGTCAGAGCGACCCCATTCCGGACCGACTTTGGTAAAAATCTTTCGATCAATTCGAAGGTCGTATCCTCTTTTTTAACGAATCGTGATGACTTTTAGGACTCTCTAGTGTGTAAACAAAAATATAAACCGAAAGATATCGGTAGAGAAACTTGAGGAGCGATGGTCAGAGCGACCCATTCTGGACCGACTTTGGTAAAAAATCATGCGTCCAATTCGAAGGTCGTGTCGTCTTTATTGACGAATCGTGATGACTTTTAGGACTCTCTAGTATGTAAAAAAAATATGTACTGAAAGATATCGGAAGGGAAACTTGAGGAGCGGTGGTCGGAGCGACCCCATTCTGGACCGACTTTGGTAAAAAATCATTCGTCCATTTCGAAGGTCGTATCTTCTCTTTTAACAAATCGTGGTGACTTTTAGGACTCTCTAGTATGTAAAAAAAAATATAAACCGAAAGATATCGGAAGGGAAACTTGAAGAGCGGTGGTCGGAGCGAACCATTCTGGACTGACTTTGATAAAAAATAATTCGTCCATTTCGAAGGTCGTATCCTCTTTTTAACGAATCGTGATGAGTTTTAGGACTCTCTAGTATGTAAAAAAAATCACAAACCGAAAGATATCGCAAGAGAAAGTTGAGGAGCGATGGTCAGAGGGACCACATTCTGGACCGACTTTGGTAAAAAATCATTCGTCCAATACGAAGGTCGTGTCGTCTTTATTGACGAATCGTGATGACTTTTAGGACTCTCTAGTATGTAAAAAATATATAAACCGAAAGATATCGGTAGGGAAACTTGAAGAGCGATGGTCGGAGCGAACCATTCAGGACCGACTTTGCTAAAAAATCATTCGTCCATTTCGAAGGTCGTATCCTATTTTTAACGAATCGTGATGACTTTTAGGACTCTCTAGTATGTAAAAAAAATATAAACCGAAAGATATCGGTAGGGAAACTTGAAGACCGATGGTCGGAGCGAACCATTCAGGACCGACTTTGCTAAAAAATCATTCGTCCATTTCGAAGGTCGTATCCTCTTTTTTAACGAATCGTGATGACTTTTAGGACTCTCTAGTATGTAAAAAAAATATAAACTGAAAGATATCGGAAGGGAAACTTGAGGAGCGGTGGTCGGAGCGACCCCATTCTGGACCGACTATGGTAAAAATCTTTCGTTCAATTCGAAGGTCGTATCCTCTTTTTTAACGAATCGTTATGACTTTTAGGACTCTCTAGTATGTAAAAAAAAATATAAACTGAAAGATATCGGAAGGGAAACTTGAGGCGCGATGGTCAGAGCGACCCCATTCCGGACCGACATTGGTTAAAATCTTTCGTACAATTCGAAGGTCGTATCCTCTTTTTTAACGAATCGTGATGACTTTTAGGACTCTGTAGTATGTAAAAAAAACAGAAACCGAAAGATATTGCAAGGGAAACTTGAGGAGCGGTGGTCAGAGCGACCCCATTCCGGACCGCCTTTGGTAAAAATCTTTCGTTCAATTCGAAGGTCGTATCCTCTTTTTTAACGAATCGTGATGACTTTTAGGACTCTGTAGTATGTAAAAAAAACAGAAACCGAAAGATATCGGAAGGCAAACTTGAAGAGCGGTGGTCGGAGCGACCCCATTCTGGACCGACTTTGCTAAAAAATCATTCGTTCAATTCGAAGGTCGTATCCTCTTTTTTAACGAAGCGTGATGACTTTTAGGACTCTCTAGTATGTAAAAAAAAATATGAACCGAAAGATATCGGAAGAAAAACTTGAGGAGCGATGGTCAGAGCGACCCCATTCTGGACCGACTTGGCTAAAAAATCATTCGTCCAATTCAAAGTTCGTATTCTCTTTTTCGGCGAATCGTGGTGACTTTAAGGACTCTTTAGTATGTGTAAAAAAATATAAACCGAAAGATATCAGAAGGGAAACTTGAGGAGCGGTGGTCAGAGCGACCCCATTCCGGACCGACATTGGTAAAAATCTTTCGTTTAATTCGAAGGTCGTATCCTCTTTTTTAACGAATCGTGATGACTTTAAGGACTCTCTAGTATGTAAAAAAAAATATAAACCGAAAGATATCGGAAGGGAAACTTGAAGAGCGGTGGTCGGAGCGAACCATTCTTGACCGACTTTGCTAAAAAATCATTCGTCCATTTCGAAGGTCGTATCCTCTTTTTTAACGAATCGTGTTGACTGTTAGGACTCTCTAGTATGTAAAAAAAAATATAAACTGAAAGATATCGGAAGTGAACCTTGAGGAGTGGTGGTCGGAGCGACCCCATTCTGGACCGACTTTGGTAAAAAATCATTCGTCCAATTCGAAGGTCGTGTCGTCTTTATTGACGAATCGTGATTAGTTTTAGGACTCTCTAGTATGTAAAAAAAAATATAAACTAAAAGATATCGGAAGGGAAACTTGAGGAGCGGTTGTCGGAGCGACCCCATTCTGGACCGACTATGGTAAAAATCTTTCGTTCAATTCGAAGGTCGTATCCTCTTTTTTAACGAATCGTGATGACTTTTAGGACTCTCTAGTATGTAAAAAAAAATATAAACTGAAAGATATCGGAAGGGAAACTTGAGGCGCGATGGTCAGAGCGACCCCATTCCGGACCGACATTGGTAAAAATCTTTCGTTCAATTCGAAGGTCGTATCCTCGTTTTTAACCAATCGTGATGGCTTTTAGGACTCTCTAGTATGTAAAAAAATATATAGACCGAAAGATATCGGAAGGGAAACTTGAAGAGCGATGGTCGGAGCGAACCATTCAGGACCGACTTTGCTAAAAAATCATTCGTTCAATTCGAAGGTCGTATCGTCTTTATTGACGAATCGTGATGACTTTTAGGACCCTCTAGTATGTAAAAAAAATATAAACTAAAAGATATCGGAAGGGAAACTTGAGGAGCGGTTGTCGGAGCGACCCCATTCTGGACCGACTATGGTAAAAATCTTTCGTTCAATTCGAAGGTCGTATCCTCTTTTTTAACGAATCGTGATGACTTTTAGGACTCTCTAGTATGTAAAAAAAAATATAAACTGAAAGATATCGGAAGGGAAACTTGAGGCGCGATGGTCAGAGCGACCCCATTCCGGACCGACATTGGTAAAAATCTTTCGTTCAATTCGAAGGTCGTATCCTCTTTTTTGACGAATCGTGATGACTTTTAGGACTCTGTAGTATGTAAAAAAAATAGAAACCGAAAGATATCGGAAGGGAAACTTGAGGAGCGGTGGTCAGAGCGACCCCATTCCGGACCGACTTTGGTAAAAATCTTTCGTTCAATTCGAAGGTCGTATCCTCTTTTTTAACAAATCGTGATGACTTTTAGGACACTCTAGTATGTGAAGAAAAATAGAAACCGAAAAATATCGGAAGGGAAACTTGAAGAGCGGTGGTCGGAGCGACCCCATTCTGGACCGACTTTGCTAAAAAATCACTCGTCCAATTCCAAGGTCGTATTCTCTTTTTGGCGAATCGTGGTGACTTTTAGGACTCTTTAGTATGTAAAAAAATATATAAACCGAAAGATATCGGAAGGGAAACTTGAAGAGCGATGGTAGGAGCGAACCATTCAGGACCGAATTTGCTAAAAATCATTCGTTCAATTCGAAGGTCGTATCGTCTTTATTGACGAATCGTGATGACTTTTAGGACCCTCTAGAATGTAAAAAAAAATATACACTGAAAGATATCGGAAGGGAAACTTGAGGAGCGGTGGTCGGAGCGACCCCATTCTGGACCGACTATGGTAAAAATCTTTCGTTCAATTCGAAGGTCGTATCCTCTTTTTTAACGAAGCGTGATGACTTTTAGGACTCTCAAGTATGTAAAAAAAATATAAACTGAAAGATATCGGAAGGGAAACTTGAGGCGCGATGGTCAGAGCGAGCCTATTCCGGACCGACATTGGTAAAAATCTTTCGTTCAATTCGAAGGTCGTATCCTCTTTTTTAACGAATCGTGATGACTTTTAGGACTCTATAGTATGTAAAAAAAAATATGAACCGAAAGATATCGGAAGAAAAACTTGAGGAGCGATGGTCAGAGCGACCCCATTCTGGACCGACTTGGCTAAAAAATCATTCGTCCAATTCAAAGTTCGTATTCTCATTTTCGGCGAATCGTGGTGACTTTAAGGACTCTTTAGTATGTGTAAAAAAATATAAACCGAAAGATATCAGAAGGGAAACTTCAGGAGCGGTGGTCAGAGCGACCCCATTCCGGACCGACATTGGTAAAAATCTTTCGTTTAATTCGAAGGTCGTATCCTCTTTTTTAACGAATCGTGATGACTTTTAGGACTCTCTAGTATGTAAAAAAAAATATAAACCGAAAGATATCGGAAGGGAAACTTGAAGAGCGCTGGTCGGAGCGAACCATTCTTGACCGACTTTGCTAAAAAATCATTCGTCCATTTCGAAGGTCGTATCCTCTTTTTTAACGAATCGTGGGTACTTTTAGGACTCTCTAGTATGTTAAAAAAAAATATAAACTCAAAGATATCGGAAGGGAAACTTGAGGAGCGGTGGTCGGAGCGACCCCATTCTGGACCGACTTTGGTAAAAAATCATTCGTTCAATTCGAAGGTCGTGTCGTCTTTATTGATGAATCGTGATGACTTTTAGGACTCTCTAGTATGTAAAAAAAAATATAAACCGAAAGATATCGAAAGAGAAACTTGAGGAGCGATGGTCAGAGCGACCCCATTCTGGACCGACTTTGCTAAAAAATCATTCTTCCAATTCAAAGGTCGTATTCTCTTTTTCGACGAATCGCGATGACTTTTAGGACTCTTTAGTATGTGTAAACAAAAATAAACCGAAAGATATCAGAAGGGTAACTTGAGGAGCGGTGGTCAGAGCGACCCCATTCCGGACCGACATTGGTAAAAATCTTTCGTTTAATTCGAAGGTCGTATCCTCTTTTTTAACGAATCGTGATGACTTTAAGGACTCTCTAGTATGTAAAAAAAAATATAAACCGAAAGATATCGGAAGGGAAACTTGAAGAGCGGTGGTCGGAGCGAACCATTCTTGACCGACTTTGCTAAAAAATCATTCGTCCATTTCGAAGGTCGTATCCTCTTTTTTAACGAATCGTGTTGACTGTTAGGACTCTCTAGTATGTAAAAAAAAATATAAACTGAAAGATATCGGAAGTGAACCTTGAGGAGCGGTGGTCGGAGCGACCCCATTCTGGACCGACTTTGGTAAAAAATCATTCGTCCAATTCGAAGGTCGTGTCGTCTTTATTGACGAATCGTGATTAGTTTTAGGACTCTCTAGTATGTAAAAAAAAATATAAACCGAAAGATATCGGAAGAGAAAGTTGAGGAGCGATGGTCAGAGCGACCCCATTCTGGACCAACTTTGGAAAAAATCATTCGTCCAATTCGAAGGTCTTGTCGTCTTTATTGACGAATCGCGATGAGTTTTAGGACTCTCTAGTATGTAAAAAAAAATATAAACCGAAAGATATCGGAAAGAGAAAGTTGAGCAGCGATGGTCAGAGCGTCCCCATTCCGGACCGACATTGGTAAAAATCTTTCGTTCAATTCGAAGGTCGTATCCTCGTTTTTAACGAATCGTGATGGCTTTTAGGACTCTCTAGTATGTAAAAAAATATATAGACCGAAAGATATCGGAAGGGAAACTTGAAGAGCGATGGTCGGAGCGAACCATTCAGGACCGACTTTGCTAAAAAATCATTCGTTCAATTCGAAGGTCGTATCGTCTTTATTGACGAATCGTGATGACTTTTAGGACCCTCTAGTATGTAAAAAAAAATATAAACTAAAAGATATCGGAAGGGAAACTTGAGGAGCGGTGGTCGGAGCGACCCCATTCTGGACCGACTATGGTAAAAATCTTTCGTTCAATTCGAAGGTCGTATCCTCTTTTTTAACGAATCGTGATGACTTTTAGGACTCTCTAGTATGTAAAAAAAAATATAAACTGAAAGATATCGGAAGGGAAACTTGAGGCGCGATGGTCAGAGCGACCCCATTCCGGACCGACATTGGTAAAAATCTTTCGTTCAATTCGAAGGTCGTATCCTCTTTTTTGACGAATCGTGATGACTTTTAGGACTCTGTAGTATGTAAAAAAAATAGAAACCGAAAGATATCGGAAGGGAAACTTGAGGAGCGGTGGTCAGAGTGACCCCATTCCGGACCGACTTTGGTAAAAATCTTTCGTTCAATTCGAAGGTCGTATCCTCTTTTTTAACAAATCGTGATGACTTTTAGGACACTCTAGTATGTGAAGAAAAATAGAAACCGAAAAATATCGGAAGGGAAACTTGAAGAGCGGTGGTCGGAGCGACCCCATTCTGGACCGACTTTGCTAAAAAATCACTCGTCCAATTCCAAGGTCGTATTCTCTTTTTGGCGAATCGTGGTGACTTTTAGGACTCTTTAGTATGTAAAAAAATATATAAACCGAAAGATATCGGAAGGGAAACTTGAAGAGCGATGGTAGGAGCGAACCATTCAGGACCGAATTTGCTAAAAATCATTCGTTCAATTCGAAGGTCGTATCGTCTTTATTGACGAATCGTGATGACTTTTAGGACCCTCTAGAATGTAAAAAAAAATATACACTGAAAGATATCGGAAGGGAAACTTGAGGAGCGGTGGTCGGAGCGACCCCATTCTGGACCGACTATGGTAAAAATCTTTCGTTCAATTCGAAGGTCGTATCCTCTTTTTTAACGAAGCGTGATGACTTTTAGGACTCTCAAGTATGTAAAAAAAATATAAACTGAAAGATATCGGAAGGGAAACTTGAGGCGCGATGGTCAGAGCGAGCCCATTCCGGACCGACATTGGTAAAAATCTTTCGTTCAATTCGAAGGTCGTATCCTCTTTTTTAACGAATCGTGATGACTTTTAGGACTCTATAGTATGTAAAAAAAAATATGAACCGAAAGATATCGGAAGAAAAACTTGAGGAGCGATGGTCAGAGCGACCCCATTCTGGACCGACTTGGCTAAAAAATCATTCGTCCAATTCAAAGTTCGTATTCTCATTTTCGGCGAATCGTGGTGACTTTAAGGACTCTTTAGTATGTGTAAAAAAATATAAACCGAAAGATATCAGAAGGGAAACTTCAGGAGCGGTGGTCAGAGCGACCCCATTCCGGACCGACATTGGTAAAAATCTTTCGTTTAATTCGAAGGTCGTATCCTCTTTTTTAACGAATCGTGATGACTTTTAGGACTCTCTAGTATGTAAAAAAAAATATAAACCGAAAGATATCGGAAGGGAAACTTGAAGAGCGGTGGTCGGAGCGAACCATTCTTGACCGACTTTGCTAAAAAATCATTCGTCCATTTCGAAGGTCGTATCCTCTTTTTTAACGAATCGTGGGTACTTTTAGGACTCTCTAGTATGTTAAAAAAAAATATAAACTCAAAGATATCGGAAGGGAAACTTGAGGAGCGGTGGTCGGAGCGACCCCATTCTGGACCGACTTTGGTAAAAAATCATTCGTTCAATTCGAAGGTCGTGTCGTCTTTATTGATGAATCGTGATGACTTTTAGGACTCTCTAGTATGTAAAAAAAAATATAAACCGAAAGATATCGAAAGAGAAACTTGAGGAGCGATGGTCAGAGCGACCCCATTCTGGACCGACTTTGCTAAAAAATCATTCTTCCAATTCAAAGGTCGTATTCTCTTTTTCGACGAATCGCGGTGACTTTTAGGACTCTTTAGTATGTGTAAACAAAAATAAACCGAAAGATATCAGAAGGGTAACTTGAGGAGCGGTGGTCAGAGCGACCCCATTCCGGACCGACATTGGTAAAAATCTTTCGTCCAATTCGAAGGTCGTATCCACTTTTTTAGCGAATCGTGACGACTTTTAGGACTTTCTAGTATGTAAAAAAAAATATAAACTGAAAGATATCGAAAGGGAAACTTAAGGAGCGGAGGTCGGAGCGACCCCATTCTGGACCGACTATGGTAAAAATCTTTCGTTCAATTCGAAGGTTGTATCCTCTTTTTTAACGAATCGTGATGACTTTTAGGTTTCTTTAGTATGTTTAAAAAAATATAAACCGAAAGATATCAGAAGGGAAACTTGAGGAGCGGTGGTCAGAGCGACCCCATTCCGGACCGACTTTGGTAAAAATCTTTCGATCAATTCGAAGGTCGTATCCTTTTTTTAACGAATCGTGATGACTTTTAGGACTCTCTACTGTGTAAACAAAAATATAAACCGAAAGATATCGGTAGAAAAACTTGAGGAGCGATGGTCAGAGCGACCCCATTTCGGACCGATATTGGTAAAAATCTTTCGTTCAATTCGAAGGTCATATCCTCTTTTTTAACGAATCATGATGGCTTTTAGGACTCTCTAGTATGTAAAAAAAATATAAACCGAAAGATATCGGAAGGGAAACTTGAGGAGCGGTGGTCGGAGCGACCCCATTCTGGACCGACTTTGGTAAAAAATCATTCGTCCATTTCGAAGGTCGTATCTTCTCTTTTAAGAAATCGTGGTGACTTTTAGGACTCTCTAGTATGTAAAAAAAAATATAAACCGAAAGATATCGGAAGAGAAAGTTGAGGAGCGATGGTCAGAGCGACCCCATTCTGGACCGACTTTGCTAAAAAATCATTCGTCCAATTCAAAGGTCGTATTCTCTTTTTCGGCGAATCGCGGTGACTTTGAGGACTCTTTAGTATGTGTAAAAAAATATGAACCGAAAGATATCAGAAGGGAAACTTCAGGAGCGGTGGTCAGAGCGACCCCATTCCGGACCGACATTGGTAAAAATCTTTCGTTTAATTCGAAGGTCGTATCCTCTTTTTTAACGAATCGTGATGACTTTTAGGACTCTCTAGTATGTAAAAAAAAATATAAACCGAAAGATATCGGAAGGGAAACTTGAAGAGCGGTGGTCGGAGCGAACCATTCTTGACCGACTTTGCTAAAAAATCATTCGTCCATTTCGAAGGTCGTATCCTCTTTTTTAACGAATCGTGGGTACTTTTAGGACTCTCTAGTATGTTAAAAAAAAAAATAAACTCAAAGATATCGGAAGGGAAACTTGAGGAGCGGTGGTCGGAGCGACCCCATTCTGGACCGACTTTGGTAAAAAATCATTCGATCAATTCGAAGGTCGTGTCGTCTTTATTGATGAATCGTGATGACTTTTAGGACTCTCTAGTATGTAAAAAAAAATATAAACCGAAAGATATCGAAAGAGAAACTTGAGGAGCGATGGTCAGAGCGACCCCATTCTGGACCGACTTGGCTAAAAAATCATTCTTCCAATTCAAAGGTCGTATTCTCTTTTTCGACGAATTGCGGTGACTTTTAGGACTCTTTAGTATGTGTAAAAAAAAATAAACCGAAAGATATCAGAAGGGTAACTTGAGGAGCGGTGGTCAGAGCGACCCCATTCCGGACCGACATTGGTAAAAATCTTTCGTCCAATTCGAAGGTCGTATCCACTTTTTTATTGAATCGTGATGACTTTTAGGACTTTCTAGTATGTAAAAAAAAATATAAACTGAAAGATATCGGAAGGGAAACTTAAGGAGCGGAGGTCGGAGCGACCCCATTCTGGACCGACTATGGTAAAAATCTTTCGTTCAATTCGAAGGTTGTATCCTCTTTTTTAACGAATCGCGATGACTTTTAGGTTTCTTTAGTATGTGTAAAAAAATATAAACCGAAAGATATCAGAAGGGAAACTTGAGGAGCGGTGGTCAGAGCGACCCCATTCCGGACCGACTTTGGTAAAAATCTTTCGATCAATTCGAAGGTCGTATCCTCTTTTTTAACGAATCGCGATGACTTTTAGGACTCTCTAGTGTGTAAACAAAAATATAAACCGAAATATATCGGTAGAGAAACTTGAGGAGCGATGGTCAGAGCGACCCATTCTGGACCGACTTTGGTAAAAAATCATTCGTCCAATTCGAAGGTCGTGTCGTCTTTATTGACGAATCGTGATGACTTTTAGGACTCTCTAGTATGTAATAAAAAATATGTACTGAAAGATATCGGAAGGGAAACTTGAGGAGCGGTGGTCGGAGCGACCCCATTCTGGACCGACTTTGGTAAAAAATCATTCGTCCATTTCGAAGGTCGTATCTTCTCTTTTAACAAATCGTGGTGACTTTTAGGACTCTCTAGTATGTAAAAAAAAATATAAACCGAAAGATATCGAAAGAGAAACTTGAGGAGCGATGGTCAGAGCGACCCCATTCTGGACCGACTTTGCTAAAAAATCATTCTTCCAATTCAAAGGTCGTATTCTCTTTTTCGACGAATCGCGGTGACTTTTAGGACTCTTTAGTATGTGTAAAAAAAAATAAACCGAAAGATATCAGAAGGGTAACTTGAGGAGCGGTGGTCAGAGCGACCCCATTCCGGACCGACATTGGTAAAAATCTTGCGTCCAATTCGAAGGTCGTATCCACTTTGTTAGCGAATCGTGATGACTTTTAGGACTTTCTAGTATGTAAAAAAAAATATAAACTGAAAGATATCGGAAGGGAAACTTAAGGAGCGGAGGTCGGAGCGACCCCATTCTGGACCGACTATGGTAAAAATCTTTCGTTCAATTCGAAGGTTGTATCCTCTTTTTTAACGAATCGCGATGACTTTTAGGTTTCTTTAGTATGTGTAAAGAAATATAAACCGAAAGATATCAGAAGGGAAACTTGAGGAGCGGTGGTCAGAGCGACCCCATTCCGGACCGACTTTGGTAAAAATCTTTCGATCAATTCGAAGGTCGTATCCTCTTTTTTAACGAATCGTGATGACTTTTAGGACTCTCTAGTGTGTAAACAAAAATATAAACCGAAAGATATCGGTAGAGAAACTTGAGGAGCGATGGTCAGAGCGACCCATTCTGGACCGACTTTGGTAAAAAATCATTCGTCCAATTCGAAGGTCGTGTCGTCTTTATTGACGAATCGTGATGACTTTTAGGACTCTCTAGTATGTAAAAAAAATATGTACTGAAAGATATCGGAAGGGAAACTTGAGGAGCGGTGGTCGGAGCGACCCCATTCTGGACCGACTTTGGTAAAAAATCATTCGTCCATTTCGAAGGTCGTATCTTCTCTTTTAACAAATCGTGGTGACTTTTAGGACTCTCTAGTATGTAAAAAAAAATATAAACCGAAAGATATCGGAAGGGAAACTTGAAGAGCGGTGGTCGGAGCGAACCATTCTGGACTGACTTTGATAAAAAATAATTCGTCCATTTCGAAGGTCGTATCCTCTTTTTAACGAATCGTGATGAGTTTTAGGACTCTCTAGTATGTAAAAAAAATCACAAACCGAAAGATATCGCAAGAGAAAGTTGAGGAGCGATGGTCAGAGCGACCACATTCTGGACCGACTTTGGTAAAAAATCATTCGTCCAATACGAAGGTCGTGTCGTCTTTATTGACGAATCGTGATGACTTTTAGGACTCTCTAGTATGTAAAAAATATATAAACCGAAAGATATCGGTAGGGAAACTTGAAGAGCGATGGTCGGAGCGAACCATTCAGGACCGACTTTGCTAAAAAATCATTCGTCCATTTCGAAGGTCGTATCCTATTTTTAACGAATCGTGATGACTTTTAGGACTCTCTAGTATGTAAAAAAAATATAAACCGAAAGATATCGGTAGGGAAACTTGAAGACCGATGGTCGGAGCGAACCATTCAGGACCGACTTTGCTAAAAAATCATTCGTCCATTTCGAAGGTCGTATCCTCTTTTTTAACGAATCGTGATGACTTTTAGGACTCTCTAGTATGTAAAAAAAATATAAACTGAAAGATATCGGAAGGGAAACTTGAGGAGCGGTGGTCGGAGCGACCCCATTCTGGACCGACTATGGTAAAAATCTTTCGTTCAATTCGAAGGTCGTATCCTCTTTTTTAACGAATCGTTATGACTTTTAGGACTCTCTAGTATGTAAAAAAAAATATAAACTGAAAGATATCGGAAGGGAAACTTGAGGCGCGATGGTCAGAGCGACCCCATTCCGGACCGACATTGGTTAAAATCTTTCGTACAATTCGAAGGTCGTATCCTCTTTTTTAACGAATCGTGATGACTTTTAGGACTCTGTAGTATGTAAAAAAAACAGAAACCGAAAGATATTGCAAGGGAAACTTGAGGAGCGGTGGTCAGAGCGACCCCATTCCGGACCGCCTTTGGTAAAAATCTTTCGTTCAATTCGAAGGTCGTATCCTCTTTTTTAACGAATCGTGATGACTTTTAGGACTCTGTAGTATGTAAAAAAAACAGAAACCGAAAGATATCGGAAGGCAAACTTGAAGAGCGGTGGTCGGAGCGACCCCATTCTGGACCGACTTTGCTAAAAAATCATTCGTTCAATTCGAAGGTCGTATCCTCTTTTTTAACGAAGCGTGATGACTTCTAGGACTCTCTAGTATGTAAAAAAAAATATGAACCGAAAGATATCGGAAGAAAAACTTGAGGAGCGATGGTCAGAGCGACCCCATTCTGGACCGACTTGGCTAAAAAATCATTCGTCCAATTCAAAGTTCGTATTCTCTTTTTCGGCGAATCGTGGTGACTTTAAGGACTCTTTAGTATGTGTAAAAAAATATAAACCGAAAGATATCAGAAGGGAAACTTGAGGAGCGGTGGTCAGAGCGACCCCATTCCGGACCGACATTGGTAAAAATCTTTCGTTTAATTCGAAGGTCGTATCCTCTTTTTTAACGAATCGTGATGACTTTAAGGACTCTCTAGTATGTAAAAAAAAATATAAACCGAAAGATATCGGAAGGGAAACTTGAAGAGCGGTGGTCGGAGCGAACCATTCTTGACCGACTTTGCTAAAAAATCATTCGTCCATTTCGAAGGTCGTATCCTCTTTTTTAACGAATCGTGTTGACTGTTAGGACTCTCTAGTATGTAAAAAAAAATATAAACTGAAAGATATCGGAAGTGAACCTTGAGGAGTGGTGGTCGGAGCGACCCCATTCTGGACCGACTTTGGTAAAAAATCATTCGTCCAATTCGAAGGTCGTGTCGTCTTTATTGACGAATCGTGATTAATTTTAGGACTCTCTAGTATGTAAAAAAAAATATAAACTAAAAGATATCGGAAGGGAAACTTGAGGAGCGGTTGTCGGAGCGACCCCATTCTGGACCGACTATGGTAAAAATCTTTCGTTCAATTCGAAGGTCGTATCCTCTTTTTTAACGAATCGTGATGACTTTTAGGACTCTCTAGTATGTAAAAAAAAATATAAACTGAAAGATATCGGAAGGGAAACTTGAGGCGCGATGGTCAGAGCGACCCCATTCCGGACCGACATTGGTAAAAATCTTTCGTTCAATTCGAAGGTCGTATCCTCGTTTTTAACCAATCGTGATGGCTTTTAGGACTCTCTAGTATGTAAAAAAATATATAGACCGAAAGATATCGGAAGGGAAACTTGAAGAGCGATGGTCGGAGCGAACCATTCAGGACCGACTTTGCTAAAAAATCATTCGTTCAATTCGAAGGTCGTATCGTCTTTATTGACGAATCGTGATGACTTTTAGGACCCTCTAGTATGTAAAAAAAATATAAACTAAAAGATATCGGAAGGGAAACTTGAGGAGCGGTTGTCGGAGCGACCCCATTCTGGACCGACTATGGTAAAAATCTTTCGTTCAATTCGAAGGTCGTATCCTCTTTTTTAACGAATCGTGATGACTTTTAGGACTCTCTAGTATGTAAAAAAAAATATAAACTGAAAGATATCGGAAGGGAAACTTGAGGCGCGATGGTCAGAGCGACCCCATTCCGGACCGACATTGGTAAAAATCTTTCGTTCAATTCGAAGGTCGTATCCTCTTTTTTGACGAATCGTGATGACTTTTAGGACTCTGTAGTATGTAAAAAAAATAGAAACCGAAAGATATCGGAAGGGAAACTTGAGGAGCGGTGGTCAGAGCGACCCCATTCCGGACCGACTTTGGTAAAAATCTTTCGTTCAATTCGAAGGTCGTATCCTCTTTTTTAACAAATCGTGATGACTTTTAGGACACTCTAGTATGTGAAGAAAAATAGAAACCGAAAAATATCGGAAGGGAAACTTGAAGAGCGGTGGTCGGAGCGACCCCATTCTGGACCGACTTTGCTAAAAAATCACTCGTCCAATTCCAAGGTCGTATTCTCTTTTTGGCGAATCGTGGTGACTTTTAGGACTCTTTAGTATGTAAAAAAATATATAAACCGAAAGATATCGGAAGGGAAACTTGAAGAGCGATGGTAGGAGCGAACCATTCAGGACCGAATTTGCTAAAAATCATTCGTTCAATTCGAAGGTCGTATCGTCTTTATTGACGAATCGTGATGACTTTTAGGACCCTCTAGAATGTAAAAAAAAATATACACTGAAAGATATCGGAAGGGAAACTTGAGGAGCGGTGGTCGGAGCGACCCCATTCTGGACCGACTATGGTAAAAATCTTTCGTTCAATTCGAAGGTCGTATCCTCTTTTTTAACGAAGCGTGATGACTTTTAGGACTCTCAAGTATGTAAAAAAAATATAAACTGAAAGATATCGGAAGGGAAACTTGAGGCGCGATGGTCAGAGCGAGCCTATTCCGGACCGACATTGGTAAAAATCTTTCGTTCAATTCGAAGGTCGTATCCTCTTTTTTAACGAATCGTGATGACTTTTAGGACTCTATAGTATGTAAAAAAAAATATGAACCGAAAGATATCGGAAGAAAAACTTGAGGAGCGATGGTCAGAGCGACCCCATTCTGGACCGACTTGGCTAAAAAATCATTCGTCCAATTCAAAGTTCGTATTCTCATTTTCGGCGAATCGTGGTGACTTTAAGGACTCTTTAGTATGTGTAAAAAAATATAAACCGAAAGATATCAGAAGGGAAACTTCAGGAGCGGTGGTCAGAGCGACCCCATTCCGGACCGACATTGGTAAAAATCTTTCGTTTAATTCGAAGGTCGTATCCTCTTTTTTAACGAATCGTGATGACTTTTAGGACTCTCTAGTATGTAAAAAAAAATATAAACCGAAAGATATCGGAAGGGAAACTTGAAGAGCGCTGGTCGGAGCGAACCATTCTTGACCGACTTTGCTAAAAAATCATTCGTCCATTTCGAAGGTCGTATCCTCTTTTTTAACGAATCGTGGGTACTTTTAGGACTCTCTAGTATGTTAAAAAAAAATATAAACTCAAAGATATCGGAAGGGAAACTTGAGGAGCGGTGGTCGGAGCGACCCCATTCTGGACCGACTTTGGTAAAAAATCATTCGTTCAATTCGAAGGTCGTGTCGTCTTTATTGATGAATCGTGATGACTTTTAGGACTCTCTAGTATGTAAAAAAAAATATAAACCGAAAGATATCGAAAGAGAAACTTGAGGAGCGATGGTCAGAGCGACCCCATTCTGGACCGACTTTGCTAAAAAATCATTCTTCCAATTCAAAGGTCGTATTCTCTTTTTCGACGAATCGCGATGACTTTTAGGACTCTTTAGTATGTGTAAACAAAAATAAACCGAAAGATATCAGAAGGGTAACTTGAGGAGCGGTGGTCAGAGCGACCCCATTCCGGACCGACATTGGTAAAAATCTTTCGTCCAATTCGAAGGTCGTATCCACTTTTTTAGCGAATCGTGACGACTTTTAGGACTTTCTAGTATGTAAAAAAAAATATAAACTGAAAGATATCGAAAGGGAAACTTAAGGAGCGGAGGTCGGAGCGACCCCATTCTGGACCGACTATGGTAAAAATCTTTCGTTCAATTCGAAGGTTGTATCCTCTTTTTTAACGAATCGTGATGACTTTTAGGTTTCTTTAGTATGTTTAAAAAAATATAAACCGAAAGATATCAGAAGGGAAACTTGAGGAGCGGTGGTCAGAGCGACCCCATTCCGGACCGACTTTGGTAAAAATCTTTCGATCAATTCGAAGGTCGTATCCTTTTTTTAACGAATCGTGATGACTTTTAGGACTCTCTACTGTGTAAACAAAAATATAAACCGAAAGATATCGGTATAAAAAACTTGAGGAGAGATGGTCAGAGCGACCCATTCTGGACCGACTTTGGTAAAAAATCATTCGTCCAATTCGAAGGTCGTGTCGTCTTTATTGACGAATCGTGATGACTTTTAGGACTCTCTAGTATGTAAAAAAAAATATGTACTGAAAGATATCGGAAGGGAAACTTGAGGAGCGGTGGTCGGAGCGACCCCATTCTGGACCGACTTTGGTAAAAAATCATTCGTCCATTTCGAAGGTCGTATCTTCTCTTTTAAGAAATCGTGGTGACTTTTAGGACTCTCTAGTATGTAAAAAAAAATATAAACCGAAAGATATCGGAAGAGAAAGTTGAGGAGCGATGGTCAGAGCGACCCCATTCCGGACCGCCTTTGGTAAAAATCTTTCGTTCAATTCGAAGGTCGTATCCTCTTTTTTAACGAATCGTGATGACTTTTAGGACACTCTAGTATGTGAAGAAAAATAGAAACCGAAAAATATCGGAAGGGAAACTTGAAGAGCGGTGGTCGGAGCGACCCCATTCTGGACCGACTTTGCTAAAAAATCACTCGTCCAATTCCAAGGTCGTATTCTCTTTTTGGCGAATCGTGGTGACTTTTAGGACTCTTTAGTATGTAAAAAAATATATAAACCGAAAGATATCGGAAGGGAAACTTGAAGAGCGATGGTAGGAGCGAACCATTCAGGACCGAATTTGCTAAAAATCATTCGTTCAATTCGAAGGTCGTATCGTCTTTATTGACGAATCGTGATGACTTTTAGGACCCTCTAGAATGTAAAAAAAAATATACACTGAAAGATATCGGAAGGGAAACTTGAGGAGCGGTGGTCGGAGCGACCCCATTCTGGACCGACTATGGTAAAAATCTTTCGTTCAATTCGAAGGTCGTATCCTCTTTTTTAACGAAGCGTGATGACTTTTAGGACTCTCAAGTATGTAAAAAAAATATAAACTGAAAGATATCGGAAGGGAAACTTGAGGCGCGATGGTCAGAGCGAGCCTATTCCGGACCGACATTGGTAAAAATCTTTCGTTCAATTCGAAGGTCGTATCCTCTTTTTTAACGAATCGTGATGACTTTTAGGACTCTATAGTATGTAAAAAAAAATATGAACCGAAAGATATCGGAAGAAAAACTTGAGGAGCGATGGTCAGAGCGACCCCATTCTGGACCGACTTGGCTAAAAAATCATTCGTCCAATTCAAAGTTCGTATTCTCATTTTCGGCGAATCGTGGTGACTTTAAGGACTCTTTAGTATGTGTAAAAAAATATAAACCGAAAGATATCAGAAGGGAAACTTCAGGAGCGGTGGTCAGAGCGACCCCATTCCGGACCGACATTGGTAAAAATCTTTCGTTTAATTCGAAGGTCGTATCCTCTTTTTTAACGAATCGTGATGACTTTTAGGACTCTCTAGTATGTAAAAAAAAATATAAACCGAAAGATATCGGAAGGGAAACTTGAAGAGCGCTGGTCGGAGCGAACCATTCTTGACCGACTTTGCTAAAAAATCATTCGTCCATTTCGAAGGTCGTATCCTCTTTTTTAACGAATCGTGGGTACTTTTAGGACTCTCTAGTATGTTAAAAAAAAATATAAACTCAAAGATATCGGAAGGGAAACTTGAGGAGCGGTGGTCGGAGCGACCCCATTCTGGACCGACTTTGGTAAAAAATCATTCGTTCAATTCGAAGGTCGTGTCGTCTTTATTGATGAATCGTGATGACTTTTAGGACTCTCTAGTATGTAAAAAAAAATATAAACCGAAAGATATCGAAAGAGAAACTTGAGGAGCGATGGTCAGAGCGACCCCATTCTGGACCGACTTTGCTAAAAAATCATTCTTCCAATTCAAAGGTCGTATTCTCTTTTTCGACGAATCGCGATGACTTTTAGGACTCTTTAGTATGTGTAAACAAAAATAAACCGAAAGATATCAGAAGGGTAACTTGAGGAGCGGTGGTCAGAGCGACCCCATTCCGGACCGACATTGGTAAAAATCTTTCGTCCAATTCGAAGGTCGTATCCACTTTTTTAGCGAATCGTGACGACTTTTAGGACTTTCTAGTATGTAAAAAAAAATATAAACTGAAAGATATCGAAAGGGAAACTTAAGGAGCGGAGGTCGGAGCGACCCCATTCTGGACCGACTATGGTAAAAATCTTTCGTTCAATTCGAAGGTTGTATCCTCTTTTTTAACGAATCGTGATGACTTTTAGGTTTCTTTAGTATGTTTAAAAAAATATAAACCGAAAGATATCAGAAGGGAAACTTGAGGAGCGGTGGTCAGAGCGACCCCATTCCGGACCGACTTTGGTAAAAATCTTTCGATCAATTCGAAGGTCGTATCCTTTTTTTAACGAATCGTGATGACTTTTAGGACTCTCTACTGTGTAAACAAAAATATAAACCGAAAGATATCGGTATAAAAAACTTGAGGAGAGATGGTCAGAGCGACCCATTCTGGACCGACTTTGGTAAAAAATCATTCGTCCAATTCGAAGGTCGTGTCGTCTTTATTGACGAATCGTGATGACTTTTAGGACTCTCTAGTATGTAAAAAAAAATATGTACTGAAAGATATCGGAAGGGAAACTTGAGGAGCGGTGGTCGGAGCGACCCCATTCTGGACCGACTTTGGTAAAAAATCATTCGTCCATTTCGAAGGTCGTATCTTCTCTTTTAAGAAATCGTGGTGACTTTTAGGACTCTCTAGTATGTAAAAAAAAATATAAACCGAAAGATATCGGAAGAGAAAGTTGAGGAGCGATGGTCAGAGCGACCCCATTCCGGACCGCCTTTGGTAAAAATCTTTCGTTCAATTCGAAGGTCGTATCCTCTTTTTTAACGAATCGTGATGACTTTTAGGACTCTGTAGTATGTAAAAAAAACAGAAACCGAAAGATATTGCAAGGGAAACTTGAGGAGCGGTGGTCAGAGCGACCCCATTCCGGACCGCCTTTGGTAAAAATCTTTCGTTCAATTCGAAGGTCGTATCCTCTTTTTTAACGAATCGTGATGACTTTTAGGACTCTGTAGTATGTAAAAAAAACAGAAACCGAAAGATATCGGAAGGCAAACTTGAAGAGCGGTGGTCGGAGCGACCCCATTCTGGACCGACTTTGCTAAAAAATCATTCGTTCAATTCGAAGGTCGTATCCTCTTTTTTAACGAAGCGTGATGACTTTTAGGACTCTCAAGTATGTAAAAAAAAATATAAACTGAAAGATATCGGAAGGGAAACTTGAGGCGCGATGGTCAGAGCGAGCCCATTCCGGACCGACATTGGTAAAAATCTTTCGTTCAATTCGAAGGTCGTATCCTCTTTTTTAACGAATCGTGATGACTTTTAGGACTCTGTAGTATGTAAAAAAAACAGAAACCGAAAGATATTGCAAGGGAAACTTGAGGAGCGGTGGTCAGAGCGACCCCATTCCGGACCGCCTTTGGTAAAAATCTTTCGTTCAATTCGAAGGTCGTATCCTCTTTTTTAACGAATCGTGATGACTTTTAGGACTCTGTAGTATGTAAAAAAAACAGAAACCGAAAGATATCGGAAGGCAAACTTGAAGAGCGGTGGTCGGAGCGACCCCATTCTGGACCGACTTTGCTAAAAAATCATTCGTTCAATTCGAAGGTCGTATCCTCTTTTTTAACGAAGCGTGATGACTTTTAGGACTCTCAAGTATGTAAAAAAAAATATAAACTGAAAGATATCGGAAGGGAAACTTGAGGCGCGATGGTCAGAGCGAGCCCATTCCGGACCGACATTGGTAAAAATCTTTCGTTCAATTCGAAGGTCGTATCCTCTTTTTTAACGAATCGTGATGACTTTTAGGACTCTATAGTATGTAAAAAAAAATATGAACCGAAAGATATCGCAAGAAAAACTTGAGGAGCGATGGTCAGAGCGACCCCATTCTGGACCGACTTGGCTAAAAAATCATTCGTCCAATTCAAAGTTCGTATTCTCTTTTTCGGCGAATCGTGGTGACTTTAAGGACTCTTTAGTATGTGTAAAAAAATATAAACCGAAAGATATCAGAAGGGAAACTTGAGGAGCGGTGGTCAGAGCGACCCCATTCCGGACCGACATTGGTAAAAATCTTTCGTTTAATTCGAAGGTCGTATCCTCTTTTTTAACGAATCGTGATGACTTTAAGGACTCTCTAGTATGTAAAAAAAAATATAAACCGAAAGATATCGGAAGGGAAACTTGAAGAGCGGTGGTCGGAGCGAACCATTCTTGACCGACTTTGATAAAAAATCATTCGTCCATTTCGAAGGTCGTATCCTCTTTTTTAACGAATCGTGTTGACTGTTAGGACTCTCTAGTATGTAAAAAAAAATATAAACTGAAAGATATCGGAAGTGAACCTTGAGGAGCGGTGGTCGGAGCGACCCCATTCTGGACCGACTTTGGTAAAAAATCATTCGTCCAATTCGAAGGTCGTGTCGTCTTTATTGACGAATCGTGATTAGTTTTAGGACTCTCTAGTATGTAAAAAAAAATATAAACCGAAAGATATCGGAAGAGAAAGTTGAGGAGCGATGGTCAGAGCGACCCCATTCTGGACCAACTTTGGAAAAAATCATTCGTCCAATTCGAAGGTCTTGTCGTCTTTATTGACGAATCGCGATGAGTTTTAGGACTCTCTAGTATGTAAAAAAAATATAAACCGAAAGATATCGGAAAGAGAAAGTTGAGCAGCGATGGTCAGAGCGTCCCCATTCCGGACCGACATTGGTAAAAATCTTTCGTTCAATTCGAAGGTCGTATCCTCGTTTTTAACGAATCGTGATGGCTTTTAGGACTCTCTAGTATGTAAAAAAATATATAGACCGAAAGATATCGGAAGGGAAACTTGAAGAGCGATGGTCGGAGCGAACCATTCAGGACCGACTTTGCTAAAAAATCATTCGTTCAATTCGAAGGTCGTATCGTCTTTATTGACGAATCGTGATGACTTTTAGGACCCTCTAGTATGTAAAAAAAAATATAAACTAAAAGATATCGGAAGGGAAACTTGAGGAGCGGTGGTCGGAGCGACCCCATTCTGGACCGACTATGGTAAAAATCTTTCGTTCAATTCGAAGGTCGTATCCTCTTTTTTAACGAATCGTGATGACTTTTAGGACTCTCTAGTATGTAAAAAAAAATATAAAATGAAAGATATCGGAAGGGAAACTTGAGGCGCGATGGTCAGAGCGACCCCATTCCGGACCGACATTGGTAAAAATCTTTCGTTCAATTCGAAGGTCGTATCCTCTTTTTTGACGAATCGTGATGACTTTTAGGACTCTGTAGTATGTAAAAAAAATAGAAACCGAAAGATATCGGAAGGGAAACTTGAGGAGCGGTGGTCAGAGCGACCCCATTCCGGACCGACTTTGGTAAAAATCTTTCGTTCAATTCGAAGGTCGTATCCTCTTTTTTAACAAATCGTGATGACTTTTAGGACACTCTAGTATGTGAAGAAAAATAGAAACCGAAAAATATCGGAAGGGAAACTTGAAGAGCGGTGGTCGGAGCGACCCCATTCTGGACCGACTTTGCTAAAAAATCACTCGTCCAATTCCAAGGTCGTATTCTCTTTTTGGCGAATCGTGGTGACTTTTAGGACTCTTTAGTATGTAAAAAAATATATAAACCGAAAGATATCGGAAGGGAAACTTGAAGAGCGATGGTAGGAGCGAACCATTCAGGACCGAATTTGCTAAAAATCATTCGTTCAATTCGAAGGTCGTATCGTCTTTATTGACGAATCGTGATGACTTTTAGGACCCTCTAGAATGTAAAAAAAAATATACACTGAAAGATATCGGAAGGGAAACTTGAGGAGCGGTGGTCGGAGCGACCCCATTCTGGACCGACTATGGTAAAAATCTTTCGTTCAATTCGAAGGTCGTATCCTCTTTTTTAACGAAGCGTGATGACTTTTAGGACTCTCAAGTATGTAAAAAAAATATAAACTGAAAGATATCGGAAGGGAAACTTGAGGCGCGATGGTCAGAGCGAGCCCATTCCGGACCGACATTGGTAAAAATCTTTCGTTCAATTCGAAGGTCGTATCCTCTTTTTTAACGAATCGTGATGACTTTTAGGACTCTCTAGTATGTAAAAAAAAATATAAACCGAAAGATATCGGAAGGGAAACTTGAAGAGCGGTGGTCGGAGCGAACCATTCTTGACCGACTTTGCTAAAAAATCATTCGTCCATTTCGAAGGTCGTATCCTCTTTTTTAACGAATCGTGGGTACTTTTAGGACTCTCTAGTATGTTAAAAAAAAATATAAACTCAAAGATATCGGAAGGGAAACTTGAGGAGCGGTGGTCGGAGCGACCCCATTCTGGACCGACTTTGGTAAAAAATCATTCGTTCAATTCGAAGGTCGTGTCGTCTTTATTGATGAATCGTGATGACTTTTAGGACTCTCTAGTATGTAAAAAAAAATATAAACCGAAAGATATCGAAAGAGAAACTAGAGGAGCGATGGTCAGAGCGACCCCATTCTGGACCGACTTTGCTAAAAAATCATTCTTCCAATTCAAAGGTCGTATTCTCTTTTTCGACGAATCGCGGTGACTTTTAGGACTCTTTAGTATGTGTAAACAAAAATAAACCGAAAGATATCAGAAGGGTAACTTGAGGAGCGGTGGTCAGAGCGACCCCATTCCGGACCGACATTGGTAAAAATCTTTCGTCCAATTCGAAGGTCGTATCCACTTTTTTAGCGAATCGTGACGACTTTTAGGACTTTCTAGTATGTAAAAAAAAATATAAACTGAAAGATATCGAAAGGGAAACTTAAGGAGCGGAGGTCGGAGCGACCCCATTCTGGACCGACTATGGTAAAAATCTTTAGTTCAATTCGAAGGTTGTATCCTCTTTTTTAACGAATCGTGATGATTTTTAGGTTTCTTTAGTATGTTTAAAAAAATATAAACCGAAAGATATCAGAAGGGAAACTTGAGGAGCGGTGGTCAGAGCGACCCCATTCCGGACCGACTTTGGTAAAAATCTTTCGATCAATTCGAAGGTCGTATCCTTTTTTTAACGAATCGTGATGACTTTTAGGACTCTCTACTGTGTAAACAAAAATATAAACCGAAAGATATCGGTAGAAAAACTTGAGGAGCGATGGTCAGAGCGACCCATTCTGGACCGACTTTGGTAAAAAATCATTCGTCCAATTCGAAGGTCGTGTCGTCTTTATTGACGAATCGTGATGACTTTTAGGACTCTCTAGTATGTAAAAAAAAATATGTACTGAAAGATATCGGAAGGGAAACTTGAGGAGCGGTGGTCGGAGCGACCCCATTCTGGACCGACTTTGGTAAAAAATCATTCGTCCATTTCGAAGGTCGTATCTTCTCTTTTAAGAAATCGTGGTGACTTTTAGGACTCTCTAGTATGTAAAAAAAAATATAAACCGAAAGATATCGGAAGAGAAAGTTGAGGAGCGATGGTCAGAGCGACCCCATTCTGGACCGACTTTGCTAAAAAATCATTCGTCCAATTCAAAGGTCGTATTCTCTTTTTCGGCGAATCGCGGTGACTTTGAGGACTCTTTAGTATGTGTAAAAAAATATGAACCGAAAGATATCAGAAGGGAAACTTGAGGAGCGGTGGTCAGAGCGACCCCATTCCGGACCGACATTGGTAAAAATCTGTCGTCCATTTCGAAGATCTTATCCTCTTTTTTAACGAATCTTCGTGACTTTTAGGACTCTCTAGTATATGAAAAAAAATATAAACTGAAAGATATCGGAAGTGAACCTTGAGGAGCGGTGGTCGGAGCGACCCCATTCTGGACCGACTTTGGTAAAAAATCATTCGTCCAATTCGAAGGTCGTGTCGTCTTTATTGATGAATCGTGATGACTTTTAGGACTCTCTAGTATGTAAAAAAAAATATAAACCGAAAGATATCGAAAGAGAAACTAGAGGAGCGATGGTCAGAGCGACCCCATTCTGGACCGACTTTGCTAAAAAATCATTCTTCCAATTCAAAGGTCGTATTCTCTTTTTCGACGAATCGCGGTGACTTTTAGGACTCTTTAGTATGTGTAAACAAAAATAAACCGAAAGATATCAGAAGGGTAACTTGAGGAGCGGTGGTCAGAGCGACCCCATTCCGGACCGACATTGGTAAAAATCTTTCGTCCAATTCGAAGGTCGTATCCACTTTTTTAGCGAATCGTGACGACTTTTAGGACTTTCTAGTATGTAAAAAAAAATATAAACTGAAAGATATCGAAAGGGAAACTTAAGGAGCGGAGGTCGGAGCGACCCCATTCTGGACCGACTATGGTAAAAATCTTTCGTTCAATTCGAAGGTTGTATCCTCTTTTTTAACGAATCGTGATGATTTTTAGGTTTCTTTAGTATGTTTAAAAAAATATAAACCGAAAGATATCATAAGGGAAACTTGAGGAGCGGTGGTCAGAGCGACCCCATTCCGGACCGACTTTGGTAAAAATCTTTCGATCAATTCGAAGGTCGTATCCTTTTTTTAACGAATCGTGATGACTTTTAGGACTCTCTACTGTGTAAACAAAAATATAAACCGAAAGATATCGGTAGAAAAACTTGAGGAGCGATGGTCAGAGCGACCCATTCTGGACCGACTTTGGTAAAAAATCATTCGTCCAATTCGAAGGTCGTGTCGTCTTTATTGACGAATCGTGATGACTTTTAGGACTCTCTAGTATGTAAAAAAAATATGTACTGAAAGATATCGGAAGGGAAACTTGAGGAGCGGTGGTCGGAGCGACCCCATTCTGGACCGACTTTGGTAAAAAATCATTCGTCCATTTCGAAGGTCGTATCTTCTCTTTTAAGAAATCGTGGTGACTTTTAGGACTCTCTAGTATGTAAAAAAAAATATAAACCGAAAGATATCGGAAGAGAAAGTTGAGGAGCGATGGTCAGAGCGACCCCATTCTGGACCGACTTTGCTAAAAAATCATTCGTCCAATTCAAAGGTCGTATTCTCTTTTTCGGCGAATCGCGGTGACTTTGAGGACTCTTTAGTATGTGTAAAAAAATATGAACCGAAAGATATCAGAAGGGAAACTTGAGGAGCGGTGGTCAGAGCGACCCCATTCCGGACCGACATTGGTAAAAATCTGTCGTCCATTTCGAAGATCTTATCCTCTTTTTTAACGAATCTTCGTGACTTTTAGGACTCTCTAGTATATGAAAAAAAATATAAACTGAAAGATATCGGAAGTGAACCTTGAGGAGCGGTGGTCGGAGCGACCCCATTCTGGACCGACTTTGGTAAAAAATCATTCGTCCAATTCGAAGGTCGTGTCGTCTTTATTGACGAATCGTGATTAGTTTTAGGACTCTCTAGTATGTAAAAAAAAATATAAACCGAATGATATCGGAAGAGAAAGTTGAGGAGCGATGGTCAGAGCGTCCCCATTCCGGACCGACATTGGTAAACATCTTTCGTTCAATTCGAAGGTCGTATCCTCTTTTTTAACGAATCGTGATGACTTTTAGGACTCTCTAGTATGTAAAAAAATATATAAACCGAAAGATATCGGAAGAGAAACTTGAAGAGCGATGGTCGGAGCGAACCATTCAGGACCGACTTTGCTAAAAAATCATTCGTTCAATTCGAAGGTCGTATCGTCTTTATTGACGAATCGTGATGACTTTTAGGACCCTCTAGTATGTAAAAAAAAATATAAACTGAAAGATATCGGAAGGGAAACTTCAGGAGCGGTGGTCGGAGCGACCCCATTCTGGACCGACTATGGTAAAAATCTTTCGTCCATTTCGAAGATCGTATCCTCTTTTTTAACGAATCGTGATGACTTTTAGGACACTCTAGTATGTAAAAAAAAATATAAACTGAAAGATATCGGAAGGGAAACTTGAGGCGCGATGGTGATAGCGACCCCATTCCGGACCGACATTGGTAAAAATCTTTCGTTCAATTCGAAGGTCGTATCCTCTTTTTTAACGAATCGTGATGACTTTTAGGACTCTGTAATATGTAAAAAAAACAGAAACCGAAAGATATCGGAAGGGAAACTTGAGGAGCGGTGGTCGGAGCGACCCCATTCCGGACCGACTTTGGTAAAAATCTTTCGTTCAATTCGAAGGTCGTATCCTCTTTTTTAACGAATCGTGGTAACTTTTAGGACTCTGTAGTATGTAAAAAAAAATATAAACCGAAAGATTTCGGAAGGGAAACTTGAAGAGCGGTGGTCGGAGCGAACCATTCAGGACCGACTTTGCTAAAAAATCATTCGTCCATTTCGAAGCTCGTATCCTCGTTTTAACGATTCGTGGTGACTTTTAGGACTCGGTAGTATGTAAAAAAAACATAAACCGAAAGATATCGGAAGGGAAACTTGAGGAGCGGTGGTCAGAGCGACCCCAGTCCGGACCGCCTTTGGTAAAAATCTTTCGTTCAATTCGAAGGTCGTATCCTCTTTTTTAACGAATCGTGGTGACTTTTAGGACTCTCTAGTATGTAAAAAAAAATATAAACCGAAAGATATCGGAAGAGAAAGTTGAGGAGCGATGGTCAGAGCGACCCCATTCTGGACCGACTTTGCTAAAAAATCATTCGTCCAATTCAAAGGTCGTATTCTCTTTTTCGGCGAATCGCGGTGACTTTGAGGACTCTTCAGTATGTGTAAAAAAATATAAACCGAAAGATATCAGAAGGGAAACTTGAGGAGCGGTGGTCAGAGCGACCCCATTCCGGACCGATATTGGTAAAAATCTTTCGTCCATTTCGAAGATCGTATCCTCTTTTTTAACGAATCGTGGTGACTTTTAGGACACTCTATTATATGAAAAAAAATATAAACTGAAAGATATCGGAAGTGAAACTTGAGGAGCGGTGGTCGGAGCGACCCCATTCTGGACCGACTTTGGTAAAAAATCATTCGTCCAATTCGAAGGTCGTATCCTCTTTTTTAACGAATCGTGATGGCTTTTAGGACTCTCTAGTATGTAAAAAAATATATAGACCGAAAGATATCGGAAGGGAAACTTGAAGAGCGATGGTCGGAGCGAACCATTCAGGACCGACTTTGCTAAAAAATCATTCGTTCAATTCGAAGGTCGTATCGTCTTTATTGACGAATCGTGATGACTTTTAGGACCCTCTAGTATGTAAAAAAAAATATAAACTAAAAGATATCGGAAGGGAAACTTGAGGAGCGGTGGTCGGAGCGACCCCATTCTGGACCGACTATGGTAAAAATCTTTCGTTCAATTCGAAGGTCGTATCCTCTTTTTTAACGAATCGTGATGACTTTTAGGACTCTGTAGTATGTAAAAAAAATATAAACCGAAAGATATCGGAAGAGAAACTTGAGTAGCGATGGTCAGAGCGACCCCATTCTGGACCGACTTTGCTAAAAAATCATTCGTCCAATTCCAAGGCCGTATTCTCTTTTTGGCGAATCGTGGTGACTTTTAGCACTCTTTAGTATGTGAAAAAAAATATAAACCTAGAGATTTGAGAAGGGAAACTTGACGAGCGGTGGTCAGAGCGACCCCATTCCGGACCGACATTGGTAAAAATCTTTCGTTCAATTGGAAGGTCGTATGCTCTTTTTTAACGAATCGTGATGACTTTTAGGACGGTATAGTATGTAAAAAAAAATATAAACCGAAAGATATCGGAAGAGAAACTTGAGGAGCGGTGATCAGAGCGACCCCATTCCGGACCGACATTGGTAAAAATCTTTCGTTCAATTCGAAGGTCGTATCCTCTTTTTTAACGAATCGTGATGACTTTTAGGACTCTATAGTATGTAAAAAAAAATATGAACCGAAAGATATCGGAAGAAAAACTTGAGGAGCGATGGTCAGAGCGACCCCATTCTGGACCGACTTGGCTAAAAAATCATTCGTCCAATTCAAAGTTCGTATTCTCTTTTTCGGCGAATCGTGGTGACTTTAAGGACTCTTTAGTATGTGTAAAAAAATATAAACCGAAAGATATCAGAAGGGAAACTTGAGGAGCGGTGGTCAGAGCGACCCCATTCCGGACCGACATTGGTAAAAATCTTTCGTTTAATTCGAAGGTCGTATCCTCTTTTTTAACGAATCGTGATGACTTTAAGGACTCTCTAGTATGTAAAAAAAAATATAAACCGAAAGATATCGGAAGGGAAACTTGAAGAGCGGTGGTCGGAGCGAACCATTCTTGACCGACTTTGCTAAAAAATCATTCGTCCATTTCGAAGGTCGTATCCTCTTTTTTAACGAATCGTGTTGACTGTTAGGACTCTCTAGTATGTAAAAAAAAATATAAACTGAAAGATATCGGAAGTGAACCTTGAGGAGCGGTGGTCGGAGCGACCCCATTCTGGACCGACTTTGGTAAAAAATCATTCGTCCAATTCGAAGGTCGTGTCGTCTTTATTGACGAATCGTGATTAGTTTTAGGACTCTCTAGTATGTAAAAAAAAATATAAACCGAAAGATATCGGAAGAGAAAGTTGAGGAGCGATGGTCAGAGCGACCCCATTCTGGACCAACTTTGGAAAAAATCATTCGTCCAATTCGAAGGTCTTGTCGTCTTTATTGACGAATCGCGATGAGTTTTAGGACTCTCTAGTATGTAAAAAAAAATATAAACCGAAAGATATCGGAAAGAGAAAGTTGAGCAGCGATGGTCAGAGCGTCCCCATTCCGGACCGACATTGGTAAAAATCTTTCGTTCAATTCGAAGGTCGTATCCTCGTTTTTAACGAATCGTGATGGCTTTTAGGACTCTCTAGTATGTAAAAAAATATATAGACCGAAAGATATCGGAAGGGAAACTTGAAGAGCGATGGTCGGAGCGAACCATTCTGAACCGACTTTGCTAAAAAATCATTCGTTCAATTCGAAGGTCGTATCGTCTTTATTGACGAATCGTGATGACTTTTAGGACCCTCTAGTATGTAAAAAAAAATATAAACTGAAAGATATCGGAAGGGAAACTTGAGGAGCGGTGGTCGGAGCGACCCCATTCTGGACCGACTATGGTAAAAATCTTTCGTTCAATTCGAAGGTCGTATCCTCTTTTTTAACGAATCGTGATGACTTTTAGGACTCTCTAGTATGTAAAAAAAAATATAAACTGAAAGATATCGGAAGGGAAACTTGAGGCGCGATGGTCAGAGCGACCCCATTCCGGACCGACATTGGTAAAAATCTTTCGTTCAATTCGAAGGTCGTATCCTCTTTTTTGACGAATCGTGATGACTTTTAGGACTCTGTAGTATGTAAAAAAAATAGAAACCGAAAGATATCGGAAGGGAAACTTGAGGAGCGGTGGTCAGAGTGACCCCATTCCGGACCGACTTTGGTAAAAATCTTTCGTTCAATTCGAAGGTCGTATCCTCTTTTTTAACAAATCGTGATGACTTTTAGGACACTCTAGTATGTGAAGAAAAATAGAAACCGAAAAATATCGGAAGGGAAACTTGAAGAGCGGTGGTCGGAGCGACCCCATTCTGGACCGACTTTGCTAAAAAATCACTCGTCCAATTCCAAGGTCGTATTCTCTTTTTGGCGAATCGTGGTGACTTTTAGGACTCTTTAGTATGTAAAAAAATATATAAACCGAAAGATATCGGAAGGGAAACTTGAAGAGCGATGGTAGGAGCGAACCATTCAGGACCGAATTTGCTAAAAATCATTCGTTCAATTCGAAGGTCGTATCGTCTTTATTGACGAATCGTGATGACTTTTAGGACCCTCTAGAATGTAAAAAAAAATATACACTGAAAGATATCGGAAGGGAAACTTGAGGAGCGGTGGTCGGAGCGACCCCATTCTGGACCGACTATGGTAAAAATCTTTCGTTCAATTCGAAGGTCGTATCCTCTTTTTTAACGAAGCGTGATGACTTTTAGGACTCTCAAGTATGTAAAAAAAATATAAACTGAAAGATATCGGAAGGGAAACTTGAGGCGCGATGGTCAGAGCGAGCCCATTCCGGACCGACATTGGTAAAAATCTTTCGTTCAATTCGAAGGTCGTATCCTCTTTTTTAACGAATCGTGATGACTTTTAGGACTCTATAGTATGTAAAAAAAAATATGAACCGAAAGATATCGGAAGAAAAACTTGAGGAGCGATGGTCAGAGCGACCCCATTCTGGACCGACTTGGCTAAAAAATCATTCGTCCAATTCAAAGTTCGTATTCTCATTTTCGGCGAATCGTGGTGACTTTAAGGACTCTTTAGTATGTGTAAAAAATATAAACCGAAAGATATCAGAAGGGAAACTTCAGGAGCGGTGGTCAGAGCGACCCCATTCCGGACCGACATTGGTAAAAATCTTTCGTTTAATTCGAAGGTCGTATCCTCTTTTTTAACGAATCGTGATGACTTTTAGGACTCTCTAGTATGTAAAAAAAAATATAAACCGAAAGATATCGGAAGGGAAACTTGAAGAGCGGTGGTCGGAGCGAACCATTCTTGACCGACTTTGCTAAAAAATCATTCGTCCATTTCGAAGGTCGTATCCTCTTTTTTAACGAATCGTGGGTACTTTTAGGACTCTCTAGTATGTTAAAAAAAAATATAAACTCAAAGATATCGGAAGGGAAACTTGAGGAGCGGTGGTCGGAGCGACCCCATTCTGGACCGACTTTGGTAAAAAATCATTCGTTCAATTCGAAGGTCGTGTCGTCTTTATTGATGAATCGTGATGACTTTTAGGACTCTCTAGTATGTAAAAAAAAATATAAACCGAAAGATATCGAAAGAGAAACTTGAGGAGCGATGGTCAGAGCGACCCCATTCTGGACCGACTTTGCTAAAAAATCATTCTTCCAATTCAAAGGTCGTATTCTCTTTTTCGACGAATCGCGGTGACTTTTAGGACTCTTTAGTATGTGTAAACAAAAATAAACCGAAAGATATCAGAAGGGTAACTTGAGGAGCGGTGGTCAGAGCGACCCCATTCCGGACCGACATTGGTAAAAATCTTTCGTCCAATTCGAAGGTCGTATCCACTTTTTTAGCGAATCGTGACGACTTTTAGGACTTTCTAGTATGTAAAAAAAAATATAAACTGAAAGATATCGAAAGGGAAACTTAAGGAGCGGAGGTCGGAGCGACCCCATTCTGGACCGACTATGGTAAAAATCTTTCGTTCAATTCGAAGGTTGTATCCTCTTTTTTAACGAATCGTGATGACTTTTAGGTTTCTTTAGTATGTTTAAAAAAATATAAACCGAAAGATATCAGAAGGGAAACTTGAGGAGCGGTGGTCAGAGCGACCCCATTCCGGACCGACTTTGGTAAAAATCTTTCGATCAATTCGAAGGTCGTATCCTTTTTTTAACGAATCGTGATGACTTTTAGGACTCTCTACTGTGTAAACAAAAATATAAACCGAAAGATATCGGTAGAAAAACTTGAGGAGCGATGGTCAGAGCGACCCCATTTCGGACCGATATTGGTAAAAATCTTTCGTTCAATTCGAAGGTCATATCCTCTTTTTTAACGAATCATGATGGCTTTTAGGACTCTCTAGTATGTAAAAAAAATATAAACCGAAAGATATCGGAAGGGAAACTTGAGGAGCGGTGGTCGGAGCGACCCCATTCTGGACCGACTTTGGTAAAAAATCATTCGTCCATTTCGAAGGTCGTATCTTCTCTTTTAAGAAATCGTGGTGACTTTTAGGACTCTCTAGTATGTAAAAAAAAATATAAACCGAAAGATATCGGAAGAGAAAGTTGAGGAGCGATGGTCAGAGCGACCCCATTCTGGACCGACTTTGCTAAAAAATCATTCGTCCAATTCAAAGGTCGTATTCTCTTTTTCGGCGAATCGCGGTGACTTTGAGGACTCTTTAGTATGTGTAAAAAAATATGAACCGAAAGATATCAGAAGGGAAACTTCAGGAGCGGTGGTCAGAGCGACCCCATTCCGGACCGACATTGGTAAAAATCTTTCGTTTAATTCGAAGGTCGTATCCTCTTTTTTAACGAATCGTGATGACTTTTAGGACTCTCTAGTATGTAAAAAAAAATATAAACCGAAAGATATCGGAAGGGAAACTTGAAGAGCGGTGGTCGGAGCGAACCATTCTTGACCGACTTTGCTAAAAAATCATTCGTCCATTTCGAAGGTCGTATCCTCTTTTTTAACGAATCGTGGGTACTTTTAGGACTCTCTAGTATGTTAAAAAAAAAAATAAACTCAAAGATATCGGAAGGGAAACTTGAGGAGCGGTGGTCGGAGCGACCCCATTCTGGACCGACTTTGGTAAAAAATCATTCGATCAATTCGAAGGTCGTGTCGTCTTTATTGATGAATCGTGATGACTTTTAGGACTCTCTAGTATGTAAAAAAAAATATAAACCGAAAGATATCGAAAGAGAAACTTGAGGAGCGATGGTCAGAGCGACCCCATTCTGGACCGACTTGGCTAAAAAATCATTCTTCCAATTCAAAGGTCGTATTCTCTTTTTCGACGAATTGCGGTGACTTTTAGGACTCTTTAGTATGTGTAAAAAAAAATAAACCGAAAGATATCAGAAGGGTAACTTGAGGAGCGGTGGTCAGAGCGACCCCATTCCGGACCGACATTGGTAAAAATCTTTCGTCCAATTCGAAGGTCGTATCCACTTTTTTATTGAATCGTGATGACTTTTAGGACTTTCTAGTATGTAAAAAAAAATATAAACTGAAAGATATCGGAAGGGAAACTTAAGGAGCGGAGGTCGGAGCGACCCCATTCTGGACCGACTATGGTAAAAATCTTTCGTTCAATTCGAAGGTTGTATCCTCTTTTTTAACGAATCGCGATGACTTTTAGGTTTCTTTAGTATGTGTAAAAAAATATAAACCGAAAGATATCAGAAGGGAAACTTGAGGAGCGGTGGTCAGAGCGACCCCATTCCGGACCGACTTTGGTAAAAATCTTTCGATCAATTCGAAGGTCGTATCCTCTTTTTTAACGAATCGCGATGACTTTTAGGACTCTCTAGTGTGTAAACAAAAATATAAACCGAAATATATCGGTAGAGAAACTTGAGGAGCGATGGTCAGAGCGACCCATTCTGGACCGACTTTGGTAAAAAATCATTCGTCCAATTCGAAGGTCGTGTCGTCTTTATTGACGAATCGTGATGACTTTTAGGACTCTCTAGTATGTAAAAAAAATATGTACTGAAAGATATCGGAAGGGAAACTTGAGGAGCGGTGGTCGGAGCGACCCCATTCTGGACCGACTTTGGTAAAAAATCATTCGTCCATTTCGAAGGTCGTATCTTCTCTTTTAACAAATCGTGGTGACGTTTAGGACTCTCTAGTATGTAAAAAAAAATATAAACCGAAAGATATCGGAAGGGAAACTTGAAGAGCGGTGGTCGGAGCGAACCATTCTGGACTGACTTTGATAAAAAATAATTCGTCCATTTCGAAGGTCGTATCCTCTTTTTAACGAATCGTGATGAGTTTTAGGACTCTCTAGTATGTAAAAAAAATCACAAACCGAAAGATATCGCAAGAGAAAGTTGAGGAGCGATGGTCAGAGCGACCACATTCTGGACCGACTTTGGTAAAAAATCATTCGTCCAATACGAAGGTCGTGTCGTCTTTATTGACGAATCGTGATGACTTTTAGGACTCTCTAGTATGTAAAAAATATATAAACCGAAAGATATCGGTAGGGAAACTTGAAGAGCGATGGTCGGAGCGAACCATTCAGGACCGACTTTGCTAAAAAATCATTCGTCCATTTCGAAGGTCGTATCCTATTTTTAACGAATCGTGATGACTTTTAGGACTCTCTAGTATGTAAAAAAAATATAAACCGAAAGATATCGGTAGGGAAACTTGAAGACCGATGGTCGGAGCGAACCATTCAGGACCGACTTTGCTAAAAAATCATTCGTCCATTTCGAAGGTCGTATCCTCTTTTTTAACGAATCGTGATGACTTTTAGGACTCTCTAGTATGTAAAAAAAATATAAACTGAAAGATATCGGAAGGGAAACTTGAGGAGCGGTGGTCGGAGCGACCCCATTCTGGACCGACTATGGTAAAAATCTTTCGTTCAATTCGAAGGTCGTATCCTCTTTTTTAACGAATCGTTATGACTTTTAGGACTCTCTAGTATGTAAAAAAAAATATAAACTGAAAGATATCGGAAGGGAAACTTGAGGCGCGATGGTCAGAGCGACCCCATTCCGGACCGACATTGGTTAAAATCTTTCGTACAATTCGAAGGTCGTATCCTCTTTTTTAACGAATCGTGATGACTTTTAGGACTCTGTAGTATGTAAAAAAAACAGAAACCGAAAGATATTGCAAGGGAAACTTGAGGAGCGGTGGTCAGAGCGACCCCATTCCGGACCGCCTTTGGTAAAAATCTTTCGTTCAATTCGAAGGTCGTATCCTCTTTTTTAACGAATCGTGATGACTTTTAGGACTCTGTAGTATGTAAAAAAAACAGAAACCGAAAGATATCGGAAGGCAAACTTGAAGAGCGGTGGTCGGAGCGACCCCATTCTGGACCGACTTTGCTAAAAAATCATTCGTTCAATTCGAAGGTCGTATCCTCTTTTTTAACGAAGCGTGATGACTTTTAGGACTCTCTAGTATGTAAAAAAAAATATGAACCGAAAGATATCGGAAGAAAAACTTGAGGAGCGATGGTCAGAGCGACCCCATTCTGGACCGACTTGGCTAAAAAATCATTCGTCCAATTCAAAGTTCGTATTCTCTTTTTCGGCGAATCGTGGTGACTTTAAGGACTCTTTAGTATGTGTAAAAAAATATAAACCGAAAGATATCAGAAGGGAAACTTGAGGAGCGGTGGTCAGAGCGACCCCATTCCGGACCGACATTGGTAAAAATCTTTCGTTTAATTCGAAGGTCGTATCCTCTTTTTTAACGAATCGTGATGACTTTAAGGACTCTCTAGTATGTAAAAAAAAATATAAACCGAAAGATATCGGAAGGGAAACTTGAAGAGCGGTGGTCGGAGCGAACCATTCTTGACCGACTTTGCTAAAAAATCATTCGTCCATTTCGAAGGTCGTATCCTCTTTTTTAACGAATCGTGTTGACTGTTAGGACTCTCTAGTATGTAAAAAAAAATATAAACTGAAAGATATCGGAAGTGAACCTTGAGGAGTGGTGGTCGGAGCGACCCCATTCTGGACCGACTTTGGTAAAAAATCATTCGTCCAATTCGAAGGTCGTGTCGTCTTTATTGACGAATCGTGATTAGTTTTAGGACTCTCTAGTATGTAAAAAAAAATATAAACTAAAAGATATCGGAAGGGAAACTTGAGGAGCGGTTGTCGGAGCGACCCCATTCTGGACCGACTATGGTAAAAATCTTTCGTTCAATTCGAAGGTCGTATCCTCTTTTTTAACGAATCGTGATGACTTTTAGGACTCTCTAGTATGTAAAAAAAAATATAAACTGAAAGATATCGGAAGGGAAACTTGAGGCGCGATGGTCAGAGCGACCCCATTCCGGACCGACATTGGTAAAAATCTTTCGTTCAATTCGAAGGTCGTATCCTCGTTTTTAACCAATCGTGATGGCTTTTAGGACTCTCTAGTATGTAAAAAAATATATAGACCGAAAGATATCGGAAGGGAAACTTGAAGAGCGATGGTCGGAGCGAACCATTCAGGACCGACTTTGCTAAAAAATCATTCGTTCAATTCGAAGGTCGTATCGTCTTTATTGACGAATCGTGATGACTTTTAGGACCCTCTAGTATGTAAAAAAAATATAAACTAAAAGATATCGGAAGGGAAACTTGAGGAGCGGTTGTCGGAGCGACCCCATTCTGGACCGACTATGGTAAAAATCTTTCGTTCAATTCGAAGGTCGTATCCTCTTTTTTAACGAATCGTGATGACTTTTAGGACTCTCTAGTATGTAAAAAAAAATATAAACTGAAAGATATCGGAAGGGAAACTTGAGGCGCGATGGTCAGAGCGACCCCATTCCGGACCGACATTGGTAAAAATCTTTCGTTCAATTCGAAGGTCGTATCCTCTTTTTTGACGAATCGTGATGACTTTTAGGACTCTGTAGTATGTAAAAAAAATAGAAACCGAAAGATATCGGAAGGGAAAATTGAGGAGCGGTGGTCAGAGCGACCCCATTCCGGACCGACTTTGGTAAAAATCTTTCGTTCAATTCGAAGGTCGTATCCTCTTTTTTAACAAATCGTGATGACTTTTAGGACACTCTAGTATGTGAAGAAAAATAGAAACCGAAAAATATCGGAAGGGAAACTTGAAGAGCGGTGGTCGGAGCGACCCCATTCTGGACCGACTTTGCTAAAAAATCACTCGTCCAATTCCAAGGTCGTATTCTCTTTTTGGCGAATCGTGGTGACTTTTAGGACTCTTTAGTATGTAAAAAAATATATAAACCGAAAGATATCGGAAGGGAAACTTGAAGAGCGATGGTAGGAGCGAACCATTCAGGACCGAATTTGCTAAAAATCATTCGTTCAATTCGAAGGTCGTATCGTCTTTATTGACGAATCGTGATGACTTTTAGGACCCTCTAGAATGAAAAAAAAAATATACACTGAAAGATATCGGAAGGGAAACTTGAGGAGCGGTGGTCGGAGCGACCCCATTCTGGACCGACTATGGTAAAAATCTTTCGTTCAATTCGAAGGTCGTATCCTCTTTTTTAACGAAGCGTGATGACTTTTAGGACTCTCAAGTATGTAAAAAAAATATAAACTGAAAGATATCGGAAGGGAAACTTGAGGCGCGATGGTCAGAGCGAGCCTATTCCGGACCGACATTGGTAAAAATCTTTCGTTCAATTCGAAGGTCGTATCCTCTTTTTTAACGAATCGTGATGACTTTTAGGACTCTATAGTATGTAAAAAAAAATATGAACCGAAAGATATCGGAAGAAAAAATTGAGGAGCGATGGTCAGAGCGACCCCATTCTGGACCGACTTGGCTAAAAAATCATTCGTCCAATTCAAAGTTCGTATTCTCATTTTCGGCGAATCGTGGTGACTTTAAGGACTCTTTAGTATGTGTAAAAAAATATAAACCGAAAGATATCAGAAGGGAAACTTCAGGAGCGGTGGTCAGAGCGACCCCATTCCGGACCGACATTGGTAAAAATCTTTCGTTTAATTCGAAGGTCGTATCCTCTTTTTTAACGAATCGTGATGACTTTTAGGACTCTCTAGTATGTAAAAAAAAATATAAACCGAAAGATATCGGAAGGGAAACTTGAAGAGCGCTGGTCGGAGCGAACCATTCTTGACCGACTTTGCTAAAAAATCATTCGTCCATTTCGAAGGTCGTATCCTCTTTTTTAACGAATCGTGGGTACTTTTAGGACTCTCTAGTATGTTAAAAAAAAATATAAACTCAAAGATATCGGAAGGGAAACTTGAGGAGCGGTGGTCGGAGCGACCCCATTCTGGACCGACTTTGGTAAAAAATCATTCGTTCAATTCGAAGGTCGTGTCGTCTTTATTGATGAATCGTGATGACTTTTAGGACTCTCTAGTATGTAAAAAAAAATATAAACCGAAAGATATCGAAAGAGAAACTTGAGGAGCGATGGTCAGAGCGACCCCATTCTGGACCGACTTTGCTAAAAAATCATTCTTCCAATTCAAAGGTCGTATTCTCTTTTTCGACGAATCGCGATGACTTTTAGGACTCTTTAGTATGTGTAAACAAAAATAAACCGAAAGATATCAGAAGGGTAACTTGAGGAGCGGTGGTCAGAGCGACCCCATTCCGGACCGACATTGGTAAAAATCTTTCGTCCAATTCGAAGGTCGTATCCACTTTTTTAGCGAATCGTGACGACTTTTAGGACTTTCTAGTATGTAAAAAAAAATATAAACTGAAAGATATCGAAAGGGAAACTTAAGGAGCGGAGGTCGGAGCGACCCCATTCTGGACCGACTATGGTAAAAATCTTTCGTTCAATTCGAAGGTTGTATCCTCTTTTTTAACGAATCGTGATGACTTTTAGGTTTCTTTAGTATGTTTAAAAAAATATAAACCGAAAGATATCAGAAGGGAAACTTGAGGAGCGGTGGTCAGAGCGACCCCATTCCGGACCGACTTTGGTAAAAATCTTTCGATCAATTCGAAGGTCGTATCCTTTTTTTAACGAATCGTGATGACTTTTAGGACTCTCTACTGTGTAAACAAAAATATAAACCGAAAGATATCGGTATAAAAAACTTGAGGAGAGATGGTCAGAGCGACCCATTCTGGACCGACTTTGGTAAAAAATCATTCGTCCAATTCGAAGGTCGTGTCGTCTTTATTGACGAATCGTGATGACTTTTAGGACTCTCTAGTATGTAAAAAAAAATATGTACTGAAAGATATCGGAAGGGAAACTTGAGGAGCGGTGGTCGGAGCGACCCCATTCTGGACCGACTTTGGTAAAAAATCATTCGTCCATTTCGAAGGTCGTATCTTCTCTTTTAAGAAATCGTGGTGACTTTTAGGACTCTCAAGTATGTAAAAAAAAATATAAACCGAAAGATATCGGAAGAGAAAGTTGAGGAGCGATGGTCAGAGCGACCCCATTCCGGACCGCCTTTGGTAAAAATCTTTCGTTCAATTCGAAGGTCGTATCCTCTTTTTTAACGAATCGTGATGACTTTTAGGACTCTGTAGTATGTAAAAAAAACAGAAACCGAAAGATATTGCAAGGGAAACTTGAGGAGCGGTGGTCAGAGCGACCCCATTCCGGACCGCCTTTGGTAAAAATCTTTCGTTCAATTCGAAGGTCGTATCCTCTTTTTTAACGAATCGTGATGACTTTTAGGACTCTGTAGTATGTAAAAAAAACAGAAACCGAAAGATATCGGAAGGCAAACTTGAAGAGCGGTGGTCGGAGCGACCCCATTCTGGACCGACTTTGCTAAAAAATCATTCGTTCAATTCGAAGGTCGTATCCTCTTTTTTAACGAAGCGTGATGACTTTTAGGACTCTCAAGTATGTAAAAAAAAATATAAACTGAAAGATATCGGAAGGGAAACTTGAGGCGCGATGGTCAGAGCGAGCCCATTCCGGACCGACATTGGTAAAAATCTTTCGTTCAATTCGAAGGTCGTATCCTCTTTTTTAACGAATCGTGATGACTTTTAGGACTCTGTAGTATGTAAAAAAAACAGAAACCGAAAGATATTGCAAGGGAAACTTGAGGAGCGGTGGTCAGAGCGACCCCATTCCGGACCGCCTTTGGTAAAAATCTTTCGTTCAATTCGAAGGTCGTATCCTCTTTTTTAACGAATCGTGATGACTTTTAGGACTCTGTAGTATGTAAAAAAAACAGAAACCGAAAGATATCGGAAGGCAAACTTGAAGAGCGGTGGTCGGAGCGACCCCATTCTGGACCGACTTTGCTAAAAAATCATTCGTTCAATTCGAAGGTCGTATCCTCTTTTTTAACGAAGCGTGATGACTTTTAGGACTCTCAAGTATGTAAAAAAAAATATAAACTGAAAGATATCGGAAGGGAAACTTGAGGCGCGATGGTCAGAGCGAGCCCATTCCGGACCGACATTGGTAAAAATCTTTCGTTCAATTCGAAGGTCGTATCCTCTTTTTTAACGAATCGTGATGACTTTTAGGACTCTATAGTATGTAAAAAAAAATATGAACCGAAAGATATCGCAAGAAAAACTTGAGGAGCGATGGTCAGAGCGACCCCATTCTGGACCGACTTGGCTAAAAAATCATTCGTCCAATTCAAAGTTCGTATTCTCTTTTTCGGCGAATCGTGGTGACTTTAAGGACTCTTTAGTATGTGTAAAAAAATATAAACCGAAAGATATCAGAAGGGAAACTTGAGGAGCGGTGGTCAGAGCGACCCCATTCCGGACCGACATTGGTAAAAATCTTTCGTTTAATTCGAAGGTCGTATCCTCTTTTTTAACGAATCGTGATGACTTTAAGGACTCTCTAGTATGTAAAAAAAAATATAAACCGAAAGATATCGGAAGGGAAACTTGAAGAGCGGTGGTCGGAGCGAACCATTCTTGACCGACTTTGATAAAAAATCATTCGTCCATTTCGAAGGTCGTATCCTCTTTTTTAACGAATCGTGTTGACTGTTAGGACTCTCTAGTATGTAAAAAAAAATATAAACTGAAAGATATCGGAAGTGAACCTTGAGGAGCGGTGGTCGGAGCGACCCCATTCTGGACCGACTTTGGTAAAAAATCATTCGTCCAATTCGAAGGTCGTGTCGTCTTTATTGACGAATCGTGATTAGTTTTAGGACTCTCTAGTATGTAAAAAAAAATATAAACCGAAAGATATCGGAAGAGAAAGTTGAGGAGCGATGGTCAGAGCGACCCCATTCTGGACCAACTTTGGAAAAAATCATTCGTCCAATTCGAAGGTCTTGTCGTCTTTATTGACGAATCGCGATGAGTTTTAGGACTCTCTAGTATGTAAAAAAAATATAAACCGAAAGATATCGGAAAGAGAAAGTTGAGCAGCGATGGTCAGAGCGTCCCCATTCCGGACCGACATTGGTAAAAATCTTTCGTTCAATTCGAAGGTCGTATCCTCGTTTTTAACGAATCGTGATGGCTTTTAGGACTCTCTAGTATGTAAAAAAATATATAGACCGAAAGATATCGGAAGGGAAACTTGAAGAGCGATGGTCGGAGCGAACCATTCAGGACCGATTTTGCTAAAAAATCATTCGTTCAATTCGAAGGTCGTATCGTCTTTATTGACGAATCGTGATGACTTTTAGGACCCTCTAGTATGTAAAAAAAAATATAAACTAAAAGATATCGGAAGGGAAACTTGAGGAGCGGTGGTCGGAGCGACCCCATTCTGGACCGACTATGGTAAAAATCTTTCGTTCAATTCGAAGGTCGTATCCTCTTTTTTAACGAATCGTGATGACTTTTAGGACTCTCTAGTATGTAAAAAAAAATATAAAATGAAAGATATCGGAAGGGAAACTTGAGGCGCGATGGTCAGAGCGACCCCATTCCGGACCGACATTGGTAAAAATCTTTCGTTCAATTCGAAGGTCGTATCCTCTTTTTTGACGAATCGTGATGACTTTTAGGACTCTGTAGTATGTAAAAAAAATAGAAACCGAAAGATATCGGAAGGGAAACTTGAGGAGCGGTGGTCAGAGCGACCCCATTCCGGACCGACTTTGGTAAAAATCTTTCGTTCAATTCGAAGGTCGTATCCTCTTTTTTAACAAATCGTGATGACTTTTAGGACACTCTAGTATGTGAAGAAAAATAGAAACCGAAAAATATCGGAAGGGAAACTTGAAGAGCGGTGGTCGGAGCGACCCCATTCTGGACCGACTTTGCTAAAAAATCACTCGTCCAATTCCAAGGTCGTATTCTCTTTTTGGCGAATCGTGGTGACTTTTAGGACTCTTTAGTATGTAAAAAAATATATAAACCGAAAGATATCGGAAGGGAAACTTGAAGAGCGATGGTAGGAGCGAACCATTCAGGACCGAATTTGCTAAAAATCATTCGTTCAATTCGAAGGTCGTATCGTCTTTATTGACGAATCGTGATGACTTTTAGGACGCTCTAGAATGTAAAAAAAAATATACACTGAAAGATATCGGAAGGGAAACTTGAGGAGCGGTGGTCGGAGCGACCCCATTCTGGACCGACTATGGTAAAAATCTTTCGTTCAATTCGAAGGTCGTATCCTCTTTTTTAACGAAGCGTGATGACTTTTAGGACTCTCAAGTATGTAAAAAAAATATAAACTGAAAGATATCGGAAGGGAAACTTGAGGCGCGATGGTCAGAGCGAGCCCATTCCGGACCGACATTGGTAAAAATCTTTCGTTCAATTCGAAGGTCGTATCCTCTTTTTTAACGAATCGTGATGACTTTTAGGACTCTCTAGTATGTAAAAAAAAATATAAACCGAAAGATATCGGAAGGGAAACTTGAAGAGCGGTGGTCGGAGCGAACCATTCTTGACCGACTTTGCTAAAAAATCATTCGTCCATTTCGAAGGTCGTATCCTCTTTTTTAACGAATCGTGGGTACTTTTAGGACTCTCTAGTATGTTAAAAAAAAATATAAACTCAAAGATATCGGAAGGGAAACTTGAGGAGCGGTGGTCGGAGCGACCCCATTCTGGACCGACTTTGGTAAAAAATCATTCGTTCAATTCGAAGGTCGTGTCGTCTTTATTGATGAATCGTGATGACTTTTAGGACTCTCTAGTATGTAAAAAAAAATATAAACCGAAAGATATCGAAAGAGAAACTAGAGGAGCGATGGTCAGAGCGACCCCATTCTGGACCGACTTTGCTAAAAAATCATTCTTCCAATTCAAAGGTCGTATTCTCTTTTTCGACGAATCGCGGTGACTTTTAGGACTCTTTAGTATGTGTAAACAAAAATAAACCGAAAGATATCAGAAGGGTAACTTGAGGAGCGGTGGTCAGAGCGACCCCATTCCGGACCGACATTGGTAAAAATCTTTCGTCCAATTCGAAGGTCGTATCCACTTTTTTAGCGAATCGTGACGACTTTTAGGACTTTCTAGTATGTAAAAAAAAATATAAACTGAAAGATATCGAAAGGGAAACTTAAGGAGCGGAGGTCGGAGCGACCCCATTCTGGACCGACTATGGTAAAAATCTTTAGTTCAATTCGAAGGTTGTATCCTCTTTTTTAACGAATCGTGATGATTTTTAGGTTTCTTTAGTATGTTTAAAAAAATATAAACCGAAAGATATCAGAAGGGAAACTTGAGGAGCGGTGGTCAGAGCGACCCCATTCCGGACCGACTTTGGTAAAAATCTTTCGATCAATTCGAAGGTCGTATCCTTTTTTTAACGAATCGTGATGACTTTTAGGACTCTCTACTGTGTAAACAAAAATATAAACCGAAAGATATCGGTAGAAAAACTTGAGGAGCGATGGTCAGAGCGACCCATTCTGGACCGACTTTGGTAAAAAATCATTCGTCCAATTCGAAGGTCGTGTCGTCTTTATTGACGAATCGTGATGACTTTTAGGACTCTCTAGTATGTAAAAAAAAATATGTACTGAAAGATATCGGAAGGGAAACTTGAGGAGCGGTGGTCGGAGCGACCCCATTCTGGACCGACTTTGGTAAAAAATCATTCGTCCATTTCGAAGGTCGTATCTTCTCTTTTAAGAAATCGTGGTGACTTTTAGGACTCTCTAGTATGTAAAAAAAAATATAAACCGAAAGATATCGGAAGAGAAAGTTGAGGAGCGATGGTCAGAGCGACCCCATTCTGGACCGACTTTGCTAAAAAATCATTCGTCCAATTCAAAGGTCGTATTCTCTTTTTCGGCGAATCGCGGTGACTTTGAGGACTCTTTAGTATGTGTAAAAAAATATGAACCGAAAGATATCAGAAGGGAAACTTGAGGAGCGGTGGTCAGAGCGACCCCATTCCGGACCGACATTGGTAAAAATCTGTCGTCCATTTCGAAGATCTTATCCTCTTTTTTAACGAATCTTCGTGACTTTTAGGACTCTCTAGTATATGAAAAAAAATATAAACTGAAAGATATCGGAAGTGAACCTTGAGGAGCGGTGGTCGGAGCGACCCCATTCTGGACCGACTTTGGTAAAAAATCATTCGTCCAATTCGAAGGTCGTGTCGTCTTTATTGACGAATCGTGATTAGTTTTAGGACTCTCTAGTATGTAAAAAAAAATATAAACCGAATGATATCGGAAGAGAAAGTTGAGGAGCGATGGTCAGAGCGTCCCCATTCCGGACCGACATTGGTAAACATCTTTCGTTCAATTCGAAGGTCGTATCCTCTTTTTTAACGAATCGTGATGACTTTTAGGACTCTCTAGTATGTAAAAAAATATATAAACCGAAAGATATCGGAAGAGAAACTTGAAGAGCGATGGTCGGAGCGAACCATTCAGGACCGACTTTGCTAAAAAATCATTCGTTCAATTCGAAGGTCGTATCGTCTTTATTGACGAATCGTGATGACTTTTAGGACCCTCTAGTATGTAAAAAAAATATAAACTGAAAGATATCGGAAGGGAAACTTCAGGAGCGGTGGTCGGAGCGACCCCATTCTGGACCGACTATGGTAAAAATCTTTCGTCCATTTCGAAGATCGTATCCTCTTTTTTAACGAATCGTGATGACTTTTAGGACACTCTAGTATGTAAAAAAAAATATAAACTGAAAGATATCGGAAGGGAAACTTGAGGCGCGATGGTGATAGCGACCCCATTCCGGACCGACATTGGTAAAAATCTTTCGTTCAATTCGAAGGTCGTATCCTCTTTTTTAACGAATCGTGATGACTTTTAGGACTCTGTAATATGTAAAAAAAACAGAAACCGAAAGATATCGGAAGGGAAACTTGAGGAGCGGTGGTCGGAGCGACCCCATTCCGGACCGACTTTGGTAAAAATCTTTCGTTCAATTCGAAGGTCGTATCCTCTTTTTTAACGAATCGTGGTAACTTTTAGGACTCTGTAGTATGTAAAAAAAAATATAAACCGAAAGATTTCGGAAGGGAAACTTGAAGAGCGGTGGTCGGAGCGAACCATTCAGGACCGACTTTGCTAAAAAATCATTCGTCCATTTCGAAGCTCGTATCCTCGTTTTAACGATTCGTGGTGACTTTTAGGACTCGGTAGTATGTAAAAAAAACATAAACCGAAAGATATCGGAAGGGAAACTTGAGGAGCGGTGGTCAGAGCGACCCCAGTCCGGACCGCCTTTGGTAAAAATCTTTCGTTCAATTCGAAGGTCGTATCCTCTTTTTTAACGAATCGTGGTGACTTTTAGGACTCTCTAGTATGTAAAAAAAAATATAAACCGAAAGATATCGGAAGAGAAAGTTGAGGAGCGATGGTCAGAGCGACCCCATTCTGGACCGACTTTGCTAAAAAATCATTCGTCCAATTCAAAGGTCGTATTCTCTTTTTCGGCGAATCGCGGTGACTTTGAGGACTCTTTAGTATGTGTAAAAAAATATGAACCGAAAGATATCAGAAGGGAAACTTCAGGAGCGGTGGTCAGAGCGACCCCATTCCGGACCGACATTGGTAAAAATCTGTCGTCCATTTCGAAGATCTTATCCTCTTTTTTAACGAATCTTCGTGACTTTTAGGACTCTCTAGTATATGAAAAAAAATATAAACTGAAAGATATCGGAAGTGAACCTTGAGGAGCGGTGGTCGGAGCGACCCCATTCTGGACCGACTTTGGTAAAAAATCATTCGTCCAATTCGAAGGTCGTGTCGTCTTTATTGACGAATCGTGATTAGTTTTAGGACTCTCTAGTATGTAAAAAAAAATATAAACCGAAAGATATCGGAAGAGAAAGTTGAGGAGCGATGGTCAGAGCGTCCCCATTCCGGACCGACATTGGTAAACATCTTTCGTTCAATTCGAAGGTCGTATCCTCTTTTTTAACGAATCGTGATGACTTTTAGGACTCTCTAGTATGTAAAAAAATATATAAACCGAAAGATATCGGAAGGGAAACTTGAAGAGCGATGGTCGGAGCGAACCATTCAGGACCGACTTTGCTAAAAAATCATTCGTTCAATTCGAAGGTCGTATCGTCTTTATTGACGAATCGTGATGACTTTTAGGACCCTCTAGTATGTAAAAAAAAATATAAACTGAAAGATATCGGAAGGGAAACTTGAGGAGCGGTGGTCGGAGCGACCCCATTCTGGACCGACTATGGTAAAAATCTTTCGTCCATTTCGAAGATCGTATCCTCTTTTTTAACGAATCGTGATGACTTTTAGGACACTCTAGTATGTAAAAAAAAATATAACCTGAAAGATATCGGAAGGGAAACTTGAGGCGCGATGGTGATAGCGACCCCATTCCGGACCGACATTGGTAAAAATCTTTCGTTCAATTCGAAGGTCGTATCCTCTTTTTTAACGAATCGTGATGACTTTTAGGACTCTGTAATATGTAAAAAAAACAGAAACCGAAAGATATCGGAAGGGAAACTTGAGGAGCGGTGGTCGGAGCGACCCCATTCCGGACCGACTTTGGTAAAAATCTTTCGTTCAATTCGAAGGTCGTATCCTCTTTTTTAACACATCGTGATGACTTTTAGGACACTCTAGTATGTGAAGAAAAATAGAAACCGAAAAATATCGGAAGGCAAACTTGAAGAGCGGTGGTCGGAGCGACCCCATTCTGGACCGACTTTGCTAAAAAATCACTCGTCCAATTCCAAGGTCGTATTCTCTTTTTGGCGAATCGTGGTGACTTTTAGGACTCTTTAGTATGTGAAAAAAAATATAAACCGAAAGATATGAGAAGGGAAACTTGAGGAGCGGTGGTCAGAGCGAACCCATTCCGGACCGACTTTGGTAAAAAGCTTTCGTTCAATTCGAAGGTCGTATCCTCTTTTTTAACGAATCGTGATGACTTTTGGGACTATCTAGTATGTGTAGAACAATAGAAACCGAAAGATATCGGAAGGTAAACTTGATGAGCGGTGGTCAGAGCGACCCCATTCCGGACCGCCTTTGGTAAAAATCTTTCGTTCAATTCGAAGGTCGTATCCTCTTTTTTAACGAATCGTGGTGACTTTTAGGACTCTGTAGTATGTAAAAATAAATATAAACCGAAAGATTTCGGAAGGGAAACTTGAAGAGCGGTGGTCGGAGCGAACCATTCAGGACCGACTTTGCTAAAAAATCATTCGTCCATTTCGAAGGTCGTATCCTCGTTTTAACGATTCGTGGTGACTTTTAGGACTCGGTAGTATGTAAAAAAAACATAAACCGAAAGATATCGGAAGGGAAACTTGAGGAGCGGTGGTCAGAGCGACCCCATTCCGGACCGCCTTTGGTAAAAATCTTTCGTTCAATTCGAAGGTCGTATCCTCTTTTTTAACGAATCGTGGTGACTTTTAGGACTCTCTAGTATGTAAAAAAAAATATAAACCGAAAGATATCGGAAGAGAAAGTTGAGGAGCGATGGTCAGAGCGACCCCATTCTGGACCGACTTTGCTAAAAAATCATTCGTCCAATTCAAAGGTCGTATTCTCTTTTTCGGCGAATCGCGGTGACTTTGAGGACTCTTCAGTATGTGTAAAAAAATATAAACCGAAAGATATCAGAAGGGAAACTTGAGGAGCGGTGGTCAGAGCGACCCCATTCCGGACCGACATTGGTAAAAATCTTTCGTCCATTTCGAAGATCGTATCCTCTTTTTTAACGAATCGTGGTGACTTTTAGGACACTCTATTATATGAAAAAAAATATAAACTGAAAGATATCGGAAGTGAAACTTGAGGAGCGGTGGTCGGAGCGACCCCATTCTGGACCGACTTTGGTAAAAAATCATTCGTCCAATTCGAAGGTCGTGTCGTGTTTATTGACGAATCGTGATTAGTTTTAGGACTCTCTAGTATGTAAAAAAAAATATAAACCGAAAGATATCGGAAGGGAAACTTGAAGAGCGATGGTCGGAGCGAACCATTCAGGACCGACATTGGTAAAAATCTTTCGTTCAATTCGAAGGTCGTATCCTCTTCTTTAACGAATCGTGATGACTTTTAGGACTCTCTAGTATGTAAAAAAATATATAAACCGAAAGATATCGGAAGGGAAACTTGAAGAGCGATGGTCGGAGCGTACCATTCAGGACCGACTTTGCTAAAAAATCATTCGTTCAATTCGAAGGTCGTATCGTCTTTATTGACGAATCGTGATGACTTTTAGGACCCTCTAGTATGTAAAAAAAAATATAAACTGAAAGATATCGGATGGGAAACTTGAGGAGCGGTGGTCGGAGCGACCCCATTCTGGACCGACTATGGTAAAAATCTTTCGTTCAATTCGAAGGTCGTATCCTCTTTTTTAACGAAGCGTGATGACTTTTAGGACTCTATAGTATGTAAAAAAAAATATGAACCGAAAGATATCGGAAGAAAAACTTGAGGAGCGATGGTCAGAGCGACCCCATTCAGGACCGACTTGGCTAAGAAATCATTCGTCCAATTCAAAGTTCGTATTCTCTTTTTCGGCGAATCGTGGTGACTTTAAGGACTCTTTAGTATGTGTAAAAAAATATAAACCGAAAGATATCAGAAGGGAAACTTGAGGAGCGGTGGTCAGAGCGACCGCATTCCGGACCGACATTGGTAAAAATCTTTCGTTTAATTCGAAGGTCGTATCCTCTTTTTTAACGAATCGTGATGACTTTTAGGACTCTCTAGTATGTAAAAAAAATATAAACCGAAAGATATCGGAAGGGAAACTTGAAGAGCGGTGGTCGGAGCGAACCATTCTTGACCGAATTTGCTAAAAAATCATTCGTCCATTTCGAAGGTCGTATCCTCTTTTTTAACGAATCGTGGGTACTTTTAGGATTCTCTAGTATGTTAAAAAAAAATATAAACTCAAAGATATCGGAAGGGAAACTTGAGGAGCGGTGGTCGGAGCGACCCCATTCTGGACCGACTTTGGTAAAAAATCATTCGTTCAATTCGAAGGTCGTGTCGTCTTTATTGACGAATCGTGATGACTTTTAGGACTCTCTAGTAAGTAAAAAAAAATATAAACTGAAAGATATCGGAAGTGAAACTTGAGGAGCCGTGGTCGGATCGACCGCATTCTGGACCGACTTTGCTAAAAAATCATTCGTCCAATTCCAAGGTCGTATTCTCTTTTTGCGAATCGTGGTGACTTTTAGGAAGACTCTTTAGTATGTGAAAAAAATATAAACCGAAAGATATCGGAAGGGAAACTTGAAGAGCGGTGGTCGGAGCGAACCATTCTTGACCGAATTTGCTAAAAAATCATTCGTCCATTTCGAAGGTCGTATCCTCTTTTTTAACGAATCGTGGGTACTTTTAGGATTCTCTAGTATGTTAAAAAAAAATATAAACTCAAAGATATCGGAAGGGAAACTTGAGGAGCGGTGGTCAGAGCGACCCCATTCCGGACCGACATTGGTAAAAATCTTTCGTTCAATTGGAAGGTCGTATCCTATTTTTTAACCAATCGTGATGACTTTTAGGACTCTCTAGTATGTAAAAAAAAATATAAACCGAAAGATATCAGAAGGGAAACTTGAGGAGCGGTGGTCAGAGCGACCCCATTTCGGACCGATTTTGGTAAAAATCTTTCGTTCAATTCGAAGGTCATATCCTCTTTTTTAACGAATCATGATGGCTTTTAGGACTCTCCAGTATGTAAAAAAAATATAAACCGAAAGATATCAGAAGGGAAACTTGAAGAGCGGTGGTCGGAGCGAACCATTCTGGACTGACTTTGATAAAAAATAATTCGTCCATTTCGAAGGTCGTATGCTCTTTTTAACGAATCGTGATGAGTTTTAGGACTCTCTAGTATGTAAAAAAAATCATAAACCGAAAGATATCGCAAGAGAAAGTTGAGGAGCGATGGTCAGAGCGACCCCATTCTGGACCGACTTTGGTAAAAAATCATCCGTCCAATTCGAAGGTCGTGTCGTCTTTATTGACGAATCGTGATGACTTTTAGGACTCTCTAGTATGTAAAAAAAATATAAACCGAAAGATATCGGTAGGGAAACTTGAAGAGCGATGGTCGGAGCGAACCATTCAGGACCGACTTTGCTAAAAAATCATTCGTCCATTTCGAAGGTCGTATCCTCTTTTTTAACGAATCGTGATGACTTTTAGGACTCTCTAGTATGTAAAAAAAATATAAACCGAAAGATATCGGTAGGGAAACTTGAAGAGCGATGGTCGGAGCGAACCATTCAGGACCGACTTTGCTAAAAAATCATTCGTCCATTTCGAAGGTCGTATCCTGTTTTTTAACGAATCGTGATGACTTTTAGGACTCTCTAGTATGTAAAAAAAAAATATAAACTGAAAGATATCGGAAGGGAAACTTGAGGAGCGGTGGTCGGAGCGACCCCATTCTGGACCGACTATGGTAAAAATCTTTCGTTCAATTCGAAGGTCGTAACCTCTTTTTTAACGAATCGTGATGACTTTTAGGACTCTGTAGTATGTAAAAAAAATATAAACCGAAAGATATCGGAAGAGAAACTTGAGTAGCGATGGTCAGAGCGACCCCATTCTGGACCGACTTTGCTAAAAAATCATTCGTCCAATTCCAAGGCCGTATTCTCTTTTTGGCGAATCGTGGTGACTTTTAGCACTCTTTAGTATGTGAAAAAAAATATAAACCTAGAGATATGAGAAGGGAAACTTGAGGAGCGGTGGTCAGAGCGACCCCATTCCGGACCGACATTGGTAAAAATCTTTCGTTCAATTGGAAGGTCGTATGCTCTTTTTTAACGAATCGTGGTGACTTTTAGGACTCTGTAGTATGTAAAAAAAACCTAAACCGAAATATATCGGAAGGAAAACTTGAGGAGCGGTGGTCAGAGCGTCCCCATTCCGGACCGCCTTTGGTAAAAATCTTTCGTTCAATTCGAAGGTCGTATCCTCTTTTTTAACGAATCGTGGTGACTTTTAGGACTCTATAGTAAGTAAAAAAAAATATAAACTGCAAGATATCGGAAGTGAAACTTGAGGAGCTATGGTCAGAGCGACCCCATTCTGGACCGACTTTGGTAAAAAATCATTCGTCCAATTCGAAGGTCGTGTCGTCTTTATTGATGAATTGTGATGACTTTTAGGACTCTCTAGTATGCAAAAAAAATATAAACCGAAAGATATCGGAAGAAAAACTTGAGGAGCGATGGTCAGAGCGACCCCATTCTAGACCGACTTTGCTAAAAAATCATTCGTCCAATTCAAAGTTCGTATTCTCTATTTCGGCGAGTCGTGGTGACTTTTAGCACTCTTTAGTTTGTGTAAAAAAATATAAACCAAAAGATATCAGAAGGGAAACTTGAGGAGCGGTGCTCAGAGCGACCCATTCCGGACGGACATTGGTGAAAATCTTTCGTTCAATTCGAAGGTCGTATCCTCTTTTTTAACGAATCGTGATGACTTTTAGGACTCTCTAGTATGTGAAAAAAAATATAAACCGAAAGATATCGGAAGGGAAACTTGAAGAGCGGTGGTCGGATCGAACTATTCTGGACCGACTTTGCTAAAAAATCATTCGTCCAATTCCAAAGTCGTATTCTCTTTTTGCGAATCGTGGTGACTTTTAGGAAGACTCTTTAGTATTTGAAAAAAATATAAACCGAAAGATATGAGGAGGGAAACTTGAGGAGCGGTGGTCAGAGCGACCCTATTCCGGACCGACATTGGTTAAAATCTTTCGTTCAATTGGAAGGTCGTATCCTATTTTTTAACCAATCGTGATGACTTTTAGGACTCTCTAGTATGTGAAAAAAAATATAAACCGAAAGATATCAGAAGGGAAACTTGACGAGCGGTGGTCAGAGCGACCCCATTTCGGACCGATTTTGGTAAAAATCTTTCGTTCAATTCGAAGGTCATATCCTCTTTTTTAACGAATCATGATGGCTTTTAGGACTCTCTAGTATGTAAAAAAAATATAAACCGAAAGATATCGGAAGGGAAACTTGAAGAGCGGTGGTCGGAGCGAACCATTCTGGACTGACTTTGCTAAAAAATCATTCGTCCAATTCCAAGGCCGTATTCTCTTTTTGGCGAATCGTGGTGACTTTTAGGACTCTTTAGTATGTGAAAAAAAATATAAACCGAGAGATATGAGAAGGGAAACTTGAGGAGCGGTGGTCAGAGCGACCCCATTCCGGACCGACATTGGTAAAAATCTGTCGTCCATTTCGAAGATCGTATCCTCTTTTTTAACGAATCGTGGTGACTTTTAGGACTCTCTAGTATATGAAAAAAAATATAAACTGAAAGATATCGGAAGTGAACCTTGAGGAGCGGTGGTCGGAGCGACCCCATTCTGGACCGACTTTGGTAAAAAATCATTCGTCCAATTCGAAGGTCGTGTTGTCTTTATTGACGAATCGTGATTAGTTTTAGGACTCTCTAGTATGTAAAAAAAAATATAAACCGAAAGATATCGGAAGAGAAAGTTGAGGAGCGATGGTCAGAGCGTCCCCATTCCGGACCGACATTGGTAAAAATCTTTCGTTCAATTCGAAGGTCGTATCCTCTTTTTTAACGAATCCTGATGACTTTTAGGACTCTCTAGTATGTAAAAAAAAATATAAACCGAAAGATATCGGAAGAGAAAGTTGAGGAGCGATGGTCAGAGCGACCCCATTCTGGACCAACTTTGGAAAAAATCATTCGTCCCATTCGAAGGTCTTGTCGTCTTTATTGACGAATCGCGATGAGTTTTAGGACTCTCTAGTATGTAAAAAAAAATATAAACCGAAAGATATCGGAAAGAGAAAGTTGAGCAGCGATGGTCAGAGCGTCCCCATTCCGGACCGACATTGGTAAAAATCTTTCGTTCAATTCGAAGGTCGTATCCTCTTTTTTAACGAATCGTGATGGCTTTTAGGACTCTCTAGTATGTAAAAAAATATATAGACCGAAAGATATCGGAAGGGAAACTTGAAGAGCGATGGTCGGAGCGAACCATTCAGGACCGACTTTGCTAAAAAATCATTCGTTCAATTCGAAGGTCGTATCGTCTTTATTGACGAATCGTGATGACTTTTAGGACCCTCTAGTATGTAAAAAAAAATATAAACTAAAAGATATCGGAAGGGAAACTTGAGGAGCGGTGGTCGGAGCGACCCCATTCTGGACCGACTATGGTAAAAATCTTTCGTTCAATTCGAAGGTCGTATACTCTTTTTTAACGAATCGTGATGACTTTCAGGACTCTGTAGTATGTAAAAAAAATATAAACCGAAAGATATCGGAAGAGAAACTTGAGTAGCGATGGTCAGAGCGACCCCATTCTGGACCGACTTTGCTAAAAGATCATTCGTCCAATTCCAAGGCCGTATTCTCTTTTTGGCGAATCGTGGTGACTTTTAGCACTCTTTAGTATGTGAAAAAAAATATAAACCTAGAGATATGAGAAGGGAAACTTGAGGAGCGGTGGTCAGAGCGACCCCATTCCGGACCGACATTGGTAAAAATCTTTCGTTCAATTGGAAGGTCGTATGCTCTTTTTTAACGAATCGTGATGACTTTTAGGACGGTATAGTATGTAAAAAAAAATATAAACCGAAAGATATCGGAAGAGAAACTTGAGGAGCGGTGGTCAGAGCGACCCCATTCCGGACCGACTATGGTAAAAATCTTGCGTTCAATGCGAAGGTCGTATCCTCTTTTTTAACGTATCGTGATGACTTTTAGGACTCTCTAGTATGTAAAAAAAAATATAAACTGAAAGATATCGGAAGGGAAACTTGAGGCGCGATGGTCAGAGCGACCCCATTCCGGACCGACATTGGTAAAAATCTTTCGTTCAATTCGAAGGTCGTATTCTCTTTTTGGCGAATCGTGGTGACTTTTAGCACTCTTTAGTATGTGAAAAAAAATATAAACCTAGAGATATGAGAAGGGAAACTTGAGGAGCGGTGGTCAGAGCGACCCCATTCCGGACCGACATTGGTAAAAATCTTTCGTTCAATTGGAAGGTCGTATGCTCTTTTTTAACGAATCGTGATGACTTTTAGGACTCTCTAGTGTGTAAACAAAAATATAAACCGAAAGATATCGGTAGAGAAACTTGAGGAGCGATGGTCAGAGCGACTCATTCTGGACCGACTTTGGTAAAAAATCATTCGTCCAATTCGAAGGTCGTGTCGTCTTTATTGACGAATCGTGATGAGTTTTAGGACTCTCTAATATGTAAAAAAAAATATAAACTGAAAGATATCGGAAGTGAAACTTGAGGAGCGGTGGTCGGAGCGACCCCATTCTGGACCGAATTTGCTAAAAAATCATTCGTCCAATTCAAAGGTCGTATTCTCTTTTTCGGCGAATCGCGGTAACTTTTAGGACTCTCTAGTATGTAAAAAAAATATAAACCGAAAGATATCGGAAGGGAAACTTGAGGAGCGGTGGTCGTAGCGACCCCATTCTGGACCGACGTTGGTAAAAATCTTTCGTTTAATTCGAAGGTCGTATCCCCTTTTTTAACGAATCGTGATGACTTTTAGGACTCTGTAGTATGTAAAAAAAAATATAAACCGAAAGATATCGGAAGAAAAATTTGAGGAGCGATGGTCAGAGCGACCCCATTCTGAACGGACTTTGCTAAAAAATCATTCGTCCAATTCAAAGTTCGTATTCTCTTTTTCGGTGAATCGTGGTGACTTTAAGGACTCTTTAGTATGTGAAAAAAAATATAAACCGAAAGATATCAGAAGGGAAACTTGAGGAGCGGTGGTCGGAGGGACCCCATTCTGGACCAACTTTGCTAAAAAATCATTCGTCCATTTCGAAGGTCGTATCCTTTTTTTTAACGAATCGTGGTGACTTTTAGGACTCTGTAGTATGTAAAAAAAACCTAAACCGAAATATATCGGAAGGGAAACTTGAGGAGCGGTGGTCAGAGCGTCCCCATTCCGGACCGCCTTTGGTAAAAATCTTTCTTTCAATTCGAAGGTCGTATCCTCTTTTTTAACGAATCGTGGTGACTTTTAGGACTCTCTAGTAAGTAAAAAAAAATATAAACTGCAAGATATCGGAAGTGAAACTTGAGGAGCTATGGTCAGAGCGACCCCATTCTGGACCGACTTTGGTAAAAAATCATTCGTCCAATTCGAAGGTCGTGTCGTCTTTATTGATGAATTGTGATGACTTTTAGGACTCTCTAGTATGCAAAAAAAATATAAACCGAAAGATATCGGAAGAAAAACTTGAGGAGCGATGGTCAGAGCGACCCCATTCTAGACCGACTTTGCTAAAAAATCATTCGTCCAATTCAAAGTTCGTATTCTCTATTTCGGCGAGTCGTGGTGACTTTTAGCACTCTTTAGTTTGTGTAAAAAAATATAAACCAAAAGATATCAGAAGGGAAACTTGAGGAGCGGTGGTCAGAGCGACCCATTCCGGACGGACATTGGTGAAAATCTTTCGTTCAATTCGAAGGTCGTATCCTCTTTTTTAACGAATCGTGATGACTTTTAGGACTCTCTAGTATGTGAAAAAAAATATAAACCGAAAGATATCGGAAGGGAAACTTGAAGAGCGGTGGTCGGATCGAACTATTCTGGACCGACTTTGCTAAAAAATCATTCGTCCAATTCCAAAGTCGTATTCTCTTTTTGCGAATCGTGGTGACTTTTAGGAAGACTCTTTAGTATTTGAAAAAAATATAAACCGAAAGATATGACGAGGGAAACTTGAGGAGCGGTGGTCAGAGCGACCCTATTCCGGACCGACATTGGTTAAAATCTTTCGTTCAATTGGAAGGTCGTATCCTATTTTTTAACGAATCATGATGACTTTTAGGACTCTCTAGTATGTAAAAAAAATATAAACCGAAAGATATCGGAAGGGAAACTTGAAGAGCGGTGGTCGGAGCGAACCATTCTGGACTGACTTTGCTAAAAAATCATTCGTCCAATTCCAAGGCCGTATTCTCTTTTTGGCGAATCGTGGTGACTTTTAGGACTCTTTAGTATGTGAAAAAAAATATAAACCGAGAGATATGAGAAGGGAAACTTGAGGAGCGGTGGTCAGAGCGACCCCATTCCGGACCGACATTGGTAAAAATCTGTCGTCCATTTCGAAGATCGTATCCTCTTTTTTAACGAATCGTGGTGACTTTTAGGACTCTCTAGTATATGAAAAAAAATATAAACTGAAAGATATCGGAAGTGAACCTTGAGGAGCGGTGGTCGGAGCGACCCCATTCTGGACCGACTTTGGTAAAAAATCATTCGTCCAATTCGAAGGTCGTGTCGTCTTTATTGACGAATCGTGATTAGTTTTAGGACTCTCTAGTATGTAAAAAAAAATATAAACCGAAAGATATCAGAAGGGAAACTTGACGAGCGGTGGTCAGAGCGACCCCATTTCGGACCGATTTTGGTAAAAATCTTTCGTTCAATTCGAAGGTCATATCCTCTTTTTTAACGAATCATGATGGCTTTTAGGACTCTCTAGTATGTAAAAAAAATATAAACCGAAAGATATCGGAAGGGAAACTTGAAGAGCGGTGGTCGGAGCGAACCATTCTGGACTGACTTTGCTAAAAAATCATTCGTCCAATTCCAAGGCCGTATTCTCTTTTTGGCGAATCGTGGTGACTTTTAGGACTCTTTAGTATGTGAAAAAAAATATAAACCGAGAGATATGAGAAGGGAAACTTGAGGAGCGGTGGTCAGAGCGACCCCATTCCGGACCGACATTGGTAAAAATCTGTCGTCCATTTCGAAGATCGTATCCTCTTTTTTAACGAATCGTGGTGACTTTTAGGACTCTCTAGTATATGAAAAAAAATATAAACTGAAAGATATCGGAAGTGAACCTTGAGGAGCGGTGGTCGGAGCGACCCCATTCTGGACCGACTTTGGTAAAAAATCATTCGTCCAATTCGAAGGTCGTGTCGTCTTTATTGACGAATCGTGATTAGTTTTAGGACTCTCTAGTATGTAAAAAAAAATATAAACCGAAAGATATCGGAAGAGAAAGTTGAGGAGCGATGGTCAGAGCGTCCCCATTCCGGACCGACATTGGTAAAAATCTTTCGTTCAATTCGAAGGTCGTATCCTCTTTTTTAACGAATCCTGATGACTTTTAGGACTCTCTAGTATGTAAAAAAAAATATAAACCGAAAGATATCGGAAGAGAAAGTTGAGGAGCGATGGTCAGAGCGACCCCATTCTGGACCAACTTTGGAAAAAATCATTCGTCCCATTCGAAGGTCTTGTCGTCTTTATTGACGAATCGCGATGAGTTTTAGGACTCTCTAGTATGTAAAAAAAAATATAAACCGAAAGATATCGGAAAGAGAAAGTTGAGCAGCGATGGTCAGAGCGTCCCCATTCCGGACCGACATTGGTAAAAATCTTTCGTTCAATTCGAAGGTCGTATCCTCTTTTTTAACGAATCGTGATGGCTTTTAGGACTCTCTAGTATGTAAAAAAATATATAGACCGAAAGATATCGGAAGGGAAACTTGAAGAGCGATGGTCGGAGCGAACCATTCAGGACCGACTTTGCTAAAAAATCATTCGTTCAATTCAAAGGTCGTATCGTCTTTATTGACGAATCGTGATGACTTTTAGGACCCTCTAGTATGTAAAAAAAATATAAACTAAAAGATATCGGAAGGGAAACTTGAGGAGCGGTGGTCGGAGCGACCCCATTCTGGACCGACTATGGTAAAAATCTTGCGTTCAATGCGAAGGTCGTATCCTCTTTTTTAACGAATCGTGATGACTTTTAGGACTCTCTAGTATGTAAAAAAAAATATAAACTGAAAGATATCGGAAGGGAAACTTGAGGCGCGATGGTCAGAGCGACCCCATTCCGGACCGACATTGGTAAAAATCTTTCGTTCAATTCGAAGGTCGTATTCTCTTTTTGGCGAATCGTGGTGACTTTTAGCACTCTTTAGTATGTGAAAAAAAATATAAACCTAGAGATATGAGAAGGGAAACTTGAGGAGCGGTGGTCAGAGCGACCCCATTCCGGACCGACATTGGTAAAAATCTTTCGTTCAATTGGAAGGTCGTATGCTCTTTTTTAACGAATCGTGATGACTTTTAGGACGGTATAGTATGTAAAAAAAAATATAAACCGAAAGATATCGGAAGAGAAACTTGAGGAGCGGTGGTCAGAGCGACCCCATTCCGGACCGACTTTGGTAAAAATCTTTCGATCAATTCGAAGGTCGTATCCTCTTTTTTAACGAATCGTGATGACTTTTAGGACTCTCTAGTGTGTAAACAAAAATATAAACCGAAAGATATCGGTAGAGAAACTTGAGGAGCGATGGTCAGAGCGACTCATTCTGGACCGACTTTGGTAAAAAATCATTCGTCCAATTCGAAGGTCGTGTCGTCTTTATTGACGAATCGTGATGAGTTTTAGGACTCTCTAATATGTAAAAAAAAATATAAACTGAAAGATATCGGAAGTGAAACTTGAGGAGCGGTGGTCGGAGCGACCCCATTCTGGACCGAATTTGCTAAAAAATCATTCGTCCAATTCAAAGGTCGTATTCTCTTTTTCGGCGAATCGCGGTAACTTTTAGGACTCTCTAGTATGTAAAAAAAATATAAACCGAAAGATATCGGAAGGGAAACTTGAGGAGCGGTGGTCGTAGCGACCCCATTCTGGACCGACGTTGGTAAAAATCTTTCGTTTAATTCGAAGGTCGTATCCCCTTTTTTAACGAATCGTGATGACTTTTAGGACTCTGTAGTATGTAAAAAAAAATATAAACCGAAAGATATCGGAAGAAAAATTTGAGGAGCGATGGTCAGAGCGACCCCATTCTGGACGGACTTTGCTAAAAAATCATTCGTCCAATTCAAAGTTCGTATTCTCTTTTTCGGTGAATCGTGGTGACTTTAAGGACTCTTTAGTATGTGAAAAAAAATATAAACCGAAAGATATCAGAAGGGAAACTTGAGGAGCGGTGGTCGGAGCGTCCCCATTCCGGACCGCCTTTGGTAAAAATCTTTCTTTCAATTCGAAGGTCGTATCCTCTTTTTTAACGAATCGTGGTGACTTTTAGGACTCTCTAGTAAGTAAAAAAAAATATAAACTGCAAGATATCGGAAGTGAAACTTGAGGAGCTATGGTCAGAGCGACCCCATTCTGGACCGACTTTGGTAAAAAATCATTCGTCCAATTCGATGGTCGTGTCGTCTTTATTGATGAATTGTGATGACTTTTAGGACTCTCTAGTATGCAAAAAAAATATAAACCGAAAGATATCGGAAGAAAAACTTGAGGAGCGATGGTCAGAGCGACCCCATTCTAGACCGACTTTGCTAAAAAATCATTCGTCCAATTCAAAGTTCGTATTCTCTATTTCGGCGAGTCGTGGTGACTTTTAGCACTCTTTAGTTTGTGTAAAAAAATATAAACCAAAAGATATGAGAAGGGAAACTTGAGGAGCGGTGGTCAGAGCGACCCATTCCGGACGGACATTGGTGAAAATCTTTCGTTCAATTCGAAGGTCGTATCCTCTTTTTTAACGAATCGTGATGACTTTTAGGACTCTCTAGTATGTGAAAAAAAATATAAACCGAAAGATATCGGAAGGGAAACTTGAAGAGCGGTGGTCGGATCGAACTATTCTGGACCGACTTTGCTAAAAAATCATTCGTCCAATTCCAAAGTCGTATTCTCTTTTTGCGAATCGTGGTGACTTTTAGGAAGACTCTTTAGTATTTGAAAAAAATATAAACCGAAAGACATGAGGAGGGAAACTTGAGGAGCGGTGGTCAGAGCGACCCTATTCCGGACCGACATTGGTTAAAATCTTTCGTTCAATTGGAAGGTCGTATCCTATTTTTTAACGAATCATGATGACTTTTAGGACTCTCTAGTATGTAAAAAAAATATAAACCGAAAGATATCGGAAGGGAAACTTGAAGAGCGGTGGTCGGAGCGAACCATTCTGGACTGACTTTGCTAAAAAATCATTCGTCCAATTCCAAGGCCGTATTCTCTTTTTGGCGAATCGTGGTGACTTTTAGGACTCTTTAGTATGTGAAAAAAAATATAAACCGAGAGATATGAGAAGGGAAACTTGAGGAGCGGTGGTCAGAGCAACCCCATTCCGGACCGACATTGGTAAAAATCTGTCGTCCATTTCGAAGATCGTATCCTCTTTTTTAACGAATCGTGGTGACTTTTAGGACTCTCTAGTATATGAAAAAAAATATAAACTGAAAGATATCGGAAGTGAACCTTGAGGAGCGGTGGTCGGAGCGACCCCATTCTGGACCGACTTTGGTAAAAAATCATTCGTCCAATTCGAAGGTCGTGTCGTCTTTATTGACGAATCGTGATTAGTTTTAGGACTCTCTAGTATGTAAAAAAAAATATAAACCGAAAGATATCAGAAGGGAAACTTGACGAGCGGTGGTCAGAGCGACCCTATTTCGGACCGATTTTGGTAAAAATCTTTCGTTCAATTCGAAGGTCATATCCTCTTTTTTAACGAATCATGATGGCTTTTAGGACTCTCTAGTATGTAAAAAAAATATAAACCGAAAGATATCGGAAGGGAAACTTGAAGAGCGGTGGTCGGAGCGAACCATTCTGGACTGACTTTGCTAAAAAATCATTCGTCCAATTCCAAGGCCGTATTCTCTTTTTGGCGAATCGTGGTGACTTTTAGGACTCTTTAGTATGTGAAAAAAAATATAAACCGAGAGATATGAGAAGGGAAACTTGAGGAGCGGTGGTCAGAGCGACCCCATTCCGGACCGACATTGGTAAAAATCTGTCGTCCATTTCGAAGATCGTATCCTCTTTTTTAACGAATCGTGGTGACTTTTAGGACTCTCTAGTATATGAAAAAAAATATAAACTGAAAGATATCGGAAGTGAACCTTGAGGAGCGGTGGTCGGAGCGACCCCATTCTGGACCGACTTTGGTAAAAAATCATTCGTCCAATTCGAAGGTCGTGTCGTCTTTATTGACGAATCGTGATTAGTTTTAGGACTCTCTAGTATGTAAAAAAAAATATAAACCGAAAGATATCGGAAGAGAAAGTTGAGGAGCGATGGTCAGAGCGTCCCCATTCCGGACCGACATTGGTAAAAATCTTTCGTTCAATTCGAAGGTCGTATCCTCTTTTTTAACGAATCCTGATGAATTTTAGGACTCTCTAGTATGTAAAAAAAATATAAACCGAAAGATATCGGAAGAGAAAGTTGAGGAGCGATGGTCAGAGCGACCCCATTCTGGACCAACTTTGGAAAAAATCATTCGTCCCATTCGAAGGTCTTGTCGTCTTTATTGACGAATCGCGATGAGTTTTAGGACTCTCTAGTATGTAAAAAAAAATATAAACCGAAAGATATCGGAAAGAGAAAGTTGAGCAGCGATGGTCAGAGCGTCCCCATTCCGGACCGACATTGGTAAAAATCTTTCGTCCAATTCGAAGGTCGTATCCTCTTTTTTAACGAATCGTGATGGCTTTTAGGACTCTCTAGTATGTAAAAAAATATATAGACCGAAAGATATCGGAAGGGAAACTTGAAGAGCGATGGTCGGAGCGAACCATTCAGGACCGACTTTGCTAAAAAATCATTCGTTCAATTCGAAGGTCGTATCGTCTTTATTGACGAATCGTGATGACTTTTAGGACCCTCTAGTATGTAAAAAAAATATAAACTAAAAGATATCGGAAGGAAAACTTGAGGAGCGGTGGTCGGAGCGACCCCATTCTGGACCGACTATGGTAAAAATCTTGCGTTCAATTCGAAGGTCGTATCCTCTTTTTTAACGAATCGTGATGACTTTTAGGACTCTCTAGTATGTAAAAAAAAATATAAACTGAAAGATATCGGAAGGGTAACTTGAGGCGCGATGGTCAGAGCGACCCCATTCCGGACCGACATTGGTAAAAATCTTTCGTTCAATTCGAAGGTCGTATCCTCTTTTTTAACGAATCGTGATGACTTTTAGGACTCTGTAGTATGTAAAAAAAACAGAAACCGAAAGATATCGGAAGGGTAACTTGAGGAGCGGTGGTCAGAGCGACCCCATTCCGGACCGACTTTGGTAAAAATCTTTCGTTCAATTCGAAGGTCGTATCCTCTTTTTTAACAAATCGTGATGACTTGTAGGACACTCTAGTATGTGAAGAAAAATAGAAACCGAAAAATATCGGAAGGGAAACTTGAAGAGCGGTGGTCGGAGCGACCCCATTCTGGACCGACTATGGTAAAAATCTTGCGTTCAATTCGAAGGTCGTATCCTCTTTTTTAACGAATCGTGATGACTTTTAGGACTCTATAGTATGTAAAAAAAAATATGAACCGAAAGATATCGGAAGAAAAACTTGAGGAGCGATGGTCAGAGCGACCCCATTCTGGACCGACTTGGCTAAAAAATCATTCGTCCAATTCAAAGTTCGTATTCTCTTTTTCGGCGAATCGTGGTGACTTTAAGGACTCTTTAGTATGTGTAAAAAAATATAAACCGAAAGATATCAGAAGGGAAACTTGAGGAGCGGTGGTCAGAGCGACCCCATTCCGGACCGACATTGGTAAAAATCTTTCGTTTAATTCGAAGGTCGTATCCTCTTTTTTAACGAATAGTGATGACTTTTAGGACTCTCTAGTATGTAAAAAAAATATAAACCGAAAGATATCGGAAGGGAAACTTGAAGAGCGGTGGTCGGAGCGAACCATTCTTGACCGACTTTGCTAAAAAATCATTCGTCCATTTCGAAGGTCGTATCCTCTTTTTTAACGAATCGTGGGTACTTTTAGGACTCTCTAGTATGTAAAAAAAAATATAAACCGAAAGATATCGAAAGAGAAACTTGAGGAGCGATGGTCAGAGCGACCCCATTCTGGACCGACTTTGCTAAAAAATCATTCTTCCAATTCAAAGGTCGTATTCTCTTTTTCGACGAATCGCGGTGACTTTTAGGACTCTTTAGTACGTGTAAAAAAAAATAAACCGAAAGATATCAGAAGGGTAACTTGAGGAGCGGTGGTCAGAGCGACCCCATTCTGGACCGACTTTGGTAAAAAATCATTCGTCCAATTCGAAGGTCGTGTCGTCTTTATTGACGAATCGTGATTAGTTTTAGGACTCTCTAGTATGTAAAAAAAAATATAAACCGAAAGATATCGGAAGAGAAAGTTGAGGAGCGATGGTCAGAGCGACCCCATTCTGGACCGACTTTGCTAAAAAATCATTCGTCCAATTCAAAGGTCGTATTCTCTTTTTCGGCGAATCGCGGTGACTTTGAGGACTCTTTAGTATGTGTAAAAAAATATGAACCGAAAGATATCAGAAGGGAAACTTGAGGAGAGGTGGTCAGAGCGACCCCATTCCGGACCGACATTGGTAAAAATCTGTCGTCCATTTCGAAGATCGTATCCTCTTTTTTAACGAATCGTCGTGACTTTTAGGACTCTCTAGTATATGAAAAAAAATATAAACTGAAAGATATCGGAAGTGAACCTTGAGGAGCGGTGGTCGGAGCGAACCCATTCCGGACCGACTTTGGTAAAAATCTTTCGTTTAATTCGAAGGTCGTATCCTCTTTTTTAACGAATAGTGATGACTTTTAGGACTCTGTAGTATGTAAAAAAAAATATAAACCGAAAGATATCGGAAGGGAAACTTGAAGAGCGGTGGTCGGAGCGAACCATTCTTGACCGACTTTGCTAAAAAATCATTCGTCCATTTCGAAGGTCGTATCCTCTTTTTTAACGAATCGTGGGTACTTTTAGGACTCTCTAGTATGTTAAAAAAAAATATAAACTGAAAGATATCGGAAGTGAACCTTGAGGAGCGGTGGTCGGAGCGAACCCATTCCGGACCGACTTTGGTAAAAATCTTTCGTTTAATTCGAAGGTCGTATCCTCTTTTTTAACGAATAGTGATGACTTTTAGGACTCTGTAGTATGTAAAAAAAAATATAAACCGAAAGATATCGGAAGGGAAACTTGAAGAGCGGTGGTCGGAGCGAACCATTCTTGACCGACTTTGCTAAAAAATCATTCGTCCATTTCGAAGGTCGTATCCTCTTTTTTAACGAATCGTGGGTACTTTTAGGACTCTCTAGTATGTAAAAAAAAATATAAACCGAAAGATATCGAAAGAGAAACTTGAGGAGCGATGGTCAGAGCGACCCCATTCTGGACCGACTTTGCTAAAAAATCATTCTTCCAATTCAAAGGTCGTATTCTCTTATTCGACGAATCGCGGTGACTTTTAGGACTCTTTAGTGTGTGTAAAAAAAAATAAACCGAAAGATATCAGAAGGGTAACTTGAGGATCGGTGGTCAGAGCGACCCCATTCCGGACCGACATTGGTAAAAATCTTTCGTCCAATTCGAAGGTCGTATCCACTTTTTTAGCGAATCGTGATGACTTTTAGGACTTTCTAGTATGTAAAAAAAAATATAAACTGAAAGATATCGGAAGGGAAACTTAAGGAGCGGAGGTCGGAGCGACCCCATTCTGGACCGACTATGGTAAAAATCTTTCGTTCAATTCGAAGGTTGTATCCTCTTTTTTAACGAATCGTGATGACTTTTAGGTTTCTTTAGTATGTGTAAAAAAATATAAACCGAAAGATATCAGAAGGGAAACTTGAGGAGCGTTGGTCAGAGCGACCCCATTCCGGACCGACTTTGGTAAAAATCTTTCGATCAATTCGAAGGTCGTATCCTCTTTTTTAACGAATCGTGATGACTTTTAGGTTTCTTTAGTATGTGTAAAAAAATATAAACCGAAAGATATCGGTAGAGAAACTTGAGGAGCGATGGTCAGAGCGACCCATTCTGGACCGACTTTGGTAAAAAATCATTCGTCCAATTCGAAGGTCGTGTCGTCTTTATTGACGAATCGTGATGACTTTTAGGACTCTCTAGTATGTAAAAAAAAATATGTACTGAAAGATATCGGAAGGGAAACTTGAGGAGCGGTGGTCGGAGCGACCCCATTCTGGACCGACTTCGGTAAAAAATCATTCGTCCATTTCGAAGGTCGTATCTTCTCTTTTAACAAATCGTGGTGACTTTTAGGACTCTCTAGTATGTAAAAAAAAATATAAACCGAAAGGTATCGGAAGAGAAAGTTGAGGAGCGATGGTCAGAGCGACCCCATTCTGGACCGACTTTGCTAAAAAATCATTCGTCCAATTCAAAGGTCGTATTCTCTTTTTCGGCGAATCGCGGTGACTTTGAGGACTCTTTAGTATGTGTAAAAAAATATGAACCGAAAGATATCAGAAGGGAAACTTGAGGAGCGGTGGTCAGAGCGACCCCATTCCGGACCGACATTGGTAAAAATCTGTCGTCCATTTCGAAGATCGTATCCTCTTTTTTAACGAATCGTCGTGACTTTTAGGACTCTCTAGTATATGAAAAAAAATATAAACTGAAAGATATCGGAAGTGAACCTTGAGGAGCGGTGGTCGGAGCGACCCCATTCCGGACCGACTTTGGTAAAAATCTTTCGTTCAATTCGAAGGTCGTATCCTCTTTTTTAACGAATCGTGATGACTTTTAGGACTCTGTAGTATGTGAAGAAAAATAGAAACCGATAAATATCGGAAGGCAAACTTGAAGAGCGGTGGTCGGACCGACCCCATTCTGGACCGACTTTGCTAAAAAATCACTGGTCCAATTCCCAGGTCGTATTCTCTTTTTGGCCAATCGTGGTGACTTTTAGGACTCTTTAGTATGTGAAAAAAAATATAAACCGAAAGATATGAGAAGGGAAACTTGAGGAGCGGTGGTCAGAGCGAACCCATTCCGGACCGACTTTGGTAAAAAGCTTTCGTTCAATTCGAAGGTCGTATCCTCTTTTTTAACGAATCGTGATGACTTTTGGGACTATCTAGTATGTGTAGAACAATAGAAACCGAAAGATATCGGAAGGTAAACTTGATGAGCGGTGGTCAGAGCGACCCCATTCCGGACGGACATTGGTAAAAATCTTTCGTTCAATTGTAAGGTCGTATCCTCTTTTTTAACGAATCGTGGTGACTTTTAGGACTCTCTAGAATGTAAAAAAAAATATAAACCGAAAGATATCGGAAGAGAAAGTTGAGGAGCGATGGTCAGAGCGTCCCCATTCCGGACCGACATTGGTAAACATCTTTCGTTCAATTCGAAGGTCGTATCCTCTTTTTTAACGAATCGTGATGACTTTTAGGACTCTCTAGTATGTAAAAAAATATATAAACCGAAAGATATCGGAAGGGAAACTTGAAGAGCGATGGTCGGAGCGAACCATTCAGGACCGACTTTGCTAAAAAATCATTCGTCCAATTCGAAGGTCGTGTCGTCTTTATTGACGAATCGTGATTAGTTTTAGGACTCTCTAGTATGTAAAAAAAAATATAAACCGAAAGATATCGGAAGAGAAAGTTGAGAAGCGATGGTCAGAGCGTCCCCATTCCGGACCGACATTGGTAAACATCTTTCGTTCAATTCGAAGGTCGTATCCTCTTTTTTAACGAATCGTGATGACTTTTAGGACTCTCTAGTATGTAAAAAAATATATAAACCGAAAGATATCGGAAGGGAAACTTGAAGAGCGATGGTCGGAGCGAACCATTCAGGACCGACTTTGCTAAAAAATCATTCGTTCAATTCGAAGGTCGTATCGTCTTTATTGACGAATCGTGATGACTTTTAGGACCCTCTAGTATGTAAAAAAAAATATAAACTGAAAGATATCGGAAGGGAAACTTGAGGAGCGGTGGTCGGAGCGACCCCATTCTGGACCGACTATGGTAAAAATCTTTCGTCCATTTCGAAGATCGTATCCTCTTTTGTAATGAATCGTGGTGACTGTTAGGACTCTCTAGTATGTAAAAAAAAATATAAACTGAAAGATATCCGAAGTGAACCTTGAGGAGCGGTGGTCGGAGCGACCCCATTCTGGACCGACTTTGGTAAAAAATCATTCGTCCAATTCGAAGGTCGTGTCGTCTTTATTGATGAATCGTGATTAGTTTTAGGACTCTCTAGTATGTAAAAAAATATATAAACCGAAAGATATCGGAAGAGAAAGTTGAGGAGCGATGGTCAGAGCGACCCCATTCTGGACCAACTTTGGAAAAAATCATTCGTCCAATTCGAAGGTCTTGTCGTCTTTATTGACGAATCGCGATGAGTTTTAGGACTCTCTAGTATGTAAAAAAAAATATAAACCGAAAGATATCGGAAGGGAAACTTGAGGAGCGGTGGTCGGAGCGACCCCATTCCGGACCGACTTTGGTAAAAATCTTTCGTTCAATTCGAAGGTCGTATCCTCTTTTTTAACAAATCGTGATGACTTTTAGGACACTCTAGTATGTGAAGAAAAATAGAAACCGAAAAATATCGGAAGGCAAACTTGAAGAGCGGTGGTCGGAGAGACCCCATTCTGGACCGACTTTGCTAAAAAATCACTCGTCCAATTCCAAGGTCGTATTCTCTTTTTGGCCGATCGTCGTGACTTTTAGGACTCTTTAGTATGTGAAAAAAAATATAAACCGAAAGATATGAGAAGGGAAACTTTAGGAGCGGTGGTCAGAGCGAACCCATTCCGGACCGACTTTGGTAAAAAGCTTTCGTTCAATTCGAAGGTCGTATCCTCTTTTTTAACGAATCGTGGTGACTTTTAGGACTCTCTAGTATGTAAAAAAAAATATAAACCGAAAGATATTGGAAGAGAAAGTTGAGGAGCGATGGTCAGAGCGACCCCATTCTGGACCGACTTTGCTAAAAAATCATTCGTCCAATTCAAAGGTCGTATTCTCTTTTTCGGCGAATCGCGGTGACTTTAAGGACTCTTTAGTATGTGTAAAAAAATATAAACCGAAAGATATCAGAAGGGAAACTTGAGGAGCGGTGGTCAGAGCGACCCCATTCCGGACCGCCTTTGGTAAAAATCTTTCGTTCAATTCGAAGGTCGTATCCTCTTTTTTAACGAATCGTGGTGACTTTTAGGACTCTCTAGTATGTAAAAAAAAATATAAACCGAAAGATATCGGAAGGGAAACTTGAAGAGGGGTGGTCGGAGCGAACCATTCTGGACCGACTATGGTAAAAAATCATTCGTCCATTTCGAAGGTCGTATCCTCTTTTTAACGAATCGTGGTTACTTTTAGGACTTCCTAGTATGTTAAAAAAATATATAAACTCAAAGATATCGGAAGGGAAACTTGAGGAGCCGTGGTCGGAGCGACCCCATTCTGGACCGACTTTGGTAAAAAATCATTCGTCCAATTCGAAGGTCGTGTCGTCTTTATTGACGAATCGTGATTAGTTTTAGGACTCTCTAGTATGTAAAAAAAAATATAAACCGAAAGATATCGGAAGGGAAACTTGAAGAGCGATGGTCGGAGCGAACCATTCAGGACCGACATTGGTAAAAATCTTTCGTTCAATTCGAAGGTCGTATCCTCTTTTTTAACGAATCGTGATGACTTTTAGGAGTCTCTAGTATGTAAAAAAATATATAAACCGAAAGATATCGGAAGGGAAACTTGAAGAGCGATGGTCGGAGCGAACTATTCAGGACCGACTGTGCTAAAAAATCATTCGTTCAATTCGAAGGTCGTATCGTCTTTATTGACGAATCGTGATGACTTTTAGGACCCTCTAGTATGTAAAAAAAAATATAAACTGAAAGATATAGGAAGGGAAACTTGAGGAGCGGTGGTCGGAGCGACCCCATTCTGGACCGACTATGGTAAAAATCTTTCGTTCAATTCGAAGGTCGTATCCTCTTTTTTAACGAAGCGTGATGACTTTTAGGACTCTCAAGTATGTAAAAAAAAATATAAACTGAAAGATATCGGAAGGGAAACTTGAGGCGCGATGGTCAGAGCGAGCCCATTCCGGACCGACATTGGTAAAAATCTTTCGTTCAATTCGAAGGTCGTATCCTCTTTTTTAACGAATCGTGATGACTTTTAGGACTCTATAGTATGTAAAAAAAAATATGAACCGAAAGATATCGGAAGAAAAACTTGAGGAGCGATGGTCAGAGCGACCCCATTCTGGACCGACTTGGCTAAAAAATCATTCGTCCAATTCAAAGTTCGTATTCTCTTTTTCGGCGAATCGTGGTGACTTTAAGGACTCTTTAGTATGTGTAAAAAAATATAAACCGAAAGATATCAGAAGGGAAACTTGAGGAGCGGTGGTCAGAGCGACCCCATTCCGGACCGACATTGGTAAAAATCTTTCGTTTAATTCGAAGTTCGTATCCTCTTTTTTAACGAATCGTGATGACTTTTAGGACTCTCTAGTATGTAAAAAAAAATATAAACCGAAAGATATTGGAAGAGAAAGTTGAGGAGCGATGGTCAGAGCGACCCCATTCTGGACCGACTTTGCTAAAAAATCATTCGTCCAATTCAAAGGTCGTATTCTCTTTTTCGGCGAATCGCGGTGACTTTAAGGACTCTTTAGTATGTGTAAAAAAATATAATCCGAAAGATATCAGAAGGGAAACTTGAGGAGCGGTGGTCAGAGCGACCCCATTCCGGACCGCCTTTGGTAAAAATCTTTCGTTCAATTCGAAGGTCGTATCCTCTTTTTTAACGAATCGTGGTGACTTTTAGGACTCTCTAGTATGTAAAAAAAAATATAAACCGAAAGATATCGGAAGGGAAACTTGAAGAGCGGTGGTCGGAGCGAACCATTCTTGACCGACTTTGCTAAAAAATCATTCGTCCAATTCCAAGGTCGTATTCTCTTTTTGCGAATCGTGGTGACTTTTAGGAAGACTCTTTAGTATGTGAAAAAAATATAAACCGAAAGATATGAGGAGGGAAACTTGAGGAGCGGTGGTCAGAGCGACCCCATTCCGGACCGACATTGGTAAAAATCTTTCGTTCAATTGGAAGGTCGTATCCTATTTTTTAACCAATCGTGATGACTTTTAGGACTCTCTAGTATGTAAAAAAAATATAAACCGAAAGATATCGGAAGGGAAACTTGAAGAGCGGTGGTCGGAGCGAACCATTCTGGACTGACTTTGATAAAAAATAATTCGTCCATTTCAAAGGTCGTATCCTCTTTTTAACGAATCGTGATGAGTTTTAGGACTCTCTAGTATGTAAAAAAAATCATAAACCGAAAGATATCGCAAGAGAAAGTTGAGGAGCGATGGTCAGAGCGACCCCATTCTGGACCGACTTTGGTAAAAAATCATTCGTCCAATACGAAGGTCGTGTCGTCTTTATTGACGAATCGTGATGACTTTTAGGACTCTCTAGTATGTAAAAAAAATATAAACCGAAAGATATCGGTAGGGAAACTTGAAGAGCGATGGTCGGAGCGAACCATTCAGGACCGACTTTGCTAAAAAATCATTCGTCCATTTCGAAGGTCGTATCCTCTTTTTTAACGAATCGTGATGACTTTTAGGACTCTCTAGTATGTAAAAAAAATATAAACCGAAAGATATCGGTAGGGAAACTTGAAGAGCGATGGTCGGAGCGAACCATTCAGGACCGACATTTGCTAAAAAATCATTCGTCCATTTCGAAGGTCGTATCCTCTTTTTTAACGAATCGTGATGACTTTTAGGACTCTCTAGTATGTAAAAAAAAATATAAATTGAAAGATATCGGAAGGGAAACTTGAGGAGCGGTGGTCGGAGCGACCCCATTCTGGACCGATTATGGTAAAAATCTTTCGTTCAATTCGAAGGTCGTATCCTCTTTTTTAACGAATCGTGATGACTTTTAGGACTCTCTAGTATGTAAAAAAAAATATAAACTGAAAGATATCGGAAGGGAAACTTGAGGCGCGATGGTCAGAGCGACCCCATTCCGGACCGACATTGGTTAAAATCTTTCGTTCAATTCGAAGGTCGTATCCTCTTTTTTAACGAATCGTGATGACTTTTAGGACTCTCTAGTATGTAAAAAAAATATATACTGAAAGATATCGGAAGGGAAACTTGAGGAGCGGTGGTCGGAGCGACCCCATTCTGGACCGAATTTGCTAAAAAATCATTCGTCCAATTCAAAGGTCGTATTCTCTTTTTCGGTGAATCGCGGTAACTTTTAGGACTCTCTAGTATGTAAAAAAAATATAAACCGAAAGATATCGAAAGGGAAACTTGAGGAGCGGTGGTCGTAGCGACCCCATTCTGGACCGACGTTGGTAAAAATCTTTCGTTTAATTCGAAGGTCGTATCCCCTTTTTTAACGAATCGTGATGACTTTTAGGACTCTGTAGTATGTAAAAAAAAATATAAACCGAAAGATATCGGATGAAAAATTTGAGGAGCGATGGTCAGAGCGACCCCATTCTGGACGGACTTTGCTAAAAAATCATTCGTCCAATTCAAAGTTCGTATTCTCTTTTTCGGTGAATCGTGGTGACTTTAAGGACTCTTTAGTATGTGAAAAAAAATATAAACCGAAAGGTATCAGAAGGGAAACTTGAGGAGCGGTGGTCGGAGGGACCCCATTCTGGACCAACTTTGCTAAAAAATCATTCGTCCAATTCGAAGGTCGTATCCTCTTTTTTAACGAATCGTGGTGACTTTTAGGACTCTGTAGTATGTAAAAAAAACCTAAACCGAAAGATATCGGAAGGGAAACTTGAGGAGCGGTGGTCAGAGCGTCCCCATTCCGGACCGCCTTTGGTAAAAATCTTTCGTTCAATTCGAAGGTCGTATCCTCTTTTTTAACGAATCGTGGTGACTTTTAGGACTCTCTAGTAAGTAAAAAAAAATATAAACTGAAAGATATCGGAAGTGAAACTTGAGGAGCCGTGGTCGGATCGACCGCATTCTGGACCGACTTTGCTAAAAAATCATTCGTCCAATTCCAAGGTCGTATTCTCTTTTTGCGAATCGTGGTGACTTTTAGGAAGACTCTTTAGTATGTGAAAAAAATATAAACCGAAAGATATCGGAAGAAAAACTTGAGGAGCGATGGTCAGAGCGACCCCATTCTAGACCGACTTTGCTGAAAAATCATTCGTCCAATTCAAAGTTCGTATTCTCTTTTTGGCGAATCGTGGTGACTTTTAGGACTCTTTAGTATGTGAAAAAAAATATAAACCGAGAGATATGAGAAGGGAAACTTGAGGAGCGGTGGTCAGAGCAACCCCATTCCGGACCGACATTGGTAAAAATCTTTCGTTCAATTGGAAGGTCGTATCCTCTTTTTTAACGAATCGTGATGACTTTTAGGACGCTATAGTATGTAAAAAAAAATATAAACCGAAAGATATCGGAAGAGAAACTTGAGGAGCGATGGTCAGAGCGACCCATTCTGGACCGACTTTGGTAAAAAATCATTCGTCCAATTCGAAGGTCGTGTCGTCTTTATTGACGAATCGTGATGACTTTTAGGACTCTCTAGTATGTAAAAAAAAATATGTACTGAAAGATATCGGAAGGGAAACTTGAGGAGCGGTGGTCGGAGCGACCCCATTCTGGACCGACTTTGGTAAAAAATCATTCGTCCATTTCGAAGGTCGTATCTTCTCTTTTAACGAATCGTGGTGACTTTTAGGACTCTCTAGAGTGATGGTCGGATCGACCGCATTCTGGACCGACTTTGCTAAAAAATCATTCGTCCAATTCCAATGTCGTATTCTCTTTTTGCGAATCGTGGTGACTTTTAGGAAGACTCTTTAGTATGTGAAAAAAATATAAACCGAAAGATATCGGAAGAAAAACTTGAGGAGCGATGGTCAGAGCGACCCCATTCTAGACCGACTTTGCTGAAAAATCATTCGTCCAATTCAAAGTTCGTATTCTCTATTTCGGCGAGTCGTGGTGACTTTTAGCACTCTTTAGTTTGTGTAAAAAAATATAAACCAAAAGATATCAGAAGGGAAACTTGAGGAGCGGTGGTCAGAGCGACCCATTCCGGACGGACATTGGTGAAAATCTTTCGTTCAATTCGAAGGTCGTATCCTCTTTTTTAACGAATCGTGATGACTTTTAGGACTCTCTAGTATGTGAAAAAAAATATAAACCGAAAGATATCGGAAGGGAAACTTGAAGAGCGGTGGTCGGATCGAACTATTCTGGACCGACTTTGCTGAAAAATCATTCGTCCAATTCCAAAGTCGTATTCTCTTTTTGCGAATCGTGGTGACTTTTAGGAAGACTCTTTAGTATGTGAAAAAAATATAAACCGAAAGATATGAGGAGGGAAACTTGAGGAGCGGTGGTCAGAGCGACCCCATTCCGGACTGACATTGGTTAAAATCTTTCGTTCAATTGGAAGGTCGTATCCTATTTTTTAACCAATCGTGATGACTTTTAGGACTCTCTAGTATGTAAAAAAAAATATAAACCGAAAGATATCAGAAGGGAAACTTGACGAGCGGTGGTCAGAGCGACCCCATTTCGGACCGATTTTGGTAAAAATCTTTCGTTCAATTCGAAGGTCATATCCTCTTTTTTAACGAATCATGATGGCTTTTAGGACTCTCTAGTATGTAAAAAAAATATAAACCGAAAGATATCGGAAGGGAAACTTGAAGAGCGGTGGTCGGAGCGAACCATTCTGGACTGACTTTGATAAAAAATAATTCGTCCATTTCGAAGGTCGTATCCTCTTTTTAACGAATCGTGATGAGTTTTAGGACTCTCTAGTATGTAAAAAAAAATATAAACCGAAAGATATCGGAAGAGAAAGTTGAGGAGCGATGGTCAGAGCGACCCCATTCTGGACCGACTTTGCTAAAAAATCATTCGTCCAATTCAAAGGTCGTATTCTCTTTTTCGGCGAATCGCGGTGACTTTTAGGACTCTTTAGTATGTGTAAAAAATATAAACCGAAAGATATCAGATGGGAAACTTGAGGAGCGATGGTCAGAGCGACCCCATTCCGGACCGACATTGGTAAAAATCTTTCGTCCATTTCGAAGATCGTATCCTGTTTTTTAACGAATCGGGGTGACTTTTAGGACTCTCTAGTATGTCAAAAAAAATATGAACCGAAAGATATCGGAAGAGAAATTTGAGGAGCGATGGTCAGAGCGACCCCATTCTGGACCGACTTTGGTAAAAAATCATTCGTCCAATTCGAAGGTCGTGTCGTCTTTATTGACGAATCGTGATGACTTTTAGGACTCTCTAGTATGTAAAAAAAATATAAACCGAAAGATATCGGTAGGGAAACTTGAAGAGCGATGGTCGGAGCGAACCATTCAGGACCGACTTTGCTAAAAAATCATTCGTCCATTTCGAAGGTCGTATCCTCATTTTTAACGAATCGTGATGACTTTTAGGACTCTCTAGTATGTAAAAAAAATATAAACCGAACGATATCGGTAGGGAAACTTGAAGAGCGATGGTCGGAGCGAACCATTCAGGACCGACATTGCTAAAAAATCATTCGTCCATTTCGAAGGTCGTATCCTCTTTTTTAACGAATCGTGGTTACTTTTAGGACTCTCTAGTATGTACAAAAAAATATAAACTGAAAGATATCGGAAGGGAAACTTGAGGAGCGGTGGTCGGAGCGACCCCATTCTGGACCGACTATGGTAAAAATCTTTCGTTCAATTCGAAGGTCGTATCCTCTTTTTTAACGAATCGTGATGACTTTTAGGACTCTCTAGTATGTAAAAAAAAATATAAACTGAAAGATATCGGAAGGGACACTTGAGGCGCGATGGTCAGAGCGACCCCATTCCGGACCGACATTGGTAAAAATCTTTCGTTCAATTCGAAGGTCGTATCCTCTTTTTTAACGAATCGTGATGACTTTTAGGACTCTATAGTATGTAAAAAAAAATATAAACCGAAAGATATCGGAAGAGAAACTTGGCTAGCGATGGTCAGAGCGACCCCATTCTGGACCGACTTTGCTAAAAAATCATTCGTCCAATTCCAAGGCCGTATTCTCTTTTTGGCGAATCGTGGTGACTTTTAGGACTCTTTAGTATGTGAAAAAAAATATAAACCGAGAGATATGAGAAGGGAAACTTGAGGAGCGGTGGTCAGAGCGACCCCATTCCGGACCGACATTGGTAAAAATCTTTCGTTCAATTGGAAGGTCGTATCCTCTTTTTTAATGAATCGTGATGACTTTTAGGACGCTATAGTATGTAAAAAAAATATAAACCGAAAGATATCGGAAGAAAAACTTGAGGAGCGATGGTCAGAGCGACCCCATTCTGGACCGACTTTGCTAAAAAATCATTCGTCCAATTCAAAGTTCGTATTCTCTATTTCGGCGAGTCGTGGTGACTTTTAGCACTCTTTACTTTGTGTAAAAAAATATAAACCAAAAGATATCAGAAGGGAAACTTGAGGAGCGGTGGTCAGAGTGACCCCATTCCGGACGGACATTGGTGAAAATCTTTCGTTCAATTCGAAGGTCGTATCCTCTTTTTTAACGAATCGTGATGACTTTTAGGACTCTCTAGTATGTGAAAAAAAATATAAACCGAAAGATATCGGAAGGGAAACTTGAAGAGCGGTGGTCGGATCGAACCATTCTGGACCGACTTTGCTAAAAAATCATTCGTCCATTTCGAAGGTGGTATCCTCTTGTTTAACGAATCGTGGTTACTTTTAGGTATCTCTAGTATGTGAAGAAAAATAGAAACTGAAAAATATCGGAAGGGAAACTTGAAGAGCGGTGGTCGGAACGACCCCATTCTGGACCGACATTGCTAAAAAATCATTCGACCAATTCCAAGGTCGTATTCTCTTTTTGGCGAATCGTGGTGACTTTTAGGACTCTTTAGTATGTGAAAAAAAATATAAACCGAACGATATTAGAAGGGAAACTTGAGGAGCGGTGGTCAGAGCGACCCCATTCCGGACCGACTTTGGTAAAAATCTTTCGTTGAATTCGAAGGTCGTATCCTCTTTTTTAACGAATCGTGATGACTTTTAGGACTCTCTAGTGTGTAAAAAAAATATAAACCGAAAAATATCGGAAGAGAAACTTGAGGAGCGATGGTCAGAGCGACCCCATTCTGGACCGACTTTGGTAAAAAATCATTCGTCCAATTCGAAGGTCGTGTCGTCTTTATTGACGAATCGTGATGACTTTTAGGACTCTCTAGTATGTAAAAAAAAATATATACTGAAAGATATCGGAAGCGAAACTTGAGGAGCGGTGGTCGGAGCGACTCCATTCTGGACCGACTTTGGTAAAAAATCATTCGTCCATTTCGAAGGTCGTATCCTCTCTTTTAACGAATCGTGGTGACTTTTAGGACTCTCTAGTATGTAAAAAAAAAATATACTGAAAGATATCGGAAGGGAAACTTGAGGAGCGGTGGTCGGAGCGACCCCATTCTGGACCGACTTTGGTAAAAAATCATTCGCCCAATTCGAAGGTCGTATCCTCTCTTTTAACGAATCGCGGTAACTTTTAGGACTCTCTAGTATGTAAAAAAAATATAAACCGAAGGATATCGGAAGAGAAACTTGAGGAGCGATGGTCAGAGCGACCCCATTCTGGACCGACTTTCGTAAAAATCTTTCGTTCAATTCGAAGGTCGTATCCTCTTTTTTAACGAATCGTGGTGACTTTTAGGACTCTCTAGTAAGTAAAAAAAAATATAAACTGAAAGATATCGGAAGTGAAACTTGAGGAGCCGTGGTCGGATCGACCGCATTCTGGACCGACTTTGCTAAAAAATCATTCGTCCAATTCCAAGGTCGTATTCTCTTTTTGCGAATCGTGGTGACTTTTAGGAAGACTCTTTAGTATGTGAAAAAAATATAAACCGAAAGATATCGGATGAAAAATTTGAGGAGCGATGGTCAGAGCGACCCCATTCTGGACGGACTTTGCTAAAAAATCATTCGTCCAATTCAAAGTTCGTATTCTCTTTTTCGGTGAATCGTGGTGACTTTAAGGACTCTTTAGTATGTGAAAAAAAATATAAACCGAAAGATATCAGAAGGGAAACTTGAGGAGCGGTGGTCGGAGGGACCCCATTCTGGACCAACTTTGCTAAAAATCTTTCGTTCAATTCGAAGGTCATATCCTCTTTTTTAACGAATCATGATAGCTTTTAGGACTCTCTAGTATGTAAAAAAAATATAAACCGAAAGATATCGGAAGGGAAACTTGAAGAGCGGTGGTCGGAGCGAACCATTCTGGACTGACTTTGCTAAAAAATCATTCGTCCCTTTCGAAGGTCGTATCCTCTTTTTAACGAATCGTGGTGACTTTTAGGACTCTGTAGTATGTAAAAAAAAATATAAACTAAAAGATATCGGAAGTGAAACTTGAGGAGCTGTGGTCGGAGCGACCCCATTCTGGACCGACTTTGGTAAAAAATCATTCGTGCAATTCGACGGTCGTGTAGTCTATATTGACGAATCGTGGTGACTTTAAGGACTCTTTAGTATGTGTAAAAAAATATAAACCGAAAGATATCAGAAGGGAAACTTGAGGAGCGGTGGTCGGAGCGACCCCATTCAGGATCGAGTTTGCTAAAAAATCATTGGTCCATTTCGAAGCTCGTATCCTCTTTTTTAACGAATCGTGGTGACTTTTAGGACTCTGTAGTATGTAAAAAAAACAGAAACCGAAAGATATCGGAAGGGAAACTTGAAGAGCGGTGGTCGGATCGAACTATTCTGGACCGACTTTGCTGAAAAATCATTCGTCCAATTCCAAAGTCGTATTCTCTTTTTGCGAATCGTGGTGACTTTTAGGAAAACTCTTTAGTATGTGAAAAAAATATAAACCGAAAGATATGAGGAGGGAAACTTGAGGAGCGGTGGTCAGAGCGACCCCATTCCGGACCGACATTGGTTAAAATCTTTCGTTCAATTGGAAGGTCGTATCCTATTTTTTAACCAATCGTGATGACTTTTAGGACTCTCTAGTATGTAAAAAAAAATATAAACCGAAAGATATCAGAAGGGAAACTTGACGAGCGGTGGTCAGAGCGACCCCATTTCGGACCGATTTTGGTAAAAATCTTTCGTTCAATTCGAAGGTCATATCCTCTTTTTTAACGAATCATGATGGCTTTTAGGACTCTCTAGTATGTAAAAAAAATATAAACCGAAAGATATCGGAAGGGAAACTTGAAGAGCGGTGGTCGGAGCGAACCATTCTGGACTGACTTTGATAAAAAATAATTCGTCCATTTCGAAGGTCGTATCCTCTTTTTAACGAATCGTGATGAGTTTTAGGACTCTCTAGTATGTAAAAAAAAATATAAACCGAAAGATATCGGAAGAGAAAGTTGAGGAGCGATGGTCAGAGCGACCCCATTCTGGACCGACTTTGCTAAAAAATCATTCGTCCAATTCAAAGTTCGTATTCTCTTTTTCGGCGAATCGCGGTGACTTTTAGGACTCTTTAGTATGTGTAAAAAATATAAACCGAAAGATATCAGATGGGAAACTTGAGGAGCGATGGTCAGAGCGACCCCATTCCGGACCGACATTGGTAAAAATCTTTCGTCCATTTCGAAGATCGTATCCTGTTTTTTAACGAATCGGGGTGACTTTTAGGACTCTCTAGTATGTCAAAAAAAATATGAACCGAAAGATATCGGAAGAGAAATTTGAGGAGCGATGGTCAGAGCGACCCCATTCTGGACCGACTTTGGTAAAAAATCATTCGTCCAATTCGAAGGTCGTGTCGTCTTTATTGACGAATCGTGATGACTTTTAGGACTCTCTAGTATGTAAAAAAAATATAAACCGAACGATATCGGTAGGGAAACTTGAAGAGCGATGGTCGGAGCGAACCATTCAGGACCGACTTTGCTAAAAAATCATTCGTCCATTTCGAAGGTCGTATCCTCTTTTTTAACGAATCGTGGTTACTTTCAGGACTCTCTAGTATGTAAAAAAAAATATAAACTGAAAGATATCGGAAGGGAAACTTGAGGAGCGGTGGTCGGAGCGACCCCATTCTGGACCGACTATGGTAAAAATCTTTCGTTCAATTCGAAGGTCGTATCCTCTTTTTTAACGAATCGTGATGACTTTTAGGACTCTCTAGTATGTAAAAAAAAATATAAACTGAAAGATATCGGAAGGGAAACTTGAGGCGCGATGGTCAGAGCGACCCCATTCCGGACCGACATTGGTAAAAATCTTTCGTTCAATTCGAAGGTCGTATCCTCTTTTTTAACGAATCGTGATGACTTTTAGGACTCTATAGTATGTAAAAAAAAATATAAACCGAAAGATATCGGAAGAGAAACTTGAGTAGCGATGGTCAGAGCGACCCCATTCTGGACCGACTTTGCTAAAAAATCATTCGTCCAATTCCAAGGCCGTATTCTCTTTTTCGCGAATCGTGGTGACTTTTAGGACTCTTTAGTATGTGAAAAAAAATATAAACCGAGAGATATGAGAAGGGAAACTTGAGGAGCGGTGGTCAGAGCGACCCCATTCCGGACCGACATTGGTAAAAATCTTTCGTTCAATTCGAAGGTCGTATCCTCTTTTTTAACGAATCGTGGGTACTTTTAGGACTCTCTAGTATGTAAAAAAAAATATAAACCGAAAGATATCGAAAGAGAAACTTGAGGAGCGATGGTCAGAGCGACCCCATTCTGGACCGACTTTGCTAAAAAATCATTCTTCCAATTCAAAGGTCGTATTCTCTTTTTCGACGAATCGCGGTGACTTTTAGGACTCTTTAGTCCGTGTAAAAAAAAATAAACCGAAAGATATCAGAAGGGTAACTTGAGGAGCGGTGGTCAGAGCGACCCCATTCTGGACCGACTTTGGTAAAAAATCATTCGTCCAATTCGAAGGTCGTGTCGTCTTTATTGACGAATCGTGATTAGTTTTAGGACTCTCTAGTATGTAAAAAAAAATATAAACCGAAAGATATCGGAAGAGAAAGTTGAGGAGCGATGGTCAGAGCGTCCCCATTCCGGACCGACATTGGTAAAAATCTTTCGTTCAATTCGAAGGTCGTATCCTCTTTTTTAACGAATCCTGATGACTTTTAGGACTCTCTAGTATGTAAAAAAAATATAAACCGAAAGATATCGGAAGAGAAAGTTGAGGAGCGATGGTCAGAGCGACCCCATTCTGGACCAACTTTGGAAAAAATCATTCGTCCCATTCGAAGGTCTTGTCGTCTTTATTGACGAATCGCGATGAGTTTTAGGACTCTCTAGTATGTAAAAAAAAATATAAACCGAAAGATATCGGAAAGAGAAAGTTGAGCAGCGATGGTCAGAGCGTCCCCATTCCGGACCGACATTGGTAAAAATCTTTCGTCCAATTCGAAGGTCGTATCCTCTTTTTTAACGAATCGTGATGGCTTTTAGGACTCTCTAGTATGTAAAAAAATATATAGACCGAAAGATATCGGAAGGGAAACTTGAGGAGCGGTGGTCGGAGCGACCCCATTCTGGACCGACTTTGGTAAAAAATCATTCGTCCATTTCGAAGGTCGTATCTTCTCTTTTAACAAATCGTGGTGACTTTTAGGACTCTCTAGTATGTAAAAAAAAATATAAACCGAAAGATATCGGAAGAGAAAGTTGAGGAGCGATGGTCAGAGCGACCCCATTCTGGACCGACTTTGCTAAAAAATCATTCGTCCAATTCAAAGGTCGTATTCTCTTTTTCGGCGAATCGCGGTGACTTTGAGGACTCTTTAGTATGTGTAAAAAAATATGAACCGAAAGATATCAGAAGGGAAACTTGAGGAGAGGTGGTCAGAGCGACCCCATTCCGGACCGACATTGGTAAAAATCTGTCGTCCATTTCGAAGATCGTATCCTCTTTTTTAACGAATCGTCGTGACTTTTAGGACTCTCTAGTATATGAAAAAAAATATAAACTGAAAGATATCGGAAGTGAACCTTGAGGAGCGGTGGTCGGAGCGAACCCATTCCGGACCGACTTTGGTAAAAATCTTTCGTTTAATTCGAAGGTCGTATCCTCTTTTTTAACGAATAGTGATGACTTTTAGGACTCTGTAGTATGTAAAAAAAAATATAAACCGAAAGATATCGGAAGGGAAACTTGAAGAGCGGTGGTCGGAGCGAACCATTCTTGACCGACTTTGCTAAAAAATCATTCGTCCATTTCGAAGGTCGTATCCTCTTTTTTAACGAATCGTGGGTACTTTTAGGACTCTCTAGTATGTTAAAAAAAAATATAAACTGAAAGATATCGGAAGTGAACCTTGAGGAGCGGTGGTCGGAGCGAACCCATTCCGGACCGACTTTGGTAAAAATCTTTCGTTTAATTCGAAGGTCGTATCCTCTTTTTTAACGAATAGTGATGACTTTTAGGACTCTGTAGTATGTAAAAAAAAATATAAACCGAAAGATATCGGAAGGGAAACTTGAAGAGCGGTGGTCGGAGCGAACCATTCTTGACCGACTTTGCTAAAAAATCATTCGTCCATTTCGAAGGTCGTATCCTCTTTTTTAACGAATCGTGGGTACTTTTAGGACTCTCTAGTATGTAAAAAAAAATATAAACCGAAAGATATCGAAAGAGAAACTTGAGGAGCGATGGTCAGAGCGACCCCATTCTGGACCGACTTTGCTAAAAAATCATTCTTCCAATTCAAAGGTCGTATTCTCTTATTCGACGAATCGCGGTGACTTTTAGGACTCTTTAGTGTGTGTAAAAAAAAATAAACCGAAAGATATCAGAAGGGTAACTTGAGGATCGGTGGTCAGAGCGACCCCATTCCGGACCGACATTGGTAAAAATCTTTCGTCCAATTCGAAGGTCGTATCCACTTTTTTAGCGAATCGTGATGACTTTTAGGACTTTCTAGTATGTAAAAAAAAATATAAACTGAAAGATATCGGAAGGGAAACTTAAGGAGCGGAGGTCGGAGCGACCCCATTCTGGACCGACTATGGTAAAAATCTTTCGTTCAATTCGAAGGTTGTATCCTCTTTTTTAACGAATCGTGATGACTTTTAGGTTTCTTTAGTATGTGTAAAAAAATATAAACCGAAAGATATCAGAAGGGAAACTTGAGGAGCGTTGGTCAGAGCGACCCCATTCCGGACCGACTTTGGTAAAAATCTTTCGATCAATTCGAAGGTCGTATCCTCTTTTTTAACGAATCGTGATGACTTTTAGGTGTCTTTAGTATGTGTAAAAAAATATAAACCGAAAGATATCGGTAGAGAAACTTGAGGAGCGATGGTCAGAGCGACCCATTCTGGACCGACTTTGGTAAAAAATCATTCGTCCAATTCGAAGGTCGTGTCGTCTTTATTGACGAATCGTGATGACTTTTAGGACTCTCTAGTATGTAAAAAAAAATATGTACTGAAAGATATCGGAAGGGAAACTTGAGGAGCGGTGGTCGGAGCGACCCCATTCTGGACCGACTTCGGTAAAAAATCATTCGTCCATTTCGAAGGTCGTATCTTCTCTTTTAACAAATCGTGGTGACTTTTAGGACTCTCTAGTATGTAAAAAAAAATATAAACCGAAAGGTATCGGAAGAGAAAGTTGAGGAGCGATGGTCAGAGCGACCCCATTCTGGACCGACTTTGCTAAAAAATCATTCGTCCAATTCAAAGGTCGTATTCTCTTTTTCGGCGAATCGCGGTGACTTTGAGGACTCTTTAGTATGTGTAAAAAAATATGAACCGAAAGATATCAGAAGGGAAACTTGAGGAGCGGTGGTCAGAGCGACCCCATTCCGGACCGACATTGGTAAAAATCTGTCGTCCATTTCGAAGATCGTATCCTCTTTTTTAACGAATCGTCGTGACTTTTAGGACTCTCTAGTATATGAAAAAAAATATAAACTGAAAGATATCGGAAGTGAACCTTGAGGAGCGGTGGTCGGAGCGACCCCATTCCGGACCGACTTTGGTAAAAATCTTTCGTTCAATTCGAAGGTCGTATCCTCTTTTTTAACGAATCGTGATGACTTTTAGGACTCTGTAGTATGTGAAGAAAAATAGAAACCGATAAATATCGGAAGGCAAACTTGAAGAGCGGTGGTCGGACCGACCCCATTCTGGACCGACTTTCCTAAAAAATCACTGGTCCAATTCCCAGGTCGTATTCTCTTTTTGGCCAATCGTGGTGACTTTTAGGACTCTTTAGTATGTGAAAAAAAATATAAACCGAAAGATATGAGAAGGGAAACTTGAGGAGCGGTGGTCAGAGCGAACCCATTCCGGACCGACTTTGGTAAAAAGCTTTCGTTCAATTCGAAGGTCGTATCCTCTTTTTTAACGAATCGTGATGACTTTTGGGACTATCTAGTATGTGTAGAACAATAGAAACCGAAAGATATCGGAAGGTAAACTTGATGAGCAGTGGTCAGAGCGACCCCATTCCGGACGGACATTGGTAAAAATCTTTCGTTCAATTGTAAGGTCGTATCCTCTTTTTTAACGAATCGTGGTGACTTTTAGGACTCTCTAGAATGTAAAAAAAAATATAAACCGAAAGATATCGGAAGAGAAAGTTGAGGAGCGATGGTCAGAGCGTCCCCATTCCGGACCGACATTGGTAAACATCTTTCGTTCAATTCGAAGGTCGTATCCTCTTTTTTAACGAATCGTGATGACTTTTAGGACTCTCTAGTATGTAAAAAAATATATAAACCGAAAGATATCGGAAGGGAAACTTGAAGAGCGATGGTCGGAGCGAACCATTCAGGACCGACTTTGCTAAAAAATCATTCGTCCAATTCGAAGGTCGTGTCGTCTTTATTGACGAATCGTGATTAGTTTTAGGACTCTCTAGTATGTAAAAAAAAATATAAACCGAAAGATATCGGAAGAGAAAGTTGAGAAGCGATGGTCAGAGCGTCCCCATTCCGGACCGACATTGGTAAACATCTTTCGTTCAATTCGAAGGTCGTATCCTCTTTTTTAACGAATCGTGATGACTTTTAGGACTCTCTAGTATGTAAAAAAATATATAAACCGAAAGATATCGGAAGGGAAACTTGAAGAGCGATGGTCGGAGCGAACCATTCAGGACCGACTTTGCTAAAAAATCATTCGTTCAATTCGAAGGTCGTATCGTCTTTATTGACGAATCGTGATGACTTTTAGGACCCTCTAGTATGTAAAAAAAAATATAAACTGAAAGATATCGGAAGGGAAACTTGAGGAGCGGTGGTCGGAGCGACCCCATTCTGGACCGACTATGGTAAAAATCTTTCGTCCATTTCGAAGATCGTATCCTCTTTTGTAATGAATCGTGGTGACTGTTAGGACTCTCTAGTATGTAAAAAAAAATATAAACTGAAAGATATCCGAAGTGAACCTTGAGGAGCGGTGGTCGGAGCGACCCCATTCTGGACCGACTTTGGTAAAAAATCATTCGTCCAATTCGAAGGTCGTGTCGTCTTTATTGATGAATCGTGATTAGTTTTAGGACTCTCTAGTATGTAAAAAAATATATAAACCGAAAGATATCGGAAGAGAAAGTTGAGGAGCGATGGTCAGAGCGACCCCATTCTGGACCAACTTTGGAAAAAATCATTCGTCCAATTCGAAGGTCTTGTCGTCTTTATTGACGAATCGCGATGAGTTTTAGGACTCTCTAGTATGTAAAAAAAAATATAAACAGAAAGATATCGGAAAGAGAAAGTTGAGCAGCGATGGTCAGAGCGTCCCCATTCCGGACCGACATTGGTAAAAATCTTTCGTTCAATTCGAAGGTCGTATCCTCTTTTTTAACGAATCGTGATGACTTTTAGGACTCTCTAGTATGTAAAAAAATATATAGACCGAAAGATATCGGAAGGGAAACTTGAAGAGCGATGGTCGGAGCGAACCATTCAGGACCGACTTTGCTAAAAAATCATTCGTTCAATTCGAAGGTCGTATCGTCTTTTTTAACGAATCGTGATGACTTTTAGGACTCTGTAGTATGTAAAAAAAACAGAAACCGAAAGATATCGGAAGGGAAACTTGAGGAGCGGTGGTCGGAGCGACCCCATTCCGGACCGACTTTGGTAAAAATCTTTCGTTCAATTCGAAGGTCGTATCCTCTTTTTTAACAAATCGTGATGACTTTTAGGACACTCTAGTATGTGAAGAAAAATAGAAACCGAAAAATATCGGAAGGCAAACTTGAAGAGCGGTGGTCGGAGAGACCCCATTCTGGACCGACTTTGCTAAAAAATCACTCGTCCAATTCCAAGGTCGTATTCTCTTTTTGGCCGATCGTCGTGACTTTTAGGACTCTTTAGTATGTGAAAAAAAATATAAACCGAAAGATATGAGAAGGGAAACTTTAGGAGCGGTGGTCAGAGCGAACCCATTCCGGACCGACTTTGGTAAAAAGCTTTCGTTCAATTCGAAGGTCGTATCCTCTTTTTTAACGAATCGTGGTGACTTTTAGGACTCTCTAGTATGTAAAAAAAAATATAAACCGAAAGATATTGGAAGAGAAAGTTGAGGAGCGATGGTCAGAGCGACCCCATTCTGGACCGACTTTGCTAAAAAATCATTCGTCCAATTCAAAGGTCGTATTCTCTTTTTCGGCGAATCGCGGTGACTTTAAGGACTCTTTAGTATGTGTAAAAAAATATAAACCGAAAGATATCAGAAGGGAAACTTGAGGAGCGGTGGTCAGAGCGACCCCATTCTGGACCGACTTTGCTAAAAAATCATTCGTCCAATTCAAAGGTCGTATTCTCTTTTTCGGCGAATCGCGGTGACTTTAAGGACTCTTTAGTATGTGTAAAAAAATATAAACCGAAAGATATCAGAAGGGAAACTTGAGGAGCGGTGGTCGGAGCGACCCCATTCCGGACCGACTTTGGTAAAAATCTTTCGTTCAATTCGAAGGTCGTATCCTCTTTTTTAACGAATCGTGATGACTTTTAGGACTCTGTAGTATGTGAAGAAAAATAGAAACCGATAAATATCGGAAGGCAAACTTGAAGAGCGGTGGTCGGACCGACCCCATTCTGGACCGACTTTGCTAAAAAATCACTGGTCCAATTCCCAGGTCGTATTCTCTTTTTGGCCAATCGTGGTGACTTTTAGGACTCTTTAGTATGTGAAAAAAAATATAAACCGAAAGATATGAGAAGGGAAACTTGAGGAGCGGTGGTCAGAGCGAACCCATTCCGGACCGACTTTGGTAAAAAGCTTTCGTTCAATTCGAAGGTCGTATCCTCTTTTTTAACGAATCGTGATGACTTTTGGGACTATCTAGTATGTGTAGAACAATAGAAACCGAAAGATATCGGAAGGTAAACTTGATGAGCGGTGGTCAGAGCGACCCCATTCCGGACGGACATTGGTAAAAATCTTTCGTTCAATTGTAAGGTCGTATCCTCTTTTTTAACGAATCGTGGTGACTTTTAGGACTCTCTAGAATGTAAAAAAAAATATAAACCGAAAGATATCGGAAGAGAAAGTTGAGGAGCGATGGTCAGAGCGTCCCCATTCCGGACCGACATTGGTAAACATCTTTCGTTCAATTCGAAGGTCGTATCCTCTTTTTTAACGAATCGTGATGACTTTTAGGACTCTCTAGTATGTAAAAAAATATATAAACCGAAAGATATCGGAAGGGAAACTTGAAGAGCGATGGTCGGAGCGAACCATTCAGGACCGACTTTGCTAAAAAATCATTCGTCCAATTCGAAGGTCGTGTCGTCTTTATTGACGAATCGTGATTAGTTTTAGGACTCTCTAGTATGTAAAAAAAAATATAAACCGAAAGATATCGGAAGAGAAAGTTGAGAAGCGATGGTCAGAGCGTCCCCATTCCGGACCGACATTGGTAAACATCTTTCGTTCAATTCGAAGGTCGTATCCTCTTTTTTAACGAATCGTGATGACTTTTAGGACTCTCTAGTATGTAAAAAAATATATAAACCGAAAGATATCGGAAGGGAAACTTGAAGAGCGATGGTCGGAGCGAACCATTCAGGACCGACTTTGCTAAAAAATCATTCGTTCAATTCGAAGGTCGTATCGTCTTTATTGACGAATCGTGATGACTTTTAGGACCCTCTAGTATGTAAAAAAAAATATAAACTGAAAGATATCGGAAGGGAAACTTGAGGAGCGGTGGTCGGAGCGACCCCATTCTGGACCGACTATGGTAAAAATCTTTCGTCCATTTCGAAGATCGTATCCTCTTTTGTAATGAATCGTGGTGACTGTTAGGACTCTCTAGTATGTAAAAAAAAATATAAACTGAAAGATATCCGAAGTGAACCTTGAGGAGCGGTGGTCGGAGCGACCCCATTCTGGACCGACTTTGGTAAAAAATCATTCGTCCAATTCGAAGGTCGTGTCGTCTTTATTGATGAATCGTGATTAGTTTTAGGACTCTCTAGTATGTAAAAAAATATATAAACCGAAAGATATCGGAAGAGAAAGTTGAGGAGCGATGGTCAGAGCGACCCCATTCTGGACCAACTTTGGAAAAAATCATTCGTCCAATTCGAAGGTCTTGTCGTCTTTATTGACGAATCGCGATGAGTTTTAGGACTCTCTAGTATGTAAAAAAAAATATAAACAGAAAGATATCGGAAAGAGAAAGTTGAGCAGCGATGGTCAGAGCGTCCCCATTCCGGACCGACATTGGTAAAAATCTTTCGTTCAATTCGAAGGTCGTATCCTCTTTTTTAACGAATCGTGATGACTTTTAGGACTCTCTAGTATGTAAAAAAATATATAGACCGAAAGATATCGGAAGGGAAACTTGAAGAGCGATGGTCGGAGCGAACCATTCAGGACCGACTTTGCTAAAAAATCATTCGTTCAATTCGAAGGTCGTATCGTCTTTTTTAACGAATCGTGATGACTTTTAGGACTCTGTAGTATGTAAAAAAAACAGAAACCGAAAGATATCGGAAGGGAAACTTGAGGAGCGGTGGTCGGAGCGACCCCATTCCGGACCGACTTTGGTAAAAATCTTTCGTTCAATTCGAAGGTCGTATCCTCTTTTTTAACAAATCGTGATGACTTTTAGGACACTCTAGTATGTGAAGAAAAATAGAAACCGAAAAATATCGGAAGGCAAACTTGAAGAGCGGTGGTCGGAGAGACCCCATTCTGGACCGACTTTGCTAAAAAATCACTCGTCCAATTCCAAGGTCGTATTCTCTTTTTGGCCGATCGTCGTGACTTTTAGGACTCTTTAGTATGTGAAAAAAAATATAAACCGAAAGATATGAGAAGGGAAACTTTAGGAGCGGTGGTCAGAGCGAACCCATTCCGGACCGACTTTGGTAAAAAGCTTTCGTTCAATTCGAAGGTCGTATCCTCTTTTTTAACGAATCGTGGTGACTTTTAGGACTCTCTAGTATGTAAAAAAAAATATAAACCGAAAGATATTGGAAGAGAAAGTTGAAGAGCGATGGTCAGAGCGACCCCATTCTGGACCGACTTTGCTAAAAAATCATTCGTCCAATTCAAAGGTCGTATTCTCTTTTTCGGCGAATCGCGGTGACTTTAAGGACTCTTTAGTATGTGTAAAAAAATATAAACCGAAAGATATCAGAAGGGAAACTTGAGGAGCGGTGGTCAGAGCGACCCCATTCCGGACCGCCTTTGGTAAAAATCTTTCGTTCAATTCGAAGGTCGTATCCTCTTTTTTAACGAATCGTGGTGACTTTTAGGACTCTCTAGTATGTAAAAAAAAATATAAACCGAAAGATATCGGAAGGGAAACTTGAAGAGGGGTGGTCGGAGCGAACCATTCTGGACCGACTATGTTAAAAAATCATTCGTCCATTTCGAAGGTCGTATCCTCTTTTTAACGAATCATGGTTACTTTTAGGACTTCCTAGTATGTTAAAAAAATATATAAACTCAAAGATATCGGAAGGGAAACTTGAGGAGCCGTGGTCGGAGCGACCCCATTCTGGACCGACTTTGGTAAAAAATCATTCGTCCAATTCGAAGGTCGTGTCGTCTTTATTGACGAATCGTGATTAGTTTTAGGACTCTCTAGTATGTAAAAAAAAATATAAACCGAAAGATATCGGAAGGGAAACTTGAAGAGCGATGGTCGGAGCGAACCATTCAGGACCGACATTGGTAAAAATCTTTCGTTCAATTCGAAGGTCGTATCCTCTTTTTTAACGAATCGTGATGACTTTTAGGAGTCTCTAGTATGTAAAAAAATATATAAACCGAAAGATATCGGAAGGGAAACTTGAAGAGCGATGGTCGGAGCGAACCATTCAGGACCGACTGTGCTAAAAAATCATTCGTTCAATTCGAAGGTCGTATCGTCTTTATTGACGAATCGTGATGACTTTTAGGACCCTCTAGTATGTAAAAAAAAATATAAACTGAAAGATATAGGAAGGGAAACTTGAGGAGCGGTGGTCGGAGCGACCCCATTCTGGACCGACTATGGTAAAAATCTTTCGTTCAATTCGAAGGTCGTATCCTCTTTTTTAACGAAGCGTGATGACTTTTAGGACTCTCAAGTATGTAAAAAAAAATATAAACTGAAAGATATCGGAAGGGAAACTTGAGGCGCGATGGTCAGAGCGAGCCCATTCCGGACCGACATTGGTAAAAATCTTTCGTTCAATTCGAAGGTCGTATCCTCTTTTTTAACGAATCGTGATGACTTTTAGGACTCTATAGTATGTAAAAAAAAATATGAACCGAAAGATATCGGAAGAAAAACTTGAGGAGCGATGGTCAGAGCGACCCCATTCTGGACCGACTTGGCTAAAAAATCATTCGTCCAATTCAAAGTTCGTATTCTCTTTTTCGGCGAATCGTGGTGACTTTAAGGACTCTTTAGTATGTGTAAAAAAATATAAACCGAAAGATATCAGAAGGGAAACTTGAGGAGCGGTGGTCAGAGCGACCCCATTCCGGACCGACATTGGTAAAAATCTTTCGTTTAATTCGAAGTTCGTATCCTCTTTTTTAACGAATCGTGATGACTTTTAGGACTCTCTAGTATGTAAAAAAAAATATAAACCGAAAGATATTGGAAGAGAAAGTTGAGGAGCGATGGTCAGAGCGACCCCATTCTGGACCGACTTTGCTAAAAAATCATTCGTCCAATTCAAAGGTCGTATTCTCTTTTTCGGCGAATCGCGGTGACTTTAAGGACTCTTTAGTATGTGTAAAAAAATATAATCCGAAAGATATCAGAAGGGAAACTTGAGGAGCGGTGGTCAGAGCGACCCCATTCCGGACCGCCTTTGGTAAAAATCTTTCGTTCAATTCGAAGGTCGTATCCTCTTTTTTAACGAATCGTGGTGACTTTTAGGACTCTCTAGTATGTAAAAAAAAATATAAACCGAAAGATATCGGAAGGGAAACTTGAAGAGCGGTGGTCGGAGCGAACCATTCTTGACCGACTTTGCTAAAAAATCATTCGTCCAATTCCAAGGTCGTATTCTCTTTTTGCGAATCGTGGTGACTTTTAGGAAGACTCTTTAGTATGTGAAAAAAATATAAACCGAAAGATATGAGGAGGGAAACTTGAGGAGCGGTGGTCAGAGCGACCCCATTCCGGACCGACATTGGTAAAAATCTTTCGTTCAATTGGAAGGTCGTATCCTATTTTTTAACCAATCGTGATGACTTTTAGGACTCTCTAGTATGTAAAAAAAATATAAACCGAAAGATATCGGAAGGGAAACTTGAAGAGCGGTGGTCGGAGCGAACCATTCTGGACTGACTTTGATAAAAAATAATTCGTCCATTTCAAAGGTCGTATCCTCTTTTTAACGAATCGTGATGAGTTTTAGGACTCTCTAGTATGTAAAAAAAATATAAACCGAAAGATATCGGTAGGGAAACTTGAAGAGCGATGGTCGGAGCGAACCATTCAGGACCGACTTTGCTAAAAAATCATTCGTCCAATACGAAGGTCGTGTCGTCTTTATTGACGAATCGTGATGACTTTTAGGACTCTCTAGTATGTAAAAAAAATATAAACCGAAAGATATCGGTAGGGAAACTTGAAGAGCGATGGTCGGAGCGAACCATTCAGGACCGACTTTGCTAAAAAATCATTCGTCCATTTCGAAGGTCGTATCCTCTTTTTTAACGAATCGTGATGACTTTTAGGACTCTCTAGTATGTAAAAAAAATATAAACCGAAAGATATCGGTAGGGAAACTTGAAGAGCGATGGTCGGAGCGAACCATTCAGGACCGACATTTGCTAAAAAATCATTCGTCCATTTCGAAGGTCGTATCCTCTTTTTTAACGAATCGTGATGACTTTTAGGACTCTCTAGTATGTAAAAAAAAATATAAATTGAAAGATATCGGAAGGGAAACTTGAGGAGCGGTGGTCGGAGCGACCCCATTCTGGACCGATTATGGTAAAAATCTTTCGTTCAATTCGAAGGTCGTATCCTCTTTTTTAACGAATCGTGATGACTTTTAGGACTCTCTAGTATGTAAAAAAAAATATAAACTGAAAGATATCGGAAGGGAAACTTGAGGCGCGATGGTCAGAGCGACCCCATTCCGGACCGACATTGGTTAAAATCTTTCGTTCAATTCGAAGGTCGTATCCTCTTTTTTAACGAATCGTGATGACTTTTAGGACTCTCTAGTATGTAAAAAAAATATATACTGAAAGATATCGGAAGGGAAACTTGAGGAGCGGTGGTCGGAGCGACCCCATTCTGGACCGAATTTGCTAAAAAATCATTCGTCCAATTCAAAGGTCGTATTCTCTTTTTCGGTGAATCGCGGTAACTTTTAGGACTCTCTAGTATGTAAAAAAAATATAAACCGAAAGATATCGAAAGGGAAACTTGAGGAGCGGTGGTCGTAGCGACCCCATTCTGGACCGACGTTGGTAAAAATCTTTCGTTTAATTCGAAGGTCGTATCCCCTTTTTTAACGAATCGTGATGACTTTTAGGACTCTGTAGTATGTAAAAAAAAATATAAACCGAAAGATATCGGATGAAAAATTTGAGGAGCGATGGTCAGAGCGACCCCATTCTGGACGGACTTTGCTAAAAAATCATTCGTCCAATTCAAAGTTCGTATTCTCTTTTTCGGTGAATCGTGGTGACTTTAAGGACTCTTTAGTATGTGAAAAAAAATATAAACCGAAAGATATCAGAAGGGAAACTTGAGGAGCGGTGGTCGGAGGGACCCCATTCTGGACCAACTTTGCTAAAAAATCATTCGTCCAATTCGAAGGTCGTATCCTCTTTTTTAACGAATCGTGGTGACTTTTAGGACTCTGTAGTATGTAAAAAAAACCTAAACCGAAAGATATCGGAAGGGAAACTTGAGGAGCGGTGGTCAGAGCGTCCCCATTCCGGACCGCCTTTGGTAAAAATCTTTCGTTCAATTCGAAGGTCGTATCCTCTTTTTTAACGAATCGTGGTGACTTTTAGGACTCTCTAGTAAGTAAAAAAAAATATAAACTGAAAGATATCGGAAGTGAAACTTGAGGAGCCGTGGTCGGATCGACCGCATTCTGGACCGACTTTGCTAAAAAATCATTCGTCCAATTCCAAGGTCGTATTCTCTTTTTGCGAATCGTGGTGACTTTTAGGAAGACTCTTTAGTATGTGAAAAAAATATAAACCGAAAGATATCGGAAGAAAAACTTGAGGAGCGATGGTCAGAGCGACCCCATTCGAGACCGACTTTGCTGAAAAATCATTCGTCCAATTCAAAGTTCGTATTCTCTTTTTGGCGAATCGTGGTGACTTTTAGGACTCTTTAGTATGTGAAAAAAAATATAAACCGAGAGATATGAGAAGGGAAACTTGAGGAGCGGTGGTCAGAGCAACCCCATTCCGGACCGACATTGGTAAAAATCTTTCGTTCAATTGGAAGGTCGTATCCTCTTTTTTAACGAATCGTGATGACTTTTAGGACGCTATAGTATGTAAAAAAAAATATAAACCGAAAGATATCGGAAGAGAAACTTGAGGAGCGATGGTCAGAGCGACCCATTCTGGACCGACTTTGGTAAAAAATCATTCGTCCAATTCGAAGGTCGTGTCGTCTTTATTGACGAATCGTGATGACTTTTAGGACTCTCTAGTATGTAAAAAAAAATATGTACTGAAAGATATCGGAAGGGAAACTTTAGGAGCGGTGGTCGGAGCGACCCCATTCTGGACCGACTTTGGTAAAAAATCATTCGTCCATTTCGAAGGTCGTATCTTCTCTTTTAACGAATCGTGGTGACTTTTAGGACTCTCTAGTATGTAAAAAAAAATATAAACTGAAAGATATCGGAAGTGAAACTTGAGGAGCCGTGGTCGGATCGACCGCATTCTGGACCGACTTTGCTAAAAAATCATTCGTCCAATTCCAATGTCGTATTCTCTTTTTGCGAATCGTGGTGACTTTTAGGAAGACTCTTTAGTATGTGAAAAAAATATAAACCGAAAGATATCGGAAGAAAAACTTGAGGAGCGATGGTCAGAGCGACCCCATTCTAGACCGACTTTGCTGAAAAATCATTCGTCCAATTCAAAGTTCGTATTCTCTATTTCGGCGAGTCGTGGTGACTTTTAGCACTCTTTAGTTTGTGTAAAAAAATATAAACCAAAAGATATCAGAAGGGAAACTTGAGGAGCGGTGGTCAGAGCGACCCATTCCGGACGGACATTGGTGAAAATCTTTCGTTCAATTCGAAGGTCGTATCCTCTTTTTTAACGAATCGTGATGACTTTTAGGACTCTCTAGTATGTGAAAAAAAATATAAACCGAAAGATATCGGAAGGGAAACTTGAAGAGCGGTGGTCGGATCGAACTATTCTGGACCGACTTTGCTGAAAAATCATTCGTCCAATTCCAAAGTCGTATTCTCTTTTTGCGAATCGTGGTGACTTTTAGGAAGACTCTTTAGTATGTGAAAAAAATATAAACCGAAAGATATCAGATGGGAAACTTGAGGAGCGATGGTCAGAGCGACCCCATTCCGGACCGACATTGGTAAAAATCTTTCGTCCATTTCGAAGATCGTATCCTGTTTTTTAACGAATCGGGGTGACTTTTAGGACTCTCTAGTATGTCAAAAAAAATATGAACCGAAAGATATCGGAAGAGAAATTTGAGGAGCGATGGTCAGAGCGACCCCATTCCGGACCGATTTTGGTAAAAATCTTTCGTTCAATTCGAAGGTCATATCCTCTTTTTTAACGAATCATGATGGCTTTTAGGACTCTCTAGTATGTAAAAAAAATATAAACCGAAAGATATCGGAAGGGAAACTTGAAGAGCGGTGGTCGGAGCGAACCATTCTGGACTGACTTTGATAAAAAATAATTCGTCCATTTCGAAGGTCGTATCCTCTTTTTAACGAATCGTGATGAGTTTTAGGACTCTCTAGTATGTAAAAAAAAATATAAACCGAAAGATATCGGAAGAGAAAGTTGAGGAGCGATGGTCAGAGCGACCCCATTCTGGACCGACTTTGCTAAAAAATCATTCGTCCAATTCAAAGGTCGTATTCTCTTTTTCGGCGAATCGCGGTGACTTTTAGGACTCTTTAGTATGTGTAAAAAATATAAACCGAAAGATATCAGATGGGAAACTTGAGGAGCGATGGTCAGAGCGACCCCATTCCGGACCGACATTGGTAAAAATCTTTCGTCCATTTCGAAGATCGTATCCTGTTTTTTAACGAATCGGGGTGACTTTTAGGACTCTCTAGTATGTCAAAAAAAATATGAACCGAAAGATATCGGAAGAGAAATTTGAGGAGCGATGGTCAGAGCGACCCCATTCTGGACCGACTTTGGTAAAAAATCATTCGTCCAATTCGAAGGTCGTGTCGTCTTTATTGACGAATCGTGATGACTTTTAGGACTCTCTAGTATGTAAAAAAAATATAAACCGAAAGATATCGGTAGGGAAACTTGAAGAGCGATGGTCGGAGCGAACCATTCAGGACCGACTTTGCTAAAAAATCATTCGTCCATTTCGAAGGTCGTATCCTCATTTTTAACGAATCGTGATGACTTATAGGACTCTCTAGTATGTAAAAAAAATATAAACCGAACGATATCGGTAGGGAAACTTGAAGAGCGATGGTCGGAGCGAACCATTCAGGACCGACATTGCTAAAAAATCATTCGTCCATTTCGAAGGTCGTATCCTCTTTTTTAACGAATCGTGGTTACTTTTAGGACTCTCTAGTATGTACAAAAAAATATAAACTGAAAGATATCGGAAGGGAAACTTGAGGAGCGGTGGTCGGAGCGACCCCATTCTGGACCGACTATGGTAAAAATCTTTCGTTCAATTCGAAGGTCGTATCCTCTTTTTTAACGAATCGTGATGACTTTTAGGACTCTCTAGTATGTAAAAAAAAATATAAACTGAATGATATCGGAAGGGACACTTGAGGCGCGATGGTCAGAGCGACCCCATTCCGGACCGACATTGGTAAAAATCTTTCGTTCAATTCGAAGGTCGTATCCTCTTTTTTAACGAATCGTGATGACTTTTAGGACTCTATAGTATGTAAAAAAAAATATAAACCGAAAGATATCGGAAGAGAAACTTGGCTAGCGATGGTCAGAGCGACCCCATTCTGGACCGACTTTGCTAAAAAATCATTCGTCCAATTCCAAGGCCGTATTCTCTTTTTGGCGAATCGTGGTGACTTTTAGGACTCTTTAGTATGTGAAAAAAAATATAAACCGAGAGATATGAGAAGGGAAACTTGAGGAGCGGTGGTCAGAGCGACCCCATTCCGGACCGACATTGGTAAAAATCTTTCGTTCAATTGGAAGGTCGTATCCTCTTTTTTAATGAATCGTGATGACTTTTAGGACGCTATAGTATGTAAAAAAAATATAAACCGAAAGATATCGGAAGAAAAACTTGAGGAGCGATGGTCAGAGCGACCCCATTCTGGACCGACTTTGCTAAAAAATCATTCGTCCAATTCAAAGTTCGTATTCTCTATTTCGGCGAGTCGTGGTGACTTTTAGCACTCTTTACTTTGTGTAAAAAAATATAAACCAAAAGATATCAGAAGGGAAACTTGAGGAGCGGTGGTCAGAGTGACCCCATTCCGGACGGACATTGGTGAAAATCTTTCGTTCAATTCGAAGGTCGTATCCTCTTTTTTAACGAAACGTGATGACTTTTAGGACTCTCTAGTATGTGAAAAAAAATATAAACCGAAAGATATCGGAAGGGAAACTTGAAGAGCGGTGGTCGGATCGAACCATTCTGGACCGACTTTGCTAAAAAATCATTCGTCCATTTCGAAGGTCGTATCCTCTTGTTTAACGAATCGTGGTTACTTTTAGGTATCTCTAGTATGTGAAGAAAAATAGAAACTGAAAAATATCGGAAGGGAAACTTGAAGAGCGGTGGTCGGAACGACCCCATTCTGGACCGACATTGCTAAAAAATCATTCGACCAATTCCAAGGTCGTATTCTCTTTTTGGCGAATCGTGGTGACTTTTAGGACTCTTTAGTATGTGAAAAAAAATATAAACCGAACGATATTAGAAGGGAAACTTGAGGAGCGGTGGTCAGAGCGACCCCATTCCGGACCGACTTTGGTAAAAATCTTTCGTTGAATTCGAAGGTCGTATCCTCTTTTTTAACGAATCGTGATGACTTTTAGGACTCTCTAGTGTGTAAAAAAAATATAAACCGAAAAATATCGGAAGAGAAACTTGAGGAGCTATGGTCAGAGCGACCCCATTCTGGACCGACTTTGGTAAAAAATCATTCGTCCAATTCGAAGGTCGTGTCGTCTTTATTGACGAATCGTGATGACTTTTAGGACTCTCTAGTATGTAAAAAAAAATATATACTGAAAGATATCGGAAGCGAAACTTGAGGAGCGGTGGTCGGAGCGACTCCATTCTGGACCGACTTTGGTAAAAAATCATTCGTCCATTTCGAAGGTCGTATCCTCTCTTTTAACGAATCGTGGTGACTTTTAGGACTCTCTAGTATGTAAAAAAAAAATATACTGAAAGATATCGGAAGGGAAACTTGAGGAGCGGTGGTCGGAGCGACCCCATTCTGGACCGACTTTGGTAAAAAATCATTCGCCCAATTCGAAGGTCGTATCCTCTCTTTTAACGAATCGCGGTAACTTTTAGGACTCTCTAGTATGTAAAAAAAATATAAACCGAAGGATATCGGAAGAGAAACTTGAGGAGCGATGGTCAGAGCGACCCCATTCTGGACCGACTTTCGTAAAAATCTTTCGTTCAATTCGAAGGTCGTATCCTCTTTTTTAACGAATCGTGGTGACTTTTAGGACTCTCTAGTAAGTAAAAAAAAATATAAACTGAAAGATATCGGAAGTGAAACTTGAGGAGCCGTGGTCGGATCGGCCGCATTCTGGACCGACTTTGCTAAAAAATCATTCGTCCAATTCCAAGGTCGTATTCTCTTTTTGCGAATCGTGGTGACTTTTAGGAAGACTCTTTAGTATGTGAAAAAAATATAAACCGAAAGATATCGGATGAAAAATTTGAGGAGCGATGGTCAGAGCGACCCCATTCTGGACGGACTTTGCTAAAAAATCATTCGTCCAATTCAAAGTTCGTATTCTCTTTTTCGGTGAATCGTGGTGACTTTAAGGACTCTTTAGTATGTGAAAAAAAATATAAACCGAAAGATATCAGAAGGGAAACTTGAGGAGCGGTGGTCGGAGGGACCCCATTCTGGACCAACTTTGCTAAAAATCTTTCGTTCAATTCGAAGGTCATATCCTCTTTTTTAACGAATCATGATAGCTTTTAGGACTCTCTAGTATGTAAAAAAAATATAAACCGAAAGATATCGGAAGGGAAACTTGAAGAGCGGTGGTCGGAGCGAACCATTCTGGACTGACTTTGCTAAAAAATCATTCGTCCCTTTCGAAGGTCGTATCCTCTTTTTAACGAATCGTGGTGACTTTTAGGACTCTGTAGTATGTAAAAAAAAATATAAACTAAAAGATATCGGAAGTGAAACTTGAGGAGCTGTGGTCGGAGCGACCCCATTCTGGACCGACTTTGGTAAAAAATCATTCGTCCAATTCGACGGTCGTGTAGTCTATATTGACGAATCGTGGTGACTTTAAGGACTCTTTAGTATGTGTAAAAAAATATAAACCGAAAGATATCAGAAGGGAAACTTGAGGAGCGGTGGTCGGAGCGACCCCATTCAGGATCGAGTTTGCTAAAAAATCATTGGTCCATTTCGAAGCTCGTATCCTCTTTTTTAACGAATCGTGGTGACTTTTAGGACTCTGTAGTATGTAAAAAAAACAGAAACCGAAAGATATCGGAAGGGAAATTTGAAGAGCGGTGGTCGGATCGAACTATTCTGGACCGACTTTGCTGAAAAATCATTCGTCCAATTCCAAAGTCGTATTCTCTTTTTGCGAATCGTGGTGACTTTTAGGAAAACTCTTTAGTATGTGAAAAAAATATAAACCGAAAGATATGAGGAGGGAAACTTGAGGAGCGGTGGTCAGAGCGACCCCATTCCGGACCGACATTGGTTAAAATCTTTCGTTCAATTGGAAGGTCGTATCCTATTTTTTAACCAATCGTGATGACTTTTAGGACTCTCTAGTATGTAAAAAAAAATATAAACCGAAAGATATCAGAAGGGAAACTTGACGAGCGGTGGTCAGAGCGACCCCATTTCGGACCGATTTTGGTAAAAATCTTTCGTTCAATTCGAAGGTCATATCCTCTTTTTTAACGAATCATGATGGCTTTTAGGACTCTCTAGTATGTAAAAAAAATATAAACCGAAAGATATCGGAAGGGAAACTTGAAGAGCGGTGGTCGGAGCGAACCATTCTGGACTGACTTTGATAAAAAATAATTCGTCCATTTCGAAGGTCGTATCCTCTTTTTAACGAATCGTGATGAGTTTTAGGACTCTCTAGTATGTAAAAAAAAATATAAACCGAAAGATATCGGAAGAGAAAGTTGAGGAGCGATGGTCAGAGCGACCCCATTCTGGACCGACTTTGCTAAAAAATCATTCGTCCAATTCAAAGGTCGTATTCTCTTTTTCGGCGAATCGCGGTGACTTTTAGGACTCTTTAGTATGTGTAAAAAATATAAACCGAAAGATATCAGATGGGAAACTTGAGGAGCGATGGTCAGAGCGACCCCATTCCGGACCGACATTGGTAAAAATCTTTCGTCCATTTCGAAGATCGTATCCTGTTTTTTAACGAATCGGGGTGACTTTTAGGACTCTCTAGTATGTCAAAAAAAATATGAACCGAAAGATATCGGAAGAGAAATTTGAGGAGCGATGGTCAGAGCGACCCCATTCTGGACCGACTTTGGTAAAAAATCATTCGTCCAATTCGAAGGTCGTGTCGTCTTTATTGACGAATCGTGATGACTTTTAGGACTCTCTAGTATGTAAAAAAAATATAAACCGAACGATATCGGTAGGGAAACTTGAAGAGCGATGGTCGGAGCGAACCATTCAGGACCGACTTTGCTAAAAAATCATTCGTCCATTTCGAAGGTCGTATCCTCTTTTTTAACGAATCGTGGTTACTTTTAGGACTCTCTAGTATGTAAAAAAAAATATAAACTGAAAGATATCGGAAGGGAAACTTGAGGAGCGGTGGTCGGAGCGACCCCATTCTGGACCGACTATGGTAAAAATCTTTCGTTCAATTCGAAGGTCGTATCCTCTTTTTTAACGAATCGTGATGACTTTTAGGACTCTCTAGTATGTAAAAAAAAATATAAACTGAAAGATATCGGAAGGGAAACTTGAGGCGCGATGGTCAGAGCGACCCCATTCCGGACCGACATTGGTAAAAATCTTTCGTTCAATTCGAAGGTCGTATCCTCTTTTTTAACGAATCGTGATGACTTTTAGGACTCTATAGTATGTAAAAAAAAATATAAACCGAAAGATATCGGAAGAGAAACTTGAGTAGCGATGGTCAGAGCGACCCCATTCTGGACCGACTTTGCTAAAAAATCATTCGTCCAATTCCAAGGCCGTATTCTCTTTTTCGCGAATCGTGGTGACTTTTAGGACTCTTTAGTATGTGAAAAAAAATATAAACCGAGAGATATGAGAAGGGAAACTTGAGGAGCGGTGGTCAGAGCGACCCCATTCCGGACCGACATTGGTAAAAATCTTTCGTTCAATTGGAAGGTCGTATCCTCTTTTTTAATGAATCGTGATGACTTTTAGGACGCTATAGTATGTAAAAAAAATATAAACCGAAAGATATCGGAAGAAAAACTTGAGGAGCGATGGTCAGAGCGACCCCATTCTGGACCGACTTTGCTAAAAAATCATTCGTCCAATTCAAAGTTCGTATTCTCTATTTCGGCGAGTCGTGGTGACTTTTAGCACTCTTTAGTTTGTGTAAAAAAATATAAACCAAAAGATATCAGAAGGGAAACTTGAGGAGCGGTGGTCAGAGTGACCCCATTCCGGACGGACATTGGTGAAAATCTTTCGTTCAATTCGAAGGTCGTATCCTCTTTTTTAACGAATCGTGATGACTTTTAGGACTCTCTAGTATGTGAAAAAAAATATAAACCGAAAGATATCGGAAGGGAAACTTGAAGAGCGGTGGTCGGATCGAACCATTCTGGACCGACTTTGCTAATAAATCATTCGTTCATTTCGAAGGTCGTATCCTCTTGTTTAACGAATCGTGGTGTCTTTTAGGTCTCTCTAGTATGTGAAGAAAAATAGAAACCGAAAAATATCGGAAGGGAAACTTGAAGAGCGGTGGTCGGAACGACCCCATTCTGGACCGACATTGCTAAAAAATCATTCGACCAATTCCAAGGTCGTATTCTCTTTTTGGCGAATCGTGGTGAATTTTAGGACTCTTTAGTATGTGAAAAAAAATATAAACCGAACGATATTAGAAGGGAAACTTGAGGAGCGGTGGTCAGAGCGACCCCATTCCGGACCGACTTTGGTAAAAATCTTTCGTTGAATTCGAAGGTCGTATCCTCTTTTTTAACGAATCGTGATGACTTTTAGGACTCTCTAGTGTGTAAAAAAAATATAAACCGAAAAATATCGGAAGAGAAACATGAGGAGCGATGGTCAGAGCGACCCCATTCTGGACCGACTTTGGTAAAAAATCATTCGTCCAATTCGAAGGTCGTGTCGTCTTTATTGACGAATCGTGATGACTTTTAGGACTCTCTAGTATGTAAAAAAAAATATATACTGAAAGATATCGGAAGCGAAACTTGAGGAGCGGTGGTCGGAGCGACTCCATTCTGGACCGACTTTGGTAAAAAATCATTCGTCCATTTCGAAGGTCGTATCCTCTCTTTTAACGAATCGTGGTGACTTTTAGGACTCTCTAGTATGTAAAAAAAAAATATACTGAAAGATATCGGAAGGGAAACTTGAGGAGCGGTGGTCGGAGCGACCCCATTCTGGACCGACTTTGGTAAAAAATCATTCGCCCAATTCGAAGGTCGTGTCGTCTTTATTGATGAATCGTGATGACTTTTAGGACTCTCTAGTATGTAAAAAAAAATATAAACCGAAGGATATCGGAAGAGAAACTTGAGGAGCGATGGTCAGAGCGACCCCATTCTGGACCGACTTGGATAAAAAATCATTCGTCCAATTCAAAGTTCGTATTCTCTTTTTCGGCGAATCTTGGTGACTTTAAAGACTCTTTAGTATGTGTAAAAAAATATAAACCGAAAGATATCAGAAGGGAAACTTGAGGAGCGGTGGTCGGAGCGGCCCCATTCTGGACCGACTTTGCTAAAAAACCATTCGTCCAATTCCAAGGTCGTATTCTATTTTTTAACGAATCGTGGTGACTTTTAGGTCTCTCTAGTATGTGAAGAAAAATAGAAACCGATAAATATCGGAAGGGAAACTTGAATAGCGGTGGTCGGAACGACACCATTCTGGACCGACATTGGTAAAAATCTTTCGTTCAATTGGAAGGTCGTATCCTCTTTTTTAACCAATCCTGATGACTTCTAGGACTCTCTAGTATGTAAAAAAAAATATAAACCGACAGATATCAGAAGGGAAACTTGAGGAGCGGTGTTCAGAGCGACCCCATTTCGGACCGACTTTGGTAAAAATCTTTCGTTCAATTCGAAGGTCATATCCTCTTTTTTAACGAATCATGATAGCTTTTAGGACTCTCTAGTATGTAAAAAAAATATAAACCGAAAGATATCGGAAGGGAAACTTGAAGAGCGGTGGTCGGAGCGAACCATTCTGGACCGACTTTGGTAAAAAATCATTCGTCCTATTCGAAGGTCGTGTAGTCTTTATTGACGAATCGTGATGAGTTTTATGACTCGCTAGTATGTAAAAAAAAATATAAACTGAAAGATGTCGGAAGTGAAACTTGAGGAGCGGTGGTCGGAGCGACCCCATTCTGGACCGAATTTGCTAAAAAATCATTCGTGCAATTCAAAGGTCGTATTCTCTTTTTCGGCGAATCGCGGTAACTTTTAGGACTCTCTAGTATGTAAAAAAAATATAAACCGAAAGATATCGGAAGGGAAACTTGAGGAGCGGTGATCAGAGCGACCCCATTCTGGACCGACTTTCGTAAAAATCTTTCGTTCAATTTGAAGGTCGTATCCTATTTTTAAACGAATCGTGATGACTTTTAGGACTCTGTAGTATGTAAAAAAAAATATAAACCGAAAGATATCGGAAGAAAAACTTAAGGAGCGATGGTCAGAGCGACCCCATTCTGGACGGACTTTGCTAAAAAATCATTCGTCCAAGTCAAAGTTCGTATTCTCTTTTTCGGCGAATCGTGGTGACTTTAAGGACTCTTTAGTATGTGTAAAAAAATATAAACCGAAAGATATCGGAAAGTGAAACTTGAGGAGCGGTGTTCAGAGCGACCCCATTCCGGACCGCCTTTGGTAAAAATCTTTCGTTCAATTCGAAGGTCGTATCCTCTTTTTTAACGAATCCTGGTGACTTTTAGGACTCTCTAGTATGTAAAAAAATATATAAACTGAAAGATATCGTAAGGGAAACTTGAGGAGCGGTGGTCGGATCGACCCCATTCTCGACCGACTTTGCTAAAAAATCATTCGTCCAATTCCAAGGTCGTATTCCCTTTTTGGCGAATCGTGATGACTTTTAGGACTCTCTAGTATGTAAAAAAAAATATAAACCGAAAGATATCGGAAGAGAAACTTGAGGAGCGATGGTCAGATCGACCCCATTCTGGACCGACTTGGATAAAAAATCATTCGTCCAATTCAAAGGTCGTATTCTCTTTTTCGTCGAATCGCGGTAACTTTTAGGACTCTTTAGTATGTGTAAAAAAATATAAACCGAAAGATATCAGGAGGGAAACTTGAGGAGCGGTGGTCAGAGCGACCCCATTCCGGACCGACATTGGTAAAAATCTTTCGTTCAATTGGAAGGTCGTATCCTCTTTTTTAACGAATCGTGATGACTTTTAGGACTCTCTAGTATGTAAAAAAAAATATAAACCGAAAGATATCGTAAGGGAAACTTGAGGAGCGGTGGTCGGAGCGACCCCATTCTCGACCGACTCTGCTAAAAAATCATTCGTCCAATTCCAAGGTCGTATTCCCTTTTTGGCGAATCGTGGTGACTTTTAGGACTCTCTAGTATGTAAAAAAAAAAATAAACCGAAAGATATCGGAAAGTGAAAGTTGAGGAGCGATGGTCAGAGCGACCCCATTCCGGACCGACATTGGTAAAAATCTTTCGTTCAATTCGAAGGTCGTATCCTCTTTTTTAACGAATCGTGATGACTTTTAGGACTCTCTAGTATGTAAAAAAAAATATAAACCGAAAGATATCGGAAGGGAAACTTGAAGAGGGGTGGTCGGAGCGAACCATTCTGGACCGACTATGGTAAAAAATCATTCGTCCATTTCGAAGGTCGTATCCTCTTTTTAACGAATCGTGGTTACTTTTAGGACTTCCTAGTATGTTAAAAAAATATATAAACTCAAAGATATCGGAAGGGAAACTTGAGGAGCCGTGGTCGGAGCGACCCCATTCTGGACCGACTTTGGTAAAAAATCATTCGTTCAATTCGAAGGTCGTGTCGTCTTTATTGATGAATCGTGATGACTTTTAGGACTCTCTAGTATGTAAAAAAAAATATAAACCGAAAGATAACGAAAGAGAAACTTGAGGAGCGATGGTCAGAGCGACCCAATTCTGGACCGACTTTGCTAAAAAATCAATCGTCCAATTCAAAGGTCGTATTCTCTTTTTCGGCGAATCGCAATGACTTTTAGGACTCTTTAGTATGTGTAAAAAAATATAAACCGAAAGATATCAGAAGGGAAACTTGAGGAGCGGTGGTCAGAGCGACCCCATTCCGGACCTACATTGATAAAAAAATTTCGTTCAATTCAAAGGTCGTATCCACTTTTTTAGCGAATCGTGATGACTTTTAGGACTTTCTAGTATGTAAAAAAAAATATAAACTGAAAGATATCGGAAGGGAAACTTAAGGAGCGATGGTCAGAGCGACCCCATTCTGGACCGACTATGGTAAAAAATCATTCGTCCAATTCGAAGGTCGTGTCATCTTTATTGACGAATCGTGATGACTTTTAGGACTCTCTAGTATGTAAAAAAAAATATAAACCGAAAGATATCGGAAGAGAAACTTGAGGAGCGATGGTCAGAGCGACCCCATTCTGGACGGACTTGGATAAAAAATCATTCGTCCAATTCAAAGGTCGTATTCTCTTTTTCGTCGAATCGCGGTAACTTTTAGGACTCTTTAGTATGTGTAAAAAAATATAAACCGAAAGAAATCAGGAGGGAAACTTGAGGAGCGGTGGTCGGAGCGACCCCATTCTGGACCGACTTTGCTAAAAAATCATTCGTCCAATTCCAAGGTCGTATTCTCTTTTTCGCGAATCGTGGTGACTTTTAGGACTCTTTAGTATGTGAAAAAAAATATAAACCGAAAGATATGAGAAGGGAAACTTGAGGAGCGGTGGTCAGAGCGACCCCATTCCGGACCGACATTGGTAAAAATCTTTCGTTCAATTGGAAGGTCGTATCCTCTTTTTTAACCAATCGTGATGACTTTTAGGACTCTCTAGTATGTAAAAAAAAATATAAACCGAAAGATATCGGAAGAGAAATTTGAGGAGCGATGGTCAAAGCGACCCCATTCTGGACCGACTTGGATAAAAAATCATTCGTCCAATTCAAAGGTCGTATTCTCTTTTTCGTCGAATCGCGGTAACTTTTAGGACTCTCTAGTATGTAAAAAAAATATAAACCGAAAGGTATCAGAAGGTAAACTTGAGGAGCGGTGGTCGGAGCGACCCAATTCTGGACCGACTTTGGTAAAACTCTTTCGTTCAATTTGAAGGTCGTATCCTCTTTTTTAACGAATCGTGATGACTTTTAGGACTCTGTAGTATGTAAAAAAAAATATGAACCGAAAGATATCGGAAGAAAAACTTGAGGAGCGATGGTCAGAGCGACTCCATTCTGGACGGACTTTGCTAAAAAATCATTCGTCCAATTCAAATTTCGTATTCTCTTTTTCGGCGAATCGTGGTGACTTTAAGGACTCTTTAGTATGTGGAAAAATATATAAACCAAAAGATATCACAAGGGAAACTTCAGGAGCGGTGGTCGGAGCGACCCCATTATGGACCGACTTTGCTAAAAAACCATTCGTCCAATTCCAAGGTCGAATTCTCTTTTTGGCGAATCGTGGTGACTTTTAGGACTCTTTAGTATGTGAAAAAAAATATAAACCGAAAGATATGAGAAGGGAAACTTGAGGAGCGGTGGTCAGAGCGACGCCATTCCGGACCGACATTGGTAAAAATCTTTCGTTCAATTGGAAGGTCCGATCCTTTTTTTTAACCAATCGTGATGACTTTTAGGACTCTCTAGTATGTAAAAAAAAATATAAACCGAAAGATAACAGAAGGGAAACTTGAGGAGCGGTGGTCAGACCGACCCCATTTCGGACCGACTTTGGTAAAAATCTTTCGTTCAATTCGAAGGTCATATCCTCTTTTTTAACGAATCATGATGGCTTTTAGGACTCTCTAGTATGTAAAAAAAATATAAACCGAAAGATATCGGAAGGGAAACTTGAAGAGCGGTGGTCGGATCGACCCCATTCTGGACCGACTTTGGTAAAAAATCATTCGTCCAATTCGAAGGTCGTGTCGTCTTTATTGACGAATCGTGATGAGTTTTAGGACTCGCTAGTATGTAAAAAAAAATATAAACTGAAAGATATCGGAAGTGAAACTTGAGGAGCGCTGGTCCGAGCGATCCCATTCTGGACCGAATTTGCTAAAAAATCATTAGTCCAATTCAAAGGTCGTATTCTCTTTTTCGGCGAATCGCGGTAAGTTTTAGGACTCTCTAGTATGTAAAAAAAATATACCGAAAGATATCGGAAGAGAAACTTGAGGAGCGATGGTCAGAGCGACCCCATTCTGGACCGACTTGGATAAAAAATCATTCGTCCAATTCAAAGGTCGTATTCTCTTTTTCGTCGAATCGCGGTAACTTTTAGGACTCTCTAGTATGTAAAAAAGATATAAACCGAAAGATATCGGAAGGGAAACTTGAAGCGCGGTGGTCGGAGCGAACCATTCTGGACCGACTTTGCTAAAAAATCATTCGTCCATTTCGAAGGTCGTATCCTCTTTTTTAACGAATCGTGGTGACTTTTAGGACTCTCTAGTATGAAAAAAAATATATAAACCGAAAGATATCGGAAGAGAAAGTTGAGGAGCGATGGTCAGAGCGACCCCATTCTGGACCGACTTTGCTAAAAAATCATTCGTCCAATTCAAAGGTCGTATTCTCTTTTTCGGCGAATCGCGGTGACTTTGAGGACTCTTCAGTATGTGTAAAAAAATATAAACCGAAAGATATCAGAAGGGAAACTTGAGGAGCGGTGGTCAGAGCGACCCCATTCCGGACCGACATTGGTAAAAATCTTTCGTCCATTTCGAAGATCGTATCCTCTTTTTTAACGAATCGTGGTGACTTTTAGGACTCTCTAGTATATGAAAAAAAATATAAACTGAAAGATATCGGAAGTGAAACTTGAGGAGCGGTGGTCGGAGCGACCCCATTCTGGACCGACTATGGTAAAAAATCATTCGTCCAATTCGAAGGTCGTGTCGTCTTTATTGACGAATCGTGATTAGTTTTAGGACTCTCTAGTATGTAAAAAAAAATATAAACCGAAAGATATCGGAAGAGAAAGTTGAGGAGCGATGGTCAGAGCGTCCCCATTCCGGACCGACATTGGTAAAAATCTTTCGTTCAATTCGAAGGTCGTATCCTCTTTTTTAACGAATCGTGATGACTTTTAGGACTCTCTAGTATGTAAAAAAATATATAAACCGAAAGATATCGGAAGGGAAACTTGAGGAGCGGTGGTCGGAGCGAACCATTCTTGACCGAATTTGCTAAAAAATCATTCGTCCATTTCGAAGGTCGTATCGTCTTTAATGACGAATCGTGATGACTTTTAGGACCCTCTAGTATGTAAAAAAAAATATAAACTGAAAGATATCGGAAGGGAAACTTGAGGAGCGGTGGTCGGAGCGACCCCATTCTGGACCGACTATGGTAAAAATCTTTCGTTCAATTCGAAGGTCGTATCCTCTTTTTTAACGAAGCGTGATGACTTTTAGGACTCTCAAGTATGTAAAAAAAAATATAAACTGAAAGATATCGGAAGGGAAACTTGAGGCGCGATGGTCAGAGCGAGCCCATTCCGGACCGACATTGGTAAAAATCTTTCGTTCAATTCGAAGGTCGTATCCTCTTTTTTAACGAATCGTGATGACTTTTAGGACTCTATAGTATGTAAAAAAAAATATGAACCGAAAGATATCGGAAGAAAAACTTGAGGAGCGATGGTCAGAGCGACCCCATTCTGGACCGACTTGGCTAAAAAATCATTCGTCCAATTCAAAGTTCGTATTCTCTTTTTCGGCGAATCGTGGTGACTTTAAGGACTCTTTAGTATGTGTAAAAAAATATAAACCGAAAGATATCAGAAGGGAAACTTGAGGAGCGGTGGTCAGAGCGACCCCATTCCGGACCGACATTCGTAAAAATCTTTAGTTTAATTCGAAGATCGTATCCTCTTTTTTAACGAATCGTGATGACTTTTAGGACTCTCTAGTATGTAAAAAAAAATATAAACCGAAAGATATCGGAAGGGAAACTTGAAGAGCGGTGGTCGGAGCGAACCATTCTTGACCGAATTTGCTAAAAAATCATTCGTCCATTTCGAAGGTCGTATCCTCTTTTTTAACGAATCGTGGGTACTTTTAGGACTCTCTAGTATGTTAAAAAAAAATATAAACTCAAAGATATCGGAAGGGAAACTTGAGGAGCGGTGATCGGAGCGACCCCATTCTGGACCGACTTTGGTAAAAAATCATTCGTTCAATTCGAAGGTCGTGTCGTCTTTATTGACGAATCGTGATGACTTTTAGGACTCTCTAGTAAGTAAAAAAAAATATAAACTGAAAGATATCGGAAGTGAAACTTGAGGAGCCGTGGTCGGATCTACCGCATTCTGGACCGACTTTGCTAAAAAATCATTCGTCCAATTCCAAGGTCGTATTCTCTTTTTGCGAATCGTGGTGACTTTTAGGAAGACTCTTTAGTATGTGAAAAAAATATAAACCGAAAGATATGAGGAGGGAAACTTGAGGAGCGGTGGTCAGAGCGACCCCATTCCGGACCGACATTGGTAAAAATCTTTCGTTCAATTGGAAGGTCGTATCCTATTTTTTAACCAATCGTGATGACTTTTAGGACTCTCTAGTATGTAAAAAAAATATAAACCGAAAGATATCGCAAGAGAAAGTTGAGGAGCGATGGTCAGAGCGACCCCATTCTGGACCGAATTTGGTAAAAAATCATTCGTCCAATACGAAGGTCGTGTCGTCTTTATTGACGAATCGTGATGACTTTTAGGACTCTCTAGTATGTAAAAAAAATATGAACCAAAGATATCGGTAGGGAAACTTGAAGAGCGATGGTCGGAGCGAACCATTCAGGACCGACTTTGCTAAAAAATCATTCGTCCATTTCGAAGGTCGTATCCTCTTTTTTAACGAATCGTGGTGACTTTTAGGACACTCTAGTATGTAAAAAAAAATATAAACTGAAAGATATCGGAAGGGAAACTTGAGGAGCGGTGGTCGGAGCGACCCCATTCTGGACCGACTATGGTAAAAATCTTTCGTTCAATTCGAAGGTCGTATCCTCTTTTTTAACGAATCGTGATGACTTTTAGGACTCTCTAGTATGTAAAAAAAAATATAAACTGAAAGATATCGGTAGAGAAACTTGAGGAGCGATGGTCAGAGCGACCCATTCTGGACCGACTTTGGTAAAAAATCATTCGTCCAATTCGAAGGTCGTGTCGTCTTTATTGACGAATCGTGATGACTTTTAGGACTCTCTAGTATGTAAAAAAAAATATGTACTGAAAGATATCGGAAGGGAAACTTGAGGAGCGGTGGTCGGAGCGACCCCATTCTGGACCGACTTTGGTAAAATATCATTCGTCCATTTCGAGGGTCGTATCTTCTCTTTTAACGAATCGTGGTGACTTTTAGGACTCTCTAGTATGTAAAAAAAATATATACTGAAAGATATCGGAAGGGAAACTGGAGGAGCGGTGGTCGGAGCGACCCCATTCTGGACCGAATTTGCTAAAAAATCATTCGTCCAATTCAAAGGTCGTATTCTTTTTTTCGGCGAATCGCGGTAACTTTTAGGACTCTCTAGTATGTAAAAAAAATATAAACCGAAAGATATCGCAAGGGAAACTTGAGGAGCGGTGGTCGTAGCGACCCCATTCTGGACCGACGTTGGTAAAAATCTTTCGTTTAATTCGAAGGTCGTATCCCCTTTTTTAACGAATCGTGATGACTTTTAGGACTCTGTAGTATGTAAAAAAAAATATAAACCGAAAGATATCGGAAGAAAAATTTGAGGAGCGATGGTCAGAGCGACCCCATTCTGGACAGACTTTGCTAAAAAATCATTCGTCCAATTCAAAGTTCGTATTCTCTTTTTCGGTGAATCGTGGTGACTTTAAGGACTCTTTAGTATGTGAAAAAAAATATAAACCGAAAGATATCAGAAGGGAAACTTGAGGAGCGGTGGTCGGAGGGACCCCATTCTGGACCAACTTTGCTAAAAAATCATTCGTCCATTTCCAAGGTCGTATCCTCTTTTTTAACGAATCGTGGTGACTTTTAGGACTCTGTAGTATGTAAAAAAAACCGAAACCGAAAGATATCGGAAGGGAAACTTGAGGAGCGGTGGTCAGAGCGTCCCCATTCCGGACCGCCTTTGGTAAGAATCTTTCGTTCAATTCGAAGGTCGTATCCTCTTTTTTAACGAATCGTGGTGACTTGTAGGACTCTCTAGTAAGTAAAAAAAAATATAAACTGAAAGATATCGGAAGTGAAACTTGAGGAGCCGTGGTCGGATCGACCGCATTCTGGACCGACTTTGCTAAAAAATCATTCGTCCAATTCCAAGGTCGTATTCTCTTTTTGCGAATCGTGGTTACTTTTAGGAAGACTCTTTAGTATGTGAAAAAAATATAAACCGAAAGATATGAGGAGGGAAACTTGAGGAGCGGTGGTCAGAGCGACCCCATTCCGGACCGACATTGGTAAAAATCTTTCGTTCAATTGGAAGGTCGTATCCTATTTTTTAACCAATCGTGATGACTTTTAGGACTCTCTAGTATGTAAAAAAAAATATAAACCGAAAGACATCAGAAGGGAAACTTGAGGAGCGGTGGTCAGAGCGACCCCATTTCGGACCGATTTTGGTAAAAATCTTTCGTTCAATTCGAAGGTCATATCCTCTTTTTTAACGAATCATGATGGCTTTTAGGACTCTCTAGTATGTAAAAAAAATATAAACCGAAAGATATCGGAAGGGAAACTTGAAGAGCGGTGGTCGGAGCGAACCATTCTGGACTGACTTTGATAAAAAATAATTCGTCCATTTCGAAGGTCGTATCCACTTTTTAACGATTCGTGATGAGTTTTAGGACTCTCTAGTATGTAAAAAAAATCATAAACCGAAAGATATCGCAAGAGAAAGTTGAGGAGCGATGGTCAGAGCGACCACATTCTGGACCGACTTTGGTAAAAAATCATTCGTCCAATACGAAGGTCGTGTCGTCTTTATTGACGAATCGTGATGACTTTTAGGACTCTCTAGTATGTAAAAAAAATATAAACCGAAAGATATCGGTAGGGAAACTTGAAGAGCGATGGCCGGAGCGAACCATTCAGGACCGACTATGCTAAAAAATCATTCGTCCATTTCGAAGGTCGTATCCTCTTTTTTAACGAATCGTGATGACTTTTAGGACTCTCTAGTATGTAAAAAAAATATAAACCGAAAGATATCGGTAGGGAAACTTGAAGAGCGATGGTCGGAGCGAACCATTCAGGACCGACTTTGCTAAAAAATCATTCGTCCATTTCGAAGGTCGTATCCTCTTTTTTAACGAATCGTGATGACTTTTAGGACTCTCTAGTATGTAAAAAAAAATATAAACTGAAAGATATCGGAAGGGAAACTTGAGGAGCGGTGGTCGGAGCGACCCCATTCTGGACCGACTATGGTAAAAATCTTTCGTTCAATTCGAAGGTCGTATCCTCTTTTTTAACGCATCGTGATGACTTTTAGGATTCTCTAGTATGTAAAAAAAAATATAAACTGAAAGATATCGGAAGGGAAACTTGAGGCGCGATGGTCAGAGCGACCCCATTCCGGACCGACATTGGTTAAAATCTTTCGTTCAATTCGAAGGTCGTATCCTCTTTTTTAACGAATCGTGATGACTTTTAGGACTCTGTAGTATGTAAAAAAAACAGAAACCGAAAGATATTGCAAGGGAAACTTGAGGAGCGGTGGTCAGAGCGACCCCATTCCGGACCGCCTTTGGTAAAAATCTTTCGTTCAATTCGAAGGTCGTATCCTCTTTTTTAACGAATCGTGATGACTTTTAGGACTCTATAGTATGTAAAAAAAAATATAAACCGAAAGATATCGGAAGAGAAACTTGAGTAGCGATGGTCAGAGCGACCCCATTCTGGACCGACTTTGCTAAAAAATCATTCGTCCCATTCCAAGGCAGTATTCTCTTTTTGGCGAATCGTGGTGACTTTTAGGACTCTTTAGTATGTGAACAAAAATATAAACCGAGAGATATGAGAAGGGAAACTTGAGGAGCGGTGGTCAGAGCGACCCCATTCCGGACCGACATTGGTAAAAATCTTTCGTTCAATTGGAAGGTCGTATCCTCTTTTTTAACGAATCGTGATGACTTTTAGGACGCTATAGTATGTAAAAAAAAATATAAACCGAAAGATATCGGAAGAGAAACTTGAGGAGCTATGGTCAGAGCGACCCCATTCTGGACCGACTTTGGTAAAAAATCATTCGTCCAATTCGAAGGTCGTGTCGTCTTTATTGATGAATTGTGATGACTTTTAGGACTCTCTAGTATGCAAAAAAAATATAAACCGAAAGATATCGGAAGAAAAACTTGAGGAGCGATGGTCAGAGCGACCCCATTCTAGACCGACTTTGCTAAAAAATCATTCGTCCAATTCAAAGTTCGTATTCTCTATTTCGGCGAGTCGTGGTCACTTTTAGCACTCTTTAGTTTGTGTAAAAAAATATAAACCAAAAGATATCAGAAGGGAAACTTGAGGAGCGGTGGTCAGAGCGACCCCTTCCGGACGGACATTGGTGAAAATCTTTCGTTCAATTCGAAGGTCGTATCCTCTTTTTTAACGAATCGTGATAACTTTTAGGACTCTCTAGTATGTGAAAAAAAATATAAACCGAAAGATATCGGAAGGGAAACTTGAAGAGCGGTGGTCGGATCGAACCATTCTGGACCGACTTTGCTAAAAAATCATTCGTCCAATTCCAAAGTCGTATTCTCTTTTTGCGAATCGTGGTGACTTTTAGGAAGACTCTTTAGTATGTGAAAAAAATATAAACCGAAAGATATGAGGAGGGAAACTTGAGGAGCGGTGGACAGAGCGACCCCATTCCGGACCGACATTGGTTAAAATCTTTCGATCAATTGGAAGGTCGTATCCTATTTTTTAACCAATCGTGATGACTTTTAGGACTCTCTAGTATGTAAAAAAAAATATAAACCGAAAGATATCAGAAGGGAAACTTGACGAGCGGTGGTCAGAGCGACCCCATTTCGGACCGATTTTGGTAAAAATCTTTCGTTCAATTCGAATGTCATATCCTCTTTTTTAACGAATCATGATGGCTTTTAGGACTCTCTAGTATGTAAAAAATATATAAACCGAAAGACATCGGAAGGGAAACTTGAAGAGCGGTGGTCGGAGCGAACCATTCTGGACTGACTTTGATAAAAAATAATTCGTCCATTTCGAAGGTCGTATCCTCTTTTTAACGAATCGTGATGAGTTTTAGGACTCTCTAGTATGTAAAAAAAAATATAAACCGAAAGATATCGGAAGAGAAAGTTGAGGAGCGATGGTCAGAGCGACCCCATTCTGGACCGACTTTGCTAAAAAATCATTTGTCCAATTCAAAGGTCGTATTCTCTTTTTCGGCGAATCGCGGTGACTTTTAGGACTCTTTAGTATGTGTAAAAAATATAAACCGAAAGATATCAGAAGGGAAACTTGAGGAGCGGTGGTCAGAGCGACCCCATTCCGGACCGACATTGGTAAAAATCTTTCGTCCATTTCGAAGATCGTATCCTGTTTTTTAACGAATCGGGGTGACTTTTAGGACTCTCTAGTATGTAAAAAAAAATATGAACCGAAAGATATCGGAAGAGAAATTTGACGAGCGATGGTCAGAGCGACCCCATTCTGGACCGACTTTGGTAAAAAATCATTCGTCCAATTCGAAGGTCGTGTCGTCTTTATTGACGAATCGTGATGACTTTTAGGACTCTCTAGTATGTAAAAAAAATATAAACCGAAAGATATCGGTAGGGAAACTTGAAGAGCGATGGTCGGAGCGAACCATTCAGGACCGACTTTGCTAAAAAATCATTCGTCCATTTCGAAGGTCGTATCCTCTTTTTTAACGAATCGTGATGACTTTTAGGACTCTCTAGTATGTAAAAAAAATATAAACCGAAAGATTTCGGTAGGGAAACTTGAAGAGCGATGGTCGGAGCGAACCATTCAGGACCGACTTTGCTAAAAAATCATTCGTCCATTTCGAAGGTCGTATCCTCTTTTTTAACGAATCGTGGTTACTTTTAGGACTCTCTAGTATGTAAAAAAAAATATAAACTGAAAGATATCGGAAGGGAAACTTGAGGCGCGATAGTCAGAGCGACCCCATTCCGGACCGACTATGGTAAAAATCTTTCGTTTAATTCGAAGGTCGTATCCTCTTTTTTAACGAATCGTGATGACTTTTAGGACTCTCTAGTATGTAAAAAAAAATATAAACTGAAAGATATCGGAAGGGAAACTTGAGGCGCGATGGTCAGAGCGACCCCATTCCGGACCGACATTGGTAAAAATCTTTCGTTCAATTCGAAGGTCGTATCCTCTTTTTTAACGAATCGTGATGACTTTTAGGACTCTATAGTATGTAAAAAAAAATATAAACCGAAAGATATCGGAAGAGAAACTTGAGTAGCGATGGTCAGAGCGACCCCATTCTGGACCGACTTTGCTAAAAAATCATTCGTCCAATTCCAAGGCCGTATTCTCTTTTTGCGAATCGTGGTGACTTTTAGGACTCTTTAGTATGTGAAAAAAAATATAAACCGAGAGATATGAGAAGGGAAACTTGAGGAGCGGTGGTCAGAGCGACCCCATTCCGGACCGACATTGGTAAAAATCTTTCGTCCATTTCGAAGATCGTATCCTGTTTTTTAACGAATCGGGGTGACTTTTAGGACTCTCTAGTATGTAAAAAAAAATCTGAACCGAAAGATATCGGAAGAGAAATTTGACGAGCGATGGTCAGAGCGACCCCATTCTGGACCGACTTTGGTAAAAAATCATTCGTCCAATTCGAAGGTCGTGTCGTCTTTATTGACGAATCGTGATGACTTTTAGGACTCTCTAGTATGTAAAAAAAATATAAACCGAAAGATATCGGTAGGGAAACTTGAAGAGCGATGGTCGGAGCGAACCATTCAGGACCGACTTTGCTAAAAAATCATTCGTCCATTTCGAAGGTCGTATCCTCTTTTTTAACGAATCGTGATGACTTTTAGGACTCTCTAGTATGTAAAAAAAATATAAACCGAAAGATAGCGGTAGGGAAACTTGAAGAGCGATGGTCGGAGCGAACCATTCAGGACCGACTTTGCTAAAAAATCATTCGTCCATTTCGAAGGTCGTATCCTCTTTTTTAACGAATCGTGGTTACTTTTAGGACTCTCTAGTATGTAAAAAAAAATATAAACTGAAAGATATCGGAAGGGGAACTTAAGGAGCGGTGGTCGGAGCGACCCCATTCTGGACCGACAATGGTAAAAATCTTTCGTTTAATTCGAAGGTCGTATCCTCTTTTTTAACGAATCGTGATGACTTTTAGGACTCTCTAGTATGTAAGAAAAAATATTAACTGAAAGATATCGGAAGGGAAACTTGAGGCGCGATGGTCAGAGCGACCCCATTCCGGACCGACATTGGTAAAAATCTTTCGTTCAATTCGAAGGTCGTATCCTCTTTTTTAACGAATCGTGATGACTTTTAGGACTCTGTAGTATGTAAAAAAAACAGAAACCGAAAGATATTAGAAGGGAAACTTGAGGAGCGGTGGTCAGAGCGACCCCATTCCGGACCGCCATTGGTAAAAATCTTTCGTTCAATTCGAAGGTCGTATCCTCTTTTTTAACGAATCGTGATGACTTTTAGGACTCTATAGTATGTAAAAAAAAATATAAACCGAAAGATATCGGAAGAGAAACTTGAGTAGCGATGGTCAGAGCGACCCCATTCTGGACCGACTTTGCTAAAAAATCATTCGTCCAATTCCAAGGCCGTATTCTCTTTTTGCGAATCGTGGTGACTTTTAGGACTCTTTAGTATGTGAAAAAAAATATAAACCGAGAGATATGAGAAGGGAAACTTGAGGAGCGGTGGTCAGAGCGACCCCATTCCGGACCGACATTGGTAAAAATCTTTCGTTCAATTGGAAGGTCGTATCCTCTTTATTAATGAATCGTGATGACTTTTAGGACGCTATAGTATGTAAAAAAAATATAAACCGAAAGATATCGGAAGAGAAACTTGAGGAGCGATGGTCAGAGCGACCCCATTCTGGACCGACTTTGGTAAAAAATCATTCGTCCAATTCGAAGGTCGTGTCGTCTTTATTGACGAATTGTGATGACTTTTAGGACTCTCTAGTATGCAAAAAAAATATAAACCGAAAGATATCGGAAGAAAAACTTGAGGAGCGATGGTCAGAGCGACCCCATTCTGGACCGACTTTGCTAAAAAATCATTCGTCCAATTCAAAGTTCGTATTCTCTATTTCGGCGAGTCGTGGTGACTTTTAGCACTCTTTAGTTTGTGTAAAAAAATATAAACCAAAAGATATCACAAGGGAAACTTGAGGAGCGGTGGTCAGAGTGACCCCATTCCGGACGGACATTGGTGAAAATCTTTCGTTCAATTCGAAGGTCGTATCCTCTTTTTTAACGAATCGTGATGACTTTTAGGACTCTCTAGTATGTAAAAAAAATATAAACCGAAAGATATCGGTAGGGAAACTTGAAGAGCGATGGTCGGAGCGAACCATTCAGGACCGACTTTGCTAAAAAATCATTCGTCCATTTCGAAGGTCGTATCCTCTTTTTTAACGAATCGTGATGACTTTTACGACTCTCTAGTATGTAAAAAAAAATATAAACTGAAAGATATCGGAAGGGAAACTTGAGGAGCGGTGGTAGGAGCGACCCCATTCTGGACCGACTATGGTAAAAATCTTTCGTTCAATTCGAAGGTCGTATCCTCTTTTTTAACGCATCGTGATGACTTTTAGGACTCTCTAGTATGTAAAAAAAAATATAAACTGAAAGATATCGGAAGGGAAACTTGAGGCGCGATGGTCAGAGCGACCCCATTCCGGACCGACATTGGTTAAAATCTTTCGTTCAATTCGAAGGTCGTATCCTCTTTTTTAACGAATCGTGATGACTTTTAGGACTCTGTAGTATGTAAAAAAAACAGAAACCGAAAGATATTGCAAGGGAAACTTGAGGAGCGGTGGTCAGAGCGACCCCATTCCGGACCGCCTTTGGTAAAAATCTTTCGTTCAATTCGAAGGTCGTATCCTCTTTTTTAACGAATCGTGATGACTTTTAGGACTCTATAGTATGTAAAAAAAAATATAAACCGAAAGATATCGGAAGAGAAACTTGAGTAGCGATGGTCAGAGCGACCCCATTCTGGACCGACTTTGGTAAAAAATCATTCGTCCAATTCGAAGGTCGTGTCGTCTTTATTGATGAATTGTGATGACTTTTAGGACTCTCTAGTATGCAAAAAAAATATAAACCGAAAGATATCGGAAGAAAAACTTGAGGAGCGATGGTCAGAGCGACCCCATTCTAGACCGACTTTGCTAAAAAATCATTCGTCCAATTCAAAGTTCGTATTCTCTATTTCGGCGAGTCGTGGTCACTTTTAGCACTCTTTAGTTTGTGTAAAAAAATATAAACCAAAAGATATCAGAAGGGAAACTTGAGGAGCGGTGGTCAGAGCGACCCCTTCCGGACGGACATTGGTGAAAATCTTTCGTTCAATTCGAAGGTCGTATCCTCTTTTTTAACGAATCGTGATAACTTTTAGGACTCTCTAGTATGTGAAAAAAAATATAAACCGAAAGATATCGGAAGGGAAACTTGAAGAGCGGTGGTCGGATCGAACCATTCTGGACCGACTTTGCTAAAAAATCATTCGTCCAATTCCAAAGTCGTATTCTCTTTTTGCGAATCGTGGTGACTTTTAGGAAGACTCTTTAGTATGTGAAAAAAATATAAACCGAAAGATATGAGGAGGGAAACTTGAGGAGCGGTGGTCAGAGCGACCCCTTCCGGACGGACATTGGTGAAAATCTTTCGTTCAATTCGAAGGTCGTATCCTCTTTTTTAACGAATCGTGATAACTTTTAGGACTCTCTAGTATGTAAAAAATATATAAACCGAAAGATATCGGAAGGGAAACTTGAAGAGCGGTGGTCGGAGCGAACCATTCTGGACTGACTTTGATAAAAAATAATTCGTCCATTTCGAAGGTCGTATCCTCTTTTTAACGAATCGTGATGAGTTTTAGGACTCTCTAGTATGTAAAAAAAAATATAAACCGAAAGATATCGGAAGAGAAAGTTGAGGAGCGATGGTCAGAGCGACCCCATTCTGGACCGACTTTGCTAAAAAATCATTCGTCCAATTCAAAGGTCGTATTCTCTTTTTCGGCGAATCGCGGTGACTTTTAGGACTCTTTAGTATGTGTAAAAAATATAAACCGAAAGATATCAGAAGGGAAACTTGAGGAGCGGTGGTCAGAGCGACCCCATTCCGGACCGACATTGGTAAAAATCTTTCGTCCATTTCGAAGATCGTATCCTGTTTTTTAACGAATCGGGGTGACTTTTAGGACTGTCTAGTATTCAAAAAAAAATATAAACTGAAAGATATCGGAAGGGGAACTTAAGGAGCGGTGGTCGGAGCGACCCCATTCTGGACCGACTATGGTAAAAATCTTTGGTTTAATTCGAAGGTCGTATCCTCTTTTTTAACGAATCGTGATGACTTTTAGGACTCTCTAGTATGTAAAAAAAAATATAAACTGAAAGATATCGGAAGGGAAACTTGAGGCGCGATGGTCAGAGCGACCCCATTCCGGACCGACATTGGTAAAAATCTTTCGTTCAATTCGAAGGTCGTATCCTCTTTTTTAACGAATCGTGATGACTTTTAGGACTCTGTAGTATGTAAAAAAAACAGAAACCGAAAGATATTGGAAGGGAAACTTGAGGAGCGGTGGTCAGAGCGACCCCATTCCGGACCGCCATTGGTAAAAATCTTTCGTTCAATTCGAAGGTCGTATCCTCTTTTTTAACGAATCGTGATGACTTTTAGGACTCTATAGTATGTAAAAAAAATATAAACCGAAAGATATCGGAAGAGAAACTTGAGTAGCGATGGTCAGAGCGACCCCATTCTGGACCGACTTTGCTAAAAAATCATTCGTCCAATTCCAAGGCCGTATTCTCTTTTTGCGAATCGTGGTGACTTTTAGGACTCTTTAGTATGTGAAAAAAAATATAAACCGAGAGATATGAGAAGGGAAACTTGAGGAGCGGTGGTCAGAGCGACCCCATTCCGGACCGACATTGGTAAAAATCTTTCGTTCAATTGGAAGGTCGTATCCTCTTTTTTAATGAATCGTGATGACTTTTAGGACGCTATAGTATGTAAAAAAATATAAACCGAAAGATATCGGAAAAGAAACTTGAGGAGCGATGGTCAGAGCGACCCCATTCTGGACCGACTTTGGTAAAAAATCATTCGTCCAATTCGAAGGTCGTGTCCTGTTTTTTAACGAATCGGGGTGACTTTTAGGACTGTCTAGTATTCAAAAAAAAATATAAACTGAAAGATATCGGAAGGGGAACTTAAGGAGCGGTGGTCGGAGCGACCCCATTCTGGACCGACTATGGTAAAAATCTTTGGTTTAATTCGAAGGTCGTATCCTCTTTTTTAACGAATCGTGATGACTTTTAGGACTCTCTAGTATGCAAAAAAAATATAAACCGAAAGATATCGGTAGGGAAACTTGAAGAGCGATGGCCGGAGCGAACCATTCAGGACCGACTATGCTAAAAAATCATTCGTCCATTTCGAAGGTCGTATCCTCTTTTTTAACGAATCGTGATGACTTTTAGGACTCTCTAGTATGTAAAAAAAATATAAACCGAAAGATATCGGTAGGGAAACTTGAAGAGCGATGGTCGGAGCGAACCATTCAGGACCGACTTTGCTAAAAAATCATTCGTCCATTTCGAAGGTCGTATCCTCTTTTTTAACGAATCGTGATGACTTTTAGGACTCTCTAGTATGTAAAAAAAAATATAAACTGAAAGATATCGGAAGGGAAACTTGAGGAGCGGTGGTCGGAGCGACCCCATTCTGGACCGACTATGGTAAAAATCTTTCGTTCAATTCGAAGGTCGTATCCTCTTTTTTAACGCATCGTGATGACTTTTAGGACTCTCTAGTATGTAAAAAAAAATATAAACTGAAAGATATCGGAAGGGAAACTTGAGGCGCGATGGTCAGAGCGACCCCATTCCGGACCGACATTGGTTAAAATCTTTCGTTCAATTCGAAGGTCGTATCCTCTTTTTTAACGAATCGTGATGACTTTTAGGACTCTGTAGTATGTAAAAAAAACAGAAACCGAAAGATATTGCAAGGGAAACTTGAGGAGCGGTGGTCAGAGCGACCCCATTCCGGACCGCCTTTGGTAAAAATCTTTCGTTCAATTCGAAGGTCGTATCCTCTTTTTTAACGAATCGTGATGACTTTTAGGACTCTATAGTATGTAAAAAAAAATATAAACCGAAAGATATCGGAAGAGAAACTTGAGTAGCGATGGTCAGAGCGACCCCATTCTGGACCGACTTTGCTAAAAAATCATTCGTCCCATTCCAAGGCAGTATTCTCTTTTTGGCGAATCGTGGTGACTTTTAGGACTCTTTAGTATGTGAACAAAAATATAAACCGAGAGATATGAGAAGGGAAACTTGAGGAGCGGTGGTCAGAGCGACCCCATTCCGGACCGACATTGGTAAAAATCTTTCGTTCAATTGGAAGGTCGTATCCTCTTTTTTAACGAATCGTGATGACTTTTAGGACGCTATAGTATGTAAAAAAAAATATAAACCGAAAGATATCGGAAGAGAAACTTGAGGAGCTATGGTCAGAGCGACCCCATTCTGGACCGACTTTGGTAAAAAATCATTCGTCCAATTCGAAGGTCGTGTCGTCTTTATTGATGAATTGTGATGACTTTTAGGACTCTCTAGTATGCAAAAAAAATATAAACCGAAAGATATCGGAAGAAAAACTTGAGGAGCGATGGTCAGAGCGACCCCATTCTAGACCGACTTTGCTAAAAAATCATTCGTCCAATTCGAAGGTCGTGTCGTCTTTATTGACGAATCGTGATGACTTTTAGGACTCTCTAGTATGTAAAAAAAATATAAACCGAAAGATATCGGTAGGGAAACTTGAAGAGCGATGGTCGGAGCGAACCATTCAGGACCGACTTTGCTAAAAAATCATTCGTCCATTTCGAAGGTCGTATCCTCTTTTTTAACGAATCGTGATGACTTTTAGGACTCTCTAGTATGTAAAAAAAATATAAACCGAAAGATTTCGGTAGGGAAACTTGAAGAGCGATGGTCGGAGCGAACCATTCAGGACCGACTTTGCTAAAAAATCATTCGTCCATTTCGAAGGTCGTATCCTCTTTTTTAACGAATCGTGGTTACTTTTAGGACTCTCTAGTATGTAAAAAAAAATATAAACTGAAAGATATCGGAAGGGAAACTTGAGGCGCGATAGTCAGAGCGACCCCATTCCGGACCGACTATGGTAAAAATCTTTCGTTTAATTCGAAGGTCGTATCCTCTTTTTTAACGAATCGTGATGACTTTTAGGACTCTCTAGTATGTAAAAAAAAATATAAACTGAAAGATATCGGAAGGGAAACTTGAGGCGCGATGGTCAGAGCGACCCCATTCCGGACCGACATTGGTAAAAATCTTTCGTTCAATTCGAAGGTCGTATCCTCTTTTTTAACGAATCGTGATGACTTTTAGGACTCTATAGTATGTAAAAAAAAATATAAACCGAAAGATATCGGAAGAGAAACTTGAGTAGCGATGGTCAGAGCGACCCCATTCTGGACCGACTTTGCTAAAAAATCATTCGTCCCATTCCAAGGCCGTATTCTCTTTTTGGCGAATCGTGGTGACTTTTAGGACTCTTTAGTACGTGAACAAAAATATAAACCGAGAGATATGAGAAGGGAAACTTGAGGAGCGGTGGTCAGAGCGACCCCATTCCGGACCGACATTGGTAAAAATCTTTCGTTCAATTGGAAGGTCGTATCCTCTTTTTTAACGAATCGTGATGACTTTTAGGACGCTATAGTATGTAAAAAAAAATATAAACCGAAAGATATCGGAAGAGAAACTTGAGGAGCTATGGTCAGAGCGACCCCATTCTGGACCGACTTTGGTAAAAAATCATTCGTCCAATTCGAAGGTCGTGTCGTCTTTATTGATGAATTGTGATGACTTTTAGGACTCTCTAGTATGCAAAAAAAATATAAACCGAAAGATATCGGAAGAAAAACTTGAGGAGCGATGGTCAGAGCGACCCCATTCTAGACCGACTTTGCTAAAAAATCATTCGTCCAATTCAAAGTTCGTATTCTCTATTTCGGCGAGTCGTGGTCACTTTTAGCACTCTTTAGTTTGTGTAAAAAAATATAAACCAAAAGATATCAGAAGGGAAACTTGAGGAGCGGTGGTCAGAGCGACCCCTTCCGGACGGACATTGGTGAAAATCTTTCGTTCAATTCGAAGGTCGTATCCTCTTTTTTAACGAATCGTGATAACTTTTAGGACTCTCTAGTATGTGAAAAAAAATATAAACCGAAAGATATCGGAAGGGAAACTTGAAGAGCGGTGGTCGGATCGAACCATTCTGGACCGACTTTGCTAAAAAATCATTCGTCCAATTCCAAAGTCGTATTCTCTTTTTGCGAATCGTGGTGACTTTTAGGAAGACTCTTTAGTATGTGAAAAAAATATAAACCGAAAGATATGAGGAGGGAAACTTGAGGAGCGGTGGACAGAGCGACCCCATTCCGGACCGACATTGGTTAAAATCTTTCGATCAATTGGAAGGTCGTATCCTATTTTTTAACCAATCGTGATGACTTTTAGTACTCTCTAGTATGTAAAAAAAAATATAAACCGAAAGATATCAGAAGGGAAACTTGACGAGCGGTGGTCAGAGCGACCCCATTTCGGACCGATTTTGGTAAAAATCTTTCGTTCAATTCGAATGTCATATCCTCTTTTTTAACGAATCATGATGGCTTTTAGGACTCTCTAGTATGTAAAAAATATATAAACCGAAAGATATCGGAAGGGAAACTTGAAGAGCGGTGGTCGGAGCGAACCATTCTGGACTGACTTTGATAAAAAATAATTCGTCCATTTCGAAGGTCGTATCCTCTTTTTAACGAATCGTGATGAGTTTTAGGACTCTCTAGTATGTAAAAAAAAATATAAACCGAAAGATATCGGAAGAGAAAGTTGAGGAGCGATGGTCAGAGCGACCCCATTCTGGACCGACTTTGCTAAAAAATCATTCGTCCAATTCAAAGGTCGTATTCTCTTTTTCGGCGAATCGCGGTGACTTTTAGGACTCTTTAGTATGTGTAAAAAATATAAACCGAAAGATATCAGAAGGGAAACTTGAGGAGCGGTGGTCAGAGCGACCCCATTCCGGACCGACATTGGTAAAAATCTTTCGTCCATTTCGAAGATCGTATCCTGTTTTTTAACGAATCGGGGTGACTTTTAGGACTCTCTAGTATGTAAAAAAAAATCTGAACCGAAAGATATCGGAAGAGAAATTTGACGAGCGATGGTCAGAGCGACCCCATTCTGGACCGACTTTGGTAAAAAATCATTCGTCCAATTCGAAGGTCGTGTCGTCTTTATTGACGAATCGTGATGACTTTTAGGACTCTCTAGTATGTAAAAAAAATATAAACCGAAAGATATCGGTAGGGAAACTTGAAGAGCGATGGTCGGAGCGAACCATTCAGGACCGACTTTGCTAAAAAATCATTCGTCCATTTCGAAGGTCGTATCCTCTTTTTTAACGAATCGTGATGACTTTTAGGACTCTCTAGTATGTAAAAAAAATATAAACCGAAAGATAGCGGTAGGGAAACTTGAAGAGCGATGGTCGGAGCGAACCATTCAGGACCGACTTTGCTAAAAAATCATTCGTCCATTTCGAAGGTCGTATCCTCTTTTTTAACGAATCGTGGTTACTTTTAGGACTCTCTAGTATGTAAAAAAAAATATAAACTGAAAGATATCGGAAGGGGAACTTAAGGAGCGGTGGTCGGAGCGACCCCATTCTGGACCGACAATGGTAAAAATCTTTCGTTTAATTCGAAGGTCGTATCCTCTTTTTTAACGAATCGTGATGACTTTTAGGACTCTCTAGTATGTAAGAAAAAATATTAACTGAAAGATATCGGAAGGGAAACTTGAGGCGCGATGGTCAGAGCGACCCCATTCCGGACCGACATTGGTAAAAATCTTTCGTTCAATTCGAAGGTCGTATCCTCTTTTTTAACGAATCGTGATGACTTTTAGGACTCTGTAGTATGTAAAAAAAACAGAAACCGAAAGATATTGGAAGGGAAACTTGAGGAGCGGTGGTCAGAGCGACCCCATTCCGGACCGCCATTGGTAAAAATCTTTCGTTCAATTCGAAGGTCGTATCCTCTTTTTTAACGAATCGTGATGACTTTTAGGACTCTATAGTATGTAAAAAAAAATATAAACCGAAAGATATCGGAAGAGAAACTTGAGTAGCGATGGTCAGAGCGACCCCATTCTGGACCGACTTTGCTAAAAAATCATTCGTCCAATTCCAAGGCCGTATTCTCTTTTTGCGAATCGTGGTGACTTTTAGGACTCTTTAGTATGTGAAAAAAAATATAAACCGAGAGATATGAGAAGGGAAACTTGAGGAGCGGTGGTCAGAGCGACCCCATTCCGGACCGACATTGGTAAAAATCTTTCGTTCAATTGGAAGGTCGTATCCTCTTTATTAATGAATCGTGATGACTTTTAGGACGCTATAGTATGTAAAAAAAATATAAACCGAAAGATATCGGAAGAGAAACTTGAGGAGCGATGGTCAGAGCGACCCCATTCTGGACCGACTTTGGTAAAAAATCATTCGTCCAATTCGAAGGTCGTGTCGTCTTTATTGACGAATTGTGATGACTTTTAGGACTCTCTAGTATGCAAAAAAAATATAAACCGAAAGATATCGGAAGAAAAACTTGAGGAGCGATGGTCAGAGCGACCCCATTCTGGACCGACTTTGCTAAAAAATCATTCGTCCAATTCAAAGTTCGTATTCTCTATTTCGGCGAGTCGTGGTGACTTTTAGCACTCTTTAGTTTGTGTAAAAAAATATAAACCAAAAGATATCACAAGGGAAACTTGAGGAGCGGTGGTCAGAGTGACCCCATTCCGGACGGACATTGGTGAAAATCTTTCGTTCAATTCGAAGGTCGTATCCTCTTTTTTAACGAATCGTGATGACTTTTAGGACTCTCTAGTATGTAAAAAAAATATAAACCGAAAGATATCGGTAGGGAAACTTGAAGAGCGATGGTCGGAGCGAACCATTCAGGACCGACTTTGCTAAAAAATCATTCGTCCATTTCGAAGGTCGTATCCTCTTTTTTAACGAATCGTGATGACTTTTACGACTCTCTAGTATGTAAAAAAAAATATAAACTGAAAGATATCGGAAGGGAAACTTGAGGAGCGGTGGTAGGAGCGACCCCATTCTGGACCGACTATGGTAAAAATCTTTCGTTCAATTCGAAGGTCGTATCCTCTTTTTTAACGCATCGTGATGACTTTTAGGACTCTCTAGTATGTAAAAAAAAATATAAACTGAAAGATATCGGAAGGGAAACTTGAGGCGCGATGGTCAGAGCGACCCCATTCCGGACCGACATTGGTTAAAATCTTTCGTTCAATTCGAAGGTCGTATCCTCTTTTTTAACGAATCGTGATGACTTTTAGGACTCTGTAGTATGTAAAAAAAACAGAAACCGAAAGATATTGCAAGGGAAACTTGAGGAGCGGTGGTCAGAGCGACCCCATTCCGGACCGCCTTTGGTAAAAATCTTTCGTTCAATTCGAAGGTCGTATCCTCTTTTTTAACGAATCGTGATGACTTTTAGGACTCTATAGTATGTAAAAAAAAATATAAACCGAAAGATGTCGGAAGAGAAACTTGAGTAGCGATGGTCAGAGCGACCCCATTCTGGACCGACTTTGGTAAAAAATCATTCGTCCAATTCGAAGGTCGTGTCGTCTTTATTGATGAATTGTGATGACTTTTAGGACTCTCTAGTATGCAAAAAAAATATAAACCGAAAGATATCGAAAGAAAAACTTGAGGAGCGATGGTCAGAGCGACCCCATTCTAGACCGACTTTGCTAAAAAATCATTCGTCCAATTCAAAGTTCGTATTCTCTATTTCGGCGAGTCGTGGTCACTTTTAGCACTCTTTAGTTTGTGTAAAAAAATATAAACCAAAAGATATCAGAAGGGAAACTTGAGGAGCGGTGGTCAGAGCGACCCCTTCCGGACGGACATTGGTGAAAATCTTTCGTTCAATTCGAAGGTCGTATCCTCTTTTTTAACGAATCGTGATAACTTTTAGGACTCTCTAGTATGTGAAAAAAAATATAAACCGAAAGATATCGGAAGGGAAACTTGAAGAGCGGTGGTCGGATCGAACCATTCTGGACCGACTTTGCTAAAAAATCATTCGTCCAATTCCAAAGTCGTATTCTCTTTTTGCGAATCGTGGTGACTTTTAGGAAGACTCTTTAGTATGTGAAAAAAATATAAACCGAAAGATATGAGGAGGGAAACTTGAGGAGCGGTGGTCAGAGCGACCCCTTCCGGACGGACATTGGTGAAAATCTTTCGTTCAATTCGAAGGTCGTATCCTCTTTTTTAACGAATCGTGATAACTTTTAGGACTCTCTAGTATGTAAAAAATATATAAACCGAAAGATATCGGAAGGGAAACTTGAAGAGCGGTGGTCGGAGCGAACCATTCTGGACTGACTTTGATAAAAAATAATTCGTCCATTTCGAAGGTCGTATCCTCTTTTTAACGAATCGTGATGAGTTTTAGGACTCTCTAGTATGTAAAAAAAAATATAAACCGAAAGATATCGGAAGAGAAAGTTGGGGAGCGATGGTCAGAGCGACCCCATTCTGGACCGACTTTGCTAAAAAATCATTCGTCCAATTCAAAGGTCGTATTCTCTTTTTCGGCGAATCGCGGTGACTTTTAGGACTCTTTAGTATGTGTAAAAAATATAAACCGAAAGATATCAGAAGGGAAACTTGAGGAGCGGTGGTCAGAGCGACCCCATTCCGGACCGACATTGGTAAAAATCTTTCGTCCATTTCGAAGATCGTATCCTGTTTTTTAACGAATCGGGGTGACTTTTAGGACTGTCTAGTATTCAAAAAAAAATATAAACTGAAAGATATCGGAAGGGGAACTTAAGGAGCGGTGGTCGGAGCGACCCCATTCTGGACCGACTATGGTAAAAATCTTTGGTTTAATTCGAAGGTCGTATCCTCTTTTTTAACGAATCGTGATGACTTTTAGGACTCTCTAGTATGTAAAAAAAAATATAAACTGAAAGATATCGGAAGGGAAACTTGAGGCGCGATGGTCAGAGCGACCCCATTCCGGACCGACATTGGTAAAAATCTTTCGTTCAATTCGAAGGTCGTATCCTCTTTTTTAACGAATCGTGATGACTTTTAGGACTCTGTAGTATGTAAAAAAAACAGAAACCGAAAGATATTGGAAGGGAAACTTGAGGAGCGGTGGTCAGAGCGACCCCATTCCGGACCGCCATTGGTAAAAATCTTTCGTTCAATTCGAAGGTCGTATCCTCTTTTTTAACGAATCGTGATGACTTTTAGGACTCTATAGTATGTAAAAAAAATATAAACCGAAAGATATCGGAAGAGAAACTTGAGTAGCGATGGTCAGAGCGACCCCATTCTGGACCGACTTTGCTAAAAAATCATTCGTCCAATTCCAAGGCCGTATTCTCTTTTTGCGAATCGTGGTGACTTTTAGGACTCTTTAGTATGTGAAAAAAAATATAAACCGAGAGTTATGAGAAGGGAAACTTGAGGAGCGGTGGTCAGAGCGACCCCATTCCGGACCGACATTGGTAAAAATCTTTCGTTCAATTGGAAGGTCGTATCCTCTTTTTTAATGAATCGTGATGACTTTTAGGACGCTATAGTATGTAAAAAAATATAAACCGAAAGATATCGGAAAAGAAACTTGAGGAGCGATGGTCAGAGCGACCCCATTCTGGACCGACTTTGGTAAAAAATCATTCGTCCAATTCGAAGGTCGTGTCGTCTTTATTGACGAATTGTGATGACTTTTAGGACTCTCTAGTATGCAAAAAAAATATAAACCGAAAGATATCGGAAGAAAAACTTGAGGAGCGATGGTCAGAGTGACCCCATTCCGGACGGACATTGGTGAAAATCTTTCGTTCAATTCGAAGGTCGTATCCTCTTTTTTAACGAATCGTGATGACTTTTAGGACTCTCTAGTATGTGAAAAAAAATATAAACCGAAAGATATCGGAAGGGAAACTTGAAGAGCGGTGGTCGGATCGAACCATTCTGAACCGACTATGCTAAAAAATCATTCGTCCATTTCGAAGGTCGTATCCTCTTTTTTAACGAATCGTGGTGACTTTTAGGTCTCTCTAGTATGTGAAGAAAAATAGAAACCGAAAAATATCGGAAGGGAAACTTGAAGAGCGGTGGTCGGAACGACCCCATTCTGGACCGACTTTGCTAAAAAATCATTCGTCCAATTCCAAGGTCGTATTCTCTTTTTGGCGAATCGTGGTGACTTTTAGGACTCTTTAGTATGTGAAAAAAAATATAAACCGAACGATATTAGAAGGGAAACTTGAGGAGCGGTGGTCAGAGCGACCCCATTCCGGACCGACTTTGGTAAAAATCTTTCGTTCAATTCGAAGGTCGTATCCTCTTTTTTAACGAATCGTGATGACTTTTAGGACTCTCTAGTGTGTAAAAAAATATAAACCGAAAGATATCGGAAGAGAAACTTGAGAAGCGATGGTCAGAGCGACCCCATTCTGGACCGACTTTGGTAAAAAATCATTCCTCCAATTCGAAGGTCGTGTCGTGTTTATTGACGAATCGTGATGACTTTTAGGACTCTCTAGTATGAAAAAAAAAATATAAACTGAAAGATATCGGAAGGGAAATTTAAGGAGCGGAGGTCGGAGCGACCCCATTCTGGACCGACTATGGTAAAAATCTTTCGTTCAATTCGAAGGTCGTATCCTCTTATTTAACGAATCGTGATGACTTTTAGGACTCTTTCGTATGTGTAAAAAAATATAAACCGAAAGATATCAGAAGGGAAACTTGAGGAGCGGTGGTCAGAGCGACCCCATTCCGGACCGAGTTTGGTAAAAATCTTTCGTTCAATTCGAAGGTCGTATCCTCTTTTTTAACGAATCGTGATGACTTTTAGGACTCTCTAGGGTGTAAAAAAAATATAAACCGAAAGATATCGGAAGAGAAACTTGAGGAGCGATGGTCAGAGCGACCCCATTCTGGACCGACTTTGGTAAAAAATCATTCGTCCAATTCGAAGGTCGTGTCGTCTTTATTGACGAATCGTGATGACTTTTAGGACTCTCTAGTATAAAAAAAAATATAAACTGAAAGATATCGGAAGGGAAATTTAAGGAGCGGAGGTCGGAGCGATCCCATTCTGGACCGACTTTGCTAAAAAATCATTCGTCCAATTCCAAGGTCGTATTCTCTTTTTCGCGAATCGTGGTGACTTTTAGGACTCTTTAGTATGTGAAAAAAAATATAAACCGAAAGATATGAGAAGGGAAACTTGAGGAGCGGTGGTCAGAGCGACCCTATTCCGGACCGACATTGGTAAAAATCTTTCGTTCAATTGGAAGGTCGTATCCTCTTTTTTAACTAATCGTGATGTGTTTTAGGACTCTGTAGTATTTAAAAAAAAATATAAACTGAAAGATATCGGAAGAGAAATTTGAGGAGCGATGGTCAAAGCGACCCCATTCTGGACCGACTTGGATAAAAAATCATTCGTCCAATTCAAAGGTCGAATTCTGTTTTTCGTCGAATCGCGGAAACTTTTAGGACTCTCTAGTATGTAAAAAAAATATAAACCGAAAGATATCAGAAGGTAAACTTGAGGAGCGGTGGTCGGAGCGACCCAATTCTGGACCGACATTGGTAAAACTCTTTCGTTCAATTTGAAGGTCGTATCCTCTTTTTTAACGAATCGTGATGACTTTTAGGACTCTGTAGTATGTAAAAAAAAATATGAACCGAAAGATATCGGAAGAAAAACTTGAGGAGCGATGGTCAGAGCGACCCCATTCTGGACGGACTTTGCTAAAAAATCATTCGTCCAATTCAAATTTCGTATTCTCTTTTTCGGCGAATCGTGGTGACTTTAAGGACTCTTTAGTATGTGGAAAAATATATAAACCAAAAGATATCAGAAGGGAAACTTCAGGAGCGGTGGTCTGAGCGACCCCATTATGGACCGACTTTGCTAAAAAACCATTCGTCTAATTCCAAGGTCGAATTCTCTTTTTGGCGAATCGTGGTGACTTTTAGGACTCTTTAGTATGTGAAAAAAAATATAAACCGAAAGATATGAGAAGGGAAACTTGAGGAGCGGTGGTCAGAGCGACCCCATTTCGGACCGACTTTGGTAAAAATCTTTCGTTCAATTCGAAGGTCATATCCTCTTTTTTAACGAATCATGATGGCTTTTAGGACTCTCTAGTATGTAAAAAAAATATAAACCGAAAGATATCGGAAGGAAAACTTGAAGAGCGGTGGTCGGAGCGACCCCATTCTGGACCGACTTTGGTAAAAAATCATTCGTCCAATTCGAAGGTCGTGTCGTCTTTATTGACGAATCGTGATGACTTTTAGGACTCTCTAGTATGTAAAAAAATATATAAACCGAAAGATATCGGAAAGAGAAAGTTGAGCAGCGATGGTCAGAGCGTCCCCATTCCGGACCGACATTGGTAAAAATCTTTCGTTCAATTCGAAGGTCGTATCCTCTTTTTTAACGAATCGTGATGGCTTTTAGGACTCTCTAGTATGTAAAAAAATATATGAACCGAAAGATATCGGAAGGGAAACTTGAAGAGCGATGGTCGGAGCGATCCATTCAGGACTGACTTTGCTAAAAAATCATTCGTTCAATTCGAAGGTCGTATCGTCTTTATTGACGAATCGTGATGACTTTTAGGACCCTCTAGTATGTAAAAAAAAATATAAACTAAAAGATATCGGAAGGGAAACTTGAGGCGCGATGGTCAGAGCGACCCCATTCCGGACCGACATTGGTAAAAATCTTTCGTTCAATTGGAAGGTCGTATCCTCTTTTTTAATGAATCGTGATGACTTTTAGGACGCTATAGTATGTAAAAAAATATAAACCGAAAGATATCGGAAAAGAAACTTGAGGAGCGATGGTCAGAGCGACCCCATTCTGGACCGACTTTGGTAAAAAATCATTCGTCCAATTCGAAGGTCGTGTCGTCTTTATTGACGAATTGTGATGACTTTTAGGACTCTCTAGTATGCAAAAAAAATATAAACCGAAAGATATCGGAAGAAAAACTTGAGGAGCGATGGTCAGAGTGACCCCATTCCGGACGGACATTGGTGAAAATCTTTCGTTCAATTCGAAGGTCGTATCCTCTTTTTTAACGAATCGTGATGACTTTTAGGACTCTCTAGTATGTGAAAAAAAATATAAACCGAAAGATATCGGAAGGGAAACTTGAAGAGCGGTGGTCGGATCGAACCATTCTGAACCGACTATGCTAAAAAATCATTCGTCCATTTCGAAGGTCGTATCCTCTTTTTTAACGAATCGTGGTGACTTTTAGGTCTCTCTAGTATGTGAAGAAAAATAGAAACCGAAAAATATCGGAAGGGAAACTTGAAGAGCGGTGGTCGGAACGACCCCATTCTGGACCGACTTTGCTAAAAAATCATTCGTCCAATTCCAAGGTCGTATTCTCTTTTTGGCGAATCGTGGTGACTTTTAGGACTCTTTAGTATGTGAAAAAAAATATAAACCGAACGATATTAGAAGGGAAACTTGAGGAGCGGTGGTCAGAGCGACCCCATTCCGGACCGACTTTGGTAAAAATCTTTCGTTCAATTCGAAGGTCGTATCCTCTTTTTTAACGAATCGTGATGACTTTTAGGACTCTCTAGTGTGTAAAAAAAATATAAACCGAAAGATATCGGAAGAGAAACTTGAGAAGCGATGGTCAGAGCGACCCCATTCTGGACCGACTTTGGTAAAAAATCATTCCTCCAATTCGAAGGTCGTGTCGTGTTTATTGACGAATCGTGATGACTTTTAGGACTCTCTAGTATGAAAAAAAAAATATAAACTGAAAGATATCGGAAGGGAAATTTAAGGAGCGGAGGTCGGAGCGACCCCATTCTGGACCGACTATGGTAAAAATCTTTCGTTCAATTCGAAGGTCGTATCCTCTTATTTAACGAATCGTGATGACTTTTAGGACTCTTTCGTATGTGTAAAAAAATATAAACCGAAAGATATCAGAAGGGAAACTTGAGGAGCGGTGGTCAGAGCGACCCCATTCCGGACCGAGTTTGGTAAAAATCTTTCGTTCAATTCGAAGGTCGTATCCTCTTTTTTAACGAATCGTGATGACTTTTAGGACTCTCTAGGGTGTAAAAAAAATATAAACCGAAAGATATCGGAAGAGAAACTTGAGGAGCGATGGTCAGAGCGACCCCATTCTGGACCGACTTTGGTAAAAAATCATTCGTCCAATTCGAAGGTCGTGTCGTCTTTATTGACGAATCGTGATGACTTTTAGGACTCTCTAGTATAAAAAAAAATATAAACTGAAAGATATCGGAAGGGAAATTTAAGGAGCGGAGGTCGGAGCGACCCCATTCTGGACCGACTTTGCTAAAAAATCATTCGTCCAATTCCAAGGTCGTATTCTCTTTTTCGCGAATCGTGGTGACTTTTAGGACTCTTTAGTATGTGAAAAAAAATATAAACCGAAAGATATGAGAAGGGAAACTTGAGGAGCGGTGGTCAGAGCGACCCTATTCCGGACCGACATTGGTAAAAATCTTTCGTTCAATTGGAAGGTCGTATCCTCTTTTTTAACTAATCGTGATGTGTTTTAGGACTCTGTAGTATTTAAAAAAAAATATAAACTGAAAGATATCGGAAGAGAAATTTGAGGAGCGATGGTCAAAGCGACCCCATTCTGGACCGACTTGGATAAAAAATCATTCGTCCAATTCAAAGGTCGAATTCTGTTTTTCGTCGAATCGCGGAAACTTTTAGGACTCTCTAGTATGTAAAAAAAATATAAACCGAAAGATATCAGAAGGTAAACTTGAGGAGCGGTGGTCGGAGCGACCCAATTCTGGACCGACATTGGTAAAACTCTTTCGTTCAATTTGAAGGTCGTATCCTCTTTTTTAACGAATCGTGATGACTTTTAGGACTCTGTAGTATGTAAAAAAAAATATGAACCGAAAGATATCGGAAGAAAAACTTGAGGAGCGATGGTCAGAGCGACCCCATTCTGGACGGACTTTGCTAAAAAATCATTCGTCCAATTCAAATTTCGTATTCTCTTTTTCGGCGAATCGTGGTGACTTTAAGGACTCTTTAGTATGTGGAAAAATATATAAACCAAAAGATATCAGAAGGGAAACTTCAGGAGCGGTGGTCTGAGCGACCCCATTATGGACCGACTTTGCTAAAAAACCATTCGTCTAATTCCAAGGTCGAATTCTCTTTTTGGCGAATCGTGGTGACTTTTAGGACTCTTTAGTATGTGAAAAAAAATATAAACCGAAAGATATGAGAAGGGAAACTTGAGGAGCGGTGGTCAGAGCGACCCCATTTCGGACCGACTTTGGTAAAAATCTTTCGTTCAATTCGAAGGTCATATCCTCTTTTTTAACGAATCATGATGGCTTTTAGGACTCTCTAGTATGTAAAAAAAATATAAACCGAAAGATATCGGAAGGAAAACTTGAAGAGCGGTGGTCGGAGCGACCCCATTCTGGACCGACTTTGGTAAAAAATCATTCGTCCAATTCGAAGGTCGTGTCGTCTTTATTGACGAATCGTGATGACTTTTAGGACTCTCTAGTATGTAAAAAAATATATAAACCGAAAGATATCGGAAAGAGAAAGTTGAGCAGCGATGGTCAGAGCGTCCCCATTCCGGACCGACATTGGTAAAAATCTTTCGTTCAATTCGAAGGTCGTATCCTCTTTTTTAACGAATCGTGATGGCTTTTAGGACTCTCTAGTATGTAAAAAAATATATGAACCGAAAGATATCGGAAGGGAAACTTGAAGAGCGATGGTCGGAGCGATCCATTCAGGACTGACTTTGCTAAAAAATCATTCGTTCAATTCGAAGGTCGTATCGTCTTTATTGACGAATCGTGATGACTTTTAGGACCCTCTAGTATGTAAAAAAAAATATAAACTAAAAGATATCGGAAGGGAAACTTGAGGCGCGATGGTCAGAGCGACCCCATTCCGGACCGACATTGGTAAAAATCTTTCGTTCAATTCGAAGGTCGTATCCTCTTTTTTAACGAATCGTGATGACTTTTAGGACTCTGTAGTATGTAAAAAAAACAGAAACCGAAAGATATCAGAAGGGAAACTTGAGGAGCGGTGGTCAGAGCGACCCCATTCCGTACCGACTTTGGTAAAAATCTTTCGTTCAATTCGAAGGTCGTATCCTCTTTTTTAACAAATCGTGATGACTTTTAGGACACTCTAGTATGTGAAGAAAAATAGAAACCGAAAAATATCGGAAGGGAAACTTGAAGAGCGGTGGTCGGAGCGACCCCATTCTGGACCGACTTTGCTAAAAAATCACTCGTCCAATTCCAAGGTCGTATTCTCTTTTTTAACGAATCGTGATGACTTTTAGGACTCTCTAGTATGTAAAAAAAATATAAACCGAAAGATATCGGTAGGGAAACTTGAAGAGCGATGGTCGGAGCGAACCATTCAGGACCGACTTTGCTAAAAAATCATTCGACCATTTCGAAGGTCGTATCCTCTTTTTTAACGAATCGTGGTTACTTTTAGGACTCTCTAGTATGTAAAAAAAAATATAAACTGAAAGATATCGGAAGGGGAACTTAAGGAGCGGTGGTCGGAGCGACCCCATTCTGGACCGACTATGGTAAAAATCTTTCGTTTAATTCGAAGGTCGTATCCTCTTTTTTAACGAATCGTGATGACTTTTAGGACTCTCTAGTATGTAAAAAAAAATATAAACTGAAAGATATCGGAAGGGAAACTTGAGGCGCGATGGTCAGAGCGACCCCATTCCGGACCGACATTGGTAAAAATCTTTCGTTCAATTCGAAGGTCGTATCCTCTTTTTTAACGAATCGTGATGACTTTTAGGACTCTGTAGTATGTAAAAAAAACAGAAACCGAAAGATATTGGAAGGGAAACTTGAGGAGCGGTGGTCAGAGCGACCCCATTCCGGACCGCCATTGGTAAAAATCTTTCGTTCAATTCGAAGGTCGTATCCTCTTTTTTAACGAATCGTGATGACTTTTAGGACTCTATAGTATGTAAAAAAAAATATAAACCGAAAGATATCGGAAGAGAAACTTGAGTAGCGATGGTCAGAGCGACCCCATTCTGGACCGACTTTGCTAAAAAATCATTCGTCCAATTCCAAGGCCGTATTCTCGTTTTGCGAATCGTGGTGACTTTTAGGACTCTTTAGTATGTGAAAAAAAATATAAACCGAGAGATATGAGAAGGGAAACTTGAGGAGCGGTGGTCAGAGCGACCCCATTCCGGACCGACATTGGTAAAAATCTTTCGTTCAATTGGAAGGTCGTATCCTCTTTTTTAATGAATCGTGATGACTTTTAGGACGCTATAGTATGTAAAAAAATATAAACCGAAAGATATCGGAAGAGAAACTTGAGGAGCGATGGTCAGAGCGACCCCATTCTGGACCGACTTTGGTAAAAAATCATTCGTCCAATTCGAAGGTCGTGTCGTCTTTATTGACGAATTGTGATGACTTTTAGGACTCTCTAGTATGCAAAAAAAATATAAACCGAAAGATATCGGAAGAAAAACTTGAGGAGCGATGGTCAGAGCGACCCCATTCTGGACCGACTTTGCTTAAAAATCATTCGTCCAATTCAAAGTTCGTATTCTCTATTTCGGCGAGTCCTGGTGACTTTTAGCACTCTTTAGTTTGTGTAAAAAAATATAAACCAAAAGATATCAGAAGGGAAACTTGAGGAGCGGTGGTCAGAGTGACCCCATTCCGGACGGACATTGGTGAAAATCTTTCGTTCAATTCGAAGGTCGTATCCTCTTTTTTAACGAATCGTGATGACTTTTAGGACTCTCTAGTATGTGAAAAAAAATATAAACCGAAAGATATCGGAAGGGAAACTTGAAGAGCGGTGGTCGGATCGAACCATTCTGAACCGACTATGCTAAAAAATCATTCGTCCATTTCGAAGGTCGTATCCTCTTTTTTAACGAATCGTGGTGACTTTTAGGTCTCTCTAGTATGTGAACAAAAATAGAAACCGAAAAATATCGGAAGGGAAACTCGAAGAGCGGTGGTCGGAACGACCCCATTCTGGACCGACTTTGCTAAAAAATCATTCGTCCAATTCCAAGGTCGTATTCTCTTTTTGGCGAATCGTGGTGACTTTTAGGACTCTTTAGTATGTGAAAAAAAATATAAACCGAACGATATTAGAAGGGAAACTTGAGGAGCGGTGGTCAGAGCGACCCCATTCCGGACCGACTTTGGTAAAAATCTTTCGTTCAATTCGAAGGTCGTATCCTCTTTTTTAACGAATCGTGATGACTTTTAGGACTCTCTAGTGTGTAAAAAAAATATAAACCGAAAGATATCGGAAGAGAAACTTGAGAAGCGATGGTCAGAGCGACCCCATTCTGGACCGACTTTGGTAAAAAATCATTCGTCCAATTCGAAGGTCGTGTCGTGTTTATTGACGAATCGTGATGACTTTTAGGACTCTCTGGTATGAAAAAAAAAATATAAACTGAAAGATATCGGAAGGGAAATTTAAGGAGCGGAGGTCGGAGCGACCCCATTCTGGACCGACTATGGTAAAAATCTTTCGTTCAATTCGAAGGTCGTATCCTCTTATTTAACGAATCGTGATGACTTTTAGGACTCTTTCGTATGTGTAAAAAAATATAAACCGAAAGATATCAGAAGGGAAACTTGAGGAGCGGTGGTCAGAGCGACCCCATTCCGGACCGACTTTGGTAAAAATCCTTCGTTCAATTCGAAGGTCGTATCCTCTTTTTTAACGAATCGTGATGACTTTTAGGACTCTCTAGGGTGTAAAAAAAATATAAACCGAAAGATTTCGGAAGAGAAACTTGAGGAGCGATGGTCAGAGCGACCCCATTCTGGACCGACTTTGGTAAAAAATCATTCGTCCAATTCGAAGGTCGTGTCGTCTTTATTGACGAATCGTGATGACTTTTAGGACTCTCTAGTATGAAAAAAAAAATATAAACTGAAAGATATCGGAAGGGAAATTTAAGGAGCGGAGGTCGGAGCGACCCCATTCTGGACCGACTTTGCTAAAAAATCATTCGTCCAATTCCAAGGTCGTATTCTCTTTTTCGCGAATCGTGGTGACTTTTAGGACTCTTTAGTATGTGAAAAAAAATATAAACCGAAAGATATGAGAAGGGAAACTTGAGGAGCGGTGGTCAGAGCGACCCTACTCCGGACCGACATTGGTAAAAATCTTTCGTTCAATTGGAAGGTCGTATCCTCTTTTTTAACTAATCGTGATGACTTTTAGGACTCTGTAGTATGTAAAAAAAAATATAAACCGAAAGATATCGGAAGAGAAATTTGAGGAGCGATGGTCAAAGCGACCCCATTCTGGACCGACTTGGATAAAAAATCATTCGTCCAATTCAAAGGTCGAATTCTCTTTTTCGTCGAATCGCGGAAACTTTTAGGACTCTCTAGTATGTAAAAAAAATATAAACCGAAAGATATCAGAAGGTAAACTTGAGGAGCGGTGGTCGGAGCGACCCAATTCTGGACCGACATTGGTAAAACTCTTTCGTTCAATTTGAAGGTCGTATCCTCTTTTTTAACGAATCGTGATGACTTTTAGGACTCTGTAGTATGTAAAAAAAAATATGAACCGAAAGATATCGGAAGAAAAACTTGAGGAGCGATGGTCAGAGCGACCCCATTCTGGACGGACTTTGCTAAAAAATCATTCGTCCAATTCAAATTTCGTATTCTCTTTTTCGGCGAATCGTGGTGACTTTAAGGACTCTTTAGTATGTGGAAAAATATATAAACCAAAAGATATCAGAAGGGAAACTTCAGGAGCGGTGGTCTGAGCGACCCCATTATGGACCGACTTTGCTAAAAAACCATTCGTCCAATTCCAAGGTCGAATTCTCTTTTTGGCGAATCGTGGTGACTTTTAGGACTCTTTAGTATGTGAAAAAAAATATAAACCGAAAGATATGAGAAGGGAAACTTGAGGAGCGGTGGTCAGTGCGACCCCATTCCGGACCGACATTGGTAAAAATCTTTCGTTCAATTGGAAGGTCGTATCCTCTTTTTTAACTAATCGTGATGACTTTTAGGACTCTGTAGTATGTAAAAAAAAATATAAACCGAAAGATATCGGAAGAGAAATTTGAGGAGCGATGGTCAAAGCGACCCCATTCTGGACCGACTTGGATAAAAAATCATTCGTCCAATTCAAAGGTCGAATTCTCTTTTTCGTCGAATCGCGGAAACTTTTAGGACTCTCTAGTATGTAAAAAAAATATAAACCGAAAGATAACAGAAGGGAAACTTGAGGAGCGGTGGTCAGAGCGACCCCATTTCGGACCGACTTTGGTAAAAATCTTTCGTTCAATTCGAAGGTCATATCCTCTTTTTTAACGAATCATGATGGCTTTTAGGACTCTCTAGTATGTAAAAAAAATATAAACCGAAAGATATCGGAAGGGAAACTTGAAGAGCGGTGGTCGGAGCGACCCCATTCTGGACCGACTTTGGTAAAAAATCATTCGTCCAATTCGAAGGTCGTGTCGTCTTTATTGACGAATCGTGATGACTTTTAGGACTCTCTAGTATGTAAAAAAATATATAAACCGAAAGATATCGAAAAGAGAAAGTTGAGCAGCGATGGTCAGAGCGTCCCCATTCCGGACCGACATTGGTAAAAATCTTTCGTTCAATTCGAAGGTCGTATCCTCTTTTTTAACGAATCGTGATGGCTTTTAGGACTCTCTAGTATGTAAAAAAATATATAAACCGAAAGATATCGGAAGGGAAACTTGAAGAGCGATGGTCGGAGCGAACCATTCAGGACTGACTTTGCTAAAAAATCATTCGTTCAATTCGAAGGTCGTATCGTCTTTATTGACGAATCGTGATGACTTTTAGGACCCTCTAGTATGTAAAAAAAAATATAAACTAAAAGATATCGGAAGGGAAACTTGAGGCGCGATGGTCAGAACGACCCCATTCCGGACCGACATTGGTAAAAATCTTTCGTTCAATTCGAAGGTCGTATCCTCTTTTTTAACGAATCGTGATGACTTTTAGGACTCTGTAGTATGTAAAAAAAACAGAAACCGAAAGATATCGGAAGGGAAACTTGAGGAGCGGTGGTCAGAGCGACCCCATTCCGTACCGACTTTGGTAAAAATCTTTCGTTCAATTCGAAGGTCGTATCCTCTTTTTTAACAAATCGTGATGACTTTTAGGACACTCTAGTATGTGAAGAAAAATAGAAACCGAAAAATATCGGAAGGGAAACTTGAAGAGCGGTGGTCGGAGCGACCCCATTCTGGACCGACTTTGCTAAAAAATCACTCGTCCAATTCCAAGGTCGTATTCTCTTTTTGGCGAATCGTGGTGACTTTTAGGACTCTTTAGTATGTAAAAAAATATATAAACCGAAAGATATCGGAAGGGAAACTTGAAGAGCGATGGTAGGAGCGAACCATTCAGGACCGAATTTGCTAAAAAATCATTCGTTCAATTCGAAGGTCGTATCGTCTTTATTGACGAATCGTGATGACTTTTAGGACCCGCTAGTATGTAAAAAAAAATATACACTGAAAGATATCGGAAGGGAAACTTGAGGAGCGGTGGTCGGAGCGACCCCATTCTGGACCGACTTTGGTAAAAAATCATTCGTTCAATTCGAAGGTCGTGTCGTCTTTATTGATGAATCGTGATCACTTTTAGGACTCTCTAGTATGTAAAAAAAAATATAAACCGAAAGATATCGGAAGAGAAAGTTGAGGAGCGATGGTCAGAGCGACCCCATTCTGGACCGACTTTGCTAAAAAATCATTCGTCCACTTCAAAGGTCGTATTCTCTTTTTCGGCGAATCGCGGTGACTTTGAGGACTCTTTAGTATGTGTAAAAAAATATGAACCGAAAGATATCAGAAGGGAAACTTGAGGAGCGGTGGTCAGAGCGACCCCATTCCGGACCGACATTGGTAAAAATCTGTCGTCCATTTCGAAGATCGTATCCTCTTTTTTAACGAATCGTGGTGACTTTTAGGACTCTCTAGTATATGAAAAAAAATATAAACTGAAAGATATCGGAAGTGAACCTTGAGGAGCGGTGGTCGGAGCGACCCCATTCTGGACCGACTTTGGTAAAAAATCATTCGTCCAATTCGAAGGTCGTGTCGTCTTTATTGACGAATCGTGATTAGTTTTAGGACTCTCTAGTATGTAAAAAAAAATATAAACCGAAAGATATCGGAAGAGAAAGTTGAGGAGCGATGGTCAGAGCGTCCCCATTCCGGACCGACATTGGTAAAAATCTTTCGTTCAATTCGAAGGTCGTATCCTCTTTTTTAACGAATCCTGATGACTTTCAGCACTCTCTAGTATGTAAAAAAATATATAAACCGAAAGATATCGGAAGGGAAACTTGAAGAGCGATGGTCGGAGCGAACCATTCAGGACCGACTTTGCTAAAAAATCATTCGTTCAATTCGAAGGTCGTATCGTCTTTATTGACGAATCGTGATGACTTTTAGGACCCTCTAGTATGTAAAAAAAAATATAAACTGAAAGATATCGGAAGGGAAACTTGAGGAGCGGTGGTCGGAGCGACCCCATTCTGGACCGACTATGGTAAAAATCTTTCGTCCATTTCGAAGATCGTATCCTCTCTTGTAACGAATCGTGTTGACTGTTAGGACTCTCTAGTATGTAAAAAAAAATATAAACTGAAAGATATCGGAAGTGAACCTTGAGGAGCGGTGGTCAGAGCGACCCCATTCTGGACCGACTTAGGTAAAAAATCATTCGTCCAATTCGAAGGTCGTGTCGTCTTTATTGACGAATCGTGATTAGTTTTAGGACTCTCTAGTATGTAAAAAAAAATATAAACCGAAAGATATCGGAAGAGAAAGTTGAGGAGCGATGGTCAGAGCGACCCCATTCTGGACCAACTTTGGAAAAAATCATTCGTCCAATTCGAAGGTCTTGTCGTCTTTATTGACGAATCGCGATGAGTTTTAGGACTCTCTAGTATGTAAAAAAAAATATAAACCGAAAGATATCGGAAGGGAAACTTGAAGAGCGATGGTCGGAGCGAACCATTCAGGACCGACTTTGCTAAAAAATCATTCGTTCAATTCGAAGGTCGTATCGTCTTTATTGACGAATCGTGATGACTTTTAGGACCCTCTAGTATGTAAAAAAAAATATAAACTAAAAGATATCGGAAGGGAAACTTGAGGAGCGGTGGTCGGAGCGATCCCATTCTGGACCGACTATGGTAAAAATCTTTCGTTCAATTCGAAGGTTGTATCCTCTTTATTAACGAATCGTGATGACTTTTAGGTTTCTTTAGTATGTGTAAAAAAATATAAACCGAAAGATATCAGAAGGGAAACTTGAGGAGCGGTGGTCAGAGCGACCCCATTCCGGACCGACATTGGTAAAAATCTGTCGTCCATTTCGAAGATCGTATCCTCTTTTTTAACGAATCGTGTTGACTGTTAGGACTCTCTAGTATGTAAAAAAAATTATAAACTGAAAGATATCGGAAGTGAACCTTGAGGAGCGGTGGTCAGAGCGACCCCATTCTGGACCGACTTTGGTAAAAAATCATTCGTCCAATTCGAAGGTCGTGTCGTCTTTATTGACGAATCGTGATTAGTTTTAGGACTCTCTAGTATGTAAAAAAAAATATAAACCGAAAGATATCGGAAGAGAAAGTTGAGGAGCGATGGTCAGAGCGACCCCATTCTGGACCAACTTTGGAAAAAATCATTCGTCCAATTCGAAGGTCTTGTCGTCTTTATTGACGAATCGCGATGAGTTTTAGGACCCTCTAGTATGTAAAAAAAAATATAAACTGAAAGATATCGGAAGGGAAACTTGAGGAGCGGTGGTCGGAGCGACCCCATTCTGGACCGACTATGGTAAAAATCTTTCGTCCATTTCGAAGATCGTATCCTCTCTTGTAACGAATCGTGTTGACTGTTAGGACTCTCTAGTATGTAAAAAAAAATATAAACTGAAAGATATCGGAAGTGAACCTTGAGGAGCGGTGGTCAGAGCGACCCCATTCTGGACCGACTTTGGTAAAAAATCATTCGTCCAATTCGAAGGTCGTGTCGTCTTTATTGACGAATCGTGATTAGTTTTAGGACTCTCTAGTATGTAAAAAAAAATATAAACCGAAAGATATCGGAAGAGAAAGTTGAGGAGCGATGGTCAGAGCGACCCCATTCTGGACCAACTTTGGAAAAAATCATTCGTCCAATTCGAAGGTCTTGTCGTCTTTATTGACGAATCGCGATGAGTTTTAGGACTCTCTAGTATGTAAAAAAAAATATAAACCGAAAGATATCGGAAGGGAAACTTGAAGAGCGATGGTCGGAGCGAACCATTCAGGACCGACTTTGCTAAAAAATCATTCGTTCAATTCGAAGGTCGTATCGTCTTTATTGACGAATCGTGATGACTTTTAGGACCCTCTAGTATGTAAAAAAAAATATAAACTAAAAGATATCGGAAGGGAAACTTGAGGAGCGGTGGTCGGAGCGATCCCATTCTGGACCGACTATGGTAAAAATCTTTCGTTCAATTCGAAGGTTGTATCCTCTTTATTAACGAATCGTGATGACTTTTAGGTTTCTTTAGTATGTGTAAAAAAATATAAACCGAAAGATATCAGAAGGGAAACTTGAGGAGCGGTGGTCAGAGCGACCCCATTCCGGACCGACATTGGTAAAAATCTGTCGTCCATTTCGAAGATCGTATCCTCTTTTTTAACGAATCGTGTTGACTGTTAGGACTCTCTAGTATGTAAAAAAAAATATGAACTGAAAGATATCGGAAGTGAACCTTGAGGAGCGGTGGTCAGAGCGACCCCATTCTGGACCGACTTTGGTAAAAAATCATTCGTCCAATTCGAAGGTCGTGTCGTCTTTATTGACGAATCGTGATTAGTTTTAGGACTCTCTAGTATGTAAAAAAAAATATAAACTGAAAGATATCGGAAGTGAACCTTGAGGAGCGGTGGTCAGAGCGACCCCATTCTGGACCGACTTTGGTAAAAAATCATTCGTCCAATTCGAAGGTCGTGTCGTCTTTATTGACGAATCGTGATTAGTTTTAGGACTCTCTAGTATGTAAAAAAAAATATAAACCGAAAGATATCGGAAGAGAAAGTTGAGGAGCGATGGTCAGAGCGACCCCATTCTGGACCAACTTTGGAAAAAATCATTCGTCCAATTCGAAGGTCTTGTCGTCTTTATTGACGAATCGCGATGAGTTTTAGGACCCTCTAGTATGTAAAAAAAAATATAAACTGAAAGATATCGGAAGGGAAACTTGAGGAGCGGTGGTCGGAGCGACCCCATTCTGGACCGACTATGGTAAAAATCTTTCGTCCATTTCGAAGATCGTATCCTCTCTTGTAACGAATCGTGTTGACTGTTAGGACTCTCTAGTATGTAAAAAAAAATATAAACTGAAAGATATCGGAAGTGAACCTTGAGGAGCGGTGGTCAGAGCGACCCCATTCTGGACCGACTTTGGTAAAAAATCATTCGTCCAATTCGAAGGTCGTGTCGTCTTTATTGACGAATCGTGATTAGTTTTAGGACTCTCTAGTATGTAAAAAAAAATATAAACCGAAAGATATCGGAAGAGAAAGTTGAGGAGCGATGGTCAGAGCGACCCCATTCTGGACCAACTTTGGAAAAAATCATTCGTCCAATTCGAAGGTCTTGTCGTCTTTATTGACGAATCGCGATGAGTTTTAGGACTCTCTAGTATGTAAAAAAAAATATAAACCGAAAGATATCGGAAGGGAAACTTGAAGAGCGATGGTCGGAGCGAACCATTCAGGACCGACTTTGCTAAAAAATCATTCGTTCAATTCGAAGGTCGTATCGTCTTTATTGACGAATCGTGATGACTTTTAGGACCCTCTAGTATGTAAAAAAAAATATAAACTAAAAGATATCGGAAGGGAAACTTGAGGAGCGGTGGTCGGAGCGATCCCATTCTGGACCGACTATGGTAAAAATCTTTCGTTCAATTCGAAGGTTGTATCCTCTTTATTAACGAATCGTGATGACTTTTAGGTTTCTTTAGTATGTGTAAAAAAATATAAACCGAAAGATATCAGAAGGGAAACTTGAGGAGCGGTGGTCAGAGCGACCCCATTCCGGACCGACATTGGTAAAAATCTGTCGTCCATTTCGAAGATCGTATCCTCTTTTTTAACGAATCGTGTTGACTGTTAGGACTCTCTAGTATGTAAAAAAAAATATGAACTGAAAGATATCGGAAGTGAACCTTGAGGAGCGGTGGTCAGAGCGACCCCATTCTGGACCGACTTTGGTAAAAAATCATTCGTCCAATTCGAAGGTCGTGTCGTCTTTATTGACGAATCGTGATTAGTTTTAGGACTCTCTAGTATGTAAAAAAAAATATAAACCGAAAGATATCGGAAGAGAAAGTTGAGGAGCGATGGTCAGAGCGACCCCATTCTGGACCAACTTTGGAAAAAATCATTCGTCCAATTCGAAGGTCTTGTCGTCTTTATTGACGAATCGCGATGAGTTTTAGGACTCTCTAGTATGTAAAAAAAAATATAAACCGAAAGATATCGGAAAGAGAAAGTTGAGCAGCGATGGTCAGAGCGTCCCCATTCCGGACCGACATTGGTAAAAATCTTTCGTTCAATTCGAAGGTCGTATCCTCTTTTTTAACGAATCGTGATGGCTTTTAGGACTCTCTAGTATGTAAAAAAATATATAGACCGAAAGATATCGGAAGGGAAACTTGAAGAGCGATGGTCGGAGCGAACCATTCAGGACCGACTTTGCTAAAAAATCATTCGTTCAATTCGAAGGTCGTATCGTCTTTATTGACGAATCGTGATGACTTTTAGGACCCTCTAGTATGTAAAAAAAAATATAAACTAAAAGATATCGGAAGGGAAACTTGAGGAGCGGTGGTCGGAGCGACCCCATTCTGGACCGACTATGGTAAAAATCTTTCGTTCAATTCGAAGGTTGTATCCTCTTTATTAACGAATCGTGATGACTTTTAGGTTTCTTTAGTATGTGTAAAAAAATATAAACCGAAAGATATCAGAAGGGAAACTTGAGGAGCGGTGGTCAGAGCGACCCCATTCCGGACCGACATTGCTAAAAATCTGTCGTCCATTTCGAAGATCGTATCCTCTTTTTTAACGAATCGTCGTGACTTTTAGGACTCTCTAGTATATGAAAAAAAATATAAACTGAAAGATATCGGAAGTGAACCTTGAGGAGCGGTGGTCGGAGCGACCCCATTCTGGACCGACTTTGGTAAAAAATCATTCGTCCAATTCGAAGGTCGTGTCGTCTTTATTGACGAATCGTGATTAGTTTTAGGACTCTCTAGTATGTAAAAAAAAATATAAACCGAAAGATATCGGAAGAGAAAGTTGAGGAGCGATGGTCAGAGCGTCCCCATTCTGGACCGACTATGGTAAAAATCTTTCGTCCATTTCGAAGATCGTATCCTCTTTTGTAACGAATCGTGGTGACTGTTAGGACTCTCTAGTATGTAAAAAAAAATATAAACTGAAAGATATCGGAAGTGAACCTTGAGGAGCGGTGGTCGGAGCGACCCCATTCTGGACCGACTTTGGTAAAAAATCATTCGTCCAATTCGAAGGTCGTGTCGTCTTTATTGACGAATCGTGATTAGTTTTAGGACCCTCTAGTATGTAAAAAAAAATATAAACTAAAAGATATCGGAAGGGAAACTTGAGGAGCGGTGGTCGGAGCGACCCCATTCTGGACCGACTATGGTCAAAATCTTTCGTTCAATTCGAAGGTCGTATCCTCTTTTTTAACGAATCGTGATGACTTTTAGGACACTCTAGTATGTAAAAAAAATATAAACTGAAAGATATCGGAAGGGAAACTTGAGGCGCGATGGTGAGAGCGACCCCATTCCGGACCGACATTGGTAAAAATCTTTCGTTCAATTCGAAGGTCGTATCCTCTTTTTTAACGAATCGTGATGACTTTTAGGACTCTGTAGTATGTAAAAAAAACAGAAACCGAAAGATATTGCAAGGGAAACTTGAGGAGCGGTGGTCAGAGCGACCCCATTCCGGACCGCCTTTGGTAAAAATCTTTCGTTCAATTCGAAGGTCGTATCCTCTTTTTTAACGAATCGTGATGACTTTTAGGAATCTATAGTATGTAAAAAAAATATAAACCGAAAGATATCGGAAGAGAAACTTGAGTAGCGATGGTCAGAGCGACCCCATTCTGGACCGACTTTACTAAAAAATCATTCGTCCAATTCCAAGGCCGTATTCTCTTTTTTGCGAATCGTGGTGACTTTTAGGACTCTTTAGTATGTGAAAAAAAATATAAACCGAGAGATATGAGAAGGGAAACTTGAGGAGCGGTGGTCAGAGCGACACCATTCCGGACCGACATTGGTAAAAATCTTTTGTTCAATTGGAAGGTCGTATCCTCTTTTTTAACGAATCGTGATGACTTTTAGGATGCTATAGTATGTAAAAAAAAATATAAACCGAAAGATATCGGAAGAGAAACTTGAGGAGCGGTGGTCAGAGCGACCCCATTCCGGACCGACTTTGGTAAAAATCTTTCGATCAATTCGAAGGTCGTATCCTCTTTTTTAACGAATCGTGATGACTTTTAGGACTCTCTAGTGTGTAAACAAAAATATAAACCGAAAGATATCGGTAGAGAAACTTGAGGAGCGATGGTCAGAGCGACCCATTCTGGACCGACTTTGGTAAAAAATCATTCGTCCAATTCGAAGGTCGTGTCGTCTTTATTGACGAATCGTGATGACTTTTAGGACTCTCTAGTATGTAAAAAAAAATATGTACTGAAAGATATCGGAAGGGAAACTTGAGGAGCGGTGGTCGGAGCGACCCCATTCTGGACCGACTATGGTAAAAAATCATTCGTCCATTTCGAAGGTCGTATCTTCTCTTTTAACGAATCGTGGTGACTTTTAGGACTCTCTAGTATGTAAAAAAAATATATACTGAAAGATATCGGAAGGGAAACTTGAGGAGCGGTGGTCGGAGCGACCCCATTCTGGACCGACTTTGGTAAAAAATCATTCGTCCAATTCGAAGGTCGTGTCGTCTTTTTTAACGAATCGTGATGACTTTTAGGACTCTCTAGTATGTAAAAAAAAATATAAACCGAAAGATATCGGAAGGGAAACTTGAGGAGCGGTGGTCGGAGCGACCCCATTCTGGTCCGACTTTGGTAAAAAATCATTCGTTCAATTCGAAGGTCGTGTCGTCTTTATTGACGAATCGTGATGACTTTTAGGACTCTCTAGTAAGTAAAAAAAAATATAAACTGAAAGATATCGGAAGTGAAACTTGAGGAGCCGTGGTCGGATCGACCGCATTCTGGACCGACTTTGCTAAAAAATCATTCGTCCAATTCCAAGGTCGTATTCTCTTTTTGCGAATCGTGGTGACTTTTAGGAAGACTCTTTAGTATGTGAAAAAAATATAAACCGAAAGATATGAGGAGGGAAACTTGAGGAGCGGTGGTCAGAGCGACCCCATTCCGGACCGACATTGGTAAAAATCTTTCGTTCAATTGGAAGGTCGTATCCTATTTTTTAACCAATCGTGATGACTTTTAGGACTCTCTAGTATGTAAAAAAAAATATAAACCGAAAGATATTAGAAGGGAAACTTGAGGAGCGGTGGTCAGAGCGACCCCATTTCGGACCGATTTTGGTAAAAATCTTTCGTTCAATTCGAAGGTCATATCCTCTTTTTTAACGAATCATGATGGCTTTTAGGACTCTCCAGTATGTAAAAAAAATATAATCCGAAAGATATCGGAAGGGAAACCTGAAGAGCGGTGGTCGGAGCGAACCATTCTGGACTGACTTTGATAAAAAATAATTCGTCCATTTCGAAGGTCGTATCCTCTTTTTAACGAATCGTGATGAGTTTTAGGACTCTCTAGTATGTAAAAAAAATCATAAACCGAAAGATATCGCAAGAGAAAGTTGAGGAGCGATGGTCAGAGCGACCCCATTCTGGACCGACTTTGGTAAAAAATCATTCGTCCAATACGAAGGTCGTGTCGTCTTTATTGACGAATCGTGATGACTTTTAGGACTCTCTAGTATGTAAAAAAAATATAAACCGAAAGATATCGGAAGGGAAACTTGAAGAGCGATGGTCGGAGCGAACCATTCTGGACTGACTTTGATAAAAAATAATTCGTCCATTTCGAAGGTCGTATCCTCTTTTTAACGAATCGTGATGAGTTTTAGGACTCTCTAGTATGTAAAAAAAATCATAAACCGAAAGATATCGCAAGAGAAAGTTGAGGAGCGATGGTCAGAGCGACCCCATTCTGGACCGACTTTGGTAAAAAATCATTCGTCCAATACGAAGGTCGTGTCGTCTTTATTGACGAATCGTGATGACTTTTAGGACTCTCTAGTATGTAAAAAAAATATAAACCGAAAGATATCGGTAGGGAAACTTGAAGAGCGATGGTCGGAGCGAACCATTCAGGACCGACTTTGCTAAAAAATCATTCGTCCATTTCGAAGGTCGTATCCTCTTTTTTAACGAATCGTGATGACCTTTAGGACTCTCTAGTATGTAAAAAAAATATAAACCGAAAGATATCGGTAGGGAAACTTGAAGAGCGATGGTCGGAGCGAACCATTCAGGACCGACTTTGCTAAAAAATCATTCGTCCATTTCAAAGGTCGTATCCTCTTTTTTAACGAATCGTGATGACTTTTAGGACTCTCTAGTATGTAAAAAAAAATATAAACTGAAAGATATCGGAAGGGAAACTTGAGGAGCGGTGGTCGGAGCGACCCCATTCTGGACCGACTATTGTAAAAATCTTTCGTTCAATTCGAAGGTCGTATCCTCTTTTTTAACGAATCGTGATGACTTTTAGGACTCTGTAGTATGTAAAAAAAACAGAAACCGAAAGATATTGCAAGGGAAACTTGAGGAGCGGTGGTCAGAGCGACCCCATTCCGGACCGCCTTTGGTAAAAATCTTTCGTTCAATTCGAAGGTCGTATCCTCTTTTTTAACGAATCGTGATGACTTTTAGGACTCTCTAGTATGTAAAAAAAATATAAACCGAAAGATATCGGTAGGGAAACTTGAAGAGCGATGGTCGGAGCGAACCATTCAGGACCGACTTTGCTAAAAAATCATTCGTCCATTTCGAAGGTCGTATCCTCTTTTTTAACGAATCGTGATGACTTTTAGGACTCTCTAGTATGTAAAAAAAATATAAACCGAAAGATATCGGTAGGGAAACTTGAAGAGCGATGGTCGGAGCGAACCATTCAGGACCGACTTTGCTAAAAAATCATTCGTCCATTTCAAAGGTCGTATCCTCTTTTTTAACGAATCGTGATGACTTTTAGGACTCTCAAGTATGTAAAAAAAAATATAAACTGAAAGATATCGGAAGGGAAACTTGAGGCGCGATGGTCAGAGCGAGCCCATTCCGGACCGACATTGTTAAAAATCTTTCGTTCAATTCGAAGGTGGTATCCTCTTTTTTAACGAATCGTGATGACTTTTAGGACTCTATAGTATGTAAAAAAAAATATGATCCGAAAGATATCGGAAGAAAAACTTGAGGAGCGATGGTCAGAGCGACCCCATTCTGGACCGACTTGGCTAAAAAATCATTCGTCCAATTCAAAGTTCGTATTCTCTTTTTCGGCGAATCGTGGTGACTTTAAGGACTCTTTAGTATGTGTAAAAAAATATAAACCGAAAGATATCAGAAGGGAAACTTGAGGAGCGGTGGTCAGAGCGACCCCATTCCGGACCGACATTGGTAAAAATCTGTCGTCCATTTCGAAGATCGTATCCTCTTTTTTAACGAATCGTGGTGACTTTTAGGACTCTCTAGTATATGAAAAAATATATAAACTGAAAGATATCGGAAGTGAACCTTGAGGAGCGGTGGTCGGAGCGACCCCATTCTGGACCGACTTTGGTAAAAAATCATTCGTCCAATTCGAAGGTCGTGTCGTCTTTATTGACGAATCGTGATTAGTTTTAGGACTCTCTAGTATGTAAAAAAAAATATAAACCGAAAGATATCGGAAGAGAAAGTTGAGGAGCGATGGTCAGAGCGTCCCCATTCCGGACCGACATTGGTAAAAATCTTTCGTTCAATTCGAAGGTCGTATCCTCTTTTTTAACGAATCGTGATGGCTTTTAGGACTCTCTAGTATGTAAAAAAATATATAAACCGAAAGATATCGGAAGGGAAACTTGAGGAGCGGTGGTCGGAGCGACCCCATTCTGGACCGACTATGGTAAAAATCTTTCGTCCATTTCGAAGATCGTATCCTCTCTTGTAACGAATCGTGTTGACTGTTAGGACTCTCTAGTATGTAAAAAAAAATATAAACTGAAAGATATCGGAAGTGAACCTTGAGGAGCGGTGGTCGGAGCGACCCCATTCTGGACCGACTTTGGTAAAAAATCATTCGTCCAATTCGAAGGTCGTGTCGTCTTTATTGACGAATCGTGATGACTTTTAGGACCCTCTAGTATGTAAAAAAAAATATAAACTGAAAGATATCGGAAGGGAAACTTGAGGAGCGGTGGTCGGAGCGACCCCATTCTGGACCGACTATGGTAAAAATCTTTCGTCCATTTCGAAGATCGTATCCTCTCTTGTAACGAATCGTGTTGACTGTTAGGACTCTCTAGTATGTAAAAAAAAATATAAACTGAAAGATATCGGAAGTGAACCTTGAGGAGCGGTGGTCGGAGCGACCCCATTCTGGACCGACTTTGGTAAAAAATCATTCGTCCAATTCGAAGGTCGTGTCGTCTTTATTGACGAATCATGATTAGTTTTAGGACTCTCTAGTATGTAAAAAAAAATATAAACCGAAAGATATCGGAAGAGAAAGTTGAGGAGCGATGGTCAGAGCGACCCCATTCTGGACCAACTTTGGAAAAAATCATTCGTCCAATTCGAAGGTCTTGTCGTCTTTATTGACGAATCGCGATGAGTTTTAGGACTCTCTAGTATGTAAAAAAAAATATAAACCGAAAGATATCGGAAAGAGAAAGTTGAGCAGCGATGGTCAGAGCGTCCCCATTCCGGACCGACATTGGTAAAAATCTTTCGTTCAATTCGAAGGTCGTATCCTCTTTTTTAACGAATCGTGATGGCTTTTAGGACTCTCTAGTATGTAAAAAAATATATAGACCGAAAGATATCGGAAGGGAAACTTGAAGAGCGATGGTCGGAGCGAACCATTCAGGACCGACTTTGCTAAAAAATCATTCGTTCAATTCGAAGGTCGTATCGTCTTTATTGACGAATCGTGATGACTTTTAGGACCCTCTAGTATGTAAAAAAAAATATAAACTAAAAGATATCGGAAGGGAAACTTGAGGAGCGGTGGTCGGAGCGACCCCATTCTGGACCGACAATGGTAAAAATCTTTCGTTCAATTCGAAGGTTGTATCCTCTTTATTAACGAATCGTGATGACTTTTAGGTTTCTTTAGTATGTGTAAAAAAATATAAACCGAAAGATATCAGAAGGGAAACTTGAGGAGCGGTGGTCAGAGCGACCCCATTCCGGACCGACATTGGTAAAAATCTGTCGTCCATTTCGAAGATCGTATCCTCTTTTTTAACGAATCGTCGTGACTTTTAGGACTCTCTAGTATATGAAAAAAAATATAAACTGAAAGATATCGGAAGTGAACCTTGAGGAGCGGTGGTCGGAGCGACCCCATTCTGGACCGACTTTGGTAAAAAATCATTCGTCCAATTCGAAGGTCGTGTCGTCTTTATTGACGAATCGTGATTAGTTTTAGGACTCTCTAGTATGTAAAAAAAAATATAAACCGAAAGATATCGGAAGAGAAAGTTGAGGAGCGATGGTCAGAGCGACCCCATTCTGGACCAACTTTGGAAAAAATCATTCGTCCAATTCGAAGGTCTTGTCGTCTTTATTGACGAATCGCGATGAGTTTTAGGACTCTCTAGTATGTAAAAAAAAATATAAACCGAAAGATATCGGAAGGGAAACTTGAAGAGCGATGGTCGGAGCGAACCATTCAGGACCGACTTTGCTAAAAAATCATTCGTTCAATTCGAAGGTCGTATCGTCTTTATTGACGAATCGTGATGACTTTTAGGACCCTCTAGTATGTAAAAAAAAATATAAACTAAAAGATATCGGAAGGGAAACTTGAGGAGCGGTGGTCGGAGCGATCCCATTCTGGACCGACTATGGTAAAAATCTTTCGTTCAATTCGAAGGTTGTATCCTCTTTATTAACGAATCGTGATGACTTTTAGGTTTCTTTAGTATGTGTAAAAAAATATAAACCGAAAGATATCAGAAGGGAAACTTGAGGAGCGGTGGTCAGAGCGACCCCATTCCGGACCGACATTGGTAAAAATCTGTCGTCCATTTCGAAGATCGTATCCTCTTTTTTAACGAATCGTGTTGACTGTTAGGACTCTCTAGTATGTAAAAAAAAATATAAACTGAAAGATATCGGAAGTGAACCTTGAGGAGCGGTGGTCAGAGCGACCCCATTCTGGACCGACTTTGGTAAAAAATCATTCGTCCAATTCGAAGGTCGTGTCGTCTTTATTGACGAATCGTGATTAGTTTTAGGACTCTCTAGTATGTAAAAAAAAATATAAACCGAAAGATATCGGAAGAGAAAGTTGAGGAGCGATGGTCAGAGCGACCCCATTCTGGACCAACTTTGGAAAAAATCATTCGTCCAATTCGAAGGTCTTGTCGTCTTTATTGACGAATCGCGATGAGTTTTAGGACCCTCTAGTATGTAAAAAAAAATATAAACTGAAAGATATCGGAAGGGAAACTTGAGGAGCGGTGGTCGGAGCGACCCCATTCTGGACCGACTATGGTAAAAATCTTTCGTCCATTTCGAAGATCGTATCCTCTCTTGTAACGAATCGTGTTGACTGTTAGGACTCTCTAGTATGTAAAAAAAAATATAAACTGAAAGATATCGGAAGTGAACCTTGAGGAGCGGTGGTCAGAGCGACCCCATTCTGGACCGACTTTGGTAAAAAATCATTCGTCCAATTCGAAGGTCGTGTCGTCTTTATTGACGAATCGTGATTAGTTTTAGGACTCTCTAGTATGTAAAAAAAAATATAAACCGAAAGATATCGGAAGAGAAAGTTGAGGAGCGATGGTCAGAGCGACCCCATTCTGGACCAACTTTGGAAAAAATCATTCGTCCAATTCGAAGGTCTTGTCGTCTTTATTGACGAATCGCGATGAGTTTTAGGACTCTCTAGTATGTAAAAAAAAATATAAACCGAAAGATATCGGAAGGGAAACTTGAAGAGCGATGGTCGGAGCGAACCATTCAGGACCGACTTTGCTAAAAAATCATTCGTTCAATTCGAAGGTCGTATCGTCTTTATTGACGAATCGTGATGACTTTTAGGACCCTCTAGTATGTAAAAAAAAATATAAACTAAAAGATATCGGAAGGGAAACTTGAGGAGCGGTGGTCGGAGCGATCCCATTCTGGACCGACTATGGTAAAAATCTTTCGTTCAATTCGAAGGTTGTATCCTCTTTATTAACGAATCGTGATGACTTTTAGGTTTCTTTAGTATGTGTAAAAAAATATAAACCGAAAGATATCAGAAGGGAAACTTGAGGAGCGGTGGTCAGAGCGACCCCATTCCGGACCGACATTGGTAAAAATCTGTCGTCCATTTCGAAGATCGTATCCTCTTTTTTAACGAATCGTGTTGACTGTTAGGACTCTCTAGTATGTAAAAAAAAATATGAACTGAAAGATATCGGAAGTGAACCTTGAGGAGCGGTGGTCAGAGCGACCCCATTCTGGACCGACTTTGGTAAAAAATCATTCGTCCAATTCGAAGGTCGTGTCGTCTTTATTGACGAATCGTGATTAGTTTTAGGACTCTCTAGTATGTAAAAAAAAATATAAACCGAAAGATATCGGAAGAGAAAGTTGAGGAGCGATGGTCAGAGCGACCCCATTCTGGACCAACTTTGGAAAAAATCATTCGTCCAATTCGAAGGTCTTGTCGTCTTTATTGACGAATCGCGATGAGTTTTAGGACTCTCTAGTATGTAAAAAAAAATATAAACCGAAAGATATCGGAAGAGAAAGTTGAGGAGCGATGGTCAGAGCGACCCCATTCTGGACCAACTTTGGAAAAAATCATTCGTCCAATTCGAAGGTCTTGTCGTCTTTATTGACGAATCGCGATGAGTTTTAGGACCCTCTAGTATGTAAAAAAAAATATAAACTGAAAGATATCGGAAGGGAAACTTGAGGAGCGGTGGTCGGAGCGACCCCATTCTGGACCGACTATGGTAAAAATCTTTCGTCCATTTCGAAGATCGTATCCTCTCTTGTAACGAATCGTGTTGACTGTTAGGACTCTCTAGTATGTAAAAAAAAATATAAACTGAAAGATATCGGAAGTGAACCTTGAGGAGCGGTGGTCAGAGCGACCCCATTCTGGACCGACTTTGGTAAAAAATCATTCGTCCAATTCGAAGGTCGTGTCGTCTTTATTGACGAATCGTGATTAGTTTTAGGACTCTCTAGTATGTAAAAAAAAATATAAACCGAAAGATATCGGAAGAGAAAGTTGAGGAGCGATGGTCAGAGCGACCCCATTCTGGACCAACTTTGGAAAAAATCATTCGTCCAATTCGAAGGTCTTGTCGTCTTTATTGACGAATCGCGATGAGTTTTAGGACTCTCTAGTATGTAAAAAAAAATATAAACCGAAAGATATCGGAAGGGAAACTTGAAGAGCGATGGTCGGAGCGAACCATTCAGGACCGACTTTGCTAAAAAATCATTCGTTCAATTCGAAGGTCGTATCGTCTTTATTGACGAATCGTGATGACTTTTAGGACCCTCTAGTATGTAAAAAAAAATATAAACTAAAAGATATCGGAAGGGAAACTTGAGGAGCGGTGGTCGGAGCGATCCCATTCTGGACCGACTATGGTAAAAATCTTTCGTTCAATTCGAAGGTTGTATCCTCTTTATTAACGAATCGTGATGACTTTTAGGTTTCTTTAGTATGTGTAAAAAAATATAAACCGAAAGATATCAGAAGGGAAACTTGAGGAGCGGTGGTCAGAGCGACCCCATTCCGGACCGACATTGGTAAAAATCTGTCGTCCATTTCGAAGATCGTATCCTCTTTTTTAACGAATCGTGTTGACTGTTAGGACTCTCTAGTATGTAAAAAAAAATATGAACTGAAAGATATCGGAAGTGAACCTTGAGGAGCGGTGGTCAGAGCGACCCCATTCTGGACCGACTTTGGTAAAAAATCATTCGTCCAATTCGAAGGTCGTGTCGTCTTTATTGACGAATCGTGATTAGTTTTAGGACTCTCTAGTATGTAAAAAAAAATATAAACCGAAAGATATCGGAAGAGAAAGTTGAGGAGCGATGGTCAGAGCGACCCCATTCTGGACCAACTTTGGAAAAAATCATTCGTCCAATTCGAAGGTCTTGTCGTCTTTATTGACGAATCGCGATGAGTTTTAGGACTCTCTAGTATGTAAAAAAAAATATAAACCGAAAGATATCGGAAAGAGAAAGTTGAGCAGCGTTGGTCAGAGCGTCCCCATTCCGGACCGACATTGGTAAAAATCTTTCGTTCAATTCGAAGGTCGTATCCTCTTTTTTAACGAATCGTGATGGCTTTTAGGACTCTCTAGTATGTAAAAAAATATATAGACCGAAAGATATCGGAAGGGAAACTTGAAGAGCGATGGTCGGAGCGAACCATTCAGGACCGACTTTGCTAAAAAATCATTCGTTCAATTCGAAGGTCGTATCGTCTTTATTGACGAATCGTGATGACTTTTAGGACCCTCTAGTATGTAAAAAAAAATATAAACTAAAAGATATCGGAAGGGAAACTTGAGGAGCGGTGGTCGGAGCGACCCCATTCTGGACCGACTATGGTAAAAATCTTTCGTTCAATTCGAAGGTTGTATCCTCTTTATTAACGAATCGTGATGACTTTTAGGTTTCTTTAGTATGTGTAAAAAAATATAAACCGAAAGATATCAGAAGGGAAACTTGAGGAGCGGTGGTCAGAGCGACCCCATTCCGGACCGACATTGCTAAAAATCTGTCGTCCATTTCGAAGATCGTATCCTCTTTTTTAACGAATCGTCGTGACTTTTAGGACTCTCTAGTATATGAAAAAAAATATAAACTGAAAGATATCGGAAGTGAACCTTGAGGAGCGGTGGTCGGAGCGACCCCATTCTGGACCGACTTTGGTAAAAAATCATTCGTCCAATTCGAAGGTCGTGTCGTCTTTATTGACGAATCGTGATTAGTTTTAGGACTCTCTAGTATGTAAAAAAAAATATAAACCGAAAGATATCGGAAGAGAAAGTTGAGGAGCGATGGTCAGAGCGTCCCCATTCTGGACCGACTATGGTAAAAATCTTTCGTCCATTTCGAAGATCGTATCCTCTTTTGTAACGAATCGTGGTGACTGTTAGGACTCTCTAGTATGTAAAAAAAAATATAAACTGAAAGATATCGGAAGTGAACCTTGAGGAGCGGTGGTCGGAGCGACCCCATTCTGGACCGACTTTGGTAAAAAATCATTCGTCCAATTCGAAGGTCGTGTCGTCTTTATTGACGAATCGTGATTAGTTTTAGGACCCTCTAGTATGTAAAAAAAAATATAAACTAAAAGATATCGGAAGGGAAACTTGAGGAGCGGTGGTCGGAGCGACCCCATTCTGGACCGACTATGGTCAAAATCTTTCGTTCAATTCGAAGGTCGTATCCTCTTTTTTAACGAATCGTGATGACTTTTAGGACACTCTAGTATGTAAAAAAAATATAAACTGAAAGATATCGGAAGGGAAACTTGAGGCGCGATGGTGAGAGCGACCCCATTCCGGACCGACATTGGTAAAAATCTTTCGTTCAATTCGAAGGTCGTATCCTCTTTTTTAACGAATCGTGATGACTTTTAGGACTCTGTAGTATGTAAAAAAAACAGAAACCGAAAGATATTGCAAGGGAAACTTGAGGAGCGGTGGTCAGAGCGACCCCATTCCGGACCGCCTTTGGTAAAAATCTTTCGTTCAATTCGAAGGTCGTATCCTCTTTTTTAACGAATCGTGATGACTTTTAGGAATCTATAGTATGTAAAAAAAATATAAACCGAAAGATATCGGAAGAGAAACTTGAGTAGCGATGGTCAGAGCGACCCCATTCTGGACCGACTTTACTAAAAAATCATTCGTCCAATTCCAAGGCCGTATTCTCTTTTTTGCGAATCGTGGTGACTTTTAGGACTCTTTAGTATGTGAAAAAAAATATAAACCGAGAGATATGAGAAGGGAAACTTGAGGAGCGGTGGTCAGAGCGACACCATTCCGGACCGACATTGGTAAAAATCTTTTGTTCAATTGGAAGGTCGTATCCTCTTTTTTAACGAATCGTGATGACTTTTAGGATGCTATAGTATGTAAAAAAAAATATAAACCGAAAGATATCGGAAGAGAAACTTGAGGAGCGGTGGTCAGAGCGACCCCATTCCGGACCGACTTTGGTAAAAATCTTTCGATCAATTCGAAGGTCGTATCCTCTTTTTTAACGAATCGTGATGACTTTTAGGACTCTCTAGTGTGTAAACAAAAATATAAACCGAAAGATATCGGTAGAGAAACTTGAGGAGCGATGGTCAGAGCGACCCATTCTGGACCGACTTTGGTAAAAAATCATTCGTCCAATTCGAAGGTCGTGTCGTCTTTATTGACGAATCGTGATGACTTTTAGGACTCTCTAGTATGTAAAAAAAAATATGTACTGAAAGATATCGGAAGGGAAACTTGAGGAGCGGTGGTCGGAGCGACCCCATTCTGGACCGACTATGGTAAAAAATCATTCGTCCATTTCGAAGGTCGTATCTTCTCTTTTAACGAATCGTGGTGACTTTTAGGACTCTCTAGTATGTAAAAAAAATATATACTGAAAGATATCGGAAGGGAAACTTGAGGAGCGGTGGTCGGAGCGACCCCATTCTGGACCGACTTTGGTAAAAAATCATTCGTCCAATTCGAAGGTCGTGTCGTCTTTTTTAACGAATCGTGATGACTTTTAGGACTCTCTAGTATGTAAAAAAAAATATAAACCGAAAGATATCGGAAGGGAAACTTGAGGAGCGGTGGTCGGAGCGACCCCATTCTGGTCCGACTTTGGTAAAAAATCATTCGTTCAATTCGAAGGTCGTGTCGTCTTTATTGACGAATCGTGATGACTTTTAGGACTCTCTAGTAAGTAAAAAAAAATATAAACTGAAAGATATCGGAAGTGAAACTTGAGGAGCCGTGGTCGGATCGACCGCATTCTGGACCGACTTTGCTAAAAAATCATTCGTCCAATTCCAAGGTCGTATTCTCTTTTTGCGAATCGTGGTGACTTTTAGGAAGACTCTTTAGTATGTGAAAAAAATATAAACCGAAAGATATGAGGAGGGAAACTTGAGGAGCGGTGGTCAGAGCGACCCCATTCCGGACCGACATTGGTAAAAATCTTTCGTTCAATTGGAAGGTCGTATCCTATTTTTTAACCAATCGTGATGACTTTTAGGACTCTCTAGTATGTAAAAAAAAATATAAACCGAAAGATATTAGAAGGGAAACTTGAGGAGCGGTGGTCAGAGCGACCCCATTTCGGACCGATTTTGGTAAAAATCTTTCGTTCAATTCGAAGGTCATATCCTCTTTTTTAACGAATCATGATGGCTTTTAGGACTCTCCAGTATGTAAAAAAAATATAATCCGAAAGATATCGGAAGGGAAACCTGAAGAGCGGTGGTCGGAGCGAACCATTCTGGACTGACTTTGATAAAAAATAATTCGTCCATTTCGAAGGTCGTATCCTCTTTTTAACGAATCGTGATGAGTTTTAGGACTCTCTAGTATGTAAAAAAAATCATAAACCGAAAGATATCGCAAGAGAAAGTTGAGGAGCGATGGTCAGAGCGACCCCATTCTGGACCGACTTTGGTAAAAAATCATTCGTCCAATACGAAGGTCGTGTCGTCTTTATTGACGAATCGTGATGACTTTTAGGACTCTCTAGTATGTAAAAAAAATATAAACCGAAAGATATCGGAAGGGAAACTTGAAGAGCGATGGTCGGAGCGAACCATTCTGGACTGACTTTGATAAAAAATAATTCGTCCATTTCGAAGGTCGTATCCTCTTTTTAACGAATCGTGATGAGTTTTAGGACTCTCTAGTATGTAAAAAAAATCATAAACCGAAAGATATCGCAAGAGAAAGTTGAGGAGCGATGGTCAGAGCGACCCCATTCTGGACCGACTTTGGTAAAAAATCATTCGTCCAATACGAAGGTCGTGTCGTCTTTATTGACGAATCGTGATGACTTTTAGGACTCTCTAGTATGTAAAAAAAATATAAACCGAAAGATATCGGTAGGGAAACTTGAAGAGCGATGGTCGGAGCGAACCATTCAGGACCGACTTTGCTAAAAAATCATTCGTCCATTTCGAAGGTCGTATCCTCTTTTTTAACGAATCGTGATGACCTTTAGGACTCTCTAGTATGTAAAAAAAATATAAACCGAAAGATATCGGTAGGGAAACTTGAAGAGCGATGGTCGGAGCGAACCATTCAGGACCGACTTTGCTAAAAAATCATTCGTCCATTTCAAAGGTCGTATCCTCTTTTTTAACGAATCGTGATGACTTTTAGGACTCTCTAGTATGTAAAAAAAAATATAAACTGAAAGATATCGGAAGGGAAACTTGAGGAGCGGTGGTCGGAGCGACCCCATTCTGGACCGACTATTGTAAAAATCTTTCGTTCAATTCGAAGGTCGTATCCTCTTTTTTAACGAATCGTGATGACTTTTAGGACTCTGTAGTATGTAAAAAAAACAGAAACCGAAAGATATTGCAAGGGAAACTTGAGGAGCGGTGGTCAGAGCGACCCCATTCCGGACCGCCTTTGGTAAAAATCTTTCGTTCAATTCGAAGGTCGTATCCTCTTTTTTAACGAATCGTGATGACTTTTAGGACTCTCTAGTATGTAAAAAAAATATAAACCGAAAGATATCGGTAGGGAAACTTGAAGAGCGATGGTCGGAGCGAACCATTCAGGACCGACTTTGCTAAAAAATCATTCGTCCATTTCGAAGGTCGTATCCTCTTTTTTAACGAATCGTGATGACTTTTAGGACTCTCTAGTATGTAAAAAAAATATAAACCGAAAGATATCGGTAGGGAAACTTGAAGAGCGATGGTCGGAGCGAACCATTCAGGACCGACTTTGCTAAAAAATCATTCGTCCATTTCAAAGGTCGTATCCTCTTTTTTAACGAATCGTGATGACTTTTAGGACTCTCAAGTATGTAAAAAAAAATATAAACTGAAAGATATCGGAAGGGAAACTTGAGGCGCGATGGTCAGAGCGAGCCCATTCCGGACCGACATTGTTAAAAATCTTTCGTTCAATTCGAAGGTCGTATCCTCTTTTTTAACGAATCGTGATGACTTTTAGGACTCTATAGTATGTAAAAAAAAATATGATCCGAAAGATATCGGAAGAAAAACTTGAGGAGCGATGGTCAGAGCGACCCCATTCCGGACCGCCTTTGGTAAAAATCTTTCGTTCAATTCGAAGGTCGTATCCTCTTTTTTAACGAATCGTGATGACTTTTAGGACTCTGTAGTATGTAAAAAAAACAGAAACCGAAAGATATTGCAAGGGAAACTTGAGGAGCGGTGGTCAGAGCGACCCCATTCCGGACCGCCTTTGGTAAAAATCTTTCGTTCAATTCGAAGGTCGTATCCTCTTTTTTAACGAATCGTGATGACTTTTAGGAATCTATAGTATGTAAAAAAAATATAAACCGAAAGATATCGGAAGAGAAACTTGAGTAGCGATGGTCAGAGCGACCCCATTCTGGACCGACTTTACTAAAAAATCATTCGTCCAATTCCAAGGCCGTATTCTCTTTTTTGCGAATCGTGGTGACTTTTAGGACTCTTTAGTATGTGAAAAAAAATATAAACCGAGAGATATGAGAAGGGAAACTTGAGGAGCGGTGGTCAGAGCGACACCATTCCGGACCGACATTGGTAAAAATCTTTTGTTCAATTGGAAGGTCGTATCCTCTTTTTTAACGAATCGTGATGACTTTTAGGATGCTATAGTATGTAAAAAAAAATATAAACCGAAAGATATCGGAAGAGAAACTTGAGGAGCGGTGGTCAGAGCGACCCCATTCCGGACCGACTTTGGTAAAAATCTTTCGATCAATTCGAAGGTCGTATCCTCTTTTTTAACGAATCGTGATGACTTTTAGGACTCTCTAGTGTGTAAACAAAAATATAAACCGAAAGATATCGGTAGAGAAACTTGAGGAGCGATGGTCAGAGCGACCCATTCTGGACCGACTTTGGTAAAAAATCATTCGTCCAATTCGAAGGTCGTGTCGTCTTTATTGACGAATCGTGATGACTTTTAGGACTCTCTAGTATGTAAAAAAAAATATGTACTGAAAGATATCGGAAGGGAAACTTGAGGAGCGGTGGTCGGAGCGACCCCATTCTGGACCGACTATGGTAAAAAATCATTCGTCCATTTCGAAGGTCGTATCTTCTCTTTTAACGAATCGTGGTGACTTTTAGGACTCTCTAGTATGTAAAAAAAATATATACTGAAAGATATCGGAAGGGAAACTTGAGGAGCGGTGGTCGGAGCGACCCCATTCTGGACCGACTTTGGTAAAAAATCATTCGTCCAATTCGAAGGTCGTGTCGTCTTTTTTAACGAATCGTGATGACTTTTAGGACTCTCTAGTATGTAAAAAAAAATATAAACCGAAAGATATCGGAAGGGAAACTTGAGGAGCGGTGGTCGGAGCGACCCCATTCTGGTCCGACTTTGGTAAAAAATCATTCGTTCAATTCGAAGGTCGTGTCGTCTTTATTGACGAATCGTGATGACTTTTAGGACTCTCTAGTAAGTAAAAAAAAATATAAACTGAAAGATATCGGAAGTGAAACTTGAGGAGCCGTGGTCGGATCGACCGCATTCTGGACCGACTTTGCTAAAAAATCATTCGTCCAATTCCAAGGTCGTATTCTCTTTTTGCGAATCGTGGTGACTTTTAGGAAGACTCTTTAGTATGTGAAAAAAATATAAACCGAAAGATATGAGGAGGGAAACTTGAGGAGCGGTGGTCAGAGCGACCCCATTCCGGACCGACATTGGTAAAAATCTTTCGTTCAATTGGAAGGTCGTATCCTATTTTTTAACCAATCGTGATGACTTTTAGGACTCTCTAGTATGTAAAAAAAAATATAAACCGAAAGATATTAGAAGGGAAACTTGAGGAGCGGTGGTCAGAGCGACCCCATTTCGGACCGATTTTGGTAAAAATCTTTCGTTCAATTCGAAGGTCATATCCTCTTTTTTAACGAATCATGATGGCTTTTAGGACTCTCCAGTATGTAAAAAAAATATAATCCGAAAGATATCGGAAGGGAAACCTGAAGAGCGGTGGTCGGAGCGAACCATTCTGGACTGACTTTGATAAAAAATAATTCGTCCATTTCGAAGGTCGTATCCTCTTTTTAACGAATCGTGATGAGTTTTAGGACTCTCTAGTATGTAAAAAAAATCATAAACCGAAAGATATCGCAAGAGAAAGTTGAGGAGCGATGGTCAGAGCGACCCCATTCTGGACCGACTTTGGTAAAAAATCATTCGTCCAATACGAAGGTCGTGTCGTCTTTATTGACGAATCGTGATGACTTTTAGGACTCTCTAGTATGTAAAAAAAATATAAACCGAAAGATATCGGAAGGGAAACTTGAAGAGCGATGGTCGGAGCGAACCATTCTGGACTGACTTTGATAAAAAATAATTCGTCCATTTCGAAGGTCGTATCCTCTTTTTAACGAATCGTGATGAGTTTTAGGACTCTCTAGTATGTAAAAAAAATCATAAACCGAAAGATATCGCAAGAGAAAGTTGAGGAGCGATGGTCAGAGCGACCCCATTCTGGACCGACTTTGGTAAAAAATCATTCGTCCAATACGAAGGTCGTGTCGTCTTTATTGACGAATCGTGATGACTTTTAGGACTCTCTAGTATGTAAAAAAAATATAAACCGAAAGATATCGGTAGGGAAACTTGAAGAGCGATGGTCGGAGCGAACCATTCAGGACCGACTTTGCTAAAAAATCATTCGTCCATTTCGAAGGTCGTATCCTCTTTTTTAACGAATCGTGATGACCTTTAGGACTCTCTAGTATGTAAAAAAAATATAAACCGAAAGATATCGGTAGGGAAACTTGAAGAGCGATGGTCGGAGCGAACCATTCAGGACCGACTTTGCTAAAAAATCATTCGTCCATTTCAAAGGTCGTATCCTCTTTTTTAACGAATCGTGATGACTTTTAGGACTCTCTAGTATGTAAAAAAAAATATAAACTGAAAGATATCGGAAGGGAAACTTGAGGAGCGGTGGTCGGAGCGACCCCATTCTGGACCGACTATTGTAAAAATCTTTCGTTCAATTCGAAGGTCGTATCCTCTTTTTTAACGAATCGTGATGACTTTTAGGACTCTGTAGTATGTAAAAAAAACAGAAACCGAAAGATATTGCAAGGGAAACTTGAGGAGCGGTGGTCAGAGCGACCCCATTCCGGACCGCCTTTGGTAAAAATCTTTCGTTCAATTCGAAGGTCGTATCCTCTTTTTTAACGAATCGTGATGACTTTTAGGACTCTCTAGTATGTAAAAAAAATATAAACCGAAAGATATCGGTAGGGAAACTTGAAGAGCGATGGTCGGAGCGAACCATTCAGGACCGACTTTGCTAAAAAATCATTCGTCCATTTCGAAGGTCGTATCCTCTTTTTTAACGAATCGTGATGACTTTTAGGACTCTCTAGTATGTAAAAAAAATATAAACCGAAAGATATCGGTAGGGAAACTTGAAGAGCGATGGTCGGAGCGAACCATTCAGGACCGACTTTGCTAAAAAATCATTCGTCCATTTCAAAGGTCGTATCCTCTTTTTTAACGAATCGTGATGACTTTTAGGACTCTCAAGTATGTAAAAAAAAATATAAACTGAAAGATATCGGAAGGGAAACTTGAGGCGCGATGGTCAGAGCGAGCCCATTCCGGACCGACATTGTTAAAAATCTTTCGTTCAATTCGAAGGTCGTATCCTCTTTTTTAACGAATCGTGATGACTTTTAGGACTCTATAGTATGTAAAAAAAAATATGATCCGAAAGATATCGGAAGAAAAACTTGAGGAGCGATGGTCAGAGCGACCCCATTCCGGACCGCCTTTGGTAAAAATCTTTCGTTCAATTCGAAGGTCGTATCCTCTTTTTTAACGAATCGTGATGACTTTTAGGAATCTATAGTATGTAAAAAAAATATAAACCGAAAGATATCGGAAGAGAAACTTGAGTAGCGATGGTCAGAGCGACCCCATTCTGGACCGACTTTACTAAAAAATCATTCGTCCAATTCCAAGGCCGTATTCTCTTTTTTGCGAATCGTGGTGACTTTTAGGACTCTTTAGTATGTGAAAAAAAATATAAACCGAGAGATATGAGAAGGGAAACTTGAGGAGCGGTGGTCAGAGCGACACCATTCCGGACCGACATTGGTAAAAATCTTTTGTTCAATTGGAAGGTCGTATCCTCTTTTTTAACGAATCGTGATGACTTTTAGGATGCTATAGTATGTAAAAAAAAATATAAACCGAAAGATATCGGAAGAGAAACTTGAGGAGCGGTGGTCAGAGCGACCCCATTCCGGACCGACTTTGGTAAAAATCTTTCGATCAATTCGAAGGTCGTATCCTCTTTTTTAACGAATCGTGATGACTTTTAGGACTCTCTAGTGTGTAAACAAAAATATAAACCGAAAGATATCGGTAGAGAAACTTGAGGAGCGATGGTCAGAGCGACCCATTCTGGACCGACTTTGGTAAAAAATCATTCGTCCAATTCGAAGGTCGTGTCGTCTTTATTGACGAATCGTGATGACTTTTAGGACTCTCTAGTATGTAAAAAAAAATATGTACTGAAAGATATCGGAAGGGAAACTTGAGGAGCGGTGGTCGGAGCGACCCCATTCTGGACCGACTATGGTAAAAAATCATTCGTCCATTTCGAAGGTCGTATCTTCTCTTTTAACGAATCGTGGTGACTTTTAGGACTCTCTAGTATGTAAAAAAAATATATACTGAAAGATATCGGAAGGGAAACTTGAGGAGCGGTGGTCGGAGCGACCCCATTCTGGACCGACTTTGGTAAAAAATCATTCGTCCAATTCGAAGGTCGTGTCGTCTTTTTTAACGAATCGTGATGACTTTTAGGACTCTCTAGTATGTAAAAAAAAATATAAACCGAAAGATATCGGAAGGGAAACTTGAGGAGCGGTGGTCGGAGCGACCCCATTCTGGTCCGACTTTGGTAAAAAATCATTCGTTCAATTCGAAGGTCGTGTCGTCTTTATTGACGAATCGTGATGACTTTTAGGACTCTCTAGTAAGTAAAAAAAAATATAAACTGAAAGATATCGGAAGTGAAACTTGAGGAGCCGTGGTCGGATCGACCGCATTCTGGACCGACTTTGCTAAAAAATCATTCGTCCAATTCCAAGGTCGTATTCTCTTTTTGCGAATCGTGGTGACTTTTAGGAAGACTCTTTAGTATGTGAAAAAAATATAAACCGAAAGATATGAGGAGGGAAACTTGAGGAGCGGTGGTCAGAGCGACCCCATTCCGGACCGACATTGGTAAAAATCTTTCGTTCAATTGGAAGGTCGTATCCTATTTTTTAACCAATCGTGATGACTTTTAGGACTCTCTAGTATGTAAAAAAAAATATAAACCGAAAGATATTAGAAGGGAAACTTGAGGAGCGGTGGTCAGAGCGACCCCATTTCGGACCGATTTTGGTAAAAATCTTTCGTTCAATTCGAAGGTCATATCCTCTTTTTTAACGAATCATGATGGCTTTTAGGACTCTCCAGTATGTAAAAAAAATATAATCCGAAAGATATCGGAAGGGAAACCTGAAGAGCGGTGGTCGGAGCGAACCATTCTGGACTGACTTTGATAAAAAATAATTCGTCCATTTCGAAGGTCGTATCCTCTTTTTAACGAATCGTGATGAGTTTTAGGACTCTCTAGTATGTAAAAAAAATCATAAACCGAAAGATATCGCAAGAGAAAGTTGAGGAGCGATGGTCAGAGCGACCCCATTCTGGACCGACTTTGGTAAAAAATCATTCGTCCAATACGAAGGTCGTGTCGTCTTTATTGACGAATCGTGATGACTTTTAGGACTCTCTAGTATGTAAAAAAAATATAAACCGAAAGATATCGGAAGGGAAACTTGAAGAGCGATGGTCGGAGCGAACCATTCTGGACTGACTTTGATAAAAAATAATTCGTCCATTTCGAAGGTCGTATCCTCTTTTTAACGAATCGTGATGAGTTTTAGGACTCTCTAGTATGTAAAAAAAATCATAAACCGAAAGATATCGCAAGAGAAAGTTGAGGAGCGATGGTCAGAGCGACCCCATTCTGGACCGACTTTGGTAAAAAATCATTCGTCCAATACGAAGGTCGTGTCGTCTTTATTGACGAATCGTGATGACTTTTAGGACTCTCTAGTATGTAAAAAAAATATAAACCGAAAGATATCGGTAGGGAAACTTGAAGAGCGATGGTCGGAGCGAACCATTCAGGACCGACTTTGCTAAAAAATCATTCGTCCATTTCGAAGGTCGTATCCTCTTTTTTAACGAATCGTGATGACCTTTAGGACTCTCTAGTATGTAAAAAAAATATAAACCGAAAGATATCGGTAGGGAAACTTGAAGAGCGATGGTCGGAGCGAACCATTCAGGACCGACTTTGCTAAAAAATCATTCGTCCATTTCAAAGGTCGTATCCTCTTTTTTAACGAATCGTGATGACTTTTAGGACTCTCTAGTATGTAAAAAAAAATATAAACTGAAAGATATCGGAAGGGAAACTTGAGGAGCGGTGGTCGGAGCGACCCCATTCTGGACCGACTATTGTAAAAATCTTTCGTTCAATTCGAAGGTCGTATCCTCTTTTTTAACGAATCGTGATGACTTTTAGGACTCTGTAGTATGTAAAAAAAACAGAAACCGAAAGATATTGCAAGGGAAACTTGAGGAGCGGTGGTCAGAGCGACCCCATTCCGGACCGCCTTTGGTAAAAATCTTTCGTTCAATTCGAAGGTCGTATCCTCTTTTTTAACGAATCGTGATGACTTTTAGGACTCTCTAGTATGTAAAAAAAATATAAACCGAAAGATATCGGTAGGGAAACTTGAAGAGCGATGGTCGGAGCGAACCATTCAGGACCGACTTTGCTAAAAAATCATTCGTCCATTTCGAAGGTCGTATCCTCTTTTTTAACGAATCGTGATGACTTTTAGGACTCTCTAGTATGTAAAAAAAATATAAACCGAAAGATATCGGTAGGGAAACTTGAAGAGCGATGGTCGGAGCGAACCATTCAGGACCGACTTTGCTAAAAAATCATTCGTCCATTTCAAAGGTCGTATCCTCTTTTTTAACGAATCGTGATGACTTTTAGGACTCTCAAGTATGTAAAAAAAAATATAAACTGAAAGATATCGGAAGGGAAACTTGAGGCGCGATGGTCAGAGCGAGCCCATTCCGGACCGACATTGTTAAAAATCTTTCGTTCAATTCGAAGGTCGTATCCTCTTTTTTAACGAATCGTGATGACTTTTAGGACTCTATAGTATGTAAAAAAAAATATGATCCGAAAGATATCGGAAGAAAAACTTGAGGAGCGATGGTCAGAGCGACCCCATTCCGGACCGCCTTTGGTAAAAATCTTTCGTTCAATTCGAAGGTCGTATCCTCTTTTTTAACGAATCGTGATGACTTTTAGGAATCTATAGTATGTAAAAAAAATATAAACCGAAAGATATCGGAAGAGAAACTTGAGTAGCGATGGTCAGAGCGACCCCATTCTGGACCGACTTTACTAAAAAATCATTCGTCCAATTCCAAGGCCGTATTCTCTTTTTTGCGAATCGTGGTGACTTTTAGAACTCTTTAGTATGTGAAAAAAAATATAAACCGAGAGATATGAGAAGGGAAACTTGAGGAGCGGTGGTCAGAGCGACACCATTCCGGACCGACATTGGTAAAAATCTTTTGTTCAATTGGAAGGTCGTATCCTCTTTTTTAACGAATCGTGATGACTTTTAGGATGCTATAGTATGTAAAAAAAAATATAAACCGAAAGATATCGGAAGAGAAACTTGAGGAGCGGTGGTCAGAGCGACCCCATTCCGGACCGACTTTGGTAAAAATCTTTCGATCAATTCGAAGGTCGTATCCTCTTTTTTAACGAATCGTGATGACTTTTAGGACTCTCTAGTGTGTAAACAAAAATATAAACCGAAAGATATCGGTAGAGAAACTTGAGGAGCGATGGTCAGAGCGACCCATTCTGGACCGACTTTGGTAAAAAATCATTCGTCCAATTCGAAGGTCGTGTCGTCTTTATTGACGAATCGTGATGACTTTTAGGACTCTCTAGTATGTAAAAAAAAATATGTACTGAAAGATATCGGAAGGGAAACTTGAGGAGCGGTGGTCGGAGCGACCCCATTCTGGACCGACTATGGTAAAAAATCATTCGTCCATTTCGAAGGTCGTATCTTCTCTTTTAACGAATCGTGGTGACTTTTAGGACTCTCTAGTATGTAAAAAAAATATATACTGAAAGATATCGGAAGGGAAACTTGAGGAGCGGTGGTCGGAGCGACCCCATTCTGGACCGACTTTGGTAAAAAATCATTCGTCCAATTCGAAGGTCGTGTCGTCTTTTTTAACGAATCGTGATGACTTTTAGGACTCTCTAGTATGTAAAAAAAAATATAAACCGAAAGATATCGGAAGGGAAACTTGAGGAGCGGTGGTCGGAGCGACCCCATTCTGGTCCGACTTTGGTAAAAAATCATTCGTTCAATTCGAAGGTCGTGTCGTCTTTATTGACGAATCGTGATGACTTTTAGGACTCTCTAGTAAGTAAAAAAAAATATAAACTGAAAGATATCGGAAGTGAAACTTGAGGAGCCGTGGTCGGATCGACCGCATTCTGGACCGACTTTGCTAAAAAATCATTCGTCCAATTCCAAGGTCGTATTCTCTTTTTGCGAATCGTGGTGACTTTTAGGAAGACTCTTTAGTATGTGAAAAAAATATAAACCGAAAGATATGAGGAGGGAAACTTGAGGAGCGGTGGTCAGAGCGACCCCATTCCGGACCGACATTGGTAAAAATCTTTCGTTCAATTGGAAGGTCGTATCCTATTTTTTAACCAATCGTGATGACTTTTAGGACTCTCTAGTATGTAAAAAAAAATATAAACCGAAAGATATTAGAAGGGAAACTTGAGGAGCGGTGGTCAGAGCGACCCCATTTCGGACCGATTTTGGTAAAAATCTTTCGTTCAATTCGAAGGTCATATCCTCTTTTTTAACGAATCATGATGGCTTTTAGGACTCTCCAGTATGTAAAAAAAATATAATCCGAAAGATATCGGAAGGGAAACCTGAAGAGCGGTGGTCGGAGCGAACCATTCTGGACTGACTTTGATAAAAAATAATTCGTCCATTTCGAAGGTCGTATCCTCTTTTTAACGAATCGTGATGAGTTTTAGGACTCTCTAGTATGTAAAAAAAATCATAAACCGAAAGATATCGCAAGAGAAAGTTGAGGAGCGATGGTCAGAGCGACCCCATTCTGGACCGACTTTGGTAAAAAATCATTCGTCCAATACGAAGGTCGTGTCGTCTTTATTGACGAATCGTGATGACTTTTAGGACTCTCTAGTATGTAAAAAAAATATAAACCGAAAGATATCGGAAGGGAAACTTGAAGAGCGATGGTCGGAGCGAACCATTCTGGACTGACTTTGATAAAAAATAATTCGTCCATTTCGAAGGTCGTATCCTCTTTTTAACGAATCGTGATGAGTTTTAGGACTCTCTAGTATGTAAAAAAAATCATAAACCGAAAGATATCGCAAGAGAAAGTTGAGGAGCGATGGTCAGAGCGACCCCATTCTGGACCGACTTTGGTAAAAAATCATTCGTCCAATACGAAGGTCGTGTCGTCTTTATTGACGAATCGTGATGACTTTTAGGACTCTCTAGTATGTAAAAAAAATATAAACCGAAAGATATCGGTAGGGAAACTTGAAGAGCGATGGTCGGAGCGAACCATTCAGGACCGACTTTGCTAAAAAATCATTCGTCCATTTCGAAGGTCGTATCCTCTTTTTTAACGAATCGTGATGACCTTTAGGACTCTCTAGTATGTAAAAAAAATATAAACCGAAAGATATCGGTAGGGAAACTTGAAGAGCGATGGTCGGAGCGAACCATTCAGGACCGACTTTGCTAAAAAATCATTCGTCCATTTCAAAGGTCGTATCCTCTTTTTTAACGAATCGTGATGACTTTTAGGACTCTCTAGTATGTAAAAAAAAATATAAACTGAAAGATATCGGAAGGGAAACTTGAGGAGCGGTGGTCGGAGCGACCCCATTCTGGACCGACTATTGTAAAAATCTTTCGTTCAATTCGAAGGTCGTATCCTCTTTTTTAACGAATCGTGATGACTTTTAGGACTCTGTAGTATGTAAAAAAAACAGAAACCGAAAGATATTGCAAGGGAAACTTGAGGAGCGGTGGTCAGAGCGACCCCATTCCGGACCGCCTTTGGTAAAAATCTTTCGTTCAATTCGAAGGTCGTATCCTCTTTTTTAACGAATCGTGATGACTTTTAGGACTCTCTAGTATGTAAAAAAAATATAAACCGAAAGATATCGGTAGGGAAACTTGAAGAGCGATGGTCGGAGCGAACCATTCAGGACCGACTTTGCTAAAAAATCATTCGTCCATTTCGAAGGTCGTATCCTCTTTTTTAACGAATCGTGATGACTTTTAGGACTCTCTAGTATGTAAAAAAAATATAAACCGAAAGATATCGGTAGGGAAACTTGAAGAGCGATGGTCGGAGCGAACCATTCAGGACCGACTTTGCTAAAAAATCATTCGTCCATTTCAAAGGTCGTATCCTCTTTTTTAACGAATCGTGATGACTTTTAGGACTCTCAAGTATGTAAAAAAAAATATAAACTGAAAGATATCGGAAGGGAAACTTGAGGCGCGATGGTCAGAGCGAGCCCATTCCGGACCGACATTGTTAAAAATCTTTCGTTCAATTCGAAGGTCGTATCCTCTTTTTTAACGAATCGTGATGACTTTTAGGACTCTATAGTATGTAAAAAAAAATATGATCCGAAAGATATCGGAAGAAAAACTTGAGGAGCGATGGTCAGAGCGACCCCATTCTGGACCGACTTGGCTAAAAAATCATTCGTCCAATTCAAAGTTCGTATTCTCTTTTTCGGCGAATCGTGGTGACTTTAAGGACTCTTTAGTATGTGTAAAAAAATATAAACCGAAAGATATCAGAAGGGAAACTTGAGGAGCGGTGGTCAGAGCGACCCCATTCCGGACCGACATTGGTAAAAATCTGTCGTCCATTTCGAAGATCGTATCCTCTTTTTTAACGAATCGTGGTGACTTTTAGGACTCTCTAGTATATGAAAAAATATATAAACTGAAAGATATCGGAAGTGAACCTTGAGGAGCGGTGGTCGGAGCGACCCCATTCTGGACCGACTTTGGTAAAAAATCATTCGTCCAATTCGAAGGTCGTGTCGTCTTTATTGACGAATCGTGATTAGTTTTAGGACTCTCTAGTATGTAAAAAAAAATATAAACCGAAAGATATCGGAAGAGAAAGTTGAGGAGCGATGGTCAGAGCGTCCCCATTCCGGACCGACATTGGTAAAAATCTTTCGTTCAATTCGAAGGTCGTATCCTCTTTTTTAACGAATCCTGATGACTTTTAGCACTCTCTAGTATGTAAAAAAATATATAAACCGAAAGATATCGGAAGGGAAACTTGAGGAGCGGTGGTCGGAGCGACCCCATTCTGGACCGACTATGGTAAAAATCTTTCGTCCATTTCGAAGATCGTATCCTCTCTTGTAACGAATCGTGTTGACTGTTAGGACTCTCTAGTATGTAAAAAAAAATATAAACTGAAAGATATCGGAAGTGAACCTTGAGGAGCGGTGGTCGGAGCGACCCCATTCTGGACCGACTTTGGTAAAAAATCATTCGTCCAATTCGAAGGTCGTGTCGTCTTTATTGACGAATCGTGATGACTTTTAGGACCCTCTAGTATGTAAAAAAAAATATAAACTGAAAGATATCGGAAGGGAAACTTGAGGAGCGGTGGTCGGAGCGACCCCATTCTGGACCGACTATGGTAAAAATCTTTCGTCCATTTCGAAGATCGTATCCTCTCTTGTAACGAATCGTGTTGACTGTTAGGACTCTCTAGTATGTAAAAAAAAATATAAACTGAAAGATATCGGAAGTGAAACTTGAGGAGCGGTGGTCGGAGCGACCCCATTCTGGACCGACTTTGGTAAAAAATCATTCGTCCAATTCGAAGGTCGTGTCGTCTTTATTGACGAATCATGATTAGTTTTAGGACTCTCTAGTATGTAAAAAAAAATATAAACCAAAAGATATCGGAAGAGAAAGTTGAGGAGCGATGGTCAGAGCGACCCCATTCTGGACCAACTTTGGAAAAAATCATTCGTCCAATTCGAAGGTCTTGTCGTCTTTATTGACGAATCGCGATGAGTTTTAGGACTCTCTAGTATGTAAAAAAAAATATAAACCGAAAGATATCGGAAAGAGAAAGTTGAGCAGCGATGGTCAGAGCGTCCCCATTCCGGACCGACATTGGTAAAAATCTTTCGTTCAATTCGAAGGTCGTATCCTCTTTTTTAACGAATCGTGATGGCTTTTAGGACTCTCTAGTATGTAAAAAAATATATAGACCGAAAGATATCGGAAGGGAAACTTGAAGAGCGATGGTCGGAGCGAACCATTCAGGACCGACTTTGCTAAAAAATCATTCGTTCAATTCGAAGGTCGTATCGTCTTTATTGACGAATCGTGATGACTTTTAGGACCCTCTAGTATGTAAAAAAAAATATAAACTAAAAGATATCGGAAGGGAAACTTGAGGAGCGGTGGTCGGAGCGACCCCATTCTGGACCGACAATGGTAAAAATCTTTCGTTCAATTCGAAGGTTGTATCCTCTTTATTAACGAATCGTGATGACTTTTAGGTTTCTTTAGTATGTGTAAAAAAATATAAACCGAAAGATATCAGAAGGGAAACTTGAGGAGCGGTGGTCAGAGCGACCCCATTCCGGACCGACATTGGTAAAAATCTGTCGTCCATTTCGAAGATCGTATCCTCTTTTTTAACGAATCGTCGTGACTTTTAGGACTCTCTAGTATATGAAAAAAAATATAAACTGAAAGATATCGGAAGTGAACCTTGAGGAGCGGTGGTCGGAGCGACCCCATTCTGGACCGACTTTGGTAAAAAATCATTCGTCCAATTCGAAGGTCGTGTCGTCTTTATTGACGAATCGTGATTAGTTTTAGGACTCTCTAGTATGTAAAAAAAAATATAAACCGAAAGATATCGGAAGAGAAAGTTGAGGAGCGATGGTCAGAGCGACCCCATTCTGGACCAACTTTGGAAAAAATCATTCGTCCAATTCGAAGGTCTTGTCGTCTTTATTGACGAATCGCGATGAGTTTTAGGACTCTCTAGTATGTAAAAAAAAATATAAACCGAAAGATATCGGAAGGGAAACTTGAAGAGCGATGGTCGGAGCGAACCATTCAGGACCGACTTTGCTAAAAAATCATTCGTTCAATTCGAAGGTCGTATCGTCTTTATTGACGAATCGTGATGACTTTTAGGACCCTCTAGTATGTAAAAAAAAATATAAACTAAAAGATATCGGAAGGGAAACTTGAGGAGCGGTGGTCGGAGCGATCCCATTCTGGACCGACTATGGTAAAAATCTTTCGTTCAATTCGAAGGTTGTATCCTCTTTATTAACGAATCGTGATGACTTTTAGGTTTCTTTAGTATGTGTAAAAAAATATAAACCGAAAGATATCAGAAGGGAAACTTGAGGAGCGGTGGTCAGAGCGACCCCATTCCGGACCGACATTGGTAAAAATCTGTCGTCCATTTCGAAGATCGTATCCTCTTTTTTAACGAATCGTGTTGACTGTTAGGACTCTCTAGTATGTAAAAAAAAATATAAACTGAAAGATATCGGAAGTGAACCTTGAGGAGCGGTGGTCAGAGCGACCCCATTCTGGACCGACTTTGGTAAAAAATCATTCGTCCAATTCGAAGGTCGTGTCGTCTTTATTGACGAATCGTGATTAGTTTTAGGACTCTCTAGTATGTAAAAAAAAATATAAACCGAAAGATATCGGAAGAGAAAGTTGAGGAGCGATGGTCAGAGCGACCCCATTCTGGACCAACTTTGGAAAAAATCATTCGTCCAATTCGAAGGTCTTGTCGTCTTTATTGACGAATCGCGATGAGTTTTAGGACCCTCTAGTATGTAAAAAAAAATATAAACTGAAAGATATCGGAAGGGAAACTTGAGGAGCGGTGGTCGGAGCGACCCCATTCTGGACCGACTATGGTAAAAATCTTTCGTCCATTTCGAAGATCGTATCCTCTCTTGTAACGAATCGTGTTGACTGTTAGGACTCTCTAGTATGTAAAAAAAAATATAAACTGAAAGATATCGGAAGTGAACCTTGAGGAGCGGTGGTCAGAGCGACCCCATTCTGGACCGACTTTGGTAAAAAATCATTCGTCCAATTCGAAGGTCGTGTCGTCTTTATTGACGAATCGTGATTAGTTTTAGGACTCTCTAGTATGTAAAAAAAAATATAAACCGAAAGATATCGGAAGAGAAAGTTGAGGAGCGATGGTCAGAGCGACCCCATTCTGGACCAACTTTGGAAAAAATCATTCGTCCAATTCGAAGGTCTTGTCGTCTTTATTGACGAATCGCGATGAGTTTTAGGACTCTCTAGTATGTAAAAAAAAATATAAACCGAAAGATATCGGAAGGGAAACTTGAAGAGCGATGGTCGGAGCGAACCATTCAGGACCGACTTTGCTAAAAAATCATTCGTTCAATTCGAAGGTCGTATCGTCTTTATTGACGAATCGTGATGACTTTTAGGACCCTCTAGTATGTAAAAAAAAATATAAACTAAAAGATATCGGAAGGGAAACTTGAGGAGCGGTGGTCGGAGCGATCCCATTCTGGACCGACTATGGTAAAAATCTTTCGTTCAATTCGAAGGTTGTATCCTCTTTATTAACGAATCGTGATGACTTTTAGGTTTCTTTAGTATGTGTAAAAAAATATAAACCGAAAGATATCAGAAGGGAAACTTGAGGAGCGGTGGTCAGAGCGACCCCATTCCGGACCGACATTGGTAAAAATCTGTCGTCCATTTCGAAGATCGTATCCTCTTTTTTAACGAATCGTGTTGACTGTTAGGACTCTCTAGTATGTAAAAAAAAATATGAACTGAAAGATATCGGAAGTGAACCTTGAGGAGCGGTGGTCAGAGCGACCCCATTCTGGACCGACTTTGGTAAAAAATCATTCGTCCAATTCGAAGGTCGTGTCGTCTTTATTGACGAATCGTGATTAGTTTTAGGACTCTCTAGTATGTAAAAAAAAATATAAACCGAAAGATATCGGAAGAGAAAGTTGAGGAGCGATGGTCAGAGCGACCCCATTCTGGACCAACTTTGGAAAAAATCATTCGTCCAATTCGAAGGTCTTGTCGTCTTTATTGACGAATCGCGATGAGTTTTAGGACTCTCTAGTATGTAAAAAAAAATATAAACCGAAAGATATCGGAAGAGAAAGTTGAGGAGCGATGGTCAGAGCGACCCCATTCTGGACCAACTTTGGAAAAAATCATTCGTCCAATTCGAAGGTCTTGTCGTCTTTATTGACGAATCGCGATGAGTTTTAGGACCCTCTAGTATGTAAAAAAAAATATAAACTGAAAGATATCGGAAGGGAAACTTGAGGAGCGGTGGTCGGAGCGACCCCATTCTGGACCGACTATGGTAAAAATCTTTCGTCCATTTCGAAGATCGTATCCTCTCTTGTAACGAATCGTGTTGACTGTTAGGACTCTCTAGTATGTAAAAAAAAATATAAACTGAAAGATATCGGAAGTGAACCTTGAGGAGCGGTGGTCAGAGCGACCCCATTCTGGACCGACTTTGGTAAAAAATCATTCGTCCAATTCGAAGGTCGTGTCGTCTTTATTGACGAATCGTGATTAGTTTTAGGACTCTCTAGTATGTAAAAAAAAATATAAACCGAAAGATATCGGAAGAGAAAGTTGAGGAGCGATGGTCAGAGCGACCCCATTCTGGACCAACTTTGGAAAAAATCATTCGTCCAATTCGAAGGTCTTGTCGTCTTTATTGACGAATCGCGATGAGTTTTAGGACTCTCTAGTATGTAAAAAAAAATATAAACCGAAAGATATCGGAAGGGAAACTTGAAGAGCGATGGTCGGAGCGAACCATTCAGGACCGACTTTGCTAAAAAATCATTCGTTCAATTCGAAGGTCGTATCGTCTTTATTGACGAATCGTGATGACTTTTAGGACCCTCTAGTATGTAAAAAAAAATATAAACTAAAAGATATCGGAAGGGAAACTTGAGGAGCGGTGGTCGGAGCGATCCCATTCTGGACCGACTATGGTAAAAATCTTTCGTTCAATTCGAAGGTTGTATCCTCTTTATTAACGAATCGTGATGACTTTTAGGTTTCTTTAGTATGTGTAAAAAAATATAAACCGAAAGATATCAGAAGGGAAACTTGAGGAGCGGTGGTCAGAGCGACCCCATTCCGGACCGACATTGGTAAAAATCTGTCGTCCATTTCGAAGATCGTATCCTCTTTTTTAACGAATCGTGTTGACTGTTAGGACTCTCTAGTATGTAAAAAAAAATATGAACTGAAAGATATCGGAAGTGAACCTTGAGGAGCGGTGGTCAGAGCGACCCCATTCTGGACCGACTTTGGTAAAAAATCATTCGTCCAATTCGAAGGTCGTGTCGTCTTTATTGACGAATCGTGATTAGTTTTAGGACTCTCTAGTATGTAAAAAAAAATATAAACCGAAAGATATCGGAAGAGAAAGTTGAGGAGCGATGGTCAGAGCGACCCCATTCTGGACCAACTTTGGAAAAAATCATTCGTCCAATTCGAAGGTCTTGTCGTCTTTATTGACGAATCGCGATGAGTTTTAGGACTCTCTAGTATGTAAAAAAAAATATAAACCGAAAGATATCGGAAAGAGAAAGTTGAGCAGCGTTGGTCAGAGCGTCCCCATTCCGGACCGACATTGGTAAAAATCTTTCGTTCAATTCGAAGGTCGTATCCTCTTTTTTAACGAATCGTGATGGCTTTTAGGACTCTCTAGTATGTAAAAAAATATATAGACCGAAAGATATCGGAAGGGAAACTTGAAGAGCGATGGTCGGAGCGAACCATTCAGGACCGACTTTGCTAAAAAATCATTCGTTCAATTCGAAGGTCGTATCGTCTTTATTGACGAATCGTGATGACTTTTAGGACCCTCTAGTATGTAAAAAAAAATATAAACTAAAAGATATCGGAAGGGAAACTTGAGGAGCGGTGGTCGGAGCGACCCCATTCTGGACCGACTATGGTAAAAATCTTTCGTTCAATTCGAAGGTTGTATCCTCTTTATTAACGAATCGTGATGACTTTTAGGTTTCTTTAGTATGTGTAAAAAAATATAAACCGAAAGATATCAGAAGGGAAACTTGAGGAGCGGTGGTCAGAGCGACCCCATTCCGGACCGACATTGCTAAAAATCTGTCGTCCATTTCGAAGATCGTATCCTCTTTTTTAACGAATCGTCGTGACTTTTAGGACTCTCTAGTATATGAAAAAAAATATAAACTGAAAGATATCGGAAGTGAACCTTGAGGAGCGGTGGTCGGAGCGACCCCATTCTGGACCGACTTTGGTAAAAAATCATTCGTCCAATTCGAAGGTCGTGTCGTCTTTATTGACGAATCGTGATTAGTTTTAGGACTCTCTAGTATGTAAAAAAAAATATAAACCGAAAGATATCGGAAGAGAAAGTTGAGGAGCGATGGTCAGAGCGTCCCCATTCTGGACCGACTATGGTAAAAATCTTTCGTCCATTTCGAAGATCGTATCCTCTTTTGTAACGAATCGTGGTGACTGTTAGGACTCTCTAGTATGTAAAAAAAAATATAAACTGAAAGATATCGGAAGTGAACCTTGAGGAGCGGTGGTCGGAGCGACCCCATTCTGGACCGACTTTGGTAAAAAATCATTCGTCCAATTCGAAGGTCGTGTCGTCTTTATTGACGAATCGTGATTAGTTTTAGGACCCTCTAGTATGTAAAAAAAAATATAAACTAAAAGATATCGGAAGGGAAACTTGAGGAGCGGTGGTCGGAGCGACCCCATTCTGGACCGACTATGGTCAAAATCTTTCGTTCAATTCGAAGGTCGTATCCTCTTTTTTAACGAATCGTGATGACTTTTAGGACACTCTAGTATGTAAAAAAAATATAAACTGAAAGATATCGGAAGGGAAACTTGAGGCGCGATGGTGAGAGCGACCCCATTCCGGACCGACATTGGTAAAAATCTTTCGTTCAATTCGAAGGTCGTATCCTCTTTTTTAACGAATCGTGATGACTTTTAGGACTCTGTAGTATGTAAAAAAAACAGAAACCGAAAGATATTGCAAGGGAAACTTGAGGAGCGGTGGTCAGAGCGACCCCATTCCGGACCGCCTTTGGTAAAAATCTTTCGTTCAATTCGAAGGTCGTATCCTCTTTTTTAACGAATCGTGATGACTTTTAGGAATCTATAGTATGTAAAAAAAATATAAACCGAAAGATATCGGAAGAGAAACTTGAGTAGCGATGGTCAGAGCGACCCCATTCTGGACCGACTTTACTAAAAAATCATTCGTCCAATTCCAAGGCCGTATTCTCTTTTTTGCGAATCGTGGTGACTTTTAGGACTCTTTAGTATGTGAAAAAAAATATAAACCGAGAGATATGAGAAGGGAAACTTGAGGAGCGGTGGTCAGAGCGACACCATTCCGGACCGACATTGGTAAAAATCTTTTGTTCAATTGGAAGGTCGTATCCTCTTTTTTAACGAATCGTGATGACTTTTAGGATGCTATAGTATGTAAAAAAAAATATAAACCGAAAGATATCGGAAGAGAAACTTGAGGAGCGGTGGTCAGAGCGACCCCATTCCGGACCGACTTTGGTAAAAATCTTTCGATCAATTCGAAGGTCGTATCCTCTTTTTTAACGAATCGTGATGACTTTTAGGACTCTCTAGTGTGTAAACAAAAATATAAACCGAAAGATATCGGTAGAGAAACTTGAGGAGCGATGGTCAGAGCGACCCATTCTGGACCGACTTTGGTAAAAAATCATTCGTCCAATTCGAAGGTCGTGTCGTCTTTATTGACGAATCGTGATGACTTTTAGGACTCTCTAGTATGTAAAAAAAAATATGTACTGAAAGATATCGGAAGGGAAACTTGAGGAGCGGTGGTCGGAGCGACCCCATTCTGGACCGACTATGGTAAAAAATCATTCGTCCATTTCGAAGGTCGTATCTTCTCTTTTAACGAATCGTGGTGACTTTTAGGACTCTCTAGTATGTAAAAAAAATATATACTGAAAGATATCGGAAGGGAAACTTGAGGAGCGGTGGTCGGAGCGACCCCATTCTGGACCGACTTTGGTAAAAAATCATTCGTCCAATTCGAAGGTCGTGTCGTCTTTTTTAACGAATCGTGATGACTTTTAGGACTCTCTAGTATGTAAAAAAAAATATAAACCGAAAGATATCGGAAGGGAAACTTGAGGAGCGGTGGTCGGAGCGACCCCATTCTGGTCCGACTTTGGTAAAAAATCATTCGTTCAATTCGAAGGTCGTGTCGTCTTTATTGACGAATCGTGATGACTTTTAGGACTCTCTAGTAAGTAAAAAAAAATATAAACTGAAAGATATCGGAAGTGAAACTTGAGGAGCCGTGGTCGGATCGACCGCATTCTGGACCGACTTTGCTAAAAAATCATTCGTCCAATTCCAAGGTCGTATTCTCTTTTTGCGAATCGTGGTGACTTTTAGGAAGACTCTTTAGTATGTGAAAAAAATATAAACCGAAAGATATGAGGAGGGAAACTTGAGGAGCGGTGGTCAGAGCGACCCCATTCCGGACCGACATTGGTAAAAATCTTTCGTTCAATTGGAAGGTCGTATCCTATTTTTTAACCAATCGTGATGACTTTTAGGACTCTCTAGTATGTAAAAAAAAATATAAACCGAAAGATATTAGAAGGGAAACTTGAGGAGCGGTGGTCAGAGCGACCCCATTTCGGACCGATTTTGGTAAAAATCTTTCGTTCAATTCGAAGGTCATATCCTCTTTTTTAACGAATCATGATGGCTTTTAGGACTCTCCAGTATGTAAAAAAAATATAATCCGAAAGATATCGGAAGGGAAACCTGAAGAGCGGTGGTCGGAGCGAACCATTCTGGACTGACTTTGATAAAAAATAATTCGTCCATTTCGAAGGTCGTATCCTCTTTTTAACGAATCGTGATGAGTTTTAGGACTCTCTAGTATGTAAAAAAAATCATAAACCGAAAGATATCGCAAGAGAAAGTTGAGGAGCGATGGTCAGAGCGACCCCATTCTGGACCGACTTTGGTAAAAAATCATTCGTCCAATACGAAGGTCGTGTCGTCTTTATTGACGAATCGTGATGACTTTTAGGACTCTCTAGTATGTAAAAAAAATATAAACCGAAAGATATCGGAAGGGAAACTTGAAGAGCGATGGTCGGAGCGAACCATTCTGGACTGACTTTGATAAAAAATAATTCGTCCATTTCGAAGGTCGTATCCTCTTTTTAACGAATCGTGATGAGTTTTAGGACTCTCTAGTATGTAAAAAAAATCATAAACCGAAAGATATCGCAAGAGAAAGTTGAGGAGCGATGGTCAGAGCGACCCCATTCTGGACCGACTTTGGTAAAAAATCATTCGTCCAATACGAAGGTCGTGTCGTCTTTATTGACGAATCGTGATGACTTTTAGGACTCTCTAGTATGTAAAAAAAATATAAACCGAAAGATATCGGTAGGGAAACTTGAAGAGCGATGGTCGGAGCGAACCATTCAGGACCGACTTTGCTAAAAAATCATTCGTCCATTTCGAAGGTCGTATCCTCTTTTTTAACGAATCGTGATGACCTTTAGGACTCTCTAGTATGTAAAAAAAATATAAACCGAAAGATATCGGTAGGGAAACTTGAAGAGCGATGGTCGGAGCGAACCATTCAGGACCGACTTTGCTAAAAAATCATTCGTCCATTTCAAAGGTCGTATCCTCTTTTTTAACGAATCGTGATGACTTTTAGGACTCTCTAGTATGTAAAAAAAAATATAAACTGAAAGATATCGGAAGGGAAACTTGAGGAGCGGTGGTCGGAGCGACCCCATTCTGGACCGACTATTGTAAAAATCTTTCGTTCAATTCGAAGGTCGTATCCTCTTTTTTAACGAATCGTGATGACTTTTAGGACTCTGTAGTATGTAAAAAAAACAGAAACCGAAAGATATTGCAAGGGAAACTTGAGGAGCGGTGGTCAGAGCGACCCCATTCCGGACCGCCTTTGGTAAAAATCTTTCGTTCAATTCGAAGGTCGTATCCTCTTTTTTAACGAATCGTGATGACTTTTAGGACTCTCTAGTATGTAAAAAAAATATAAACCGAAAGATATCGGTAGGGAAACTTGAAGAGCGATGGTCGGAGCGAACCATTCAGGACCGACTTTGCTAAAAAATCATTCGTCCATTTCGAAGGTCGTATCCTCTTTTTTAACGAATCGTGATGACTTTTAGGACTCTCTAGTATGTAAAAAAAATATAAACCGAAAGATATCGGTAGGGAAACTTGAAGAGCGATGGTCGGAGCGAACCATTCAGGACCGACTTTGCTAAAAAATCATTCGTCCATTTCAAAGGTCGTATCCTCTTTTTTAACGAATCGTGATGACTTTTAGGACTCTCAAGTATGTAAAAAAAAATATAAACTGAAAGATATCGGAAGGGAAACTTGAGGCGCGATGGTCAGAGCGAGCCCATTCCGGACCGACATTGTTAAAAATCTTTCGTTCAATTCGAAGGTCGTATCCTCTTTTTTAACGAATCGTGATGACTTTTAGGACTCTATAGTATGTAAAAAAAAATATGATCCGAAAGATATCGGAAGAAAAACTTGAGGAGCGATGGTCAGAGCGACCCCATTCCGGACCGCCTTTGGTAAAAATCTTTCGTTCAATTCGAAGGTCGTATCCTCTTTTTTAACGAATCGTGATGACTTTTAGGACTCTGTAGTATGTAAAAAAAACAGAAACCGAAAGATATTGCAAGGGAAACTTGAGGAGCGGTGGTCAGAGCGACCCCATTCCGGACCGCCTTTGGTAAAAATCTTTCGTTCAATTCGAAGGTCGTATCCTCTTTTTTAACGAATCGTGATGACTTTTAGGAATCTATAGTATGTAAAAAAAATATAAACCGAAAGATATCGGAAGAGAAACTTGAGTAGCGATGGTCAGAGCGACCCCATTCTGGACCGACTTTACTAAAAAATCATTCGTCCAATTCCAAGGCCGTATTCTCTTTTTTGCGAATCGTGGTGACTTTTAGGACTCTTTAGTATGTGAAAAAAAATATAAACCGAGAGATATGAGAAGGGAAACTTGAGGAGCGGTGGTCAGAGCGACACCATTCCGGACCGACATTGGTAAAAATCTTTTGTTCAATTGGAAGGTCGTATCCTCTTTTTTAACGAATCGTGATGACTTTTAGGATGCTATAGTATGTAAAAAAAAATATAAACCGAAAGATATCGGAAGAGAAACTTGAGGAGCGGTGGTCAGAGCGACCCCATTCCGGACCGACTTTGGTAAAAATCTTTCGATCAATTCGAAGGTCGTATCCTCTTTTTTAACGAATCGTGATGACTTTTAGGACTCTCTAGTGTGTAAACAAAAATATAAACCGAAAGATATCGGTAGAGAAACTTGAGGAGCGATGGTCAGAGCGACCCATTCTGGACCGACTTTGGTAAAAAATCATTCGTCCAATTCGAAGGTCGTGTCGTCTTTATTGACGAATCGTGATGACTTTTAGGACTCTCTAGTATGTAAAAAAAAATATGTACTGAAAGATATCGGAAGGGAAACTTGAGGAGCGGTGGTCGGAGCGACCCCATTCTGGACCGACTATGGTAAAAAATCATTCGTCCATTTCGAAGGTCGTATCTTCTCTTTTAACGAATCGTGGTGACTTTTAGGACTCTCTAGTATGTAAAAAAAATATATACTGAAAGATATCGGAAGGGAAACTTGAGGAGCGGTGGTCGGAGCGACCCCATTCTGGACCGACTTTGGTAAAAAATCATTCGTCCAATTCGAAGGTCGTGTCGTCTTTTTTAACGAATCGTGATGACTTTTAGGACTCTCTAGTATGTAAAAAAAAATATAAACCGAAAGATATCGGAAGGGAAACTTGAGGAGCGGTGGTCGGAGCGACCCCATTCTGGTCCGACTTTGGTAAAAAATCATTCGTTCAATTCGAAGGTCGTGTCGTCTTTATTGACGAATCGTGATGACTTTTAGGACTCTCTAGTAAGTAAAAAAAAATATAAACTGAAAGATATCGGAAGTGAAACTTGAGGAGCCGTGGTCGGATCGACCGCATTCTGGACCGACTTTGCTAAAAAATCATTCGTCCAATTCCAAGGTCGTATTCTCTTTTTGCGAATCGTGGTGACTTTTAGGAAGACTCTTTAGTATGTGAAAAAAATATAAACCGAAAGATATGAGGAGGGAAACTTGAGGAGCGGTGGTCAGAGCGACCCCATTCCGGACCGACATTGGTAAAAATCTTTCGTTCAATTGGAAGGTCGTATCCTATTTTTTAACCAATCGTGATGACTTTTAGGACTCTCTAGTATGTAAAAAAAAATATAAACCGAAAGATATTAGAAGGGAAACTTGAGGAGCGGTGGTCAGAGCGACCCCATTTCGGACCGATTTTGGTAAAAATCTTTCGTTCAATTCGAAGGTCATATCCTCTTTTTTAACGAATCATGATGGCTTTTAGGACTCTCCAGTATGTAAAAAAAATATAATCCGAAAGATATCGGAAGGGAAACCTGAAGAGCGGTGGTCGGAGCGAACCATTCTGGACTGACTTTGATAAAAAATAATTCGTCCATTTCGAAGGTCGTATCCTCTTTTTAACGAATCGTGATGAGTTTTAGGACTCTCTAGTATGTAAAAAAAATCATAAACCGAAAGATATCGCAAGAGAAAGTTGAGGAGCGATGGTCAGAGCGACCCCATTCTGGACCGACTTTGGTAAAAAATCATTCGTCCAATACGAAGGTCGTGTCGTCTTTATTGACGAATCGTGATGACTTTTAGGACTCTCTAGTATGTAAAAAAAATATAAACCGAAAGATATCGGAAGGGAAACTTGAAGAGCGATGGTCGGAGCGAACCATTCTGGACTGACTTTGATAAAAAATAATTCGTCCATTTCGAAGGTCGTATCCTCTTTTTAACGAATCGTGATGAGTTTTAGGACTCTCTAGTATGTAAAAAAAATCATAAACCGAAAGATATCGCAAGAGAAAGTTGAGGAGCGATGGTCAGAGCGACCCCATTCTGGACCGACTTTGGTAAAAAATCATTCGTCCAATACGAAGGTCGTGTCGTCTTTATTGACGAATCGTGATGACTTTTAGGACTCTCTAGTATGTAAAAAAAATATAAACCGAAAGATATCGGTAGGGAAACTTGAAGAGCGATGGTCGGAGCGAACCATTCAGGACCGACTTTGCTAAAAAATCATTCGTCCATTTCGAAGGTCGTATCCTCTTTTTTAACGAATCGTGATGACCTTTAGGACTCTCTAGTATGTAAAAAAAATATAAACCGAAAGATATCGGTAGGGAAACTTGAAGAGCGATGGTCGGAGCGAACCATTCAGGACCGACTTTGCTAAAAAATCATTCGTCCATTTCAAAGGTCGTATCCTCTTTTTTAACGAATCGTGATGACTTTTAGGACTCTCTAGTATGTAAAAAAAAATATAAACTGAAAGATATCGGAAGGGAAACTTGAGGAGCGGTGGTCGGAGCGACCCCATTCTGGACCGACTATTGTAAAAATCTTTCGTTCAATTCGAAGGTCGTATCCTCTTTTTTAACGAATCGTGATGACTTTTAGGACTCTGTAGTATGTAAAAAAAACAGAAACCGAAAGATATTGCAAGGGAAACTTGAGGAGCGGTGGTCAGAGCGACCCCATTCCGGACCGCCTTTGGTAAAAATCTTTCGTTCAATTCGAAGGTCGTATCCTCTTTTTTAACGAATCGTGATGACTTTTAGGACTCTCTAGTATGTAAAAAAAATATAAACCGAAAGATATCGGTAGGGAAACTTGAAGAGCGATGGTCGGAGCGAACCATTCAGGACCGACTTTGCTAAAAAATCATTCGTCCATTTCGAAGGTCGTATCCTCTTTTTTAACGAATCGTGATGACTTTTAGGACTCTCTAGTATGTAAAAAAAATATAAACCGAAAGATATCGGTAGGGAAACTTGAAGAGCGATGGTCGGAGCGAACCATTCAGGACCGACTTTGCTAAAAAATCATTCGTCCATTTCAAAGGTCGTATCCTCTTTTTTAACGAATCGTGATGACTTTTAGGACTCTCAAGTATGTAAAAAAAAATATAAACTGAAAGATATCGGAAGGGAAACTTGAGGCGCGATGGTCAGAGCGAGCCCATTCCGGACCGACATTGTTAAAAATCTTTCGTTCAATTCGAAGGTCGTATCCTCTTTTTTAACGAATCGTGATGACTTTTAGGACTCTATAGTATGTAAAAAAAAATATGATCCGAAAGATATCGGAAGAAAAACTTGAGGAGCGATGGTCAGAGCGACCCCATTCCGGACCGCCTTTGGTAAAAATCTTTCGTTCAATTCGAAGGTCGTATCCTCTTTTTTAACGAATCGTGATGACTTTTAGGAATCTATAGTATGTAAAAAAAATATAAACCGAAAGATATCGGAAGAGAAACTTGAGTAGCGATGGTCAGAGCGACCCCATTCTGGACCGACTTTACTAAAAAATCATTCGTCCAATTCCAAGGCCGTATTCTCTTTTTTGCGAATCGTGGTGACTTTTAGGACTCTTTAGTATGTGAAAAAAAATATAAACCGAGAGATATGAGAAGGGAAACTTGAGGAGCGGTGGTCAGAGCGACACCATTCCGGACCGACATTGGTAAAAATCTTTTGTTCAATTGGAAGGTCGTATCCTCTTTTTTAACGAATCGTGATGACTTTTAGGATGCTATAGTATGTAAAAAAAAATATAAACCGAAAGATATCGGAAGAGAAACTTGAGGAGCGGTGGTCAGAGCGACCCCATTCCGGACCGACTTTGGTAAAAATCTTTCGATCAATTCGAAGGTCGTATCCTCTTTTTTAACGAATCGTGATGACTTTTAGGACTCTCTAGTGTGTAAACAAAAATATAAACCGAAAGATATCGGTAGAGAAACTTGAGGAGCGATGGTCAGAGCGACCCATTCTGGACCGACTTTGGTAAAAAATCATTCGTCCAATTCGAAGGTCGTGTCGTCTTTATTGACGAATCGTGATGACTTTTAGGACTCTCTAGTATGTAAAAAAAAATATGTACTGAAAGATATCGGAAGGGAAACTTGAGGAGCGGTGGTCGGAGCGACCCCATTCTGGACCGACTATGGTAAAAAATCATTCGTCCATTTCGAAGGTCGTATCTTCTCTTTTAACGAATCGTGGTGACTTTTAGGACTCTCTAGTATGTAAAAAAAATATATACTGAAAGATATCGGAAGGGAAACTTGAGGAGCGGTGGTCGGAGCGACCCCATTCTGGACCGACTTTGGTAAAAAATCATTCGTCCAATTCGAAGGTCGTGTCGTCTTTTTTAACGAATCGTGATGACTTTTAGGACTCTCTAGTATGTAAAAAAAAATATAAACCGAAAGATATCGGAAGGGAAACTTGAGGAGCGGTGGTCGGAGCGACCCCATTCTGGTCCGACTTTGGTAAAAAATCATTCGTTCAATTCGAAGGTCGTGTCGTCTTTATTGACGAATCGTGATGACTTTTAGGACTCTCTAGTAAGTAAAAAAAAATATAAACTGAAAGATATCGGAAGTGAAACTTGAGGAGCCGTGGTCGGATCGACCGCATTCTGGACCGACTTTGCTAAAAAATCATTCGTCCAATTCCAAGGTCGTATTCTCTTTTTGCGAATCGTGGTGACTTTTAGGAAGACTCTTTAGTATGTGAAAAAAATATAAACCGAAAGATATGAGGAGGGAAACTTGAGGAGCGGTGGTCAGAGCGACCCCATTCCGGACCGACATTGGTAAAAATCTTTCGTTCAATTGGAAGGTCGTATCCTATTTTTTAACCAATCGTGATGACTTTTAGGACTCTCTAGTATGTAAAAAAAAATATAAACCGAAAGATATTAGAAGGGAAACTTGAGGAGCGGTGGTCAGAGCGACCCCATTTCGGACCGATTTTGGTAAAAATCTTTCGTTCAATTCGAAGGTCATATCCTCTTTTTTAACGAATCATGATGGCTTTTAGGACTCTCCAGTATGTAAAAAAAATATAATCCGAAAGATATCGGAAGGGAAACCTGAAGAGCGGTGGTCGGAGCGAACCATTCTGGACTGACTTTGATAAAAAATAATTCGTCCATTTCGAAGGTCGTATCCTCTTTTTAACGAATCGTGATGAGTTTTAGGACTCTCTAGTATGTAAAAAAAATCATAAACCGAAAGATATCGCAAGAGAAAGTTGAGGAGCGATGGTCAGAGCGACCCCATTCTGGACCGACTTTGGTAAAAAATCATTCGTCCAATACGAAGGTCGTGTCGTCTTTATTGACGAATCGTGATGACTTTTAGGACTCTCTAGTATGTAAAAAAAATATAAACCGAAAGATATCGGAAGGGAAACTTGAAGAGCGATGGTCGGAGCGAACCATTCTGGACTGACTTTGATAAAAAATAATTCGTCCATTTCGAAGGTCGTATCCTCTTTTTAACGAATCGTGATGAGTTTTAGGACTCTCTAGTATGTAAAAAAAATCATAAACCGAAAGATATCGCAAGAGAAAGTTGAGGAGCGATGGTCAGAGCGACCCCATTCTGGACCGACTTTGGTAAAAAATCATTCGTCCAATACGAAGGTCGTGTCGTCTTTATTGACGAATCGTGATGACTTTTAGGACTCTCTAGTATGTAAAAAAAATATAAACCGAAAGATATCGGTAGGGAAACTTGAAGAGCGATGGTCGGAGCGAACCATTCAGGACCGACTTTGCTAAAAAATCATTCGTCCATTTCGAAGGTCGTATCCTCTTTTTTAACGAATCGTGATGACCTTTAGGACTCTCTAGTATGTAAAAAAAATATAAACCGAAAGATATCGGTAGGGAAACTTGAAGAGCGATGGTCGGAGCGAACCATTCAGGACCGACTTTGCTAAAAAATCATTCGTCCATTTCAAAGGTCGTATCCTCTTTTTTAACGAATCGTGATGACTTTTAGGACTCTCTAGTATGTAAAAAAAAATATAAACTGAAAGATATCGGAAGGGAAACTTGAGGAGCGGTGGTCGGAGCGACCCCATTCTGGACCGACTATTGTAAAAATCTTTCGTTCAATTCGAAGGTCGTATCCTCTTTTTTAACGAATCGTGATGACTTTTAGGACTCTGTAGTATGTAAAAAAAACAGAAACCGAAAGATATTGCAAGGGAAACTTGAGGAGCGGTGGTCAGAGCGACCCCATTCCGGACCGCCTTTGGTAAAAATCTTTCGTTCAATTCGAAGGTCGTATCCTCTTTTTTAACGAATCGTGATGACTTTTAGGACTCTCTAGTATGTAAAAAAAATATAAACCGAAAGATATCGGTAGGGAAACTTGAAGAGCGATGGTCGGAGCGAACCATTCAGGACCGACTTTGCTAAAAAATCATTCGTCCATTTCGAAGGTCGTATCCTCTTTTTTAACGAATCGTGATGACTTTTAGGACTCTCTAGTATGTAAAAAAAATATAAACCGAAAGATATCGGTAGGGAAACTTGAAGAGCGATGGTCGGAGCGAACCATTCAGGACCGACTTTGCTAAAAAATCATTCGTCCATTTCAAAGGTCGTATCCTCTTTTTTAACGAATCGTGATGACTTTTAGGACTCTCAAGTATGTAAAAAAAAATATAAACTGAAAGATATCGGAAGGGAAACTTGAGGCGCGATGGTCAGAGCGAGCCCATTCCGGACCGACATTGTTAAAAATCTTTCGTTCAATTCGAAGGTCGTATCCTCTTTTTTAACGAATCGTGATGACTTTTAGGACTCTATAGTATGTAAAAAAAAATATGATCCGAAAGATATCGGAAGAAAAACTTGAGGAGCGATGGTCAGAGCGACCCCATTCCGGACCGCCTTTGGTAAAAATCTTTCGTTCAATTCGAAGGTCGTATCCTCTTTTTTAACGAATCGTGATGACTTTTAGGAATCTATAGTATGTAAAAAAAATATAAACCGAAAGATATCGGAAGAGAAACTTGAGTAGCGATGGTCAGAGCGACCCCATTCTGGACCGACTTTACTAAAAAATCATTCGTCCAATTCCAAGGCCGTATTCTCTTTTTTGCGAATCGTGGTGACTTTTAGGACTCTTTAGTATGTGAAAAAAAATATAAACCGAGAGATATGAGAAGGGAAACTTGAGGAGCGGTGGTCAGAGCGACACCATTCCGGACCGACATTGGTAAAAATCTTTTGTTCAATTGGAAGGTCGTATCCTCTTTTTTAACGAATCGTGATGACTTTTAGGATGCTATAGTATGTAAAAAAAAATATAAACCGAAAGATATCGGAAGAGAAACTTGAGGAGCGGTGGTCAGAGCGACCCCATTCCGGACCGACTTTGGTAAAAATCTTTCGATCAATTCGAAGGTCGTATCCTCTTTTTTAACGAATCGTGATGACTTTTAGGACTCTCTAGTGTGTAAACAAAAATATAAACCGAAAGATATCGGTAGAGAAACTTGAGGAGCGATGGTCAGAGCGACCCATTCTGGACCGACTTTGGTAAAAAATCATTCGTCCAATTCGAAGGTCGTGTCGTCTTTATTGACGAATCGTGATGACTTTTAGGACTCTCTAGTATGTAAAAAAAAATATGTACTGAAAGATATCGGAAGGGAAACTTGAGGAGCGGTGGTCGGAGCGACCCCATTCTGGACCGACTATGGTAAAAAATCATTCGTCCATTTCGAAGGTCGTATCTTCTCTTTTAACGAATCGTGGTGACTTTTAGGACTCTCTAGTATGTAAAAAAAATATATACTGAAAGATATCGGAAGGGAAACTTGAGGAGCGGTGGTCGGAGCGACCCCATTCTGGACCGACTTTGGTAAAAAATCATTCGTCCAATTCGAAGGTCGTGTCGTCTTTTTTAACGAATCGTGATGACTTTTAGGACTCTCTAGTATGTAAAAAAAAATATAAACCGAAAGATATCGGAAGGGAAACTTGAGGAGCGGTGGTCGGAGCGACCCCATTCTGGTCCGACTTTGGTAAAAAATCATTCGTTCAATTCGAAGGTCGTGTCGTCTTTATTGACGAATCGTGATGACTTTTAGGACTCTCTAGTAAGTAAAAAAAAATATAAACTGAAAGATATCGGAAGTGAAACTTGAGGAGCCGTGGTCGGATCGACCGCATTCTGGACCGACTTTGCTAAAAAATCATTCGTCCAATTCCAAGGTCGTATTCTCTTTTTGCGAATCGTGGTGACTTTTAGGAAGACTCTTTAGTATGTGAAAAAAATATAAACCGAAAGATATGAGGAGGGAAACTTGAGGAGCGGTGGTCAGAGCGACCCCATTCCGGACCGACATTGGTAAAAATCTTTCGTTCAATTGGAAGGTCGTATCCTATTTTTTAACCAATCGTGATGACTTTTAGGACTCTCTAGTATGTAAAAAAAAATATAAACCGAAAGATATTAGAAGGGAAACTTGAGGAGCGGTGGTCAGAGCGACCCCATTTCGGACCGATTTTGGTAAAAATCTTTCGTTCAATTCGAAGGTCATATCCTCTTTTTTAACGAATCATGATGGCTTTTAGGACTCTCCAGTATGTAAAAAAAATATAATCCGAAAGATATCGGAAGGGAAACCTGAAGAGCGGTGGTCGGAGCGAACCATTCTGGACTGACTTTGATAAAAAATAATTCGTCCATTTCGAAGGTCGTATCCTCTTTTTAACGAATCGTGATGAGTTTTAGGACTCTCTAGTATGTAAAAAAAATCATAAACCGAAAGATATCGCAAGAGAAAGTTGAGGAGCGATGGTCAGAGCGACCCCATTCTGGACCGACTTTGGTAAAAAATCATTCGTCCAATACGAAGGTCGTGTCGTCTTTATTGACGAATCGTGATGACTTTTAGGACTCTCTAGTATGTAAAAAAAATATAAACCGAAAGATATCGGAAGGGAAACTTGAAGAGCGATGGTCGGAGCGAACCATTCTGGACTGACTTTGATAAAAAATAATTCGTCCATTTCGAAGGTCGTATCCTCTTTTTAACGAATCGTGATGAGTTTTAGGACTCTCTAGTATGTAAAAAAAATCATAAACCGAAAGATATCGCAAGAGAAAGTTGAGGAGCGATGGTCAGAGCGACCCCATTCTGGACCGACTTTGGTAAAAAATCATTCGTCCAATACGAAGGTCGTGTCGTCTTTATTGACGAATCGTGATGACTTTTAGGACTCTCTAGTATGTAAAAAAAATATAAACCGAAAGATATCGGTAGGGAAACTTGAAGAGCGATGGTCGGAGCGAACCATTCAGGACCGACTTTGCTAAAAAATCATTCGTCCATTTCGAAGGTCGTATCCTCTTTTTTAACGAATCGTGATGACCTTTAGGACTCTCTAGTATGTAAAAAAAATATAAACCGAAAGATATCGGTAGGGAAACTTGAAGAGCGATGGTCGGAGCGAACCATTCAGGACCGACTTTGCTAAAAAATCATTCGTCCATTTCAAAGGTCGTATCCTCTTTTTTAACGAATCGTGATGACTTTTAGGACTCTCTAGTATGTAAAAAAAAATATAAACTGAAAGATATCGGAAGGGAAACTTGAGGAGCGGTGGTCGGAGCGACCCCATTCTGGACCGACTATTGTAAAAATCTTTCGTTCAATTCGAAGGTCGTATCCTCTTTTTTAACGAATCGTGATGACTTTTAGGACTCTGTAGTATGTAAAAAAAACAGAAACCGAAAGATATTGCAAGGGAAACTTGAGGAGCGGTGGTCAGAGCGACCCCATTCCGGACCGCCTTTGGTAAAAATCTTTCGTTCAATTCGAAGGTCGTATCCTCTTTTTTAACGAATCGTGATGACTTTTAGGACTCTCTAGTATGTAAAAAAAATATAAACCGAAAGATATCGGTAGGGAAACTTGAAGAGCGATGGTCGGAGCGAACCATTCAGGACCGACTTTGCTAAAAAATCATTCGTCCATTTCGAAGGTCGTATCCTCTTTTTTAACGAATCGTGATGACTTTTAGGACTCTCTAGTATGTAAAAAAAATATAAACCGAAAGATATCGGTAGGGAAACTTGAAGAGCGATGGTCGGAGCGAACCATTCAGGACCGACTTTGCTAAAAAATCATTCGTCCATTTCAAAGGTCGTATCCTCTTTTTTAACGAATCGTGATGACTTTTAGGACTCTCAAGTATGTAAAAAAAAATATAAACTGAAAGATATCGGAAGGGAAACTTGAGGCGCGATGGTCAGAGCGAGCCCATTCCGGACCGACATTGTTAAAAATCTTTCGTTCAATTCGAAGGTCGTATCCTCTTTTTTAACGAATCGTGATGACTTTTAGGACTCTATAGTATGTAAAAAAAAATATGATCCGAAAGATATCGGAAGAAAAACTTGAGGAGCGATGGTCAGAGCGACCCCATTCTGGACCGACTTGGCTAAAAAATCATTCGTCCAATTCAAAGTTCGTATTCTCTTTTTCGGCGAATCGTGGTGACTTTAAGGACTCTTTAGTATGTGTAAAAAAATATAAACCGAAAGATATCAGAAGGGAAACTTGAGGAGCGGTGGTCAGAGCGACCCCATTCCGGACCGACATTGGTAAAAATCTGTCGTCCATTTCGAAGATCGTATCCTCTTTTTTAACGAATCGTGGTGACTTTTAGGACTCTCTAGTATATGAAAAAATATATAAACTGAAAGATATCGGAAGTGAACCTTGAGGAGCGGTGGTCGGAGCGACCCCATTCTGGACCGACTTTGGTAAAAAATCATTCGTCCAATTCGAAGGTCGTGTCGTCTTTATTGACGAATCGTGATTAGTTTTAGGACTCTCTAGTATGTAAAAAAAAATATAAACCGAAAGATATCGGAAGAGAAAGTTGAGGAGCGATGGTCAGAGCGTCCCCATTCCGGACCGACATTGGTAAAAATCTTTCGTTCAATTCGAAGGTCGTATCCTCTTTTTTAACGAATCCTGATGACTTTTAGCACTCTCTAGTATGTAAAAAAATATATAAACCGAAAGATATCGGAAGGGAAACTTGAGGAGCGGTGGTCGGAGCGACCCCATTCTGGACCGACTATGGTAAAAATCTTTCGTCCATTTCGAAGATCGTATCCTCTCTTGTAACGAATCGTGTTGACTGTTAGGACTCTCTAGTATGTAAAAAAAAATATAAACTGAAAGATATCGGAAGTGAACCTTGAGGAGCGGTGGTCGGAGCGACCCCATTCTGGACCGACTTTGGTAAAAAATCATTCGTCCAATTCGAAGGTCGTGTCGTCTTTATTGACGAATCGTGATGACTTTTAGGACCCTCTAGTATGTAAAAAAAAATATAAACTGAAAGATATCGGAAGGGAAACTTGAGGAGCGGTGGTCGGAGCGACCCCATTCTGGACCGACTATGGTAAAAATCTTTCGTCCATTTCGAAGATCGTATCCTCTCTTGTAACGAATCGTGTTGACTGTTAGGACTCTCTAGTATGTAAAAAAAAATATAAACTGAAAGATATCGGAAGTGAACCTTGAGGAGCGGTGGTCGGAGCGACCCCATTCTGGACCGACTTTGGTAAAAAATCATTCGTCCAATTCGAAGGTCGTGTCGTCTTTATTGACGAATCATGATTAGTTTTAGGACTCTCTAGTATGTAAAAAAAAATATAAACCAAAAGATATCGGAAGAGAAAGTTGAGGAGCGATGGTCAGAGCGACCCCATTCTGGACCAACTTTGGAAAAAATCATTCGTCCAATTCGAAGGTCTTGTCGTCTTTATTGACGAATCGCGATGAGTTTTAGGACTCTCTAGTATGTAAAAAAAAATATAAACCGAAAGATATCGGAAAGAGAAAGTTGAGCAGCGATGGTCAGAGCGTCCCCATTCCGGACCGACATTGGTAAAAATCTTTCGTTCAATTCGAAGGTCGTATCCTCTTTTTTAACGAATCGTGATGGCTTTTAGGACTCTCTAGTATGTAAAAAAATATATAGACCGAAAGATATCGGAAGGGAAACTTGAAGAGCGATGGTCGGAGCGAACCATTCAGGACCGACTTTGCTAAAAAATCATTCGTTCAATTCGAAGGTCGTATCGTCTTTATTGACGAATCGTGATGACTTTTAGGACCCTCTAGTATGTAAAAAAAAATATAAACTAAAAGATATCGGAAGGGAAACTTGAGGAGCGGTGGTCGGAGCGACCCCATTCTGGACCGACAATGGTAAAAATCTTTCGTTCAATTCGAAGGTTGTATCCTCTTTATTAACGAATCGTGATGACTTTTAGGTTTCTTTAGTATGTGTAAAAAAATATAAACCGAAAGATATCAGAAGGGAAACTTGAGGAGCGGTGGTCAGAGCGACCCCATTCCGGACCGACATTGGTAAAAATCTGTCGTCCATTTCGAAGATCGTATCCTCTTTTTTAACGAATCGTCGTGACTTTTAGGACTCTCTAGTATATGAAAAAAAATATAAACTGAAAGATATCGGAAGTGAACCTTGAGGAGCGGTGGTCGGAGCGACCCCATTCTGGACCGACTTTGGTAAAAAATCATTCGTCCAATTCGAAGGTCGTGTCGTCTTTATTGACGAATCGTGATTAGTTTTAGGACTCTCTAGTATGTAAAAAAAAATATAAACCGAAAGATATCGGAAGAGAAAGTTGAGGAGCGATGGTCAGAGCGTCCCCATTCCGGACCGACATTGGTAAACATCTTTCGTTCAATTCGAAGGTCGTATCCTCTTTTTTAACGAATCGTGATGACTTTTAGGACTCTCTAGTATGTAAAAAAATATATAAACCGAAAGATATCGGAAGGGAAACTTGAAGAGCGATGGTCGGAGCGAACCATTCAGGACCGACTTTGCTAAAAAATCATTCGTTCAATTCGAAGGTCGTATCGTCTTTATTGACGAATCGTGATGACTTTTAGGACCCTCTAGTATGTAAAAAAAAATATAAACTGAAAGATATCGGAAGGGAAACTTGAGGAGCGGTGGTCGGAGCGACCCCATTCGGGACCGACTATGGTAAAAATCTTTCGTCCATTTCGAAGATCGTATCCTCTTTTGTAACGAATCGTGGTGACTGTTAGGACTCTCTAGTATGTAAAAAAAAATATAAACTGAAAGATATCGGAAGTGAACCTTGAGGAGCGGTGGTCGGAGCGACCCCATTCTGGACCGACTTTGGTAAAAAATCATTCGTCCAATTCGAAGGTCGTGTCGTCTTTATTGACGAATCGTGATTAGTTTTAGGACTCTCTAGTATGTAAAAAAAAATATAAACTAAAAGATATCGGAAGGGAAACTTGAGGAGCGGTGGTCGGAGCGACCCCATTCTGGACCGACTATGGTCAAAATCTTTCGTTCAATTCGAAGGTCGTATCCTCTTTTTTAACGAATCGTGATGACTTTTAGGACACTCTAGTATGTAAAAAAAATATAAACTGAAAGATATCGGAAGGGAAACTTGAGGCGCGATGGTGAGAGCGACCCCATTCCGGACCGACATTGGTAAAAAATTTTCGTTCAATTCGAAGGACGTATCCTCTTTTTTAACGAATCGTGATGACTTTTAGGACTCTGTAGTATGTAAAAAAAACAGAAACCGAAAGATATTGCAAGGGAAACTTGAGGAGCGGTGGTCAGAGCGACCCCATTCCGGACCGCCTTTGGTAAAAATCTTTCGTTCAATTCGAAGGTCGTATCCTCTTTTTTAACGAATCGTGATGACTTTTAGGAATCTATAGTATGTAAAAAAAATATAAACCGAAAGATATCGGAAGAGAAACTTGAGTAGCGATGGTCAGAGCGACCCCATTCTGGACCGACTTTGCTAAAAAATCATTCGTCCAATTCCAAGGCCGTATTCTCTTTTTGGCGAATCGTGGTGACTTTTAGGACTCTTTAGTATGTGAAAAAAAATATAAACCGAGAGATATGAGAAGGGAAACGTGAGGAGCGGTGGTCAGAGCGACACCATTCCGGACCGACATTGGTAAAAATCTTTTGTTCAATTGGAAGGTCGTATCCTCTTTTTTAACGAATCGTGATGACTTTTAGGATGCTATAGTATGTAAAAAAAAATATAAACCGAAAGATATCGGAAGAGAAACTTGAGGAGCGGTGGTCAGAGCGACCCCATTCCGGACCGACTTTGGTAAAAATCTTTCGATCAATTCGAAGGTCGTATCCTCTTTTTTAACGAATCGTGTTGACTTTTAGGACTCTCTAGTGTGTAAACAAAAATATAAACCGAAAGATATCGGTAGAGAAACTTGAGGAGCGATGGTCAGAGCGACCCATTCTGGACCGACTTTGGTAAAAAATCATTCGTCCAATTCGAAGGTCGTGTCGTCTTTATTGACGAATCGTGATGACTTTTAGGACTCTCTAGTATGTAAAAAAAAATATGTACTGAAAGATATCGGAAGGGAAACTTGAGGAGCGGTGGTCGGAGCGACCCCATTCTGGACCGACTATGGTAAAAAATCATTCGTCCATTTCGAAGGTCGTATCTTCTCATTTAACGAATCGTGGTGACTTTTAGGACTCTCTAGTATGTAAAAAAAATATATACTGAAAGATATCGGAAGGGAAACTTGAGGAGCGGTGGTCGGAGCGACCCCATTCTGGGCCGACTTTGGTAAAAAATCATTCGTCCAATTCGAAGGTCGTGTCGTCTTTATTGATGAATCGTGATGAGTTTTAGGACTCTCTAATATGTAAAAAAAAATATAAACTGAAAGATATCGGAAGTGAAACTTGAGGAGCGGTGGTCGGAGCGACCCCATTCTGGACCGAATTTGCTAAAAAATCATTCGTCCAATTCAAAGGTCGTATTCTCTTTTTCGGCGAATCGCGGTAACTTTTAGAACTCTCTAGTATGTAAAAAAAATATAAACCGAAAGATATCGGAAGGGAAACTTGAGGAGCGGTGGTCGTAGCGACCCCATTCTGGACCGACGTTGGTAAAAATCTTTCGTTTAATTCGAAGGTCGTATCCCCTTTTTTAACGAATCGTGATGACTTTTAGGACATTGTAGTATGTAAAAAAAAATATAAACCGAAAGATATCGGAAGAAAAATTTGAGGAGCGATGGTCAGAGCGACCCCATTCTGGACGGACTTTGCTAAAAAATCATTCGTCCAATTCAAAGTTCGTATTCTCTTTTTCGGTGAATCGTGGTGACTTTAAGGACTCTTTAGTATGTAAAAAAAATATAAACCGAAAGATATCAGAAGGGAAACTTGAGGAGCGGTGGTCGGAGGGACCCCATTCTGGACCAACTTTGCTAAAAAATCATTCGTCCATTTCGAAGGTCGTATCCTCTTTTTTAACGAATCGTGGTGACTTTTAGGACTCTGTAGTATGTAAAAAAAACCTAAACCGAAAGATATCGGAAGGGAAACTTGAGGAGCGGCGGTCAGAGCGTCCCCATTCCGGACCGCCTTTGGTAAAAATCTTTCGTTCAATTCGAAGGTCGTATCCTCTTTTTTAACGAATCGTGGTGACTTTTAGGACTCTCTAGTAAGTAAAAAAAAATATAAACTGAAAGATATCGGAAGTGAAACTTGAGGAGCTATGGTCAGAGCGACCCCATTCTGGACCCACTTTGGTAAAAAATCATTCGTCCAATTCGAAGGTCGTGTCGTCTTTATTGATGAATTGTGATGACTTTTAGGACTCTCTAGTATGCAAAAAAAATATAAACCGAAAGATATCGGCAGAAAAACTTGAGGAGCGATGGTCAGAGCGACCCCATTCTAGACCGACTTTGCTAAAAAATCATTCGTCCAATTCAAAGTTCGTATTCTCTATTTCGGCGAGTCGTGGTGACTTTTAGCACTCTTTAGTTTGTGTAAAAAAATATAAACCAAAAGATATCAGAAGGGAAACTTGAGGAGCGGTGGTCAGAGCGACCCATTCCGGACGGACATTGGTGAAAATCTTTCGTTCAATTCGAAGGTCGTATCTTATTTTTTAACCAATCGTGATGACTTTTAGGACTCTCTAGTATGTAAAAAAAAATATAAACCGAAAGATATCAGAAGGGAAACTTGACGAGCGGTGGTCAGAGCGACCCCATTTCGGACCGATTTTGGTAAAAATCTTTCGATCAATTCGAAGGTCATATCCTCTTTTTTAACGAATCATGATGGCTTTTAGGACTCTCTAGTATGTAAAAAAAATATAAACCGAAAGATATCGGAAGGGAAACTTGAAGAGCGGTGGTCGGAGCGAACCATTCTGGACCGACTTTGCTAAAAAATCATTCGTCCAATTCCAAGGCCGTATTCTCTTTTTGGCGAATCGTGGTGACTTTTAGGACTCTTTAGTATGTGAAAAAAAATATAAACCGAGAGATATGAGAAGGGAAACTTGAGGAGCGGTGGTCAGAGCGACCCCATTCCGGACCGACATTGGTAAAAATCTGTCGTCCATTTCGAAGATCGTATCCTCTTTTTTAACGAATCGTGGTGACTTTTAGGACTCTCTAGTATATGAAAAAAAATATAAACTGAAAGATATCGGAAGTGAACCTTGAGGAGCGGTGGTCGGAGCGACCCCATTCTGGACCGACTTTGGTAAAAAATCATTCGTCCAATTCGAAGGTCGTGTCGTCTTTATTGACGAATCGTGATTAGTTTTAGGACTCTCTAGTATGTAAAAAAAAATATAAACCGAAAGATATCGGAAGAGAAAGGTGACGAGCGATGGTCAGAGCGACCCCATTCTGGACCAACTTTGGAAAAAATCATTCGTCCAATTCGAAGGTCTTGTCGTCTTTATTGACGAATCGCGATGAGTTTTAGGACTCTCTAGTATGTAAAAAAAAATATAAACCGAAAGATATCGGAAAGAGAAAGTTGAGCAGCGATGGTCAGAGCGTCCCCATTCCGGACCGACATTGGTAAAAATCTTTCGTTGAATTCGAAGGTCGTATCCTCTTTTTTAACGAATCGTGATGGCTTTTAGGACTCTCTAGTATGTAAAAAAAAATATAAACGAAAAGATATCGGAAGGGAAACTTGAAGAGCGGTGGTCGGAGCGACCCCATTCTGGACCGACTGTGGTAAAAATCTTTCGTTCAATTCGAAGGTCGTATCCTCTTTTTTAACGAATCGTGATGACTTTTAGGACTCTCTAGTATGTAAAAAAAAATATAAACTGAAAGATATTGGAAGGGAAACTTGAGGCGCGATGGTCAGAGCGACCCCATTCCGGACCGACATTGGTAAAAATCTTTCGTTCAATTCGAAGGTCGTATCCTCTTTTTTAACGAATCGTGATGACTTTTAGGACTCTGTAGTATGTAAAAAAAACAGAAACCGAAAGATATCGGAAGGGAAACTTGAGGAGCGGTGGTCAGAGCGACCCCATTCCGGACCGACTTTGGTAAAAATCTTTCGTTCAATTCGAAGGTCGTATCCTCTTTTTTAACAAATCGTGATGACTTTTAGGACACTCTAGTATGTGAAGAAAAATAGAAACCGAAAAATATCGGAAGGGAAACTTGAAGAGCGGTGGTCGGAGCGACCCCATTCTGGACCGACTTTGCTAAAAAATCACTCGTCCAATTCCAAGGTCGTATTCTCTTTTTGGCGAATCGTGGTGACTTTTAGGACTCTTTAGTATGTAAAAAAATATATAAACCGAAAGATATCGGAAGGGAAACTTGAAGAGCGATGGTAGGAGCGAACCATTCAGGACCGAATTTGCTAAAAAATCATTCGTTCAATTCGAAGGTCGTATCGTCTTTATTGACGAATCGTGATGACTTTTAGGACCCTCTAGTATGTAAAAAAAAATATACACTGAAAGATATCGGAAGGGAAACTTGAGGAGCGGTGGTCGGAGCGACCCCATTCTGGACCGACTATGGTAAAAATCTTTCGTTCAATTCGAAGGTCGTATCCTCTTTTTTAACGAAGCGAGATGACTTTTAGGACTCTCAAGTATGTAAAAAAAAATATAAACTGAAAGATATCGGAAGGGAAAATTGAGGCGCGATGGTCAGAGCGAGCCCATTCCGGACCGACATTGGTAAAAATCTTTCGTTCAATTCGAAGGTCGTATCCTCTTTTTTAACGAATCGTGATGACTTTTAGGACTCTATAGTATGTAAAAAAAAATATGAACCGAAAGATATCGGAAGAAAAACTTGAGGAGCGATGGTCAGAGCGACCCCATTCTGGACCGACTTGGCTAAAAAATCATTCGTCCAATTCTAAGTTCGTATTCTCTTTTTCGGCGAATCGTGGTGACTTTAAGGACTCTTTAGTATGTGTAAAAAAATATAAACCGAAAGATATCAGAAGGGAAACTTGAGGAGCGGTGGTCAGAGCGAACCCATTCCGGACCGACATTGGTAAAAATCTTTCGTTTAATTCGAAGGTCGTATCCTATTTTTTAACGAATAGTGATGACTTTTAGGACTCTCTAGTATGTAAAAAAAAATATAAACCGAAAGATATCGGAAGGGAAACTTGAAGAGCGATGGTCGGAGCGAACCATTCAGGACCGACTGTGCTAAAAAATCATTCGTTCAATTCGAAGGTCGTATCGTCTTTATTGACGAATCGTGATGACTTTTAGGACCCTCTAGTATGTAAAAAAAAATATAAACTGAAAGATATCGGAAGGGAAACTTGAGGAGCGGTGGTCGGAGCGACCCCATTCTGGACCGACTATGGTAAAAATCTTTCGTCCATTTCGAAGATCGTATCCTCTTTTGTAACGAATCGTGGTGACTGTTAGGACTCTCTAGTATGTAAAAAAAAATATAAACTGAAAGATATCGGAAGTGAACCTTGAGGAGCGGTGGTCGGAGCGAGCCCATTCTGGACCGACTTTGGTAATAAATCATTCGTCCAATTCGAAGGTCGTGTCGTCTTTATTGACGAATCGTGATTAGTTTTAGGACTCTGTAGTATGTAAAAAAAAATATAAACTAAAAGATATCGGAAGGGAAACTTGAGGAGCGGTGGTCGGAGCGACCCCATTCTGGACCGACTATGGTCAAAATCTTTCGTTCAATTCGAAGGTCGTATCCTCTTTTTTAACGAATCGTGATGACTTTTAGGACTCTGTAGTATGTAAAAAAAACAGAAACCGAAAGATATCGGAAGGGAAACTTGAGGAGCGGTGGTCGGAGCGACCCCATTCCGGACCGACTTTGGTAAAAATCTTTCGTTCAATTCGAAGGTCGTATCCTCTTTTTTAACAAATCGTGATGACTTTTAGGACACTCTAGTATGTGAAGAAAAATAGAAACCGAAAAATATCGGAAGGCAAACTTGAAGAGCGGTGGTCGGAGCGACCCCATTCTGGACCGACTTTGCTAAAAAATCACTCGTCCAATACCAAGGTCGTATTCTATTTTTGGCGAATCGTGGTGACTTTTAGGACTCTTTAGTATGTGAAAAAAAATATAAACCGAAAGATATGAGAAGGGAAACTTGAGGAGCGGTGGTCAGAGCGAACCCATTCCGGACCGACTTTGGTAAAAAGCTTTCGTTCAATTCGAAGGTCGTATCCTCTTTTTTAACGAATCGTGATGACTTTTGGGACAATCTAGTATGTGTAGAACAATAGAAACCGAAAGATATCGGAAGGTAAACTTGATGAGCGGTGGTCAGAGCGACCCCATTCCGGACCGACATTGGTAAAAATCTTTCGTTCAATTGTAAGGTCGTATCCTCTTTTTTAACGAATCGTGGTGACTTTTAGGACTCTCTAGTATGTAAAAAAAAATATAAACCGAAAGATTTCGGAAGGGAAACTTGAAGAGCGGTGGTCGGAGCGAACCATTCAGGACCGACTTTGCTAAAAAATCATTCGTCCATTTCGAAGGTCGTATCCTCGTTTTAACGATTCGTGGTGACTTTTAGGACTCGGTAGTATGTAAAAAAAACATAAACCGAAAGATATCGGAAGGGAAACTTGAGGAGCGGTGGTCAGAGCGACCCCATTCCGGACCGCCTTTGGTAAAAATCTTTCGTTCAATTCGAAGGTCGTATCCTCTTTTTTAACGAATCGTGGTGACTTTTAGGACTCTCTAGTATGTAAAAAAAAATATAAACCGAAAGATATCGGAAGAGAAAGTTGAGGAGCGATGGTCAGAGCGACCCCATTCGGGACCGACTTTGCTAAAAAATCATTCGTCCAATTCAAAGGTCGTATTCTCTTTTTCGGCGAATCGCGGTGACTTTGAGGACTCTTCAGTATGTGTAAAAAAATATAAACCGAAAGATATCAGAAGGGAAACTTGAGGAGCGGTGGTCAGAGCGACCCCATTCCGGACCGACATTGGTAAAAATCTTTCGTCCATTTCGAAGATCGTATCCTCTTTTTTAACGAATCGTGGTGACTTTTAGGACACTCTAGTATATGAAAAAAAATATAAACTGAAAGATATCGGAAGTCAAACTTGAGGAGCGGTGGTCGGAGCGACCCCATTCTGGACCGACTTTGGTAAAAAATCATTCGTCCAATTCGAAGGTCGTGTCGTCTTTATTGACGAATCGTGATTAGTTTTAGGACTCTCTAGTATGTAAAAAAAAATATAAACCGAAAGATATCGGAAGGGAAACTTGAAGAGCGATGGTCGGAGCGAACCATTCAGGACCGACTTTGCTAAAAAATCATTCGTTCAATTCGAAGGTCGTATCGTCTTTATTGAAGAATCGTGATGACTTTTAGGACCCTCTAGTATGTAAAAAAAAATATAAACTGAAAGATATCGGAAGGGAAACTTGAGGAGCGGTGGTCGGAGCGACCCCATTCTGGACCGACTATGGTAAAAATCTTTCGTTCAATTCGAAGGTCGTATCCTCTTTTTTAACGAAGCGTGATGACTTTTAGGACTCTCAAGTATGTAAAAAAAAATATAAACTGAAAGATATCGGAAGGGAAACTTGAGGCGCGATGGTCAGAGCGAGCCCATTCCGGACCGACATTGGTAAAAATCTTTCGTTCAATTCGAAGGTCGTATCCTCTTTTTTAACTAATCGTGATGACTTTTAGGACTCTATAGTATGTAAAAAAAAATATGAACCGAAAGATATCGGAAGAAAAACTCGACGAGCGATGGTCAGAGCGACCCCATTCTGGACCGACTTGGCTAAAAAATCATTCGTCCAATTCAAAGTTCGTATTCTCTTTTTCGGCGAATCGTGGTGACTTTAAGGACTCTTCAGTATGTGTAAAAAAATATAAACCGAAAGATATCAGAAGGGAAACTCGAGGAGCGGTGGTCAGAGCGACCCCATTCCGGACCGACATTGGTAAAAATCTTTCGTTTAATTCGAAGGTCGTATCCTCTTTTTTAACGAATCGTGATGACTTTTAGGACTCTCTAGTATGTAAAAAAATATATAAACCGAAAGATATCGGAAGGGAAACTTGAAGAGCGGTGGTCGGAGCGAACCATTCTTGACCGAATTTGCTAAAAAATCATTCGTCCATTTCGAAGGTCGTATCCTTTTTTTTTAACGAATCGTGGGTACTTTTAGGATTCTCTAGTATGTTAAAAAAAAATATAAACTCAAAGACATCGGGAGGGAAACTTGAGGAGCGGTGGTCGGAGCGACCCCATTCTGGACCGACTTTGGTAAAAAATCATTCGTTCAATTCGAAGGTCGTGTCGTCTTTATTGACGAATCGTGATGACTTTTAGGACTCTCTAGTAAGTAAAAAAAAATATAAACTGAAAGATATCGGAAGTGAAACTTGAGGAGCCGTGGTCGGATCGACCGCATTCTGGACCGACTTTGCTAAAAAATCATTCGTCCAATTCCAAGGTCGTATTCTCTTTTTGCGAATCGTGGTGACTTTTAGGAAGACTCTTTAGTATGTGAAAAAAATATAAACCGAAAGATATGAGGAGGGAAACTTGAGGAGCGGTGGTCAGATCGACCCCATTCCGGACCGACATTGGTAAAAATCTTTCGTTCAATTGGAAGGTCGTATCCTATTTTTTAACCAATCGTGATGACTTTTAGGACTCTCTAGTATGTAAAAAAAAATATAAACCGAAAGATATCAGAAGGGGAACTTGAGGAGCGGTGGTCAGAGCGACCCCATTTCGGACCGATTTTGGTAAAAATCTTTCGTTCAATTCGAAGGTCATATCCTCTTTTTTAACGAATCATGATGGCTTTTAGGACTCTCCAGTATGTAAAAAAAATATAAACCGAAAGATATCGGAAGGGAAACTTGAAGAGCGGTGGTCGGAGCGAACCATTCTGGACTGACTTTGATAAAAAATAATTCGTCCATTTCGAAGGTCGTATCCTCTTTTTAACGAATCGTGATGAGTTTTAGGACTCTCTAGTATGTAAAAAAAATCATAAACCGAAAGATATCGCAAGAGAAAGTTGAGGTGCGATGGTCAGAGCGACCCCATTCTGGACCGACTTTGGTAAAAAATCATTCGTCCAATACGAAGGTCGTGTCGTCTTTATTGACGAATCGTGATGACTTTTAGGACTCTCTAGTATGTAAAAAAAATATAAACCGAAAGATATCGGTAGGGAAACTTGAAGAGCGATGGTCGGAGCGAACCATTCAGGACCGACTTTGCTAAAAAATCATTCGTCCATTTCGAAGGTCGTATCCTCTTTTTTAACGAATCGTGATGACTTTTAGGACTCTCTAGTATGTAAAAAAAATATAAACCGAAAGATATCGGAAGGGAAACTTGAAGAGCGATGGTCGGAGCGAACCATTCTGGACTGACTTTGATAAAAAATAATTCGTCCATTTCGAAGGTCGTATCCTCTTTTTAACGAATCGTGATGAGTTTTAGGACTCTCTAGTATGTAAAAAAAATCATAAACCGAAAGATATCGCAAGAGAAAGTTGAGGAGCGATGGTCAGAGCGACCCCATTCTGGACCGACTTTGGTAAAAAATCATTCGTCCAATACGAAGGTCGTGTCGTCTTTATTGACGAATCGTGATGACTTTTAGGACTCTCTAGTATGTAAAAAAAATATAAACCGAAAGATATCGGTAGGGAAACTTGAAGAGCGATGGTCGGAGCGAACCATTCAGGACCGACTTTGCTAAAAAATCATTCGTCCATTTCGAAGGTCGTACCCTCTTTTTTAACGAATCGTGATGACTTTTAGGACTCTCTAGTATGTAAAAAAAATATAAACCGAAAGATATCGGTAGGGAAACTTGAAGAGCGATGGTCGGAGCGAACCATTCAGGACCGACTTTGCTAAAAAATCATTCGTCCATTTCAAAGGTCGTATCCTCTTTTTTAACGAATCGTGATGACTTTTAGGACTCTCTAGTATGTAAAAAAAAATATAAACTGAAAGATATCGGAAGGGAAACTTGAGGAGCGGTGGTCGGAGCGACCCCATTCTGGACCGACTATTGTAAAAATCTTTCGTTCAATTCGAAGGTCGTATCCTCTTTTTTAACGAATCGTGATGACTTTTAGGACTCTGTAGTATGTAAAAAAAACAGAAACCGAAAGATATTGCAAGGGGAACTTGAGGAGCGGTGGTCAGAGCGACCCCATTCCGGACCGCCTTTGGTAAAAATCTTTCGTTCAATTCGAAGGTCGTATCCTCTTTTTTAACGAATCGTGATGACTTTTAGGAATCTATAGTATGTAAAAAAAATATAAACCGAAAGATATCGGAAGAGAAACTTGAGTAGCGATGGTCAGAGCGACCCCATTCTGGACCGACTTTGCTAAAAAATCATTCCTCCAATTCCAAGGCCGTATTCTCTTTTTGGCGAATCGTGGTGACTTTTAGGACTCTTTAGTATGTGAAAAAAAATATAAACCAAGAGATATGAGAAGGGAAACTTGAGGAGCCGTGGTCAGAGCGACCCCATTCCGGACCGACATTGGTAAAAATCTTTTGTTCAATTGGAAGGTCATATCCTCTTTTTTAACGAATCGTGATGACTTTTAGGATGCTATAGTATGTAAAAAAAAATATAAACCGAAAGATATCGGAAGAGAAACTTGAGGAGCGGTGGTCAGAGCGACCCCATTCCGGACCGACTTTGGTAAAAATCTTTCGATCAATTCGAAGGTCGTATCCTCTTTTTTAACGAATCGTGATGACTTTTAGGACTCTCTAGTGTGTAAACAAAAATATAAACCGAAAGATATCGGTAGAGAAACTTGAGGAGCGATGGTCAGAGCGACCCATTCTGGACCGACTTTGGTAAAAAATCATTCGTACAATTCGAAGGTCGTGTCGTCTTTATTGACGAATCGTGATGACTTTTAGGACTCTCTAGTATGTAAAAAAAAATATGTACTGAAAGATATCGGAAGGGAAACTTGAGGAGCGGTGGTCGGAGCGACCCCATTCTGGACCGACTATGGTAAAAAATCATTCGTCCATTTCGAAGGTCGTATCTTCTCTTTTAACGAATCGTGGTGACTTTTAGGACTCTCTAGTATGTAAAAAAAATATATACTGAAAGATATCGGAAGGGAAACTTGAGGAGCGGTGGTCGGAGCGACCCCTTTCTGGACCGACTTTGGTAAAAAATCATTCGTCCAATTCGAAGGTCGTGTCGTCTTTATTGACGAATCGTGATGAGTTTTAGGACTCTCTAATATGTAACAAAAAATATAAACTGAAAGATATCGGAAGTGAAACTTGAGGAGCGGTGGTCGGAGCGACCCCATTCTGGACCGAATTTGCTAAAAAATCATTCGTCCAATTCAAAGGTCGTATTCTCTTTTTCGGCGAATCGCGGTAACTTTTAGGACTCTCTAGTATGTAAAACAAATATAAACCGAAAGATATCGGAAGGGAAACTTGAGGAGCGGTGGTCGTAGCGATCCCATTCTGGACCGACGTTGGTAAAAATCTTTCGTTTAATTCGAAGGTCGTATCCCCTTTTTTAACGAATCGTGATGACTTTTAGGACTCTGTAGTATGTAAAAAAAAATATAAACCGAAAGATATCGGAAGAAAAATTTGAGGAGCGATGGTCAGAGCGACCCCATTCTGGACGGACTTTGCTAAAAAATCATTCGTCCAATTCAAAGTTCGTATTCTCTTTTTCGGTGAATCGTGGTGACTTTAAGGACTCTTTAGTATGTGAAAAAAAATATAAACCGAAAGATATCAGAAGGGAAACTTGAGGAGCGGTGGTCGGAGGGACCCCATTCTGGACCAACTTTGCTAAAAAATCATTCGTCCATTTCGAAGGTCGTATCCTCTTTTTTAACGAATCGTGGTGACTTTTAGGACTCTGTAGTATGTAAAAAAAACCTAAACCGAAAGATATCGGAAGGGAAACTTGAGGAGCGGCGGTCAGAGCGTCCCCATTCCGGACCGCCTTTGGTAAAAATCTTTCGTTCAATTCGAAGGTCGTATCCTCTTTTTTAACGAATCGTGGTGACTTTTAGGACTCTCTAGTAAGTAAAAAAAAATATAAACTGAAAGATATCGGAAGTGAACCTTGAGGAGCGGTGGTCGGAGCGACCCCATTCTGGACCGACTTTGGTAAAAAATCATTCGTCCAATTCGAAGGTCGTGTCGTCTTTATTGACGAATCGTGATTAGTTTTAGGACTCTCTAGTATGTAAAAAAAAATATAAACTAAAAGATATCGGAAGGGAAACTTGAGGAGCGGTGGTCGGAGCGACCCCATTCTGGACCGACTATGGTCAAAATCTTTCCTTCAATTCGAAGGTCGTATCCTCTTTTTTAACGAATCGTGATGACTTTTAGGACCCTCTAGTATGTAAAAAAAATATAAACTGAAAGATATCGGAAGGGAAACTTGAGGCGCGATGGTGAGAGCGACCCCATTCCGGACCGACATTGGTAAAAATCTTTCGTTCAATTCGAAGGTCGTATCCTCTTTTTTAACAAATCGTGATGACTTTTAGGACACTCTAGTATGTGAAGAAAAATAGAAACCGAAAAATATCGGAAGGCAAACTTGAAGAGCGGTGGTCGGAGCGACCCCATTCTGGACCGACTTTGCTAAAAAATCACTTGTCCAATACCAAGGTCGTATTCTCTTTTTGGCGAATCGTGGTGACTTTTAGGACTCTTTAGTATGTGAAAAAAAATATAAACCGAAAGATATGAGAAGGGAAACTTGAGGAGCGGTGGTCAGACCGAACCCATTCCGGACCGACTTTGGTAAAAAGCTTTCGTTCAATTCGAAGGTCGTATCCTCTTTTTTAACCAATCGTGATGACTTTTGGGACTATCTAGTATGTGTAGAACAATAGAAACCGAAAGATATCGGAAGTGAAACTTGAGGAGCGGTGGTCGGAGCGACCCCATTCTGGACCGACTTTGGTAAAAAATCATTCGTCCAATTCGAAGGTCGTGTCGTCTTTATTGACGAATCGTGATTAGTTTTAGGACTCTCTAGTATGTAAAAAAAAATATAAACCGAAAGATATCGGAAGGGAAACTTGAAGAGCGATGGTCGGAGCGAACCATTCAGGACCGACATTGGTAAAAATCTTTCGTTCAATTCGAAGGTCGTATCCTCTTCTTTAACGAATCGTGATGACTTTTAGGACTCTCTAGTATGTAAAAAAATATATAAACCGAAAGATATCGGAAGGGAAACTTGAAGAGCGATGGTCGGAGCGAACCATGCAGGACCGACTTTGCTAAAAAATCATTCGTTCAATTCGAAGGTCGTATCGTCTTTATTGACGAATCGTGATGACTTTTAGAACCCTCTAGTATGTAAAAAAAAATATAAACTGAAAGATATCGGAAGGGAAACTTGAGGAGCGGTGGTCGGAGCGACCCCATTCTGGACCGACTATGGTAAAAATCTTTCGTTCAATTCGAAGGTCCTATCCTCGTTTTAACGATTCGTGGTGACTTTTAGGACTCGGTAGTATGTAAAAAAAACATAAACCGAAAGATATCGGAAGGGAAACTTGAGGAGCGGTGGTCAGAGCGACCCCATTCCGGACCGCCTTTGGTAAAAATCTTTCGTTCAATTCGAAGGTCTTATCGTCTTTTTTAACGAATCGTGGTGACTTTTAGGACTCTCTAGTATGTAAAAAAAAATATAAACCGAAAGATATCGGAAGAGAAAGTTGAGGAGCGATGGTCAGAGCGACCCCATTCTGGACCGACTTTGCTAAAAAATCATTCGTCCAATTCAAAGGTCGTATTCTCTTTTTCGGCGAATCGCGGTGACTTTGAGGACTCTTCAGTATGTGTAAAAAAATATAAACCGAAAGATATCAGAAGGGAAACTTGAGGAGCGGTGGTCAGAGCGACCCTATTCCGGACCGACATTGGTAAAAATCTTTCGTCCATTTCGAAGATCGTATCCTCTTTTTTAACGAATCGTGGTGACTTTTAGGACACTCTAGTATATGAAAAAAAATATAAACTGAAAGATATCGGAAGTGAAACTTGAGGAGCGGTGGTCGGAGCGACCCCATTCTGGACCGACTTTGGTAAAAAATCATTCGTCCAATTCGAAGGTCGTGTCGTCTTTATTGACGAATCGTGATTAGTTTTAGGACTCTCTAGTATGTAAAAAAAAATATAAACCGAAAGATATCGGAAGGGAAACTTGAAGAGCGATGGTCGGAGCGAACCATTCAGGACCGACATTGGTAAAAATCTTTCGTTCAATTCGAAGGTCGTATCCTCTTCTTTAACGAATCGTGATGACTTTTAGGACTCTCTAGTATGTAAAAAAATATATAAACCGAAAGATATCGGAAGGGAAACTTGAAGAGCGATGGTCGGAGCGAACCATTCAGGACCGACTTTGCTAAAAAATCATTCGTTCAATTCGAAGGTCGTATCGTCTTTATTGACGAATCGTGATGACTTTTAGGACCCTCTAGTATGTAAAAAAAAATATAAACTGAAAGATATCGGAAGGGAAACTTGAGGAGCGGTGGTCGGAGCGACCCCATTCTGGACCGACTATGGTAAAAATCTTTCGTTCAATTCGAAGGTCGTATCCTCTTTTTTAACGAAGCGTGATGACTTTTAGGACTCTCAAGTATGTAAAAAAAAATATAAACTGAAAGATATCGGAAGGGAAACTTGAGGCGCGATGGTCAGAGCGAGCCCATTCCGGACCGACATTGGTAAAAATCTTTCGTTCAATTCGAAGGTCGTATCCTCTTTTTTAACGAATCGTGATGACTTTTAGGACTCTATAGTATGTAAAAAAAAATATGAACCGAAAGATATCGGAAGAAAAACTTGAGGAGCGATGGTCAGAGCGACCCCATTCTGGACCGACTTGGCTAAAAAATCATTCGTCCAATTCAAAGTTCGTATTCTCTTTTTCGGCGAATCGTGGTGACTTTAAGGACTCTTCAGTATGTGTAAAAAAATATAAACCGAAAGATATCAGAAGGGAAACTTGAGGAGCGGTGGTCAGAGCGACCCCATTCCGGACCGACATTGGTAAAAATCTTTCGTTTAATTCGAAGGTCGTATCCTCTTTTTTAACGAATCGTGATGACTTTTAGGACTCTCTAGTATGTAAAAAAAAATATAAACCGAAAGATATCGGAAGGGAAACTTGAGGAGCGGTGGTCGGAGCGACCCCATTCTGGTCCGACTTTGGTAAAAAATCATTCGTTCAATTCGAAGGTCGTGTCGTCTTTATTGACGAATCGTGATGACTTTTAGGACTCTCTAGTAAGTAGAAAAAAATATAAACTGAAAGATATCGGAAGTGAAACTTGAGGAGCCGTGGTCGGATCGACCGCATTCTGGACCGACTTTGCTAAAAAATCATTCGTCCAATTCCAAGGTCGTATTCTCTTTTTGCGAATCGTGGTGACTTTTAGGAAGACTCTTTAGTATGTGAAAAAAATATAAACCGAAAGATATGAGGAGGGAAACTTGAGGAGCGGTGGTCAGAGCGACCCCATTCCGGACCGACATTGGTAAAAATCTTTCGTTCAATTGGAAGGTCGTATCCTATTTTTTAACCAATCGTGATGACTTTTAGGACTCTCTAGTATGTAAAAAAAAATATAAACCGAAAGATATTAGAAGGGAAACTTGAGGAGCGGTGGTCAGAGCGACCCCATTTCGGACCGATTTTGGTAAAAATCTTTCGTTCAATTCGAAGGTCATATCCTCTTTTTTAACGAATCATGATGGCTTTTAGGACTCTCCAGTATGTAAAAAAAATATAATCCGAAAGATATCGGAAGGGAAACCTGAAGAGCGGTGGTCGGAGCGAACCATTCTGGACTGACTTTGATAAAAAATAATTCGTCCATTTCGAAGGTCGTATCCTCTTTTTAACGAATCGTGATGAGTTTTAGGACTCTCTAGTATGTAAAAAAAATCATAAACCGAAAGATATCGCAAGAGAAAGTTGAGGAGCGATGGTCAGAGCGACCCCATTCTGGACCGACTTTGGTAAAAAATCATTCGTCCAATACGAAGGTCGTGTCGTCTTTATTGACCAATCGTGATGACTTTTAGGACTCTCTAGTATGTAAAAAAAATATAAACCGAAAGATATCGGAAGGGAAACTTGAAGAGCGATGGTCGGAGCGAACCATTCTGGACTGACTTTGATAAAAAATAATTCGTCCATTTCGAAGGTCGTATCCTCTTTTTAACGAATCGTGATGAGTTTTAGGACTCTCTAGTATGTAAAAAAAATCATAAACCGAAAGATATCGCAAGAGAAAGTTGAGGAGCGATGGTCAGAGCGACCCCATTCTGGACCGACTTTGGTAAAAAATCATTCGTCCAATACGAAGGTCGTGTCGTCTTTATTGACGAATCGTGATGACTTTTAGGACTCTCTAGTATGTAAAAAAAATATAAACCGAAAGATATCGGTAGGGAAACTTGAAGAGCGATGGTCGGAGCGAACCATTCAGGACCGACTTTGCTAAAAAATCATTCGTCCATTTCGAAGGTCGTATCCTCTTTTTTAACGAATCGTGATGACTTTTAGGACTCTCTAGTATGTAAAAAAAATATAAACCGAAAGATATCGGTAGGGAAACTTGAAGAGCGATGGTCGGAGCGAACCATTCAGGACCGACTTTGCTAAAAAATCATTCGTCCATTTCAAAGGTCGTATCCTCTTTTTTAACGAATCGTGATGACTTTTAGGACTCTCTAGTATGTAAAAAAAAATATAAACTGAAAGATATCGGAAGGGAAACTTGAGGAGCGGTGGTCGGAGCGACCCCATTCTGGACCGACTATTGTAAAAATCTTTCGTTCAATTCGAAGGTCGTATCCTCTTTTTTAACGAATCGTGATGACTTTTAGGACTCTGTAGTATGTAAAAAAAACAGAAACCGAAAGATATTGCAAGGGAAACTTGAGGAGCGGTGGTCAGAGCGACCCCATTCCGGACCGCCTTTGGTAAAAATCTTTCGTTCAATTCGAAGGTCGTATCCTCTTTTTTAACGAATCGTGATGACTTTTAGGACTCTCTAGTATGTAAAAAAAATATAAACCGAAAGATATCGGTAGGGAAACTTGAAGAGCGATGGTCGGAGCGAACCATTCAGGACCGACTTTGCTAAAAAATCATTCGTCCATTTCGAAGGTCGTATCCTCTTTTTTAACGAATCGTGATGACTTTTAGGACTCTCTAGTATGTAAAAAAAATATAAACCGAAAGATATCGGTAGGGAAACTTGAAGAGCGATGGTCGGAGCGAACCATTCAGGACCGACTTTGCTAAAAAATCATTCGTCCATTTCAAAGGTCGTATCCTCTTTTTTAACGAATCGTGATGACTTTTAGGACTCTCAAGTATGTAAAAAAAAATATAAACTGAAAGATATCGGAAGGGAAACTTGAGGCGCGATGGTCAGAGCGAGCCCATTCCGGACCGACATTGTTAAAAATCTTTCGTTCAATTCGAAGGTCGTATCCTCTTTTTTAACGAATCGTGATGACTTTTAGGACTCTATAGTATGTAAAAAAAAATATGATCCGAAAGATATCGGAAGAAAAACTTGAGGAGCGATGGTCAGAGCGACCCCATTCTGGACCGACTTGGCTAAAAAATCATTCGTCCAATTCAAAGTTCGTATTCTCTTTTTCGGCGAATCGTGGTGACTTTAAGGACTCTTTAGTATGTGTAAAAAAATATAAACCGAAAGATATCAGAAGGGAAACTTGAGGAGCGGTGGTCAGAGCGACCCCATTCCGGACCGACATTGGTAAAAATCTGTCGTCCATTTCGAAGATCGTATCCTCTTTTTTAACGAATCGTGGTGACTTTTAGGACTCTCTAGTATATGAAAAAAAATATAAACTGAAAGATATCGGAAGTGAACCTTGAGGAGCGGTGGTCGGAGCGACCCCATTCTGGACCGACTTTGGTAAAAAATCATTCGTCCAATTCGAAGGTCGTGTCGTCTTTATTGACGAATCGTGATTAGTTTTAGGACTCTCTAGTATGTAAAAAAAAATATAAACCGAAAGATATCGGAAGAGAAAGTTGAGGAGCGATGGTCAGAGCGTCCCCATTCCGGACCGACATTGGTAAAAATCTTTCGTTCAATTCGAAGGTCGTATCCTCTTTTTTAACGAATCCTGATGACTTTTAGCACTCTCTAGTATGTAAAAAAATATATAAACCGAAAGATATCGGAAGGGAAACTTGAAGAGCGATGGTCGGAGCGAACCATTCAGGACCGACTTTGCTAAAAAATCATTCGTTCAATTCGAAGGTCGTATCGTCTTTATTGACGAATCGTGATGACTTTTAGGACCCTCTAGTATGTAAAAAAAAATATAAACTGAAAGATATCGGAAGGGAAACTTGAGGAGCGGTGGTCGGAGCGACCCCATTCTGGACCGACTATGGTAAAAATCTTTCGTCCATTTCGAAGATCGTATCCTCTCTTGTAACGAATCGTGTTGACTGTTAGGACTCTCTAGTATGTAAAAAAAAATATCAACTGAAAGATATCGGAAGTGAACCTTGAGGAGCGGTGGTCGGAGCGACCCCATTCTGGACCGACTTTGGTAAAAAATCATTCGTCCAATTCGAAGGTCGTGTCGTCTTTATTGACGAATCATGATTAGTTTTAGGACTCTCTAGTATGTAAAAAAAAATATAAACCGAAAGATATCGGAAGAGAAAGTTGAGGAGCGATGGTCAGAGCGACCCCATTCTGGACCAACTTTGGAAAAAATCATTCGTCCAATTCGAAGGTCTTGTCGTCTTTATTGACGAATCGCGATGAGTTTTAGGACTCTCTAGTATGTAAAAAAAAATATAAACCGAAAGATATCGGAAAGAGAAAGTTGAGCAGCGATGGTCAGAGCGTCCCCATTCCGGACCGACATTGGTAAAAATCTTTCGTTCAATTCGAAGGTCGTATCCTCTTTTTTAACGAATCGTGATGGCTTTTAGGACCCTCTAGTATGTAAAAAAAAATATAAACTAAAAGATATCGGAAGGGAAACTTGAGGAGCGGTGGTCGGAGCGACCCCATTCTGGACCGACAATGGTAAAAATCTTTCGTTCAATTCGAAGGTTGTATCCTCTTTATTAACGAATCGTGATGACTTTTAGGTTTCTTTAGTATGTGTAAAAAAATATAAACCGAAAGATATCAGAAGGGAAACTTGAGGAGCGGTGGTCAGAGCGACCCCATTCCGGACCGACATTGGTAAAAATCTGTCGTCCATTTCGAAGATCGTATCCTCTTTTTTAACGAATCGTCGTGACTTTTAGGACTCTCTAGTATATGAAAAAAAATATAAACTGAAAGATATCGGAAGTGAACCTTGAGGAGCGGTGGTCGGAGCGACCCCATTCTGGACCGACTTTGGTAAAAAATCATTCGTCCAATTCGAAGGTCGTGTCGTCTTTATTGACGAATCGTGATTAGTTTTAGGACTCTCTAGTATGTAAAAAAAAATATAAACCGAAAGATATCGGAAGAGAAAGTTGAGGAGCGATGGTCAGAGCGTCCCCATTCCGGACCGACATTGGTAAACATCTTTCGTTCAATTCGAAGGTCGTATCCTCTTTTTTAACGAATCGTGATGACTTTTAGGACTCTCTAGTATGTAAAAAAATATATAAACCGAAAGATATCGGAAGGGAAACTTGAAGAGCGATGGTCGGAGCGAACCATTCTGGACCGACTTTGGTAAAAAATCATTCGTCCAATTCGAAGGTCGTGTCGTCTTTATTGATGAATTGTGATGACTTTTAGGACTCTCTAGTATGCAAAAAAAATATAAACCGAAAGATATCGGAAGAAAAACTTGAGGAGCGATGGTCAGAGCGACCCCATTCTAGACCGACTTTGCTAAAAAATCATTCGTCCAATTCAAAGTTCGTATTCTCTATTTCGGCGAGTCGTGGTGACTTTTAGCACTCTTTAGTTTGTGTAAAAAAATACAAACCAAAAGATATCAGAAGGGAAACTTGAGAAGCGGTGGTCAGAGCGACCCATTCCGGACGGACATTGGTGAAAATCTTTCGTTCAATTCGAAGGTCGTATCCTCTTTTTTAACGAATCGTGATGACTTTTAGGACTCTCTAGTATGTGAAAAAAAATATAAACCGAAAGATATCGGAAGGGAAACTTGAAGAGCGGTGGTCGGATCGAACTATTCTGGACCGACTTTGCTAAAAAATCATTCGTCCAATTCCAAAGTCGTATTCTCTTTTTGCGAATCGTGGTGACTTTTAGGAAGACTCTTTAGTATGTGAAAAAAATATAAACCGAAAGATATGAGGAGGGAAACTTGAGGAGCGGTGGTCAGAGCGACCCTATTCCGGACCGACATTGGTTAAAATCTTTCGTTCAATTGGAAGGTCGTATCCTATTTTTTAACCAATCGTGATGACTTTTAGGACTCTCTAGTATGTAAAAAAAAATATAAACCGAAAGATATCAGAAGGGAAACTTGACGAGCGGTGGTCAGAGCGACCCCATTTCGGACCGATTTTGGTAAAAATCTTTCGGTCAATTCGAAGGTCATATCCTCTTTTTTAACGAATCATGATGGCTTTTAGGACTCTCTAGTATGTAAAAAAAATATAAACCGAAAGATATCGGAAGGGAAACTTGAAGAGCGGTGGTCGGAGCGAACCATTCTGGACTGACTTTGCTAAAAAATCATTCGTCCAATTCCAAGGCCGTATTCTCTTTTTGGCGAATCGTGGTGACTTTTAGAACTCTTTAGTATGTGAAAAAAAATATAAACCGAGAGATATGAGAATGGAAACTTGAGGAGCGGTGGTCAGAGCGACCCCATTCCGGACCGACATTGGTAAAAATCTGTCGTCCATTTCGAAGATCGTATCCTCTTTTTTAACGAATCGTGGTGACTTTTAGGACTCTCTAGTATGTAAAAAAATATATAAACCGAAAGATATCGGAAGGGAAACTTGAAGAGCGATGGTCGGAGCGAACCATTCAGGACCGACTTTGCTAAAAAATCATTCGTTCAATTCGAAGGTCGTATCGTCTTTATTGACGAATCGTGATGACTTTTAGGACCCTCTAGTATGTAAAAAAAAATATAAACTGAAAGATATCGGAAGGGAAACTTGAGGAGCGGTGGTCGGAGCGACCCCATTCTGGACCGACTATGGTAAAAATCTTTCGTCCATTTCGAAGATCGTATCCTCTTTTGTAACGAATCGTGGTGACTGTTAGGACTCTCTAGTATGTAAAAAAAAATATAAACTGAAAGATATCGGAAGTGAAACTTGAGGAGCGGTGGTCGGAGCGAACCATTCAGGACCGACTTTGCTAAAAAATCATTCGTTCAATTCGAAGGTCGTATCGTCTTTATTGACGAATCGTGATGACTTTTAGGACCCTCTAGTACGTAAAAAAAAATATAAACTGAAAGATATCGGAAGGGAAACTTGAGGAGCGGTGGTCGGAGCGACCCCATTCTGGACCGACTTTGCTAAAAAATCACTCGTCCAATTCCAAGGTCGTATTCTCTTTTTGGCGAATCGTGGTGACTTTTAGGACTCTTTAGTATGTAAAAAAATATATAAACCGAAAGATATCGGAAGGGAAACTTGAAGAGCGATGGTAGGAGCGAACCATTCAGGACCGAATTTGCTAAAAAATCATTCGTTCAATTCGAAGGTCGTATCGTCTTTATTGACGAATCGCGATGACTTTTAGGACCCTCTAGTATGTAAAAAAAAATATACACTGAAAGTTATCGGAAGGGAAACTTGAGGAGCGGTGGTCGGAGCGACCCCATTCTGGACCGACTATGGTAAAAATCTTTCGTTCAATTCGAAGGTCGTATCCTCTTTTTTAACGCAGCGTGATGACTTTTAGGACTGTCAAGTATGTAAAAAAATATATAAACTGAAAGATATCGGAAGGGAAACTTGAGGCGCGATGGTCAGAGCGAGCCCATTCCGGACCGACATTGGTAAAAATCTTTCGTTCAATTCGAAGGTCGTATCCTCTTTTTTAACGAATCGTGATGACTTTTAGGACTCTATAGTATGTAAAAAAAAATATGAACCGAAAGATATCGGAAGAAAAACTTGAGGAGCGATGGTCAGAGCGACCCCATTCTGGACCGACTTGGCTAAAAAATCATTCGTCCAATTCAAAGTTCGTATTCTCTTTTTCGGCGAATCGTGGTGACTTTAAGGACTCTTTAGTATGTGTAAAAAAATATAAACCAAAAGATATCACAAGGGAAACTTGAGGAGCGGTGGTCAGAGCGACCCCATACCGGACCGACATTGGTAAAAATCTTTCGTTTAATTCGAAGGTCGTATCCTCTTTTTTAACGAATAGTGATGACTTTTAGGACTCTCTAGTATGTAAAAAAAAATATAAACCGAAAGATATCGGAAGGGAAACTTGAAGAGCGATGGTCGGAGCGAACCATTCAGGACCGACTTTGCTAAAAAATCATTCGTCCAATTCGAAGGTCGTGTCGTCTTTATTGACGAATCGTGATTAGTTTTAGGACTCTCTAGTATGTAAAAAAAAATATAAACTAAAAGATATCGGAAGGGAAACTTGAGGAGCGGTGGTCGGAGCGACCCCATTCTGGACCGACTATGGTCAAAATCTTTCGTTCAATTCGAAGGTCGTATCCTCTTTTTTAACGAATCGTGATGACTTTTAGGACCCTCTAGTATGTAAAAAAAAATATAAACTGAAAGATATCGGAAGGGAAACTTGAGGCGCGATGGTGAGAGCGACCCCATTCCGGACCGACATTGGTAAAAATCTTTCGTTCAATTCGAAGGTCGTATCCTCTTTTTTAACGAATCGTGATGACTTTTAGGACTCTGTAGTATGTAAAAAAAACAGAAACCGAAAGATATCGGAAGGGAAACTTGAGGAGCGGTGGTCGGAGCGACCCCATTCCGGACTGACATTGGTAAAAATCTTTCGTTCAATTCGAAGGTCGTATCCTCTTTTTTAACAAATCGTGATGACTTTTAGGACACTCTAGTATGTGAAGAAAAATAGAAACCGAAAAATATCGGAAGGCAAACTTGAAGAGCGGTGGTCGGAGCGACCCCATTCTGGACCGACTTTGCTAAAAAATCATTCGTCCATTTCGAAGGTCGTATCCTCGTTTTAACGATTCGTGGTGACTTTTAGGACTCGGTAGTATGTAAAAAAAACATAAACCGAAAGATATCGGAAGGGAAACTTGAGGTCCGGTGGTCAGAGCGACCCCATTCCGGACCGCCTTTGGTAAAAATCTTTCGTTCAATTCGAAGGTCGTATCCTCTTTTTTAACGAATCGTGGTGACTTTTAGGACTCTCTAGTATGTAAAAAAAAATATAAACCGAAAGATATCGGAAGAGAAAGTTGAGGAGCGATGGTCAGAGCGACCCCATTCTGGACCGACTTTGCTAAAAAATCATTCGTCCAATTCAAAGGTCGTATTCTCTTTTTCGGCGAATCGCGGTGACTTTGAGGACTCTTCAGTATGTGTAAAAAAATATAAACCGAAAGATATCAGAAGGGAAACTTGAGGAGCGGTGGTCAGAGCGACCCCATTCCGGACCGTCATTGGTAAAAATCTTTCGTCCATTTCGAAGATCGTATCCTCTTTTTTAACGAATCGTGGTGACTTTTAGGACACTCTAGTATATGAAAAAAAATATAAACTGAAAGATATCGGAAGTGAAACTTGAGGAGCGGTGGTCGGAGCGACCCCATTCTGGACCGACTTTGGTAAAAAATCATTCGTCCAATTCGAAGGTCGTGTCGTCTTTATTGACGAATCGTGATTAGTTTTAGGACTCTCTAGTATGTAAAAAAAAATATAAACCGAAAGATATCGGAAGGGAAACTTGAAGAGCGATGGTCGGAGCGAACCATTCAGGACCGACTTTGCTAAAAAATCATTCGTTCAATTCGAAGGTCGTATCGTCTTTATTGACGAATCGTGATGACTTTTAGGACCCTCTAGTATGTAAAAAAAAATATAAACTGAAAGATATCGGAAGGGAAACTTGAGGAGCGGTGGTCGGAGCGACCCCATTCTTGACCGACTATGGTAAAAATCTTTCGTTCAATTCGAAGGTCGTATCCTCTTTTTTAACGAAGCGTGATGACTTTTAGGACTCTATAGTATGTAAAAAAAAATATAAACTGAAAGATATCGGAAGGGAAACTTGAGGCGCGATGGTCAGAGCGAGCCCATTCCGGACCGACATTGGTAAAAATCTTTCGTTCAATTCGAAGGTCGTATCCTCTTTTTTAACGAATCGTGATGACTTTTAGGACTCTATAGTATGTAAAAAAAAATATGAACCGAAAGATATCGGAAGAAAAATTTGAGGAGCGATGGTCAGAGCGACCCCATTCTGGACGGACTTTGCTAAAAAATCATTCGTCCAATTCAAAGTTCGTATTCTCTTTTTCGGTGAATCGTGGTGACTTTAAGGACTCTTTAGTATGTGAAAAAAAATGAGGAGCGGTGGTCAGAGCGACCCCATTCCGGACCGACATTGGTAAAAATCTTTTGTTCAATTGGAAGGTCGTATCCTCTTTTTTAACGAATCGTGATGACTTTTAGGATGCTATAGTATGTAAAAAAAAATATAAACCGAAAGATATCGGAAGAGAAACTTGAGGAGCGGTGGTCAGAGCGACCCCATTCCGGACCGACTTTGGTAAAAATCTTTCGATCAATTCGAAGGTCGTATCCTCTTTTTTAACGAATCGTGATGACTTTTAGGACTCTCTAGTGTGTAAACAAAAATATAAACCGAAAGATATCGGTAGAGAAACTTGAGGAGCGATGGTCAGAGCGACCCATTCTGGACCGACTTTGGTAAAAAATCATTCGTCCATTTCGAAGGTCGTATCTTCTCTTTTAACGAATCGTGGTGACTTTTAGGACTCTCTAGTATGTAAAAAAAATATATACTGAAAGATATCGGAAGGGAAACTTGAGGAGCGGTGGTCGGAGCGACCCCATTCTGGACCGACTTTGGTAAAAAATCATTCGTCCAATTCGAAGGTCGTGTCGTCTTTATTGACGAATCGTGATGAGTTTTAGGACTCTCTAATATGTAAAAAAAAATATAAACTGAAAGATATCGGAAGTGAAACTTGAGGAGCGGTGGTCGGAGCGACCCCATTCTGGACCGAATTTGCTAAAAAATCATTCGTCCAATTCAAAGGTCGTATTCTCTTTTTCGGCGAATCGCGGTAACTTTTAGGACTCTCTAGTATGTAAAACAAATATAAACCGAAAGATATCGGAAGGGAAACTTGAGGAGCGGTGGTCGTAGCGATCCCATTCTGGACCGACGTTGGTAAAAATCTTTCGTTTAATTCGAAGGTCGTATCCCCTTTTTTAACGAATCGTGATGACTTTTAGGACTCTGTAGTATGTAAAAAAAAATATAAACCGAAAGATATCGGAAGAAAAATTTGAGGAGCGATGGTCAGAGCGACCCCATTCTGGACGGACTTTGCTAAAAAATCATTCGTCCAATTCAAAGTTCGTATTCTCTTTTTCGGTGAATCGTGGTGACTTTAAGGACTCTTTAGTATGTGAAAAAAAATATAAACCGAAAGATATCAGAAGGGAAACTTGAGGAGCGCTGGTCGGAGGGACCCCATTCTGGACCAACTTTGCTAAAAAATCATTCGTCCATTTCGAAGGTCGTATCCTCTTTTTTAACGAATCGTGGTGACTTTTAGGACTCTGTAGTATGTAAAAAAAACCTAAACCGAAAGATATCGGAAGGGAAACTTGAGGAGCGGCGGTCAGAGCGTCCCCATTCCGGACCGCCTTTGGTAAAAATCTTTCGTTCAATTCGAAGGTCGTATCCTCTTTTTTAACGAATCGTGGTGACTTTTAGGACTCTCTAGTAAGTAAAAAAAAATATAAACTGAAAGATATCGGAAGTGAAACTTGAGGAGCTATGGTCAGAGCGACCCCATTCTGGACCGACTTTGGTAAAAAATCATTCGTCCAATTCGAAGGTCGTGTCGTCTTTATTGATGAATTGTGATGACTTTTAGGACTCTCTAGTATGCAAAAAAAATATAAACCGAAAGATATCGGAAGAAAAACTTGAGGAGCGATGGTCAGAGCGACCCCATTCTAGACCGACTTTGCTAAAAAATCATTCGTCCAATTCAAAGTTCGTATTCTCTATTTCGGCGAGTCGTGGTGACTTTTAGCACTCTTTAGTTTGTGTAAAAAAATATAAACCAAAAGATATCAGAAGGGAAACTTGAGGAGCGGTGGTCAGAGCGACCCATTCCGGACGGACATTGGTGAAAATCTTTCGTTCAATTCGAAGGTCGTATCCTCTTTTTTAACGAATCATTATGACTTTTAGGACTCTGTAGTATGTGAAAAAAAATATAAACCGAAAGATATCGGAAGGGAAACTTGAAGAGCGGTGGTCGGATCGAACTATTCTGGACCGACTTTGCTAAAAAATCATTCGTCCAATTCCAAAGTCGTATTCTCTTTTTGCGAATCGTGGTGACTTTTAGGAAGACTCTTTAGTATGTGAAAAAAATATAAACAGAAAGATATGAGGAGGGAAACTTGAGGAGCGGTGGTCAGAGCGACCCTATTCCGGACCGACATTGGTTAAAATCTTTCGTTCAATTGGAAGGTCGTATCCTATTTTTTAACCAATCGTGATGACTTTTAGGACTCTCTAGTATATGAAAAAAAATATAAACTGAAAGATATCGGAAGAGAAAGTTGAGGAGCGATGGTCAGAGCGTCCCCATTCCGGACCGACATTGGTAAAAATCTTTCGTTCAATTCGAAGGTCGTATCCTCTTTTTTAACGAATCCTGATGACTTTTAGGACTCTCTAGTATGTAAAAAAATATATAAACCGAAAGATATCGGAAGGGAAACTTGAAGAGCGATGGTCGGAGCGAACCATTCAGGACCTACTTTGCTAAAAAATCATTCGTTCAATTCGAAGGTCGTATCGTCTTTATTGACGAATCGTGATGACTTTTAGGACCCTCTAGTATGTAAAAAAAAATATAAACTGAAAGATATCGGAAGGGAAACTTGAGGAGCGGTGGTCGGAGCGACCCCATTCTGGACCGACTATGGTAAAAATCTTTCGTCCATTTCGAAGATCGTATCCTCTTTTGTAACGAATCGTGTTGACTGTTAGGACTCTCTAGTATGTAAAAAAAAATATAAACTGAAAGATATCGGAAGTGAACCTTGAGGAGCGGTGGTCGGAGCGACCCCATTCTGGACCGACTTTGGTAAAAAATCATTCGTCCAATTCGAAGGTCGTGTTGTCTTTATTGACGAATCGTGATTAGTTTTAGGACTCTCTAGTATGTAAAAAAAAATATATACCGAAAGATATCGGAAGAGAAAGTTGAGGAGCGATGGTCAGAGCGACCCCATTCTGGACCAACTTTGGAAAAAATCATTCGTCCAATTCGAAGGTCTTGTCGTCTTTATTGACGAATCGCGATGAGTTTTAGGACTCTCTAGTATGTAAAAAAAAATATAAACCGAAAGATATCGGAAAGAGAAAGTTGACCAGCGATGGTCAGAGCGTCCCCATTCCGGACCGACATTGGTAAAAATCTTTCGTTCAATTCGAAGGTCGTATCCTCTTTTTTAACGAATCGTGATGGCTTTTAGGACTCTCTAGTATGTAAAAAAATATATAGACCGAAAGATATCGGAAGGGAAACTTGAAGAGCGATGGTCGGAGCGAACCATTCAGGACCGACTTTGCTAAAAAATCATTCGTTCAATTCGAAGGTCGTATCGTCTTTATTGACGAATCGTGATGACTTTTAGGACCCTCTAGTAAGTAAAAAAAAATATAAACTAAAAGATATCGGAAGGGAAACTTGAGGAGCGATGGTCGGAGCGACCCCATTCTGGACCGACTATGGTAAAAATCTTTCGTTCAATTCGAAGGTCGTATCCTCTTTTTTAACGAATCGTGATGACTTTTAGGACTCTCTAGTATGTAAAAAAAAATATAAACTGAAAGATATCGGAAGGGAAACTTAAGGCGCGATGGTCAGAGCGACCCCATTCCGGACCGACATTGGTAAAAATCTTTCGTTCAATTCGAAGGTCGTATCCTCTTTTTTAACGAATCGTGATGACTTTTAGGACTCTGTAGTATGTAAAAAAAACAGAAACCGAAAGATATCGGAAGGGAAACTTGAGGAGCGGTGGTCAGAGCGACCCCATTCCGGACCGACATTGGTAAAAATCTTTCGTTCAATTCGAAGGTCGTATCCTCTTTTTTAACAAATCGTGATGACTTTTAGGACACTCTAGTATGTGAAGAAAAATAGAAACCGAAAAATATCGGAAGGGAAACTTGAAGAGCGGTGGTCGGAGCGACCCCATTCTGGACCGACTTTGCTAAAAAATCACTCGTCCAATTCCAAGGTCGTATTCTCTTTTTGGCGAATCGTGGTGACTTTTAGGACTCTGTAGTATGTAAAAAAAACAGAAACCGAAAGATATCGGAAGGGAAACTTGAGGAGCGGTGGTCAGAGCGACCCCATTCCGGACCGACTTTGGTAAAAATCTTTCGTTCAATTCGAAGGTCGTATCCTCTTTTTTAACAAATCGTGATGACTTTTAGGACACTCTAGTATGTGAAGAAAAATAGAAACCGAAAGATATCGGAAGGGAAACTTGAATAGCGATGGTAGGAGCGAACCATTCAGGACCGAATTTGCTAAAAAATCATTCGTTCAATTCGAAGGTCGTATCGTCTTTATTGACGAATCGTGATGACTTTTAGGACCCTCTAGTATGTAAAAAAAAATATACACTGAAAGATATCGGAAGGGAAACTTGAGGAGCGGTGGTCGGAGCGACCCCATTCTGGACCGACTATGGTAAAAATCTTTCGTTCAATTCGAAGGTCGTATCCTCTTTTTTAACGAAGCGTGATGACTTTTAGGACTCTCAAGTATGTAAAAAAAAATATAAACTGAAAGATATCGGAAGGGAAACTTGAGGCGCGATGGTCAGAGCGAGCCCATTCCGGACCGACATTGGTAAAAATCTTTCGTTCAATTCGAAGGTCGTATCCTCTTTTTTAACGAATCGTGATGACTTTTAGGACTCTATAGTATGTAAAAAAAAATATGAACCGAAAGATATCGGAAGAAAAACTTGAGGAGCGATGGTCAGAGCGACCCCTTTCTGGACCGACTTGGCTAAAAAATCATTCGTCCAATTCAAAGTTCGTATTCTCTTTTTCGGCGAATCGTGGTGACTTTAAGGACTCTTTAGTATGTGTAAAAAAATATAAACCGAAAGATATCAGAAGGGAAACTTGAGGAGCGGTGGTCAGAGCGACCCCATTCAGGACCGACATTGGTAAAAATCTTTCGTTTAATTCGAAGGTCGTATCCTCTTTTTTAACGAATAGTGATGACTTTTAGGACTCTCTAGTATGTAAAAAAAAATATAAACCGAAAGATATCGGAAGGGAAACTTGAAGAGCGATGGTCGGAGCGAACCATTCAGGACCGACTTTGCTAAAAAATCATTCGTTCAATTCGAAGGTCGTATCGTCTTTATTGACGAATCGTGATTAGTTTTAGGACTCTCTAGTATGTAAAAAAAAATATAAACTAAAAGATATCGGAAGGGAAACTTGAGGAGCGGTGGTCGGAGCGACCCCATTCTGGACCGACTATGGTCAAAATCTTTCGTTCAATTCGAAGGTCGTATCCTCTTTTTTAACGAATCGTGATGACTTTTAGGACACTCTAGTATGTAAAAAAAAATATAAACTGAAAGATATCGGAAGGGAAACTTGAGGCGCGATGGTGAGAGCGACCCCATTCCGGACCGACATTGGTAAAAATCTTTCGTTCAATTCGAAGGTCGTATCCTCTTTTTTAACGAATCGTGATGACTTTTAGGACTCTGTAGTATGTAAAAAAAACAGAAACCGAAAGATATCGGAAGGGAAACTTGAGGAGCGGTGGTCGGAGCGACCCCATTCCGGACCGACTTTGGTAAAAATCTTTCGTTCAATTCGAAGGTCGTATCCTCTTTTTTAACAAATCGTGATGACTTTTAGGACACTCTAGTATGTGAAGAAAAATAGAAACCGAAAAATATCGGAAGGCAAACTTGAAGAGCGGTGGTCGGAGCGACCCGATTCTGGACCGACTTTGCTAAAAAATCACTTGTCCAATTCCAAGGTCGTATTCTCTTTTTGGCGAATCGTGGTGACTTTTAGGACTCTTTAGTATGTGAAAAAAAATATAAACCGAAAGATATGAGAAGGGAAACTTGAGGAGCGGTGGTCAGAGCGAACCCATTCCGGACCGACTTTGGTAAAAAGCTTTCGTTCAATTCCAAGGTCGTATCCTCTTTTTTAACGAATCGTGATGACTTTTGGGACTATCTAGTATGTGTAGAACAATAGAAACCGAAAGATATCGGAAGGTAAACTTGATGAGCGGTGGTCAGAGCGACCCCATTCCGGACCGACATTGGTAAAAATCTTTCGTTCAATTGTAAGGTCGTATCCTCTTTTTTAACGAATCGTGGTGACTTTTAGGACTCTCTAGTATGTAAAAAAAATATAAACCGAAAGATTTCGGAAGGGAAACTTGAAGAGCGGTGGTCGGAGCGAACCATTCAGGACCGACTTTGCTAAAAAATCATTCGTCCATTTCGAAGGTCGTATCCTCGTTTTAACGATTCGTGGTGACTTTTAGGACTCGGTAGTATGTAAAAAAAAATATAAACCGAAAGATATCGGAAGGGAAACTTGAAGAGCGGTGGTCAGAGCGACCCCATTCCGGACCGACATTGGTAAAAATCTTTCGTTCAATTGTAAGGTCGTATCCTCTTTTTTAACGAATCGTGGTGACTTTTAGGACTCTCTAGTATGTAAAAAAAATATAAACCGAAAGATTTCGGAAGAGAAAGTTGAGGAGCGATGGTCAGAGCGACCCCATTCTGGACCGACTTTGCTAAAAAATCATTCGTCCAATTCAAAGGTCGTATTCTCTTTTTCGGCGAATCGCGGTGAATTTGAGGACTCTTCAGTATGTGTAAAAAAATATAAACCGAAAGATATCAGAAGGGAAACTTGAGGAGCGGTGGTCAGAGCGACCCCATTCCGGACCGACATTGGTAAAAATCTTTCGTCCATTTCGAAGATCGTATCCTCTTTTTTAACGAATCGTGGTGACTTTTAGGACACTCTAGTATATGAAAAAAAAATATAAACTGAAAGATATCGGAAGTGAAACTTGAGGAGCGGTGGTCGGAGCGACCCCATTCTGGACCGACTTTGGTAAAAAATCATTCGTCCAATTCGAAGGTCGTGTCGTCTTTATTGACGAATCGTGATTAGTTTTAGGACTCTCTAGTATGTAAAAAAAAATATAAACCGAAAGATATCGGAAGGGAAACTTGAAGAGCGATGGTCGGAGCGAACCATTCAGGACCGACATTGGTAAAAATCTTTCGTTCAATTCGAAGGTCGTATCCTCTTCTTTATCGAATCGTGATGACTTTTAGGACTCTCTAGTATGTAAAAAAATATATAAACCGAAAGATATCGGAAGGGAAACTTGAAGAGCGATGGTCGGAGCGAACCATTCAGGACCGACTTTGCTAAAAAATCATTCGTTCAATTCGAAGGTCGTATCGTCTTTATTGACGAATCGTGACGACTTTTAGGACCCTCTAGTATGTAAAAAAAAATATAAACTGAAAGATATCGGAAGGGAAACTTGAGGAGCGGTGGTCGGAGCGACCCCATTCTGGACCGACTATGGTAAAAATCTTTCGTTCAATTCGAAGGTCGTATCCTCTTTTTTAACGAAGCGTGATGATTTTAGGACTCTCAAGTATGTAAAAAAAAATATAAACTGAAAGATATCGGAAGGGAAACTTGAGGCGCGATGGTCAGAGCGACCCCATTCCGGACCGACATTGGTAAAAATCTTTCGTTTAATTCGAAGGTCGTATCCTCTTTTTTAACGAATCGTGATGACTTTTAGGACTCTCTAGTATGTAAAAAAAAATATAAACCGAAAGATATCGGAAGGGAAACTTGAAGAGCGGTGGTCGGAGCGAACCATTCTTGACCGAATTTGCTAAAAAATCATTCGTCCATTTCGAAGGTCGTATCCTCTTTTTTAACGAATCGTGGGTACTTTTAGGATTCTCTAGTATGTTAAAAAAAAATATAAACTCAAAGATATCGGAAGGGAAACTTGAGGAGCGTTGGTCGGAGCGACCCCATTCTGGACCGACTTTGGTAAAAAATCATTCGTTCAATTCGAAGGTCGTGTCGTCTTTATTGACGAATCGTGATGACTTTTAGGACTCTCTAGTAAGTAAAAAAAAATATAAACTGAAAGATATCGGAAGTGAAACTTGAGGAGCCGTGGTCGGATCGACCGCATTCTGGACCGACTTTGCTAAAAAATCATTCGTCCAATTCCAAGGTCGTATTCTCTTTTTGCGAATCGTGGTGACTTTTAGAAAGACTCTTTAGTATGTGAAAAAAATATAATACCGAAAGATATGAGGAGGGAAACTTGAGGAGCGGTGGTCAGAGCGACCCCATTCCGGACCGACTTTGGTAAAAATCTTTCGTTCAATTGGAAGGTCGTATCCTATTTTTTAACCAATCGTGATGACTTTTAGGACTCTCTAGTATGTAAAAAAAAATATAAACCGAAAGATATCAGAAGGGAAACTTAAGGAGCGGTGGTCAGAGAGACCCCATTTCGGACCGATTTTGGTAAAAATCTTTCGTTCAATTCGAAGGTCATATCCTCTTTTTTAACGAATCATGATGGCTTTTAGGACTCTCCAGTATGTAAAAAAAATATAAACCGAAAGATATCGGAAGGGAAACTTGAACAGCGGTGGTCGGAGCGAACCATTCTGGACTGACTTTGATAAAAAATAATTCGTCCATTTCGAAGGTCGTATCCTCTTTTTAACGAATCGTGATGAGTTTTAGGACTCTCTAGTATGTAAAAAAAATCATAAACCGAAAGATATCGCAAGAGAAAGTTGAGGAGCGATGGTCAGAGCGACCCCATTCTGGACCGACTTTGGTAAAAAATCATTCGTCCAATACGAAGGTCGTGTCGTCTTTATTGACGAATCGTGATGACTTTTAGGACTCTCTAGTATGTAAAAAAAATATAAACCGAAAGATATCGGTAGGGAAACTTGAAGCGCGATGGTCGGAGCGAACCATTCAGGACCGACTTTGCTAAAAAATCATTCGTCCATTTCGAAGGTCGTATCCTCTTTTTTAACGAATCGTGATGACTTTTAGGACTCTCTAGTATGTAAAAAAAATATAAACCGAAAGATATCGGTAGGGAAATTTGAAGAGCGATGGTCGGAGCGAACCATTCAGGACCGACTTTGCTAAAAAATCATTCGTCCATTTCGAAGGTCGTATCCTCTTTTTTAACGAATCGTGATGACTTTTAGGACTCTCTAGTATGTAAAAAAAAATATAAACTGAAAGATATCGGAAGGGAAACTTGAGGAGCGGTGGTCGGAGCGACCCCATTCTGGACCGACTATTGTAAAAATCTTTCGTTCAATTCGAAGGTCGTATCCTCTTTTTTAACGAATCGTGATGACTTTTAGGACTCTCTAGTATGTAAAAAAAATATAAACTGAAAGATATCGGAAGGGAAACTTGAGGCGCGATGGTCAGAGCAACCCCATTCCGGACCGACATTGGTTAAAATCTTTCGTTCAATTCGAAGGTCGTATCCTCTTTTTTAACGAATCGTGATGACTTTTAGGACTCTGTAGTATGTAAAAAAAACAGAAACCGAAAGATATTGCAAGGGAAACTTGAGGAGCGGTGGTCAGAGCGACCCCATTCCGGACCGCCTTTGGTAAAAATCTTTCGTTCAATTCGAAGGTCGTATCCTCTTTTTTAACGAATCGTGATGACTTTTAGGAATCTATAGTATGTAAAAAAAATATAAACCGAAAGATATCGGAAGAGAAACTTGAGTAGCGATGGTCAGAGCGACCCCATTCTGGACCGACTTTGCTAAAAAATCATTCGTCCAATTCCAAGGCCGTATTCTCTTTTTGGCGAATCGTGGTGACTTTTAGGACTCTTTAGTATGTGAAAAAAAATATAAACCGAGAGATATGAGAAGGGAAACTTGAGGAGCGGTGGTCAGAGCGACCCCATTCCGGACCGACATTGGTAAAAATCTTTTGTTCAATTGGATGGTCGTATCCTCTTTTTTAACGAATCGTGATGACTTTTAGGATGCTATAGTATGTAAAAAAAAATATAAACCGAAAGATATCGGAAGAGAAACTTGAGGAGCGGTGGTCAGAGCGACCCCATTCCGGACCGACTTTGGTAAAAATCTTTCGATCAATTCGAAGGTCGTATCCTCTTTTTTAACGAATCGTGATGACTTTTAGGACTCTCTAGTGTGTAAACAAAAATATAAACTGAAAGATATCGGAAGTGAAACTTGAGGAGCGGTGGTCGGAGCGACCCCATTCTGGACCGAATTTGCTAAAAAATCATTCGTCCAATTCAAAGGTCGTATTCTCTTTTTCGGCGAATCGCGGTAACTTTTAGGACTCTCTAGTATGTAAAAAAAATATAAACCGAAAGATATCGGAAGGGAAACTTGAGGAGCGGTGGTCGTAGCGACCCCATTCTGGACCGACGTTGGTAAAAATCTTTCGTTTAATTCGAAGGTCGTATCCCCTTTTTTAACGAATCGTGATGACTTTTAGGACTCTGTAGTATGTAAAAAAAAATATAAACCGAAAGATATCGGAAAACAAATTTGAGGAGCGATGGTCAGAGCGACCCCATTCTGGACGGACTTTGCTAAAAAATCATTCGTCCAATTCAAAGTTCGTATTCTCTTTTTCGGTGAATCGTGGTGACTTTAAGGACTCTTTAGTATGTGAAAAAAAATATAAACCGAAAGATATCAGAAGGGAAACTTGAGGAGCGGTGGTCGGAGGGACCCCATTCTGGACCAACTTTGCTAAAAAATCATTCGTCCATTTCGAAGGTCGTATCCTCTTTTTAAACGAATCGTGGTGACTTTTAGGACTCTCTAGTAAGTAAAAAAAAATATAAACTGAACGATATCGGAAGTGAAACTTGAGGAGCTATGGTCAGAGCGACCCCATTCTGGACCGACTTTGGTAAAAAATCATTCGTCCAATTCGAAGGTCGTGTCGTCTTTATTGATGAATTGTGATGACTTTTAGGACTCTCTAGTATGCAAAAAAAATATAAACCGAAAGATATCGGAAGAAAAACTTGAGGAGCGATGGTCAGAGCGACCCCATTCTAGACCGACTTTGCTAAAAAATCATTCGTCCAATTCAAAGTTCGTATTCTCTATTTCGGCGAGTCGTGGTGACTTTTAGCACTCTTTAGTTTGTGTAAAAAAATATAAACCAAAAGATATCAGAAGGGAAACTTGAGGAGCGGTGGTCAGAGCGACCCATTCCGGACGGACATTGGTGAAAATCTTTCGTTCAATTCGAAGGTCGTATCCTCTTTTTTAACGAATCGTGATGACTTTTAGGACTCTCTAGTATGTGAAAAAAAATATAAACCGAAAGATATCGGAAGGGAAACTTGAAGAGCGGTGGTCGGATCGAACTATTCTGGACCGACTTTGCTAAAAAATCATTCGTCCAATTCCAAAGTCGTATTCTCTTTTTGCGAATCGTGGTGACTTTTAGGAAGACTCTTTAGTATGTGAAAAAAATATAAACCGAAAGATATGAGGAGGGAAACTTGAGGAGCGGTGGTCAGAGCGACCCTATTCCGGACCGACATTGGTTAAAATCTTTCGTTCAATTGGAAGGTCGTATCCTATTTTTTAACCAATCGTGATGACTTTTAGGACTCTCTAGTATGTAAAAAAAAATATAAACCGAAAGATATCAGAAGGGAAACTTGACGAGCGGTGGTCAGAGCGACCCCATTTCGGACCGATTTTGGTAAAAATCTTTCGTTCAATTCGAAGGTCATATCCTCTTTTTTAACGAATCAGGATGGCTTTTAGGACTCTCTAGTATGTAAAAAAAATATAAACCGAAAGATATCGGAAGGGAAACTTGAAGAGCGGTGGTCGGAGCGAACCATTCTGGACTGACTTTGCTAAAAAATCATTCGTCCAATTCCAAGGCCGTATTCTCTTTTTGGCGACTCGTGGTGACTTTTAGGACTCTTTAGTATGTGAAAAAAAATATAAGCCGAGAGATATGAGAAGGGAAACTTGAGGAGCGGTGGTCAGAGCGACCCCATTCCGGACCGACATTGGTAAAAATCTGTCGTCCATTTCGAAGATCGTATCCTCTTGTTTAACGAATCGTGGTGACTTTTAGGACTCTCTAGTATATGAACAAAAATATAAACTGAAAGATATCGGAAGTGAACCTTGAGGAGCGGTGGTCGGAGCGACCCCATTCTGGACCGACTTTGGTAAAAAATCATTCGTTCAATTCGAAGATCGTGTCGTCTTTATTGACGAATCGTGATGACTTTTAGGACTCTCTAGTAAGTAAAAAAAAATATAAACTGAAAGATATCGGAAGTGAAACTTGAGGAGCCGTGGTCGGATCGACCGCATTCTGGACCGACTTTGCTAAAAAATCATTCGTCCAATTCCAAGGTCGTATTCTCTTTTTGCGAATCGTGGTGACTTTTAGAAAGACTCTTTAGTATGTGAAAAAAATATAAACCGAAAGATATGAGGAGGGAAACTTGAGGAGCGGTGGTCAGAGCGACCCCATTCCGGACCGACATTGGTAAAAATCTTTCGTTCAATTGGAAGGTCGTATCCTATTTTTTAACCAATCGTGATGACTTTTAGGACTCTCTAGTATGTAAAAAAAAATATAAACCGAAAGATATCAGAAGGGAAACTTAAGGAGCGGTGGTCAGAGAGACCCCATTTCGGACCGATTTTGGTAAAAATCTTTCGTTCAATTCGAAGGTCATATCCTCTTTTTTAACGAATCATGATGGCTTTTAGGACTCTCCAGTATGTAAAAAAAATATAAACCGAAAGATATCGGAAGGGAAACTTGAACAGCGGTGGTCGGAGCGAACCATTCTGGACTGACTTTGATAAAAAATAATTCGTCCATTTCGAAGGTCGTATCCTCTTTTTAACGAATCGTGATGAGTTTTAGGACTCTCTAGTATGTAAAAAAAATCATAAACCGAAAGATATCGCAAGAGAAAGTTGAGGAGCGATGGTCAGAGCGACCCCATTCTGGACCGACTTTGGTAAAAAATCATTCGTCCAATACGAAGGTCGTGTCGTCTTTATTGACGAATCGTGATGACTTTTAGGACTCTCTAGTATGTAAAAAAAATATAAACCGAAAGATATCGGTAGGGAAACTTGAAGCGCGATGGTCGGAGCGAACCATTCAGGACCGACTTTGCTAAAAAATCATTCGTCCATTTCGAAGGTCGTATCCTCTTTTTTAACGAATCGTGATGACTTTTAGGACTCTCTAGTATGTAAAAAAAATATAAACCGAAAGATATCGGTAGGGAAATTTGAAGAGCGATGGTCGGAGCGAACCATTCAGGACCGACTTTGCTAAAAAATCATTCGTCCATTTCGAAGGTCGTATCCTCTTTTTTAACGAATCGTGATGACTTTTAGGACTCTCTAGTATGTAAAAAAAAATATAAACTGAAAGATATCGGAAGGGAAACTTGAGGAGCGGTGGTCGGAGCGACCCCATTCTGGACCGACTATTGTAAAAATCTTTCGTTCAATTCGAAGGTCGTATCCTCTTTTTTAACGAATCGTGATGACTTTTAGGACTCTCTAGTATGTAAAAAAAATATAAACTGAAAGATATCGGAAGGGAAACTTGAGGCGCGATGGTCAGAGCAACCCCATTCCGGACCGACATTGGTTAAAATCTTTCGTTCAATTCGAAGGTCGTATCCTCTTTTTTAACGCATCGTGATGACTTTTAGGACTCTGTAGTATGTAAAAAAAACAGAAACCGAAAGATATTGCAAGGGAAACTTGAGGAGCGGTGGTCAGAGCGACCCCATTCCGGACCGCCTTTGGTAAAAATCTTTCGTTCAATTCGAAGGTCGTATCCTCTTTTTTAACGAATCGTGATGACTTTTAGGAATCTATAGTATGTAAAAAAAATATAAACCGAAAGATATCGGAAGAGAAACTTGTGTAGCGATGGTCAGAGCGACCCCATTCTGGACCGACTTTGCTAAAAAATCATTCGTCCAATTCCAAGGCCGTATTCTCTTTTTGGCGAATCGTGGTGACTTTTAGGACTCTTTAGTATGTGAAAAAAAATATAAACCGAGAGATATGAGAAGGGAAACTTGAGGAGCGGTGGTCAGAGCGACCCCATTCCGGACCGACATTGGTAAAAATCTTTTGTTCAATTGGATGGTCGTATCCTCTTTTTTAACGAATCGTGATGACTTTTAGGATGCTATAGTATGTAAAAAAAAATATAAACCGAAAGATATCGGAAGAGAAACTTGAGGAGCGGTGGTCAGAGCGACCCCATTCCGGACCGACTTTGGTAAAAATCTTTCGATCAATTCGAAGGTCGTATCCTCTTTTTTAACGAATCGTGATGACTTTTAGGACTCTCTAGTGTGTAAACAAAAATATAAACTGAAAGATATTGGAAGTGAAACTTGAGGAGCGGTGGTCGGAGCGACCCCATTCTGGACCGAATTTGCTAAAAAATCATTCGTCCAATTCAAAGGTCGTATTCTCTTTTTCGGCGAATCGCGGTAACTTTTAGGACTCTCTAGTATGTAAAAAAAATATAAACCGAAAGATATCGGAAGGGAAACTTGAGGAGCGGTGGTCGTAGCGACCCCATTCTGGACCGACGTTGGTAAAAATCTTTCGTTTAATTCGAAGGTCGTATCCCCTTTTTTAACGAATCGTGATGACTTTTAGGACTCTGTAGTATGTAAAAAAAAATATAAACCGAAAGATATCGGAAAACAAATTTGAGGAGCGATGGTCAGAGCGACCCCATTCTGGACGGACTTTGCTAAAAAATCATTCGTCCAATTCAAAGTTCGTATTCTCTTTTTCGGTGAATCGTGGTGACTTTAAGGACTCTTTAGTATGTGAAAAAAAATATAAACCGAAAGATATCAGAAGGGAAACTTGAGGAGCGGTGGTCGGAGGGACCCCATTCTGGACCAACTTTGCTAAAAAATCATTCGTCCATTTCGAAGGTCGTATCCTCTTTTTAAACGAATCGTGGTGACTTTTAGGACTCTCTAGTAAGTAAAAAAAAATATAAACTGAACGATATCGGAAGTGAAACTTGAGGAGCTATGGTCAGAGCGACCCCATTCTGGACCGACTTTGGTAAAAAATCATTCGTCCAATTCGAAGGTCGTGTCGTCTTTATTGATGAATTGTGATGACTTTTAGGACTCTCTAGTATGCAAAAAAAATATAAACCGAAAGATATCGGAAGAAAAACTTGAGGAGCGATGGTCAGAGCGACCCCATTCTAGACCGACTTTGCTAAAAAATCATTCGTCCAATTCAAAGTTCGTATTCTCTATTTCGGCGAGTCGTGGTGACTTTTAGCACTCTTTAGTTTGTGTAAAAAAATATAAACCAAAAGATATCAGAAGGGAAACTTGAGGAGCGGTGGTCAGAGCGACCCATTCCGGACGGACATTGGTGAAAATCTTTCGTTCAATTCGAAGGTCGTATCCTCTTTTTTAACGAATCGTGATGACTTTTAGGACTCTCTAGTATGTGAAAAAAAATATAAACCGAAAGATATCGGAAGGGAAACTTGAAGAGCGGTGGTCGGATCGAACTATTCTGGACCGACTTTGCTAAAAAATCATTCGTCCAATTCCAAAGTCGTATTCTCTTTTTGCGAATCGTGGTGACTTTTAGGAAGACTCTTTAGTATGTGAAAAAAATATAAACCGAAAGATATGAGGAGGGAAACTTGAGGAGCGGTGGTCAGAGCGACCCTATTCCGGACCGACATTGGTTAAAATCTTTCGTTCAATTGGAAGGTCGTATCCTATTTTTTAACCAATCGTGATGACTTTTAGGACTCTCTAGTATGTAAAAAAAAATATAAACCGAAAGATATCAGAAGGGAAACTTGACGAGCGGTGGTCAGAGCGACCCCATTTCGGACCGATTTTGGTAAAAATCTTTCGTTCAATTCGAAGGTCATATCCTCTTTTTTAACGAATCAGGATGGCTTTTAGGACTCTCTAGTATGTAAAAAAAATATAAACCGAAAGATATCGGAAGGGAAACTTGAAGAGCGGTGGTCGGAGCGAACCATTCTGGACTGACTTTGCTAAAAAATCATTCGTCCAATTCCAAGGCCGTATTCTCTTTTTGGCGACTCGTGGTGACTTTTAGGACTCTTTAGTATGTGAAAAAAAATATAAGCCGAGAGATATGAGAAGGGAAACTTGAGGAGCGGTGGTCAGAGCGACCCCATTCCGGACCGACATTGGTAAAAATCTGTCGTCCATTTCGAAGATCGTATCCTCTTGTTTAACGAATCGTGGTGACTTTTAGGACTCTCTAGTATATGAACAAAAATATAAACTGAAAGATATCGGAAGTGAACCTTGAGGAGCGGTGGTCGGAGCGACCCCATTCTGGACCGACTTTGGTAAAAAATCATTCGTTCAATTCGAAGATCGTGTCGTCTTTATTGACGAATCGTGATGACTTTTAGGACTCTCTAGTAAGTAAAAAAAAATATAAACTGAAAGATATCGGAAGTGAAACTTGAGGAGCCGTGGTCGGATCGACCGCATTCTGGACCGACTTTGCTAAAAAATCATTCGTCCAATTCCAAGGTCGTATTCTCTTTTTGCGCATCGTGGTGACTTTTAGAAAGACTCTTTAGTATGTGAAAAAAATATAAACCGAAAGATATGAGGAGGGAAACTTGAGGAGCGGTGGTCAGAGCGACCCCATTCCGGACCGACATTGGTAAAAATCTTTCGTTCAATTGGAAGGTCGTATCCTATTTTTTAACCAATCGTGATGACTTTTAGGACTCTCTAGTATGTAAAAAAAAATATAAACCGAAAGATATCAGAAGGGAAACTTAAGGAGCGGTGGTCAGAGAGACCCCATTTCGGACCGATTTTGGTAAAAATCTTTCGTTCAATTCGAAGGTCATATCCTCTTTTTTAACGAATCATGATGGCTTTTAGGACTCTCCAGTATGTAAAAAAAATATAAACCGAAAGATATCGGAAGGGAAACTTGAACAGCGGTGGTCGGAGCGAACCATTCTGGACTGACTTTGATAAAAAATAATTCGTCCATTTCGAAGGTCGTATCCTCTTTTTAACGAATCGTGATGAGTTTTAGGACTCTCTAGTATGTAAAAAAAATCATAAACCGAAAGATATCGCAAGAGAAAGTTGAGGAGCGATGGTCAGAGCGACCCCATTCTGGACCGACTTTGGTAAAAAATCATTCGTCCAATACGAAGGTCGTGTCGTCTTTATTGACGAATCGTGATGACTTTTAGGACTCTCTAGTATGTAAAAAAAATATAAACCGAAAGATATCGGTAGGGAAACTTGAAGCGCGATGGTCGGAGCGAACCATTCAGGACCGACTTTGCTAAAAAATCATTCGTCCATTTCGAAGGTCGTATCCTCTTTTTTAACGAATCGTGATGACTTTTAGGACTCTCTAGTATGTAAAAAAAATATAAACCGAAAGATATCGGTAGGGAAATTTGAAGAGCGATGGTCGGAGCGAACCATTCAGGACCGACTTTGCTAAAAAATCATTCGTCCATTTCGAAGGTCGTATCCTCTTTTTTAACGAATCGTGATGACTTTTAGGACTCTCTAGTATGTAAAAAAAAATATAAACTGAAAGATATCGGAAGGGAAACTTGAGGAGCGGTGGTCGGAGCGACCCCATTCTGGACCGACTATTGTAAAAATCTTTCGTTCAATTCGAAGGTCGTATCCTCTTTTTTAACGAATCGTGATGACTTTTAGGACTCTCTAGTATGTAAAAAAAATATAAACTGAAAGATATCGGAAGGGAAACTTGAGGCGCGATGGTCAGAGCAACCCCATTCCGGACCGACATTGGTTAAAATCTTTCGTTCAATTCGAAGGTCGTATCCTCTTTTTTAACGCATCGTGATGACTTTTAGGACTCTGTAGTATGTAAAAAAAACAGAAACCGAAAGATATTGCAAGGGAAACTTGAGGAGCGGTGGTCAGAGCGACCCCATTCCGGACCGCCTTTGGTAAAAATCTTTCGTTCAATTCGAAGGTCGTATCCTCTTTTTTAACGAATCGTGATGACTTTTAGGAATCTATAGTATGTAAAAAAAATATAAACCGAAAGATATCGGAAGAGAAACTTGTGTAGCGATGGTCAGAGCGACCCCATTCTGGACCGACTTTGCTAAAAAATCATTCGTCCAATTCCAAGGCCGTATTCTCTTTTTGGCGAATCGTGGTGACTTTTAGGACTCTTTAGTATGTGAAAAAAAATATAAACCGAGAGATATGAGAAGGGAAACTTGAGGAGCGGTGGTCAGAGCGACCCCATTCCGGACCGACATTGGTAAAAATCTTTTGTTCAATTGGATGGTCGTATCCTCTTTTTTAACGAATCGTGATGACTTTTAGGATGCTATAGTATGTAAAAAAAAATATAAACCGAAAGATATCGGAAGAGAAACTTGAGGAGCGGTGGTCAGAGCGACCCCATTCCGGACCGACTTTGGTAAAAATCTTTCGATCAATTCGAAGGTCGTATCCTCTTTTTTAACGAATCGTGATGACTTTTAGGACTCTCTAGTGTGTAAACAAAAATATAAACTGAAAGATATCGGAAGTGAAACTTGAGGAGCGGTGGTCGGAGCGACCCCATTCTGGACCGAATTTGCTAAAAAATCATTCGTCCAATTCAAAGGTCGTATTCTCTTTTTCGGCGAATCGCGGTAACTTTTAGGACTCTCTAGTATGTAAAAAAAATATAAACCGAAAGATATCGGAAGGGAAACTTGAGGAGCGGTGGTCGTAGCGACCCCATTCTGGACCGACGTTGGTAAAAATCTTTCGTTTAATTCGAAGGTCGTATCCCCTTTTTTAACGAATCGTGATGACTTTTAGGACTCTGTAGTATGTAAAAAAAAATATAAACCGAAAGATATCGGAAAACAAATTTGAGGAGCGATGGTCAGAGCGACCCCATTCTGGACGGACTTTGCTAAAAAATCATTCGTCCAATTCAAAGTTCGTATTCTCTTTTTCGGTGAATCGTGGTGACTTTAAGGACTCTTTAGTATGTGAAAAAAAATATAAACCGAAAGATATCAGAAGGGAAACTTGAGGAGCGGTGGTCGGAGGGACCCCATTCTGGACCAACTTTGCTAAAAAATCATTCGTCCATTTCGAAGGTCGTATCCTCTTTTTAAACGAATCGTGGTGACTTTTAGGACTCTCTAGTAAGTAAAAAAAAATATAAACTGAACGATATCGGAAGTGAAACTTGAGGAGCTATGGTCAGAGCGACCCCATTCTGGACCGACTTTGGTAAAAAATCATTCGTCCAATTCGAAGGTCGTGTCGTCTTTATTGATGAATTGTGATGACTTTTAGGACTCTCTAGTATGCAAAAAAAATATAAACCGAAAGATATCGGAAGAAAAACTTGAGGAGCGATGGTCAGAGCGACCCCATTCTAGACCGACTTTGCTAAAAAATCATTCGTCCAATTCAAAGTTCGTATTCTCTATTTCGGCGAGTCGTGGTGACTTTTAGCACTCTTTAGTTTGTGTAAAAAAATATAAACCAAAAGATATCAGAAGGGAAACTTGAGGAGCGGTGGTCAGAGCGACCCATTCCGGACGGACATTGGTGAAAATCTTTCGTTCAATTCGAAGGTCGTATCCTCTTTTTTAACGAATCGTGATGACTTTTAGGACTCTCTAGTATGTGAAAAAAAATATAAACCGAAAGATATCGGAAGGGAAACTTGAAGAGCGGTGGTCGGATCGAACTATTCTGGACCGACTTTGCTAAAAAATCATTCGTCCAATTCCAAAGTCGTATTCTCTTTTTGCGAATCGTGGTGACTTTTAGGAAGACTCTTTAGTATGTGAAAAAAATATAAACCGAAAGATATGAGGAGGGAAACTTGAGGAGCGGTGGTCAGAGCGACCCTATTCCGGACCGACATTGGTTAAAATCTTTCGTTCAATTGGAAGGTCGTATCCTATTTTTTAACCAATCGTGATGACTTTTAGGACTCTCTAGTATGTAAAAAAAAATATAAACCGAAAGATATCAGAAGGGAAACTTGACGAGCGGTGGTCAGAGCGACCCCATTTCGGACCGATTTTGGTAAAAATCTTTCGTTCAATTCGAAGGTCATATCCTCTTTTTTAACGAATCAGGATGGCTTTTAGGACTCTCTAGTATGTAAAAAAAATATAAACCGAAAGATATCGGAAGGGAAACTTGAAGAGCGGTGGTCGGAGCGAACCATTCTGGACTGACTTTGCTAAAAAATCATTCGTCCAATTCCAAGGCCGTATTCTCTTTTTGGCGACTCGTGGTGAGTTTTAGGACTCTTTAGTATGTGAAAAAAAATATAAGCCGAGAGATATGAGAAGGGAAACTTGAGGAGCGGTGGTCAGAGCGACCCCATTCCGGACCGACATTGGTAAAAATCTGTCGTCCATTTCGAAGATCGTATCCTCTTGTTTAACGAATCGTGGTGACTTTTAGGACTCTCTAGTATATGAACAAAAATATAAACTGAAAGATATCGGAAGTGAACCTTGAGGAGCGGTGGTCGGAGCGACCCCATTCTGGACCGACTTTGGTAAAAAATCATTCGTCCAATTCGAAGCTCGTGTCGTCTTAATTGACGAATCGTGATTAGTTTTAGGACTCTCTAGTATGTAAAAAAAAATATAAACCAAAAGATATCGGAAGAGAAAGTTGAGGAGCGATGCTCAGAGCGTCCCCATTCCGGACCGACATTGGTAAAAATCTTTCGTTCAATTCGAAGGTCGTATCCTCTTTTTTAACGAATCCTGATGACTTTTAGGACTCTCTAGTATGTAAAAAAATATATAAACCGAAAGATATCGGAAGGGAAACTTGAAGAGCGATGGTCGGAGCGAACCATTCAGGACCGACTTTGCTAAAAAATCATTCGTTCAATTCGAAGGTCGTATCGTCTTTATTGACGAATCGTGATGACTTTTAGGACCCTCTAGTATGTAAAAAAATATATAAACTGAAAGATATCGGAAGGGAAACTTGAGGAGCGGTGGTCGGAGCGACCCCATTCTGGACCGACTATGGTAAAAATCTTTCGTCCATTTCGAAGATCGTATCCTCTTTTGTAACGAATCGTGTTGACTGTTAGGACTCTCTAGTATGTAAAAAAAAATATAAACTGAAAGATGTCGGAAGTGAACCTTGAGGAGCGGTGGTCGGAGCGACCCCATTCTGGACCGACTTTGGTAAAAAATCATTCGTCCAATTCGAAGGTCGTGTCGTCTTTATTGACGAATCGTGATTAGTTTTAGGACTCTCTAGTATGTAAAAAAAAATATAAACCGAAAGATATCGGAAGAGAAAGTTGAGGAGCGATGGTCAGAGCGACCCCATTCTGGACCAACTTTGGAAAAAATCATTCGTCCAATTCGAAGGTCTTGTCGTCTTTATTGACGAATCGCGATGAGTTTTAGGACTCTCTAGTATGTAAAAAAAAATATAAACCGAAAGATATCGGAAAGAGAAAGTTGAGCAGCGATGGTCAGAGCGTCCCCATTCCGGACCGACATTGGTAAAAATCTTGCGTTCAATTCGAAGGTCGTATCCTCTTTTTTAACGAATCGTGATGGCTTTTAGGACTCTCAAGTATGTAAAAAAATATATAGACCGAAAGATATCGGAAGGGAAACTTGAAGAGCGATGGTCGGAGCGAACCATTCAGGACCGACTTTGCTAAAAAATCATTCGTTCAATTCGAAGGTCGTATCGTCTTTATTGACGAATCGTGATGACTTTTAGGACCCTCTAGTATGTAAAAAAAAATATAAACTAAAAGATATCGGAAGGGAAACTTGAGGAGCGGTGGTCGGAGCGACTCCATTCTGGACCGACTATGGTAAAAATCTTTCGTTCAATTCGAAGGTCGTATCCTCTTTTTTAACGAATCGTGATGACTTTTAGGACACTCTAGTATGTGAAGAAAAATAGAAACCGAGAAATATCGGAAGGGAAACTTGAAGAGCGGTGGTCGGAGCGACCCCATTCTGGACCGACTTTGCTAAAAAATCACTCGTCCAATTCCAAGGTCGTATTCTCTTTTTGGCGAATCGTGGTGACTTTTAGGACTCTTTAGTATGTAAAAAAATATATAAACCGAAAGATATCGGAAGGGAAACTTGAAGAGCGATGGTAGGAGCGAACCATTCAGGACCGAATTTGCTAAAAAATCATTCGTTCAATTCGAAGGTCGTATCGTCTTTATTGACGAATCGTGATCACTTTTAGGACCCTCTAGTATGTAAAAAAAAATATACACTGAAAGATATCGGAAGGGAAACTTGAGGAGCGGTGGTCGGAGCGACCCCATTCTGGACCGACTATGGTAAAACCTTTCGTTCAATTCGAAGGTCGTATCCTCTTTTTTAACGAAGCGTGATGACTTTTAGGACTCTCAAGTATGTAAAAAAAAATATAAACTGAAAGATATCGGAAGGGAAACTTGAGGCGCGATGGTCAGAGCGAGCCCATTCTGGACCGACTTGGCTAAAAAATCATTCGTCCAATTCAAAGTTCGTATTCTCTTTTTCGGCGAATCGTGGTGACTTTAAGGACTCTTTAGTATGTGTAAAAAAATATAAACCGAAAGATATCAGAAGGGAAACTTGAGGAGCGGTGGTCAGAGCGACCCCATTCCGGACCGACATTGGTAAAAATCGTTCGTTTAATTCGAAGGTCGTATCCTCTTTTTTAACGAATAGTGGTGACTTTTAGGACTCTCTAGTATGTAAAAAAAAATATAAACCGAAAGATATCGGAAGGGAAACTTGAAGAGCGGTGGTCGGAGCGAACCATTCTTGACCGACTTTGCTAAAAAATCATTCGTCCATTTCGAAAGTCGTATCCTCTTTTTTAACGGATCGTGGGTACTTTTAGGACTCTCTAGTATGTTAAAAAAATATATAAACTCAAAGATATCGGAAGGGAAACTTGAGGAGCGGTGGTCGGAGCGACCCCATTCTGGACCGACTTTCGTAAAAAATCATTCGTTCAATTCGAAGGTCGTGTCGTATTTATTGATGAATCGTGATGACTTTTAGGACTCTCTAGTATGTAAAAAAAAATATAAACCGAAAGATATCGAAAGAGAAACTTGAGGAGCGATGGTCAGAGCGACCCCATTCTGGACCGACTTTGCTAAAAAATCATTCTTCCAATTCAAAGGTCGTATTCTTTTTTTCGACGAATCGCGGTGACTTTTAGGACTCTTTAGTATGTGTAAAAAAAAATAAACCGAAAGATATCAGAAGGGTAACTTGAGGAGCGGTGGTCAGAGCGACCCCATTCCGGACCGACATTGGTAAAAATCTTTCGTCCAATTCGAAGGTCGTATCCACTTTTTTAGCGAATCGTGATGACTTTTAGGACTTTCTAGTATGTAAAAAAAAATATAAACTGAAAGATATCGGAAGGGAAACTTAAGGAGCGGAGGTCGGAGCGACCCCATTCTGGACCGACTATGGTAAAAATCTTTCGTTCAATTCGAAGGTTGTATCCTCTTTTTTAACGAATCGTGATGACTTTTAGGTTTCTTTAGTATGTGTAAAAAAATATAAACCGAAAGATATCAGAAGGGAAACTTGAGGAGCGGTGGTCAGAGCGACCCCATTCCGGACCGACTTTGGCAAAAATCTTTCGATCAATTCGAAGGTCGTATCCTCTTTTTTAACGAATCGTGATGACTTTTAAGTTTCTTTAGTATGTGTAAAAAAATATAAACCGAAAGATATCGGTAGAGAAACTTGAGGAGCGATGGTCAGAGCGACCCATTCTGGACCGACTTTGGTAAAAAATCATTCGTCCAATTCGAAGGTCGTGTCGTCTTTATTGACGAATCGTGATGACTTTTAGGACCCTCTAGTATGTAAAAAAAAATATAAACTGAAAGATATCGGAAGGGAAACTTGAGGAGCGGTGGTCAGAGCGTTCCCATTCCGGACCGACATTGGTAAAAATCTTTCGTCCAATTCGAAGGTCGTATCCACTTTTTTAACGAATCGTGATGACTGTTAGGACTCTCTAGTATGTAAAAAAATATATAAACCGAAAGATATCGGAAGGGAAACTTGAAGAGCGATGGTCGGAGCGAACCATTCAGGACCGACTTTGCTAAAAAATCATTCGTTCAATTCGAAGGTCGTATCGTCTTCATTGACGAATCGTGATGACTTTTAGGACCCTCTAGTATGTAAAAAAAAATATAAACCGAAAGATATCGGAAGGGAAACTTGAAGAGCGATGGTCGGAGCGAACCATTCAGGACCGACTTTGCTAAAAAATCATTCGTTCAATTCGAAGGTCGTATCGTCTTCATTGACGAATCGTGATGACTTTTAGGACCCTCTAGTATGTAAAAAAAAATATAAACTGAAAGATATCGGAAGGGAAACTTGAGGAGCGGTGGTCGGAGCGACCCCATTCTGGACCGACTATGGTAAAAATCTTTCGTCCATTTCGAAGATCGTATCCTCTTTTGTAACGAATCGTGGTGACTGTTAGGACTCTCTAGTATGTAAAAAAAAATATAAACTGAAAGATATCGGAAGTGAACCTTGAGGAGCGGTGGTCGGAGCGACCCCTTTCTGGACCGACTTTGGTAAAAAATCATTCGTCCAATTCGAAGGTCGTGTCGTCTTTATTGACGAATCGTGATTAGTTTTAGGACTCTCTAGTATGTAAAAAAAAATATAAACCGAAAGATATCGGAAGAGAAAGTTGAGGAGCGATGGTCAGAGCGACCCCATTCTGGACCAACTTTGGAAAAAATCATTCGTCCAATTCGAAGGTCTTGTCGTCTTTATTGACGAATCGCGATGAGTTTTAGGACTCTCTAGTATGTAAAAAAAAATATAAACCGAAAGATATCGGAAAGAGAAAGTTGAGCAGCGATGGTCAGAGCGTCCCCATTCCGGACCGACATTGGTAAAAATCTTTCGTTCAATTCGAAGGTCGTATCCTCTTTTTTAACGAATCGTGATGACTTTTAGGACTCTCTAGTATGTAAAAAAATATATAGACCGAAAGATATCGGAAGGGAAACTTGAAGAGCGATGGTCGGAGCGAACCATTCAGGACCGACTTTGCTAAAAAATCATTCGTTCAATTCGAAGGTCGTATCGTCTTTATTGACGAATCGTGATGACTTTTAGGACCCTCTAGTATGTAAAAAAAAATATAAACTAAAAGATATCGGAAGGGAAACTTGAGGAGCGGTGGTCGGAGCGACCACATTCTGGACCGACTATGGTCAAAATCTTTCGTTCAATTCGAAGGTCGTATCCTCTTTTTTAATGAATCGTGATGACTTTTAGGACACTCTAGTATGTAAAAAAAAATATAAACTGAAAGATATCGGAAGGGAAACTTGAGGCGCGATGGTCAGAGCGACCCCATTCCGGACCGACATTGGTAAAAATCTTTCGTTCAATTCGAAGGTCGTATCCTCTTTTTTAACGAATCGTGATGACTTTTAGGACTCTGTAGTATGTAAAAAAAACAGAAACCGAAAGATATCGGAAGGGAAACTTGAGGAGCGGTGGTCGGAGCGACCCCATTCCGGACCGACTTTGGTAAAAATCTTTCGTTCAATTCGAAGGTCGTATCCTCTTTTTTAACAAATCGTGATGACTTTTAGGACACTCTAGTATGTGAAGAAAAATAGAAACCGAAAAATATCGGAAGGCAAACTTGAAGAGCGGTGGTCGGAGCGACCCCATTCTGGACCGACTTTGCTAAAAAATCACTCGTCCAATTCCCAGGTCGTATTCTCTTTTTGGCCAATCGTGGTGACTTTTAGGACTCTTTAGTATGTGAAAAAATATATAAACCGAAAGATATGAGAAGGGAAACTTGAGGAGCGGTGGTCAGAGCGAACCCATTCCGGACCGACTTTGGTAAAAAGCTTTCGTTCAATTCGAAGGTCGTATCCTCTTTTTTAACGAATCGTGATGACTTTTGGGACTATCTAGTATGTGTAGAACAATAGAAACCGAAAGATATCGGAAGGTAAACTTGATGAGCGGTGGTCAGAGCGACCCCATTCCGGACCGACATTGGTAAAAATCTTTCGTTCAATTGTAAGGTCGTATCCTCTTTTTTAACGAATCGTGGTGACTTTTAGGACTCTCTAGTATGTAAAAAAAAATATAAACCGAAAGATTTCGGAAGGGAAACTTGAAGAGCGGTGGTCGGAGCGAACCATTCAGGACCGACTTTGCTAAAAAATCATTCGTCCATTTCGAAGGTCGTATCCTCTTTTTTAACGATTCGTGGTGACTTTTAGGACTCGGTAGTATGTAAAAAAAACATAAACCGAAAGATATCGGAAGGGAAACTTGAGGAGCGGTGGTCAGAGCGACCCCATTCCGGACCGCCATTGGTAAAAATCTTTCGTTCAATTCGAAGGTCGTATCCTCTTTTTTAACGAATCGTGGTGACTTTTAGGACTCTCTAGTATGTAAACAAAAATATAAACCGAACGATATTGGAAGACAAAGTTGAGGAGCGATGGTCAGAGCGACCCCATTCTGGACCGACTTTGCTAAAAAATCATTCGTCCAATTCGAAGGGCGTGTCGTCTTTATTGACGAATCGTGATTAGTTTTAGGACTCTCTAGTATGTAAAAAAATATATAAACCGAAAGATATCGGAAGGGAAACTAGAAGAGCGATGGTCGGAGCGAACCATTCAGGACCGACTTTGCTAAAAAATCATTCGTTCAATTCGAAGGTCGTATCGTCTTTATTGACGAATCGTGATGACTTTTAGGACCCTCTAGTATGTAAAAAAAAATATAAACTGAAAGATATCGGAAGGGAAACTTGAGGAGCGGTGGTCGGAGCGACCCCATTCTGGACCGACTATGGTAAAAATCTTTCGTCCATTTCGAAGATCGTATCCTCTTTTGTAACGAATCGTGGTGACTGTTAGGACTCTCTAGTATGTAAAAAAAAATATAAACTGAAAGATATCCGAAGTGAACCTTGAGGAGCGGTGGTCGGAGCGACCCCATTCTGGACCGACTTTGGTAAAAAATCATTCGTCCAATTCGAAGGTCGTGTCGTCTTTATTGACGAATCGTGATTAGTTTTAGGACTCTCTAGTATGTAAAAAAATATATAAACCGAAAGATATCGGAAGAGAAAGTTGAGGAGCGATGGTCAGAGCGACCCCATTCTGGACCAACTTTGGAAAAAATCATTCGTCCAATTCGAAGGTCTTGTCGTCTTTATTGACGAATCGCGATGAGTTTTAGGACTCTCTAGTATGTAAAAAAAAATATAAACCGAAAGATTTCGGAAGGGAAACTTGAAGAGCGGTGGTCGGAGCGAACCATTCAGGACCGACTTTGCTAAAAAATCATTCGTCCATTTCGAAGGTCGTATCCTCTTTTTTAACGATTCGTGGTGACTTTTAGGACTCGGTAGTATGTAAAAAAAACATAAACCGAAAGATATCGGAAGGGAAACTTGAGGAGCGGTGGTCAGAGCGACCCCATTCCGGACCGCCTTTGGTAAAAATCTTTCGTTCAATTCGAAGGTCGTATCCTCTTTTTTAACGAATCGTGGTGACTTTTAGGACTCTCTAGTATGTAAAAAAAAATATAAACCGAAAGATATTGGAAGAGAAAGTTGAGGAGCGATGGTCAGAGCGACCCCATTCTGGACCGACTTTGCTAAAAAATCATTCGTCCAATTCAAAGGTCGTATTCTCTTTTTCGGCGAATCGCGGTGACTTTGAGGACTCTTCAGTATGTGTAAAAAAATATAAACCGAAAGATATCAGAAGGGAAACTTGAGGAGCGGTGGTCAGAGCGACCCCATTCCGGACCGACATTGGTAAAAATCTTTCGTTCAATTCGAAGGTCGTATCCTCTTTTTAAACGAATCGTGATGACTTTTAGGACTCTCTAGTATGTAAAAAAAAATATAAACCGAAAGATATCGGAAGGGAAACTTGAAGAGCGGTGGTCGGAGCGAACCATTCTTGACCGAATTTGCTAAAAAATCATTCGTCCATTTCGAAGGTCGTATCCTCTTTTTTAACGAATCGTGGGTACTTTTAGGACTCTCTAGTATGTAAAAAAAAATATAAACCGAAAGATATCGGAAGGGAAACTTGAAGAGCGATGGTCGGAGCGAACCATTCAGGACCGACATTGGTAAAAATCTTTCGTTCAATTCGAAGGTCGTATCCTCTTTTTTAACGAATCGTGATGACTTTTAGGACTCTCTAGTATGTAAAAAAATATATAAACCGAAAGATATCGGAAGGGAAACTTGAAGAGCGATGGTCGGAGCGAACCATTCAGGACCGACTTTGCTAAAAAATCATTCGTTCAATTCGAAGGTCGTATCGTCTTTATTGACGAATCGTGATGACTTTTAGGACCCTCTAGTTTGTAAAAAAAAATATAAACTGAAAGATATCGGAAGGGAAACTTGAGGAGCGGTGGTCGGAGCGACCCCATTCTGGACCGACTATGGTAAAAATCTTTCGTTCAATTCGAAGGTCGTATCCTCTTTTTTAACGAAGCGTGATGACTTTTAGGACTCTCAAGTATGTAAAAAAAAATATAAACTGAAAGATATCGGAAGGGAAACTTGAGGCGCGATGGTCAGAGCGAGCCCATTCCGGACCGACATTGGTAAAAATCTTTCGTTCAATTCGAAGGTCGTATCCTCTTTTTTAACGAATCGTGATGACTTTTAGGACTCTATAGTATGTAAAAAAAAATATGAACCGAAAGATATCGGAAGAAAAACTTGAGGAGCGATGGTCAGAGCGACCCCATTCTGGACCGACTTGGCTAAAAAATCATTCGTCCAATTCAAAGTTCGTATTCTCTTTTTCGGCGAATCGTGGTGACTTTAAGGACTCTTTAGTATGTGTAAAAAAATATTAACCGAAAGATATCAGAAGGGAAACTTGAGGAGCGGTGGTCAGAGCGACCCCATTCCGGACCGACATTGGTAAAAATCTTTCGTTTAATTCGAAGGTCGTATCCTCTTTTTTAACGAATCGTGATGACTTTTAGGACTCTCTAGTATGTAAAAAAAAATATAAACCGAAAGATATCGGAAGGGAAACTAGAAGAGCGGTGGTCGGAGCGAACCATTCTTGACCGAATTTGCTAAAAAATCATTCGTCCATTTCGAAGGTCGTATCCTCTTTTTTAACGAATCGTGGGTACTTTTAGGACTCTCTAGTATGTTAAAAAAAAATATAAACTCAAAGATATCGGAAGGGAAACTTGAGGAGCGGTGGTCCGAGCGACCCCATTCTGGACCGACTTTGGTAAAAAATCATTCGTTCAATTCGAAGGTCGTGTCGTCTTTATTGACGAATCGTGATGACTTTTAGGACTCTCTAGTAAGTAAAAAAAAATATAAACTGAAAGATATCGGAAGTGAAACTTGAGGAGCCGTGGTCGGATCGACCGCATTCTGGACCGACTTTGCTAAAAAATCATTCGTCCAATTCCAAGGTCGTATTCTCTTTTTGCGAATCGTGGTGACTTTTAGGAAGACTCTTTAGTATGTGAAAAAAATATAAACCGAAAGATATGAGGAGGGAAACTTGAGGAGCGGTGGTCAGAGCGACCCCATTCCGGACCGACATTGGTAAAAATCTTTCGTTCAATTGGAAGGTCGTATCCTATTTTTTAACCAATCGTGATGACTTTTAGGACTCTCTAGTATGTAAAAAAAAATATAAACCGAAAGATATCAGAAGGGAAACTTGAGGAGCGGTGGTCAGAGCGACCCCATTTCGGAACGATTTTGGTAAAAATCTTTCGTTCAATTCGAAGGTCATATCCTCTTTTTTAACGAATCATGATGGCTTTTAGGACTCTCTAGTATGTAAAAAAAATATAAACCGAAAGATATCGGAAGGGAAACTTGAAGAGCGGTGGTCGGAGCGAACCATTCTGGACTGACATTGATAAAAAATAATTCGTCCATTTCAAAGGTCGTATCCTCTTTTTAACGAATCGTGATGAGTTTTAGGACTCTCTAGTATGTAAAAAAAATCATAAACCGAAAGATATCGCAAGAGAAAGTTGAGGAGCGATGGTCAGAGCGACCCCATTCTGGACCGACTTTGGTAAAAAATCATTCGTCCAATACGAAGGTCGTGTCGTCTTTATTGACGAATCGTGATGACTTTTAGGACTCTCTAGTATGTAAAAAAAATATAAACCGAAAGATATCGGTAGGGAAACTTGAAGAGCGATGGTCGGAGCGAACCATTCAGGACCGACATTTGCTAAAAAATCATCCGTCCATTTCGAAGGTCGTATCCTCTTTTTTAACGAATCGTGATGACTTTTAGGACTCTCTAGTATGTAAAAAAAAATATAAACTGAAAGATATCGGAAGGGAAACTTGAGGAGCGGTGGTCGGAGCGACCCCATTCTGGACCGACTATGGTAAAAATCTTTCGTTCAATTCGAAGGTCGTATCCTCTTTTTTAACGAATCGTGATGACTTTTAGGACTCTCTAGTATGTAAAAAAAAATATAAACTGAAAGATATCGGAAGGGAAACTTGAGGCGCGATGGTCAGATCGACCCCATTCCGGACCGACATTGGTTAAAATCTTTCGTTCAATTCGAAGGTCGTATCCTCTTTTTTAACGAATCGTGATGACTTTTAGGACTCTGTAGTATGTAAAAAAAAACAGAAACCGAAAGATATTGCAAGGGAAACTTGAGGAGCGGTGGTCAGAGCGACCCCATTCCGGACCGCCTTTGGTAAAAATCTTTCGTTCAATTCGAAGGTCGTATCCTCTTTTTTAACGAATCGTGATAACTTTTAGGACTCTATAGTATGTAAAAAAAATATAAACCGAAAGATATCGGAAGAGAAACTTGAGTAGCGATGGTCAGAGCGACCCCATTCTGGACCGACTTTGCTAAAAAATCATTCGTCCGATTCCAAGGCCGTATTCTCTTTTTGGCGAATCGTGGTGACTTTTAGGACTCTTTAGTATGTGAAAAAAAATATAAACCGAGAGATATGAGAAGGGAAACTTGAGGAGCGGTGGTCAGAGCGACCCCATTCCGGACCGACATTGGTAAAAATCTTTCGTTCAATTGGAAGGTCGTATCCTCTTTTTTAACGAATCGTGATGACTTTTAGGACGCTATAGTATGTAAAAAAAAATATAAACCGAAAGATATCGGAAGAGAAACTTGAGGAGCGGTGGTCAGAACGACCCCATTCCGGACCGACTTTGGTAAAAATCTTTCGATCAATTCGAAGGTCGTATCCTCTTTTTTAACGAATCGTGATGACTTTTAGGACTCTCTAGTGTGTAAAGAAAAATATAAACCGAAGGTATCGGTAGAGAAACTTGAGGAGCGATGGTCAGATCGACCCATTCTGGACCGACTTTGGTAAAAAATCATTCGTCCAATTCGAAGGTCGTGTCGTCTTTATTGACGAATCGTGATGACTTTTAGGACTCTCTAGTATGTAAAAAAAAATATGTACTGAAAGATATCGGAAGGGAAACTTGAGGAGCGGTGGTCGGAGCGACCCCATTCTGGACCGACTTTGGTAAAAAATCATTCGTCCATTTCGAAGGTCGTATCTTCTCTTTTAACGAATCGTGGTGACTTTTAGGACTCTCTAGTATGTAAAAAAAATATATACTGAAAGATATCGGAAGGGAAACTTGAGGAGCGGTGGTCGGAGCGACCCCATTCTGGACCGAATTTGCTAAAAAATCATTCGTCCAATTCAAAGGTCGTATTCTCTTTTTCGGCGAATCGCGGTAACTTTTAGGACTCTCTAGTATGTAAAAAAAATATAAACCGAAAGATATCGGAAGGGAAACTTGAGGAGCGGTGGTCGTAGCGACCCCATTCTGGACCGACGTTGGTAAAAATCTTTCGTTTAATTCGAAGGTCGTATCCCCTTTTTTAACGAATCGTGATGACTTTTAGGACTCTGTAGTATGTAAAAAAAAATATAAACCGAAAGATATCGGAAGAAAAATTTGAGGAGCGATGGTCAGAGCGACCCCATTCTGGACGGACTTTGCTAAAAAATCATTCGTCCAATTCAAAGTTCGTATTCTCTTTTTCGGTGAATCGTGGTGACTTTAAGGACTCTTTAGTATGTGAAAAAAAATATAAACCGAAAGATATCAGAAGGGAAACTTGAGGAGCGGTGGTCGGAGGGACCCCATTCTGGACCGACTTTGCTAAAAAATCATTCGTCCATTTCGAAGGTCGTATCCTCTTTTTTAACGAATCGTGGTGACTTTTAGGACTCTGTAGTATGTAAAAAAAACCGAAACCGAAAGATATCGGAAGGGAAACTTGAGGAGCGGCGGTCAGAGCGTCCCCATTCCGGACCGCCTTTGGTAAAAATCTTTCGTTCAATTCGAAGGTCGTATCCTCTTTTTTAACGAATCGCGGTGACTTTTAGGACTCTCTAGTAAGTAAAAAAAAATATAAACTGAAAGATATCGGAAGTGAAACTTGAGGAGCCGTGGTCGGATCGACCGCATTCTGGACCGACTTTGCTAAAAAATCATTCGTCCAATTCCAAGGTCGTATTCTCTTTTTGCGAATCGTGGTTACTTTTAGGAAGACTCTTTAGTATGTGAAAAAAATATAAACCGAAAGATATGAGGAGGGAAACTTGAGGAGCGGTGGTCAGAGCGACCCCATTCCGGACCGACATTGGTAAAAATCTTTCGTTCAATTCGAAGGTCGTATCCTCTTTTTTAACTCATCGTGATGACTTTTAGGACTCTCTAGTATGTAAAAAAAAATATAAACTGAAAGATATCGGAAGAGAAACTTGAGTAGCGATGGTCAGAGCGACCCCATTCTGGACCGACTTTGCTAAAAAATCATTCGTCCAATTCCAAGGCCGTATTCTCTTTTTGGCGAATCGTGGTGACTTTTAGGACTCTTTAGTATGTGAACAAAAATATAAACCGAGAGATATGAGAAGGGAAACTTGAGGAGCGGTGGTCAGAGCGACCCCATTCCGGACCGCCTTTGGTAAAAATCTTTCGTTCAATTCGAAGGTCGTATCCTATTTTTTAACGAATCGTGATGACTTTTAGGACTCTATAGTATGTAAAAAAAAATATAAACCGAAAGATATCGGAAGAGAAACTTGAGTAGCGATGGTCAGAGCGACCCCATTCTGGACCGACTTTGCTAAAAAATCATTCGTCCAATTCCAAGGCCGTATTCTCTTTTTGGCGAATCATGGTGACTTTTAGGACTCTTTAGTATGTGAACAAAAATATAAACCGAGAGATATGAGAAGGGAAACTTGAGGAGCGGTGGTCAGAGCGACCCCATTCCGGACCGCCTTTGGTAAAAATCTTTCGTTCAATTGGAAGATCGTATCCTCTTTTTTAACGAATCGTGATGACTTTTAGGACGCTATAGTATGTAAAAAAAATTATAAACCGAAAGATATCGGAAGAGAAACTTGAGGAGCTATGGTCAGAGCGACCCCATTCTGGACCGACTTTGGTAAAAAATCATTCGTCCAATTCGAAGGTCGTGTCGTCTTTATTGATGAATTGTGATGACTTTTAGGACTCTCTAGTATGCAAAAAAAATATAAACCGAAAGATATCGGAAGAAAAACTTGAGGAGCGATTGTCAGAGCGACCCCATTCTAGACCGACTTTGCTAAAAAATCATTCGTCCAATTCAAAGTTCGTATTCTCTATTTCGGCGAGTCGTGGTGACTTTTAGCACTCTTTAGTTTGTGTAAAAAAATATAAACCAAAAGATATCAGAAGGGAAACTTGAGGAGCGGTGGTCAGAGCGACCCCTTCCGGACGGACATTGGTGAAAATCTTTCGTTCAATTCGAAGGTCGTATCCTCTTTTTTAACGAATCGTGATGACTTTTAGGACTCTCTAGTATGTGAAAAAAAATATAAACCGAAAGATATCGGAAGGGAAACTTGAAGAGCGGTGGTCGGATCGAACCATTCTGGACCGACTTTGCTAAAAAATCATTCGTCCAATTCCAAGGTCGTATTCTCTTTTTGCGAATCGTGGTGACTTTTAGGAAGACTCTTTAGTATGTGAAAAAAATATAAACCGAAAGATATGAGGAGGGAAACTTGAGGAGCGGTGGTCAGAGCGGCCCCATTCCGGACCAACATTGGTAAAAATCTTTCGTTCAATTCGAAGGTCATATCCTCTTTTTTAACGAATCATGATGGCTTTTAGGACTCTCTAGTATGTAAAAAAAATATAAACCGAAAGATATCGGAAGGGAAACTTGAAGAGCGGTGGTCGGAGCGAACCATTCAGGACCGACTTTGCTAAAAAATCATTCGTCCATTTCGAAGGTCGTATCCTCTTTTTTAACGAATCGTGATGACTTTTAGGACTCTCTAGTATGTAAAAAAAATATAAACCGAAAGATATCGGTAGGGAAACTTGAAGAGCGATGGTCGGAGCGAACCATTCAGGACCGACTTTGCTAAAAAATCATTCGTCCATTTCGAAGGTCGTATCCTCTTTTTTAACGAATCGTGATGACTTTTAGGACTCTCTAGTATGTAAAAAAAAATATAAACTGAAAGATATCGGAAGGGAAACTTGAGGAGCGGTGGTCGGAGCGACCCCATTCTGGACCGACTATGGTAAAAATCTTTCGTTCAATTCGAAGGTCGTATCCTCTTTTTTAACGCATCGTGATGACTTTTAGGACTCTCTAGTATGTAAAAAAAAATATAAACTGAAAGATATCGGAAGGGAAACTTGAGGCGCGATGGTCAGAGCGACCCCATTCCGGACCGACATTGGTTAAAATCTTTCGTTCTATTCGAAGGTCGTATCCTCTTTTTTAACGAATCGTGATGACTTTTAGGACTCTGTAGTATGTAAAAAAAACAGAAACCGAAAGATATTGCAAGGGAAACTTGAGGGGCGGTGGTCAGAGCGACCCCATTCCGGACCGCCTTTGGTAAAAATCTTTCGTTCAATTCGAAGGTCGTATCCTCTTTTTTAACGAATCGTGATGACTTCTAGGACTCTATAGTATGTAAAAAAAAATATAAACCGAAAGATATCGGAAGAGAAACTTGAGTAGCGATGGTCAGAGCGACCCCATTCTGGACCGACTTTGCTAAAAAATCATTCGTCCATTTCCAAGGCCGTATTCTCTTTTTGGCGAATCGTGGTGACTTTTAGGACTCTTTAGTATGTGAACAAAAATATAAACCGAGAGATATGAGAAGGGAAACTTGAGGAGCGGTGGTCAGAGCGACCCCATTCCGGACCGACATTGGTAAAAATCTTTCGTTCAATTGGAAGGTCGTATCCTCTTTTTTAACGAATCGTGATGACTTTTAGGACGCTATAGTATGTAAAAAAAAATATAAACCGAAAGATATCGGAAGAGAAACTTGAGGAGCTATGGTCAGAGCGACCCCATTCTGGACCGACTTTGGTAAAAAATCATTCGTCCAATTCGAAGGTCGTGTCGTCTTTATTGATGAATTGTGATGACTTTTAGGACTCTCTAGTATGCAAAAAAAATATAAACCGAAAGATATCGGAAGAAAAACTTGAGGAGCGATGGTCAGAGCGACCCCATTCTAGACCGACTTTGCTAAAAAATCATTCGTCCAATTCAAAGTTCGTATTCTCTATTTCGGCGAGTCGTGGTGACTTTTAGCACTCTTTAGTTTGTGTAAAAAAATATAAACCAAAAGATATCAGAAGGGAAACTTGAGGAGCGGTGGTCAGAGCGACCCCTTCCGGACGGACATTGGTGAAAATCTTTCGTTCAATTCGAAGGTCGTATCCTCTTTTTTAACGAATCGTGATGACTTTTAGGACTCTCTAGTATGTGAAAAAAAATATAAACCGAAAGATATCGGAAGGGAAACTTGAAGAGCGGTGGTCGGATCGAACCATTCTGGACCGACTTTGCTAAAAAATCATTCGTCCAATTCCAAAGTCGTATTCTCTTTTTGCGAATCGTGGTGACTTTTAGGAAGACTCTTTAGTATGTGAAAAAAATATAAACCGAAAGATATGAGGAGGGAAACTTGAGGAGCGGTGGACAGAGCGACCCCATTCCGGACCGACATTGGTTAAAATCTTTCGATCAATTGGAAGGTCGTATCCTATTTTTTAACCAATCGTGATGACTTTTAGGACTCTCTAGTATGTAAAAAAAAATATAAACCGAAAGATATCAGAAGGGAAACTTGACGAGCGGTGGTCAGAGCGACCCCATTTCGGACCGATTTTGGTAAAAATCTTTCGTTCAATTCGAATGTCATATCCTCTTTTTTAAAGAATCATGATGGCTTTTAGGACTCTCTAGTATGTAAAAAATATATAAACCGAAAGATATCGGAAGGGAAACTTGAAGAGCGGTGGTCGGAGCGAACCATTCTGGACTGACTTTGATAAAAAATAATTCGTCCATTTCGAATGTCGTATCCTCTTTATAACGAATCGTGATGAGTTTTAGGACTCTCTAGTATGTAAAAAAAAATATAAACCGAAAGATATCGGAAGAGAAAGTTGAGGAGCGATGGTCAGAGCGACCCCATTCTGGACCGACTTTGCTAAAAAATCATTCGTCCAATTCAAAGGTCGTATTCTCTTTTTCGGCGAATCGCGGTGACTTTTAGGACTCTTTAGTATGTGTAAAAAATATAAACCGAAAGATATCAGAAGGGAAACTTGAGGAGCGGTGGTCAGAGCGACCCCATTCCGGACCGACATTGGTAAAAATCTTTCGTCCATTTCGAAGATCGTATCCTGTTTTTTAACGAATCGGGGTGACTTTTAGGACTCTCTAGTATGTAAAAAAAAATATGAACCGAAAGATATCGGAAGAGAAATTTGACGAGCGATGGTCAGAGCGACCCCATTCTGGACCGACTTTGGTAAAAAATCATTCGTCCAATTCGAAGGTCGTGTCGTCTTTATTGACGAATCGTGATGACTTTTAGGACTCTCTAGTATGTAAAAAAAATATAAACCGAAAGATATCGGTAGGGAAACTTGAAGAGCGATGGTCGGAGCGAACCATTCAGGACCGACTTTGCTAAAAAATCATTCGTCCATTTCGAAGGTCGTATCCTCTTTTTTAACGAATCGTGATGACTTTTAGGACTCTCTAGTATGTAAAAAAAATATAAACCGAAAGATATCGGTAGGGAAACTTGAAGAGCGATGGTCGGAGCGAACCATTCAGGACCGACTTTGCTAAAAAATCATTCGTCCATTTCGAAGGTCGTATCCTCTTTTTTAACGAATCGTGGTTACTTTTAGGACTCTCTAGTATGTAAAAAAAACAGAAACCGAAAGATATTGGAAGGGAAACTTGAGGAGCGGTGGTCAGAGCGACCCCATTCCGGACCGCCATTGGTAAAAATCTTTCGTTCAATTCGAAGGTCGTATCCTCTTTTTTAACGAATCGTGATGACTTTTAGGACTCTATAGTATGTAAAAAAAAATATAAACCGAAAGATATCGGAAGAGAAACTTGAGTAGCGATGGTCAGAGCGACCCCATTCCGGACCGACATTGGTAAAAATCTTTCGTTCAATTCGAAGGTCGTATCCTCTTTTTTAACGAATCGTGATGACTTTTAGGACTCTGTAGTATGTAAAAAAAACAGAAACCGAAAGATATTGGAAGGGAAACTTGAGGAGCGGTGGTCAGAGCGACCCCATTCCGGACCGCCATTGGTAAAAATCTTTCGTTCAATTCGAAGGTCGTATCCTCTTTTTTAACGAATCGTGATGACTTTTAGGACTCTATAGTATGTAAAAAAAAATATAAACCGAAAGATATCGGAAGAGAAACTTGAGTAGCGATGGTCAGAACGACCCCATTCTGGACCGACTTTGCTAAAAAATCATTCGTCCAATTCCAAGGCCGTATTCTCTTTTTGCGAATCGTGGTGACTTTTAGGACTCTTTAGTATGTGAAAAAAATATAAACCGAGAGATATGAGAAGGGAAACTTGAGGAGCGGTGGTCAGAGCGACCCCATTCCGGACCGACATTGGTAAAAATCTTTCGTTCAATTGGAAGGTCGTATCCTCTTTTTTAATGAATCGTGATGACTTTTAGGACGCTATAGTATGTAAAAAAAATATAAACCGAAAGATATCGGAAGAGAAACTTGAGGAGCGATGGTCAGAGCGACCCCATTCTGGACCGACTTTGGTAAAAAATCATTCGTCCAACTCGAAGGTCGTGTCGTCTTTATTGACGAATTGTGATGACTTTTAGGACTCTCTAGTATGCAAAAAAAATATAAACCGAAAGATATCGGAAGAAAAACTTGAGGAGCGATGGTCAGAGCTACCCCATTCTGGACCGACTTTGCTAAAAAATCATTTGTCCAATTCAAAGATCGTATTCTCTATTTCGGCGAGTCGTGGTGACTTTTAGCACTCTTTAGTTTGTGTAAAAAAATATAAACCAAAAGATATCAGAAGGGAAACTTAAGGAGCGGTGGTCAGAGTGACCCCATTCCGGACGGACATTGGTGAAAATCTTTCGTTCAATTCGAAGGTCGTATCCTCTTTTTTAACGAATCGTGATGACTTTTAGGACTCTCTAGTATGTGAAAAAAAATATAAACCGAAAGATATCGGAAGGGAAACTTGAAGAGCGGTGGTCGGATCGAACCATTCTGAACCGACTTTGCTAAAAAATCATTCTTCCATTTCGAAGGTCGTATCCTCTTTTTTAACGAATCGTGGTGACTTTTAGTTCTCTCTACTATGTGAAGAAAAATAGAAACCGAAAAATATCGGAAGGGAAACTTGAAGAGCGGTGGTCGGAACGACCCCATTCTGGACCGACTTTGCTAAAAAATCATTCGTCCAATTCCAAGGTCGTATTCTCTTTTTGGCGAATCGTGGTGACTTTTAGGACTCTTTAGTATGTGAAAAAAAATATAAACCGAACGATATTAGAAGGGAAACTTGAGGAGCGGTGGTCAGAGCGACCCCATTCCGGACCGACTTTGGTAAAAATCTTTCGTTCAATTCGAAGGTCGTATGCTCTTTTTTAACGAATCGTGATGACTTTTAGGACTCTCTAGTGTGTAAAAAAAATATAAACCGAAAGATATCGGAAGAGAAACTTGAGAAGCGATGGTCAGAGCGACCCCATTCTGGACCGACTTTGGTAAAAAATCATTCGTCCAATTCGAAGGTCGTGTCGTCTTTATTGACGAATCGTGATGACTTTTAGGACTCTCTAGTATGAAAAAAAAAATATAAACTGAAAGATATCGGAAGGGAAATTTAAGGAGCGGAGGTCGGAGCGACCCCATTCTGGACCGACTATGGTAAAAATCTTTCGTTCAATTCGAAGGTCGTATCCTCTTATTTAACGAATCGTGATGACTTTTAGGACTCTTTCGTATGTGTAAAAAAATGTAAACCGAAAGATATCAGAAGGGAAACTTGAGGAGCGGTGGTCAGAGCGACCCCATTCCGGACCGACTTTGGTAAAAATCTTTCGTTCAATTCGAAGGTCGTATCCTCTTTTTTAACGAATCGTGATGACTTTTAGGACTCTCTAGTGTGTAAAAAAAATATAAACCGAAAGATATCGGAAGAGAAACTTGAGGAGCGATGGTCAGAGCGACCCCATTCTGGACCGACTTTGGTAAAAAATCATTCGTCCAATTCGAAGGTCGTGTCGTCTTTATTGACGAATCGTGATGACTTTTAGGACTCTCTAGTATGAAAAAAAAAATATAAACTGAAAGATATCGGAAGGGAAATTTAAGGAGCGGAGGTCGGAGCGACCCCATTCTGGACCGACTTTGCTAAAAAATCATTCGTCCAATTCAAATTTCGTATTCTCTTTTTCGGCGAATCGTGGTGACTTTAAGGACTCTTTAGTATGTGGAAAAAAATATAAACCAAAAGATATCAGAAGGGAAACTTCAGGAGCGGTGGTCGGAGCGACCCCATTATGGACCGACTTTGCTAAAAAACCATTCGTCCAATTCCAAGGTCGAATTCTCTTTTTGGCGAATCGTGGTGACTTTTAGGACTCTTTAGTATGTGAAAAAAAATATAAACCGAAAGATATGAGAAGGGAAACTTGAGGAGCGGTGGTCAGAGCGACCCCATTCCGGACCGACATTGGTAAAAATCTTTCGTTCAATTGGAAGGTCGTATCCTTTTTTTTAACCAATCGTGATGACTTTTAGGACTCTCTAGTATGTAAAAAAAAATATAAACCGAAAGATAACAGAAGGGAAACTTGAGGAGCGGTGGTCAGAGCGACCCCATTTCGGACCGACTTTGGTAAAAATCTTTCGTTCAATTCGAAGGTCATATCCTCTTTTTTAACGAATCATGATGGCTTTTAGGACTCTCTAGTATGTAAAAAAAATATAAACCGAAAGATATCGGAAGGGAAACTTGAAGAGCGGTGGTCGGAGCGACCCCATTCTGGACCGACTTTGGTAAAAAATCATTCGTCCAATTCGAAGGTCGTGTCGTCTTTATTGACGAATCGTGATGACTTTTAGGACTCTCTAGTATGTAAAAAAAAATATGAACCGAAAGATATCGGAAGAGAAACTTGAGGAGCGATGGTCAGAGCGACCCCATTCTGGACCGACTTGGATAAAAAATCATTCGTCCAATTCAAAGGTCGTATTCTCTTTTTCGTCGAATCGCGGTAACTTTTATGACTCTCTAGTATGTAAAAAAGATATAAACCGAAAGATATCGGAAGGGAAACTTGAAGCGCGGTGGTCGGAGCGAACCATTCTGGACCGACTTTGCTAAAAAATCATTCGTCCATTTCGAAGGTCGTATCCTCTTTTTTAACGAATCGTGGTGACTTTTAGGTCTCTCTAGTATGTGAAGAAAAATAGAAACCGAAAAATATCGGAAGGGAAACTTGAAGAGCGGTGGTCGGAGCGACCCCATTCTGAACCGACTTTGCTAAAAAATTATTCGTCCAATTCCAAGGTCGTATTCTCTTATTGGCGAATCGTGGTGACTTTTAGGACTCTTTAGTATGTGAAAAAAAAATATAAACCGAACGATATGACAAGAAAAACTTGAGGAGCGATGGTCAGAGCGACCCCATTCTGGACCGACTTTGCTAAAAAACCATTCGTCCAATTCCGAGGTCGTATTCTCTTTTTGGCGAATCGTGGTGACTTTTAGGACTCTTTAGTATGTGAAAAAAAATATAAACTGAAAGATATGAGAAGGGAAACTTGAGGAGCGGTGGTCAGAGCGACCTCATTCCGGACCGACATTGGTAAAAATCTTTCGTTTAATTGGAAGGTCGTATCCTCTTTTTTACCCAATCGTGATGTGTTTTAGGACTCTCTAGTATGTAAAAAAAAATATAAACCGAAAGATATCAGAAGGGAAACTTGAGGAGCGGTGGTCAGAGCGACCCCATTTCGGACCGACTTTGGTAAAAATCTTTCGTTCAATTCGAAGGTCATATCCTCTTTTTTAACGAATCATGATGGCTTTTAGGACTCTCTAGTATGTAAAAAAAATATAAACCGAAAGATATCGGAAGGGAAACTTGAAGAGCGGTGGTCGGAGCGAACCATTCTGGACTGACTTTGATAAAAAATCATTCGTCCCTTTCGAAGGTCGTATCCTCTTTTTAACGAATCGTGGTGACTTTTAGGACTCTGTAGTATGTAAAAAAAAATATAAACCGAAAGATATCGGAAGAAAAACTTGAGGAGCGATGGTCAGAGCGACCCCATTCTGGACGGACTTTGCTAAAAAATCATTCGTCCAATTCAAAGTTCGTACTCTCTTTTTCGGCGAGTCGTGGTGACTTTAAGGACTCTTTAGTATGTGTAAAAAAATATAAACCGAAAGATATCAGAAGAGAAACTTGAGGAGCGGTGGTCGGAGCGACCCCATTCAGGACCGACTTTGCTAAAAAATCATTCGTCCATTTCGAAGGTCGTATCCTCTTTTTTAACGAATCGTGGTGACTTTTAGGACTCTGTAGTATATAAAAAAAAACAGAAACCGAAAGATATCGGAAGGGAAACTTGAGGAGCGGTGGTCAGAGCGACCCCATTCTGGACCGACTTTGCTAAAAAACCATTCGTCCAATTCCAAGGTCGTATTCTCTTTTTGGCGAATCGTGGTGACTTTTAGGACTCTTTAGTATGTGAAAAAAAATATAAACCGAAAGATATGAGAAGGGAAACTTGAGGAGCGGTGGTCAGAGCGACCCCATTCTGGACCGCCTTTGGTAAAAATCTTTCGTTCAATTCGAAGGTCGTATCCTCTTTTTTAACGAATCGTGGTGACTTTTACGACTCTCTAGTATGTAAAAAAAAATATAAACTGAAAGATATCGTAAGGGAAACTTGAGGAGCGGTGGTCGGAGCGACCCCATTCTGGACCGACTATGCTAAAAAATCATTCGTCCAATTCAAAGGTCGTATTCTCTTTTTCGGCGAATCGCGGTAACTTTTAGGACTCTCTAGTATGTAAAAAAAAATATAAACCGAAAGATATCGGAAAGAGAAAGTTGAGGAGCGATGGTCAGAGCGACCCCATTCCGGACCGACATTGGTAAAAATCTTTCGTTCAATTCGAAGGTCGTATCCTCTTTTTTAACGAATCGTGATGACTTTTAGGACTCTCTAGTATGTAAAAAAAAATATAAACCGAAAGATATCGGAAGGGAAACTTGAATAGCGGTGGTCGGAGCGAACCATTCTGGACCGACTTTGCTAAAAAATCATTCGTCCATTTCGAAGGTCGTATCCTCTTTTTTAACGAATCGTGGGGACTTTCAGGTCTCTCTAGTATGTGAAGAAAAATAGAAACCGAAAAATATCAGAAGGGAAACTTGAAGAGCGGTGGTCGGAGCGACCCCATTCTGAACAGACTTTGCTACAAAATCATTCGTCCAATTCCAAGGTCGTATTCTCTTATTGGCGAATCGTGGTGACTTTTAGGACTCTTTAGTATGTGAAAAAAAATATAAACCGAACGATATGAGAAGAAAAACTTGACGAGCGATGGTCAGAGCGACCCCATTCTGGACGGACTTTGCTAAAAAATCATTCCTCCAATTCAAAGTTCGTATTCTCTTTTTCGGCGAATCGTGGTGACTTTAAGGACTCTTTAGTATGTGTATAAAAATATAAACCGAAAGATATCAGAATGGAAACTTGAGGAGCAGTGGTCGGAGCGACCCCATTCTGGACCGACTTTGCTAAAAAACCATTCGTCCAATTCCAAGGTCGTGTCGTCTTTATTGACGAATCGTGATGACTTTTAGGACTCTCTAGTATGTAAAAAAAAATATAAACCGAAAGATATCGGAAGAGAAACTTGAGGAGCGATGGTCAGAGCGACCCCATTCTGGACCGACTTTGCTAAAAAATCATTCGTCCAATTCGAAGGTCGTGTCGTCTTTATTGACGAATCGTGATGAGTTTTAGGACTCTCTAGTATGTAAAAAAAAATATAAACCGAAAGATATCGGAAAGAGAAAGTTGAGGAGCGATGGTCAGAGCGACCACATTCCGGACCGACATTGGTAAAAATCTTTCGTTCAATTCGAAGGTCGTATCCTCTTTTTTAACGAATCGTGATGACTTTTAGGACTCTCTAGTATGTGAAAAAAAATATAAACCGAAAGATATCGGAAGGGAAACTTGAAGAGCGATGGTCGGAGCGAACCATTCAGGATCGACTTTGCTAAAAAATCAGTCGTCCATTTCGAAGGTCGTATCCTCTTTTTTAACGAATCGTGGTGACTTTTAGGACTCTCTAGTATGTTAAAAAAAATATAAACTGAAAGATGCCGGAAGGGAAATTTGAGGAGCGGTGGTCGGAGAGACCCCATTCTGGACCGACTATGGTAAAAATCTTTCGTTCAATTCGAAGGTCGTATCCTCTTTTTTAATGAATCGTGATGACTTTTAGGACTCTGTAGTATGTAAAAAAAACAGGAACCGAAAGATATCGGAAGGGAAACTTGAGGAGCGGTTGTCAGAGCGACCCCATTCCGGACCGCCTTTGGTAAAAATCTTTCCTTCAATTCGAAGGTCGGAACCTCTTTTTTAACGAATCGTGATGACTTTTTGGAAATTCTAGTATGTGAAGAAAAATAGAAACCGAAAAATATCGGAAGGGAAACTTGAAGAACGGTGGTCGGAGCGACCCCATTCTGGACCGACTTTGCTAAAAAATCATTCATCCAATTCCGAGGTCGTATTCTCTTTTTGGCGAATCGTGGTGAGTTTTAGGACTCTTTAGTATGTGAAATAAAATATAAACCGAAAGATATGAGAAGGGAAACTTGAGGAGCGGTGGTCAGAGCGACCCCATTCCGGACCGACTTTGGTAAAAAGGTTTCGTTCAATTCGAAGGTCGTATCCTCTTTTTTAACGAATCGTGATGACTTTTAGGACTCTATAGTATGTAAAAACGAATTGGACGAAAGATTTTTACCAATGTCGGTCCGGAATGGGGTCGCTCTGACCACCGCTCCTCAAGTTTACCTTCCGATATCTTTCGGTTTCTATTGTTCTTCACATACTACATAGTGCCAAAAGTCATCACGACTCGTTAAAAAAGAGGATACGAACTTCGAATTGAACGAAAGCTTTTTTCCAAAGTCGGTCCGGAATGGGGTCGCTCTGACCACCGCTCCTCAAGTTTCCCTTCTCATATCTTTCGGTTTATATTTTTTTTCACATACTAAAGAGTCCTAAAAGTCACCACGATTCGCCAAAAAAGAATACGACCTTGGAATTGGACGAATGGTTTTTTAGCAAAGTCGGTCCAGAATGGGGTCGCTCCGACCACCGCTCCTCAAGTTTCCCTTCTGATATCTTTCAGTTTATATTTTTTTACACATACTAAAGAGTCCTAAAAGTCATCACGATTCGTTAAAAAAGAGGATACGACCTTCGAATTGAACGAAAGATTTTTACCATTGTCGGTCCAGAATGGGGTCGCTCCGACCTCCGCTCCTTAAGTTTCCCTTCCGATATCTTTCAGTTTATTTTTTTTTTTACATACTAGACAGTCCTAAAAGTCATCACGATTCGCTAAAAAAGTGGATACGACCTTCGAATTGAACGAAATTTTTTTATTAATGTCGGTCTGGAATGGGGTCGCTCTGACCACCGCTCCTCAAGTTTCCCTTCTGATATCTTTCGGTTTATATTTTTTTACACATACTAAAGAGTCCTAAAAGTTACTGCGATTCACCGAAAAAGAGAATACGACCTTTGAATTGGACGAATGATTTTTTAGCAAAGTCGGTCCAGAATGGGGTCGCTCTGACCATCGCTCCTCAAGGTTCTCTTTCGTTATCTTTCGGTTCATATTTTTTTTTACATACTAGAGAGTCCTAAAAGTCATCACGATTCGTCAATAAAGACGACACGACCTTCGAATTGAACGAATGATTTTTTACCAAAGTCGGTCCAGAATGGGGTCGCTCTGACCATCGCTCCTCAAGTTTCTCTTCCGATATCTTTCGGTTTATATTTTTTTTTACACACTAGAGTGTCCTAAAAGTCATCACGATTGGTTAAAAAAGATGATACGACCTTCGAATTGAACGAAAGATTTTTACCATCGTCGGTCCAGAATGGGGTCGCTCCGACCTCCGCTCCTTAAGTTTCCCTTCCGATATCTTTCAGTTTATATATTTTTTTACATACTAGAAAGTCCTAAAAGTCATCACGATTCGCTAAAAAAGTGTATACAACCTTCCAATTGAACGAAAGATTTTTACCAATGTCGGTCCGGAATGGGGTCGCTCTGACCACCGCTCCTCAAGTTTCCCTTCTCATATCTTTCGGTTTATATTTTTTTTCACATACTAAAGAGTCCTAAAAGTCACCACGATTCGCCAAAAAGAGAATACGACCTTGGAATTGGACGAATGATTTTTTAGCAAAGTCGGTCCAGAATGGGGTCGCTCCGACCACCGCTCCTCAAGTTTCCCTTCCGATATCTTTCAGTTTATATTTTTTTTTACATACTAGAGAGTCCTAAAAGTCACCACGATTCGTTAAAAAAGGGGATACGACCTTCGAATTGAACGAAAGATTTTTACCAAAGGCAGTCCGGAATGGGGTCGCACTGACCACCGCTCCTCAAGTTTCCCTTCCGATATCTTTCGGTTTCTGTTTTTTTTACATACTTCAGAGTCCTAAAAGTCACCACGATTCGTTAAAAAAGAGGATACGACCTTCGAAATGGACGAATGATTTTTTAGCAAAGTCTGTCCAGAATGGGGTCCCTCCGACCACCGCTCCTCAAGTTTCCCTTCTGATATCTTTCGATTTATATTTTTTTACACATACTAAAGAGTCCTTAAAGTGACCACGATTCGCCGAAAAAGAGAATACGAACTTTGAATTGGACGAATGATTTTTTAGCAAAGTCCGTCCAGAATGGGGTCGCTCTGACCATCGCTCCTCAAGTTTTTCTTCTGATATCTTTCGATTTATATTTTTTATGACATACTACAGAGTCCTAAAAGTCATCACGATTCGTTAAAAAAGAGGATACGACCTTCAAATTGAACGAAAGATTTTTACCAAAGTCGGTCCAGAATGGGGTCACTCTGACCACCGCTCCTCAAGTTTCCCTTCTGATATCTTTCGGTTTCTGTTTTTTTTACATACTTCAGAGTCCTAAAAGTCACCACGATTCGTTAAAAAAGAGGATACGACCTTCGAAATGGACAAATGATTTTTTAGCAAAGTCGGTCCAGAATGGGGTCCCTCCGACCACCGCTCCTCAAGTTTCCCTTCCGATATCTTTCGGTTTATATTTTTTTTACATACTAGAGAGTCCTGAAGTTACCGCGATTGGACGAAAAACAGAATACGACCTTTGAATTGGACGAATGATTTTTTATCCAAGTCGGTCCAGAATGGGGTCGCTCTGACCATCGCTCCTCAAGTTTCTCTTCCGATATCTTTCGGTTTATATTTTTTTTTACACACTAGAGAGTCCTAAAAGTCATCACGATTGGTTAAAAAAGAGGATACGACTTTCGAATTGAACGAAAGATTTTTACCAAAGTCGGTCCGGAACGGGGTCGCTCTGACCACCGCTCCTCAAGTTTCCCTTTTGATATCTTTCGGTTTATATTTTTTTACACATACTAAAGAGTCCTAAAAGTCATCACGATTCGTTAAAAAAGAGGATACGACCTTCGAATTGAACGAAAGATTTTTACCATAGTCGGTCCAGAATGGGGTCGCTCCGACCTCCGCTCCTTAAGTTTCCCTTCCGATATCTTTCAGTTTATATTTTTTTTTACATACAAGAAAGTCCTAAAAGTCATCACGATTCGCTAAAAAAGTGGATACGACCTTCGAATTGAACGAAAATTTTTTATTAATGTCGGTCTGGAATGGGGTCGGTCTGACCACCGCTCCTCAAGTTTCCCTTCTGATATCTTTCGGTTTATATTTTTTTACACATACTAAAGAGTCCTAAAAGTCATCACGATTCGTTAAAAAAGAGGATACGACCTTCGAATTGAACGAAAGATTTTTACCATAGTCGGTCCAGAATGGGGTCGCTCCGACCTCCGCTCCTTAAGTTTCCCTTCCGATATCTTTCAGTTTATATTTTTTTTTACATACAAGAAAGTCCTAAAAGTCATCACGATTGGTTAAAAAAGAGGATACGACTTTCGAATTGAACGAAAGATTTTTACCAAAGTCGGTCCGGAACGGGGTCGCTCTGACCACCGCTCCTCAAGTTTCCCTTCTGATATCTTTCGGTTTATATTTTTTTACACATACTAAAGAGTCCTAAAAGTCACTGCGATTCACCGAAAAAGAGAATACGACCTTTGAATTGGACGAATGATTTTTTAGCAAAGTCGGTCCAGAATGCGGTCGCTCCGACCATCGCTTCCCAAGTTTCTCTTTCGTTATCTTTCGGTTTATTTTTTTTTTTACATACTAGAGAGTCCTAAAAGTCATCACGATTCGTCAATAAAGACGACACGACCTTCGAATTGAACGAATGATTTTTTACCAAAGTCGGTCCAGAATGGGGTCGCGCCGACCACCGCTCCTCAAGTTTCCCTTCCGATATCTTTGAGTTTATATTTTTTTTTAACATACTAGGAAGTCCTAAAAGTAACCACGATTCGTTAAAAAAGAGGATACGACCTTCGAAATGGACGAATGATTTTTTAGCAAAGTCGGTCCAGAATGGTTCGCTCCGACCACCGCTCTTCAAGTTTCCCTTCCGATATCTTTCGGTATCTATTGTTCTTCACATACTACATAGTGCCAAAAGTCATCACGACTCGTTAAAAAAGAGGAAACGACCTTCGAATTGAACGAAAGCTTTTTACCAAAGTTGGTCCGGAATGGGGTCGCTCTGACCACCGCTCCTCAAGTTTCCCTTCTGATATCTTTCGGTTTATATTTTTTTACACATACTAAAGAGTCCTAAAAGTCATCACGATTCGTTAAAAAAGAGGATACGACCTTCGAATTGAACGAAAGATTTTTACCATAGTCGGTCCAGAATGGGGTCGCTCCGACCTCCGCTCCTTAAGTTTCCCTTCCGATATCTTTCAGTTTATATTTTTTTTTACATACTAGAAAGTCCTAAAAGTCATCACGATTCGCTAAAAAAGTGGATACGACCTTCCAATTGAACTAAAGATTTTTACCAATGTCGGTCCGGAATGGGGTCGCTCTGACCACAGCTCCTCAAGTTTCCCTTCTCATATCTTTCGGTTTATATGTTTTTTCACATACTAAAGAGTCCTAAAAGTCACCACGATTCGCCAAAAAGAGAATACGACCTTGGAATTGGACGAATGATTTTTTAGCAAAGTCGGTCCAGAATGGGGTCGCTCCGACCACCGCTCCTCAAGTTTCTCTTCCGATATCTTTCAGTTTATATTTTTTTTTACATACTAGAGAGTCCTAAAAGTCACCACGATTCGTTAAAAAAGAGGATACGACCTTCGAATTGAACGAAAGATTTTTACCAAAGGCGGTCCGGAATGGGGTCGCTCTGACCACCGCTCCTCGAGTTTCCATTCCGATATCTTTCGGTTTCTGTTTTTTTTACATACTTCAGAGTCCTAAAAGTTACCGCGATTCGACGAAAAAGAGAATACGACATTTGAATTGGACGAATGATTTTTTATCCAAGTCGGTCCAGAATGGGGTCGTTCCGACCTTCGCTCCTCAAGTTTCTCTTCCGATATCTTTCGGTTTATATTTTTTTTTACATACTAGAGAGTCCTAAAAGTCATCACGATTCGTCAATAAAGACGACACGACCTTCGAATTGGACGAATGATTTTTTACCAAAGTCGGTCCAGAATGGGGTCGCTCCGATCACCGCTCCTCAAGTTTCCCTTCCGATATGTTTCAGTATATATTTTTTTTTACATACTAGAGAGTCCTAAAAGTCACCACGATTCGTTAAAAAAGAGGATACGACCTTCGAATTGAACGAAAGATTTTTACCAAAGGCGGTCCGGAATGGGGTCGCTCTGACCACCGCTCCTCAAGTTTCCATTCCGATATCTTTCGGTTTCTGTTTTTTTTACATACTTCAGAGTCCTAAAAGTTACCGCGATTCGACGAAAAAGAGAATACGACATTTGAATTGGACGAATGATTTTTTATCCAAGTCGGTCCAGAATGGGGTCGTTCCGACCTTCGCTCCTCAAGTTTCTCTTCCGATATCTTTCGGTTTATATTTTTTTTTACATACTAGAGAGTCCTAAAAGTCATCACGATTCGTCAATAAAGACGACACGACCTTCGAATTGGACGAATGATTTTTTACCAAAGTCGGTCCAGAATGGGGTCGCTCCAACCACCGCTCCTCAAGTTTCCCTTCCGATATCTTTCAGTATATATATTTTTTTACATACTAGAGAGACCTAAAAGTCATCACGATTCATCAATAAAGACGACACGACCTTCGAATTGGACGAATGATTTTTTACCAAAGTCGGTCCAGAATGGGGTCGCTCTGACCATCGCTCCTCAAGTTTCTCTGCCGATATCTTTCGGTTTATATTTTTTTTACACACTAGAGAGTCCTAAAAGTCATCACGATTGGTTAAAAAAGAGGACACGACCTTCGAATTGAACGAAAGATTTTTACCAAAGTCGGTCCGGAACGGGGTCGCTGTGACCACCGCTCCTCAAGTTTCCCTTCTGATATCATTCGGATTATATTTTTTTACACATACTAAAGAGTCCTAAAAGTCATCACGATTCGCTAAAAAAGTGGATACGACCTTCGAATTGAACGAAAATTTTTTATCAATGTCGGTCCGGAATGGGGTCGCTCTGACCACCGCTCCTCAAGATTCCCTTCTGATATCTTTCGGTTTATATTTTTTTACACATACTAAAGAGTCCTAAAAGTCACTGCGATTCGCCGAAAAAGAGAATACGACCTTTGAATTGGACGAATGATTTTTTAGCAAAGTCGGTCCAGAATGGGGTCGATCTGACCATCGCTCCTCAAGTTTCTCTTTGTTATCTTTCGGTTTATATTTTTTTTACATACTATAGAGTCCTAAAAGTCATCACGATTCGTCAATAAAGACGACACGACCTTCGAATTGAACGAATGATTTTTTACCAAAGTCGGTCCAGAATGGGGTCGCTCTGACCATCGCTCCTCAAGTTTCTCTTCCGATATCTTTCGGTTTATATTTTTTTTTACACACTAGAGAGTCCTAAAAGTCATCACGATTGGTTAAAAAAGAGGATACGACCTTCGAATTGAACGAAAGATTTTTACCAAAGTCGGTCCGGAACGGGGTCGCTCTGACCACCGCTCCTCAAGTTTCCCTTCTGATGTCTTTCGGTTTATATTTTTTTACACATACTAAAGAGTCCTAAAAGTCATCACGATTCGTTAAAAAACAGGATACGACCTTCGAATTGAACGAAAGATTTTTACCATAGTCGGTCCAGAATGGGGTCGCTCCGACCTCCGCTCCTTAAGTTTCCCTTCCGATATCTTTCAGTTCATATTTTTTTTACATACTAGAAAGCCCTAAAAGTCATCACGATTCGCTAAAAAAGTGGATACGACCTTCGAATTGAACGAAATTTTTTTATTAATGTCGGTCTGGAATGGGGTCGGTCTGACCACCGCTCCTCAAGTTTCCCTTCTGATATCTTTCGGTTTATATTTTTTTACACATACTAAAGAGTCCTAAAAGTCACTGCGATTCGCCGAAAAAGAGAATACGACCTTTGAATTGGACGAATGATTTTTTAGCAAAGTCGGTCCAGAATGGGGTCGCTCTGACCATCGCTCCTCAAGTTTCTCTTTCGTTATCTTTCGGTTCATATTTTTTTTTACATACTAGAGAGTCCTAAAAGTCATCACGATTCGTCAATAAAGACGACACGACCTTCGAATTAAACGAATGATTGTTTACCAAAGTCGGTCCAGAATGGGGTCGCTCTGTCCATCGCTCCTCAAGTTTCTCTTCCGATATCTTTCGGTTTATATTTTTTTTACACACTAGAGTGTCCTAAAAGTCATCACGATTGGGTAAAAAAGAGGATACGACCTTCGAATTGAACGAAGGATTTTTACCATAGTCGGTCCAGAATGGGGTCGCTCCGACCTCCGCTCCTTAAGTTTCCCTTCCGATATCTTTCAGTTTATATATTTTTTTACATACTAGAAAGTCCTAAAAGTCATCACGATTCGCTAAAAAAGTGTATACGACCTTCCAATTGAACGAAAGATTTTTACCAATGTCGGTCCGGAATGGGGTCGCTCTGACCACCGCTCCTCAAGTTTCCCGTCTCATATCTTTCGGTTTATATTTTTTTTCACATACTAAAGAGTCCTAAAAGTCACCACGATTCGCCAAAAAGCGAATACGACCTTGGAATTGGACGAATGATTTTTTAGCAAAGTCCGTCCAGAATGGGGTCGCTCTGACCATCGCTCCTCAAGTTTCTCTTCCGATATCTTTCGGTTTATATTTTTTTTTACACACTAGAGTGTCCTAAAAGTCATCACGATTGGGTAAAAAAGAGGATACGACCTTCGAATTGAACGAAGGATTTTTACCATAGTCGGTCCAGAATGGGGTCGCTCCGACCTCCGCTCCTTAAGTTTCCCTTCCGATATCTTTGAGTTTATATATTTTTTTACATACTAGAAAGTCCTAAAAGTCATCACGATTCGCTAAAAAAGTGTATACGACCTTCCAATTGAACGAAAGATTTTTACCAATGTCGGTCCGGACTGGGGTCGCTCTGACCACCGCTCCTCAAGTTTCCCGTCTCATATCTTTCGGTTTATATTTTTTTTCACATACTAAAGAGTCCTAAAAGTCACCACGATTCGCCAAAAAGCGAATACGACCTTGGAATTGGACGAATGATTTTTTAGCAAAGTCCGTCCAGAATGGGGTCGCTCTGACCATCGCTCCTCAAGTTTCTCTTCCGATATCTTTCGGTTTATATTTTTTTTTACATACTAGAGAGTCCTAAAAGTCATCACGATTCGTCAATAAAGACGACACGACCTTCGAATTGGACGAATGATTTTTTACCAAAGTCGGTCCAGAATGGGGTCGCTCCGACCACCGCTCCTCAAGTTTCCCTTCCGATATGTTTCAGTATATATTTTTTTTACATACTAGAGCGTCCTAAAAGTCACCACGATTCGTTAAAAGAGACGATACGACCTTCGAAATGGACGAATGATTTTTTACCATAGTCGGTCCAGAATGGGGTCGCTCCGACCACCGCTCTTCAAGTTTCCCTTCCGATATCTTTCAGTATATATTTTTTTTTACATACTAGAGAGTCCTAAAAGTCATCACGATTCATCAATAAAGACGACACGACCTTCGAATCGGACGAATGATTTTTTACCAAAGTCGGTCCAGAATGGGGTTGCTCTGATCATCGCTCCTCAAGTTTCTCTTTCGTTATCATTCGGTTTATATTTTTTTTACATACTAGAGAGTCCTAAAAGTCATCACGATTCGTCAATAAAGACGACACGACCTTCGAATTGAACGAATAATTTTTTACCAAAGTCGGTCCAGAATGGGGTCGCTCTGACCATCGCTCCTCAAGTTTCTCTTCCGATATCTTTCGGTTTATATTTTTTTTTACACACTAGAGAGTCCTAAAAGTCATCACGATTGGTTAAAAAAGAGGATACGACCTTCGAATTGAACGAAAGATTTTTACCAAAGTCGGTCCGGAACGGGGTCGCTCTGACCACCGCTCCTCAAGTTTCCCTTCTGATATCTTTCGGTTTATATTTTTTTACCCATACTAAAGATTCCTAAAAGTCATCACGATTCGTTAAAAAAGAGGATACGACCTTCGAATTGAACGAATGATTTTTTACCAAAGTCGGTCCAGAATGGGGTCGCTCCGACCACCGCTCCTCAAGTTTCCCTTCCGATATCTTTGAGTTTATATTTTTTTTTAACATACTATGAAGTCCTAAAAGTCATCACGATTCGTTAAAAAAGAGGATACGACCTTCGAATTAAACGAAAGATTTTTACCATAGTCGGTCCAGAATGGGGTCGCTCCGACCTCCGCTCCTTAAGTTTCCCTTCCGATATCTTTCAGTTCATATTTTTTTTTACATACTAGAAAGTCCTAAAAGTCATCACGATTCGTTAAAAAAGGGGATACGACCTTCGAATTGAACGAAAGATTTTTAGCAATGTCGGTCCGGAATGGGGTCGCTCTGACCACCGCTCCTCAAGTTTCCCTTCCGATATCTTTGAGTTTATATTTTTTTTTAACATACTAGGAAGTCCTAAAAGTAACCACGATTCGTTAAAAAAGAGGATACGACCTTCGAAATGGACGAATGATTTTTTAGCAAAGTCGGTCCAGAATGGTTCGCTCCGACCACCGCTCTTCAAGTTTCCCTTCCGATATCTTTCGGTTTCTATTGTTCTTCACATACTACATAGTGCCAAAAGTCATCACGACTCGTTAAAAAAGAGGAAAATACCTTCGAATTGAACGAAAGCTTTTTACCAAAGTCGGTCCGGAATGGGGTCGCTCTGACCACCGCTCCTCAAGTTTCCCTTCTGATATCTTTCGGTTTATATTTTTTTACACATACTAAAGAGTCCTAAAAGTCATCACGATTCGTTAAAAAAGAGGATACGACCTTCGAATTGAACGAAAGATTTTTACCATAGTCGGTCCAGAATGGGGTCGCTCCGAACTCCGCTCCTTAAGTTTCCCGTCCGATATCTTTCAGTTTATATTTTTTTTTACATACTAGAAAGTCCTAAAAGTCATCACGATTCGCTAAAAAATGGGATACGACCTTCCAATTGAACGAAAGATTTTTAACAATGTCGGTCCGGAATGGGGTCGCTCTGACCACAGCTCCTCAAGTTTCCCTTCTCATATCTTTCGATTTATATGTTTTTTCACATACTAAAGAGTCCTAAAAGTCACCACGATTCGCCAAAAAGAGAATACGACCTTGGAATTGGACGAATGATTTTTTAGCAAAGTCGGTCCAGAATGGGGTCGCTCCGACCACCGCTCCTCAAGTTTCCCTTCCGATATCTTTCAGTTCATATTTTTTTTTACATACTAGAAAGTCCTAAAAGTCATCACGATTCGTTAAAAAAGTGGATACGACCTTCGAATTGAACGAAAGGTTTTTAGCAATGTCGGTCCGGAATGGGGTCGCTCTGACCACCGCTCCTCAAGTTTACCTTCTGATATCTTTCGGTTTATATTTTTTTACACATACTAAAGAGTCCTTAAAGTCACCACGATTCGCCGAAAAAGAGAATACGAACTTTGAATTGGACGAATGATTTTTTAGCAAAGTCGGTCCAGAATGGGGTCGCTGTGACCATCGCTCCTCAAGTTTTTCTTCCGATTTCTTTCGGTTCATATTTTTTTTTACATACTATAGAGTCCTAAAAGTCATCACGATTCGTTAAAAAAGAGGATACGACCTTCGAATTGAATGAAAGATTTTTACCAATGTCGGTCCGGAATGGGGTCGCTCTGACCACCGCTCCTCAAGTTTACCTTCCGATATCTTTCGGTTTCTATTGTTCTTCACATACTACATAGTGCCAAAAGTCATCACGATTCGTTAAAAAAGAGGATACGACCTTCGAATTGAACGAAAGATTTTTACCAATGTCGGTCCGGAATGGGGTCGCTCTGACCATCGCTCCTCAACTTTCTCTTTCCGATATCTTTCGGTTTATATTTTTTTTTACATACTAGAGATTCCTAAAACTCATCGTGATTCGTTAAAAAAGAGGATACGACCTTCGAAATGGACGAATTATTTTTTACCAAAGTCGGTCCAGAATGGGGTCGCTCCGACCACCGCTCCTCAAGTTTCCCTTCTGATATCGTTCGGTTTATATTTTTCTTCACATATTAAAGAGTCCTAAAAGTCACCACGTTTCGCCAAAAAGAGAATACGACCTTCAAAGGTCGTATTCTCTAGGACTCTATAGTATGAAAAAAAAAATATAAACCAAAAGATATCGGAAAGAGAAAGTTGAGGAGCGATGGTCAGAGCGACCCCATTCCGGACCGTCATTGGTAAAAATCTTTCGTTCTATTCGAAGGTCGTATCCTCTTTTTTAACGAATCGTGATGACTTTTAGGACTCTCTAGTATGTAAAAAAATATATAAACCGAAAGATATCGGAAGGGAAACTTGAAGAGCGATGGTCGGAGCGAACCATTCAGGACCGACTTTGCTAAAAAATCATTCGTCCATTTCGAAGGTCGTATCCTCTTTTTGAACGAATCGTGGTGACTTTTAAGACTCTCTAGTATGTAAAAAAAAATGTAAACTGAAAGATATCGGAAGGGAAACTTGAGGAGCGGTGGTCGGAGCGACCCCATTCTGGAACGACTTTGGTAAAAAATCATTCGTACAATTCGAAGGTCGTATCCTCTTTTTTAACGAATCGTGATGACTTTTTGGACTATCTAGTATGTGAAGAAAAATAGAAACCGAAAGATATCGGAAGGGAAACTTTAGGAGCGGTGGTCAGAGCGACCCCATTCCGGACCGACTTTGGTAAAAATCTTTCGTTCAATTCGAAGGTCAGTTCCTCTTTTTTAACGAATCATGATGGCTTTTAGTACTCTCTAGTATGTAAAAAAAAATATAAACCGAAAGATATCGGACGAGAAACTTGAGGAGCGATGGACAGAGCGACCCCATTCTGGACCGACTTTGCTAAAAAATCATTCGTCCAATTCAATGGTCGTATTCTCTTTTTTGGCGAATCGCGATGACTTTTAGGACTCTCTAGTATGTAAAAAAAAATATAAACCGAAAGATATCAGAAGGGAAACTTCAGGAGCGGTGGTCAAAGCGACCCCATTCCGGACCAACTTTGGTAAAAATCTTTCGTTCAATTCGAAGGTCATATCCTCTTTTTTAACGAATCATGATGGCTTTTAGGTCCCTCTAGTATGTAAAAAAAATATTTACCGAAATATATCGGAAGGGAAACTTGAAGAGCGGTGGTCGGAGCGAACCATTCTGGACTGACTTTGCTAAAAAATCATTCGTCCATTTAGAAGTTCGTATCCTCTTTTTAACGAATCGTGGTGACTCTAGTATGGAAAAAAAAATATAAACTGAAAGATATCGGAAGTGAAACTTGAGGAGCGGTGGTCGGAGCGACCCCATTCTGGACCGACTTTAGTAAAAAATCATTCGTCCAATTCGAAGGTCGTGTCGTCTTTATTGACGAATCGTGATGAGTTTTAGGACTCTCTAGTATGTAAAAAAAAATATAAACCGAAAGATATCGGAAAGAGAAAGTTGAGGAGCGATGGTCAGAGCGACCCCATTCCGGACCGACATTGGTAAAAATCTTTCGTTCAATTCGAAGGTCGTATCCTCTTTTTTAACGAATCGTGATGACTTTTAGGACTCTCTAGTATGTAAAAAAAAATATAAACCGAAAGATATCGGAAGGGAAACTTGAAGAGCGATGGTCGGAGCGAACCATTCAGGACCGACTTTGCTAAAAAATCATTCGTCCATTTCGAAGGTCGTATCCTCTTTTTTAACGAATCGTGGTGACTTTTAGGACTCTCTAGTATGTAAAAAAAAAAATAAACTGAATGATATCGGAAGGGAAACTTGAGGAGCGGTGGTCGGAGCGACCCCATTCTGGACCGACTATGGTAAAAATCTTTCGTTCAATTCGAAGGTCGTATCCTCTTTCTTAACGAATCGTGATGACTTTTAGGACTCTCTAGTATGTAAAAAACATATAAACTGAAAGATATGGGAAGGGAAACTTGAGGCGCGATGGTCAGAGCGACCCCATTCCGGACCGACATTGGTAAAAATCTTTCGTTCAATTCGAAGGTCGTATCCTCTTTTTTAACGAATCGTGATGACTTTTAGGACTCAGTAGTATGTAAAAAAAACAGAAACCGAAAGATATCGGAAGGGAAACTTGAGGAGCGGTTGTCAGAGCGACCCCATTCCGGACCGCCTTTGGTAAGAATCTTTCGTTCAATTCGAAGGTCGGATCCTCTTTTTTAACGAATCGTGATGACTTTTTGGAAACTCTATTATGTGACGAAAAATAGAAACCGAAAAATATCGGAAGGGAAACTGGAAGAGCGGTGGTTGGAGCGACCCCATTCTGGACCGACTTTGCTAAAAAATCATTCGTCCATTTCGAAGGTCGTATCCTCTTTTTTAACCAATCGTGATGACTTTTAGGACTCTCTAGTATCTAAAAAAAAATATAAACCGAAAGATATCAGAAGGGAAACTTGAGGAGCGGTGGTCAGAGCGACCCCATTCCGGACCGACTTGGGTAAAAATCTTTCGTTCAATTCGAAGGTCATATCCTCTTTTTTAACGAATCATGATGGCTTTTAGGTCTCTCTAGTATGTAAAAAAAATATAAACCGAAAGATATAGGAAGGGAAACTTGAAGAGCGGTGGTCGGAGGGAACCATTCAGGACCGACTTTGCTAAAAAATCATTCGTCCATTTCGTATGTCGTATGCTCTTTTTTAACGAATCGTGGTGACTTTTAGGACTCTCTAGTATGTAAAAAAAAATATAAACTGAAAGATATCGGAAGGGAAACTTGAGGAGCGGTGGTCGGAGCGACCCCATTCTGAACTGACTTTGCTAAAAAATCATTCGTCCATTTCGAAGGTCGTATCCTCTTTTTTAACCAATCGTGATGACTTTTAGGACTCTCTAGTATGTAAAAAAAAATATAAACCGAAAGATATCAGAAGGGAAACTTGAGGAGCGGTGGTCAGAGCGACCCCATTCCGGACCGACTTTGGTAAAAATCTTTCGTTCAATTCGAAGGTCATATCCTCTTTTTTAACGAATCGTGGTGACTTTTAGGACTCTGTAGTATGTAAAAAAAACAGAAACCGAAAGATATCGGAAGGGAAACTTGAGGAGCGGTTGTCAGAGCGACCCCATTCCGGACCGCCTTTGGTAAAAATCTTTCCTTCAATTCGAAGGTCGGAACCTATTTTTTAACGAATCGTGATGACTTTTTGGAAATTCTAGTATGTGAAGAAAAATAGAAACCGAAAAATATCGGAAGGGAAACTTGAAGAATGGTGGTCGGAGCGACCCCATTCTGGACCGACTTTACTAAAAAATCATTCATCCAATTCCGAGGTCGTATTCTCTTTTTGGCGAATCGTGGTGAGTTTTAGGAATCTTTAGTATGTGAAATAAAATATAAACCGAAAGATATGAGAAGGGAAACTTGAGGAGCGGTGGTCAGAGCGACCCCCATTCCGGACCGACTTTGGTAAAAAGGTTTCGTTCAATTCGAAGGTCGTATCCTCTTTTTTAACGAATCGTGATGACTTTTGGGACTATGTAGTATGTGAAGAACAATAGAAACCGAAAGATATCGGAAGGTAAACTTGATGAGCGGTGGTCAGAGCGACCCCATTCCGGACCGACATTGGTAAAAATCTTTCGTCCAATTCGTTTTTACATACTATAGAGTCCTAAAAGTCATCACGATTCGTTAAAAAAGAGGATACGACCTTCGAATTGAACGAAAGATTTTTACCAATGTCGGTCCGGAATGGGGTCGCTCTGACCACCGCTCCTCAAGTTTACCTTCCGATATCTTTCGGTTTCTATTGTTCTTCACATACTACATAGTGACAAAAGTCATCACGACTCGTTAAAAAAGAGGATACGAACTTCGAATTGAACGAAAGCTTTTTTCCAAAGTCGGTCCGGAATGGGGGTCGCTCTGACCACCGCTCCTCAAGTTTCCCTTCTCATATCTTTCGGTTTATATTTTTTTTCACATACTAAAGAGTCCTAAAAGTCACCACGATTCGCCAAACAGCGAATACGACATTGGAATTGGACGAATGGTTTTTTAGCAAAGTCGGTCCAGAATGGGGTCGCTCCGACCACCGCTCCTCAAGTTTCCCTTCTGATATCTTTCAGTTTATATTTTTTTACACATACTAAAGAGTCCTAAAAGTCATCACGATTCGTTAAAAAAGAGGATACGACCTTCGAATTAAACGAAAGATTTTTACCATAGTCGGTCCAGAATGGGGTCGCTCCGACCTCCGCTCCTTAAGTTTCCCTTCCGATATCTTTCAGTTTATTTTTTTTTACATACTAGACAGTCCTAAAAGTCATCACGATTCGCTAAAAAAGTGGATACGACCTTCGAATTGAACGAAAATTTTTTATTAATGTCGGTCTGGAATGGGGTCGCTCTGACCACCGCTCCTCAAGTTTCCCTTCTGATATCTTTCGGTTTATATTTTTTTACACATACTAAAGAGTCCTAAAAGTCACTGCGATTCGCCGAAAAAGAGAATACGACCTTTGAATTGGACGAATGATTTTTTAGCAAAGTCGGTCCAGAATGGGGTCGCTCTGACCATCGCTCCTCAAGTTTCTCTTGCGTTATCTTTCGGTTCATATTTTTTTTTACATACTAGAGAGTCCTAAAAGTCATCACGATTCGTCAATAAAGACGACACGACCTTTGAATTGAACGAATGATTTTTTACCAAAGTCGGTCCAGAATGGGGTCGCTCTGACCATCGCTCCTCAAGTTTCTCTTCCGATATCTTTCGGTTTATATTTTTTTTTACACACTAGAGTGTCCTAAAAGTCATCACGATTGGTTAAAAAAGAGGATACGACCTTCGAATTGAACGAAAGATTTTTACCATAGTCGGTCCAGAATGGGGTCGCTCCGACCTCCGCTCCTTAAGTTTCCCTTCCGATATCTTTCAGTTTATATATTTTTTTACATACTAGAAAGTCCTAAAAGTCATCACGATTCGCTAAAAAAGTGTATACGACCTTCCAATTGAACGAAAGATTTTTACCAATGTCGGTCCGGAATGGGGTCGCTCTGACCACCGCTCCTCAAGTTTCCCTTTTCATATCTTTCGGTTTATATTTTTTTTCACATACTAAAGAGTCCTAAAAGTCACCACGATTCGCCAAAAAGAGAATACGACCTTGGAATTGGACGAATGATTTTTTAGCAAAGTCGGTCCAGAATGGGGTCGCTCCGACCACCGCTCCTCAAGTTTCCCTTCCGATATTTTTCAGTTTATATTTTTTTTTACATACTAGAGAGTCCTAAAAGTCACCACGATTCGTTAAAAAAGAGGATACGACTTTCGAAATGGACGAATGATTTTTTAGCAAAGTCGGTCCAGAATGGGGTCGCGCCGACCACCGCTCCTCAAGTTTCCCTTCCGATATCTTTGAGTTTATATATTTTTTTAACATACTAGGAAGTCCTAAAAGTAACCACGATTCGTTAAAAAAGAGGATACGACCTTCGAAATGGACGAATGATTTTTTAGCAAAGTCGGTCCAGAATGGTTCGCTCCGACCACCGCTCTTCAAGTTTCCCTTCCGATATCTTTCGGTTTATATTTTTTTACACATACTAAAGAGTCCTAAAAGTCATCACGATTCGTTAAAAAAGTGGATACGACCTTCGAATTGAACGAAAATTTTTTATCAATGTCGGTCCGGAATGGGGTCGCTCTGACCACCGCTCCTCAAGATTCCCTTCTGATATCTTTCGGTTTATATTTTTTTACACATACTAAAGAGTCCTAAAAGTCACTGCGATTCGCCGAAAAAGAGAATACGACCTTTGAATTGGACGAATGATTTTTTAGCAAAGTCGGTCCAGAATGGGGTCGATCTGACCATCGCTCCTCAAGTTTCTCTTTCGTTATCTTTCGGTTTATATTTTTTTTACATACTATAGAGTCCTAAAAGTCATCACGATTCGTCAATAAAGACGACACGACCTTTGAATTGGACGAATGATTTTTTACCAAAGTCGGTCCAGAATGGGGTCGCTCTGACCATCGCTCCTCAAGTTTCTCTTTCGTTATCTTTCGGTTCATATTTTTTTTTACATACTAGAGAGTCCTAAAAGTCATCACGATTCGTCAATAAAGACGACACGACCTTTGAATTGAACGAATGATTTTTTACCAAAGTCGGTCCAGAATGGGGTCGCTCTGACCATCGCTCCTCAAGTTTCTCTTCCGATATCTTTCGGTTTATATTTTTTTTTACACACTAGAGTGTCCTAAAAGTCATCACGATTGGTTAAAAAAGAGGATACGACCTTCGAATTGAACGAAAGATTTTTACCATAGTCGGTCCAGAATGGGGTCGCTCCGACCTCCGCTCCTTAAGTTTCCCTTCCGATATCTTTCAGTTTATATATTTTTTTACATACTAGAAAGTCCTAAAAGTCATCACGATTCGCTAAAAAAGTGTATACGACCTTCCAATTGAACGAAAGATTTTTACCAATGTCGGTCCGGAATGGGGTCGCTCTGACCACCGCTCCTCAAGATTCCCTTCTCATATCTTTCGGTTTATATTTTTTTTCACATACTAAAGAGTCCTAAAAGTCACCACGATTCGCCAAAAAGAGAATACGACCTTGGAATTGGACGAATGATTTTTTAGCAAAGTCGGTCCAGAATGGGGTCGCTCCGACCACCGCTCCTCAAGTTTCCCTTCCGATATCTTTCAGTTTATATTTTTTTTTACATACTAGAGAGTCCTAAAAGTCACCACGATTCGTTAAAAAAGAGGATACGAGCTTCGAATTGAACGAAAGATTTTTACCAAAGGCGGTCCGGAATGGGGTCGCTCTGACCACCGCTCCTCAAGTTTCCCTTCCGATATCTTTCGGTTTCTGTTTTTTTTACATACTTCAGAGTCCTAAAAGTCACCACGATTCGTTAAAAAAGAGGATACGACCTTCGAAATGGACGAATGATTTTTTAGCAAAGTCGGTCCAGAATGGGGTCCCTCCGACCACCGCTCCTCAAGTTTCCCTTCTGATATCTTTCGATTTATATTTTTTTACACATACTAAAGAGTCCTTAAAGTGACCACGATTCGCCGAAAAAGAGAATACGAACTTTGAATTGGACGAATGATTTTTTAGCAAAGTCCGTCCAGAATGGGGTCGCTCTGACCATCGCTCCTCAAGTTTTTCTTCCGATATCTTTCGGTTTATATTTTTTATGACATACTACAGAGTCCTAAAAGTCATCACGATTCGTTAAAAAAGAGGATACGAACTTCAAATTGAACGAAAGATTTTTACCAAAGTCGGTCCAGAATGGGGTCGCTCTGACCACCGCTCCTCAAGTTTCCCTTCTGATATCTTTCGGTTTCTGTTTTTTTTACATACTTCAGAGTCCTAAAAGTCACCACGATTCGTTAAAAAAGAGGATACGACCTTCGAAATGGACGAATGATTTTTTAGCAAAGTCGGTCCAGAATAGGGTCCCTCCGACCACCGCTCCTCAAGTTTCCCTTCCGATATCTTTCGGTTTATATTTTTTTTACATACTAGAGAGTCCTAAAAGTTACCGCGATTCGACGAAAAAGAGAATACGACCTTTGAATTGGACGAATGATTTTTTATCCAAGTCGGTCCGGAATGGGGTCGCTCTGACCACCGCTCCTCAAGTTTCCCTTCTGATATCTTTCGGTTTATATTTTTTTACACATACTAAAGAGTCCTAAAAGTCATCACGATTCGTTAAAAAAGAGGATACGACCTTCAAATTGAACGAAAGATTTTTACCAAAGTCGGTCCAGAATGGGGTCGCTCTGACCACCGCTCCTCAAGTTTCCCTTCTGATATCTTTCGGTTTCTGTTTTTTTTACATACTTCAGAGTCCTAAAAGTCACCACGATTCGTTAAAAAAGAGGATACGACCTTCGAAATGGACGAATGATTTTTTAGCAAAGTCGGTCCAGAATAGGGTCCCTCCGACCACCGCTCCTCAAGTTTCCCTTCCGATATCTTTCGGTTTATATTTTTTTTACATACTAGAGAGTCCTAAAAGTTACCGCGATTCGACGAACAAGAGAATACGACCTTTGAATTGGACGAATGATTTTTTATCCAAGTCGGTCCAGAATGGGGTCGCTCTGACCATCGCTCCTCAAGTTTCTCTTCCGATATCTTTCGGTTTATATTTTTTTTTACACACTAGAGAGTCCTAAAAGTCATCACGATTGGTTAAAAAAGAGTATACGATCTTCGAATTGAACGAAAGATTTTTACCAAAGTCGGTCCGGAACGGGGTCGCTCTGACCACCGCTCCTCAAGTTTCCCTTCTGATATCTTTCGGATTATATTTTTTTACACATACTAAAGAGTCCTAAAAGTCATCACGATTCGTTAAAAAAGAGGATACGACCTTCGAATTGAACTACAGATTTTTACCATAGTCGGTCCAGAATGGGGTCGCTCCGACCTCCGCTCCTTAAGTTTCCCTTCCGATATCTTTCAGTTCATATTTTTTTTTACATACTAGAAAGCCCTAAAAGTCATCACGATTCGCTAAAAAAGTGGATACGACCTTCGAATTGAACGAAAATTTTTTATCAATGTCGGTCCGGAATGGGGTCGCTCTGACCACCGCTCCTCAAGATTCCCTTCTGATATCTTTCGGTTTATATTTTTTTACACATACTAAAGAGTCCTAAAAGTCACTGCGATTCGCCGAAAAAGAGAATACGACCTTTGAATTGGACGAATGATTTTTTAGCAAAGTCGGTCCAGAATGGGGTCGATCTGACCATCGCTCCTCAAGTTTCTCTTTCGTTATCTTTCGGTTTATATTTTTTTTACATACTATAGAGTCCTAAAAGTCATCACGATTCGTCAATAAAGACGACACGACCTTCGAATTGAACGAATGATTTTTTACCAAAATCGGTCCAGAATGGGGTCGCTCTGACCATCGCTCCTCAAGTTTCTCTTCCGATATCTTTCGGTTTATATTTTTTTTTACACACTAGAGAGTCCTAAAAGTCATCACGATTGGTTAAAAAAGAGGATACGACCTTCGAATTGAACGAAAGATTTTTACCAAAGTCGGTCCGGAACGGGGTCGCTCTGACCACCGCTCCTCAAGTTTCCCTTCTGATGTCTTTTGGTTTATATTTTTTTACACATACTAAAGAGTCCTAAAAGTCATCACGATTCGTTAAAAAAGAGGATACGACCTTCGAATTGAACGAAAGATTTTTACCATAGTCGGTCCAGAATGGGGTCGCTCCGACCTCCGCTCCTTAAGTTTCCCTTCCGATATCTTTCAGTTCATATTTTTTTTTACATACTAGAAAGTCCTAAAAGTCATCACGATTGGTTAAAAAAAAGGATACGACCTTCGAATTGAACGAAAGATTTTTACCAAAGTCGGTCCGGAACGGGGTCGCTCTGACCACCGCTCCTCAAGTTTCCCTTCTGATATCTTTCGGATTATATTTTTTTACACGTACTAAAGAGTCCTAAAAGTCATCACGATTCGTTAAAAAAGAGGATACGACCTTCGAATTGAACTACAGATTTTTACCATAGTCGGTCCAGAATGGGGTCGCTCCGACCTCCGCTCCTTAAGTTTCCCTTCCGATATCTTTCAGTTCATATTTTTTTTTACATACTAGAAAGCCCTAAAAGTCATCACGATTCGCTAAAAAAGTGAATACGACCTTCGAATTGATGGAAATTTTTTTATCAATGTCGGTCCGGAATGGGGTCGCTCTGACCACCGCTCCTCAAGATTCCCTTCTGATATCTTTCGGTTTATATTTTTTTACACATACTAAAGAGTCCTAAAAGTCACTGCGATTCGCCGAAAAAGAGAATACGACCTTTGAATTGGACGAATGATTTTTTAGCAAAGTCGGTCCAGAATGGGGTCGATCTGACCATCGCTCCTCAAGTTTCTCTTTCGTTATCTTTCGGTTTATATTTTTTTTACATACTATAGAGTCCTAAAAGTCATCACGATTCTTCAATCAAGACGACACGACCTTCGAATTGAACGAATGATTTTTTACCAAAGTCGGTCCAGAATGGGGTCGCTCCGACCTCCGCTCCTTAAGTTTCCCTTCCGATATCTTTCAGTTCATATTTTTTTTTACATACTAGAAAGTCCTAAAAGTCATCACGATTCGCTAAAAAAGTTGATACGACCTTCGAATTGAACGAAAAATTTTTATCAATGTCGGCCCGGAATGGGGTCGCTCTGACCACCGCTCCTCAAGTTTCCCTTCTGATATCTTTCGGTTTATATTTTTTTACACATACTAAAGAGTCCTTCAAGTGACCACGCTTCGCCGAAAAAGAGAATACGAACTTTGAATTGGATGAATGATTTTTTAGCAAAGTCCGTCCAGAATGGGGTAGCTCTGACCATCGCTCCTCAAGTTTTTCTTCCGATATCTTTCGGTTTATATTTTTTATGACATACTACAGAGTCCTAAAAGTCATCACGATTCGTTAAAAAAGAGGATACGACCTTCAAATTGAACGAAAGATTTTTAGCAAAGTCGGTCCAGAATGGGGTCGCTCTGACCACCGCTCCTCAAGTTTCCCTTCTGATATCTTTCGGTTTATATTTTTTTTACATACTAGAGAGTCCTAAAAGTTACCGCGATCCGACGAAAAAGAGAATACGACCTTTGAATTGGACGAATGATTTTTTATCCAAGTCGGTCCTGAATGGGGTCGTTCCGACCATCGCTCCTCAAGTTTCTCTTCCGATATCTTTCGGTTTATATTTTTTTTTACATACTAGAGAGTCCTAAAAGTCATCACGATTCGTCAATAAAGACGACACGACCTTCGAATTGGACGAATGATTTTTTACCAAAGTCGGTCCAGAATGGGGTCGCTCCGACCACCGCTCCTCAAGTTTCCCTTCCGATATGTTTCAGTATATATTTTTTTTTACATACTAGAGAGTCCTAAAAGTCACCACGATTCGTTAAAAGAGACGATACGACCTTCGAAATGGACGAATGATTTTTTACCAAAGTCGGTCCAGAATGGGGTCGCTCCGACCACCGCTCCTCAAGTTTCCCTTCCGATATCTTTCAGTACATATTTTTTTTTACATACTAGAGAGTCCTAAAAGTCATCACGATTCATCAATAAAGACGACACGACCTTCGAATTGGACGAATGATTTTTTACCAAAGTCGGTCCAGAATGGGGTCGCTCTGACCATCGCTCCTCAAGTTTCTCTTCCGATATCTTTAGGTTTATATTTTTTTTTACATACTAGAGAGTCCTAAAAGTCATCACGATTGGTTAAAAAAGAGGATACGACCTTCGAATTGAACGAAAGATTTTTACCAAAGTCGGTCCGGAACTGGGTCGCTCTGACCACCGCTCCTCAAGTTTCCCTTCTGATGTCTTTTGGTTTATATTTTTTTACACATACTAAAGAGTCCTAAAAGTCATCACGATTCGTTAAAAAAGAGGATACGACCTTCGAATTGAACGAAAGATTTTTACCATAGTCGGTCCAGAATGGGGTCGCTCCGACCTCCGCTCCTTAAGTTTCCCTTCCGATATCTTTCAGTTCATATTTTTTTTTACATACTAGAAAGTCCTAAAAGTCATCACGATTGGTTAAAAAAAAGGATACGACCTTCGAATTGAACGAAAGATTTTTACCAAAGTCGGTCCGGAACGGGGTCGCTCTGACCACCGCTCCTCAAGTTTCCCTTCTGATATCTTTCGGATTATATTTTTTTACACGTACTAAAGAGTCCTAAAAGTCATCACGATTCGTTAAAAAAGAGGATACGACCTTCGAATTGAACTACAGATTTTTACCATAGTCGGTCCAGAATGGGGTCGCTCCGACCTCCGCTCCTTAAGTTTCCCTTCCGATATCTTTCAGTTCATATTTTTTTTTACATACTAGAAAGCCCTAAAAGTCATCACGATTCGCTAAAAAAGTGAATACGACCTTCGAATTGATGGAAATTTTTTTATCAATGTCGGTCCGGAATGGGGTCGCTCTGACCACCGCTCCTCAAGATTCCCTTCTGATATCTTTCGGTTTATATTTTTTTACACATACTAAAGAGTCCTAAAAGTCACTGCGATTCGCCGAAAAAGAGAATACGACCTTTGAATTGGACGAATGATTTTTTAGCAAAGTCGGTCCAGAATGGGGTCGATCTGACCATCGCTCCTCAAGTTTCTCTTTCGTTATCTTTCGGTTTATATTTTTTTTACATACTATAGAGTCCTAAAAGTCATCACGATTCTTCAATCAAGACGACACGACCTTCGAATTGAACGAATGATTTTTTACCAAAGTCGGTCCAGAATGGGGTCGCTCCGACCTCCGCTCCTTAAGTTTCCCTTCCGATATCTTTCAGTTCATATTTTTTTTTACATACTAGAAAGTCCTAAAAGTCATCACGATTCGCTAAAAAAGTTGATACGACCTTCGAATTGAACGAAAAATTTTTATCAATGTCGGCCCGGAATGGGGTCGCTCTGACCACCGCTCCTCAAGTTTCCCTTCTGATATCTTTCGGTTTATATTTTTTTACACATACTAAAGAGTCCTTCAAGTGACCACGCTTCGCCGAAAAAGAGAATACGAACTTTGAATTGGATGAATGATTTTTTAGCAAAGTCCGTCCAGAATGGGGTAGCTCTGACCATCGCTCCTCAAGTTTTTCTTCCGATATCTTTCGGTTTATATTTTTTATGACATACTACAGAGTCCTAAAAGTCATCACGATTCGTTAAAAAAGAGGATACGACCTTCAAATTGAACGAAAGATTTTTAGCAAAGTCGGTCCAGAATGGGGTCGCTCTGACCACCGCTCCTCAAGTTTCCCTTCTGATATCTTTCGGTTTATATTTTTTTTACATACTAGAGAGTCCTAAAAGTTACCGCGATCCGACGAAAAAGAGAATACGACCTTTGAATTGGACGAATGATTTTTTATCCAAGTCGGTCCTGAATGGGGTCGTTCCGACCATCGCTCCTCAAGTTTCTCTTCCGATATCTTTCGGTTTATATTTTTTTTTACATACTAGAGAGTCCTAAAAGTCATCACGATTCGTCAATAAAGACGACACGACCTTCGAATTGGACGAATGATTTTTTACCAAAGTCGGTCCAGAATGGGGTCGCTCCGACCACCGCTCCTCAAGTTTCCCTTCCGATATGTTTCAGTATATATTTTTTTTTACATACTAGAGAGTCCTAAAAGTCACCACGATTCGTTAAAAGAGACGATACGACCTTCGAAATGGACGAATGATTTTTTACCAAAGTCGGTCCAGAATGGGGTCGCTCCGACCACCGCTCCTCAAGTTTCCCTTCCGATATCTTTCAGTACATATTTTTTTTTACATACTAGAGAGTCCTAAAAGTCATCACGATTCATCAATAAAGACGACACGACCTTCGAATTGGACGAATGATTTTTTACCAAAGTCGGTCCAGAATGGGGTCGCTCTGACCATCGCTCCTCAAGTTTCTCTTCCGATATCTTTAGGTTTATATTTTTTTTTACATACTAGAGAGTCCTAAAAGTCATCACGATTGGTTAAAAAAGAGGATACGACCTTCGAATTGAACGAAAGATTTTTACCAAAGTCGGTCCGGAACTGGGTCGCTCTGACCACCGCTCCTCAAGTTTCCCTTCTGATATCTTTCGGTTTATTTTTTTTACACATACTGAAGAGTCCTAAAAGTCATCACGATTCGTTAAAAAAGAGGATACGACCTTCGAATTGAACGAAAGATTTTTACCATAGTCGGTCCAGAATGGGGTCGCTCCGACCTCCGCTCCTTAAGTTTCCCTTCCGATATCTTTCAGTTCATATTTTTTTTTACATACTAGAAAGCCCTAAAAGTCATCAGGATTCGCTAAAAAAGTGGATACGACCTTCGAATTGAACGTAAAATTTTTATCAATGTCGGTCCGGAATGGGGTCGCTCTGACCACCGCTCCTCAAAATTCCCTTCTGATATCTTTCGGTTTATATTTTTTTACACATACTAAAGAGTCCTAAAAGTCACTGCGATTAGCCGAAAAAGAGAATACGACCTTCGAATTGGACGAATGATTTTTTAGCAAAGTCGGTCCAGAATGGGGTCGATCTGACCATCGCTCCTCAAGTTTCTCTTTCGTTATCATTCGGTTTATATTTTTTTTACATACTAGAGAGTCCTAAAAGTCATCACGATTCGTCAATAAAGACGACACGACCTTCGAATTGAACGAATAATTTTTTACCAAAGTCGGTCCAGAATGGGGTCGCTCTGACCATCGCTCCTCAAGTTTCTCTTCCGATATCTTTCGGTTTATATTTTTTTTTACACACTAGAGAGTCCTAAAAGTCATCACGATCGGTTAAAAAAGAGGATACGACCTTCGAATTGAACGAAAGATTTTTACCAAAGTCGGTCCGGAACAGGGTCGCTCTGACCACCGCTCCTCAAGTTTCCCTTCTGATATCTTTCGGTTCATATTTTTTTACACATACTAAAGAGTCCTAAAAGTCATCACGATTCGTTAAAAAAGAGGATACGACCTTCGAATTGAACGAATGATTTTTTACCAAAGTCGGTCCAGAATGGGGTCGCTCCGACCACCGCTCCTCAAGTTTCCCTTCCGATATCTTTGAGTTTATATTTTTTTTTAACATACTAGGAAGTCCTAAAAGTCATCACGATTCGTTAAAAAAGAGGATACGACCTTCGAATTAAACGAAAGATTTTTACCATAGTCGGTCCAGAATGGGGTCGCTCCGACCTCCGCTCCTTAAGTTTCCCTTCCGATATCTTTCAGTTCCTATTTTTTTTTACATACTAGAAAGTCCTAAAAGTCATCACGATTCGTTAAAAAAGTGGATACGACCTTCGAATTGAACGAAAGATTTTTAGCAATGTCGGTCCGGAATGGGGTCGCTCTGACCACCGCTCCTCAAGTTTACCTTCTGATATCTTTCGGTTTATATTTTTTTCCACATACTAAAGAGTCCTTAAAGTCACCACGATTCGCCGAAAAAGAGAATACGAACTTTGAATTGGACGAATGATTTTTTAGCAAAGTCGGTCCAGAATGGGGTCGCTCTGACCATCGCTCCTCAAGTTTTTCTTCCGATATCTTTCGGTTCATATTTTTTTTTACATACTATAGAGTCCTAAAAGTCATCACGATTCGTTAAAAAAGAGGATACGACCTTCGAATTGAATGAAAGATTTTTACCAATGTCGGTCCGGAATGGGGTCGCTCTGGCCACCGCTCCTCAAGTTTACCTTCCGATATCTTTCGGTTTCTATTGTACTTCACATACTACATAGTGCCAAAAGTCATCACGATTCGTTAAAAAAGAGGATACGACCTTCGAATTGAACGAAAGATTTTTACCAATGTCGGTCCGGAATGGGGTCGCTCTGACCATCGCTCCTCAACTTTCTCTTTCCGATATCTTTCGGTTTATATTTTTTTTTACATACTAGAGATTCCTAAAACTCATCATGATTCGTTAAATAAGAGGATACGACCTTCGAAATGGACGAATTATTTTTTACCAAAGTCGGTCCAGAATGGGGTCGCTCCGACCACCGCTCCTCAAGTTTCCCTTCTGATATCGTTCGGTTTATATTTTTCTTCACATATTAAAGAGTCCTAAAAGTCACCACGTTTCGCCAAAAAGAGAATACGACCTTCAAAGGTCGTATTCTCTAGGACTCTATAGTATGAAAAAAAAAATATAAACCAAAAGATATCGGAAAGAGAAAGTTGAGGAGCGATGGTCAGAGCGACCCCATTCCGGACCGACATTGGTAAAAATCTTTCGTTCTATTCGAAGGTCGTATCCTCTTTTTTAACGAATCGTGATGACTTTTAGGACTCTCTAGTATGTAAAAAAATATATAAACCGAAAGATATCGGAAGGGAAACTTGAAGAGCGATGGTCGGAGCGAACCATTCAGGACCGACTTTGCTAAAAAATCATTCGTCCATTTCGAAGGTCGTATCCTCTTTTTGAACGAATCGTGGTGACTTTTAGGACTCTCTAGTATGTAAAAAAAAATGTAAACTGAAAGATATCGGAAGGGAAACTTGAGGAGCGGTGGTCGGAGCGACCCCATTCTGGAACGACTTTGGTAAAAAATCATTCGTACAATTCGAAGGTCGTATCCTCTTTTTTAACGAATCGTGATGACTTTTTGGACTATCTAGTATGTGAAGAAAAATAGAAACCGAAAGATATCGGAAGGGAAACTTTAGGAGCGGCGGTCAGAGCGACCCCATTCCGGACCGACTTTGGTAAAAATCTTTCGTTCAATTCGAAGGTCAGTTCCTCTTTTTTAACGAACATGATGGCTTTTAGTACTCTCTAGTATGTAAAAAAAAATATAAACCGAAAGATATCAGAAGGGAAACTTGAGGAGCGGTGGTCAGAGCGACCCCATTCCGGACCGACTTTGGTAAAAATCTTTCGTTCAATTCGAAGGTCATATCCTCTTTTTTAACGAATCATGATGGCTTTTACGTCTGTCTAGTATGTAAAAAAAATATAAACCGAAAGATATCGGAAGGGAAACTTGAAGAGCGGTGGTCGGAGCGACCCCATTCTGGACCGACTTTAGTAAAAAATCATTCGTCCAATTCGATGGTCGTGTCGTCTTTATTGACGAATCGTGATGAGTTTTAGGACTCTCTAGTATGTAAAAAAAAATATAAACCGAAAGATATCGGAAAGGGAAAGTTGAGGAGCGATGGTCAGAGCGACCCCATTCCGGACCGACATTGGTAAAAATCTTTCGTTCAATTCGAAGGTCGTATCCTCTTTTTTAACAAATCGTGATGACTTTTAGGACTCTCTTGTATGTAAAAAAAATTATAAACCGAAAGATATCGGAAGGGAAACTTGAAGAGGGATGGTCGGAGCGAACCATTCAGGACCGACTTTGCTAAAAAATCATTCGTCCATTTCGAAGGTCGTATCCTCTTTTTTAACGAATCGTGGTGACTTTCAGGACTCTCTAGTATGTAAAAAAAAATATAAACTGAAAGATATGGGAAGGGAAACTTGAGGCGCGATGTTCAGAGCGACCCTATTCCGGACCGACATTGGTAAAAATCTTTCGTTCAATTCGAAGGTCGTATCTTCTTTTTTAACGAATCGTGATGACTTTTAGGACTCAGTAGTATGTAAAAAAAACAGAAACCGAAAGATATCGGAAGGGACACTTGAGGAGCGGTTGTCAGAGCGACCCCATTCCGGACCGCCTTTCGTAAGAATCTTTCGTTCAATTCGAAGGTCGGATCCTCTTTTTTAACGAATCGTCATGACTTTTTGGAAACTCTATTATGTGACGAAAAATAGAAACCGAAAAATAACGGAAGGGAAACTGGAAGAGCGGTGGTTGGAGCGACCCCATTCCGGACCGACATTGGTAAAAATCTTTCGTTCAATTCGAAGGTCGTATCCTCTTTTTTAACGAATCGTGATGACTTTTAGGACTCTCTAGTATGTAAAAAAAAATATAAACCGAAAGATATCGGAAGGGAAACTTGAAGAGGGATGGTCGGAGCGAACCATTCAGGACCGACTTTGCTGAAAAATCATTCGTCCATTTCGAAGGTCGTATCCTCTTTTTTAACGAATCGTGGTGACTTTTAGGACTCTCTAGTATGTAAAAAAAAATATAAACTGAAAGATATCGGAAGGGAAACTTGAGGAGCGGTGGTCGGAGCGACCCCATTCTGGACCGACTATGGTAAAAATCTTTCGTTCAATTCGAAGGTCGTATCCTCTTTTTTAACGAATCGTGATGACTTTTAGGACTATCTAGTATGTAAAAAACATATAAACTGAAAGATATGGGAAGGGAAACTTGAGGCGCGATGGTCAGAGCGACCCCATTCCGGACCGACATTGGTAAAAATCTTTCGTTCAATTCGAAGGTCGTATCCTCTTTTTTAACGAATCGTGATGACTTTTAGGACTCAGTAGTATGTAAAAAAAACAGAAACCGAAAGATATCGGAAGGGACACTTGAGGAGCGGTTGTCAGAGCGACCCCATTCCGGACCGCCTTTGGTAAGAATCTTTCGTTCAATTCGAAGGTCGGATCCTCTTTTTTAACGAATCGTGATGACTTTTTGGAAACTCTATTATGTGACGAAAAATAGAAACCGAAAAATAACGGAAGGGAAACTGGAAGAGCGGTGGTTGGAGCGACCCCATTCTGGACCGACTTTGCTAAAAAATCATTCGTCCATTTCGAAGGTCGTATCCTCTTTTTTAACGAATCGTGGTGACTTTTAGGACGCTCTAGTATGTAAAAAAAAATATAAACTGAAAGATATCGGAAGGGAAACTTGAGGAGCGGTGGTCGGAGCGACCCCATTCTGGACTGACTTTGCTAAAAAATCATTCGTCCATTTCGAAGGTCGTATCCTCTTTTTTAACCAATCGTGATGACTTTTAGGACTTTCTAGTATGTAAAAAAAAATATAAACCGAAAGATATCAGAAGGGAAACTTGAGAAGCGGTGGTCAGAGCGACCCCATTCCGGACCGACTTTGGTAAAAATCTTTCGTTCAATTCGAACGTCATATCCTCTTTTTTAACGAATCATGATGGCTTTTAGGTCTCTCTAGTATGTAAAAAAAATATAAACCGAAAGATATAGGAAGGGAAACTTGAAGAGCGGTGGTCGGAGGGAACCATTCAGGACCGAATTTGCTAAAAAATCATTCGTCCATTTCGAATGTCGTATGCTCTTTTTTAACGAATCGTGGTGACTTTTAGGACTCTCTAGTATGTAAAAAAAATATATACTGAAAGATATCGGAAGGGAAACTTGAGGAGCGGTGGTCGGAGCGACCTCATTCTGGACTGACTTTGCTAAAAAATTATTCGTCCATTTCGAAGGTCGTATCCTCTTTTTTAACCAATCGTGATGACTTTTAGGACTCTCTAGTATGTAAAAAAAAATATAAACCGAAAGATATCAGAAGGGAAACTTGAGGAGCGGTGGTCAGAGCGACCCCATTCCGGACCGACTTTGGTAAAAATCTTTCGTTCAATTCGAATGTCATATCCTCTTTTTTAACGAATCATGATGGCTTTTAGGTCTCTGTAGTATGTAAAAAAAATATAAACCGAAAGATATGGGTAGGGAAACTTGAAGAGCGGTGGTCGGAGCGAACCATTCTGGACTGACTTTGCTAAAAAATCATTCGTCCATTTCGAAGGTCGTATCCTCTTTTTAACGAATCGTGGTGACTTTTAGGACTCTCTAGTATGGAAAAAAAAATATAAACTGAAAAATATCGGAAGTGAAACTTGAGGAGCGGTGGTCGGAGCGACCCCATTCTAGACCGACTTTGGTAAAAAATCATTCTTCCAATTCGAAGGTCGTGTCGTCTTTATTGATGAATCGTGATGAGTTTTGGGACTCTCTAGTATGTAAAAAAAAATATAAACCGAAAGATATCGGAAGAGAAAGTTGAGGAGCGATGGTCAGAGCGACCCCATTCTGGACCGACTTTGGTAAAAAATCATTCGTCCAATTCGAAGGTCGTGTCGTCTTTATTGACGAATCGTGATGAGTTTTAGGACTCTCTAGTATGTAAAAAAAAATATAAACCGAAAGATATCAGACGGGAAACTTGAGGAGCGGTGGTCAGAGCGACCCCATTCCGGACCGACATTGGTAAAAATCTTTCGTCCATTTCAAAGATAGTATCCTCTTTTTTAACGAATCGTGGTGACTTTTAGGACTCTCTAGTATGTAAAAAAAAATATAAACAGAAAGATATCGGAAGTGAATCTTGAGGAGCGGTGGTCGGAGCGACCCCATTCTGGACCGACTTTGGTAAAAAATCATTCGTCCAATTCGAAGGTCGTGTCGTCTTTATTGACGAATCGTGATGAGTTTTAGGACTCTCTAGTATGTAAAAAAAAATATAAACCGAAAGATATCGGAAAGAGAAAGTTGAGGAGCCATGGTCAGAGCGACCCCATTCTGGACCGACTTTGCTAAAAAATCATTCGTCCAACTCAAAGGTCGTATTCTCTTTTTCGGCGAATCGCGGTGACTTTTAGGACTCTTTAGTATGTGTAAAAAAATATAAACCGAATGATATCAGAAGGGAAACTTGAGGAGCGGTGGTCAGAACGGCCCCATTCCGGACCGACATTGGTAAAGATCTTTCGTTCAATTCGAAGGTCGTATCCTCTTTTTTAACGAATCGTGATGACTTTTAGGACTCTCTAGTATGTAAAAAAGAATATGAACGGAAAGACATCGGAAGGGAAACTTGAAGAACGGTGGTCTGACCGAACCATTCAGGACCGACTTTGCTAAAAAATCATTCGTCCATTTCGAAGTTCGTATCCTCTTTTTTAACGAATCGTGATGACTTTTAGGACTCTCTAGTATGTAAAAAAAAATATAAACTGAAAGATATCGGAAGGGAAACTTGAGGCGCGATGGTCAGAGCGACCCCATTCCGGACCGACATTGGTAAAAATCTTTCGTTCATTTCGAAGGTCGTATCCTCCTTTTAACGAATCGTGGTGACTTTTAGGACTCTCTAGTATGTAAAAAAAAATATAAACCGAAAGATATAGGAAGGGAAACTTGAAGAGCGGTGGTCGGAGCGAACCATTCAGCACCGACTTTGCTAAAAAATCATTCGTCCATTTCGAAGGTCGTATCCTCTTTGTTAACGAATCGTGGTGACTTTTAGGACTCTCTAGTATGTAAAAAAAAAATATAAACTGAAAGATATCGGAAGGGAAACTTGAGGAGCGGTAGTCGGGGCGACCCTATTCTGGACTGACTTTGCTAAAAAATCATTCGTCCATTTCGAAGGTCGTATCCTCTTTTTTAACCAATCGTGATGACTTTTAGGACTTTCTAGTATGTAAAAAAAAATATAAACCGAAAGATATCAGAAGGAAAACTTGAGGAGCGGTGGTCAGAGCGACCCCATTCCGGACCGACTTTGGTAAAAATCTTTCGTTCAATTCGAAGGTCATATCCTCTTTTTTAACGAATCATGATGGCTTTTACGTCTGTCTAGTATGTAAAAAAAATATAAACCGAAAGATATCGGAAGGGAAACTTGAAGAGCGGTGGTCGGAGCGAACCATTCTGGACTGACTTTGCTAAAAAATCTTTCGTCCATTTCGAAGGTCGTATCCTCTTTTTAACGAATCGTGGTGACTTTTAGGACTCTCTAGTATGTAAAAAAAAATATAAACTGAAAGATATCGGAAGGGAAAGTTGAGGAGCGGTAGTCGGGGCGACCCTATTCTGGACTGACTTTGCTAAAAAATCATTCGTCCATTTCGAAGGTCGTATCCTCTTTTTTAACCAATCGTGATGACTTTTAGGACTTTCTAGTATGTAAAAAAAAATATAAACCGAAAGATATCAGGAGGAAAACTTGAGGAGCGGTGGTCAGAGCGACCCCATTCCGGACCGACTTTGGTAAAAATCATTCGTCCATTTCGAAGGTCGTATCCTCTTTTTTAACCAATCGTGATGACTTTTAGGACTCTCTAGTATGTAAAAAAAAATATAAACCGAAAGATATCGGAAAGAGAAAGTTGAGGAGCGATGGTCAGAGCGACCCCATTCCGGACCGACATTGGTAAAAATCTTTCGTTCAATTCGAAGGTCGTATCCTCTTTTTTAACGAATCGTGATGACTTTTAGGACTCTCTAGTATGTAAAAAAAAATATAAACCGAAAGATATCGGAAGGGAAACTTGAAGAGGGATGGTCGGAGCGAACCATTCAGGACCGACTTTGCTGAAAAATCATTCGTCCATTTCGAAGGTCGTATCCTCTTTTTTAACGAATCGTGGTGACTTTTAGGACTCTCTAGTATGTAAAAAAAAATATAAACTGAAAGATATCGGAAGGGAAACTTGAGGAGCGGTGGTCGGAGCGACCCCATTCTGGACCGACTATGGTAAAAATCTTTCGTTCAATTCGAAGGTCGTATCCTCTTTTTTAACGAATCGTGATGACTTTTAGGACTATCTAGTATGTAAAAAACATATAAACTGAAAGATATGGGAAGGGAAACTTGATGCGCGATGGTCAGAGCGACCCCATTCCGGACCGACATTGGTAAAAATCTTTCGTTCAATTCGAAGGTCGTATCCTCTTTTTTAACGAATCGTGATGACTTTTAGGACTCAGTAGTATGTAAAAAAAACAGAAACCGAAAGATATCGGAAGGGACACTTGAGGAGCGGTTGTCAGAGCGACCCCATTCCGGACCGCCTTTGGTAAGAATCTTTCGTTCAATTCGAAGGTCGGATCCTCTTTTTTAACGAATCGTGATGACTTTTTGGAAACTCTATTATGTGACGAAAAATAGAAACCGAAAAATAACGGAAGGGAAACTGGAAGAGCGGTGGTTGGAGCGACCCCATTCTGGACCGACTTTGCTAAAAAACCATTCGTCCATTTCGAAGGTCGTATCCTCTTTTTTAACGAATCGTGGTGACTTTTAGGACGCTCTAGTATGTAAAAAAAAATATAAACTGAAAGATATCGGAAGGGAAACTTGAGGAGCGGTGGTCGGAGCGACCCCATTCTGGACTGACTTTGCTAAAAAATCATTCGTCCATTTCGAAGGTCGTATCCTCTTTTTTAACCAATCGTGATGACTTTTAGGACTTTCTAGTATGTAAAAAAAAATATAAACCGAAAGATATCAGAAGGGAAACTTGAGGAGCGGTGGTCAGAGCGACCCCATTCCGGACCGACTTTGGTAAAAATCTTTCGTTCAATTCGAACGTCATATCCTCTTTTTTAACGAATCATGATGGCTTTTAGGTCTCTCTAGTATGTAAAAAAAATATAAACCGAAAGATATAGGAAGGGAAACTTGAAGAGCGGTGGTCGGAGGGAACCATTCAGGACCGACTTTGCTAAAAAATCATTCGTCCATTTCGAATGTCGTATGCTCTTTTTTAACGAATCGTGGTGACTTTTAGGACTCTCTAGTATGTAAAAAAAATATATACTGAAAGATATCGGAAGGGAAACTTGAGGAGCGGTGGTCGGAGCGACCTCATTCTGGACTGACTTTGCTAAAAAATTATTCGTCCATTTCGAAGGTCGTATCCTCTTTTTTAACCAATCGTGATGACTTTTAGGACTCTCTAGTATGTAAAAAAAAATATAAACCGAAAGATATCAGACGGGAAACTTGAGGAGCGGTGGTCAGAGCGACCCCATTCCGGACCGACTTTGGTAAAAATCTTTCGTTCAATTCGAATGTCATATCCTCTTTTTTAACGAATCATGATGGCTTTTAGGTCTCTGTAGTATGTAAAAAAAATATAAACCGAAAGATATGGGTAGGGAAACTTGAAGAGCGGTGGTCGGAGCGAACCATTCTGGACTGACTTTGCTAAAAAATCATTCGTCCATTTCGAAGGTCGTATCCTCTTTTTAACGAATCGTGGTGACTTTTAGGACTCTCTAGTATGGAAAAAAATATATAAACTGAAAAATATCGGAAGTGAAACTTGAGGAGCGGTGGTCGGAGCGACCCCATTCTAGACCGACTTTGGTAAAAAATCATTCTTCCAATTCGAAGGTCGTGTCGTCTTTATTGATGAATCGTGATGAGTTTTGGGACTCTCTAGTATGTAAAAAAAAATATAAACCGAAAGATATCGGAAGAGAAAGTTGACGAGCGATGGTCAGAGCGACCCCATTCTGGACCGACTTTGGTAAAAAATCATTCGTCCAATTCGAAGGTCGTGTCGTCTTTATTGACGAATCGTGATGAGTTTTAGGACTCTCTAGTATGTAAAAAAAAATATAAACCGAAAGATATCAGACGGGAAACTTGAGGAGCGGTGGTCAGAGCGACCCCATTCCGGACCGACATTGGTAAAAATCTTTCGTTCAATTCGAAGGTCATATCCTCTTTTTTAACGAATCATGATGGCTTTTACGTCTGTCTAGTATGTAAAAAAAATATAAACCGAAAGATATCGGAAGGGAAACTTGAAGAGCGGTGGTCGGAGCGAACCATTCTGGACTGACTTTGCTAAAAAATCTTTCGTCCATTTCGAAGGTCGTATCCTCTTTTTAACGAATCGTGGTGACTTTTAGGACTCTCTAGTATGTAAAAAAAAATATAAACTGAAAGATATCGGAAGGGAAACTTGAGGAGCGGTAGTCGGGGCGACCCTATTCTGGACTGACTTTGCTAAAAAATCATTCGTCCATTTCGAAGGTCGTATCCTCTTTTTTAACCAATCGTGATGACTTTTAGGACTTTCTAGTATGTAAAAAAAAATATAAACCGAAAGATATCAGGAGGAAAACTTGAGGAGCGGTGGTCAGAGCGACCCCATTCCGGACCGACTTTGGTAAAAATCATTCGTCCATTTCGAAGGTCGTATCCTCTTTTTTAACCAATCGTGATGACTTTTAGGACTCTCTAGTATGTAAAAAAAAATATAAACCGAAAGATATCGGAAAGAGAAAGTTGAGGAGCGATGGTCAGAGCGACCCCATTCCGGACCGACATTGGTAAAAATCTTTCGTTCAATTCGAAGGTCGTATCCTCTTTTTTAACGAATCGTGATGACTTTTAGGACTCTCTAGTATGTAAAAAAAAATATAAACCGAAAGATATCGGAAGGGAAACTTGAAGAGGGATGGTCGGAGCGAACCATTCAGGACCGACTATGCTGAAAAATCATTCGTCCATTTCGAAGGTCGTATCCTCTTTTTTAACGAATCGTGGTGACTTTTAGGACTCTCTAGTATGTAAAAAAAAATATAAACTGAAAGATATCGGAAGGGAAACTTGAGGAGCGGTGGTCGGAGCGACCCCATTCTGGACCGACTATGGTAAAAATCTTTCGTTCAATTCGAAGGTCGTATCCTCTTTTTTAACGAATCGTGATGACTTTTAGGACTATCTAGTATGTAAAAAACATATAAACTGAAAGATATGGGAAGGGAAACTTGAGGCGCGATGGTCAGAGCGACCCCATTCCGGACCGACATTGGTAAAAATCTTTCGTTCAATTCGAAGGTCGTATCCTCTTTTTTAACGAATCGTGATGACTTTTAGGACTCAGTAGTATGTAAAAAAAACAGAAACCGAAAGATATCGGAAGGGACACTTGAGGAGCGGTTGTCAGAGCGACCCCATTCCGGACCGCCTTTGGTAAGAATCTTTCGTTCAATTCGAAGGTCGGATCCTCTTTTTTAACGAATCGTGATGACTTTTTGGAAACTCTATTATGTGACGAAAAATAGAAACCGAAAAATAACGGAAGGGAAACTGGAAGAGCGGTGGTTGGAGCGACCCCATTCTGGACCGACTTTGCTAAAAAATCATTCGTCCATTTCGAAGGTCGTATCCTCTTTTTTAACGAATCGTGGTGACTTTTAGGACGCTCTAGTATGTAAAAAAAAATATAAACTGAAAGATATCGGAAGGGAAACTTGAGGAGCGGTGGTCGGAGCGACCCCATTCTGGACTGACTTTGCTAAAAAATCATTCGTCCATTTCGAAGGTCGTATCCTCTTTTTTAACCAATCGTGATGACTTTTAGGACTTTCTAGTATGTAAAAAAAAATATAAACCGAAAGATATCAGAAGGGAAACTTGAGGAGCGGTGGTCAGAGCGACCCCATTCCGGACCGACTTTGGTAAAAATCTTTCGTTCAATTCGAACGTCATATCCTCTTTTTTAACGAATCATGATGGCTTTTAGGTCTCTCTAGTATGTAAAAAAAATATAAACCGAAAGATATAGGAAGGGAAACTTGAAGAGCGGTGGTCGGAGGGAACCATTCAGGACCGACTTTGCTAAAAAATCATTCGTCCATTTCGAATGTCGTATGCTCTTTTTTAACGAATCCTGGTGACTTTTAGGACTCTCTAGTATGTAAAAAAAATATATACTGAAAGATATCGGAAGGGAAACTTGAGGAGCGGTGGTCGGAGCGACCTCATTCTGGACTGACTTTGCTAAAAAATTATTCGTCCATTTCGAAGGTCGTATCCTCTTTTTTAACCAATCGTGATGACTTTTAGGACTCTCTAGTATGTAAAAAAAATATAAACCGAAAGATATCAGAAGGGAAACTTGAGGAGCGGTGGTCAGAGCGACCCCATTCCGGACCGACTTTGGTAAAAATCTTTCGTTCAATTCGAATGTCATATCCTCTTTTTTAACGAATCATGATGGCTTTTAGGTCTCTGTAGTATGTAAAAAAAATATAAACCGAAAGATATGGGTAGGGAAACTTGAAGAGCGGTGGTGGGAGCGAACCATTCTGGACTGACTTTGCTAAAAAATCATTCGTCCATTTCGAAGGTCGTATCCTCTTTTTAACGAATCGTGGTGACTTTTAGGACTCTCTAGTATGGAAAAAAATATATAAACTGAAAAATATCGGAAGTGAAACTTGAGGAGCGGTGGTCGGAGCGACCCCATTCTAGACCGACTTTGGTAAAAAATCATTCTTCCAATTCGAAGGTCGTGTCGTCTTTATTGATGAATCGTGATGAGTTTTGGGACTCTCTAGTATGTAAAAAAAAATATAAACCGAAAGATATCGGAAGAGAAAGTTGAGGAGCGATGGTCAGAGCGACCCCATTCTGGACCGACTTTGGTAAAAAATCATTCGTCCAATTCGAAGGTCGTGTCGTCTTTATTGACGAATCGTGATGAGTTTTAGGACTCTCTAGTATGTAACAAAAAATATAAACCGAAAGATATCAGACGGGAAACTTGAGGAGCGGTGGTCAGAGCGACCCCATTCCGGACCGACATTGGTAAAAATCTTTCGTCCATTTCAAAGATAGTATCCTCTTTTTTAACGAATCGTGGTGACTTTTAGGACTCTCTAGTATGTAAAAAAAAATATAAACAGAAAGATATCGGAAGTGAATCTTGAGGAGCGGTGGTCGGAGCGACCCCATTCTGGACCGACTTTGGTAAAAAATCATTCGTCCAATTCGAAGGTCGTGTCGTCTTTATTGACGAATCGTGATGAGTTTTAGGACTCTCTAGTATGTAAAAAAAAATATAAACCGAAAGATATCGGAAAGAGAAAGTTGAGGAGCCATGGTCAGAGCGACCCCATTCTGGACCGACTTTGCTAAAAAATCATTCGTCCAACTCAAAGGTCGTATTCTCTTTTTCGGCGAATCGCGGTGACTTTTAGGACTCTTTAGTATGTGTAAAAAAATATAAACCGAATGATATCAGAAGGGAAACTTGAGGAGCGGTGGTCAGAACGGCCCCATTCCGGACCGACATTGGTAAAAATCTTTCGTTCAATTCGAAGGTCGTATCCTCTTTTTTAACGAATCGTGATGACTTTTAGGACTCTCTAGTATGTAAAAAAGAATATGAACGGAAAGACATCGGAAGGGAAACTTGAAGAACGGTGGTCTGACCGAACCATTCAGGACCGACTTTGCTAAAAAATCATTCGTCCATTTCGAAGGTCGTATCCTCTTTTTTAACGAATCGTGATGACTTTTAGGACTCTCTAGTATGTAAAAAAAAATATAAACTGAAAGATATCGGAAGGGAAACTTGAGGCGCGATGGTCAGAGCGACCCCATTCCGGACCGACATTGGTAAAAATCTTTCGTTCATTTCGAAGGTCGTATCCTCCTTTTAACGAATCGTGGCGACTTTTAGGACTCTCTAGTATGTAAAAAAAAATATAAACCGAAAGATATAGGAAGGGAAACTTGAAGAGCGGTGGTCGGAGCGAACCATTCAGCACCGACTTTGCTAAAAAATCATTCGTCCATTTCGAAGGTCGTATCCTCTTTGTTAACGAATCGTGGTGACTTTTAGGACTCTCTAGTATGTAAAAAAAAATATAAACTGAAAGATATCGGAAGGGAAACTTGAGGAGCGGTAGTCGGGGCGACCCTATTCTGGACTGACTTTGCTAAAAAATCATTCGTCCATTTCGAAGGTCGTATCCTCTTTTTTAACCAATCGTGATGACTTTTAGGACTTTCTAGTATGTAAAAAAAAATATAAACCGAAAGATATCAGAAGGAAAACTTGAGGAGCGGTGGTCAGAGCGACCCCATTCCGGACCGACTTTGGTAAAAATCTTTCGTTCAATTCGAAGGTCATATCCTCTTTTTTAACGAATCATGATGGCTTTTACGTCTGTCTAGTATGTAAAAAAAATATAAACCGAAAGATATCGGAAGGGAAACTTGAAGAGCGGTGGTCGGAGCGAACCATTCTGGACTGACTTTGCTAAAAAATCTTTCGTCCATTTCGAAGGTCGTATCCTCTTTTTAACGAATCGTGGTGACTTTTAGGACTCTCTAGTATGTAAAAAAAAATATAAACTGAAAGATATCGGAAGGGAAACTTGAGGAGCGGTAGTCGGGGCGACCCTATTCTGGACTGACTTTGCTAAAAAATCATTCGTCCATTTCGAAGGTCGTATCCTCTTTTTTAACCAATCGTGATGACTTTTAGGACTTTCTAGTATGTAAAAAAAAATATAAACCGAAAGATATCAGGAGGAAAACTTGAGGAGCGGTGGTCAGAGCGACCCCATTCCGGACCGACTTTGGTAAAAATCTTTCGTTCAATTCGAAGGTCATATCCTCTTTTTTAACGAATCATGATGGCTTTTACGTCTGTCTAGTATGTAAAAAAAATATAAACCGAAAGATATCGGAAGGGAAACTTGAAGAGCGGTGGTCGGAGCGAACCATTCTGGACTGACTTTGCTAAAAAATCTTTCGTCCATTTCGAAGGTCGTATCCTCTTTTTAACGAATCGTGGTGACTTTTAGGACTCTCTAGTATGTAAAAAAAAATATAAACTGAAAGATATCGGAAGTGAAACTTGAGGAGCGGTGGTCGGAGCGACCCCATTCTAGACCGACTTTGGTAAAAAATCATTCTTCCAATTCGAAGGTGGTGTCGTCTTTATTGACGAATCGTGATGAGTTTTAGGACTCTCTAGTATGTAAAAAAAAATATAAACCGAAAGATATCGGAAGAGAAAGTTGAGGAGCGATGGTCAGAGCGACCCCATTGTGGACCGACTTTGCTAAAAAATCATTCGTCCAATTCAAAGTTCGTATTCTCTTTTTCGGCGAATAGTGGTGACTTTTAGGACTCTTTAGTTTGTGTCAAAAAATATAAACCGAAAGGTATCAGAAGGGAAACTTGAGGAGCGGTGGTCACAGCGACCCCATTCCGGACCGACATTGGTGAAAATCTTTCGTTCAATTCGAAGGTCGGATCCTCTTTTTTAACGAATCGTGGTGACTTTTAGGTCTCTCTAGTATGTGAAGAAAAATAGAAACCGAAAAATATCAGAAGGGAAACTTGAGGAGCGGTGGTCAGAGCGACCCTTTTCAGGACCGAATTTGGTAAAAATCTTTCGTTCAATTCGAAGGTCATATCCTCTTTTTTAACGAATCATGATGGCTTTTAGGACTCTCTAGTATGTAAAAAAAATATAAACCGAAAGATATCGGAAAGAGAAAGTTGAGGAGCCATGGTCAGAGCGACCCCATTCTGGACCGACTTTGCTAAAAAATCATTCGTCCAACTCAAAGGTCGTATTCTCTTTTTCGGCGAATCGCGGTGACTTTTAGGACTCTTTAGTATGTGTAAAAAAATATAAACCGAATGATATCAGAAGGGAAACTTGAGGAGCGGTGGTCAGAACGGCCCCATTCCGGACCGACATTGGTAAAAATCTTTCGTTCAATTCGAAGGTCGTATCCTCTTTTTTAACGAATCGTGATGACTTTTAGGACTCTCTAGTATGTAAAAAAGAATATGAACGGAAAGACATCGGAAGGGAAACTTGAAGAACGGTGGTCTGACCGAACCATTCAGGACCGACTTTGCTAAAAAATCATTCGTCCATTTCGAAGGTCGTATCCTCTTTTTTAACGAATCGTGATGACTTTTAGGACTCTCTAGTATGTAAAAAAAAATATAAACTGAAAGATATCGGAAGGGAAACTTGAGGCGCGATGGTCAGAGCGACCCCATTCCGGACCGACATTGGTAAAAATCTTTCGTTCATTTCGAAGGTCGTATCCTCCTTTTAACGAATCGTGGTGACTTTTAGGACTCTCTAGTATGTAAAAAAAAATATAAACCGAAAGATATAGGAAGGGAAACTTGAAGAGCGGTGGTCGGAGCGAACCATTCAGCACCGACTTTGCTAAAAAATCATTCGTCCATTTCGAAGGTCGTATCCTCTTTTTTAACGAATCGTGGTGACTTTTAGGACTCTCTAGTATGTAAAAAAAAATATGAACTGAAAGATATCGGAAGGGAAACTTGAGGAGCGGTAGTCGGGGCGACCCTATTCTGGACTGACTTTGCTAAAAAATCATTCGTCCATTTCGAAGGTCGTATCCTCCTTTTAACGAATCGTGGTGACTTTTAGGACTCTCTAGTATGTAAAAAAAAATATAAACCGAAAGATATAGGAAGGGAAACTTGAAGAGCGGTGGTCGGAGCGAACCATTCAGCACCGACTTTGCTAAAAAATCATTCGTCCATTTCGAAGGTCGTATCCTCTTTTTTAACGAATCGTGGTGACTTTTAGGACTCTCTAGTATGTAAAAAAAAATATAAACTGAAAGATATCGGAAGGGAAACTTGAGGAGCGGTAGTCGGGGCGACCCTATTCTGGACTGACTTTGCTAAAAAATCATTCGTCCATTTCGAAGGTCGTATCCTCTTTTTTAACCAATCGTGATGACTTTTAGGACTTTCTAGTATGTAAAAAAAAATATAAACCGAAAGATATCAGAAGGAAAACTTGAGGAGCGGTGGTCAGAGCGACCCCATTCCGGACCGACTTTGGTAAAAATCTTTCGTTCAATTCGAAGGTCATATCCTCTTTTTTAACGAATCATGATGGCTTTTACGTCTGTCTAGTATGTAAAAAAAATATAAACCGAAAGATATCGGAAGGGAAACTTGAAGAGCGGTGGTCGGAGCGAACCATTCTGGACTGACTTTGCTAAAAAATCTTTCGTCCATTTCGAAGGTCGTATCCTCTTTTTAACGAATCGTGGTGACTTTTAGGACTCTCTAGTATGTAAAAAAAAATATAAACTGAAAGATATCGGAAGGGAAACTTGAGGAGCGGTAGTCGGGGCGACCCTATTCTGGACTGACTTTGCTAAAAAATCATTCGTCCATTTCGAAGGTCGTATCCACTTTTTTAACCAATCGTGATGACTTTTAGGACTTTCTAGTATGTAAAAAAAAATATAAACCGAAAGATATCAGGAGGGAAACTTGAGGAGCGGTGGTCAGAGCGACCCCATTCCGGACCGACTTTGGTAAAAATCTTTCGTTCAATTCGAAGGTCATATCCTCTTTTTTAACGAATCATGATGGCTTTTACGTCTGTCTAGTATGTAAAAAAAATATAAACCGAAAGATATCGGAAGGGAAACTTGAAGAGCGGTGGTCGGAGCGAACCATTCTGGACTGACTTTGCTAAAAAATCTTTCGTCCATTTCGAAGGTCGTACCCTCTTTTTAACGAATCGTGGTGACTTTTAGGACTCTCTAGTATGTAAAAAAAAATATAAACTGAAAGATATCGGAAGTGAAACTTGAGGAGCGGTGGTCGGAGCGACCCCATTCTAGACCGACTTTGGTAAAAAATCATTCTTCCAATTCGAAGGTCGTGTCGTCTTTATTGACGAATCGTGATGAGTTTTAGGACTCTCTAGTATGTAAAAAAAAATATAAACCGAAAGATATCGGAAGAGAAAGTTGAGGAGCGATGGTCAGAGCGACCCCATTATGGACCGACTTTGCTAAAAAATCATTCGTCCAATTCAAAGTTCGTATTCTCTTTTTCGGCGAATAGTGGTGACTTTTAGGACTCTTTAGTTTGTGTCAAAAAATATAAACCGAAAGGTATCAGAAGGGAAACTTGAGGAGCGGTGGTCAGAGCGACCCCATTCCGGACCGACATTGGTGAAAATCTTTCGTTCAATTCGAAGGTCGGATCCTCTTTTTTAACGAATCGTGGTGACTTTTAGGTCTCTCTAGTATGTGAAGAAAAATAGAAACCGAAAAATATCAGAAGGGAAACTTGAGGAGCGGTGGTCAGAGCGACCCTTTTCAGGACCGAATTTGGTAAAAATCTTTCGTTCAATTCGAAGGTCATATCCTCTTTTTTAACGAATCATGATGGCTTTTAGGACTCTCTAGTATGTAAAAAAAATATAAACCGAAAGATATCGGAAGAGAATGTTGAGGAGCGATGGTCAGAGCGACCCCACTCTGGACCGACTTTGCTAAAACATCATTCGCCCAATTCAAAGGTCGTATTCTCTTTTTCGGCGAATCGCGGTGACTTTTAGGACTCTTTGGTATGTGTAAAAAAATATAAACCGAAAGATATCAGAAGGGAAACTTGAGGAGCGGTGGTCAGAGCGACCCTATTCCGGACCGACATTGGTAAAAATCTTTCGTTCAATTCGAAGGTCATATCCTCTTTTTTAACGAATCATGATGGCTTTTAGGACTCTCTTGTATGTAAAAAAAATATAAACCGAAAGACATCGGAAGGGAAACTTGAATAGCGGTGGTCGGAGCGAACCATTCTTGACTTACTTTGCTAAAAAATCATTCGTCCATTTCGAAGGTCGTATCCTCTTTTTAACGAATCGTGGTGACTTTTAGGACTCTCTAGCATGTAAAAAAAAATATAAACTGAAAGATATCGGAAGTGAAACTTGAGGAGCGGTGGTCGGAGCGACCCCATTCTGGACCGACTTTGGTAAAAAATCATTCGTCCAATTCGAAGGTCGTGTCGTCTTTATTGACGAATCGTGATGAGTTTTAGGACTCTCTAGTATGTAAAAAAAAATATAAACCGAAAGATATCGGAAGAGAAAGTTGAGGAGCGATGTCAGAGCGACCCCATTCTGGACCGACTTTGGTAAAAAATCATTCGTCCAATTCGAAGGTCGTGTCGTCTTTATTGACGAATCATGATGAGTTTTAGGACTCTCTAGTATGTAAAAAAAAATATAAACCGAAAGATATTGAAAAGAGAAAGTTGAGGAGCCATGGTCAGAGCGACCCCATTCCGGACCGACATTGGTAAAAATCTTTCGTTCAATTCGAAGGTCGTATCCTCTTTTTTAACGAATCGTGATGACTTTTAGGACTCTCTAGTATGTAAAAAAAAATATAAACCGAAAGATATCGGAAGGGAAACTTGAAGAGCGATGGTCGGAGCGAACCATTCAGGACCGACTTTGCTAAAAAATCATTCGTCCATTTCGAAGGTCGTATCCTCTTTTTTAATGAATCGTGATGACTTTTAGGACTCTCTAATATGTAAAAAAAAATATAAACTGAAAGATATCGGAAGGGAAACTTGAGGAGCGGAGGTCAGAGCGACCCCATTCCGGACCGACATTGGTAAAAATGTTTCGTCCATTTCGAAGATCGTATCCTCTTTTTTAACGAATCGTGGTGACTTTTAGGACTCTCTAGTATGTAAAAAAAAATATAAACTGGAAGATATCGGAAGTGAAACTTGAGGAGCGGTGGTCGGAGCGACCCCATTCTGGACCGACTTGGATAAAAAATCATTCGTCCAATTCAAAGGTCGTATTCTCTTTTTCGTCGAATCGCGGTAACTTTTAGAACTCTCTAGGATGTAAAAAAAATATAAACCGAAAGATATCGCAAGGGAAACTTGAGGAGCGGTGGTCGGAGCGACCCCATTCTGGACCGGCTTTGGTAAAAATCTTTCGTTCAATTTGAAGGTCGTATCCTCTTTTTTAACGAATCGTGATGACTTTTAGGACTCTGTAGTATGTCATAAAAAATATAAACCGAAAGATATCGGAAGAAAAACTTGAGGAGCGATGGTCAGAGCGACCCCATTCTGGACGGACTTTGCTAAAAAATCATTCGTCCAATTCAAAGTTCGTATTCTCTTTTTCGGCGAAGCGTGGTCACTTTAAGGACTCTTTAGTATATGTAAAAAAATATAAACCGAAAGATATCAGAAGGGAAACTTGAGGAGCGGTGGTCGGAGCGACCCCATTCTGGACCGACTTTGCTAAAAAATCATTCGTCCATTTCGAACGTCGTATCCTCTTTTTTAACGAATCGTGGTGACTTTTAGGACTCTGAAGTATGTAAAAAAAACAGAAACCAAAAGATATCGGAAGGGAAACTTGAGGAGCGGTGGTCAGAGCGACCCCATTCCGGACCGCCTTTGGTAAAAATCTTTCGTTCAATTCGAAGGTCGTATCCTCTTTTTTAACGAATCGTGGTGACTGTTGGGACTCTCTAGTATGTAAAAAAAAATATAAACTGAAAGATATCGGAAGGGAAACTTGAGGAGCGGTGGTCGGAGCGACCCCATTCTGGACCGACTTTGCTAAAAAATCATTCGTCCAATTCCAAGGTCGTATTCTCTTTTTGGCGAATCGTGGTGACTTTTAGGACTCTTTAGTATGTGAAAAAACATATAAACCGAAAGATATGAGAAGGTAAACTTGAGGAGCGGTGGTCAGAGCGACCCCATTCCGGACCGACATTGGTAAAAATCTTTCGTTCAATTGGAAGTTCGTATCCACTTTTTTAGCGAAACGTGATGACTTTTAGGACTTTTTAGTATGTAAAAAAAAATATAAACTGAAAGATATCGGAAGGGAAACTTAAGGAGCGGAGGTCGGAGCGACCCCATTCTGGACCGACTATGGTAAAAATCTTTCGTTCAATTCGAAGGTCGTATCCTCTTTTTTAACCAATCGTGATGACTTTTAGGACACTCTAGTGTGTAAAAAAAATATAAACCGAAAGATATCGGAAGAGAAACTTCAGGAGCGATGGTCAGAGCCACCCCATTCTGGACCGACTTTGGTAAAAAATCATTCGTCCAATTCGAAGGTCGTGTCGTCTTTATTGATGATTCGTGATGACTTTGAGGACTCTCTAGTATGTAAAAAAAAATATATACTGAAAGATATCGGAAGGGAAACTTGAGGAGCGGTGGTCGGAGCGACCCCATTCTAGACCGACTTTGGTAAAAAATCATTCTTCCAATTCGAAGGTCGTGTCGTCTTTATTGACGAATCGTGATGAGTTTTAGGACTCTCTAGTATGTAAAAAAAAATATAAACCGAAAGATATCGGAAGAGAAAGTTGAGGAGCGATGGTCAGAGCGACCCCATTGTGGACCGACTTTGCTAAAAAATCATTCGTCCAATTCAAAGTTCGTATTCTCTTTTTCGGCGAATAGTGGTGACTTTTAGGACTCTTTAGTTTGTGTCAAAAAGTATAAACCGAAAGGTATCAGAAGGGAAACTTGAGGAGCGGTGGTCAGAGCGACCCCATTCCGGACCGACATTGGTGAAAATCTTTCGTTCAATTCGAAGGTCGTATCCTCTTTTTTAACGAAACGTGGTGAATTTTAGGACTCTCTAGTATGTAAAAAAAAATATAAACCGAAAGATATCGGAAGGGAAACTTGAAGAGCGGTGGTCGGAGCGAACCATTCTGGACCGACTATGCTAAAAAATCATTCGTCCATTTCGAAGGTCGTATCCTCTTTTTTAACGAATCGTGGTGACTTTTAGGTCTCTCTAGTATGTGAAGAAAAATAGAAACCGAAAAATATCAGAAGGGAAACTTGAGGAGCGGTGGTCAGAGCGACCCTTTTCAGGACCGAATTTGGTAAAAATCTTTCGTTCAATTCGAAGGTCATATCCTCTTTTTTAACGAATCATGATGGCTTTTAGGACTCTCTAGTATGTAAAAAAAATATAAACCGAAAGATATCGGAAGAGAATGTTGAGGAGCGATGGTCAGAGCGACCCCACTCTGGACCGACTTTGCTAAAACATCATTCGCCCAATTCAAAGATCGTATTCTCTTTTTCGGCGAATCGCGGTGACTTTTAGGACTCTTTAGTATGTGTAAAAAAATATAAACCGAAAGATATCAGAAGGGAAACTTGAGGAGCGGTGGTCAGAGCGACCCTATTCCGGACCGACATTGGTAAAAATCTTTCGTTCAATTCGAAGGTCATATCCTCTTTTTTAACGAATCATGATGGCTTTTAGGACTCTCTTGTATGTAAAAAAAATATAAACCGAAAGACATCGGAAGGGAAACTTGAATAGCGGTGGTCGGAGCGAACCATTCTTGACTTACTTTGCTAAAAAATCATTCGTCCACTTCGAAGGTCGTATCCTCTTTTTAACGAATCGTGGTGACTTTTAGGACTCTCTGGCATGTAAAAAAAAATATAAACTGAAAGATATCGGAAGTGAAACTTGAGGAGCGGTGGTCGGAGCGACCCCATTCTGGACCGACTTTGGTAAAAAATCATTCGTCCAATTCGAAGGTCGTGTCGTCTTTATTGACGAATCGTGATGAGTTTTAGGACTCTCTAGTATGTAAAAAAAAATATAAACCGAAAGATATCGGAAGAGAAAGTTGAGGAGCGATGTCAGAGCGACCCCATTCTGGACCGACTTTGGTAAAAAATCATTCGTCCAATTCGAAGGTCGTGTCGTCTTTATTGACGAATCATGATGAGTTTTAGGACTCTCTAGTATGTAAAAAAAAATATAAACCGAAAGATATTGGAAAGAGAAAGTTGAGGAGCCATGGTCAGAGCGACCCCATTCCGGACCGACATTGGTAAAAATCTTTCGTTCAATTCGAAGGTCGTATCCTCTTTTTTAACGAATCGTGATGACTTTTAGGACTCTCTAGTATGTAAAAAAAAATATAAACCGAAAGATATCGGAAGGGAAACTTGAAGAGCGATGGTCGGAGCGAACCATTCAGGACCGACTTTGCTAAAAAATCATTCGGCCATTTCGAAGGTCGTATCCTCTTTTTTAATGAATCGTGATGACTTTTAGGACTCTCTAATATGTAAAAAAAATATATAAACTGAAAGATATCGGAAGGGAAACTTGAGGATCGGAGGTCAGAGCGACCCCATTCCGGACCGACATTGGTAAAAATGTTTCGTCCATTTCGAAGATCGTATCCTCTTTTTTAACGAATCGTGGTGACTTTTAGGACTCTCTAGTATGTAAAAAAAAATATAAACTGAAAGATATCGGAAGTGAAACTTGAGGAGCGGTGGTCGGAGCGACCCCATTCTGGACCGACTTGGATAAAAAATCATTCGTCCAATTCAAAGGTCGTATTCTCTTTTTCGTCGAATCGCGGTAACTTTTAGAACTCTCTAGGATGTAAAAAAAATATAAACCGAAAGATATCGGAAGGGAAACTTGAGGAGCGGTGGTCGGAGCGACCCCATTCCGGACCGACATTGGTAAAAATCTTTCGTTCAATTGGAAGGTCGTATCCTCTTTTTTAACGATTCGTGATAACTTTTAGGACTATCTAGTATGTAAAAAAAAATATGAACCGAAAGATATCAGAAGGGAAACTTGAGGAGCGGTGGTCAGAGCGACCCCATTTCGGACCGACATTGGTAAAAATCTTTCGTTCAATTCGAAGGTCATATCCTCTTTTTTAACGAATCATGATGGCTTTTAGGACTCTCGAGTATGTAAAAAAAAATATAAACCGAAAGATATCGGTAGGGAAACTTGAAGAGCGGTGGTCGGAGCGAACCATTCTGGACTGACTTTGCTAAAAAATCATTCGTCCATTTCGAAGGCCGTATCCTCTTTTTAACGAATCGTGGTGACTTTTGGGACTCTCTAGTATGTAAAAAAAAATATAAACTCAAAGATATCGGAAGTGAAACTTGAGGAGCGGTGGTCGGAGCGACCCCATTCTGGACCGACTTTGCTAAAAAATCATTCGTCCAATTCCAAGGTCGTATTCTCTTTTTGGCGAATCGTGGTGACTTTTAGGACTCTTTAGTATGTGAAAAAACATATAAACCGAAAGATATGAGAAGGTAAACTTGAGGGGCGGTGGTCAGAGCGACCCCATTCCGGACCGACATTGGTAAAAATCTTTCGTTCAATTCGAAGGTCGTATCCTCTTTTTTAACGAATCGTGATGACTTTTAGGACACTCTAGTGTGTAAAAAAAAATATAAACCGAAAGATATCGGAAGAGAAACTTCAGGAGCGATGGTCAGAGCGACCCCATTCTGGACCGACTTTGGTAAAAAATCATTCGTCCAATTCGAAGGTCGTGTCGTCTTTATTGATGATTCGTGATGACTTTGAGGACTCTCTAGTATGTAAAAAAAATAGAAACTGAAAGATATCGGAAGTGCAACTTGAGGAGCGGTGGTCGGAGCGACCCCATTCTGGACCGACTTGGATAAAAAATCATTCGTCCAATTCAAAGGTCGTATTCTCTTTTTCGTCGAATCGCGGTAACTTTTAGAACTCTCTAGGATGTAAAAAAAATATAAACCGAAAGATATCGGAAGGGAAACTTGAGGAGCGGTGGTCGGAGCGACCCCATTCTGGACCGACTTTGGTAAAAATCTTTCGTTCAATTTGAAGGTCGTATCCTCTTTTTTAACGAATCCTGATGACTTTTAGGACTCTGTAGTATGTCATAAAAAATATAAACCGAAAGATATCGGAAGAAAAACTTGAGGAGCGATGGTCAGAGCGACCCCATTCTGGACGGACTTTGCTAAAAAATCATTCGTCCAATTCAAAGTTCGTATTCTCTTTTTCGGCGAAGCGTGGTCACTTTGAGGACTCTTTAGTATATGTAAAAAAATATAAACCGAAAGATATCAGAAGGGAAACTTGAGGAGCGGTGGTCGGAGCGACCCCATTCTGGACCGACTTTGCTAAAAAATCATTCGTCCATTTCGAACGTCGTATCCTCTTTTTTAACGAATCGTGGTGACTTTTAGGACTCTGAAGTATGTAAAAAAAACAGAAACCAAAAGATATCGGAAGGGAAACTTGAGGAGCGGTGGTCAGAGCGACCCCATTCCGGACCGCCTTTGGTAAAAATCTTTCGTTCAATTCGAAGGTCGTATCCTCTTTTTTAACGAATCGTGGTGACTTTTAGGACTCTCTAGTATGTAAAAAAAAATATAAACTGAAAGATATCGGAAGGGAAACTTGAGGAGCGGTGGTCGGAGCGACCCCATTCTGGACCGACTTTGCTAAAAAATCATTCGTCCAATTCCAAGGTCGTATTCTCTTTTTGGCGAATCGTGGTGACTTTTAGGACTCTTTAGTATGTGAAAAAACATATAAACCGAAAGATATGAGAAGGTAAACTTGAGGAGCAGTGGTCAGAGCGGCCCCATTCCGGACCGACATTGGTAAAAATCTTTCGTTCAATTGGAAGTTCGTATCCACTTTTTTAGCGAATCGTGATGACTTTTAGGACTTTTTAGTATGTAAAAAAAAATATAAACTGAAAGATATCGGAAGAAAAACTTGAGGAGCGATGGTCAGAGCGACCCCATTCTGGACGGACTTTGCTAAAAAATCATTCGTCCAATTCAAAGTTCGTATTCTCTTTTTCGGCGAAGCGTGGTCACTTTAAGGACTCTTTAGTATATGTAAAAAAATATAAACCGAAAGATATCAGAAGGGAAACTTGAGGAGCGGTGGTCGGAGCGACCCCATTCTGGACCGACTTTGCTAAAAAATCATTCGTCCATTTCGAACGTCGTATCCTCTTTTTTAACGAATCGTGGTGACTTTTAGGACTCTGAAGTATGTAAAAAAAACAGAAACCAAAAGATATCGGAAGGGAAACTTGAGGAGCGGTGGTCAGAGCGACCCCATTCCGGACCGCCTTTGGTAAAAATCTTTCGTTCAATTCGAAGGTCGTATCCTCTTTTTTAACGAATCGTGGTGATTTTTAGGACTCTCTAGTATGTAAAAAAAATATAAACTGAAAGATATCGGAAGGGAAACTTGAGGAGCGGTGGTCGGAGCGACCCCATTCTGGACCGACTTTGCTAAAAAATCATTCGTCCAATTCCAAGGTCGTATTCTCTTTTTGGCGAATCGTGGTGACTTTTAGGACTCTTTAGTATGTGAAAAAACATATAAACCGAAAGATATGAGAAGGTAAACTTGAGGAGCGGTGGTCAGAGCGACCCCATTCCGGACCGACATTGGTAAAAATCTTTCGTTCAATTGGAAGTTCGTATCCACTTTTTTAGCGAATCGTGATGACTTTTAGGACTTTTTAGTATGTAAAAAAAAATATAAACTGAAAGATATCGGAAGGGAAACTTAAGGAGCGGAGGTCGGAGCGACCCCATTCTGGACCGACTATGGTAAAAATCTTTCGTTCAATTCGAAGGTCGTATCCTCTTTTTTAACCAATCGTGATGACTTTTAGGACACTCTAGTGTGTAAAAAAAATATAAACCGAAAGATATCGGAAGAGAAACTTCAGGAGCGATGGTCAGAGCGACCCCACTCTGGACCGACTTTGCTAAAACATCATTCGCCCAATTCAAAGGTCGTATTCTCTTTTTCGGCGAATCGCGGTGACTTTTAGGACTCTTTAGTATGTGTAAAAAAATATAAACCGAATGATATCAGAAGGGAAACTTGAGGAGCGGTGGTCAGAGCGACCCTATTCCGGACCGACATTGGTAAAAATCTTTCGTTCAATTCGAAGGTCATATCCTCTTTTTTAACGAATCATGATGGCTTTTAGGACTCTCTTGTATGTAAAAAAAATATAAACCGAAAGACATCGGAAGGGAAACTTGAATAGCGGTGGTCGGAGCGAACCATTCTTGACTTACTTTGCTAAAAAATCATTCGTCCATTTCGAAGGTCGTATCCTCTTTTTAACGAATCGTGGTGACTTTTAGGACTCTCTGGCATGTAAAAAAAAATATAAACTGAAAGATATCGGAAGTGAAACTTGAGGAGCGGTGGTCGGAGCGACCCCATTCTGGACCGACTTTGGTAAAAAATCATTCGTCCAATTCGAAGGTCGTGTCGTCTTTATTGACGAATCGTGATGAGTTTTAGGACTCTCTAGTATGTAAAAAAAAATATAAACCGAAAGATATCGGAAGAGAAAGTTGAGGAGCGATGTCAGAGCGACCCCATTCTGGACCGACTTTGGTAAAAAATCATTCGTCCAATTCGAAGGTCGTGTCGTCTTTATTGACGAATCATGATGAGTTTTAGGACTCTCTAGTACGTAAAAAAAAATATAAACCGAAAGATATTGGAAAGAGAAAGTTGAGGAGCCATGGTCAGAGCGACCCCATTCCGGACCGACATTGGTAAAAATCTTTCGTTCAATTCGAAGGTCGTATCCTCTTTTTTAACGAATCGTGATGACTTTTAGGACTCTCTAGTATGTAAAAAAAAATATAAACCGAAAGATATCGGAAGGGAAACTTGAAGAGCGATGGTCGGAGCGAACCATTCAGGACCGACTTTGCTAAAAAATCATTCGTCCATTTCGAAGGTCGTATCCTCTTTTTTAATGAATCGTGATGACTTTTAGGACTCTCTAATATGTAAAAAAAATATATAAACTGAAAGATATCGGAAGGGAAACTTGAGGATCGGAGGTCAGAGCGACCCCATTCCGGACCGACATTGGTAAAAATGTTTCGTCCATTTCGAAGATCGTATCCTCTTTTTTAACGAATCGTGGTGACTTTTAGGACTCTCTAGTATGTAAAAAAAAATATAAACTGAAAGATATCGGAAGTGAAACTTGAGGAGCGGTGGTCGGAGCGACCCCATTCTGGACCGACTTGGATAAAAAATCATTCGTCCAATTCAAAGGTCGTATTCTCTTTTTCGTCGAATCGCGGTAACTTTTAGAACTCTCTAGGATGTAAAAAAAATATAAACCGAAAGATATCGCAAGGGAAACTTGAGGAGCGGTGGTCGGAGCGACCCCATTCTGGACCGGCTTTGGTAAAAATCTTTCGTTCAATTTGAAGGTCGTATCCTCTTTTTTAACGAATCGTGATGACTTTTAGGACTCTGTAGTATGTCATAAAAAATATAAACCGAAAGATATCGGAAGAAAAACTTGAGGAGCGATGGTCAGAGCGACCCCATTCTGGACGGACTTTGCTAAAAAATCATTCGTCCAATTCAAAGTTCGTATTCTCTTTTTCGGCGAAGCGTGGTCACTTTAAGGACTCTTTAGTATATGTAAAAAAATATAAACCGAAAGATATCAGAAGGGAAACTTGAGGAGCGGTGGTCGGAGCGACCCCATTCTGGACCGACTTTGCTAAAAAATCATTCGTCCATTTCGAACGTCGTATCCTCTTTTTTAACGAATCGTGGTGACTTTTAGGACTCTGAAGTATGTAAAAAAAACAGAAACCAAAAGATATCGGAAGGGAAACTTGAGGAGCGGTGGTCAGAGCGACCCCATTCCGGACCGCCTTTGGTAAAAATCTTTCGTTCAATTCGAAGGTCGTATCCTCTTTTTTAACGAATCGTGGTGACTTTTGGGACTCTCTAGAATGTAAAAAAAAATATAAACTGAAAGATATCGGAAGGGAAACTTGAGGAGCGGTGGTCGGAGCGACCCCATTCTGGACCGACTTTGCTAAAAAATCATTCGTCCAATTCCAAGGTCGTATTCTCTTTTTGGCGAATCGTGGTGACTTTTAGGACTCTTTAGTATGTGAAAAAACATATAAACCGAAAGATATGAGAAGGTAAACTTGAGGAGCGGTGGTCAGAGCGACCCCATTCCGGACCGACATTGGTAAAAATCTTTCGTTCAATTGGAAGTTCGTATCCACTTTTTTAGCGAAACGTGATGACTTTTAGGACTTTTTAGTATGTAAAAAAAAATATAAACTGAAAGATATCGGAAGGGAAACTTAAGGAGCGGAGGTCGGAGCGACCCCATTCTGGACCGACTATGGTAAAAATCTTTCGTTCAATTCGAAGGTCGTATCCTCTTTTTTAACCAATCGTGATGACTTTTAGGACACTCTAGTGTGTAAAAAAAATATAAACCGAAAGATATCGGAAGAGAAACTTCAGGAGCGATGGTCAGAGCGACCCCATTCCGGACCGACATTGGTAAAAATCTTTCGTTCAATTGGAAGGTCGTATCCTCTTTTTTAACGATTCGTGATAACTTTTAGGACTATCTAGTATGTAAAAAAAAATATGAACCGAAAGATATCAGAAGGGAAACTTGAGGAGCGGTAGTCAGAGCGATCCCATTTCGGACCGACATTGGTAAAAATCTTTCGTTCAATTCGAAGGTCATATCTTCTTTTTTAACGAATCATGATGGCTTTTAGGACTCTCGAGTATGTAAAAAAAAATATAAACCGAAAGATATCGGTAGGGAAACTTGAAGAGCGGTGGTCGGAGCGAACCATTCTGGACTGACTTTGCTAAAAAATCATTCGTCCATTTCGAAGGCCGTATCCTCTTTTTAACGAATCGTGGTGACTTTTGGGACTCTCTAGTATGTAAAAAAAAATATAAACTCAAAGATATCGGAAGTGAAACTTGAGGAGCGGTGGTCGGAGCGACCCCATTCTGGACCGACTTTGCTAAAAAATCATTCGTCCAATTCCAAGGTCGTATTCTCTTTTTGGCGAATCGTGGTGACTTTTAGGACTCTTTAGTATGTGAAAAAACATATAAACCGAAAGATATGAGAAGGTAAACTTGAGGGGCGGTGGTCAGAGCGACCCCATTCCGGACCGACATTGGTAAAAATCTTTCGTTCAATTCGAAGGTCGTATCCTCTTTTTTAACCAATCGTGATGACTTTTAGGACACTCTAGTGTGTAAAAAAAAATATAAACCGAAAGATATCGGAAGAGAAACTTCAGGAGCGATGGTCAGAGCGACCCCATTCTGGACCGACTTTGGTAAAAAATCATTCGTCCAATTCGAAGGTCGTGTCGTCTTTATTGATGATTCGTGATGACTTTGAGGACTCTCTAGTATGTAAAAAAAAATAGAAACTGAAAGATATCGGAAGTGCAACTTGAGGAGCGGTGGTCGGAGCGACCCCATTCTGGACCGACTTGGATAAAAAATCATTCGTCCAATTCAAAGGTCGTATTCTCTTTTTCGTCGAATCGCGGTAACTTTTAGAACTCTCTAGGATGTAAAAAAAATATAAACCGAAAGATATCGGAAGGGAAACTTGAGGAGCGGTGGTCGGAGCGACCCCATTCTGGACCGACTTTGGTAAAAATCTTTCGTTCAATTTGAAGGTCGTATCCTCTTTTTTAACGAATCGTGATGACTTTTAGGACTCTGTAGTATGTCATAAAAAATATAAACCGAAAGATATCGGAAGAAAAACTTGAGGAGCGATGGTCAGAGCGACCCCATTCTGGACGGACTTTGCTAAAAAATCATTCGTCCAATTCAAAGTTCGTATTCTCTTTTTCGGCGAAGCGTGGTCACTTTGAGGACTCTTTAGTATATGTAAAAAAATATAAACCGAAAGATATCAGAAGGGAAACTTGAGGAGCGGTGGTCGGAGCGACCCCATTCTGGACCGACTTTGCTAAAAAATCATTCGTCCATTTCGAACGTCGTATCCTCTTTTTTAACGAATCGTGGTGACTTTTAGGACTCTGAAGTATGTAAAAAAAACAGAAACCAAAAGATATCGGAAGGGAAACTTGAGGAGCGGTGGTCAGAGCGACCCCATTCCGGACCGCCTTTGGTAAAAATCTTTCGTTCAATTCGAAGGTCGTATCCTCTTTTTTAACGAATCGTGGTGACTTTTAGGACTCTCTAGTATGTAAAAAAAAATATAAACTGAAAGATATCGGAAGGGAAACTTGAGGAGCGGTGGTCGGAGCGACCCCATTCTGGACCGACTTTGCTAAAAAATCATTCGTCCAATTCCAAGGTCGTATTCTCTTTTTGGCGAATCGTGGTGACTTTTAGGACTCTTTAGTATGTGAAAAAACATATAAACCGAAAGATATGAGAAGGTAAACTTGAGGAGCAGTGGTCAGAGCGGCCCGATTCCGGACCGACATTGGTAAAAATCTTTCGTTCAATTGGAAGTTCGTATCCACTTTTTTAGCGAATCGTGATGACTTTTAGGACTTTTTAGTATGTAAAAAAAAATATAAACTGAAAGATATCGGAAGAAAAACTTGAGGAGCGATGGTCAGAGCGACCCCATTCTGGACGGACTTTGCTAAAAAATCATTCGTCCAATTCAAAGTTCGTATTCTCTTTTTCGGCGAAGCGTGGTCACTTTAAGGACTCTTTAGTATATGTAAAAAAATATAAACCGAAAGATATCAGAAGGGAAACTTGAGGAGCGGTGGTCGGAGCGACCCCATTCTGGACCGACTTTGCTAAAAAATCATTCGTCCATTTCGAACGTCGTATCCTCTTTTTTAACGAATCGTGGTGACTTTTAGGACTCTGAAGTATGTAAAAAAAACAGAAACCAAAAGATATCGGAAGGGAAACTTGAGGAGCGGTGGTCAGAGCGACCCCATTCCGGACCGCCTTTGGTAAAAATCTTTCGTTCAATTCGAAGGTCGTATCCTCTTTTTTAACGAATCGTGGTGATTTTTAGGACTCTCTAGTATGTAAAAAAAATATAAACTGAAAGATATCGGAAGGGAAACTTGAGGAGCGGTGGTCGGAGCGACCCCATTCTGGACCGACTTTGCTAAAAAATCATTCGTCCAATTCCAAGGTCGTATTCTCTTTTTGGCGAATCGTGGTGACTTTTAGGACTCTTTAGTATGTGAAAAAACATATAAACCGAAAGATATGAGAAGGTAAACTTGAGGAGCGGTGGTCAGAGCGACCCCATTCCGGACCGACATTGGTAAAAATCTTTCGTTCAATTGGAAGTTCGTATCCACTTTTTTAGCGAATCGTGATGACTTTTAGGACTTTTTAGTATGTAAAAAAAAATATAAACTGAAAGATATCGGAAGGGAAACTTAAGGAGCGGAGGTCGGAGCGACCCCATTCTGGACCGACTATGGTAAAAATCTTTCGTTCAATTCGAAGGTCGTATCCTCTTTTTTAACCAATCGTGATGACTTTTAGGACACTCTAGTGTGTAAAAAAAATATAATCCGAAAGATATCGGAAGAGAAACTTCAGGAGCGATGGTCAGAGCGACCCCATTCTGGACCGACTTTGGTAAAAAATCATTCGTCCAATTCGAAGGTCGTGTCGTCTGTATTGATGATTCGTGATGACTTTGAGGACTCTCTAGTATGTAAAAAAAAATATATACTGAAAGATATCGGAAGGGAAACTTGAGGAGCGGTGGTCGGAGCGACCCCATTCTGGACCGACTTTGGTAAAAAATCATTCGTCCATTTCGAAGGTCGTATCGTCTCTTTTAACGAATCGTGGTGACTTTTAGGACTCTCTAGTATGTAAAAAAAAATATATACTGAAAGATATCGGAAGGGAAACTTGAGGAGCGGTGGTCGGAGCGACCCCATTCCGGACCGACATTGGTAAAAATCTTTCGTTCAATTGGAAGGTCGTATCCTCTTTTTTAACGATTCGTGATAACTTTTAGGACTATCTAGTATGTAAAAAAAAATATGAACCGAAAGATATCAGAAGGGAAACTTGAGGAGCGGTGGTCAGAGCGACCCCATTCTGGACCGACTTGGATAAAAAATCATTCGTCCAATTCAAAGGTCGTATTCTCTTTTTCGTCGAATCGCGGTAACGTTTAGGACTCTCTAGTATGTAAAAAAAATATAAACCGAAAGATATCGGAAGGGAAACTTGAGGAGCGGTGGTCGGAGCGACCCCATTCTGGACCGACTTTGGTAAAAATCTTTCGTTCAATTTGAAGGTCGTATCCTCTTTTTTAACGAATCGTGGTGACTTTTAGGACTCTCTAGTATGTAAAAAAAAATATAAACTGAAAGATATCGGAAGGGAAACTTGAGGAGCGGTGGTAGGAGCGACCCCATTCTGGACCGACTTTGCTAAAAAATCATTCGTCCAATTCCAAGGTCGTATTCTCTTTTTGGCGAATCGTGGTGACTTTTAGGACTCTTTAGTATGTGAAAAAACATATAAACCGAAAGATATGAGAAGGTAAACTTGAGGGGCGGTGGTCAGAGCGACCCCATTCTGGACCGACTTTGGTAAAAAATCATTCGTCCAATTCCAAGGTCGTATCCTCTTTTTTAACCAATCGTGATGACTTTTAGGACTTTCTAGTATGTAAAAAAAAATATAAACCGAAAGATATCAGAAGGAAAACTTGAGGAGCGGTGGTCAGAGCGACCCCATTCCGGACCGACTTTGGTAAAAATCTTTCGTTCAATTCGAAGGTCATATCCTCTTTTTTAACGAATCATGATGGCTTTTACGTCTGTCTAGTATGTAAAAAAAATATAAACCGAAAGATATCGGAAGGGAAACTTGAAGAGCGGTGGTCGGAGCGAACCATTCTGGACTGACTTTGCTAAAAAATCTTTCGTCCATTTCGAAGGTCGTATCCTCTTTTTAACGAATCGTGGTGACTTTTAGGACTCTCTAGTATGTAAAAAAAAATATAAACTGAAAGATATCGGAAGTGAAACTTGAGTAGCGGTGGTCGGAGCGACCCCATTCTAGACCGACTTTGGTAAAAAATCATTCTTCCAATTCGAAGGTCGTGTCGTCTTTATTGACGAATCGTGATGAGTTTTAGGACTCTCTAGTATGTAAAAAAAAATATAAACCGAAAGATATCGGAAGAGAAAGTTGAGGAGCGATGGTCAGAGCGACCCCATTCTGGACCGACTTTGCTAAAAAATCATTCGTCCAATTCAAAGTTCGTATTCTCTTTTTCGGCGAAGCGTGGTCACTTTAAGGACTCTTTAGTATATGTAAAAAAATATAAACCGAAAGATATCAGAAGGGAAACTTGAGGAGCGGTGGTCGGAGCGACCCCATTCTGGACCGACTTTGCTAAAAAATCATTCGTCCATTTCGAACGTCGTATCCTCTTTTTTAACGAATCGTGGTGACTTTTAGGACTCTGAAGTATGTAAATAAAACAGAAACCAAAAGATATCGGAAGGGAAACTTGAGGAGCGGTGGTCAGAGCGACCCCACTCCGGACCGCCTTTGGTAAAAATCTTTCGTTCAATTCGAAGTTCGTATCCTCTTTTTTAACGAATCGTGGTGACTTTTAGGACTCTCTAGTATGTAAAAAAAAATATAAACTGAAAGATATCGGAAGGGAAACTTGAGGAGCGGTGGTCGGAGCGACCCCATTCTGGACCGACTTTGCTAAAAAATCATTCGTCCAATTCCAAGGTCGTATTCTCTTTTTGGCGAATCGTGGTGACTTTTAGGACTTTTTAGTATGTAAAAAAAAATATAAACTGAAAGATATCGGAAGGGAAACTTAAGGAGCGGAGGTCGGAGCGTCCCCATTCTGGACCGACTATGGTAAAAATCTTTTGTTCAATTCGAAGGTCGTATCCTCTTTTTTAACCAATCGTGATGACTTTTAGGACACTCTAGTGTGTAAAAAAAAATATAAACCGAAAGATATCGGAAGAGAAACTTCAGGAGCGATGGTCAGAGCGACCCCATTCTGGACCGACTTTGGTAAAAAATCATTCGTCCAATTCGAAGGTCGTGTCGTCTTTATTGATGATTCGTGATGACTTTGAGGACTCTCTAGTATGTAAAAAAAAATATATACTGAAAGATATCGGAAGGGAAACTTGAGGAGCGGTGGTCGGAGCGACCCCATTCTGGACCGACTTTGGTAAAAAATCATTCGTCCATTTCGAAGGTCGTATAGTCTCTTTTAACGAATCGTGGTGACTTTTAGGACTCTCTAGTATGTAAAAAAAAAATATATACTGAAAGATATCGGAAGGGAAACTTGAGGAGCGGTGGTCGGAGCGACCCCATTCTGGACCGACTTTGGTAAAAAATCATTCGTCCAATTCGAAGGTCGTGTCGTCTTTATTGACGAATCATGATGAGTTTTAGGACTCTCTAGTACATACTAAAAAAAAAAATATAAACTGAAAGATATCGGAAGGGAAACTTGAGGCGCGATGGTCAGAGCGACCCCATTCCGGACCGACATTGGCAAAAATCTTTCGTTCAATTCGAAGCTCGTATCCTCTTTTTTAACGAATCGTGATGACTTTTAGGACTCTGTAGTATGTAAAAAAAACAGAAACCGAAAGATATCGGAAGGGAAACTTGTGGAGCGGTGGTCAGAGCGACCCCATTCCGGACCGCCTTTGGTAAAAATGTTTCGTTCAATTCGAAGGTCGTATCCTCTTTTTTAACGAATCGCGATGACTTTTTGGACACTCTAGTATGTGAAGAAAAATAGAAACCGAAAAATATCGGAAGGGAAACTTGAGGAGCGGAGGTCAGAGCGACCCCATTCCGGACCGACATTGGTAAAAATGTTTCGTCCATTTCGAAGATCGTATCCTCTTTTTTAACGAATAGTGGTGACTTTTAGGACTCTCTAGTATGTAAAAAAAAATATAAACTGAAAGATATCGGAAGTGAAACTTGAGGAGCGGAGGTCGGAGCGACCCCATTCTGGACCGACTTTGGTAAAAAATCATTCGTCCAATTCGAAGGTCGTGTCGTCTTTATTGATGATTCGTGATGACTTTGAGGACTCTCTAGTATGTAAAAAAAAATATATACTGAAAGATATCGGAAGGGAAACTTGAGGAGCGGTGGTCGGAGCGACCCCATTCTGGACCGACTTTGGTAAAAAATCATTCGTCCAATTCGAAGGTCGTGTCGTCTTTATTGACGAATCGTGATGACTTTTAGAACTCTCTAGTATGTAAAAAAAAATATAAACCGAAAGATATCGGAAGAGAAACTTGAGGAGCGATGGTCAGAGCGACCCCATTCTGGACCGACTTGGATAAAAAATCATTCGTCCAATTCATAGGTCGTATTCTCTTTTTCGTCGAATCGCGGTAACTTTTAGGACTCTCTAGTATGTAAAAAAAATATAAACCGAAAGATATCGGAAGGGAAACTTGAGGGGCGGTGGTCGGAGCGACCCCATTCTGGACCGACTTTGGTAAAAATCTAACGTTCAATTTGAAGGTCGTATCCTCTTTTTTAACGAATCGTGATGACTTTTAGGCCTCTGTAGTATGTCATAAAAAATATAAACCGAAAGATATCGGAAGAAAAACTTGAGGAGCGATGGTCAGAGCGACCCCATTCTGGACGGACTTTGCTAAAAAATCATTCGTCCAATTCAAAGTGCGTATTCTCTTTTTCGGCGAAGCGTGGTCACTTTAAGGACTCTTTAGTATGTGTAAAAAAATATAAACCGAAAGATATCAGAAGGGAAACTTGAGGAGCGGTGGTCGGAGCGACCCCATTCTGGACCGACTTTGCTAAAAAATCATTCGTCCAATTCCAAGGTCGTATTCTCTTTTTGGCGAATCGTGGTGACTTTTAGGACTCTTTAGTATGTGAAAAAACATATAAACCGAAAGATATGAGAAGGTAAACTTGAGGAGCGGTGGTCAGAGCGACCCCATTCCGGACCGACATTGGTAAAAATCTTTCGTTCAATTGGAAGGTCGTATCCACTTTTTTAGCGAATCGTGATGACTTTTAGGACTTTTTAGTATGTAAAAAAAAATATAAACTGAAAGATATCGGAAGGGAAACTTAAGGAGCGGAGGTCGGAGCGACCCCATTCTGGACCGACTTTGGTAAAAAATCATTCGTCCAATTCGAAGGTCGTGTCGTCTTTATTGATGATTCGTGATGACTTTGAGGACTCTCTAGTATGTAAAAAAAAATATATACTGAAAGATATCGGAAGGGAAACTTGAGGAGCGGTGGTCGGAGCGACCCCATTCTGGACCGACTTTGGTAAAAAATCATTCGTCCAATTCGAAGGTCGTGTCGTCTTTATTGACGAATCGTGATGACTTTTAGAACTCTCTGGTATGTAAAAAAAAATATAAACCGAAAGATATCGGAAGAGAAACTTGAGCAGCGATGGTCAGAGCGACCCCATTCTGGACCGACTTGGATAAAAAATCATTCGTCCAATTCAAAGGTCGTATTCTCTTTTTCGTCGAATCGCGGTAACTTTTAGGACTCTCTAGTATGTAAAAAAAATATAAACCGAAAGATATCGGAAGGGAAACTTGAGGAGCGGTGGTCGGAGCGACCCCATTCTGGACCGACTTTGGTAAAAATCTTTCGTTCAATTTGAAGGTCGTATCCTCTTTTTTAACGAATCGTGATGACTTTTAGGACTCTGTAGTATGTCATAAAAAATATAAACCGAAAGATATCGGAAGAAAAACTTGAGGAGCGATGGTCAGAGCGACCCCATTCCGGACCGCCTTTGGTAAAAATCTTTCTTTCAATTCGAAGGTCGTATCCTCTTTTTTAACGAATCGTGGTGACTTTTAGGACTCTGAAGTATGTAAAAAAAACAGAAACCGAAAGATATCGGAAGGGAAACTTGTGGAGCGGTGGTCAGAGCGACCCCATTCCGCACCGCCTTTGGTAAAAATGTTTCGTTCAATTCGAAGGTCGTATCCTCTTTTTTAACGAATCGCGATGACTTTTTGGACACTCTAGTATGTGAAGAAAAATAGAAACCGAAAAATATCGGAAGGGAAACTTGAGGAGCGGAGGTCAGAGCGACCCCATTCCGGACCGACATTGGTAAAAATGTTTCGTCCATTTCGAAGATCGTATCCTCTTTTTTAACGAATAGTGGTGACTTTTAGGACTCTCTAGTATGTAAAAAAAAATATAAACTGAAAGATATCGGAAGTGAAACTTGAGGAGCGGAGGTCGGAGCGACCCCATTCTGGACCGACTTTGGTAAAAAATCATTGGTCCAATTCGAAGGTCGTGTCGTCTTTATTGATGATTCGTGATGACTTTGAGGACTCTCTAGTATGTAAAAAAAAATATATACTGAAAGATATCGGAAGGGAAACTTGAGGAGCGGTGGTCGGAGCGACCCCATTCTGGACCGACTTTGGTAAAAAATCATTCGTCCAATTCGAAGGTCGTGTCGTCTTTATTGACGAATCGTGATGACTTTTAGAACTCTCTAGTATGTAAAAAAAAATATAAACCGAAAGATATCGGAAGAGAAACTTGAGGAGCGATGGTCAGAGCGACCCCATTCTGGACCGACTTGGATAAAAAATCATTCGTCCAATTCATAGGTCGTATTCTCTTTTTCGTCGAATCGCGGTAACTTTTAGGACTCTCTAGTATGTAAAAAAAATATAAACCGAAAGATATCGGAAGGGAAACTTGAGGGGCGGTGGTCGGAGCGACCCCATTCTGGACCGACTTTGGTAAAAATCTAACGTTCAATTTGAAGGTCGTATCCTCTTTTTTAACGAATCGTGATGACTTTTAGGCCTCTGTAGTATGTCATAAAAAATATAAACCGAAAGATATCGGAAGAAAAACTTGAGGAGCGATGGTCAGAGCGACCCCATTCTGGACGGACTTTGCTAAAAAATCATTCGTCCAATTCAAAGTGCGTATTCTCTTTTTCGGCGAAGCGTGGTCACTTTAAGGACTCTTTAGTATGTGTAAAAAAATATAAACCGAAAGATATCAGAAGGGAAACTTGAGGAGCGGTGGTCGGAGCGACCCCATTCTGGACCGACTTTGCTAAAAAATCATTCGTCCAATTCCAAGGTCGTATTCTCTTTTTGGCGAATCGTGGTGACTTTTAGGACTCTTTAGTATGTGAAAAAACATATAAACCGAAAGATATGAGAAGGTAAACTTGAGGAGCGGTGGTCAGAGCGACCCCATTCCGGACCGACATTGGTAAAAATCTTTCGTTCAATTGGAAGGTCGTATCCACTTTTTTAGCGAATCGTGATGACTTTTAGGACTTTTTAGTATGTAAAAAAAAATATAAACTGAAAGATATCGGAAGGGAAACTTAAGGAGCGGAGGTCGGAGCGACCCCATTCTGGACCGACTTTGGTAAAAAATCATTCGTCCAATTCGAAGGTCGTGTCGTCTTTATTGATGATTCGTGATGACTTTGAGGACTCTCTAGTATGTAAAAAAAAATATATACTGAAAGATATCGGAAGGGAAACTTGAGGAGCGGTGGTCGGAGCGACCCCATTCTGGACCGACTTTGGTAAAAAATCATTCGTCCAATTCGAAGGTCGTGTCGTCTTTATTGACGAATCGTGATGACTTTTAGAACTCTCTGGTATGTAAAAAAAAATATAAACCGAAAGATATCGGAAGAGAAACTTGAGCAGCGATGGTCAGAGCGACCCCATTCTGGACCGACTTGGATAAAAAATCATTCGTCCAATTCAAAGGTCGTATTCTCTTTTTCGTCGAATCGCGGTAACTTTTAGGACTCTCTAGTATGTAAAAAAAATATAAACCGAAAGATATCGGAAGGGAAACTTGAGGAGCGGTGGTCGGAGCGACCCCATTCTGGACCGACTTTGGTAAAAATCTTTCGTTCAATTTGAAGGTCGTATCCTCTTTTTTAACGAATCGTGATGACTTTTAGGACTCTGTAGTATGTCATAAAAAATATAAACCGAAAGATATCGGAAGAAAAACTTGAGGAGCGATGGTCAGAGCGACCCCATTCCGGACCGCCTTTGGTAAAAATCTTTCTTTCAATTCGAAGGTCGTATCCTCTTTTTTAACGAATCGTGGTGACTTTTAGGACTCTGAAGTATGTAAAAAAAACAGAAACCGAAAGATATCGGAAGGGAAACTTGAGGAGCGGTGGTCAGAGCGACCCCATTCCGGACCGCCTTTGGTAAAAATCTTTCGTTCAATTCGAAGGTCGTATCCTCTTTTTTAACGAATCGTGGTGACTTTTCGGACTCTCTAGTATGTAAAAAAAAATATAAACTGAAAGATATCGGAAGGGAAACTTGTGGAGCGGTGGTCGGAGCGACCCCATTCTGGACCGACTTTGCTAAAAAATCATTCGTCCAATTCCAAGGTCGTATTCTCTTTTTCGGCGAATCGTGGTGACTTTAAGGACGCTTTAGTATGTGTAAAAAAATATAAACCGAAAGATATCAGAAGGGAAACTTGAGGAGCGGTGGTCAGAGCGACCCCATTCCGGACCGCCGTTGGTAAAAATCTTTCGTTCAATTCGAAGGTCGTATCCTCTTTTTTAACGAATCGTGGTGATTTTTAGGACTCTCTAGTATGTAAAAAAAATATAAACTGAAAGATATCGGAAGGGAAACTTGAGGAGCGGTGGTCGGAGCGACGCCATTCTGGACCGACTTTGCTAAAAAATCATTCGTCCAATTCCAAGGTCGTATTCTCTTTTTAGTGAATCGTGGTGACTTTTAGGACTCTTTAGTATGTGAAAAAAAATATAAACCGAAAGATATGAGAAGGGAAACTTGAGGAGCGGTGGTCAGAGCAACCCGTTCCGGACCGACGTTGGTAAAAATCTTTCGTTCAATTCGAAGGTCGTATCCTCTTTTTTAACCAATCGTGATGACTTTTAGGACACTCTAGTGTGTAAAAAAAAATAGAAACCGAAAGATATCGGAAGAGAAACTTGAGGAGCGATGGTCAGATCGACCCCATTCTGGACCGACTTTGGTAAAAAATCATTCGTCCAATTCGAAGGTCGTGTCGTCTTTATTGATGAATCGTGATGACTTTTAGGACTCTCTAGTATGTAAAAAAAAATATATAATGAAAGATATCGGAAGGGAAACTTGAGGAGCGGTGGTCGGAGCGACCCCATTCTGGACCGACTTTGCTAAAAAATCATTTCTCCAATTCCAAGGTCGTATTCTCTTTTTGGCGAATCGTGGTGACTTTTAGGACTCTCTAGTATGTAAAAAAAAATATAAACCGAAAGATATCGGAAAGAGAAAGTTGAGGAGCGATGGTCAGAGCGACCCCATTCCGGACCGACATTGGTAAGAATCTTTCTTTCAATTCGAAGGTCGTATCCTCTTTTTTAACGAATCGTGATGACTTTTAGGTCTCTCTAGTATGTGAAGAAAAATAGAAACCGAAAAATGTCGGAAGGGAAACTTGAAGAGCGGTGGACGGAGCGACCCCATTCTGAACCGACTTTGCTAAAAAATCATTCGTCCAATTCCAAGGTCGTATTCTCTTATTGGCGCATCGTGGTGACTTTTAGGACTCTTTAGTATGTGAAAAAAAATATAAACCGAACGATATGAGAAGAAAAACTTGAGGAGCGATGGTCAGAGCGACCCCATTCTGGACGGACTTTGTTAAAAAATCATTCGTCCAATTCAAAGTTCGTATTCTCTTTTTCGGCGAATCGTGGTGACTTTAAGGACTCTTTAGTATGTGTAAAAAAATATAAACCGAAAGATATCAGAAGGGAAACTTGAGGAGCGGTGGTCGGAGCGACCCCATTCTGGACCGACTTTGCTAAAAAACCATTCGTCCAATTCCAAGGTCGTATTCTCTTTTTGGCGAATCGTGGTGACTTTTAGGACTCTTTAGTATGTGAAAAAAAATATAAACCGAAAGATATGAGAAGGGAAACTTGAGGAGCGGTGGTCAGAGCGACCCCATTCCGGACCGACATTGGTAAACATCTTTCGTTCAATTCGAAGGTCGTATCCTCTTTTTTAACGAATCGTGGTGACTTTTAGGACTCTCTAGTATGTAAAAAAAAATATAAACTGAAAGATATCGTAAGGGAAACTTGAGGAGCGGTGGTCGGAGCGACCCCAATCCGGACCGACATTGGTAAAAATCTTTCGTTCAATTGGAAGGTCGTATCCTCTTTTTTAACGATTCGTGATAACTTTTAGGACTATCTAGTATGTAAAAAAAAATATGAACCGAAAGATATCAGAAGGGAAACTTGAGGAGCGGTGGTCAGAGCGACCCCATTTCGGACCGACATTGGTAAAAATCTTTCGTTCAATTCGAAGGTCATATCCTCTTTTTTAACGAATCATGATGGCTTTTATGACTCTCGAGTATGTAAAAAAAAATATAAACCGAAAGATATCGGAAGGGAAACTTGAAGAGCGGTGGTCGGAGCGAACCATTCTGGACTGACTTTGCTAAAAAATCATTCGTCTATTTCGAAGGCCGTATCCTCTTTTTAACGAATCGTGGTGACTTTTGGGACTCTCTAGTATGTAAAAAAATATATAAACCGAAAGATATCGGAAAGAGAAAGTTGAGGAGCGATGGTCAGAGCGACCCCATTCCGGACCGACATTGGTAAAATTCTTTCGTTCAATTCGAAGGTCGTATCCTCTTTTTTAACATATCGTGATGACTTTTAGGACGCTCTAGTATGTAAAAAAAATATAAAACGAAAGATATCGGAAGGGAAACTTGAAGAGCGGTGGTCGGAGCGAACCATTCTGGACCGACTTTGCTAAAAAATCATTCGTCCATTTCGAAGGTCGTATCCTCTTTTTTAATGAATCGTGGTGACTTTTAGGTCTCTCTAGTATGTGAAGAAAAATAGAAACCGAAAAATATCGGAAGGGAAACTTGAAGAGCGGTGGTCGGAGCCACCCCATTCTGAACCGACTTTGCTAAAAAATCATTCATTCAATTCGAAGGTCGTGTCGTCTTTATTGACGAATCGTGATGACTTTTAGGACTCTCTAGTATGTAAAAAAAAATATAAACCGAAAAATAACGAAAGAGAAACTTGAGGAGCGATGGTCAGAGCGACCCCATTCTGGACCGACTTTGCTAAAAAATCATTCGTCCATTTCGAAGGTCGTATCCTCTTTTTTACGAATCGTGGTGACTTTTAGGACTCTGAAGTATGTAAAAAAAACAGAAACCGAAAGATATCGGAAGGGAAACTTGAGGAGCGGTGGTCAGAGCGACCCCATTCCGGACCGCCTTTGGTAAAAATCTTTCGTTCAATTCGAAGGTCGTATCCTCTTTTTTAACGAATCGTGGTGACTTTTAGGACTCTCTAGTATGTAAAAAAAAATATAAACTGAAAGATATCGGAAGGGAAACTTGAGGAGCGGTGGTCGGAGCGACCCCATTCTGGACCGACTTTGCTAAAAAATCATTCGTCCATTTCCAAGGTCGTATTCTCTTTTTGGCGAATCTCGGTGACTTTTAGGACTCTTTAGTATGTGAAAAATAATATAAACCGAAAGATATCGGAAGGGAAACTTAAGGAGCGGAGGTCGGAGCGACCCCATTCTGGACCGACTATGGTAAAAATCTTTCGTTCAATTCGAAGGTCGTATCCGCTTTTTTAACGAATCGTGATGACTTTTAGGACTCTTTAGTATGTGTAAAAAAATATAAACCGAAAGATATCAGAAGGGAAACTTGAGGAGCGGTGGTCAGAGCGACCCCATTTCGGACCGACATTGGTAAAAATCTTTCGTTCAATTCGAAGGTCATATGATCTTTTTTAACGAATCATGATGGCTTTTAGGACTCTCGAGTATGTAAAAAAAAATATAAACCGAAAGATATCGGAAGGGAAACTTGAAGAGCGGTGGTCGGAGCGAACCATTCTGGACTGACTTTGCTAAAAAATCATTCGTCCATTTCGAAGGCCGTATCCTCTTTTTAACGAATCGTGGTGACTTTTGGGACTCTCTAGTATGTAAAAAAATATATAAACTCAAAGATATCGGAAGTGAAACTTGAGGAGCGATGGTCGGAGCGACCCCATTCTGGACGGACTTTGGTAAAAAATCATTCGTCCATTTCGAAGGTCGTATCCTGTTTTTTAACGAATCGTGATGAGTTTTAGGACTCTCTAGTATGTAAAAAAAAATATAAACCTAAAGATATCGGAAAGAGAAAGTTGAGGAGCGATGGTCAGCGCGACCCCATTCCGGACCGACATTGGTAAAATTCTTTCGTTCAATTCGAAGGTCGTATCCTCTTTTTTGACATATCGTGATGACTTTTAGGACGCTCTAGTATGTAAAAAAAAATATAAAACGAAAGATATCGGAAGGGAAACTTGAAGAGCGGTGGTCGGAGCGAACCATTCTGGACCGACTTTGCTAAAAAATCATTCGTCCATTTCGAAGGTCGTATCCTCTTTTTTAATGAATCGTGGTGACTTTTATGTCTCTCTAGTATGTGAAGAAAAATAGGAACCGAAAAATATCAGAAGGGAAACTTGAGGAGCGGTGGTCAGAGCGACCCCATTTCGGACCGACATTGGTAAAAATCTTTCGTTCAATTCGAAGGTCATATCCTCTTTTTTAACGAATCATGATGGCTTTTAGGACTCTCGAGTATGTAAAAAAAAATATAAAACGAAAGATATCGGAAGGGAAACTTGAAGAGCGGTGGTCGGAGCGAACCATTCTGGACCGACTTTGCTAAAAAATCATTCGTCCATTTCGAAGGTCGTATCCTCTTTTTTAATGAATCGTGGTGACTTTTAGGTCTCTCTAGTATGTGAAGAAAAATAGAAACCGAAAAATATCGGAAGGGAAACTTGAAGAGCGGTGGTCGGAGCCACCCCATTCTGAACCGACTTTGCTAAAAAATCATTCATTCAATTCGAAGGTCGTGTCGTCTTTATTGACGAATCGTGATGACTTTTAGGACTCTCTAGTATGTAAAAAAAAATATAAACCGAAAGATAACGAAAGAGAAACTTGAGGAGCGATGGTCAGAGCGACCCCATTCTGGACCGACTTTGCTAAAAAATCATTCGTCCATTTCGAAGGTCGTATCCTCTTTTTTACGAATCGTGGTGACTTTTAGGACTCTGAAGTATGTAAAAAAAACAGAAACCGAAAGATATCGGAAGGGAAACTTGAGGAGCGGTGGTCAGAGCGACCCCATTCCGGACCGCCTATGGTAAAAATCTTTCGTTCAATTCGAAGGTCGTATCCTCTTTTTTAACGAATCGTGGTGACTTTTAGGACTCTCTAGTATGTAAAAAAAAATATAAACTGAAAGATATCGGAAGGGAAACTTGAGGAGCGGTGGTCGGAGCGACCCCATTCTGGACCGACTTTGCTAAAAAATCATTCGTCCAATTCCAAGGTCGTATTCTCTTTTTGGCGAATCGTGGTGACTTTTAGGACTCTTTAGTATGTGAAAAATAATATAAACCGAAAGATATCGGAAGGGAAACTTAAGGAGCGGAGGTCGGAGCGACCCCATTCTGGACCGACTATGGTAAAAATCTTTCGTTCAATTCGAAGGTCGTATCCGCTTTTTTAACGAATCGTGATGACTTTTAGGACTCTTTAGTATGTGTAAAAAAATATAAACCGAAAGATATCAGAAGGGAAACTTGAGGAGCGGTGGTCAGAGCGATCCCGTTCCGGACCGACTTTGGTAAAAATCTTTCGTTCAATTCGAAGGTCGTATCCTCTTTTTTAACCAATCGTGATGACTTTTAGGACACTCTAGTGTGTAAAAAAAAATATAAACCGAAAGATATCGGAAGAGAAACTTGAGGAGCGATGGTCACAGCGACCCCATTCTGGACCGACTTTGGTAAAAAATCATTCGTCCAATTCGAAGGTCGTGTCGTCTTTATTGATGAATCGTGATGACTTTTAGGACTCTCTAGTATGTAAAAAAAAATATATACTGAAAGATATCGGAAGGGAAACTTGAGGAGCGGTGGTCGGACCGACCCCATTGTGGACCGACTTTGGTAAAAATCATTCGTCCATTTCGAAGGTCGTATCGTCTCTTTTAACGAATCGTGGTTACTTTTAGGACTCTCTAGTATGTAAAAAAAAATATATACTGAAAGATATCGTAAGGGAAACTTGAGGAGCGGTGGTCGGAGCGACCCCATTCTGGACCGACTTTGGTAAAAAATCATTCGTCCATTTCGAAGGTCGTATCGTCTCTTTTAACGAATCGTGATGACTTTTAGGACTCTCTAGTATGTAAAAAAAAATATAAACCGAAAGATATCGGAAGAGAAACTTGAGGAGCGATGGTCAGAGCGACCCCATTCTGGACCGACTTGGATAAAATATCCTTCGTCCAATTCAAATGTTGTATTCTCATTTTCGTCGAATTGCGGTAACTTTTAGGACTCTCTAGTATGTAAAAAAGATATAAACCGAAAGATATCGGAAGGGAAACTTGAAGCGCGGTGGTCGGAGCGAACCATTCTGGACCGACTTTGCTAAAAAATCATTCGTCCAATTCCAAGGTCGTATTCTCTTATTGGCGAATCGTGGTGACTTTTAGGACTCTTTAGTATGTGAAAAAAAATATAAACCGAACGATATGAGAAGAAAAACTTGAGGAGCGGTGGTCAGAGCGACCCCATTCCGGACCGACATTGGTAAAAATCTTTCGTTCAATTGGAAGGTCGTATCCTCTTTTTTAACCAATCGTGATGTCTTTTAGGACTCTCTAGTATGTAAAAAAAAATATAAACCGAAAGATATCAGAAGGGAAACTTGAGGAGCGGTGGTCAGAGCGACCCCATTTCGGACCGACTTTGGTAAAAATCTTTCATTCAATTCGATGGTCATATCCTATTTTTTAACGAATCATGATGGCTTTTAGGACTCTCTAGTATGTAAAAAAAATATACACCGAAAGATATCGGAAGGGAAACTTGAAGAGCGGTGGTCGGAGCGAACCATTCTGGACTGACTTTGCTAAAAAATCATTCGTCCCTTTCGAAGGTCGTATCCTCTTTTTAACGAATCGTGGTGACTTTTAGGACTCTGTAGTATGTAAAAAAAATATAAACTGAAAGATATCGGAAGTGAAACTTGAGGAGCGGTGGTCGGAGCGACCCCATTCAGGACCGACTTTGCTAAAAAATCATTCGTCCAATTCCAAGGTCGTATTCTCTTTTTGGCGAATCGTGGTGACTTTTAGGACTCTTTAGTGTGCGAAAAAAAATATAAACCGAAAGATATGAGAAGGGAAACTTGAGGAGCGGTGGTCAGAGCGACCCCATTCTGGACCGCCTTTGGTAAAAATCATTCGTTCAATTCCAAGGTCGTATTCTCTTTTTGGCGAGTCGTGGTGACTTTTAGGACTCTCTAGTATGTAAAAAAAAATATAAACCAAAAGATATCGGAAAGAGAAAGTTGAGGAGCGATGGTCAGAGCGACCCCATTCCGGACCGACATTGGTAAAAATCTTTCGTTCAATTCGAAGGTCGTATCGTCTTTTTTAACGAATCGTGATGACTTTTAGGACTCTCTAGTATGTAAAAAAAAATATAAACCGCAAGATATCGGAAGGGAAACTTGAAGATCGGTGGTCGGAACGAACCATTCTGGACCGACTTTGCTAAAAAATCATTCGTCCATTTCGAAGGTCGTATCCTCTTTTTTAACGAATCGTGGTGACTTTTAGGTCTCTCTAGTATGTGAAGAAAAATAGAAACCGAAAAATATCGGAAGGGAAACTTGAAGAGCGGTGGTCGGAGCGACCCCATTCTGAACCGACTTTGCTAAAAAATCATTCGTACAATTCCAAGGTCGTATTCTCTTATTGGCGAATCGTGGTGACTTTTAGGACTCTTTAGTATGTGAAAAAATATATAAACCGAACGATATGAGAAGAAAAACTTGAGGAGCGATGGTCAGAGCGACCCCAGTCTGGACGGACTTTGCTAAAAAATCATTCGTCCAATTCAAAGTTCGTATTCTCTTTTTCGGCGAATCGTGGTGACTTTAAGGACTCTTTAGTATGTGTAAAAAAATATAAACCGAAAGATATCAGAAGGGAAACTTGAGGAGCGGTGGTCGGAGCGACCCCATTCTGGACCGACTTTGCTAAAAAACCATTCATCCAATTCCAAGGTCGTGTCGACTTTATTGACGAATCGTGATGACTTTTAGGACTGTAGTATGTAAAAAAAAATATAAACCGAAAGATATCGGAAGAGAAACTTGAGGAGCGATGGTCAGAGCGACCCCATTCTGGACCGAATTGGATAAAAAATCATTCGTCCATTTCGAAGGTCGTATCCTCTTTTTTAACGAATCGTGATGACTTCTAGGACTCTGTAGTATGTCATAGAAAATATAAACCGAAAGATATCGGAAGAAAAACTTGAGGAGCGATGGTCAGAGCGACCCCATTCTGGACGGACTTTGCTAAAAAATCATTCGTCCAATTCAAAGTTCGTATTCTCTTTTTCGGCGAATCGTGGTGACTTTAAGGACTCTTTAGTATGTGTAAAAAAATATAAACCGAAAGATATCAGAAGGGAAACTTGAGGAGCGTTGTTCGGAGCGACCCCATTCTGGACCGACTTTGCTAAAAAATCATTCGTCCATTTCGAAGGTCGTATCCTCTTTTTTAACGAATCGTGGTGACTTTTATGACTCTCTAGTATGTAAAAAAAATATAAACTGAAAGATATCGGAAGGGAAACTTGAGGAGCGGTGGTCGGAGCGACCCCATTCTGGACCGACTTTGCTAAAAAATCATTCGTCCAATTCCAAGGTCGTATTCTCTTTTTGGCCAATCGTGGTGACTTTTAGGACTGTTTAGTATGTGAAAAAAAATATCAACCGAAAGATATGAGAAGGGAAACTTGAGGAGCGGTGGTCAGAGCGACCCCATTTCGGATCGACATTGGTAAAAATCTTTCGTCCATTTCGAAGATCGTATCCTCTTTTTTAACGAATGGTGGTGACTTTTAGGACTCTCTAGTATGTAAAAAAAAATATAAACTGAAAGATATCGGAAGGGAAACTTGAAGAGCGATGGTCGGAGCGAACCATTCAGGACCGACTATGGTAAAAATCTTTCGTTCAATTCGAAGGTCGTATCCTCTTTTTTAACGAATCGTGATGACTTTTAGGACTCTTTAGTATGTGTAAAAAAATATAAACCGAAAGATATCAGAAGGGAAACTTGAGGAGCGGAGGTCAGAGCGACCCGTTCCGGACCGACTTTGGTAAAAATCTTTCGTTCAATTCGAAGGTCGTATCCTCTTTTTTAACGAATCGTAATGACTTTTAAGACTCTCTAGTATGTAAAAAAATATATAAACCGAAAGATATCGGAAGGGAAACTTGAAGAGCGATGGTCGGAGCGAACCATTCAGGACCGACTATGCTAAAAAATCATTCGTCCATTTCGAAAGTCGTATCCTCTTTTTTAACGAATCGTGGTGACTTTTAGGACTCTCTAGTATGTTAAAAAAAATATAAACTGAAAGATATCGGAAGGGAAACTTGAGGAGCGGTGGTCGGAGAGACCCCATTCTGGACCGACTATGGTAAAAATCTTTCGTTCAATTCGAAGGTCGTATCCTCTTTTTTAACGAATCGTGATGACTTTTAGGACTCTCTAGTATGTCAAAAAAATATAAACTGAAAGATATCGGAAGGGAAACTTGAGGCGCGGTTGTCAGAGCGACCGCATTCCGGACCGCCTTTGGTAAAAATCTTTCGTCCAATTCGAAGGTCGGAACCTCTTTTTTAACGAATCGTGATGACTTTTTGGAAATTCTAGTATGTGAAGAAAAATAGAAACCGAAAAATATCGGAAGGGAAACTTGAAGAACGGTGGTCGGAGCGACCCCATTCTGGACCGACTATGGTAAAAATCTTTCATTCAATTCGAAGGTCGTATCCTCTTTTTTAACGAATCGTGATGACTTTTAGGACTCTTTAGTATGTGAAAAAAAATATAAACCGAACGATATGAGAAGAAAAACTTGAGGAGCGATGGTCAGAGCGACCCCATTCTGGACGGACTTTGCTAAAAAACCATTCGTCCAATTCCAAGGTCGTATTCTCTTTTTGGCGAATCGTGGTGACTTTTAGGACTCTTTAGTATGTGAAAAAAAATATAAACCGAAAGATATGAGAAGGGAAACTTGAGGAGCGGTGGTCAGAGCGACCCCATTCCGGACCGACATTGGTAAAAACCTTTCGTTCAATTCGAAGGTCGTATCCTGTTTTTTAACGAATCGTGGTGACTTTTAGGACTCTCTAGTATGTAAAAAAAAATATAAACTGAAAGATATCGTAAGGGAAACTTGAGGAGCGGTGGTCAGAGCGACCCCATTTCGGACCGACATTGGTAAAAATCTTTCGTTCAATTCGAAAGTCATATCCTCTTTTTTAACGAATCATGATGGCTTTTAGGACTCTCGAGTATGTAAAAAAAAATATAAACCGAAAGATATCGGTAGGGAAACTTGAAGAGCGGTGGTCCGAGCGAACCATTCTGGACTGACTTTGCTAAAAAATCATTCGTCCATTACGAAGGCCGTATCCTCTTTTTTAATGAATCGTGATGACTTTTAGGACTCTGTAATATGTAAAAAAAAATATAAACCGAAAGATATCAGAAGGGAAACTTGAGGAGCGGTGGTCAGAGCGACCCCGTTCCGGACCGACTTTGGTAAAAATCTTTCGTTCAATTCGAAGGTCGTATCCTCTTTTTTAACCAATCGTGATGACTTTTAGGACACTCTAGTGTGTAAAAAAAAATATAAACCGAAAGATATCGGAAGAGAAACTTGAGGAGCGATGGTCAGAGCGACCCCATTCTGGACCGACTTTGGTAAAAAATCATTCGTCCAATTCGAAGGTCGTGTCGTCTTTATTGATGAATCGTGATGACTTTTAGGACTCTCTAGTATGTAAAAAAAAATATATACTGAAAGATATCGGAAGGGAAACTTGAGGAGCGGTGGTCGGAGCGACCCCATTCTGGACCGACTTTGGTAAAAAATCATTCGTCCAATTCGAAGGTCGTGTCGTCTTTATTGACGAATCGTGATGACTTTTAGGACTCTCTAGTATGTAAAAAAAAATATAAACCGAAAGATATCGGAAGAGAAACTTGAGGAGCGATGGTCAGAGCGACCCCATTCTGGACCGACTTTGGTAAAAAATCATTCGTCAGATTCGAAGGTCGTGTCGTCTTTATTGACGAATCGTGATGAGTTTTAGGACTCTCTAGTATGTAAAAAAAAATGTAAACTGAAAGATATCGGAAGGGAAACTTAAGGAGCGGAGGTCGGAGTGACCCCATTCTGGACCGACTATGGTAAAAATCTTTCGTTCAATTCGAAGGTCGTATCCTCTTTTTTAACCAATCTTGATGACTTTTAGGACACTCTAGTGTGTAAAAAAAAATATAAACCGAAAGATATCGGAAGAGAAACTTGAGGAGCGATGGTCAGATCGACCCCATTCTGGACCGACTTTGGTAAAAAATCATTCGTCAGATTCGAAGGTCCTGTCGTCTTTATTGATGAATCGTGATGACTTTTAGGACTCTCTAGTATGTAAAAAAAAATATAAACCGAAAGATATCGGAAGAGAAACTTGAGGAGCGATGGTCAGAGCCACCCCATTCTGGACCGACTTGGATAAAAAATCATTCGTCCAATTCAAAGGTCGTATTCTCTTTTTCGTCGAATCGCGGTAACTTTTAGGACTCTCTAGTATGTAAAAAAAATATAAACCGAAAGATATCGGAAGGGAAACTTGAGGAGCGGTGGTCGGAGCGACCCCATTCTGGACCGACTTTGGTAAAAATCTTTCGTTCAATTTGAAGGTCGTATCCTCTTTTTTAACGAATCGTGATGACTTTGAGGACTCTGTAGTATGTCATAAAAAATATAAACCGAAAGATATCGGAAGAAAAATTTGAGGAGCGATGGTCAGAGCGACCCCATTCTGGACGGACTTAGCTAAAAAATCATTCGTCCAATTCAAAGTTCGTATTCTCTTTTTCGGCGAATCGTGGTGACTTTAAGGACTCTTCAGTATGTGCAAAAAAATTTAAACCGAAAGATATCAGAAGGGAAACTTGAGGAGCGGTGGTCGGAGCGACCCCATTCTGGACCGACTTTGCTAAAAAATCATTCGTCCATTTCGAAGGTCGTATCCTCTTTTTTACGAATCGTGGTGATTTTTAGGACTCTGAAGTATGTAAAAAAAACAGAAACCGAAAGATATCGGAAGGGAAACTTGAGGAGCGGTGGTCAGAGCGACCCCATTCCGGACCGCCTTTGGTAAAAATCTTTCGTTCAATTCGAAGGTCGTATCCTCTTTTTTAACGAATCGTGGTGACTTTTAGGACTCTCTAGTATGTAAAAAAAAATATAAACTGAAAGATATCGGAAGGGAAACTTGAGGAGCGGTGGCCGGAGCGACCCCATTCTGGACCGACTTTGCTAAAAAATCATTCGTCCAATTCCAAGGTCGTATTCTCTTTTTGGCGAATCGTGGTGACTTTTAGGACTCTTTAGTATGTGAAAAATAATATAAACTGAAAGATATCCGAAGGGAAACTCAAGGAGCGGAGGTCGGAGCGACCCCATTCTGGACCGACTATGGTAAAAATCTTTCGTTCAATTCGAAGGTCGTATCCGCTTTTTTAACGAATCGTGATGACTTTTAGGACTCTTTAGTATGTGTAAAAAAATATAAACCGAAAGATATCAGAAGGGAAACTTGAGGAGCGGTGGTCAGAGCGACCCCGTTCCGGACCGACTTTGGTAAAAATCTTTCGTTCAATTCGAAGGTCGTATCCTCTTTTTTAACCAATCGTGATGACTTTTAGGACACTCTAGTGTGTAAAAAAAAATATAAACCGAAAGATATCGGAAGAGAAACTTGAGGAGCGATGGTCAGAGCGACCCCATTCTGGACCGACTTTGGTAAAAAATCATTCGTCCAATTCGAAGGTCGTGTCGTCTTTATTGATGAATCGTGATGACTTTTAGGACTCTCTAGTATGTAAAAAAAAATATATACTGAAAGATATCGGAAGGGAAACTTGAGGAGCGGTGGTCGGAGCGACCCCATTCTGGACCGACTTTGGTAAAAAATCATTCGTCCAATTCAAAGGTCGTATTCTCTTTTTCGTCGAATCGCGGTAACTTTTAGGACTCTCTAGTATGTAAAAAAAATATAAACCGAAAGATATCGGAAGGGAAACTTGAGGAGCGGTGGTCGGAGCGACCCCATTCTGGACCGACTTTGGTAAAAATCTTTCGTTCAATTTGAAGGTCGTATCCTCTTTTTTAACGAATCGTGATGACTTTTAGGACTCTGTAGTATGTCATAAAAAATATAAACCGAAAGATATCGGAAGAAAAATTTGAGGAGCGATGGTCAGAGCGACCCCATTCTGGACGGACTTTGCTAAAAAATCATTCGTCCAATTCAAAGTTCGTATTCTCTTTTTCGGCGAATCGTGGTGACTTTAAGGACTCTTTAGTATGTGTAAAAAAATATAAACCGAAAGATATCAGAAGGGAAACTTGAGGAGCGGTGGTCGGAGCAACCCCATTCTGGACCGACTTTGCTAAAAAATCATTCGTCCATTTCGAAGGTCGTATCCTCTTTTTTACGAATCGTGGTTACTTTTAGGACTCTGAAGTATGTAAAAAAAACAGAAACCGAAAGATATCGGAAGGGAAACTTGAGGAGCGGTGGTCAGAGCGACCCCATTCCGGACCGCCTTTGGTAAAAATCTTTCGTTCAATTCGAAGGTCGTATCCACTTTTTTAATGAATCGTGGTGACTTTTAGGACTCTCTAGTATGTAAAAAAAAATATAAACTGAAAGATATCGGAAGGGAAACTTGTGGCGCGATGGTCAGAGCGACCCCATTCCGGACCGACATTGGTAAAAATCTTTCGTTCATTTCGAAGGTCGTATCCTCTTTTTAACGAATCGTGGTGACTTTTAGGACTCTCTAGTATGTAAAAAAAAATATAAACCGAAAGATATAGGAAGGGAAACTTGAAGAGCGGTGGTCGGAGCGAACCATTCAGCACCGACTATGCTAAAAAATCATTCGTCCATTTCGAAGGTCGTATCCTCTTTTTTAACGAATCGTGGTGACTTTTAGGACTCTCTAGTATGTAAAAAAAAATATAAACTGAAAGATATCGGAAGGGAAACTTGAGGAGCGGTGGTCGGAGCGACCCCATTCTGGACCGACTTTGCTAAAAAATCATTCGTCCAATTCCAAGGTCGTATTCTCTTTTTGGCGAATCGTGGTGACTTTTAGGACTCTTTAGTATGTGAAAAATAATATAAACCGAAAGATATCGGAAGGGAAACTTAAGGAGCGGAGGTCGGAGCGACCCCATTCTGGACCGACTATGGTAAAAATCTTTCGTTCAATTCGAAGGTCGTATCCGCTTTTTTAACGAATCGTGATGACTTTTAGGACTCTTTAGTATGTGTAAAAAAATATAAACCGAAAGATATCAGAAGGGAAACTAGAGGAGCGGTGGTCAGAGCGACCCCGTTCCGGACCGACTTTGGTAAAAATCTTTCGTTGAATTCGAAGGTCGTATCCTCTTTTTTAACCAATCGTGATGACTTTTAGGACACTCTAGTGTGTAAAAAAAAATATAAACCGAAAGATATCGGAAGAGAAACTTGAGCAGCGATGGTCAGAGCGACCCCATTCTGGACCGACTTTGGTAAAAAATCATTCGTCCAATTCGAAGGTCGTGTCGTCTTTATTGACGAATCATGATGAGTTTTAGGACTCTCTAGTATGTAAAAAAAAATATAAACCGAAAGATATTGGAAAGAGAAAGTTGAGGAGCGATGGTCAGAGCGACCCCATTCCGGACCGACATTGGTAAAAATCTTTCGTTCAATTCGAAGGTCGTATCCTCTTTTTTAATGAATCGTGATGACTTTTAGGACTCTGTAATATGTAAAAAAAAATATAAACTGAAAGATATCGGAAGGGAAACTTGAGGAGCGGTGGTCGGATCGACACCATTCTGGACCGACAATGGTAAAAATCTTTCGTTCAATTCGAAGGTCGTGTCCTCTTTTTTAACGAATCGTGATGACTTTTAGGACTCTCTAGTATGTAAAAAAAAATATAAACTGAAAGATATCGGAAGGGAAACTTGAGGAGCGGTGGTCAGAGCGACCCCATTCCGGACCGACTTTGGTAAAAAGCTTTCGTTCAATTCGAAGGTCGTATCCTCTTTTTTAACGAATCGTGATGAATTTTAGGACTCTCTAGTATGTAAAAAAAAATATAAACCGAAAGATATCGGAAGGGAAACTTGAAGAGCGGTGGTCGGCGCGAACCATTCTGAACCGACTATGCTAAAAAATCAATCGTCCATTTCGATGGTCGTATCCTCTTTTTTAACGAATCGTGGTGACTTTTAGGTCTCTCTAGTATGTGAAGAAAAATAGAAACCGAAAAATATCGGAAGGGAAACTTGAAGAGCGGTGGTCGGAGCAACCCCATTCTGGAACGACTTTGCTAAAAAATCATTCGTCCAATTCCAAGGTCGTATTCTCTTTTTGGCGAATCGTGGTGACTTTTAGGACTCTTTAGTATGTGAAAAAAAATATAAACCGAAAGATATGAGAAGGGAAACTTGAGGAGCGGTGGTCAGAGCGACTCCATTCCGGACCGACATTGGTAAAAATCTTTCGTTTAATTGGAAGTTCGTATCCTCTTTTTTAACCAATTGTAATGACTTTTAGGACTCTCTAGTATGTAAAAACAAATATAAACCGAAAGATATCAGAAGGGAAACTTGAGGAGCGGTGGTCAGAGCGACCCCATGTCGGACCGACTTTGGTAAAAATCTTTCGTTCAATTCGAAGGTCATATCCTCTTTTTTAACGAATCATGATGGCTTTTAGGACTCTCCAGTATGTAAAAAAAATATAAACTGAAAGATATCGGAAGGGAAACTTGAAGAGCGGTGGTCGGAGCGAACCATTCTGGACTGACTTTGCTAAAAAATCATTCGTCCATTTCGAAGGTCGTATGCTCTTTTTAACGAATCGTGGTGACTTTTAGGACTCTGTAGTATGTAAACAAAAATATAAACTGAAAGATATCGGAAGTGAAACTTGAGGAGCGGTGGTCGGAGCGAACCATTCTGGACCGACTTTGCTAAAAAATCATTCGTCCATTTCGAAGGTCGTATCCTCTTTTCTAACGAATCGTGGTGACTTTTAGAACTCTCTAGTATGTTAAAAAAAAATATAAACTCAAAGATATCGGAAGGGAAACTTGAGGAGCGGTGGTCGGAGCGACCCCATTCTGGACCGACTTTGGTAAAAAATCATTCGTTCAATTCGAAGGTCGTGTCGTCTTTATTGACGAATCGTGATGACTTTTAGGACTCTCTAGTACGTAAAAAAAAATATAAACCGAAAGATATCGAAAGTGAAACTTGAGGAGCGATGGTCAGAGCGACCCCATTCTGGACCGACTTTGCTAAAAAATCATTCGTCCAATTCAAAGGTCGTATTCTCTTTTTCGGCGAATCGAGGTGACTTTTAGGACTCTCTAGTATGTAAAAAAAAATATAAACCGAAAGATATCGGAAGAGAAACTTGAGGAGCGATGGTCAGAACGACCCCATTCTGGACCGACTTTGCTAAAAAATCATTCGTCCAATTCAAAGGTCGTATTCTCTTTTTCGGCGAATCGCGGTAACTTTTAGGACTCTCTAGTATGTAAAAAAAATATAAACGGAAAGATAGCGAAAGTGAAACTTGAGGAGCGATGGTCAGAGCGACCCCATTCTGGACCGACTTTGCTAAAAAATCATTCGTCCAATTCAAAGGTCGTATTCTCTTTTTCGGCGAATCGCGGTGACTTTTCGGACTCTTTAGTATGTGTAAAAAAATATAAACCAAAAGATATAGGAAGGGAAACTTGAAGAGCGGTGGTCGGAGCGAACCATTCAGCACCGACTATGCTAAAAAATCATTCGTCCATTTCGAAGGTCGTATCCTCTTTTTTAACGAATCGTGGTGACTTTTAGAACTCTCTAGTATGTAAAAAAAAATATAAACCGAAAGATATAGGAAGGGAAACTTGATGAGCGGTGGTCGGAGCGAACCATTCAGCACCGACTATGCTAAAAAATCATTCGTCCATTTCGAAGATCGTATCCTCTTTTTTAACGAATCGTGGTGACTTTTAGGACTCTCTAGTATGTAAAAAAAAATATAAACTGAAAGATATCGGAAGGGAAACTTGAGGAGCGGTGTTCGGAGCGACCCCATACTGGACTGACTTTGCTAAAAAATCATTCGTCCATTTCGAAGGTCGTATCCTCTTTTTAACGAATCTTGGTGACTTTTAGGACTCTCTAGTATGTAAAAAAAAATATAAACCGAAAGATATCAGAAGGGAAACTTGAGGAGCGGTGGTCAGAGCGACCCCATTCCGGACCGACGTGGGTAAAAATCTTTCGTTCAATTCGAAGGTCGTATCCTCTTTTTTAACGAATCGTGATGACTTTTAGGACTCTCTAGTGTGTAATAAAAAATATAAACCGAAAAATATCGGAAGAGAAACTTGAGGAGCGATGGTCAGAGCGACCCCATTCTGGACCGATTTTGGTAAAAAATCATTCATCCAATTCGAAGGTCGTGTCGTCTTTATTGACGAATCGTGATGACTTTTAGGACTCTCTAGTATGTAAAAAAAAATATATACTGAAAGATATCGGAGGGGAAACTTGAGGAGCGGTGGTCGGAGCGACCCCATTCTGGACCGACTCTGGTAAAAAATCATTCGTCCAATTCGAATGTCGTGTCGTCTCTATTGACGAATCGTGATGACTTTTAGGATTCTCTAGTATGTAAAAAAAAATATAAACCGAAAGATATCGGAAGAGAAACTTGAGGAGCGATGGTCAGAGCGACCCCATTCTGGACCGACTTTGCTAAAAAATCATTCGTCCAATTCAAAGTTCGTATTCTCTTTTTCGGCGAATCGTGGTGACTTTAAGGACTCTTTAGTATGTGTAAAAAAATATAAACCGAAAGATCTCAGAAGGGAAGCTTGAGGAGCGGTGGTCAGAGCGACCCCATTCCGGACCGACATTGGTAAAAATCTTTCGTTTAATTCGAAGGTCGTATCCTCTTTTTTAACGAATCGTGATGTCTTTTAGAACTCTCTAGTATGTAAAAAAAAATATAAACCGAAAGATATCGGAAGGGAAACTTGAGGAGCGGTGGTCAGAGCGACCCCATTCCGGACCGACATTGGTAAAAATCTTTCGTTTAATTCGAAGGTCGTATCCTCTTTTTTAACGTATCGTGATGTCTTTTAGAACTCTCTAGTATGTAAAAAAAAATATAAACCGAAAGATATCGGAAGGGAAACTTGAAGAGCGGTGGTCGGAGCGAACCATTCTGGACCGACTTTGCTAAAAAATCATTCGTCCATTTCGAAGGTCGTATCCTCTTTTTTAACGAATCGTGATGTCTTTTAGAACTCTCTAGTATGTTAAAAAAAAATATAAACTCAAAGATATCGGAAGGGAAACTTGAGGAGCGGTGGTCGGAGCGACCCCATTCTGGACCGACTTTGGTAAAAAATCATTCGTTCAATTCGAAGGTCGTGTCGTCTTTATTGACGAATCGTGATGACTTTTAGGACTCTCTAGTATGTAAAAAAAAATATAAACCGAAAGATATCGAAAGTGAAACTTGAGGAGCGATGGTCAGAGCGACCCCATTCTGGACCGACTTTGCTAAAAAATCATTCGTCCAATTCAAAGGTCGTATTTTCTTTTTCGGCGGATCGCGGTGACTTTTACGACACTTTAGTATGTGTAAAAAAATATAAACCGAAAGATATCAGAAGGGAAACTTGAGGAGCGGTGGTCAGAGCGACCCCATTCTGGACCGACATTGGTAAAAATCTTTCGTTCAATTCGAAGGTCGTATCCACTTTTTTAGCGAATCGTTATGACTTTTAGGACTTTCTAGTATGTAAAAAAAAATATAAACTGAAAGATATCGGAAGGGAAACTTAAGGAGCGGAAGTCGGCGCGACCCCATTCTGGACCGACTATGGTAAAAATCTTTCGTTCAATTCGAAGGTCGTATCCTCTTTTTTAACGAATCGTGATGACTTTTAGGACTCTTTAGGATGTGTAAAAAAATATAAACCGAAAGATATCAGAAGGGAAATTTGACGCGCGATGGTCAGAGCGACCCCATTCCGGACCGACTTTGGTAAAAATCTTTCGTTCAATTCGAAGGTCGTATCCTCTTTTTTAACGAATCGTGATGACTTTTAGGACTCTCTAGTATGTAAAAAAAAATATAAACCGAAAGATATCGGAAGGGAAACTTGAAGAGCGGTGGTCGGAGCGAACCATTCTGGACCAACTTTGCTAAAAAATCATTCGTCCATTTCGAAGGTGGTATCCTCTTTTTTAACGAATCGTGATGACTTTTGGGACTATGTAGTATGTGAAGAAAAATAGAAACCGAAAGATATCAGAAGGGAAACTTGAAGAGCGGTGGTCAGAGCGACCCCATTCCGGACCGACATTTGTAAAAATCTTTCGTTCAATTCGAAGGTCGTATCCTCTTTTTTAACGAATCGTGATGACCTTTAGGACTCTCTAGTGTGTAAAAAAAAATATGAACCGAAAGATATCGGAAGAGAAACTTGAGGAGCGATGGTCAGAGCGACCCCATTCTGGACCGACTTTGCTAAAAAATCATTCGTCCAATTCAAAGGTCGTATTCTCTTTTTCGGGGAATCGTGGTGACTTTAAGGACTCTTTAGTATGTGTAAAAAAATATATACCGAAAGATATCAGAAGGGAAACTTGACGAGCGGTGGTCAGAGCGACCCCATTCCGGACCGACATTGGTAAAAATATTTCGTTCAATTCGAAGGTCGTATCCACTTTTTTAGCGAATCGTGATGACTTTTAGGACTTTCTAGTATATAAAAAAAAATATAAACCGAAAGATATCAGTAGGGAAACTCGAGGAGCGGTGGTCAGAGCGACCCCATTCCGGACCGACATTGGTAAAAATCTTTCATTTAATTCGAAGGTCGTATCCTCTTTTTTAACGAATCGTGATGTCTTTTAGAACTCTCTAGTATGTAAAAAAAAATATAAACCGAAAGATATCGGAAGGGAAACTTGAAGAGCGGTGGTCGGAGCGAACCATTCTGGACCGACTTTGCTAAAAAATCATTCGTCCATTTCGAAGGTCGTATCCTCTTTTTTAACGAATCGTGGTGACTTTTAGTACTCTCCAGTATGTTAAAAAAAAATATAAACTCAAAGATATCGGAAGGGAAACTTGAGGAGCGGTGGTCGGAGCGACCCCATTCTGGACCGACTTTGGTAAAAAATCATTCGTTCAATTCGAAGGTCGTGTCGTCTTTATTGACGAATCGTGATGACTTTTAGGACTCTCTAGTATGTAAAAAAAAATATAAACCGAAAGATATCGAAAGTGAAACTTGAGGAGCGATGGTCAGAGCGACCCCATTCTGGACCGACTTTGCTAAAAAATCATTCGTCCAATTCAAAGGTCGTATTTTCTTTTTCGGCGGATCGCGGTGACTTTTACGACACTTTAGTATGTGTAAAAAAATATAAACCGAAAGATATCAGAAGGGAAACTTGAGGAGCGGTGGTCAGAGCGACCCCATTCTGGACCGACATTGGTAAAAATCTTTCGTTCAATTCGAAGGTCGTATCCACTTTTTTAGCGAATCGTTATGACTTTTAGGACTTTCTAGTATGTAAAAAAAAATATAAACTGAAAGATATCGGAAGGGAAACTTAAGGAGCGGAAGTCGGCGCGACCCCATTCTGGACCGACTATGGTAAAAATCTTTCGTTCAATTCGAAGGTCGTATCCTCTTTTTTAACGAATCCTGATGACTTTTAGGACTCTTTAGGATGTGTAAAAAAATATAAACCGAAAGATATCAGAAGGGAAATTTGACGCGCGATGGTCAGAGCGACCCCATTCCGGACCGACTTTGGTAAAAATCTTTCGTTCAATTCGAAGGTCGTATCCTCTTTTTTAACGAATCCTGATGACTTTTAGGACTCTCTAGTATGTAAAAAAAAATATAAACCGAAAGATATCGGAAGGGAAACTTGAAGAGCGGTGGTCGGAGCGAACCATTCTGGACCAACTTTGCTAAAAAATCATTCGTCCATTTCGAAGGTGGTATCCTCTTTTTTAACGAATCGTGATGACTTTTGGGACTATGTAGTATGTGAAGAAAAATAGAAACCGAAAGATATCAGAAGGGAAACTTGAAGAGCGGTGGTCAGAGCGACCCCATTCCGGACCGACTTTTGTAAAAATCTTTCGTTCAATTCGAAGGTCGTATCCTCTTTTTTAACGAATCGTGATGACCTTTAGGACTCTCTAGTGTGTAAAAAAAAATATGAACCGAAAGATATCGGAAGAGAAACTTGAGGAGCGATGGTCAGAGCGACCCCATTCTGGACCGACTTTGCTAAAAAATCATTCGTCCAATTCAAAGGTCGTATTCTCTTTTTCGGGGAATCGTGGTGACTTTAAGGACTCTTTAGTATGTGTAAAAAAATATAAACCGAAAGATATCAGAAGGGAAACTTGACGAGCGGTGGTCAGAGCGACCCCATTCCGGACCGACATTGGTAAAAATATTTCGTTCAATTCGAAGGTCGTATCCACTTTTTTAGCGAATCGTGATGACTTTTAGGACTTTCTAGTATATAAAAAAAAATATAAACCGAAAGATATCAGTAGGGAAACTCGTGGAGCGGTGGTCAGAGCGACCCCATTCCGGACCGACATTGGTAAAAATCTTTCATTTAATTCGAAGGTCGTATCCTCTTTTTTAACGAATCGTGATGTCTTTTAGAACTCTCTAGTATGTAAAAAAAAATATAAACCGAAAGATATCGGAAGGGAAACTTGAAGAGCGGTGGTCGGAGCGAACCATTCTGGACCGACTTTGCTAAAAAATCATTCGTCCATTTCGAAGGTCGTATCCTCTTTTTTAACGAATCGTGGTGACTTTTAGTACTCTCTAGTATGTTAAAAAAAAATATAAACTCAAAGATATCGGAAGGGAAACTTGAGGAGCGGTGGTCGGAGCGACCCCATTCTGGACCGACTTTGGTAAAAAATCATTCGTTCAATTCGAAGGTCGTGTCGTCTTTATTGACGAATCGTGATGACTTTTAGGACTCTCTAGTATGTAAAAAAAAATATAAACCGAAAGATATCGAAAGTGAAACTTGAGGAGCGATGGTCAGAGCGACCCCATTCTGGACCGACTTTGCTAAAAAATCATTCGTCCAATTCAAAGGTCGTATTTTCTTTTTCGGCGGATCGCGGTGACTTTTACGACACTTTAGTATGTGTAAAAAAATATAAACCGAAAGATATCAGAAGGGAAACTTGAGGAGCGGTGGTCAGAGCGACCCCATTCTGGACCGACATTGGTAAAAATCTTTCGTTCAATTCGAAGGTCGTATCCACTTTTTTAGCGAATCGTTATGACTTTTAGGACTTTCTAGTATGTAAAAAAAAATATAAACTGAAAGATATCGGAAGGGAAACTTAAGGAGCGGAAGTCGGCGCGACCCCATTCTGGACCGACTATGGTAAAAATCTTTCGTTCAATTCGAAGGTCGTATCCTCTTTTTTAACGAATCCTGATGACTTTTAGGACTCTTTAGGATGTGTAAAAAAATATAAACCGAAAGATATCAGAAGGGAAATTTGACGCGCGATGGTCAGAGCGACCCCATTCCGGACCGACTTTGGTAAAAATCTTTCGTTCAATTCGAAGGTCGTATCCTCTTTTTTAACGAATCGTGATGACTTTTAGGACTCTCTAGTATGTAAAAAAAAATATAAACCGAAAGATATCGGAAGGGAAACTTGAAGAGCGGTGGTCGGAGCGAACCATTCTGGACCAACTTTGCTAAAAAATCATTCGTCCATTTCGAAGGTGGTATCCTCTTTTTTAACGAATCGTGATGACTTTTGGGACTATGTAGTATGTGAAGAAAAATAGAAACCGAAAGATATCAGAAGGGAAACTTGAAGAGCGGTGGTCAGAGCGACCCCATTCCGGACCGACTTTTGTAAAAATCTTTCGTTCAATTCGAAGGTCGTATCCTCTTTTTTAACGAATCGTGATGACCTTTAGGACTCTCTAGTGTGTAAAAAAAAATATGAACCGAAAGATATCGGAAGAGAAACTTGAGGAGCGATGGTCAGAGCGACCCCATTCTGGATCGACTTTGCTAAAAAATCATTCGTCCAATTCAAAGGTCGTATTCTCTTTTTCGGGGAATCGTGGTGACTTTAAGGACTCTTTAGTATGTGTAAAAAAATATAAACCGAAAGATATCAGAAGGGAAACTTGACGAGCGGTGGTCAGAGCGACCCCATTCCGGACCGACATTGGTAAAAATATTTCGTTCAATTCGAAGGTCGTATCCACTTTTTTAGCGAATCGTGATGACTTTTAGGACTTTCTAGTATATAAAAAAAAATATAAACCGAAAGATATCAGTAGGGAAACTCGAGGAGCGGTGGTCAGAGCGACCCCATTCCGGACCGACATTGTTAAAAATCTTTCATTTAATTCGAAGGTCGTATCCTCTTTTTTAACGAATCTTGATGTCTTTTAGAACTCTCTAGTATGTAAAAAAAAATATAAACCGAAAGATATCGGAAGGGAAACTTGAAGAGCGGTGGTCGGAGCGAACCATTCTGGACCGACTTTGCTAAAAAATCATTCGTCCATTTCGAAGGTCGTATCCTCTTTTTTAACGAATCGTGGTGACTTTTAGTACTCTCTAGTATGTTAAAAAAAAATATAAACTCAAAGATATCGGAAGGGAAACTTGAGGAGCGGTGGTCGGAGCGACCCCATTCTGGACCGACTTTGGTAAAAAATCATTCGTTCAATTCGAAGGTCGTGTCGTCTTTATTGACGAATCGTGATGACTTTTAGGACTCTCTAGTATGTAAAAAAAAATATAAACCGAAAGATATCGAAAGTGAAACTTGAGGAGCGATGGTCAGAGCGACCCCATTCTGGACCGACTTTGCTAAAAAATCATTCGTCCAATTCAAAGGTCGTATTTTCTTTTTCGGCGGATCGCGGTGACTTTTACGACACTTTAGTATGTGTAAAAAAATATAAACCGAAAGATATCAGAAGGGAAACTTGAGGAGCGGTGGTCAGAGCGACCCCATTCTGGACCGACATTGGTAAAAATCTTTCGTTCAATTCGAAGGTCGTATCCACTTTTTTAGCGAATCGTTATGACTTTTAGGACTTTCTAGTATGTAAAAAAAAATATAAACTGAAAGATATCGGAAGGGAAACTTAAGGAGCGGAGGTCGGCGCGACCCCATTCTGGACCGACTATGGTAAAAATCTTTCGTTCAATTCGAAGGTCGTATCCTCTTTTTTAACGAATCGCGATGACTTTTAGGACTCTTTAGGATGTGTAAAAAAATATAAACCGAAAGATATCAGAAGGGAAATTTGACGCGCGATGGTCAGAGCGACCCCATTCCGGACCGACTTTGGTAAAAATCTTTCGTTCAATTCGAAGGTCGTATCCTCTTTTTTAACGAATCGTGATGACTTTTAGGACTCTCCAGTATGTAAAAAAAAATATAAACCGACAGATATCGGAAGGGAAACTTGAAGAGCGGTGGTCGGAGCGAACCATTCTGGACCAACTTTGCTAAAAAATCATTCGTCCATTTCGAAGGTGGTATCCTCTTTTTTAACGAATCGTGATGACTTTTGGGACTATGTAGTATGTGAAGAAAAATAGAAACCGAAAGATATCAGAAGGGAAACTTGAAGAGCGGTGGTCAGAGCGACCCCATTCCGGACCGACTTTTGTAAAAATCTTTCGTTCAATTCGAAGGTCGTATCCTCTTTTTTAACGAATCGTGATGACCTTTAGGACTCTCTAGTGTGTAAAAAAAAATATGAACCGAAAGATATCGGAAGAGAAACTTGAGGAGCGATGGTCAGAGCGACCCCATTCTGGACCGACTTTGCTAAAAAATCATTCGTCCAATTCAAAGGTCGTATTCTCTTTTTCGGGGAATCGTGGTGACTTTAAGGACTCTTTAGTATGTGTAAAAAAATATAAACCGAAAGATATCAGAAGGGAAACTTGACGAGCGGTGGTCAGAGCGACCCCATTCCGGACCGACATTGGTAAAAATATTTCGTTCAATTCAAAGGTCGTATCCACTTTTTTAGCGAATCGTGATGACTTTTAGGACTTTCTAGTATATAAAAAAAAATATAAACCGAAAGATATCAGAAGGGAAACTCGAGGAGCGGTGGTCAGAGCGACCCCATTCCGGACCGACATTGGTAAAAATCTTTCATTTAATTCGAAGGTCGTATCCTCTTTTTTAACGAATCGTGATGACTTTTAGGACTCTGTAGTATGTCAAAAAAAATATAAACCGAAAGATATCGGAAGGGAAACTTGAAGAGCGGTGGTCGGAGCGAACCATTCTGGACCGACTTTGCTAAAAAATCATTCGTCCATTTCGAAGGTCGTATCCTCTTTTCTAACGAATCGTGGTGACTTTTAGAACTCTCTAGTATGTTAAAAAAAAATATAAACTCAAAGATATCGGAAGGGAAACTTGAGGAGCGGTGGTCGGAGCGACCCCATTCTGGACCGACTTTGGTAAAAAATCATTCGTTCAATTCGAAGGTCGTGTCGTCTTTATTGACGAATCGTGATGACTTTTAGGACTCTCTAGTATGTAAAAAAAAATTTAAACCGAAAGATATCGAAAGTGAAACTTGAGGAGCGATGGTCAGAGCGACCCCATTCTGGATCGACTTTGCTAAAAAATCATTCGTCCAATTCAAAGGTCGTATTCTCTTTTTCGGGGAATCGTGGTGACTTTAAGGACTCTTTAGTATGTGTAAAAAAATATAAACCGAAAGATATCAGAAGGGAAACTTGACGAGCGGTGGTCAGAGCGACCCCATTCCGGACCGACATTGGTAAAAATATTTCGTTCAATTCGAAGGTCGTATCCACTTTTTTAGCGAATCGTGATGACTTTTAGGACTTTCTAGTATATAAAAAAAAATATAAACCGAAAGATATCAGTAGGGAAACTCGAGGAGCGGTGGTCAGAGCGACCCCATTCCGGACCGACATTGTTAAAAATCTTTCATTTAATTCGAAGGTCGTATCCTCTTTTTTAACGAATCTTGATGTCTTTTAGAACTCTCTAGTATGTAAAAAAAAATATAAACCGAAAGATATCGGAAGGGAAACTTGAAGAGCGGTGGTCGGAGCGAACCATTCTGGACCGACTTTGCTAAAAAATCATTCGTCCATTTCGAAGGTCGTATCCTCTTTTTTAACGAATCGTGGTGACTTTTAGTACTCTCTAGTATGTTAAAAAAAAATATAAACTCAAAGATATCGGAAGGGAAACTTGAGGAGCGGTGGTCGGAGCGACCCCATTCTGGACCGACTTTGGTAAAAAATCATTCGTTCAATTCGAAGGTCGTGTCGTCTTTATTGACGAATCGTGATGACTTTTAGGACTCTCTAGTATGTAAAAAAAAATATAAACCGAAAGATATCGAAAGTGAAACTTGAGGAGCGATGGTCAGAGCGACCCCATTCTGGACCGACTTTGCTAAAAAATCATTCGTCCAATTCAAAGGTCGTATTTTCTTTTTCGGCGGATCGCGGTGACTTTTACGACACTTTAGTATGTGTAAAAAAATATAAACCGAAAGATATCAGAAGGGAAACTTGAGGAGCGGTGGTCAGAGCGACCCCATTCTGGACCGACATTGGTAAAAATCTTTCGTTCAATTCGAAGGTCGTATCCACTTTTTTAGCGAATCGTTATGACTTTTAGGACTTTCTAGTATGTAAAAAAAAATATAAACTGAAAGATATCGGAAGGGAAACTTAAGGAGCGGAGGTCGGCGCGACCCCATTCTGGACCGACTATGGTAAAAATCTTTCGTTCAATTCGAAGGTCGTATCCTCTTTTTTAACGAATCGCGATGACTTTTAGGACTCTTTAGGATGTGTAAAAAAATATAAACCGAAAGATATCAGAAGGGAAATTTGACGCGCGATGGTCAGAGCGACCCCATTCCGGACCGACTTTGGTAAAAATCTTTCGTTCAATTCGAAGGTCGTATCCTCTTTTTTAACGAATCGTGATGACTTTTAGGACTCTCCAGTATGTAAAAAAAAATATAAACCGAAAGATATCGGAAGGGAAACTTGAAGAGCGGTGGTCGGAGCGAACCATTCTGGACCAACTTTGCTAAAAAATCATTCGTCCATTTCGAAGGTGGTATCCTCTTTTTTAACGAATCGTGATGACTTTTGGGACTATGTAGTATGTGAAGAAAAATAGAAACCGAAAGATATCAGAAGGGAAACTTGAAGAGCGGTGGTCAGAGCGACCCCATTCCGGACCGACATTGGTAAAAATCTTTCGTCCATTTCGAAGATCGTATCCTCTTTTTTAACGAATCGTGATGACTTTTGGGACTCTCTAGTATGTAAAAAAAAATATGAACCGAAAGATATCAGAAGGGAAACTTGAGGAGCGGTGGTCAGAGCGACCCTTTTCAGGACCGACTTTGGTAAAAATCTTTCGTTCAATTCGAAGGTCATATCCTCTTTTTTAACGAATCATGATGGCTTTTAGGACTCTCTAGTATGTAAAAAAAATATAAACCGAAAGATATCGGAAGAGAAAGTTGAGTAGCGATGGTCAGAGCGACCCCATTCTGGACCGACTTTGCTAAAACATCATTCGCCCAATTCAAAGGTCTTATTCTCTTTTTCGGCGAATCGCGGTGACTTTTAGGACTCTTTAGTATGTGTAAAAAAATATAAACCGAAAGATATCAGAAGGGAAACTTGAGGAGCGGTGGTCAGAGCGACCCCATTCCGGACCGACATTGGTAAAAATCTTTCGTTCAATTCGAAGGTCATATCCTCTTTTTTAACGAATCATGATGGCTTTTAGGACTCTCTTGTATGTAAAAAAAATATAAACCGAAAGACATCGGAAGGGAAACTTGAAGAGCGGTGGTCGGAGCGAACCATTCTTGACTTACTTTGCTAAAAAATCATTCGTCCATTTCGAAGGTCGTATCCTCTTTTTAACGAATCGTGGTGACTTTTAGGACTCTCTAGCATGTAAAAAAAAATATAAACTGAAAGATATCGGAAGTAAAACTTGAGGAGCGGTGGTCGGAGCGACCCCATTCTGGACCGACTTTGGTAAAAAATCATTCGTCCAATTCGAAGGTCGTGTCGTCTTTATTGACGAATCGTGATGAGTTTTAGGACTCTCTAGTATGTAAAAAAAAATATAAACCGAAAGATATCGGAAGAGAAAGTTGAGGAGCGATGTCAGAGCGACCCCATTCTGGACCGACTTTGGTAAAAAATCATTCGTCCAATTCGAAGGTCGTGTCGTCTTTATTGACGAATCATGATGAGTTTTAGGACTCTCTAGTATGTAAAAAAAATATAAACCGAAAGATATTGGAAAGAGAAAGTTGAGGAGCGATGGTCAGAGCGACCCCATTCCGGACCGACATTGGTAAAAATCTTTCGTTCAATTCGAAGGTCGTATCCTCTTTTTTAACGAATCGTGATGACTTTTATGACTCTCTAGTATGTAAAAAAAAATATAAACCGAAAGATATCGGAAGGGAAACTTGAAGAGCGATGGTCGGAGCGAACCATTCAGGACCGACTTTGCTAAAAAATCATTCGTCCATTTCGAAGGTCGTATCCTCTTTTTTAATGAATCGTGATGACTTTTAGGACTCTCTAATATGTAAAAAAAAATATAAACTGAAAGATATCGGAAGGGAAACTTGAGGAGCGGTGGTCGGAGCGACCCCATTCTGGACCGACAATGGTAAAAATCTTTCGTTCAATTCGAAGGTCGTATCCTCTTTTTTAACGAATCGTGATGACTTTTAGGACTCTCTAGTATGTAAAAAAAAATATAAACTGAAAGATATCGGAACGGAAACTTGAGGCGCGATGGTCAGAGCGACCCCATTCCGGACCGACATTGGTAAAAATCTTTCGTTCAATTCGAAGGTCGTATCCTCTTTTTTAACGAATCGCGATGACTTTTTAGACACTCTAGTATGTGAAGAAAAATAGAAACAGAAAAATATCGGAAGGGAAACTCGAAGAGCGGTGGTCGGAGCGACCCCATTCTGGACCGACTTTGCTAAAAAATCATTCGTCCAATTCCAAGGTCGTATTCTCTTTTTGGCGAATCGTGGTGACTTGTAGGACTCTTTAGTATGTGAAAAAAAATATAAACCGAAAGATATGAGAAGGGAAACTTGAGGAGCGGTGGTCAGAGCGACCCCATTCCGGACCGACTTTGGTAAAAAGCTTTCGTTCAATTCGAAGGTCGTATCCTCTTTTTTAACGAATCGTGATGAATTTTAGGACTCTCTAGTATGTAAAAAAAAATATAAACCGAAAGATATCGGAAGGGAAACTTGAAGAGCGGTAGTCGGAGCGAACCATTCTGGACCGACTATGCTAAAAAATCATTCGTCCATTTCGATAGTCGTATCCTCTTTTTTAACGAATCGTGGTGACTTTTAGGTCTCTCTAGTATGTGAAGAAAAATAGAAACCGAAAAATATCGGAAGGGAAACTTGAAGAGCGGTGGTCGGAGCAACCCCATTCTGGAACGACTTTGCTAAAAAATCATTCGTCCAATTCCAAGGTCGTATTCTCTTTTTGGCGAATCGTGGTGACTTTTAGGACTCTTTAGTATGTGAAAAAAAATATAAACCGAAAGATATGAGAAGGGAAACTTGAGGAGCGGTGGTCAGAGCGACCCCATTCCGGACCGACATTGGTAAAAATCTTTCGTTTAATTGGAAGTTCGTATCCTCTTTTTTAACCAATTGTGATGACTTTTAGGACTCTCTAGTATGTAAAAACAAATATAAACCGAAAGATATCAGAAGGGAAACTTGAGGAGCGGTGGTCAGAGCGACCCCATGTCGGACCGACTTTGGTAAAAATCTTTCGTTCAATTCGAAGGTCATATCCTCTTTTTTAACGAATCATGATGGCTTTTAGGACTCTCCAGTATGTAAAAAAAATATAAACTGAAAGATATCGGAAGGGAAACTTGAAGAGCGGTGGTCGGAGCGAACCATTCTGGACTGACTTTGCTAAAAAATCATTCGTCCATTTCGAAGGTCGTATCCTCTTTTTAACGAATCGTGGTGACTTTTAGGACTCTGTAGTATGTAAACAAAAATATAAACTGAAAGATATCGGAAGTGAAACTTGAGGAGCGGTGGTCGGAGCAAACCATTCTGGACGGACTTTGCTAAAAAATCATTCGTCCATTTCGAAGGTCTTATCCTCTTTTCTAACGAATCGTGGTGACTTTTAGAACTCTCTAGTATGTTAAAAAAAATATAAACTCAAAGATATCGGAAGGGAAACTTGAGGAGCGGTGGTCGGAGCGACCCCATTCTGGACCGACTTTGGTAAAAAATCATTCGTTCAATTCGAAGGTCGTGTCGTCTTTATTGACGAATCGTGATGACTTTTAGGACTCTCTAGTATGTAAAAAAAATATAAACCTAAAGATATCGAAAGTGAAACTTGAGGAGCGATGGTCAGAGCGACCCCATTCTGGACCGACTTTGCTAAAAAATCATTCGTCCAATTCAAAGGTCGTATTCTCTTTTTCGGCGAATCGCGGTAACTTTTAGGACTCTCTAGTATGTAAAAAAAATATAAACGGAAAGATATCGAAAGTGAACCTTGAGGAGCGATGGTCAGAGCGACCCCATTCTGGACCGACTTTGCTAAAAAATCATTCGTCCATTTCAAAGGTCGTATTTTCTTTTTCGGCGAATCGCGGTGACTTTTCGGACTCTTTAGTATGTGTAAAAAAATATAAACCGAAAGATATCAGAAGGGAAACTTGAGGAGCGGTGGTCAGAGCGACCCCATTCCGGACCGACATTGGTAAAAATATTTCATTCAATTCGAAGGTCGTATCCACTTTTTTAGCGAATCGTGATGACTTTTAGGACTTTCTAGTATGTAAAAAAAAATATAAACTGAAAGATATCGGAAGGGAAACTTATGGAGCGGAGGTCGGAGCGAACCCATTCTGGACCGACTATGGTAAAAATCTTTCGTTCAATTCGAAGGTCGTATCCTCTTTTTTAACGAATCGTGATGACTTTTACGACTCTTTAGGATGTGTAAAAAAATATAAACCGAAAGATATCAGATGGGAAACTTGAAGAGCGGTGGTCAGAGCGACCCCATTCCGGACCGACGTGGGTAAAAATCTTTCGTTCAATTCGAAGGTCGTATCCTCTTTTCTAACGAATCGTGATGACTTTTAGGACTCTCTAGTGTGTAATAAAAAATATAAACCGAAAAATATCGGAAGAGAAACTTGAGGAGCGATGGTCAGAGCGACCCCATTCTGGACCGATTTTGGTAAAAAATCATTCGTCCAATTCGAAGGTCGTGTCGTCTTTATTGACGAATCGTGATGACTTTTAGGACTCTCTAGTATGTAAAAAAAAATATATACTGAAAGATATCGGAAGGGAAACTTGTAGAGCGGTGGTCGGAGCGAACCATTCTGGACCGACTTTGCTAAAAAATGTTTCGTCCATTTCGAAGGTCGTATCCTCTTTTTTAACGAATCGTGATAACTTTTGGGACTATGTAGTATGTGAAGAAAAATAGAAACCGAAGGATATCAGAAGGGAAACTTGAAGAGCGGTGGTCAGAGCGACCCCATTCCGGACCGACGTGGGTAAAAATCTTTCGTTCAATTCGAAGGTCGTATCCTCTTTTTTAACGAATCGTGATGACTTTTAGGACTCTCTAGTGTGTAATAAAAAATATAAACCGAAAAATATCGGAAGAGAAACTTGAGGAGCGATGGTCAGAGCGACCCCATTCTGGACCGATTTTGGTAAAAAATCATTCATCCAATTCGAAGGTCGTGTCGTCTTTATTGACGAATCGTGATGACTTTTAGGACTCTCTAGTATGTAAAAAAAAATATATACTGAAAGATATCGGAGGGGAAACTTGAGGAGCGGTGGTCGGAGCGACCCCATTCTGGACCGACTCTGGTAAAAAATCATTCGTCCATTTCGAAGGTCGTATCCTCACTTTTAACGAATCGTGGTGACTTTTAGAACTCTCTAGTATGTAAAAAAAAATATATACTGAAAGATATCGGAAGGGAAACTTGAGGAGCGGTGGTCGGAGCGACCCCATTCTGGACAGACTTTGGTAAAAAATCATTCGTCCAATTCGAATGTCGTGTCGTCTCTATTGACGAATCGTGATGACTTTTAGGATTCTCTAGTATGTAAAAAAAAATATAAACCGAAAGATATCGGAAGAGAAACTTGTGGAGCGATGGTCGGAGCGACCCCATTCTGGACCGACTTTGCTAAAAAATCATTCGTCCAATTCAAAGTTCGTATTCTCTTTTTCGGCGAATCGTGGTGACTTTAAGGACTCTTTAGTATGTGTAAAAAAATATAAACCGAAAGATCTCAGAAGGGAAACTTGAGGAGCGGTGGTCAGAGCGACCCCATTCCGGACCGACATTGGTAAAAATCTTTCGTTTAATTCGAAGGTCGTATCCTCTTTTTTAACGAATCGTGATGTCTTTTAGAACTCTCTAGTATGTAAAAAAAAATATAAACCGAAAGATATCGGAAGGGAAACTTGAAGAGCGGTGGTCGGAGCGAACCATTCTGGACCGACTTTGCTAAAAAATCATTCGTCCATTTCGAAGGTCGTATCCTCTTTTTTAACGAATCGTGGTGACTTTTAGTACTCTCGAGTATGTTAAAAAAAAATATAAACTCAAAGATATCGGAAGGGAAACTTGAGGAGCGGTGGTCGGAGCGACCCCATTCTGGACAGACTTTGGTAAAAAATCATTCGTCCAATTCGAATGTCGTGTCGTCTCTATTGACGAATCGTGATGACTTTTAGGATTCTCTAGTATGTAAAAAAAAATATAAACCGAAAGATATCGGAAGAGAAACTTGAGGAGCGATGGTCAGAGCGACCCCATTCTGGACCGACTTTGCTAAAAAATCATTCGTCCAATTGAAAGTTCGTATTCTCTTTTTCGGCGAATCGTGGTGACTTTAAGGACTCTTTAGTATGTGTAAAAAAATATAAACCGAAAGATCTCAGAAGGGAAACTTGAGGAGCTGTGGTCAGAGCGACCCCATTCCGGACCGACATTGGTAAAAATCTTTCGTTTAATTCGAAGGTCGTATCCTCTTTTTTAACGAATCGTGATGTCTTTTAGAACTCTCTAGTATGTAAAAAAAAATATAAACCGAAAGATATCGGAAGGGAAACTTGAGGAGCGGTGGTCAGAGCGACCCCATTCCGGACCGACATTGGTAAAAATCTTTCGTTTAATTCGAAGGTCGTATCCTCTTTTTTAACGAATCGTGATGTCTTTTAGAACTCTCTAGTATGTAAAAAAAAATATAAACCGAAAGATATCGGAAGGGAAACTTGAAGAGCGGTGGTCGGAGCGAACCATTCTGGACCGACTTTGCTAAAAAATCATTCGTCCATTTCGAAGGTCGTATCCTCTTTTTTAACGAATCGTGGTGACTTTTAGTACTCTCTAGTATGTTAAAAAAAAATATTAACTCAAAGATATCGGAAGGGAAACTTGAGGAGCGGTGGTCGGAGCGACCCCATTCTGGACCGACTTTGGTAAAAAATCATTCGTTCAATTCGAAGGTCGTGTCGTCTTTATTGACAAATCGTGATGACTTTTAGGACTCTCTAGTATGTAAAAAAAAATATATACTGAAAGATATCGGAGGGGAAACTTGAGGAGCGGTGGTCGGAGCGACCCCATTCTGGACCGACTCTGGTAAAAAATCATTCGTCCATTTCGAAGGTCGTATCCTCTCTTTTCACGAATCGTGGGGACTTTTAGAACTCTCTAGTATGTAAAAAAAAATATATACTGAAAGATATCGGAAGGGAAACTTGAGGAGCGGTGGTCGGAGCGACCCCATTCTGGACAGACTTTGGTAAAAAATCATTCGTCCAATTCGAATGTCGTGTCGTCTCTATTGACGAATCGTGATGACTTTTAGGATTCTCTATTATGTAAAAAAAAATATAAACCGAAAGATATCGGAAGAGAAACTTGAGGAGCGATGGTCAGAGCGACCCCATTCTGGACCGACTTTGCTAAAAAATCATTCGTCCAATTCAAAGTTCGTATTCTCTTTTTCGGCGAATCGTGGTGACTTTAAGGACTCTTTAGTATGTGTAAAAAAATATAAACCGAAAGATCTCAGAAGGGAAACTTGAGGAGCGGTGGTCAGAGCGACCCCATTCCGGACCGACATTGGTAAAAATCTTTCGTTTAATTCGAAGGTCGTATCCTCTTTTTTAACGAATCGTGATGTCTTTTAGAACTCTCTAGTATGTAAAAAAAAATATAAACCGAAAGATATCGGAAGGGAAACTTGAGGAGCGGTGGTCAGAGCGACCCCATTCCGGACCGACATTGGTAAAAATCTTTCGTTTAATTCGAAGGTCGTATCCTCTTTTTTAACGAATCGTGATGTCTTTTAGAACTCTCTAGTATGTAAAAAAAAATATAAACCGAACGATATCGGAAGGGAAACTTGAAGAGCGGTGGTCGGAGCGAACCATTCTGGACCGACTTTGCTAAAAAATCATTCGTCCATTTCGAAGGTCGTATCCTCTTTTTTAACGAATCGTGGTGACTTTTAGTACTCTCTAGTATGTTAAAAAAAAATATAAACTCAAAGATATCGGAAGGGAAACTTGAGGAGCGGTGGTCGGAGCGACCCCATTCTGGACCGACTTTGGTAAAAAATCATTCGTTCAATTCGAAGGTCGTGTCGTCTTTATTGACGAATCGTGATGACTTTTAGGACTCTCTAGTATGTAAAAAAAAATATAAACCGAAAGATATCGAAAGTGAAACTTGAGGAGCGATGGTCACAGCGACCCCATTCTGGACCGACTTTGCTAAAAAATCATTCGTCCAATTCAAAGGTCGTATTTTCTTTTTCGGCGGATCGCGGTGACTTTTACGACACTTTAGTATGTGTAAAAAAATATAAACCGAAAGATATCAGAAGGGAAACTTGAGGAGCGGTGGTCAGAGCGACCCCATTCTGGACCGACATTGGTAAAAATCTTTCGTTCAATTCGAAGGTCGTATCCACTTTTTTAGCGAATCGTTATGACTTTTAGGACTTTCTAGTATGTAAAAAAAAATATAAACTGAAAGATATCGGAAGGGAAACTTAAGGAGCGGAGGTCGGCGCGACCCCATTCTGGACCGACTATGGTAAAAATCTTTCGTTCAATTCGAAGGTCGTATCCTCTTTTTTAACGAATCGTGATGACTTTTAGGACTCTTTAGGATGTGTAAAAAAATATAAACCGAAAGATATCAGAAGGGAAATTTGACGCGCGATGGTCAGAGCGACCCCATTCCGGACCGACTTTGGTAAAAATCTTTCGTTCAATTCGAAGGTCGTATCCTCTTTTTTAACGAATCGTGATGACTTTTAGGACTCTCTAGTATGTAAAAAAAAATATAAACCGAAAGATATCGGAAGGGAAACTTGAAGAGCGGTGGTCGGAGCGAACCATTCTGGACCAACTTTGCTAAAAAATCATTCGTCCATTTCGAAGGTGGTATCCTCTTTTTTAACGAATCGTGATGACTTTTGGGACTATGTAGTATGTGAAGAAAAATTGAAACCGAAAGATATCAGAAGGGAAACTTGAAGAGCGGTGGTCAGAGCGACCCCATTCCGGACCGACTTTTGTAAAAATCTTTCGTTCAATTCGAAGGTCGTATCCTCTTTTTTAACGAATCGTGATGACCTTTAGGACTCTCTAGTGTGTAAAAAAAAATATGAACCGAAAGATATCGGAAGAGAAACTTGAGGAGCGATGGTCAGAGCGACCCCATTCTGGACCGACTTTGCTAAAAAATCATTCGTCCAATTCAAAGGTCGTATTCTCTTTTTCGGGGAATCGTGGTGACTTTAAGGACTCTTTAGTATGTGTAAAAAAATATAAACCGAAAGATATCAGAAGGGAAACTTGACGAGCGGTGGTCAGAGCGACCCCATTCCGGACCGACATTGGTAAAAATCTTTCATTTAATTCGAAGGTCGTATCCTCTTTTTTAACGAATCGTGATGACTTTTAGGACTCTGTAGTATGTAAAAAAAAATATAAACCGAAAGATATCGGAAGGGAAACTTGAAGAGCGGTGGTCGGAGCGAACCATTCTGGACCGACTTTGCTAAAAAATCATTCGTCCATTTCGAAGGTCGTATCCTCTTTTCTAACGAATCGTGGTGACATTTAGAACTCTCTAGTATGTTAAAAAAAAATATAAACTCAAAGATATCGGAAGGGAAACTTGAGGAGCGGTGGTCGGAGCGACCCCATTCTGGACCGACTTTGGTAAAAAATCATTCGTTCAATTCGAAGGTCGTGTCGTCTTTATTGACGAATCGTGATGACTTTTAGGACTCTCTAGTATGTAAAAAAAAATATAAACCGAAAGATATCGAAAGTGAAACTTGAGGAGCGATGGTCAGAGCGACCCCATTCTGGACCGACTTTGCTAAAAAACCATTCGTCCAATTCAAAGGTCGTATTCTCTTTTTCGGCGAATCGAGGTGACTTTTAGGACTCTCTAGTATGTAAAAAAAAAAATAAACCGCAAGATATCGGAAGAGAAACTTGAGGAGCGATGGTCAGAACGACCCCATTCTGGACCGACTTTGCTAAAAAATCATTCGTCCAATTCAAAGGTCGTATTCTCTTTTTCGGCGAATCGTGGTAACTTTTAGGACTCTCTAGTATGTAAAAAAAATATAAACGGAAAGATATCGAAAGTGAAACTTGAGGAGCGATGGTCAGAGCGACCCCATTCTGGACCGACTTTGCTAAAAAATCATTCGTCCAATTCAGAGGTCGTATTCTCTTTTTCGGCGAATCGCGGTGACTTTTCAGACTCTTTAGTATGTGTAAAAAAATATAAACCGAAAGATATCAGAAGGGAAACTTGAGGAGCGGTGGTCAGAGCGACCCCATTCCGGACCGACATTGGTAAAAATATTTCATTCAATTCGAAGGTCGTATCCACTTTTTTAGCGAATCGTGATGACTTTTAGGACTTTCTAGTATGTAAAAAAAAATATAAACTGAAAGTTATCGGAAGGGAAACTTAAGGAGCGGAGGTCGGAGCGAACCCATTCTGGACCGACTATGGTAAAAATCTTTCGTTCAATTCGAAGGTCGTATCCTCTTTTTTAACGAATCGTGATGACTTTTACGACTCTTTAGGATGTGTAAAAAAATATAAACCGAAAGATATCAGATGGGAAACTTGAAGAGCGGTGGTCAGAGCGACCCCATTCCGGACCGACGTGGGTAAAAATATTTCGTTCAATTCGAAGGTCGTATCCTCTTTTTTAACGAATCGTGATGACTTTTAGGACTCTCTAGTGTGTAATAAAAAATATAAACCGAAAAATATCGGAAGAGAAACTTGAGGAGCGATGGTCAGAGCGACCCCATTCTGGACCGATTTTGGTAAAAAATCATTCGTCCAATTCGAAGGTCGTGTCGTCTTTATTGACGATTCGTGATGACTTTTAGGACTCTCTAGTATGTAAAAAAAAATATATACTGAAAGATATCGGAAGGGAAACTTGTAGAGCGGTGGTCGGAGCGAACCATTCTGGACCGACTTTGCTAAAAAATCTTTCGTCCATTTCGAAGGTCGTATCCTCTTTTTTAACGAATCGTGATGACTTTTAGGACTCTCTAGTATGTAAAAAAAAATATATACTGAAAGATATCGGAGGGGCAACTTGAGGAGCGGTGGTCGGAGCGACCCCATTCTGGACCGACTCTGGTAAAAAATCATTCGTCCATTTCGAAGGTCGTATCCTCTCTTTTAACGAATCGTGGTGACTTTTAGGACTCTCTAGTATGTAAAAAAAAATATATACTGAAAGAGATCGGAGGGGAAACTTGAGGAGCGGTGGTCGGAGCTACCCCATTCTGGACCGACTCTGGTAAAAAATCATTCGTCCATTTCGAAGGTCGTATCCTCTCTTTTAACGAATCGTGATGACTTTTAGGACTCTCTAGTATGTAAAAAAAAATATAAACCGAAAGATGTCGGAAGGGAAACTTGTAGAGCGGTGGTCGGAGCGAACCATTCTGGACCGACTTTGCTAAAAAATCATTCGTCCAATTCGAAGGTCGTGTCGTCTTTATTGACGAATCGTGATGACTTTAAGGACTCTCTAGTATGTAAAAAAAAATATAAACCGAAAGATATCGGAAGAGAAACTTGAGGAGCGATGGTCAGAGCGACCCCATTCTGGACCGACTTTGGTAAAAAATCATTCGTCCAATTCAAAGGTCGTATTCTCTTTTTCGGCGAATCGCGGTAACTTTTAGGACTCTCTAGTATGTAAAAAAAATATAAACCGAAAGATATCGAAAGTGAAACTTGAGGAGCGATGGTCAGAGCGACCCCATTCTGGACCGACTTTGCTAAAAAATCATTCGTCCAATTCAAAGGTCGTATTCTCTTTTTTGGCGAATCGCGGTGACTTTTAGGACTCTTTAGTATGTGTAAAAAAATATGAACCGAAAGATATCAGAAGGGAAACTTGAGGAGCGGTGGTCAGAGCGATCCCATTCCGGACCGACATTGGTAAAAATCTTTCGTTCAATTCGAAGGTCGTATCCACTTTTTTAGCGAATCGTGATGACTTTTAGGACTTTCTAGTATATAAAAAAAAATATAAACCGAAAGATATCAGAAGGGAAACTTGAAGAGCGGTGGTCGGAGCGAACCATTCTGGACCGACTTTGCTAAAAAATCATTCGTCCATTTCGAAGGTCGTATCCTCTTTTCTAACGAATCGTGGTGACTTTTAGAACTCTCTAGTATGTTGAAAAAATATATAAACTCAAAGATGTCGGAAGGGAAACTTGTAGAGCGGTGGTCGGAGCGACCCCATTCTGGACCGACTTTGGTAAAAAATCATTCGTTCAATTCGAAGGTCGTGTCGTCTTTATTGACGAATCGTGATGACTTTTAGGACTCTCTAGTATGTAAAAAAAAATATAAACCGAAAGATATCGAAAGTGAAACTTGAGGAGCGATGGTCAGAGCGACCATTCTGGACCGACTTTGCTAAAAAATCATTCGTCCAATTCAAAGGTCGTATTCTCTTTTTCGGCGAATCGCGGTGACTTTTAGGACTCTCTAGTATGTAAAAAAAAATATAAACCGAAAGATATCGGAAGAGAAACTTGAGGAGCGATGGTCAGAGCGACCCCATTCTGGACCGACTTTGCTAAAAAATCATTCGTCCAATTCGAAGGTCGTGTCGTCTTTATTGACGAATCGTGATGACTTTTAGGACTCTCTAGTATGTAAAAAAAAATATATACTGAAAGATATCGGAGGGGCAACTTGAGGAGCGGTGGTCGGAGCGACCCCATTCTGGACCGACTCTGGTAAAAAATCATTCGTCCATTTCGAAGGTCGTATCCTCTCTTTTAACGAATCGTGGTGACTTTTAGGACTCTCTAGTATGTAAAAAAAAATATATACTGAAAGAGATCGGAGGGGAAACTTGAGGAGCGGTGGTCGGAGCTACCCCATTCTGGACCGACTCTGGTAAAAAATCATTCGTCCATTTCGAAGGTCGTATCCTCTCTTTTAACGAATCGTGATGACTTTTAGGACTCTCTAGTATGTAAAAAAAAATATAAACCGAAAGATGTCGGAAGGGAAACTTGTAGAGCGGTGGTAGGAGCGAACCATTCTGGACCGACTTTGCTAAAAAATCATTCGTCCAATTCGAAGGTCGTGTCGTCTTTATTGACGAATCGTGATGACTTTAAGGACTCTCTAGTATGTAAAAAAAAATATAAACCGAAAGATATCGGAAGAGAAACTTGAGGAGCGATGGTCAGAGCGACCCCATTCTGGACCGACTTTGGTAAAAAATCATTCGTCCAATTCAAAGGTCGTATTCTCTTTTTCGGCGAATCGCGGTAACTTTTAGGACTCTCTAGTATGTAAAAAAAATATAAACCGAAAGATATCGAAAGTGAAACTTGAGGAGCGATGGTCAGAGCGACCCCATTCTGGACCGATTTTGGTAAAAAATCATTCGTCCAATTCGAAGGTTGTGTCGTCTTTATTGACGATTCGTGATGACTTTTAGGACTCTCTAGTATGTAAAAAAAAATATATACTGAAAGATATCGGAAGGGAAACTTGTAGAGCGGTGGTCGGAGCGAACCATTCTGGACCGACTTTGCTAAAAAATCTTTCGTCCATTTCGAAGGTCGTATCCTCTTTTTTAACGAATCGTGATGACTTTTGGGACTATGTAGTATGTGAAGAAAAATAGAAACCGAAGGATATCAGAAGGGAAACTTGAAGATCGGTGGTCAGAGCGACCCCATTCCGGACCGACGTGGGTAAAAATCTTTCGTCCAATTCGAAGGTCGTGTCGTCTTTATTGACGAATCGTGATGACTTTTAGGACTCTCTAGTATGTAAAAAAAAATATAAACCGAAAGATATCGGAAGAGAAACTTGAGGAGCGATGGTCAGAGCGACCCCATTCTGGACCGACTTTGCTAAAAAATCATTCGTCCAATTCAAAGGTCGTATTCTCTTTTTCGGCGAATCGCGGTAACTTTTAGGACTCTCTAGTATGTAAAAAAAATATAAACCGAATGATATCGGAAGCGAAACTTGAGAAGCGGTGGTCGGAGCGACCCCATTCTGGACCGACTTTGGTAAAAATCTTTCGTTCAATTTGAAGGTCGTATCCTCTTTTTTAACGAATCGTAATGACTTTCAGGACTCTGTAGTATGTAAAAAAAAATATAAACCGAAAGATATCGGAAGAAAAACTTGAGGAGCGATGGTCAGAGCGACCCCAATCTGGACCGACTTTGCTAAAAAATCATTCATCCAATTCAAAGTTCGTATTCTCTTTTTCGGCGAATCGTGGTGACTTTAAGGACTCCTTAGTATGTGTAAAAAAATATAAACCGAAAGATATCAGAAGGGAAACTTGAGGAGCGGTGGTCAGAGCGACCCCATTCCGGACCGACATTGGTAAAAATCTTTCGTTTAATTCGAAGGTCGTATCCTCTTTTTTAACGAGTCGTGATGACTTTTGGCACTATCTAGTATGTGAAGAACAATAGAAACCGAAAGATATCGGAAGGTAAACTTGAGGAGCGGTGGTCAGAGCGACCCCATTCCGGACCGACATTGGTAAAAATCTTTCGTTCAATTCGAAGGTCGTATCCTCTTTTTTAACGAATCGTGATGACTTTTAGGACTCTCTAGTGTGTAAAAAAAAATCTAAACCGAAAGATATCGGAAGAGGAACTTGAGGAGCGATGGTCAGAGCGACCCCATTCTGGCCCGACTTTGGTAAAAAATCATTCGTCCAATTCGAAGGTCGTGTCGTCTTTATTGACGAATCGTGATGACTTTTAGGACTCTCTAGTATGTAAAAAAAAATATATACTGAAAGATATCGGAGGGGCAACTTGAGGAGCGGTGGTCGGAGCGACCCCATTCTGGACCGACTCTGGTAAAAAATCATTCGTCCATTTCGAAGGTCGTATCCTCTCTTTTAACGAATCGTGGTGACTTTTAGGACTCTCTAGTATGTAAAAAAAAATATATACTGAAAGAGATCGGAGGGGAAACTTGAGGAGCGGTGGTCGGAGCTACCCCATTCTGGACCGACTCTGGTAAAAAATCATTCGTCCATTTCGAAGGTCGTATCCTCTCTTTTAACGAATCGTGATGACTTTTAGGACTCTCTAGTATGTAAAAAAAAATATAAACCGAAAGATGTCGGAAGGGAAACTTGTAGAGCGGTGGTCGGAGCGAACCATTCTGGACCGACTTTGCTAAAAAATCATTCGTCCAATTCGAAGGTCGTGTCGTCTTTATTGACGAATCGTGATGACTTTAAGGACTCTCTAGTATGTAAAAAAAAATATAAACCGAAAGATATCGGAAGAGAAACTTGAGGAGCGATGGTCAGAGCGACCCCATTCTGGACCGACTTTGGTAAAAAATCATTCGTCCAATTCAAAGGTCGTATTCTCTTTTTCGGCGAATCGCGGTAACTTTTAGGACTCTCTAGTATGTAAAAAAAATATAAACCGAAAGATATCGAAAGTGAAACTTGAGGAGCGATGGTCAGAGCGACCCCATTCTGGACCGACTTTGCTAAAAAATCATTCGTCCAATTCAAAGGTCGTATTCTCTTTTTTGGCGAATCGCGGTGACTTTTAGGACTCTTTAGTATGTGTAAAAAAATATGAACCGAAAGATATCAGAAGGGAAACTTGAGGAGCGGTGGTCAGAGCGATCCCATTCCGGACCGACATTGGTAAAAATCTTTCGTTCAATTCGAAGGTCGTATCCACTTTTTTAGCGAATCGTGATGACTTTTAGGACTTTCTAGTATATAAAAAAAAATATAAACCGAAAGATATCAGAAGGGAAACTTGAAGAGCGGTGGTCGGAGCGAACCATTCTGGACCGACTTTGCTAAAAAATCATTCGTCCATTTCGAAGGTCGTATCCTCTTTTCTAACGAATCGTGGTGACTTTTAGAACTCTCTAGTATGTTGAAAAAATATATAAACTCAAAGATGTCGGAAGGGAAACTTGTAGAGCGGTGGTCGGAGCGACCCCATTCTGGACCGACTTTGGTAAAAAATCATTCGTTCAATTCGAAGGTCGTGTCGTCTTTATTGACGAATCGTGATGACTTTTAGGACTCTCTAGTATGTAAAAAAAAATATAAACCGAAAGATATCGAAAGTGAAACTTGAGGAGCGATGGTCAGAGCGACCATTCTGGACCGACTTTGCTAAAAAATCATTCGTCCAATTCAAAGGTCGTATTCTCTTTTTCGGCGAATCGCGGTGACTTTTAGGACTCTCTAGTATGTAAAAAAAAATATAAACCGAAAGATATCGGAAGAGAAACTTGAGGAGCGATGGTCAGAGCGACCCCATTCTGGACCGACTTTGCTAAAAAATCATTCGTCCAATTCGAAGGTCGTGTCGTCTTTATTGACGAATCGTGATGACTTTTAGGACTCTCTAGTATGTAAAAAAAAATATATACTGAAAGATATCGGAGGGGCAACTTGAGGAGCGGTGGTCGGAGCGACCCCATTCTGGACCGACTCTGGTAAAAAATCATTCGTCCATTTCGAAGGTCGTATCCTCTCTTTTAACGAATCGTGGTGACTTTTAGGACTCTCTAGTATGTAAAAAAAAATATATACTGAAAGAGATCGGAGGGGAGACTTGAGGAGCGGTGGTCGGAGCTACCCCATTCTGGACCGACTCTGGTAAAAAATCATTCGTCCATTTCGAAGGTCGTATCCTCTCTTTTAACGAATCGTGATGACTTTTAGGACTCTCTAGTATGTAAAAAAAAATATAAACCGAAAGATGTCGGAAGGGAAACTTGTAGAGCGGTGGTAGGAGCGAACCATTCTGGACCGACTTTGCTAAAAAATCATTCGTCCAATTCGAAGGTCGTGTCGTCTTTATTGACGAATCGTGATGACTTTAAGGACTCTCTAGTATGTAAAAAAAAATATAAACCGAAAGATATCGGAAGAGAAACTTGAGGAGCGATGGTCAGAGCGACCCCATTCTGGACCGACTTTGGTAAAAAATCATTCGTCCAATTCAAAGGTCGTATTCTCTTTTTCGGCGAATCGCGGTAACTTTTAGGACTCTCTAGTATGTAAAAAAAATATAAACCGAAAGATATCGAAAGTGAAACTTGAGGAGCGATGGTCAGAGCGACCCCATTCTGGACCGATTTTGGTAAAAAATCATTCGTCCAATTCGAAGGTTGTGTCGTCTTTATTGACGATTCGTGATGACTTTTAGGACTCTCTAGTATGTAAAAAAAAATATATACTGAAAGATATCGGAAGGGAAACTTGTAGAGCGGTGGTCGGAGCGAACCATTCTGGACCGACTTTGCTAAAAAATCTTTCGTCCATTTCGAAGGTCGTATCCTCTTTTTTAACGAATCGTGATGACTTTTGGGACTATGTAGTATGTGAAGAAAAATAGAAACCGAAGGATATCAGAAGGGAAACTTGAAGATCGGTGGTCAGAGCGACCCCATTCCGGACCGACGTGGGTAAAAATCTTTCGTCCAATTCGAAGGTCGTGTCGTCTTTATTGACGAATCGTGATGACTTTTAGGACTCTCTAGTATGTAAAAAAAAATATAAACCGAAAGATATCGGAAGAGAAACTTGAGGAGCGATGGTCAGAGCGACCCCATTCTGGACCGACTTTGCTAAAAAATCATTCGTCCAATTCAAAGGTCGTATTCTCTTTTTCGGCGAATCGCGGTAACTTTTAGGACTCTCTAGTATGTAAAAAAAATATAAACCGAATGATATCGGAAGCGAAACTTGAGAAGCGGTGGTCGGAGCGACCCCATTCTGGACCGACTTTGGTAAAAATCTTTCGTTCAATTTGAAGGTCGTATCCTCTTTTTTAACGAATCGTAATGACTTTCAGGACTCTGTAGTATGTAAAAAAAAATATAAACCGAAAGATATCGGAAGAAAAACTTGAGGAGCGATGGTCAGAGCGACCCCAATCTGGACCGACTTTGCTAAAAAATCATTCATCCAATTCAAAGTTCGTATTCTCTTTTTCGGCGAATCGTGGTGACTTTAAGGACTCCTTAGTATGTGTAAAAAAATATAAACCGAAAGATATCAGAAGGGAAACTTGAGGAGCGGTGGTCAGAGCGACCCCATTCCGGACCGACATTGGTAAAAATCTTTCGTTTAATTCGAAGGTCGTATCCTCTTTTTTAACGAGTCGTGATGACTTTTGGCACTATCTAGTATGTGAAGAACAATAGAAACCGAAAGATATCGGAAGGTAAACTTGAGGAGCGGTGGTCAGAGCGACCCCATTCCGGACCGACATTGGTAAAAATCTTTCGTTCAATTCGAAGGTCGTATCCTCTTTTTTAACGAATCGTGATGACTTTTAGGACTCTCTAGTGTGTAAAAAAAAATCTAAACCGAAAGATATCGGAAGAGGAACTTGAGGAGCGATGGTCAGAGCGACCCCATTCTGGCCCGACTTTGGTAAAAAATCATTCGTCCAATTCGAAGGTCGTGTCGTCTTTATTGACGAATCGTGATGACTTTTAGGACTCTCTAGTATGTAAAAAAAAATATATACTGAAAGATATCGGAGGGGCAACTTGAGGAGCGGTGGTCGGAGCGACCCCATTCTGGACCGACTCTGGTAAAAAATCATTCGTCCATTTCGAAGGTCGTATCCTCTCTTTTAACGAATCGTGGTGACTTTTAGGACTCTCTAGTATGTAAAAAAAAATATATACTGAAAGAGATCGGAGGGGAAACTTGAGGAGCGGTGGTCGGAGCTACCCCATTCTGGACCGACTCTGGTAAAAAATCATTCGTCCATTTCGAAGGTCGTATCCTCTCTTTTAACGAATCGTGATGACTTTTAGGACTCTCTAGTATGTAAAAAAAAATATAAACCGAAAGATTTCGGAAGGGAAACTTGTAGAGCGGTGGTCGGAGCGAACCATTCTGGACCGACTTTGCTAAAAAATCATTCGTCCAATTCGAAGGTCGTGTCGTCTTTATTGACGAATCGTGATGACTTTAAGGACTCTCTAGTATGTAAAAAAAAATATAAACCGAAAGATATCGGAAGAGAAACTTGAGGAGCGATGGTCAGAGCGACCCCATTCTGGACCGACTTTGGTAAAAAATCATTCGTCCAATTCAAAGGTCGTATTCTCTTTTTCGGCGAATCGCGGTAACTTTTAGGACTCTCTAGTATGTAAAAAAAATATAAACCGAAAGATATCGAAAGTGAAACTTGAGGAGCGATGGTCAGAGCGACCCCATTCTGGACCGACTTTGCTAAAAAATCATTCGTCCAATTCAAAGGTCGTATTCTCTTTTTTGGCGAATCGCGGTGACTTTTAGGACTCTTTAGTATGTGTAAAAAAATATGAACCGAAAGATATCAGAAGGGAAATTTGAGGAGCGGTGGTCAGAGCGATCCCATTCCGGACCGACATTGGTAAAAATCTTTCGTTCAATTCGAAGGTCGTATCCACTTTTTTAGCGAATCGTGATGACTTTTAGGACTTTCTAGTATATAAAAAAAAATATAAACCGAAAGATATCAGAAGGGAAACTTGAAGAGCGGTGGTCGGAGCGAACCATTCTGGACCGACTTTGCTAAAAAATCATTCGTCCATTTCGAAGGTCGTATCCTCTTTTCTAACGAATCGTGGTGACTTTTAGAACTCTCTAGTATGTTGAAAAAATATATAAACTCAAAGATGTCGGAAGGGAAACTTGTAGAGCGGTGGTCGGAGCGACCCCATTCTGGACCGACTTTGGTAAAAAATCATTCGTTCAATTCGAAGGTCGTGTCGTCTTTATTGACGAATCGTGATGACTTTTAGGACTCTCTAGTATGTAAAAAAAAATATAAACCGAAAGATATCGAAAGTGAAACTTGAGGAGCGATGGTCAGAGCGACCATTCTGGACCGACTTTGCTAAAAAATCATTCGTCCAATTCAAAGGTCGTATTCTCTTTTTCGGCGAATCGCGGTGACTTTTAGGACTCTCTAGTATGTAAAAAAAAATATAAACCGAAAGATATCGGAAGAGAAACTTGAGGAGCGATGGTCAGAGCGACCCCATTCTGGACCGACTTTGCTAAAAAATCATTCGTCCAATTCGAAGGTCGTGTCGTCTTTATTGACGAATCGTGATGACTTTTAGGACTCTCTAGTATGTAAAAAAAAATATATACTGAAAGATATCGGAGGGGCAACTTGAGGAGCGGTGGTCGGAGCGACCCCATTCTGGACCGACTCTGGTAAAAAATCATTCGTCCATTTCGAAGGTCGTATCCTCTCTTTTAACGAATCGTGGTGACTTTTAGGACTCTCTAGTATGTAAAAAAAAATATATACTGAAAGAGATCGGAGGGGAAACTTGAGGAGCGGTGGTCGGAGCTACCCCATTCTGGACCGACTCTGGTAAAAAATCATTCGTCCATTTCGAAGGTCGTATCCTCTCTTTTAACGAATCGTGATGACTTTTAGGACTCTCTAGTATGTAAAAAAAAATATAAACCGAAAGATGTCGGAAGGGAAACTTGTAGAGCGCTGGTAGGAGCGAACCATTCTGGACCGACTTTGCTAAAAAATCATTCGTCCAATTCGAAGGTCGTGTCGTCTTTATTGACGAATCGTGATGACTTTAAGGACTCTCTAGTATGTAAAAAAAAATATAAACCGAAAGATATCGGAAGAGCAACTTGAGGAGCGATGGTCAGAGCGACCCCATTCTGGACCGACTTTGGTAAAAAATCATTCGTCCAATTCAAAGGTCGTATTCTCTTTTTCGGCGAATCGCGGTAACTTTTAGGACTCTCTAGTATGTAAAAAAAATATAAACCGAAAGATATCGAAAGTGAAACTTGAGGAGCGATGGTCAGAGCGACCCCATTCTGGACCGACTTTGCTAAAAAATCATTCGTCCAATTCAAAGGTCGTATTCTCTTTTTTGGCGAATCGCGGTGACTTTTAGGACTCTTTAGTATGTGTAAAAAAATATGAACCGAAAGATATCAGAAGGGAAACTTGAGGAGCGGTGGTCAGAGCGACCCCATTCCGGACCGACATTGGTAAAAATCTTTCGTTCAATTCGAAGGTCGTATCCACTTTTTTAGTGAATCGTGATGACTTTTAGGACTTTCTAGTATATAAAAAAAAATATAAACCGAAAGATATCAGAAGGGAAACTTGAAGAGCGGTGGTCGGAGCGAACCATTCTGGACCGACTTTGCTAAAAAATCATTCGTCCATTTCAAAGGTCGTATCCTCTTTTCTAACGAATCGTGGTGACTTTTAGAACTCTCTAGTATGTTGAAAAAATATATAAACTCAAAGATGTCGGAAGGGAAACTTGTAGAGCGGTGGTCGGAGCGACCCCATTCTGGACCGACTTTGGTAAAAAATCATTCGTTCAATTCGAAGGTCGTGTCGTCTTTATTGACGAATCGTGATGACTTTTAGGACTCTCTAGTATGTAAAAAAAAATATAAACCGAAAGATATCGAAAGTGAAACTTGAGGAGCGATGGTCAGAGCGACCATTCTGGACCGACTTTGCTAAAAAATCATTCGTCCAATTCAAAGGTCGTATTCTCTTTTTCGGCGAATCGCGGTGACTTTTAGGACTCTCTAGTATGTAAAAAAAAATATAAACCGAAAGATATCGGAAGAGAAACTTGAGGAGCGATGGTCAGAGCGACCCCATTCTGGACCGACTTTGCTAAAAAATCATTCGTCCAATTCAAAGGTCGTATTCTCTTTTTCGGCGAATCGCGGGAACTTTTAGGACTCTCTAGTATGTAAAAAAAATATAAACGGAAAGATATCGAAAGTGAAACTTGAGGAGCGATGGTCAGAGCGACCCCATTGTGGACCGACTTTGCTGAAAAATCATTCGTCCAATTCAAAGGTCGTATTCTCTTTTTCGGCGAATCGAGGTGACTTTTAGGACTCTCTAGTATGTAAAAAAAAATATAAACCGAAAGATATCAGAAGGGAAACTTGAAGAGCGGTGGTCAGAGCGACCCCATTCCGGACCGACATTGGTAAAAATCTTTCGTCCATTTCGAAGATCGTATCCTCTTTTTTAACGAATCGTGATGACTTTTGGGACTCTCTAGTATGTAAAAAAAAATATGAACCGAAAGATATCAGAAGGGAAACTTGAGGAGCGGTGGTCAGAGCGACCCTTTTCAGGACCGACTTTGGTAAAAATCTTTCGTTCAATTCGAAGGTCATATCCTCTTTTTTAACGAATCATGATGGCTTTTAGGACTCTCTAGTATGTAAAAAAAATATAAACCGAAAGATATCGGAAGAGAAAGTTGAGTAGCGATGGTCAGAGCGACCCCATTCTGGACCGACTTTGCTAAAACATCATTCGCCCAATTCAAAGGTCGTATTCTCTTTTTCGGCGAATCGCGGTGACTTTTAGGACTCTTTAGTATGTGTAAAAAAATATAAACCGAAAGATATCAGAAGGGAAACTTGAGGAGCGGTGGTCAGAGCGACCCCATTCCGGACCGACATTGGTAAAAATCTTTCGTTCAATTCGAAGGTCATATCCTCTTTTTTAACGAATCATGATGGCTTTTAGGACTCTCTTGTATGTAAAAAAAATATAAACCGAAAGACATCGGAAGGGAAACTTGAAGAGCGGTGGTCGGAGCGAACCATTCTTGACTTACTTTGCTAAAAAATCATTCGTCCATTTCGAAGGTCGTATCCTCTTTTTAACGAATCGTGGTGACTTTTAGGACTCTCTAGCATGTAAAAAAAAATATAAACTGAAAGATATCGGAAGTAAAACTTGAGGAGCGGTGGTCGGAGCGACCCCATTCTGGACCGACTTTGGTAAAAAATTATTCGTCCAATTCGAAGGTCGTGTCGTCTTTATTGACGAATCGTGATGAGTTTTAGGACTCTCTAGTATGTAAAAAAAAATATAAACCGAAAGATATCGGAAGAGAAAGTTGAGGAGCGATGTCAGAGCGACCCCATTCTGGACCGACTTTGGTAAAAAATCATTCGTCCAATTCGAAGGTCGTGTCGTCTTTATTGACGAATCATGATGAGTTTTAGGACTCTCTAGTATGTAAAAAAAATATAAACCGAAAGATATTGGAAAGAGAAAGTTGAGGAGCGATGGTCAGAGCGACCCCATTCCGGACCGACATTGGTAAAAATCTTTCGTTCAATTCGAAGGTCGTATCCTCTTTTTTAACGAATCGTGATGACTTTTATGACTCTCTAGTATGTAAAAAAAAATATAAACCGAAAGATATCGGAAGGGAAACTTGAAGAGCGATGGTCGGAGCGAACCATTCAGGACCGACTTTGCTAAAAAATCATTCGTCCATTTCGAAGGTCGTATCCTCTTTTTTAATGAATCGTGATGACTTTTAGGACTCTCTAATATGTAAAAAAAAATATAAACTGAAAGATATCGGAAGGGAAACTTGAGGAGCGGTGGTCGGAGCGACCCCATTCTGGACCGACAATGGTAAAAATCTTTCGTTCAATTCGAAGGTCGTATCCTCTTTTTTAACGAATCGTGATGACTTTTAGGACTCTCTAGTATGTAAAAAAAAATATAAACTGAAAGATATCGGAACGGAAACTTGAGGCGCGATGGTCAGAGCGACCCCATTCCGGACCGACATTGGTAAAAATCTTTCGTTCAATTCGAAGGTCGTATCCTCTTTTTTAACGAATCGCGATGACTTTTTAGACACTCTAGTATGTGAAGAAAAATAGAAACAGAAAAATATCGGAAGGGAAACTCGAAGAGCGGTGGTCGGAGCGACCCCATTCTGGACCGACTTTGCTAAAAAATCATTCGTCCAATTCCAAGGTCGTATTCTCTTTTTGGCGAATCGTGGTGACTTGTAGGACTCTTTAGTATGTGAAAAAAAATATAAACCGAAAGATATGAGAAGGGAAACTTGAGGAGCGGTGGTCAGAGCGACCCCATTCCGGACCGACTTTGGTAAAAAGCTTTCGTTCAATTCGAAGGTCGTATCCTCTTTTTTAACGAATCGTGATGAATTTTAGGACTCTCTAGTATGTAAAAAAAAATATAAACCGAAAGATATCGGAAGGGAAACTTGAAGAGCGGTAGTCGGAGCGAACCATTCTGGATCGACTATGCTAAAAAATCATTCGTCCATTTCGATAGTCGTATCCTCTTTTTTAACGAATCGTGGTGACTTTTAGGTCTCTCTAGTATGTGAAGAAAAATAGAAACCGAAAAATATCGGAAGGGAAACTTGAAGAGCGGTGGTCGGAGCAACCCCATTCTGGAACGACTTTGCTAAAAAATCATTCGTCCAATTCCAAGGTCGTATTCTCTTTTTGGCGAATCGTGGTGACTTTTAGGACTCTTTAGTATGTGAAAAAAAATATAAACCGAAAGATATGAGAAGGGAAACTTGAGGAGCGGTGGTCAGAGCGACCCCATTCCGGACCGACATTGGTAAAAATCTTTCGTTTAATTGGAAGTTCGTATCCTCTTTTTTAACCAATTGTGATGACTTTTAGGACTCTCTAGTATGTAAAAACAAATATAAACCGAAAGATATCAGAAGGGAAACTTGAGGAGCGGTGGTCAGAGCGACCCCATGTCGGACCGACTTTGGTAAAAATCTTTCGTTCAATTCGAAGGTCATATCCTCTTTTTTAACGAATCATGATGGCTTTTAGGACTCTCCAGTATGTAAAAAAAATATAAACTGAAAGATATCGGAAGGGAAACTTGAAGAGCGGTGGTCGGAGCGAACCATTCTGGACTGACTTTGCTAAAAAATCATTCGTCCATTTCGAAGGTCGTATCCTCTTTTTAACGAATCGTGGTGACTTTTAGGACTCTGTAGTATGTAAACAAAAATATAAACTGAAAGATATCGGAAGTGAAACTTGAGGAGCGGTGGTCGGAGCAAACCATTCTGGACGGACTTTGCTAAAAAATCATTCGTCCATTTCGAAGGTCTTATCCTCTTTTCTAACGAATCGTGGTGACTTTTAGAACTCTCTAGTATGTTAAAAAAAATATAAACTCAAAGATATCGGAAGGGAAACTTGAGGAGCGGTGGTCGGAGCGACCCCATTCTGGACCGACTTTGGTAAAAAATCATTCGTTCAATTCGAAGGTCGTGTCGTCTTTATTGACGAATCGTGATGACTTTTAGGACTCTCTAGTATGTAAAAAAAATATAAACCTAAAGATATCGAAAGTGAAACTTGAGGAGCGATGGTCAGAGCGACCCCATTCTGGACCGACTTTGCTAAAAAATCATTCGTCCAATTCAAAGGTCGTATTCTCTTTTTCGGCGAATCGCGGTAACTTTTAGGACTCTCTAGTATGTAAAAAAAATATAAACGGAAAGATATCGAAAGTGAACCTTGAGGAGCGATGGTCAGAGCGACCCCATTCTGGACCGACTTTGCTAAAAAATCATTCGTCCATTTCAAAGGTCGTATTTTCTTTTTCGGCGAATCGCGGTGACTTTTCGGACTCTTTAGTATGTGTAAAAAAATATAAACCGAAAGATATCAGAAGGGAAACTTGAGGAGCGGTGGTCAGAGCGACCCCATTCCGGACCGACATTGGTAAAAATATTTCATTCAATTCGAAGGTCGTATCCACTTTTTTAGCGAATCGTGATGACTTTTAGGACTTTCTAGTATGTAAAAAAAAATATAAACTGAAAGATATCGGAAGGGAAACTTATGGAGCGGAGGTCGGAGCGAACCCATTCTGGACCGACTATGGTAAAAATCTTTCGTTCAATTCGAAGGTCGTATCCTCTTTTTTAACGAATCGTGATGACTTTTACGACTCTTTAGGATGTGTAAAAAAATATGAACCGAAAGATATCAGAAGGGAAACTTGAGGAGCGGTGGTCAGAGCGATCCCATTCCGGACCGACATTGGTAAAAATCTTTCGTTCAATTCGAAGGTCGTATCCACTTTTTTAGCGAATCGTGATGACTTTTAGGACTTTCTAGTATATAAAAAAAAATATAAACCGAAAGATATCAGAAGGGAAACTTGAAGAGCGGTGGTCGGAGCGAACCATTCTGGACCGACTTTGCTAAAAAATCATTCGTCCATTTCGAAGGTCGTATCCTCTTTTCTAACGAATCGTGGTGACTTTTAGAACTCTCTAGTATGTTGAAAAAATATATAAACTCAAAGATGTCGGAAGGGAAACTTGTAGAGCGGTGGTCGGAGCGACCCCATTCTGGACCGACTTTGGTAAAAAATCATTCGTTCAATTCGAAGGTCGTGTCGTCTTTATTGACGAATCGTGATGACTTTTAGGACTCTCTAGTATGTAAAAAAAAATATAAACCGAAAGATATCGAAAGTGAAACTTGAGGAGCGATGGTCAGAGCGACCATTCTGGACCGACTTTGCTAAAAAATCATTCGTCCAATTCAAAGGTCGTATTCTCTTTTTCGGCGAATCGCGGTGACTTTTAGGACTCTCTAGTATGTAAAAAAAAATATAAACCGAAAGATATCGGAAGAGAAACTTGAGGAGCGATGGTCAGAGCGACCCCATTCTGGACCGACTTTGCTAAAAAATCATTCGTCCAATTCGAAGGTCGTGTCGTCTTTATTGACGAATCGTGATGACTTTTAGGACTCTCTAGTATGTAAAAAAAAATATATACTGAAAGATATCGGAGGGGCAACTTGAGGAGCGGTGGTCGGAGCGACCCCATTCTGGACCGACTCTGGTAAAAAATCATTCGTCCATTTCGAAGGTCGTATCCTCTCTTTTAACGAATCGTGGTGACTTTTAGGACTCTCTAGTATGTAAAAAAAAATATATACTGAAAGAGATCGGAGGGGAGACTTGAGGAGCGGTGGTCGGAGCTACCCCATTCTGGACCGACTCTGGTAAAAAATCATTCGTCCATTTCGAAGGTCGTATCCTCTCTTTTAACGAATCGTGATGACTTTTAGGACTCTCTAGTATGTAAAAAAAAATATAAACCGAAAGATGTCGGAAGGGAAACTTGTAGAGCGGTGGTAGGAGCGAACCATTCTGGACCGACTTTGCTAAAAAATCATTCGTCCAATTCGAAGGTCGTGTCGTCTTTATTGACGAATCGTGATGACTTTAAGGACTCTCTAGTATGTAAAAAAAAATATAAACCGAAAGATATCGGAAGAGAAACTTGAGGAGCGATGGTCAGAGCGACCCCATTCTGGACCGACTTTGGTAAAAAATCATTCGTCCAATTCAAAGGTCGTATTCTCTTTTTCGGCGAATCGCGGTAACTTTTAGGACTCTCTAGTATGTAAAAAAAATATAAACCGAAAGATATCGAAAGTGAAACTTGAGGAGCGATGGTCAGAGCGACCCCATTCTGGACCGATTTTGGTAAAAAATCATTCGTCCAATTCGAAGGTTGTGTCGTCTTTATTGACGATTCGTGATGACTTTTAGGACTCTCTAGTATGTAAAAAAAAATATATACTGAAAGATATCGGAAGGGAAACTTGTAGAGCGGTGGTCGGAGCGAACCATTCTGGACCGACTTTGCTAAAAAATCTTTCGTCCATTTCGAAGGTCGTATCCTCTTTTTTAACGAATCGTGATGACTTTTGGGACTATGTAGTATGTGAAGAAAAATAGAAACCGAAGGATATCAGAAGGGAAACTTGAAGATCGGTGGTCAGAGCGACCCCATTCCGGACCGACGTGGGTAAAAATCTTTCGTCCAATTCGAAGGTCGTGTCGTCTTTATTGACGAATCGTGATGACTTTTAGGACTCTCTAGTATGTAAAAAAAAATATAAACCGAAAGATATCGGAAGAGAAACTTGAGGAGCGATGGTCAGAGCGACCCCATTCTGGACCGACTTTGCTAAAAAATCATTCGTCCAATTCAAAGGTCGTATTCTCTTTTTCGGCGAATCGCGGTAACTTTTAGGACTCTCTAGTATGTAAAAAAAATATAAACCGAATGATATCGGAAGCGAAACTTGAGAAGCGGTGGTCGGAGCGACCCCATTCTGGACCGACTTTGGTAAAAATCTTTCGTTCAATTTGAAGGTCGTATCCTCTTTTTTAACGAATCGTAATGACTTTCAGGACTCTGTAGTATGTAAAAAAAAATATAAACCGAAAGATATCGGAAGAAAAACTTGAGGAGCGATGGTCAGAGCGACCCCAATCTGGACCGACTTTGCTAAAAAATCATTCATCCAATTCAAAGTTCGTATTCTCTTTTTCGGCGAATCGTGGTGACTTTAAGGACTCCTTAGTATGTGTAAAAAAATATAAACCGAAAGATATCAGAAGGGAAACTTGAGGAGCGGTGGTCAGAGCGACCCCATTCCGGACCGACATTGGTAAAAATCTTTCGTTTAATTCGAAGGTCGTATCCTCTTTTTTAACGAGTCGTGATGACTTTTGGCACTATCTAGTATGTGAAGAACAATAGAAACCGAAAGATATCGGAAGGTAAACTTGAGGAGCGGTGGTCAGAGCGACCCCATTCCGGACCGACATTGGTAAAAATCTTTCGTTCAATTCGAAGGTCGTATCCTCTTTTTTAACGAATCGTGATGACTTTTAGGACTCTCTAGTGTGTAAAAAAAAATCTAAACCGAAAGATATCGGAAGAGGAACTTGAGGAGCGATGGTCAGAGCGACCCCATTCTGGCCCGACTTTGGTAAAAAATCATTCGTCCAATTCGAAGGTCGTGTCGTCTTTATTGACGAATCGTGATGACTTTTAGGACTCTCTAGTATGTAAAAAAAAATATATACTGAAAGATATCGGAGGGGCAACTTGAGGAGCGGTGGTCGGAGCGACCCCATTCTGGACCGACTCTGGTAAAAAATCATTCGTCCATTTCGAAGGTCGTATCCTCTCTTTTAACGAATCGTGGTGACTTTTAGGACTCTCTAGTATGTAAAAAAAAATATATACTGAAAGAGATCGGAGGGGAAACTTGAGGAGCGGTGGTCGGAGCTACCCCATTCTGGACCGACTCTGGTAAAAAATCATTCGTCCATTTCGAAGGTCGTATCCTCTCTTTTAACGAATCGTGATGACTTTTAGGACTCTCTAGTATGTAAAAAAAAATATAAACCGAAAGATTTCGGAAGGGAAACTTGTAGAGCGGTGGTCGGAGCGAACCATTCTGGACCGACTTTGCTAAAAAATCATTCGTCCAATTCGAAGGTCGTGTCGTCTTTATTGACGAATCGTGATGACTTTAAGGACTCTCTAGTATGTAAAAAAAAATATAAACCGAAAGATATCGGAAGAGAAACTTGAGGAGCGATGGTCAGAGCGACCCCATTCTGGACCGACTTTGGTAAAAAATCATTCGTCCAATTCAAAGGTCGTATTCTCTTTTTCGGCGAATCGCGGTAACTTTTAGGACTCTCTAGTATGTAAAAAAAATATAAACCGAAAGATATCGAAAGTGAAACTTGAGGAGCGATGGTCAGAGCGACCCCATTCTGGACCGACTTTGCTAAAAAATCATTCGTCCAATTCAAAGGTCGTATTCTCTTTTTTGGCGAATCGCGGTGACTTTTAGGACTCTTTAGTATGTGTAAAAAAATATGAACCGAAAGATATCAGAAGGGAAATTTGAGGAGCGGTGGTCAGAGCGATCCCATTCCGGACCGACATTGGTAAAAATCTTTCGTTCAATTCGAAGGTCGTATCCACTTTTTTAGCGAATCGTGATGACTTTTAGGACTTTCTAGTATATAAAAAAAAATATAAACCGAAAGATATCAGAAGGGAAACTTGAAGAGCGGTGGTCGGAGCGAACCATTCTGGACCGACTTTGCTAAAAAATCATTCGTCCATTTCGAAGGTCGTATCCTCTTTTCTAACGAATCGTGGTGACTTTTAGAACTCTCTAGTATGTTGAAAAAATATATAAACTCAAAGATGTCGGAAGGGAAACTTGTAGAGCGGTGGTCGGAGCGACCCCATTCTGGACCGACTTTGGTAAAAAATCATTCGTTCAATTCGAAGGTCGTGTCGTCTTTATTGACGAATCGTGATGACTTTTAGGACTCTCTAGTATGTAAAAAAAAATATAAACCGAAAGATATCGAAAGTGAAACTTGAGGAGCGATGGTCAGAGCGACCATTCTGGACCGACTTTGCTAAAAAATCATTCGTCCAATTCAAAGGTCGTATTCTCTTTTTCGGCGAATCGCGGTGACTTTTAGGACTCTCTAGTATGTAAAAAAAAATATAAACCGAAAGATATCGGAAGAGAAACTTGAGGAGCGATGGTCAGAGCGACCCCATTCTGGACCGACTTTGCTAAAAAATCATTCGTCCAATTCGAAGGTCGTGTCGTCTTTATTGACGAATCGTGATGACTTTTAGGACTCTCTAGTATGTAAAAAAAAATATATACTGAAAGATATCGGAGGGGCAACTTGAGGAGCGGTGGTCGGAGCGACCCCATTCTGGACCGACTCTGGTAAAAAATCATTCGTCCATTTCGAAGGTCGTATCCTCTCTTTTAACGAATCGTGGTGACTTTTAGGACTCTCTAGTATGTAAAAAAAAATATATACTGAAAGAGATCGGAGGGGAAACTTGAGGAGCGGTGGTCGGAGCTACCCCATTCTGGACCGACTCTGGTAAAAAATCATTCGTCCATTTCGAAGGTCGTATCCTCTCTTTTAACGAATCGTGATGACTTTTAGGACTCTCTAGTATGTAAAAAAAAATATAAACCGAAAGATGTCGGAAGGGAAACTTGTAGAGCGCTGGTAGGAGCGAACCATTCTGGACCGACTTTGCTAAAAAATCATTCGTCCAATTCGAAGGTCGTGTCGTCTTTATTGACGAATCGTGATGACTTTAAGGACTCTCTAGTATGTAAAAAAAAATATAAACCGAAAGATATCGGAAGAGCAACTTGAGGAGCGATGGTCAGAGCGACCCCATTCTGGACCGACTTTGGTAAAAAATCATTCGTCCAATTCAAAGGTCGTATTCTCTTTTTCGGCGAATCGCGGTAACTTTTAGGACTCTCTAGTATGTAAAAAAAATATAAACCGAAAGATATCGAAAGTGAAACTTGAGGAGCGATGGTCAGAGCGACCCCATTCTGGACCGACTTTGCTAAAAAATCATTCGTCCAATTCAAAGGTCGTATTCTCTTTTTTGGCGAATCGCGGTGACTTTTAGGACTCTTTAGTATGTGTAAAAAAATATGAACCGAAAGATATCAGAAGGGAAACTTGAGGAGCGGTGGTCAGAGCGACCCCATTCCGGACCGACATTGGTAAAAATCTTTCGTTCAATTCGAAGGTCGTATCCACTTTTTTAGTGAATCGTGATGACTTTTAGGACTTTCTAGTATATAAAAAAAAATATAAACCGAAAGATATCAGAAGGGAAACTTGAAGAGCGGTGGTCGGAGCGAACCATTCTGGACCGACTTTGCTAAAAAATCATTCGTCCATTTCAAAGGTCGTATCCTCTTTTCTAACGAATCGTGGTGACTTTTAGAACTCTCTAGTATGTTGAAAAAATATATAAACTCAAAGATGTCGGAAGGGAAACTTGTAGAGCGGTGGTCGGAGCGACCCCATTCTGGACCGACTTTGGTAAAAAATCATTCGTTCAATTCGAAGGTCGTGTCGTCTTTATTGACGAATCGTGATGACTTTTAGGACTCTCTAGTATGTAAAAAAAAATATAAACCGAAAGATATCGAAAGTGAAACTTGAGGAGCGATGGTCAGAGCGACCATTCTGGACCGACTTTGCTAAAAAATCATTCGTCCAATTCAAAGGTCGTATTCTCTTTTTCGGCGAATCGCGGTGACTTTTAGGACTCTCTAGTATGTAAAAAAAAATATAAACCGAAAGATATCGGAAGAGAAACTTGAGGAGCGATGGTCAGAGCGACCCCATTCTGGACCGACTTTGCTAAAAAATCATTCGTCCAATTCAAAGGTCGTATTCTCTTTTTCGGCGAATCGCGGGAACTTTTAGGACTCTCTAGTATGTAAAAAAAATATAAACGGAAAGATATCGAAAGTGAAACTTGAGGAGCGATGGTCAGAGCGACCCCATTGTGGACCGACTTTGCTGAAAAATCATTCGTCCAATTCAAAGGTCGTATTCTCTTTTTCGGCGAATCGAGGTGACTTTTAGGACTCTCTAGTATGTAAAAAAAAATATAAACCGAAAGATATCAGAAGGGAAACTTGAAGAGCGGTGGTCAGAGCGACCCCATTCCGGACCGACATTGGTAAAAATCTTTCGTCCATTTCGAAGATCGTATCCTCTTTTTTAACGAATCGTGATGACTTTTGGGACTCTCTAGTATGTAAAAAAAAATATGAACCGAAAGATATCAGAAGGGAAACTTGAGGAGCGGTGGTCAGAGCGACCCTTTTCAGGACCGACTTTGGTAAAAATCTTTCGTTCAATTCGAAGGTCATATCCTCTTTTTTAACGAATCATGATGGCTTTTAGGACTCTCTAGTATGTAAAAAAAATATAAACCGAAAGATATCGGAAGAGAAAGTTGAGTAGCGATGGTCAGAGCGACCCCATTCTGGACCGACTTTGCTAAAACATCATTCGCCCAATTCAAAGGTCGTATTCTCTTTTTCGGCGAATCGCGGTGACTTTTAGGACTCTTTAGTATGTGTAAAAAAATATAAACCGAAAGATATCAGAAGGGAAACTTGAGGAGCGGTGGTCAGAGCGACCCCATTCCGGACCGACATTGGTAAAAATCTTTCGTTCAATTCGAAGGTCATATCCTCTTTTTTAACGAATCATGATGGCTTTTAGGACTCTCTTGTATGTAAAAAAAATATAAACCGAAAGACATCGGAAGGGAAACTTGAAGAGCGGTGGTCGGAGCGAACCATTCTTGACTTACTTTGCTAAAAAATCATTCGTCCATTTCGAAGGTCGTATCCTCTTTTTAACGAATCGTGGTGACTTTTAGGACTCTCTAGCATGTAAAAAAAAATATAAACTGAAAGATATCGGAAGTAAAACTTGAGGAGCGGTGGTCGGAGCGACCCCATTCTGGACCGACTTTGGTAAAAAATCATTCGTCCAATTCGAAGGTCGTGTCGTCTTTATTGACGAATCGTGATGAGTTTTAGGACTCTCTAGTATGTAAAAAAAAATATAAACCGAAAGATATCGGAAGAGAAAGTTGAGGAGCGATGTCAGAGCGACCCCATTCTGGACCGACTTTGGTAAAAAATCATTCGTCCAATTCGAAGGTCGTGTCGTCTTTATTGACGAATCATGATGAGTTTTAGGACTCTCTAGTATGTAAAAAAAATATAAACCGAAAGATATTGGAAAGAGAAAGTTGAGGAGCGATGGTCAGAGCGACCCCATTCCGGACCGACATTGGTAAAAATCTTTCGTTCAATTCGAAGGTCGTATCCTCTTTTTTAACGAATCGTGATGACTTTTATGACTCTCTAGTATGTAAAAAAAAATATAAACCGAAAGATATCGGAAGGGAAACTTGAAGAGCGATGGTCGGAGCGAACCATTCAGGACCGACTTTGCTAAAAAATCATTCGTCCATTTCGAAGGTCGTATCCTCTTTTTTAATGAATCGTGATGACTTTTAGGACTCTCTAATATGTAAAAAAAAATATAAACTGAAAGATATCGGAAGGGAAACTTGAGGAGCGGTGGTCGGAGCGACCCCATTCTGGACCGACAATGGTAAAAATCTTTCGTTCAATTCGAAGGTCGTATCCTCTTTTTTAACGAATCGTGATGACTTTTAGGACTCTCTAGTATGTAAAAAAAAATATAAACTGAAAGATATCGGAACGGAAACTTGAGGCGCGATGGTCAGAGCGACCCCATTCCGGACCGACATTGGTAAAAATCTTTCGTTCAATTCGAAGGTCGTATCCTCTTTTTTAACGAATCGCGATGACTTTTTAGACACTCTAGTATGTGAAGAAAAATAGAAACAGAAAAATATCGGAAGGGAAACTCGAAGAGCGGTGGTCGGAGCGACCCCATTCTGGACCGACTTTGCTAAAAAATCATTCGTCCAATTCCAAGGTCGTATTCTCTTTTTGGCGAATCGTGGTGACTTGTAGGACTCTTTAGTATGTGAAAAAAAATATAAACCGAAAGATATGAGAAGGGAAACTTGAGGAGCGGTGGTCAGAGCGACCCCATTCCGGACCGACTTTGGTAAAAAGCTTTCGTTCAATTCGAAGGTCGTATCCTCTTTTTTAACGAATCGTGATGAATTTTAGGACTCTCTAGTATGTAAAAAAAAATATAAACCGAAAGATATCGGAAGGGAAACTTGAAGAACGGTAGTCGGAGCGAACCATTCTGGACCGACTATGCTAAAAAATCATTCGTCCATTTCGATAGTCGTATCCTCTTTTTTAACGAATCGTGGTGACTTTTAGGTCTCTCTAGTATGTGAAGAAAAATAGAAACCGAAAAATATCGGAAGGGAAACTTGAAGAGCGGTGGTCGGAGCAACCCCATTCTGGAACGACTTTGCTAAAAAATCATTCGTCCAATTCCAAGGTCGTATTCTCTTTTTGGCGAATCGTGGTGACTTTTAGGACTCTTTAGTATGTGAAAAAAAATATAAACCGAAAGATATGAGAAGGGAAACTTGAGGAGCGGTGGTCAGAGCGACCCCATTCCGGACCGACATTGGTAAAAATCTTTCGTTTAATTGGAAGTTCGTATCCTCTTTTTTAACCAATTGTGATGACTTTTAGGACTCTCTAGTATGTAAAAACAAATATAAACCGAAAGATATCAGAAGGGAAACTTGAGGAGCGGTGGTCAGAGCGACCCCATGTCGGACCGACTTTGGTAAAAATCTTTCGTTCAATTCGAAGGTCATATCCTCTTTTTTAACGAATCATGATGGCTTTTAGGACTCTCCAGTATGTAAAAAAAATATAAACTGAAAGATATCGGAAGGGAAACTTGAAGAGCGGTGGTCGGAGCGAACCATTCTGGACTGACTTTGCTAAAAAATCATTCGTCCATTTCGAAGGTCGTATCCTCTTTTTAACGAATCGTGGTGACTTTTAGGACTCTGTAGTATGTAAACAAAAATATAAACTGAAAGATATCGGAAGTGAAACTTGAGGAGCGGTGGTCGGAGCAAACCATTCTGGACGGACTTTGCTAAAAAATCATTCGTCCATTTCGAAGGTCTTATCCTCTTTTCTAACGAATCGTGGTGACTTTTAGAACTCTCTAGTATGTTAAAAAAATATAAACTCAAAGATATCGGAAGGGAAACTTGAGGAGCGGTGGTCGGAGCGACCCCATTCTGGACCGACTTTGGTAAAAAATCATTCGTTCAATTCGAAGGTCGTGTCGTCTTTATTGACGAATCGTGATGACTTTTAGGACTCTCTAGTATGTAAAAAAAATATAAACCTAAAGATATCGAAAGTGAAACTTGAGGAGCGATGGTCAGAGCGACCCCATTCTGGACCGACTTTGCTAAAAAATCATTCGTCCAATTCAAAGGTCGTATTCTCTTTTTCGGCGAATCGCGGTAACTTTTAGGACTCTCTAGTATGTAAAAAAAATATAAACGGAAAGATATCGAAAGTGAACCTTGAGGAGCGATGGTCAGAGCGACCCCATTCTGGACCGACTTTGCTAAAAAATCATTCGTCCATTTCAAAGGTCGTATTTTCTTTTTCGGCGAATCGCGGTGACTTTTCGGACTCTTTAGTATGTGTAAAAAAATATAAACCGAAAGATATCAGAAGGGAAACTTGAGGAGCGGTGGTCAGAGCGACCCCATTCCGGACCGACATTGGTAAAAATATTTCATTCAATTCGAAGGTCGTATCCACTTTTTTAGCGAATCGTGATGACTTTTAGGACTTTCTAGTATGTAAAAAAAAATATAAACTGAAAGATATCGGAAGGGAAACTTATGGAGCGGAGGTCGGAGCGAACCCATTCTGGACCGACTATGGTAAAAATCTTTCGTTCAATTCGAAGGTCGTATCCTCTTTTTTAACGAATCGTGATGACTTTTACGACTCTTTAGGATGTGTAAAAAAATATAAACCGAAAGATATCAGATGGGAAACTTGAAGAGCGGTGGTCAGAGCGACCCCATTCCGGACCGACGTGGGTAAAAATCTTTCGTTCAATTCGAAGGTCGTATCCTCTTTTCTAACGAATCGTGATGACTTTTAGGACTCTCTAGTGTGTAATAAAAAATATAAACCGAAAAATATCGGAAGAGAAACTTGAGGAGCGATGGTCAGAGCGACCCCATTCTGGACCGATTTTGGTAAAAAATCATTCGTCCAATTCGAAGGTCGTGTCGTCTTTATTGACGAATCGTGATGACTTTTAGGACTCTCTAGTATGTAAAAAAAAATATATACTGAAAGATATCGGAAGGGAAACTTGTAGAGCGGTGGTCGGAGCGAACCATTCTGGACCGACTTTGCTAAAAAATGTTTCGTCCATTTCGAAGGTCGTATCCTCTTTTTTAACGAATCGTGATAACTTTTGGGACTATGTAGTATGTGAAGAAAAATAGAAACCGAAGGATATCAGAAGGGAAACTTGAAGAGCGGTGGTCAGAGCGACCCCATTCCGGACCGACGTGGGTAAAAATCTTTCGTTCAATTCGAAGGTCGTATCCTCTTTTTTAACGAATCGTGATGACTTTTAGGACTCTCTAGTGTGTAATAAAAAATATAAACCGAAAAATATCGGAAGAGAAACTTGAGGAGCGATGGTCAGAGCGACCCCATTCTGGACCGATTTTGGTAAAAAATCATTCATCCAATTCGAAGGTCGTGTCGTCTTTATTGACGAATCGTGATGACTTTTAGGACTCTCTAGTATGTAAAAAAAAATATATACTGAAAGATATCGGAGGGGAAACTTGAGGAGCGGTGGTCGGAGCGACCCCATTCTGGACCGACTCTGGTAAAAAATCATTCGTCCATTTCGAAGGTCGTATCCTCACTTTTAACGAATCGTGGTGACTTTTAGAACTCTCTAGTATGTAAAAAAAAATATATACTGAAAGATATCGGAAGGGAAACTTGAGGAGCGGTGGTCGGAGCGACCCCATTCTGGACAGACTTTGGTAAAAAATCATTCGTCCAATTCGAATGTCGTGTCGTCTCTATTGACGAATCGTGATGACTTTTAGGATTCTCTAGTATGTAAAAAAAAATATAAACCGAAAGATATCGGAAGAGAAACTTGTGGAGCGATGGTCAGAGCGACCCCATTCTGGACCGACTTTGCTAAAAAATCATTCGTCCAATTCAAAGTTCGTATTCTCTTTTTCGGCGAATCGTGGTGACTTTAAGGACTCTTTAGTATGTGTAAAAAAATATAAACCGAAAGATCTCAGAAGGGAAACTTGAGGAGCGGTGGTCAGAGCGACCCCATTCCGGACCGACATTGGTAAAAATCTTTCGTTTAATTCGAAGGTCGTATCCTCTTTTTTAACGAATCGTGATGTCTTTTAGAACTCTCTAGTATGTAAAAAAAAATATAAACCGAAAGATATCGGAAGGGAAACTTGAAGAGCGGTGGTCGGAGCGAACCATTCTGGACCGACTTTGCTAAAAAATCATTCGTCCATTTCGAAGGTCGTATCCTCTTTTTTAACGAATCGTGGTGACTTTTAGTACTCTCGAGTATGTTAAAAAAAAATATAAACTCAAAGATATCGGAAGGGAAACTTGAGGAGCGGTGGTCGGAGCGACCCCATTCTGGACAGACTTTGGTAAAAAATCATTCGTCCAATTCGAATGTCGTGTCGTCTCTATTGACGAATCGTGATGACTTTTAGGATTCTCTAGTATGTAAAAAAAAATATAAACCGAAAGATATCGGAAGAGAAACTTGAGGAGCGATGGTCAGAGCGACCCCATTCTGGACCGACTTTGCTAAAAAATCATTCGTCCAATTGAAAGTTCGTATTCTCTTTTTCGGCGAATCGTGGTGACTTTAAGGACTCTTTAGTATGTGTAAAAAAATATAAACCGAAAGATCTCAGAAGGGAAACTTGAGGAGCTGTGGTCAGAGCGACCCCATTCCGGACCGACATTGGTAAAAATCTTTCGTTTAATTCGAAGGTCGTATCCTCTTTTTTAACGAATCGTGATGTCTTTTAGAACTCTCTAGTATGTAAAAAAAAATATAAACCGAAAGATATCGGAAGGGAAACTTGAGGAGCGGTGGTCAGAGCGACCCCATTCCGGACCGACATTGGTAAAAATCTTTCGTTTAATTCGAAGGTCGTATCCTCTTTTTTAACGAATCGTGATGTCTTTTAGAACTCTCTAGTATGTAAAAAAAAATATAAACCGAAAGATATCGGAAGGGAAACTTGAAGAGCGGTGGTCGGAGCGAACCATTCTGGACCGACTTTGCTAAAAAATCATTCGTCCATTTCGAAGGTCGTATCCTCTTTTTTAACGAATCGTGGTGACTTTTAGTACTCTCTAGTATGTTAAAAAAAAATATTAACTCAAAGATATCGGAAGGGAAACTTGAGGAGCGGTGGTCGGAGCGACCCCATTCTGGACCGACTTTGGTAAAAAATCATTCGTTCAATTCGAAGGTCGTGTCGTCTTTATTGACAAATCGTGATGACTTTTAGGACTCTCTAGTATGTAAAAAAAAATATATACTGAAAGATATCGGAGGGGAAACTTGAGGAGCGGTGGTCGGAGCGACCCCATTCTGGACCGACTCTGGTAAAAAATCATTCGTCCATTTCGAAGGTCGTATCCTCTCTTTTCACGAATCGTGGGGACTTTTAGAACTCTCTAGTATGTAAAAAAAAATATATACTGAAAGATATCGGAAGGGAAACTTGAGGAGCGGTGGTCGGAGCGACCCCATTCTGGACAGACTTTGGTAAAAAATCATTCGTCCAATTCGAATGTCGTGTCGTCTCTATTGACGAATCGTGATGACTTTTAGGATTCTCTATTATGTAAAAAAAAATATAAACCGAAAGATATCGGAAGAGAAACTTGAGGAGCGATGGTCAGAGCGACCCCATTCTGGACCGACTTTGCTAAAAAATCATTCGTCCAATTCAAAGTTCGTATTCTCTTTTTCGGCGAATCGTGGTGACTTTAAGGACTCTTTAGTATGTGTAAAAAAATATAAACCGAAAGATCTCAGAAGGGAAACTTGAGGAGCGGTGGTCAGAGCGACCCCATTCCGGACCGACATTGGTAAAAATATTTCATTCAATTCGAAGGTCGTATCCACTTTTTTAGCGAATCGTGATGACTTTTAGGACTTTCTAGTATGTAAAAAAAAATATAAACTGAAAGTTATCGGAAGGGAAACTTAAGGAGCGGAGGTCGGAGCGAACCCATTCTGGACCGACTGTGGTAAAAATCTTTCGTTCAATTCGAAGGTCGTATCCTCTTTTTTAACGAATCGTGATGACTTTTACGACTCTTTAGGATGTGTAAAAAAATATAAACCGAAAGATATCAGATGGGAAACTTGAAGAGCGGTGGTCAGAGCGACCCCATTCCGGACCGACGTGGGTAAAAATATTTCGTTCAATTCGAAGGTCGTATCCTCTTTTTTAACGAATCGTGATGACTTTTAGGACTCTCTAGTGTGTAATAAAAAATATAAACCGAAAAATATCGGAAGAGAAACTTGAGGAGCGATGGTCAGAGCGACCCCATTCTGGACCGATTTTGGTAAAAAATCATTCGTCCAATTCGAAGGTCGTGTCGTCTTTATTGACGATTCGTGATGACTTTTAGGACTCTCTAGTATGTAAAAAAAAATATATACTGAAAGATATCGGAAGGGAAACTTGTAGAGCGGTGGTCGGAGCGAACCATTCTGGACCGACTTTGCTAAAAAATCTTTCGTCCATTTCGAAGGTCGTATCCTCTTTTTTAACGAATCGTGATGACTTTTGGGACTATGTAGTATGTGAAGAAAAATAGAAACCGAAGGATATCAGAAGGGAAACTTGAAGATCGGTGGTCAGAGCGACCCCATTCCGGACCGACGTGGGTAAAAATCTTTCGTCCAATTCGAAGGTCGTGTCGTCTTTATTGACGAATCGTGATGACTTTTAGGACTCTCTAGTATGTAAAAAAAAATATAAACCGAAAGATATTGGAAGAGAAACTTGAGGAGCGATGGTCAGAGCGACCCCATTCTGGACCGACTTTGCTAAAAAATCATTCGTCCAATTCAAAGGTCGTATTCTCTTTTTCGGCGAATCGCGGTAACTTTTAGGACTCTCTAGTATGTAAAAAAAATATAAACCGAATGATATCGGAAGCGAAACTTGAGGAGCGGTGGTCGGAGCGACCCCATTCTGGACCGACTTTGGTAAAAATCTTTCGTTCAATTTGAAGGTCGTATCCTCTTTTTTAACGAATCGTAATGACTTTCAGGACTCTGTAGTATGTAAAAAAAAATATAAACCGAAAGATATCGGAAGAAAAACTTGAGGAGCGATGGTCAGAGCGACCCCAATCTGGACCGACTTTGCTAAAAAATCATTCATCCAATTCAAAGTTCGTATTCTCTTTTTCGGCGAATCGTGGTGACTTTAAGGACTCCTTAGTATGTGTAAAAAAATATAAACCGAAAGATATCAGAAGGGAAACTTGAGGAGCGGTGGTCAGAGCGACCCCATTCCGGACCGACATTGGTAAAAATCTTTCGTTTAATTCGAAGGTCGTATCCTCTTTTTTAACGAGTCGTGATGACTTTTGGCACTATCTAGTATGTGAAGAACAATAGAAACCGAAAGATATCGGAAGGTAAACTTGAGGAGCGGTGGTCAGAGCGACCCCATTCCGGACCGACATTGGTAAAAATCTTTCGTTCAATTCGAAGGTCGTATCCTCTTTTTTAACGAATCGTGATGACTTTTAGGACTCTCTAGTGTGTAAAAAAAAATCTAAACCGAAAGATATCGGAAGAGGAACTTGAGGAGCGATGGTCAGAGCGACCCCATTCTGGCCCGACTTTGGTAAAAAATCATTCGTCCAATTCGAAGGTCGTGTCGTCTTTATTGACGAATCGTGATGACTTTTAGGACTCTCTAGTATGTAAAAAAAAATATATACTGAAAGATATCGGAGGGGCAACTTGAGGAGCGGTGGTCGGAGCGACCCCATTCTGGACCGACTCTGGTAAAAAATCATTCGTCCATTTCGAAGGTCGTATCCTCTCTTTTAACGAATCGTGGTGACTTTTAGGACTCTCTAGTATGTAAAAAAAAATATATACTGAAAGAGATCGGAGGGGAAACTTGAGGAGCGGTGGTCGGAGCTACCCCATTCTGGACCGACTCTGGTAAAAAATCATTCGTCCATTTCGAAGGTCGTATCCTCTCTTTTAACGAATCGTGATGACTTTTAGGACTCTCTAGTATGTAAAAAAAAATATAAACCGAAAGATGTCGGAAGGGAAACTTGTAGAGAGGTGGTCGGAGCGAACCATTCTGGACCGACTTTGCTAAAAAATCATTCGTCCAATTCGAAGGTCGTGTCGTCTTTATTGACGAATCGTGGTGACTTTAAGGACTCTCTAGTATGTAAAAAAAAATATAAACCGAAAGATATCGGAAGAGAAACTTGAGGAGCGATGGTCAGAGCGACCCCATTCTGGACCGACTTTGGTAAAAAATCATTCGTCCAATTCAAAGGTCGTATTCTCTTTTTCGGCGAATCGCGGTAACTTTTAGGACTCTCTAGTATGTAAAAAAAATATAAACCGAAAGATATCGAAAGTGAAACTTGAGGAGCGATGGTCAGAGCGACCCCATTCTGGACCGACTTTGCTAAAAAATCATTCGTCCAATTCAAAGGTCGTATTCTCTTTTTTGGCGAATCGCGGTGACTTTTAGGACTCTTTAGTATGTGTAAAAAAATATGAACCGAAAGATATCAGAAGGGAAACTTGAGGAGCGGTGGTCAGAGCGATCCCATTCCGGACCGACATTGGTAAAAATCTTTCGTTCAATTCGAAGGTCGTATCCACTTTTTTAGCGAATCGTGATGACTTTTAGGACTTTCTAGTATATAAAAAAAAATATAAACCGAAAGATATCAGAAGGGAAACTTGAAGAGCGGTGGTCGGAGCGAACCATTCTGGACCGACTTTGCTAAAAAATCATTCGTCCATTTCGAAGGTCGTATCCTCTTTTCTAACGAATCGTGGTGACTTTTAGAACTCTCTAGTATGTTGAAAAAATATATAAACTCAAAGATGTCGGAAGGGAAACTTGTAGAGCGGTGGTCGGAGCGACCCCATTCTGGACCGACTTTGGTAAAAAATCATTCGTTCAATTCGAAGGTCGTGTCGTCTTTATTGACGAATCGTGATGACTTTTAGGACTCTCTAGTATGTAAAAAAAAATATAAACCGAAAGATATCGAAAGTGAAACTTGAGGAGCGATGGTCAGAGCGACCATTCTGGACCGACTTTGCTAAAAAATCATTCGTCCAATTCAAAGGTCGTATTCTCTTTTTCGGCGAATCGCGGTGACTTTTAGGACTCTCTAGTATGTAAAAAAAAATATAAACCGAAAGATATCGGAAGAGAAACTTGAGGAGCGATGGTCAGAGCGACCCCATTCTGGACCGACTTTGCTAAAAAATCATTCGTCCAATTCGAAGGTCGTGTCGTCTTTATTGACGAATCGTGATGACTTTTAGGACTCTCTAGTATGTAAAAAAAAATATATACTGAAAGATATCGGAGGGGCAACTTGAGGAGCGGTGGTCGGAGCGAACCCATTCTGGACCGACTCTGGTAAAAAATCATTCGTCCATTTCGAAGGTCGTATCCTCTCTTTTAACGAATCGTGGTGACTTTTAGGACTCTCTAGTATGTAAAAAAAAATATATACTGAAAGAGATCGGAGGGGAAACTTGAGGAGCGGTGGTCGGAGCTACCCCATTCTGGACCGACTCTGGTAAAAAATCATTCGTCCATTTCGAAGGTCGTATCCTCTCTTTTAACGAATCGTGATGACTTTTAGGACTCTCTAGTATGTAAAAAAAAATATAAACCGAAAGATGTCGGAAGGGAAACTTGTAGAGCGGTGGTAGGAGCGAACCATTCTGGACCGACTTTGCTAAAAAATCATTCGTCCAATTCGAAGGTCGTGTCGTCTTTATTGACGAATCGTGATGACTTTAAGGACTCTCTAGTATGTAAAAAAAAATATAAACCGAAAGATATCGGAAGAGCAACTTGAGGAGCGATGGTCAGAGCGACCCCATTCTGGACCGACTTTGGTAAAAAATCATTCGTCCAATTCAAAGGTCGTATTCTCTTTTTCGGCGAATCGCGGTAACTTTTAGGACTCTCTAGTATGTAAAAAAAATATAAACCGAAAGATATCGAAAGTGAAACTTGAGGAGCGATGGTCAGAGCGACCCCATTCTGGACCGACTTTGCTAAAAAATCATTCGTCCAATTCAAAGGTCGTATTCTCTTTTTTGGCGAATCGCGGTGACTTTTAGGACTCTTTAGTATGTGTAAAAAAATATGAACCGGGAATATCAGAAGGGAAACTTGAGGAGCGGTGGTCAGAGCGACCCCATTCCGGACCGACATTGGTAAAAATCTTTCGTTCAATTCGAAGGTCGTATCCACTTTTTTAGTGAATCGTGATGACTTTTAGGACTTTCTAGTATATAAAAAAAAATATAAACCGAAAGATATCAGAAGGGAAACTTGAAGAGCGGTGGTCGGAGCGAACCATTCTGGACCGACTTTGCTAAAAAATCATTCGTCCATTTCAAAGGTCGTATCCTCTTTTCTAACGAATCGTGGTGACTTTTAGAACTCTCTAGTATGTTGAAAAAATATATAAACTCAAAGATGTCGGAAGGGAAACTTGTAGAGCGGTGGTCGGAGCGACCCCATTCTGGACCGACTTTGGTAAAAAATCATTCGTTCAATTCGAAGGTCGTGTCGTCTTTATTGACGAATCGTGATGACTTTTAGGACTCTCTAGTATGTAAAAAAAAATATAAACCGAAAGATATCGAAAGTGAAACTTGAGGAGCGATGGTCAGAGCGACCATTCTGGACCGACTTTGCTAAAAAATCATTCGTCCAATTCAAAGGTCGTATTCTCTTTTTCGGCGAATCGCGGTGACTTTTAGGACTCTCTAGTATGTAAAAAAAAATATAAACCGAAAGATATCGGAAGAGAAACTTGAGGAGCGATGGTCAGAGCGACCCCATTCTGGACCGACTTTGCTAAAAAATCATTCGTCCAATTCAAAGGTCGTATTCTCTTTTTCGGCGAATCGCGGGAACTTTTAGGACTCTCTAGTATGTAAAAAAAATATAAACGGAAAGATATCGAAAGTGAAACTTGAGGAGCGATGGTCAGAGCGACCCCATTGTGGACCGACTTTGCTGAAAAATCATTCGTCCAATTCAAAGGTCGTATTCTCTTTTTCGGCGAATCGCGGTGACTTTTGGGACTCTTTAGTATGTGTAAAAAAATATAAACCGAAAGATATCACAAGGGAAACTTGAGGAGCGGTGGTCAGAGCGACCCCATTCCGGACCGACATTGGTAAAAATATTTCATTCAATTCGAAGGTCGTATCCACTTTTTTAGCGAATCGTGATGACTTTTAGGACTTTCTAGTATGTATAAAAAAATATAAACTGAAACATATCGGAAGGGAAACTTAAGGAGCGGAGGTCGGAGCGAACCCATTCTGGACCGACTATGGTAAAAATCTTTCGTTCAATTCGAAGGTCGTATCCTCTTTTTTAACGAATCACGATGACTTTTAGGACTCTTTAGGATGTGTAAAAAAATATAAACCGAAAGATATCAGAAGGGAAACTTGAAGAGCGCTGGTCAGAGCGACCCCATTCCGGACCGACTTTGGTAAAAATCTTTCGTTCAATTCGAAGGTCGTATCATCTTTTTTAACGATTCGTGATGACTTTTAGGACTCTCTAGTATGAAAAAAAATATATAAACCGAAAGATATCGGAAGGGAAACTTGTAGAGCGGTGGTCGGGGCGAACCATTCTGGACCGACTTTGCTAAAAAATCATTCGTCCATTTCGAAGGTCGTATCCTCATTTTTAACGAATCGTGATGACTTTTGGGACTATGTAGTATGTGAAGAAAAATAGAAACCGAAAGATATCAGAAGGGAAACTTGAAGAGCGGTGGTCAGACCGACCCCATTCCGGACCGACTTTGGTAAAAATCTTTCGTTCAATTCGAAGGTCGTATCCTCTTTTTTAACGAATCGTGATGACTTTTAGGACTCTGTAGTATGTAAAAAAAAATATAAACTCAAAGATATCGGAAGGGAAACTTGAGGAGCGGTGGTCGGAGCAACCCCATTCTGGACCGACTTTGCTAAAAAATCATTCGTCCAATTCAAAGTTCGTATTCTCTTTTTCGGCGAATCGTGGTGACTTTAAGGACTCTTTAGTATGTGTAAAAAAATATAAACCGAAAGATATCAGAAGGGAAACTTGAGGAGCGGTGGTCAGAGCGACCCCAATCCGGACCGACATTGGTAAAAATCTTTCGTTTAATTCGAAGGTCGTATCCTATTTTTTAACGAATCGTGATGACTTTTAGAACTCTCTAGTATGTAAAAAAAAATATAAACCGAAAGATATCGGGAGGAAAACTTGAAGAGCGGTGGTCGGAGCGAACCATTCTGGACCGACTTTGCTAAAAAATCATTCGTCCATTTCGAAGGTCGTATCCTGTTTTTTAACGAATCGTGGTGACTTTCAGTACTCTCTAGTATGTTAAAAAAAAATATAAACTCAAAGATATCGGAAGGGAAACTTGAGGAACGGTGGTCGGAGCGACCCCATTCTGGACCGACTTTAGTAAAAAATCATTCGTTTAATTCGAAGGTCGTGTCGTTTTTATTGACGAATCGTCATGACTTTTAGGACTCTCTAGTATGTAAAAAAAAATATAAACCGAAAGATATCGAAAGTGAAACTTGAGGAGCGATGGTCAGAGCGACCCCATTCTGGACCGACTTTGCTAAAAAATCATTCGTCCAATTCAAAGGTCGTATTCTCTTTTTCGGCGGATCGCGGTGACTTTTAGGACTCTTTAGTATGTGTAAAAAAATATTAACCGAAAGATATCAGAAGGGAAACTTGTGGAGCGGTGGTCAGAGTGACCCCATTCCGGACCGACATTGGTAAAAATCTTTCGTTCAATTCGAAGGTCGTATGCACTTTTTTAGCGAATCGTGATGACTTTTAGTACTTTCTAGTATGTAAAAAAAAATTTAAACTGAAACATATCGGAAGGGAAACTTAAGGAGCGGAGGTCGGCGCGACCCCATTCTGGACCGACTATGGTAAAAATCTTTCGATCAATTCGAAGGTCGTATCCTCTTTTTTAACGAATCGTGATGACTTTTAGGACTCTTTAGGATGTGTAAAAAAATATAAACCGAAAGAGATCAGAAGGGAAACTTGAAGAGCGGTGGTCAGAGCGACCCCATTCCGGACCGACTTTGGTAAAAATCTTTCGTTCAATTCGAAGGTCGTATCCTCTTTTTTAACGAATCGTGATGACTTTTAGGACTCTCTAGTATGTTAAAAAAAACATAAACCGAAAGATATCGGAAGAGAAACTTGAAGAGCGGTGATCGGAGCGAACCATTCTGGACCGACTTTGCTAAAAAATCATTCGTCCATTTCGAAGGTCGTATTCTCTTGTTCGGCGAATCGCGGTGACTTTTAGGACTCTCTAGTATGTAAAAAAAAATATAAACCGAAAGATATCGGAAGAGAAACTTGAGGAGCGATGGTCAGAGCGACCCCATTCTGGACCGACTTTGCTAAAAAATCATTCGTCCAATTCAAAGGTCGTATTCTCTTTTTCGGCGAATCGCGGTAACTTTTAGGACTCTCTAGTATGTAAAAAAAATATAAACGGAAAGATATCGAAAGTGAAACTTGAGGAGCGATGGTCAGAGCGACCCCATTCTGGACCGACTTTGCTAAAAAATCATTCGTCCAATTCAAAGGTCGTATTCTCATTTTCGGCGAATCGCGGTGACTTTTCGGACTCTTTAGTATGTGTAAAAAAATATAAACCGAAAGATATCAGAAGGGAAACTTGTGGAGCGGTGGTCAGAGCGACCCCATTCCGGACCGACATTGGTAAAATTATTTCATTCAATTCGAAGGGGGTATCCACTTTTTTAGCGAATCGTGATGACTTTTAGGACTTTCTAGTATGTAAAAAAAAATATAAACTGAAAGATATCGGAAGGGAAACTTAAGGAGCGGAGGTCGGAACGAACCCATTCTGGACCGACTATGGTAAAAATCTTTCCTTAAATTCGAAGGTCGTATCCTCTTTTTTAACGAATCGTGATGACTTTTAGGACTCTTTAGGATGTGTAAAAAAATATAAACTGAAAGATATCAGAAGGGAAACATGAAGAGCGGTGGTCAGAGCGACCCCATTCCGGAACGACCTTGGTAAAAATCTTTCGTTCAATTCGAAGGTCGTATCCTCTTTTTTAACGAATCGTGATGCTTTTTAAGCCTCTCTAGTATGTAAAAAAAAATATAAACCGAAAGATATCGGAAGGGAAACTTGAAGAGCGGTGGTCGGAGCGAACCATTCTGGACCGACTTTGCTAAAAAATCATTCGTCCATTTCGAAGGTCGTATCCTCTGTTTTAACGAATCGTGATGACTTTTGGGACTATTTAGTATGTGAAGAAAAATAGAAACCGAAAGATATCGGAAGGGAAACTTGAAGAGCGGTGCTCGGAGCGAACCATTCTGGACCGACTTTGCTAAAAAATCATTCGTCCATTTCGAAGGTCGTATCCTCTTTTTTAACGAATCGTGGTGACTTTTAGAACTCTCTAGTATGTTAAAAAAAAATATAAACCGAAAGATATCGGAAGAGAAACTTGAGGAGCGATGGTCAGAGCGACCCCATTCTGGACCGACTTTGGTAAAAAATCATTCGTCCAATTCGAAGGTCGTGTCGTCTTTATTGACGAATCGTGATGACTTTTAGGACTCTCTAGTATGTAAAAAAAAATATATACTGAAAGATATCGGAAGGGAAACTTGAGGAGCGGTGGTCGGAGCGACCCCATTCTGGACCGACTCTGGTAAAAAATCTTTCGTCCATTTCGAAGGTCGTATCCTCTCTTTTAACGAATCGTGGTGACTTTTAGGACTCTTTAGTATGTGTAAAAAAATATGAACCGAAAGATATCAGAAGGGAAACTTGAGGAGCGGTGGTCAGAGCGACCCCATTCCGGACCGACATTGGTAAAAATATTTCGTTCAATTCGAAGGACGTATCCACTTTTTTAGCGAATCGTGATGACTTTTAGGACTCTCTAGTATGTAAAAAAAAATATAAACCGAAAGATATCGAAATTGAAACTTGAGGAGCGATGGTCAGAGCGACCCCATTCTGGACCGACTTTGCTAAAAAATCATTCGTCCAATTCCAAGGTCGTATTCTCTTTTTCGGCGAATCGTGGTGACTGTTAGGACTCTTTAGTATGTGAAAAAAAATATAAACCGAACGATATGAGAAGGGAAACTTGAGGAGCGGTGGTCAGAGCGACCCCATTCCGGACCGACTTTGGTAAAAAGCTTTCGTTCAATTCGAAGGTCGTATCCTCTTTTTTAACGAGTCGTGATGACTTTTGGGACTATGTAGTATGTGAAGAAAAATAGAAACCGAAAGATATCAGAAGGGAAACTTGAAGAGCGGTGGTCAGAGCGACCCCATTCCGGACCGACTTTGGTAAAAATCTTTCGTTCAATTCGAAGGTCGTATCCTCTTTTTTAACGAATCGTGATGACTTTTAGGACTCTCTAGTGTGTAAAAAAAAATATAAACCGAAAGATATCGGAAGAGAATACGACCTTGGAATTGAACGAAAGATTTTTACCAATGTCGGTCCGGAATGGGGTCGCTCTGACCACCGCTCCTCAAGTTTCCCTTCTGATATCTTTCGGTTTATATTTTTTTACACATACTAAAGAGTCCTAAAAGTCACCACGATTCGTTAAAAAAGAGGAAACGCCCTTCGAAATGGTCGAATGATTTTTTAGCAAAGTCGGTCCAGAATGGTTCGCTCCGACCACCGCTCTTCAAGTTTCACCTCCGATATCTTTAGGTTCATATTTTTTTTTACAAACTAGAGAGTCCTAAAAGTCATCACGATTCGTTAAAAAAGAGGATACGACCTTCGAATTGAACGAAAGATTTTTACCAATGTCGGTCCGGAATGGGGTCGCTCTGACCACCGCTCCTCAAGTTTCCCTTCTGATATCTTTCGGTTTATATTTTTTTACATATACTAAAGAGTCCTAAAAGTCACCACGATTCGCCAAAAAGAGAATACGACCTTGGAATTGGACGAATGATTTTTTAGCCAAGTCGATCCAGAATGGGGTCGCTCCGACCACCGCTCTTCAAGTTTCCCTTCCGATATTTTTCGGTTCCTATTTTTCTTCACATACTAGAGAGTCCTAAAAGTCATCACGATTCGTTAAAAAAGAGGATACGACCTTCGAATTGAACGACAGATTTTTACCAAAGTCGGTCCGGAATAGGGTCGCTCTGACCACCGCTCCTCAAGTTTCCCTTCCGATATCTTTCGGTTTCTGTTTTTTTTAGATACTACAGAGTCCTAAAAGTAATCACGATTCGTTAAAAAAGAGGATACGACCTCCGAATTGAACGAAAGATTTTTACCAAAGTCGGTCCGCAATGGGGGCGCTCTGACCATCGCTCCTCAAGTTTCCCTTCCGATATCTTTCAGTTTATATATTTTTTTACATACTAGAGAGTCCTAAAAGTCATCACGATTCGTTAAAAAAGAGGATACGACCTTCGAATTGAACGAAAGATTTTTACCATAGTCGGTCCAGAATGGGGTCACTCCGACCACCGCTCCTCAAGTTTCCCTTCCGATATCTTTCAGTTTATATTTTTTTTTACATACTAGAGAGTCCTATAAGTCACCACGATTCGTTAAAAAAGAGAATAAGACCTTCGACATGGACGAATGATTTTTTAGCAAAGTCGGTCCAGACTGGTTCGCTCCGACCACCGCTCTTCAAGTTTCCCTTCCGATATCTTTCGGTTTATATTTTTTTTACATACTAGAGAGTCCTAAAAGTCATCACGATTCGCTAAAAAATTGGATAAGACCTTCGAATTGAACGAAAGATTTTTACCAATGTCGGTCCGGAATGGGGTCGCTCTGACCACCGCTCCTCAAGTTTCCCTTCTGATATCTTTCGGTTTATATTTTTTTACACATACTAAAGAGTCCTAAAAGTCAACACGATTCGTTAAAAAAGAGGAAACGCCCTTCGAAATGGACGAATGATTTTTTAGCAAAGTCGGTCCAGAATGGTTCGTTCCGACCACCGCTCTTCAAGTTTCACTTCCGATATCTTTAGGTTTATATTTTTTTTTACAAACTAGAGAGTCCTAAAAGTCATCCCGATTCGTTAAAAAAGAGGATACGACCTTCGAATTGAACGAAAGATTTTACCAATGTCGGTCCGGAATGGGGTCGCTCTGACCACCGCTCCTCAAGTTTCCCTTCTGATATCTTTCGGTTTATATTTTTTTACATATACTAAAGAGTCTTAAAAGTCACCACGATTCGCCAAAAAAGAGAATACGAACTTTGAATTGGACGAATGATTTTTTAGCAAAGTCGGTCCAGAATGGTTCGCTCCGACCACCGCTCATCAAGTTTCTCTTCCGATATCTTTCGGTTTATATTTTTTTTTACATACTATAGAGTCCTAAAAGTCATCACGATTCGTTAAAAAAGCGGATACGACCTTGGAATTGAACGAAAGATTTTTACCAATGTCGGTCCGAAATGGGGTCGCTCTGACCACTGATAGTTTCTCATATCTTTCGGTTTATATTTTTTTTCACATACTAAAGGGTCCTAAAAGTCACCACGATTCGCCAAAAAGAGAATACGACCTTGGAATGGGACGAATGATTTTTTAGCAAAGTCGGTCCAGAATGGGGTCGCTCCGACCACCGCTCTTCAAGTTTCCCTCCCGATATTTTTCGGTTTCTATTTTTCTTCACATACTAGAGAGTCCTAAAAGTCACCACGATTCGTTAAAAAAGAGGATACGACCTTCGAATTGAACGAAAGATTTTTACCAAAGACGGTCCGGAATGGGGTCGCTCTGACCACCGCTCCTCAAGTTTCCCTTCTCATATCTTTCGGTTTATATTTTTTTTCATATACTAAAGAGTCCTAAAAGTCACCACGATTCGCCAAAACGAGAATACGACCTTGGAATGGGACGAATGATTTTTTAGCAAAGTCGGTCCAGAATGGGGTCGCTCCGACCACCGCTCTTCAAGTTTCCCTTCCGATATTTTTCGGTTTATATTTTTCTTCACATACTAGAGAGTCCTAAAAGTCACCACGATTCGTTAAAAAAGAGGATACGACCTTCAAAATGGACGAATGATTTTTGAGCAAAGTCGGTCCAGAATGGTTCGCTCCGACCACCGCTCTTCAAGTTTCCCTTCCGATATCTTCAGGTTTATATTTTTTTTTACAAACTAGAGAGTCCTAAAAGTCATCACGATTCGTTAAAAAAGAGGATACGACCTTCGAATTGAACGAAAGATTTTTACCAATGTCGGTCCGGAATGGGGTCGCTCTGACCACCGCTCCTCAAGTTTCCCTTCTGATATCTTTCGGTTTATATTTTTTTACATATACTAAAAAGTCCTAAAAGTCACCACGATTCGCCAAAAAGAGAATACGACCTTGGAATTGGACGAATGATTTTTTAGCAAAGTCGATCCAGAATGGGGTCGCTCCGACCACCGCTCTTCAAGTTTCCCTTCCGATATTTTTCGGTTCCTATTTTTCTTCACATACTAGAGAGTCCTAAAAGTCATCACGATTCGTTAAAAAAGAGGATACGACCTTCGAATTGAACGAAAGATTTTTACCAAAGTCGGTCCGGAATGGGGTCGCTCTGACCACCGCTCCTCAAGTTTCCCTTCCGATATCTTTCGGTTTCTGTTTTTTTTACATACTACAGAGTCCTAAACGTCATCACGATTCGTTAAAAAAGAGGATACGACCTCCGAATTGAACGAAAGATTTTTACCAAAGTCGGTCCGGAATGGGGGCGCTCTGACCATCGCTCCTCAAGTTTCCCTTCCGATATCTTTCAGTTTATATATTTTTTTACATACTAGAGAGTCCTAAAAGTCATCACTATTCGTTAAAAAAGAGGATACGACCTTCGAATTGAACGAAAGATTTTTACCATAGTCGGTCCAGAATGGGGTCACTCTGACCACCGCTCCTCAAGTTTCCCTTCCGATATCTTTCAGTTTATATTTTTTTTTACATACTAGAGAGTCCTATAAGTCACCACGATTCGTTAAAAAAGAGAATAAGACCTTCGACATGGACGAATGATTTTTTAGCAAAGTCGGTCCAGACTGGTTCGCTCCGACCACCGCTCTTCAAGTTTCCCTTCCGATATCTTTCGGATTATATTTTTTTTACATACTAGAGAGTCCTAAAAGTCATCACGATTCGTTAAAAAAGAGGATACGACCTTCGAATTAAACGAAAGATTTTTACCAATGTCGGTCCGAAATGGGGTCGCTCTGACCACCGCTCCTCAAGTTTCCCTTCTCATATCTTTCGGTTTATATTTTTTTTCACATACTAAAGGGTCCTAAAAGTCACCACGATTCGCCAAAAAGAGAATACGACCTTGGAATGGGACGAATGATTTTTTAGCAAAGTCGGTCCAGAATGGGGTCGCTCCGACCACCGCTCTTCAAGTTTCCCTTCCGATATTTTTCGGTTTCTATTTTTCTTCACATACTAGAGAGTCCTAAAAGTCACCACGATTCGTTAAAAAAGAGGATACGACCTTCAAAATGGACGAATGATTTTTGAGCAAAGTCGGTCCAGAATGGTTCGCTGCGACCACCGCTCTTCAAGTTTCCCTTCCGATATCTTTCGGTTCATATTTTTTTTTACATACTAGAGAGTCCTAAAAGTCATCACGATTCGTTAAAAAAGAGGATACGACCTTCGAATTGAACGAAAGATTTTTACCAAAGACGGTCCGGAATGGGGTCGCTCTGACCACCGCTCCTCAAGTTTCCCTTCTCATATCTTTCGGTTTATATTTTTTTTCATATACTAAAGAGTCCTAAAAGTCACCACGATTCGCCAAAAAGAGAATACGACCTTGGAATGGGACGAATGATTTTTTAGCAAAGTCGGTCCAGAATGGGGTCGCTCCGACCACCGCTCTTCAAGTTTCCCTTCCGATATCTTTCGGTTTATATTTTTTAACACATACTAAAGAGTCCTAAAAGTCACCGCGATTCGCCGAAAAAGAGAATACGACCTTTGAATAGGACGAATGATTTTTTACCAAATTCGGTCCGGAATGGGGTCGCTCTGACCACCGCTCCTCACGATTCCCTTCCGATATCTTTCGGTTTCTGTTTTTTTTACATACTACAGAGTCCTAAAAGTCATCACGATTCGTTAAAAAAGATGATACGACCTCCGAATTGAACGAAAGATTTTTACCAAAGTCGGTCCGGAATGGGGTCGCTCTGATCACCGCTCCTCAAGTTTTCCTTCTCATATCTTCCGGTTTATATTTTTTTTCACATACTAAAGAGTCCTAAAAGTCACCACGATTCGCCAAAAAGAGAATACGACCTTGGAATTGGACGAATGATTTTTTTAGCAAAGTCGATCCAGAATGGGGTAGCTCCGACCACCGCTCCTCAAGTTTCCCTTCCGATATCTTTCGGTTTCTGTTTTTTTTACATACTACAGAGTCCTAAAAGTCATCACGATTCGTTAAAAAAGAGGATACGACCTCCGAATACAACGAAATATTTTTACCAAAGTCGGTCCGGAATGGGGGCGCTCTGACCATCGCTCCTCAAGTTTTCCTTCCGATATCTTTCAGTCTATATATTTTTTTACATACTAGAGAGTCCTAAAAGTTATCACGATTCGTTAAAAAAGAGGATACGACCTTCGAATTGAACGAAAGATTTTTACCAAAGTCGGTCCGGAATGGGGTCGCTCTGACCACCGCTCCTCAAGTTTCCCTTCCGATATCTTTCGGTTTCTGTTTTTTTTACATACTACAGAGTCCTAAAAGTCATCACGATTCGTTAAAAAAGAAGATACGACCTCCGAATTGAACGAAAGATTTTTACCAAAGTCGGTCCGGAATGGGGGCGCTCTGACCATCGCTCCTCAAGTTTCCCTTCCGATATCTTTCAGTTTATATATTTTTTTACATACTAGAGAGTCCTATAAGTCACCACGATTCGTTAAAAAAGAGAATAAGACCTTCGAAATGAACGAATGATTTTTTAGCAAAGTCGGTCCAGAATGGTTCGCTCCGACCACCGCTCTTCAAGTTTCCCTTCCGATATCTTTCGGTTTATATTTTTTTTACATACTAGAGAGTCCTAAAAGTCATCACGATTCGCTAAAAAATTGGATAAGACCTTCGAATTGAACGAAAGATTTTTACCAATGTCGGTCCGGAATGGGGTCGCTCTGACCACCGCTCCTCAAGTTTCCCTTCTGATATCTTTCGGTTTATATTTTTTTACACATACTAAAGAGTCCTAAAAGTCACCGCGATTCGCCGAAAAAGAGAATACGACCTTTGAATAGGACGAATGATTTTTTACCAAAGTCGGTCCGGAATGGGGTCGCTCTGACCACCGCTCCTCAAGATTCCCTTCCGATATCTTTCGGTTTCTGTTTTTTTTACATACTACAGAGTCCTAAAAGTCATCACGATTCGTTAAAAAACAGGATACGACCTCCGAATTGAACGAAAGATTTTTACCAAAGTCGGTCCGGAATGGGGGCGCTCTGACCATCGCTCCTCAAGTTTCCCTCCTGATATCTTTCGGTTTATATATTTTTACACATACTATAGAGTCCTAAACGTCACCACAATTCGTCAATAAAGACGACACGACCTTCGAATGGGACGAATGATTTTTTACCAAAGTCGGTCCAGAATGGGGTCGCTCTGACCATCGCTCCTCAAGTTTCTCTTCCGATATCTTTCGGTTTATATTTTTTTTACATACTATAGAGTCCTAAAAGTCATCACGATTCGTTAAAAAAGTGGATACGACCTTCGAATTGAACGAAAGATTTGTACCAAAGACGGTCCGAAATGGGGTCGCTCTGACGACCGCTCCTCAAGTTTCCCTTCTCATATCTTTCGGTTTATATTTTTTTTCACATACTAAAGAGTCCTAAAAGTCACCACGATTCGCCAAAAAGAGAATACGACCTTGGAATGGGACGAATGATTTTTTAGCAAAGTCGGTCCAGAATGGGGTCGCTCCGACCACCGCTCTTCAAGTTTCCCTTCCGATATTTTTCGGTTTCTATTTTTCTTCACATAGTAGAGAGTCCTAAAAGTCACCACGATTCGTTAAAAAAGAGGATACGACCTTCAAAATGGACGAATGATTTTTGAGCATAGTCGGTCCAGAATGGTTCGCTCCGACAACCGCTCTTCAAGTTTCCCTTTCGATATCTTTCGGTTAAAATTTTTTTTACATACTAGAGAGTCCCAAAAGTCATCACGATTCGTTAAAAAAGAGGATACGACCTTCGAATTGAACGAAAGATTTTTACCAAAGACGGTCCGGAATGGGGTCGCTCTGACCACCGCTCCTCAAGTTTCCCTTCTCATATCTTTCGGTGTATATTTTTTTTCATATACTAAAGAGTCCTAAAAGTCACCACGATTCGCCAAAAAGAGAATACGACCTTGGAATGGGACGAATGATTTTTTAGCAAAGTCGGTCCAGAATGGGGTCGCTCTAACCACCACTCCACAAGTTTCCCTTCTGATATCTTTCGGTTTATATTTTTTTACATATACTAAAGAGTCTTAAAAGTCACCACGATTCGCCAAAAAAGAGAATACGAACTTTGAATTGGACGAATGATTTTTTAGCAAAGTCGGTCCAGAATGGTTCGCTCCGACCACCGCTCCTCAAGTTTCTCTTCCGATATCTTTCGGTTTATATTTTTTTTTACATACTATAGAGTCCTAAAAGTCATCACGATTCGTTAAAAAAGAGGATACGACCTTCGAATTGAACGAAAGATTTTTACCAATGTCGGTCCGGAATGGGGTCGCTCTGACCACCGCTCCTCAAGTTTACCTTCCGATACCTTTCGATTTCTATTGTTCTTCACATACTAGATAGTCCCAAAAGTCATCACAATTCGTTAAAAAAGAGGATACGACCTTCGAATTGAACGAAAGATTTGTACCAAAGACGGTCCGGAATGGGGTCGCTCTGACGACCGCTCCTCAAGTTTCCCTTCTCATATCTTTCGGTTTATATTTTTTTTCACATACTAAAGAGTCCTAAAAGTCACCACGATTCGCCAAAAAGAGAATACGACCTTGGAATGGGACGAATGATTTTTTAGCAAAGTCGGTCCAGAATGGGGTCGCTCTAACCACCGCTCCTCAAGTTTCCCTTCTGATATCTTTCGGTTTATATTTTTTTACATATACTAAAGAGTCTTAAAAGTCACCACGATTCGCCAAAAAAGAGAATACGAACTTTGAATTGGACGAATGATTTTTTAGCAAAGTCGGTCCAGAATGTTTCGCTCCGACCACCGCTCCTCGAGTTTCTCTTCCGATATCTTTCGGTTTATATTTTTTTTTACATACTATAGAGTCCTAAAAGTCATCACGATTCGTTAAAAAAGAGGATACGACCTTCGAATTGAACGAAAGATTTTTACCAATGTCGGTCCGGAATGGGGTCGCTCTGACCACCGCTCCTCAAGTTTACCTTCCGATACCTTTCGATTTCTATTGTTCTTCACATACTAGATAGTCCCAAAAGTCATCACAATTCGTTAAAAAAGAGGATACGACCTTCGAATTGAACGAAAGCTTTTTACCAAAGTCGGTCCGGAATGGGGTCGCTCTGACCACCGCTCCTCAAGTTTCCCTTCTCATATCTTCCGGTTTATATTTTTTTTCACATACTAAAGAGTCCTAAAAGTCACCACGATTCGCCAAAAAGAGAATACGACCCCCGGAATTGGACGAATGATTTTTTTAGCAAAGTCGATCCAGAATGGGGTAGCTCCGACCACCGCTCCTCAAGTTTCCCTTCCGATATCTTTCGGTTTCTGTTTTTTTTACATACTACAGAGTCCTAAAAGTCATCACGATTCGTTAAAAAAGAGGATACGACCTCCGAATACAACGAAATATTTTTACCAAAGTCGGTCCGGAATGGGGGCGCTCTGACCATCGCTCCTCAAGTTTCCCTTCCGATATCTTTCAGTTTATATATTTTTTTACATACTAGAGAGTCCTAAAAGTCATCACGATTCGTTAAAAAAGAGGATACGACCTTCGAATTGAACGAAAGATTTTTACCAATGTCGGTCCGGAATGGGGTCGCTCTGACCACCGCTCCTCAAGTTTCCCTTCCGATATCTTTCGGTTTCTGTTTTTTTTACATACTACAGAGTCCTAAAAGTCATCACGATTCGTTAAAAAAGAGGATACGACCTCCGAATTGAACGAAAGATTTTTACCAAAGTCGGTCCGGAATGGGGGCGCTCTGACCATCGCTCCTCAAGTTTCCCTTCCGCTATCTTTCAGTTTATATATTTTTTTACATACTAGAGAGTCCTATAAGTCACCACGATTCGTTAAAAAAGAGAATAAGACCTTCGAAATGGACGAATGATTTTTTAGCAAAGTCGGTCCAGAATGGTTCGCTCCGACCACCGATCTTCAAGTTTCCCTTCCGATATCTTTCGGTTTATATTTTTTTTACATACTAGAGAGTCCTAAAAGTCATCACTATTCGCTAAAAAATTGGATAAGACCTTCGAAATGGACGAATGATTTTTTAGCAAAGTCGGTCCAGAATGGTTCGCTCCGACCACTGCTCTTCAAGTTTTCCTTCCGATATCTTTAGGTTTATATTTTTTTTTACAAACTAGAGAGTCCTAAAAGTCATCACGATTCGTTAAAAAAGAGGATACGACCTTCGAATTGAACGAAAGATTTTTACCAATGTCGGTCCGGAATGGGGTCGCTCTGACCACCGCTCCTCAAGTTTCCCTTCCGATATCTTTCGGTTTCTGTTTTTTTTACATACTACAGAGTCCTAAAAGTCATCACGATTCGTTAAAAAAGAGGATACGACCTCCGAATTGAACGAAAGATTTTTACCAACGTCGGTCCGGAATGGGGGCGCTCTGACCATCGCTCCTCAAGTTTCCCTTCCGCTATCTTTCAGTTTATATATTTTTTTACATACTAGAGAGTCCTATAAGTCACCACGATTCGTTAAAAAAGAGAATAAGACCTTCGAAATGGACGAATGATTTTTTAGCAAAGTCGGTCCAGAATGGTTCGCTCCGACCACCGATCTTCAAGTTTCCCTTCCGATATCTTTCGGTTTATATTTTTTTTACATACTAGAGAGTCCTAAAAGTCATCACGATTCGCTAAAAAATTGGATAAGACCTTCGAAATGGACGAATGATTTTTTAGCAAAGTCGGTCCAGAATGGTTCGCTCCGACCACTGCTCTTCAAGTTTTCCTTCCGATATCTTTAGGTTTATATTTTTTTTTACAAACTAGAGAGTCCTAAATGTCATCACGATTCGTTAAAAAAGAGGATACGACCTTCGAATTGAACGAAAGATTTTTACCAAAGTCGGTCCGGAATGGGGTCGCTCTGACCACCGCTCCTCAAGTTTCCCTTCCGATATCTTTCGGTTTCTGTTTTTTTTACATACTACAGAGTCCTAAAAGTCACCACGATTCGTTAAAAAAGAGAATAAGACCTTCGAAATGGACGAATGATTTTTTAGCAAAGTCGGTCCAGAATGGTTCGCTCCGACCACCGCTCTTCAAGTTTCCCTTCCGATATCTTTCGGTTTATATTTTTTTACATACTAGAGAGTCCTAAAAGTCATCACGATTCGCTAAAAAATTGGATAAGACCTTCGAATTGAACGAAAGATTTTTACCAATGTCGGTCCGGAATGGGGTCGCTCTGACCACCGCTCCTCAAGTTTCCCTTCTGATATCTTTCGGTTTATATTTTTTTACACATACTAAAGAGTCCTAAAAGTCACCGAGATTCGCCGAAAAAGAGAATACGACCTTTGAATAGGACGAATGATTTTTTACCAAAGTCGGTCCGGAATGGGGTCGCTCTGACCACCGCTCCTCACGATTCCCTTCCGATATCTTTCGGTTTCTGTTTTTTTTACATACTACAGAGTCCTAAAAGTCATCACGATTCGTTAAGAAAGAGGATACGACCTCCGAATTGAACGAAAGATTTTTACCAATGTCGGTCCGGAATGGGGGCGCTCTGACCATCGCTCCTCAAGTTTCCCTTCTGATATCTTTCGGTTTATATATTTTTCCACATACTATAGAGTCCTAAAAGTCACCACGATTCGCCAAAAAAGAGAATACGAACTTTGAATTGGACGAATGATTTTTTAGCAAAGTCGGTCCAGAATGGGGTCGCTCTGTCCATCGCTCCTCAAGTTTTTCTTCCGATATCTTTTGGTTTATATTTTTTTTTACATACTAAAGAGTCCTAAAAGTCATCACAATTCGTCAATAAAGACGACACGACCTTCGAATGGGACGAATGATTTTTTACCAAAGTCGGTCCAGAATGGGGTCGCTCTGACCATCGCTCCTTAAGTTTCTCTTCCGATATCTTTCGGTTTATATTTTTTTTTACATACAATAGAGTCCTAAAAGTCATCACGATTCGTTAAAAAAGTGGATACGACCTTCGAATTGAACGAAAGATTTTTACCAAAGACGGTCCGGAATGGGGTCGCTCTGACGACCGCTCCTCAAGTTTCCCTTCTCATATCTTTCGGTTTATATTTTTTTTCATATACTAAAGAGTCCTAAAAGTCACCACGATTCGCCAAAAAGAGAATACGACCTTGGAATGGGACGAATGATTTTTTAGCAAAGTCGGTCCAGAATGGGGTCGCTCCGACCACCGCTCTTTAAGTTTCCCTTCCGTTATTTTTCGGTTCATATTTTTCTTCACATACTAGAGAGTCCTAAAAGTCACCACGATTCGTTAAAAAAGAGGATACGGCCTTCGAAATGGACGAATGATTTTTTAGCAAAGTCGGTCCAGAATGGTTCGCTCCGACCACCGCTCTTCAAGTTTCCCTTCCGATATCTTTAGGTTTATATTTTTTTTTACATACTAGAGAGTCCTAAAAGTCATCACGATTCGTTAAAAAAGAGGATACGACCTTCGAATTGAACGAAAGATTTTTACCAAAGACGGTCCGGAATGGGGTCGCTCTGACCACCGCTCCTCAAGTTTCCCTTCTCATATCTTTCGGTTTATATTTTTTTTCATATACTAAAGAGTCCTAAAAGTCACCGCGATTCGCCGAAAAAGAGAATACGACCTTTGAATAGGACGAATGATTTTTTACCAAAGTCGGTCCGGAATGGGGTCGCTCTGACCACCGCTCCTCAAGATTCCCTTCCGATATCTTTCGGTTTCTGTTTTTTTTACATACTACAGAGTCCTAAAAGTCATCACGATTCGTTAAAAAACAGGATACGACCTCCGAATTGAACGAAAGATTTTTACCAAAGTCGGTCCGGAATGGGGGCGCTCTGACCATCGCTCCTCAAGTTTCCCTCCTGATATCTTTCGGTTTATATATTTTTACACATACTATAGAGTCCTAAACGTCACCACAATTCGTCAATAAAGACGACACGACCTTCGAATGGGACGAATGATTTTTTACCAAAGTCGGTCCAGAATGGGGTCGCTCTGACCATCGCTCCTCAAGTTTCTCTTCCGATATCTTTCGGTTTATATTTTTTTTACATACTATAGAGTCCTAAAAGTCATCACGATTCGTTAAAAAAGTGGATACGACCTTCGAATTGAACGAAAGATTTGTACCAAAGACGGTCCGAAATGGGGTCGCTCTGACGACCGCTCCTCAAGTTTCCCTTCTCATATCTTTCGGTTTATATTTTTTTTCACATACTAAAGAGTCCTAAAAGTCACCACGATTCGCCAAAAAGAGAATACGACCTTGGAATGGGACGAATGATTTTTTAGCAAAGTCGGTCCAGAATGGGGTCGCTCCGACCACCGCTCTTCAAGTTTCCCTTCCGATATTTTTCGGTTTCTATTTTTCTTCACATAGTAGAGAGTCCTAAAAGTCACCACGATTCGTTAAAAAAGAGGATACGACCTTCAAAATGGACGAATGATTTTTGAGCATAGTCGGTCCAGAATGGTTCGCTCCGACAACCGCTCTTCAAGTTTCCCTTTCGATATCTTTCGGTTAAAATTTTTTTTACATACTAGAGAGTCCCAAAAGTCATCACGATTCGTTAAAAAAGAGGATACGACCTTCGAATTGAACGAAAGATTTTTACCAAAGACGGTCCGGAATGGGGTCGCTCTGACCACCGCTCCTCAAGTTTCCCTTCTCATATCTTTCGGTGTATATTTTTTTTCATATACTAAAGAGTCCTAAAAGTCACCACGATTCGCCAAAAAGAGAATACGACCTTGGAATGGGACGAATGATTTTTTAGCAAAGTCGGTCCAGAATGGGGTCGCTCTAACCACCACTCCACAAGTTTCCCTTCTGATATCTTTCGGTTTATATTTTTTTACATATACTAAAGAGTCTTAAAAGTCACCACGATTCGCCAAAAAAGAGAATACGAACTTTGAATTGGACGAATGATTTTTTAGCAAAGTCGGTCCAGAATGGTTCGCTCCGACCACCGCTCCTCAAGTTTCTCTTCCGATATCTTTCGGTTTATATTTTTTTTTACATACTATAGAGTCCTAAAAGTCATCACGATTCGTTAAAAAAGAGGATACGACCTTCGAATTGAACGAAAGATTTTTACCAATGTCGGTCCGGAATGGGGTCGCTCTGACCACCGCTCCTCAAGTTTACCTTCCGATACCTTTCGATTTCTATTGTTCTTCACATACTAGATAGTCCCAAAAGTCATCACAATTCGTTAAAAAAGAGGATACGACCTTCGAATTGAACGAAAGATTTGTACCAAAGACGGTCCGGAATGGGGTCGCTCTGACGACCGCTCCTCAAGTTTCCCTTCTCATATCTTTCGGTTTATATTTTTTTTCACATACTAAAGAGTCCTAAAAGTCACCACGATTCGCCAAAAAGAGAATACGACCTTGGAATGGGACGAATGATTTTTTAGCAAAGTCGGTCCAGAATGGGGTCGCTCTAACCACCGCTCCTCAAGTTTCCCTTCTGATATCTTTCGGTTTATATTTTTTTACATATACTAAAGAGTCTTAAAAGTCACCACGATTCGCCAAAAAAGAGAATACGAACTTTGAATTGGACGAATGATTTTTTAGCAAAGTCGGTCCAGAATGTTTCGCTCCGACCACCGCTCCTCGAGTTTCTCTTCCGATATCTTTCGGTTTATATTTTTTTTTACATACTATAGAGTCCTAAAAGTCATCACGATTCGTTAAAAAAGAGGATACGACCTTCGAATTGAACGAAAGATTTTTACCAATGTCGGTCCGGAATGGGGTCGCTCTGACCACCGCTCCTCAAGTTTACCTTCCGATACCTTTCGATTTCTATTGTTCTTCACATACTAGATAGTCCCAAAAGTCATCACAATTCGTTAAAAAAGAGGATACGACCTTCGAATTGAACGAAAGCTTTTTACCAAAGTCGGTCCGGAATGGGGTCGCTCTGACCACCGCTCCTCAAGTTTCCCTTCTCATATCTTCCGGTTTATATTTTTTTTCACATACTAAAGAGTCCTAAAAGTCACCACGATTCGCCAAAAAGAGAATACGACCCCCGGAATTGGACGAATGATTTTTTTAGCAAAGTCGATCCAGAATGGGGTAGCTCCGACCACCGCTCCTCAAGTTTCCCTTCCGATATCTTTCGGTTTCTGTTTTTTTTACATACTACAGAGTCCTAAAAGTCATCACGATTCGTTAAAAAAGAGGATACGACCTCCGAATACAACGAAATATTTTTACCAAAGTCGGTCCGGAATGGGGGCGCTCTGACCATCGCTCCTCAAGTTTCCCTTCCGATATCTTTCAGTTTATATATTTTTTTACATACTAGAGAGTCCTAAAAGTCATCACGATTCGTTAAAAAAGAGGATACGACCTTCGAATTGAACGAAAGATTTTTACCAATGTCGGTCCGGAATGGGGTCGCTCTGACCACCGCTCCTCAAGTTTCCCTTCCGATATCTTTCGGTTTCTGTTTTTTTTACATACTACAGAGTCCTAAAAGTCATCACGATTCGTTAAAAAAGAGGATACGACCTCCGAATTGAACGAAAGATTTTTACCAAAGTCGGTCCGGAATGGGGGCGCTCTGACCATCGCTCCTCAAGTTTCCCTTCCGCTATCTTTCAGTTTATATATTTTTTTACATACTAGAGAGTCCTATAAGTCACCACGATTCGTTAAAAAAGAGAATAAGACCTTCGAAATGGACGAATGATTTTTTAGCAAAGTCGGTCCAGAATGGTTCGCTCCGACCACCGATCTTCAAGTTTCCCTTCCGATATCTTTCGGTTTATATTTTTTTTACATACTAGAGAGTCCTAAAAGTCATCACTATTCGCTAAAAAATTGGATAAGACCTTCGAAATGGACGAATGATTTTTTAGCAAAGTCGGTCCAGAATGGTTCGCTCCGACCACTGCTCTTCAAGTTTTCCTTCCGATATCTTTAGGTTTATATTTTTTTTTACAAACTAGAGAGTCCTAAAAGTCATCACGATTCGTTAAAAAAGAGGATACGACCTTCGAATTGAACGAAAGATTTTTACCAATGTCGGTCCGGAATGGGGTCGCTCTGACCACCGCTCCTCAAGTTTCCCTTCCGATATCTTTCGGTTTCTGTTTTTTTTACATACTACAGAGTCCTAAAAGTCATCACGATTCGTTAAAAAAGAGGATACGACCTCCGAATTGAACGAAAGATTTTTACCAACGTCGGTCCGGAATGGGGGCGCTCTGACCATCGCTCCTCAAGTTTCCCTTCCGCTATCTTTCAGTTTATATATTTTTTTACATACTAGAGAGTCCTATAAGTCACCACGATTCGTTAAAAAAGAGAATAAGACCTTCGAAATGGACGAATGATTTTTTAGCAAAGTCGGTCCAGAATGGTTCGCTCCGACCACCGATCTTCAAGTTTCCCTTCCGATATCTTTCGGTTTATATTTTTTTTACATACTAGAGAGTCCTAAAAGTCATCACGATTCGCTAAAAAATTGGATAAGACCTTCGAAATGGACGAATGATTTTTTAGCAAAGTCGGTCCAGAATGGTTCGCTCCGACCACTGCTCTTCAAGTTTTCCTTCCGATATCTTTAGGTTTATATTTTTTTTTACAAACTAGAGAGTCCTAAATGTCATCACGATTCGTTAAAAAAGAGGATACGACCTTCGAATTGAACGAAAGATTTTTACCAAAGTCGGTCCGGAATGGGGTCGCTCTGACCACCGCTCCTCAAGTTTCCCTTCCGATATCTTTCGGTTTCTGTTTTTTTTACATACTACAGAGTCCTAAAAGTCACCACGATTCGTTAAAAAAGAGAATAAGACCTTCGAAATGGACGAATGATTTTTTAGCAAAGTCGGTCCAGAATGGTTCGCTCCGACCACCGCTCTTCAAGTTTCCCTTCCGATATCTTTCGGTTTATATTTTTTTACATACTAGAGAGTCCTAAAAGTCATCACGATTCGCTAAAAAATTGGATAAGACCTTCGAATTGAACGAAAGATTTTTACCAATGTCGGTCCGGAATGGGGTCGCTCTGACCACCGCTCCTCAAGTTTCCCTTCTGATATCTTTCGGTTTATATTTTTTTACACATACTAAAGAGTCCTAAAAGTCACCGAGATTCGCCGAAAAAGAGAATACGACCTTTGAATAGGACGAATGATTTTTTACCAAAGTCGGTCCGGAATGGGGTCGCTCTGACCACCGCTCCTCACGATTCCCTTCCGATATCTTTCGGTTTCTGTTTTTTTTACATACTACAGAGTCCTAAAAGTCATCACGATTCGTTAAGAAAGAGGATACGACCTCCGAATTGAACGAAAGATTTTTACCAATGTCGGTCCGGAATGGGGGCGCTCTGACCATCGCTCCTCAAGTTTCCCTTCTGATATCTTTCGGTTTATATATTTTTCCACATACTATAGAGTCCTAAAAGTCACCACGATTCGCCAAAAAAGAGAATACGAACTTTGAATTGGACGAATGATTTTTTAGCAAAGTCGGTCCAGAATGGGGTCGCTCTGTCCATCGCTCCTCAAGTTTTTCTTCCGATATCTTTTGGTTTATATTTTTTTTTACATACTAAAGAGTCCTAAAAGTCATCACAATTCGTCAATAAAGACGACACGACCTTCGAATGGGACGAATGATTTTTTACCAAAGTCGGTCCAGAATGGGGTCGCTCTGACCATCGCTCCTTAAGTTTCTCTTCCGATATCTTTCGGTTTATATTTTTTTTTACATACAATAGAGTCCTAAAAGTCATCACGATTCGTTAAAAAAGTGGATACGACCTTCGAATTGAACGAAAGATTTTTACCAAAGACGGTCCGGAATGGGGTCGCTCTGACGACCGCTCCTCAAGTTTCCCTTCTCATATCTTTCGGTTTATATTTTTTTTCATATACTAAAGAGTCCTAAAAGTCACCACGATTCGCCAAAAAGAGAATACGACCTTGGAATGGGACGAATGATTTTTTAGCAAAGTCGGTCCAGAATGGGGTCGCTCCGACCACCGCTCTTTAAGTTTCCCTTCCGTTATTTTTCGGTTCATATTTTTCTTCACATACTAGAGAGTCCTAAAAGTCACCACGATTCGTTAAAAAAGAGGATACGGCCTTCGAAATGGACGAATGATTTTTTAGCAAAGTCGGTCCAGAATGGTTCGCTCCGACCACCGCTCTTCAAGTTTCCCTTCCGATATCTTTAGGTTTATATTTTTTTTTACATACTAGAGAGTCCTAAAAGTCATCACGATTCGTTAAAAAAGAGGATACGACCTTCGAATTGAACGAAAGATTTTTACCAAAGACGGTCCGGAATGGGGTCGCTCTGACCACCGCTCCTCAAGTTTCCCTTCTCATATCTTTCGGTTTATATTTTTTTTCATATACTAAAGAGTCCTAAAAGTCACCACGATTCGCCAAAAAGAGAATACGACCTTGGAATGGGACGAATGATTTTTTAGCAAAGTCGGTCCAGAATGGGGTCGCGCCGACCACCGCTCTTTAAGTTTCCCTTCCGTTATTTTTCGGTTCATATTTTTCTTCACATACTAGAGAGTCCTAAAAGTCACCACGATTCGTTAAAAAAGAGGATACGGCCTTCGAAATGGACGAATGATTTTTTAGCAAAGTCGGTCCAGAATGGTTCGCTCCGACCACCGCTCTTCAAGTTTCCCTTCCGATATCTTTAGGTTTATATTTTTTTTTACAAACTAGAGAGTCCTAAAAGTCATCACGATTCGTTAAAAAACAGGATACGACCTTCGAATTGAACGAAAGATTTTTACCAATGTCGGTCCGGAATGGGGTCGCTCTCACCATCGCTCCTCAAGTTTCCCTTCTGACATCTTTCGGTTTACATTTTTGTACATATACTAAAGAGTCCTAAAAGTCACCACGATTCGCCAAAAAGAGAATACGACCTTGGAATTGGACGAATGATTTTTTAGCAAAGTCGATCCAGAATGGGGTCGCTCCGACCACCGCTCTTCAAGTTTCCCTTCCGATATTTTTCGGTTCCTATTTTTCTTCACATACTAGAGAGTCCTAAAAGTCATCACGATTCGTTAAAAAAGAGGATACGACCTTCGAATTGAACGAAAGATTTTTACCAAAGTCGGTCCGGAATGGGGTCGCTCTGACCACCGCTCCTCAAGTTTCCCTTCCGATATCTTTCGGTTTCTGTTTTTTTTACATACTACAGAGTCCTAAAAGCCATCACGATTCGTTAAAAAAGAGGATACGACCTCCGAATTGAACGAAAGATTTTTACCAAAGTCGGTCCGGAATGGGGGCGCTCTGACCATCGCTCCTCAAGTTTCCCTTCCGATATCTTTCAGTTTATATATTTTTTTACATACTAGAGAGTCCTAAAAGTCATCACGATTCGTTAAAAAAGAGGATACGACCTTCGAATTGAACGAAAGATTTTTACCATAGTCGGTCCAGAATGGGGTCACTCCGACCACCGCTCCTCAAGTTTCCCTTCCGATATCTTTCAGTTTATATTTTTTTTTACATACCAGAGAGTCCTATAAGTCACCACGATTCGTTAAAAAAGAGAATAAGACCTTCGACATGGACGAATGATTTTTTAGCAAAGTCGGTCCAGACTGGTTCGCTCCGACCACCGCTCTTCAAGTTTCCCTTCCGATATCTTTCGGTTTATATTTTTTTTACATACTGGAGAGTCCTAAAAGTCATCACGATTCGCTAAAAAATTGGATAAGACCTTCGAATTGAACGAAAGATTTTTACCAATGTCGGTCCGGAATGGGGTCGCTCTGACCACCGCTCCTCAAGTTTTCCTTCTGATATCTTTCGGTTTATATTTTTTTACACATACTAAAGAGTCCTAAAAGTTACCACGATTCGTTAAAATAGAGGAAATGCCCTTCGAAATGGACGAATGATTTTTTAGCAAAGTCGGTCCAGAATGGTTCGCTCCGACCACCGCTCTTCAAGTTTCACTTCCGATATCTTTAGGTTTATATTTTTTTTACAAACTAGAGAGTCCTAAAAGTCATCACGATTCGTTAAAAAAGAGGATACGACCTTCGAATTGAACGAAAGATTTTTACCAATGTCGGTCCGGAATGGGGTCGCTCTGACCACCGCTCCTCAAGTTTCCCTTCTCATATCTTTCGCTTTATATTTTTTTTCACATACTAAAGAGTCCTAAAAGTCACCACGATTCGCTAAAAAGAGAATACGACCTTGGAATTGGACGAATGATTTTTTAGCAAAGTCGGTCCAGAATGGGGTCGCTCCGACCACCGCTCCTCAAGTTTCCCTTCCGATATTTTTCGGTTCCTATTTTTCTTCACATACTAGAAAGTCCTAAAAGTCATCACGATTCGTTAAAAGAGAGGATACGACCTTCGAATTGAACGAAAGATTTTTACCAAAGTCGGTCCGGAATGGGGTCGCTCTGACCACCGCTCCTCAAGTTTCCCTTCTGATATCTTTCGGTTTATATATTTTTACACATACTATAGAGTCCTAAAAGTCACCACGATTCGCCAAAAAAGAGAATACGAACTTTGAATTGGACGAATGATTTTTTAGCAAAGTCGGTCCTGAATGGGATCGCTCTGTCCATCGCTCCTCAAGTTTTTCTTCCGATATCTTTTGGTTTATATTTTTTTTTACATACTAAAGAGTCCTAAAAGTCATCACAATTTGTCAATAAAGACGACACGACCTTCGAATGGGAAGAATGATTTTTTACCAAAGTCGGTCCAGAAAGGAGTCGCTCTGACCATCGCTCCTCAAGTTTCTCTTCCGATATCTTTCGGTTCATATTTTTTTTTACATACTATAGAGTCCTAAAAGTCATCACGATTCGTTAAAAAAGTGGATACGACCTTCGAATTGAACGAAAGATTTTTACCAAAGACGGTCCGGAATGGGGTCGCTCTGACGACCGCTCCTCAAGTTTCCCTTTACACATCTTTCGGTTTATATTTTTTTTCACATACTAAAGAGTCCTAAAAGTCACCACGATTCGCCAAAAAGAGAATACGACCTTGGAATGGGACGAATGATTTTTTAGCAAAGTCGGTCCAGAAAGGAGTCGCTCTGACCATCGCTCTTCAAGTTTCCCTTCCGATATTTTTCGGTTTCTATTTTTCTTCACATACTAGAGAGTCCTAAAAGTCACCACGATTCGTTAAAAAAGAGGATACGACCTTCGAATTGAACGAAAGATTTTTACCATAGTCGGTCCAGAATGGGGTCACTCCGACCACCGCTCCTCAAGTTTCCCTTCCGATATCTTTCAGTTTATATTTTTTTTTACATACTAGAGAGTCCTATAAGTCACCACGATTCGTTAAAAAAGAGAATAAGACCTTCGACATGGACGAATGATTTTTTAGCAAAGTCGGTCCAGACTGGTTCGCTCCGACCACCGCTCTTCAAGTTTCCCTTCCGATATCTTTCGCTTCATATTTTTTTTACATACTAGAGAGTCCTAAAAGTCATCACGATTCGCTAAAAAATTGGATAAGACCTTCGAATTGAACGAAAGATTTTTACCAATGTCGGTCCGGAATGGAGTCGCTCTGACCACCGCTCCTCAAGTTTCCCTTCTGATATCTTTCGGTTTATATTTTTTTACATATACTAAAGAGTCCTAAAAGTCACCACGATTCGCCAAAAAGAGAATACGACCTTGGAATTGGACGAATGATTTTTTAGCAATGTCCATCCAGAATGGGGTCGCTCCGACCACCGCTCTTCAAGTTTTCCTTCCGATATTTTTCGGTTCCTATTTTTCTTCACATACTAGAGAGTCCTAAAAGTCATCACGATTCGTTAAAAAAGAGGATACGACCTTCGAATTGAACGAAAGATTTTTACCAAAGTCGGTCCGGAATGGGGTCGCTCTGACCACCGCTCCTCAAGTTTCCCTTCCGATATCTTTCGGTTTCTGTTTTTTTTACATACTACAGAGTCCTAAAAGTCATCACGATTCGTTAAAAAAGAGGATACGACCTCCGAATTGAACGAAAGATTTTTACCAAAGTCGGTCCGGAATGGGGGCGCTCTGACCATCGCTCCTCAAGTTTCCCTTCCGATATCTTTCAGTTTATATATTTTTTTACATACTAGAGAGTCCTAAAAGTCATCACTATTCGTTTAAAAAGAGGATACGACCTTCGAATTGAACGAATGATTTTTACCATAGTCGGTCCAGAATGGGGTCACTCCGACCACCGCTCCTCAAGTTTCCCTTCCGATATCTTTCAGTTTATATATTTTTTTACATACTAGAGAGTCCTAAAAGTCATCACGATTCGTTAAAAAAGAGTATACGACCTTCGAATTGAACGAAAGATTTTTACCAAAGTCGGTCCGGAATGGGGGCGCTCTGACCATCGCTCCTCAAGTTTCCCTTCCGATATCTTTCAGTTTATATATTTTTTTACATACTAGAGAGTCCTAAAAGTCATCACGATTCGTTAAAAAAGAGGATACGACCTTCGAATTGAACGAAAGATTTTTACCATAGTCGGTCCAGAATGGGGTCGCTCCGACCACCGCTCTTCAAGTTTCCCTTCCGATATTTTTCGGTTCCTATTTTTCTTCACATACTAGAGAGTCCTAAAAGTCATCACGATTCGTTAAAAAAGAGGATACGACCTTCGAATTGAACGAAAGATTTTTACCAAAGTCGGTCCGGAATGGGGTCGCTCTGACCACCGCTCCTCAAGTTTCCCTTCCGATATCTTTCGGTTTCTGTTTTTTTTACATACTACAGAGTCCTAAAAGTCATCACGATTCGTTAAAAAAGAGTATACGACCTTCGAATTGAACGAAAGATTTTTACCAAAGTCGGTCCGGAATGGGGTCGCTCTGACCATCGCTCCTCAAGTTTCCCTTCCGATATCTTTCAGTTTATATATTTTTTTACATACTAGAGAGTCCTATAAGTCACCACGATTCGTTAAAAAAGAGAATAAGACCTTCGAAATGGACGAATGATTTTTTAGCAAAGTCGGTCCAGAATGGTTCGCTCCGACCACCGCTCTTCAAGTTTCCCTTCCGATATCTTTCGGTTTATATTTTTTTTACATACTAGAGAGTTCTAAAAGTCATCACGATTCGTTAAAAAAATGGATAAGACCTTCGAATTGAACGAAAGATTTTTACCAGCGTCGGTCCGGAATGGGGTCGCTCTGACCACCGCTCCTCAAGTTTCCCTTCTGATATCTTTCGGTTTATATTTTTTTACACATACTAAAGAGTCCTAAAAGTCACCGCGATTCGCCGAAAAAGAGAATACGACCTTTGAATAGGACGAATGATTTTTTACCAAATTCGGTCCGGAATGGGGTCGCTCTGACCACCGCTCCTCAAGATTCCCTTCCGATATCTTTCGGTTTCTGTTTTTTTTACATACTACAGAGTCCTAAAAGTCATCACGATTCGTTAAAAAAGAGGATACGACCTCCGAATTGAACGAAAGATTTTTACCAAAGTCGGTCCGGAATGGGGGCGCTCTGACCATCGCTCCTCAAGTTTCCCTTCTGATATCTTTCGGTTTATATTTTTTTACACATACTACAGAGTCCTGAAAGTCACCACGATTCGCCGAAAAAGAGAATAGGAACTTTGAATTGGACGAATGATTTTTTAGCAAAGTCGGTCCAGGATGGGGTCGCTCTGACCATCGCTCCTCAAGTTTTTCTTCCGATATCTTTCGGTTTATATATTTTTTTACAAACTATAGAGCCCTAACAGTCATCACGATTCGTTAAAAAAGAGGACACGACCATGGAATTGGACGAATGATTTTTAGCAAAGTCGATCCAGAATGGGGTCGCTCCGACCACCGCTCTTCAAGTTTCCCTTCCGATATTTTTCGGTTCCTATTTTTCTTCACATACTAGAAAGTCCTAAAAGTCATCACGATTCGTTAAAAGAGAGGATACGACCTTCGAATTGAACGAAAGATTTTTACCAAAGTCGGTCCGGAATGGGGTCGCTCTGACCACCGCTCCTCAAGTTTCCCCTCTGATATCTTTCGGTTTATATATTTTTACACATACTATAGAGTCCTAAAAGTCACCACGATTCGCCAAAAAAGAGAATACGAACTTTGAATTGGACGAATGATTTTTTAGCAAAGTCGGTCCTGAATGGGATCGCTCTGTCCATCGCTCCTCAAGTTTTTCTTCCGATATCTTTTGGTTTATATTTTTTTTTACATACTAAAGAGTCCTAAAAGTCATCACAATTTGTCAATAAAGACGACACGACCTTCGAATGGGAAGAATGATTTTTTACCAAAGTCGGTCCAGAAAGGAGTCGCTCTGACCATCGCTCCTCAAGTTTCTCTTCCGATATCTTTCGGTTCATATTTTTTTTTATATACTATAGAGTCCTAAAAGTCATCACGATTCGTTAAAAAAGTGGATACGACCTTCGAATTGAACGAAAGATTTTTACCAAAGACGGTCCGGAATGGGGTCGCTCTGACGACCGCTCCTCAAGTTTCCCTTTACATATCTTTCGGTTTATATTTTTTTTCACATACTAAAGAGTCCTAAAAGTCACCACGATTCGCCAAAAAGAGAATACGACCTTGGAATGGGACGAATGATTTTTTAGCAAAGTCGGTCCAGAAAGGAGTCGCTCTGACCATCGCTCTTCAAGTTTCCCTTCCGATATTTTTCGGTGTCTATTTTTCTTCACATACTAGAGAGTCCTAAAAGTCACCACGATTCGTTTAAAAAGAGGATACGACCTTCAAAATGGACGAATGATTTTTGAGCATAGTCGGTCCAGAATGGTTCGCTCCGACCACCGCTCTTCAAGTTTCCCTTCCGATATCTTTCGGTTTATATTTTTTTTTACATACTAGAGAGTCCTAAAAGTCATCACGATTCGTTAAAAAAGAGGATACGACCTTCGAATTGAACGAAAGATTTTTACCAAAGACGGTCCGGAATGGGGTCGATCTGACCACCGCTCCTCAAGTTTCCCTTCTCATATCTTTCGGTTTATATTTTTTTTCATATACTAAAGAGTCCTAAAAGTCACCACGATTCGCCAAAAAGAGAATACGACTTTGGAATGGGACGAATGATTTTTTAGCAAAGTCGGTCCAGAATGGGGTCGCTCCGACCACCGCTCTTCAAGTTTCCCTTCCGATATTTTTCGGTTTATATTTTTCTTCACATACTAGAGAGTCCTAAAAGTCACCACGATTCGTTAAAAAAGAGGATACGACCTTCAAAATGGACGAATGATTTTTGAGCAAAGTCGGTCCAGAATGGTTCGCTCCGACCACCGCTCTTCAAGTTTCCCTTCCGATATCTTTCGGTTTATATTTTTTTTTACATACTAGAGAGTCCTAAAAGTCATCACGATTCGTTAAAAAAGAGGATACGACCTTCGAATTGAACGAAAGATTTTTACCAATGTCGGTCCGGAATGGGGTCGCTCTGACCACCGCTCCTCAAGTTTCCCTTCCGATATCTTTCAGTTTATATTTTTTTTTACATACTAGAGAGTCCTATAAGTCACCACGATTCGTTAAAAAAGAGAATAAGACCTTCGACATGGACGAATGATTTTTTAGCAAAGTCGGTCCAGACTGGTTCGCTCCGACCACCGCTCTTCAAGTTTCCCTTCCGATATCTTTCGATTTATATTTTTTTTACATACTAGAAAAACCTAAAAGCCATCATGATTCGTTAAAAAAGAGGATATGACCTTCGAATTGAACGAAAGATTTTTACCAAAGTCGGTCCGGAATGGGGTCGCTCTGACCACCGCTCCTCAAGTTTCCCTTCTGATATCTTTCGGTTTATATTTTTTTACATATACTAAGGAGTCCTAAAAGTCACCACGATTCGCCAAAAACAGAATACGACCTTGGAATTCGACGAATGATTTTTTAGCAAAGTCGATCCAGAATGGGGTCGCTCCGACCACCGCTCTTCAAGTTTCCCTTCCGATATTTTTCGGTTCCTATTTTTCTTCACATACTAGAGAGTCCTAAAAGTCATCACGATTCGTTAAGAAAGACGATACGACCTTCGAATTGAACGAACGATTTTTACCAAAGTCGGTCCGGAATGGGGTCGCTCTGACCACCGCTCCTCAAGTTTCCCTTCCGATATCTTTCGGTTTCTGTTTTTTTTACATACTACAGAGTCCTAAAAGTTATCACGATTCGTTAAAAAAGAGGATACGACCTTCGAATTGAACGAAAGATTTTTACCATAGTCGGTCCAGAATGGGGTCACTCCGACCACCGCTCCTCAAGTTTCCCTTCCGATATCTTTCAGTTTATATTTTTTTTTACATACTAGAGAGTCCTATAAGTTAAAAAAGAGAATAAGACCTTCGACATGGACGAATGATTTTTTAGCAAAGTCGGTCCAGACTGGTTCGCACCGACCACCGCTCTTCAAGTTTCCCTTCCGATATCTTTCGGTTCATATTTTTTTTACATACTAGAGAGTCCTAAAAGTCATCACGATTCGCTAAAAAATTGGATAAGACCTTCGAATTGAACGAAAGATTTTTACCAATGTCGGTCCGGAATGGGGTCACTCTGACCACCGCTCCTCAAGTTTCCCTTCTGATATCTTTCGGTTTATATTTTTTTACACATACTAAAGAGTCCTAAAAGTTACCACGATTCGTTAAAAAAGAGGAAACGCCCTTCGAAATGGACGAATGATTTTTTAGCAAAGTCGGTCCAGAATGGGGTCGCTCCGACCACCGCTCTTCAAGTTTCACTTCCGATATCTTTAGGTTTATATTTTTTTTTACAAACTAGAGAGTCCTAAAAGTCATCACGATTCGTTAAAAAAGAGGATACGACCTTCGAATTGAACGAAAGATTTTACCAATGTCGGTCCGGAATGGGGTCGCTCTGACCACCGCTCCTCAAGTTTCCCTTCTGATATCTTTCGGTTTATATTTTTTTACATATACTAAAGAGTCTTAAAAGTCACCACGATTCGCCAAAAAAGAGAATACGAACTTTGAATTGGACGAATGATTTTTTAGCAAAGTCGGTCCAGAATGGTTCGCTACGACCACCGCTCCTCAAGTTTCTCTTCCGATATCTTTCGGTTTATATTTTTTTTTACATACTATAGAGTCCTAAAAGTCATCACGATTCGTTAAAAAAGAGCATACGACCTTCGAATTGAACGAAAGATTTTTACCAATGTCGGTCCGGAATGGGGTCGCTCTGACCACCGCTCTTCAAGTTTCCCTTCCGATATTTTTCGGTTCCTATTTTTCTTCACATACTAGAAAGTCCTAAAAGTCATCACGATTCGTTAAAAAAGAGGATACGACCTTCGAATTGAACGAAAGATTTTTACCAAAGTCGGTCCGGAATGGGGTCGCTCTGACCACCGCTCCTCAAGTTTCCCTTCTGATATCTTTCGGTTTATATATTTTTACACATACTATAGAGTCCTAAAAGTCACCACGATTCGCCAAAAAAGAGAATACGAACTTTGAATTGGACGAATGATTTTTTAGCAAAGTCGGTCCAGAATGGGGTCGCTCTGTCCATCGCTCCTCAAGTTTTTCTTCCGATATCTTTTGGTTTATATTGTTTTTTACATACTAAAGAGTCCTAAAAGTCATCACAATTCGTCAATAAAGACGACACGACCTTCGAATGGGAAGAATGATTTTTTACCAAAGTCGGTCCAGAAAGGAGTCGCTCTGACGACCGCTCCTCAAGTTTCCCTTCTCATATCTTTCGGTTTATATTTTTTTTCATATACTAAAGAGTCCTAAAAGTCACCACGATTCGCCAAAAAGAGAATACGACCTTGGAATGGGACGAATGATTTTTTAGCAAAGTCGGTCCAGAATGGGGTCGCTCCGACCACCGCTCTTCAAGTTTCCCTTCCGATATTTTTCGGTTTATATTTTTCTTCACATACTAGAGAGTCCTAAAAGTCACCACGATTCGTTAAAAAAGAGGATACGACCTTCAAAATGGACGAATGATTTTTGAGCAAAGTCGGTCCAGAATGGTTCGCTCCGACCACCGCTCTTCAAGTTTCCCTTCCGATATCTTTCGTTTTATATATTTTTTTACAAACTAGAGAGTCCTAAAAGTCATCACGATTCGTTCAAAAAGAGGATACGACCTTCGAATTGAACGAAAGATTTTTACCAATGTCGGTCCGGAATGGGGTCGCTCTGACCACCGCTCCTCAAGTTTCCCTTCCGATATCTTTCAGTTTATATTTTTTTTTACATACTAGAGAGTCCTATAAGTCACCACAATTCGTTAAAAAAGAGAATAAGACCTTCGACATGGACGAATGATTTTTTAGCAAAGTCGGTCCAGACTGGTTCGCACCGACCACCGCTCTTCAAGTTTCCCTTCCGATATCTTTCGGTTCATATTTTTTTTACATACTAGAGAGTCCTAAAAGTCATCACGATTCGCTAAAAAATTGGATAAGACCTTCGAATTGAACGAAAGATTTTTACCAATGTCGGTCCGGAATGGGGTCGCTCTGACCACCGCTCCTCAAGTTTCCCTTCAGATATCTTTCGGTTTATATTTTTTTACACATACTAAAGAGTCCTAAAAGTTACCACGATTCGTTAAAAAAGAGGAAACGCCCTTCGAAATGGACGAATGATTTTTTAGCAAAGTCGGTCCAGAATGGTTCGCTCCGACCACCGCTCTTCAAGTTTCCCTTCCGATATCTTTCGGTTTATATTTTTTTTTACATACTAGAGAGTCCTAAAAGTCATCACGATTCGTTAAAAAAGAGGATACGACCTTCGAATTGAACGAAAGATTTTTACCAAAGACGGTCCGGAATGGGGTCGCTCTGACCACCGCTCCTCAAGTTTCCCTTCTCATATCTTTCGGTTTATATTTTTTTTCATATACTAAAGAGTCCTAAAAGTCACCACGATTCGCCAAAAAGAGAATACGACCTTGGAATGGGACGAATGATTTTTTAGCAAAGTCGGTCCAGAATGGGGTCGCTCCGACCACCGCTCTTCAAGCTTCCCTTCCGATATTTTTCGGTTTATATTTTTCTTCACATACTAGAGAGTCCTAAAAGACACCACGATTCGTTAAAAAAGAGGATACGACCTTCAAAATGGACGAATGATTTTTGAGCAAAGTCGGTCCAGAATGGTTCGCTCCGACCACCGCTCTTCAAGTTTCCCTTCCGATATCTTTCGGTTTATATTTTTTTTTACATACTAGAGAGTCCTAAAAGTCATCACGATTCGTTAAAAAAGAGGATACGACCTTCGAATTGAACGAAAGATTTTACCAATGTCGGCCCGGAATGGGGTCACTCTGACCGACGCTCCTCAAGTTTCCCTTCTGATATCTTTCGGTTTATATTTTTTTACATATACTAAAGAGTCTTAAAAGTCACCACGATTCGCCAAAAAAGAGAATACGAACTTTGAATTGGACGAATGATTTTTTAGCAAAGTCGGTCCAGAATGGTTCGCTCCGACCACCGCTCCTCAAGTTTCTCTTCCGATATCTTTCGGTTTATATTTTTCTTTACATACTATAGAGTCCTAAAAGTCATCACGATTCGTTAAAAAAGAGGATACGACCTTCGAATTGAACGAAAGATTTTTACCAATGTCGGTCCGGAATGGGGTCGCTCTGACCACCGCTCTTCAAGTTTCCCTTCCGATATTTTTCGGTTCCTATTTTTCTTCACATACTAGAAAGTCCTAAAAGTCATCACGATTCGTTAAAAAAGAGGATACGACCTTCGAATTGAACGAAAGATTTTGACCAAAGTCGGTCCGGAATGGGGTCGCTCTGACCACCGCTCCTCAAGTTTCCCTTCTGATATCTTTCGGTTTATATATTTTTACACATACTATAGAGTCCTAAAAGTCACCACGATTCGCCAAAAAAGAGAATACGAACTTTGAATTGGACGAATGATTTTTTAGCAAAGTCGGTCCAGAATGGGGTCGCTCTGTCCATCGCTCCTCAAGTTTTTCTTCCGATATCTTTTGGTTTATATTGTTTTTTACATACTAAAGAGTCCTAAAAGTCATCACAATTCGTCAATAAAGACGACACGACCTTCGAATGGGAAGAATGATTTTTTACCAAAGTCGGTCCAGAAAGGAGTCGCTCTGACCATCGCTCCTCAAGTTTCTCTTCCGATATCTTTCGGTTTATATTTTTTTTTACATACTATAGAGTCCTAAAAGTCATCACGATTCGTTAAAAAGAGAATACGACCTTGGAATGGGACGAATGATTTTTTAGCAAAGTCGGTCCAGAATGGGGTCGCTCCGACCACCGCTCTTCAAGTTTCCCTTCCGATATTTTTCGGTTTATATTTTTCTTCACATACTAGAGAGTCCTAAAAGTCACCACGATTCGTTAAAAAAGAGGATACGACCTTCAAAATGGACGAATGATTTTTGAGCAAAGTCGGTCCAGAATGGTTCGCTCCGACCACCGCTCTTCAAGTTTCCCTTCCGATATCTTTCGTTTTATATATTTTTTTACAAACTAGAGAGTCCTAAAAGTCATCACGATTCGTTCAAAAAGAGGATACGACCTTCGAATTGAACGAAAGATTTTTACCAATGTCGGTCCGGAATGGGGTCGCTCTGACCACCGCTCCTCAAGTTTCCCTTCCGATATCTTTCAGTTTATATTTTTTTTTACATACTAGAGAGTCCTATAAGTCACCACAATTCGTTAAAAAAGAGAATAAGACCTTCGACATGGACGAATGATTTTTTAGCAAAGTCGGTCCAGACTGGTTCGCACCGACCACCGCTCTTCAAGTTTCCCTTCCGATATCTTTCGGTTCATATTTTTTTTACATACTAGAGAGTCCTAAAAGTCATCACGATTCGCTAAAAAATTGGATAAGACCTTCGAATTGAACGAAAGATTTTTACCAATGTCGGTCCGGAATGGGGTCGCTCTGACCACCGCTCCTCAAGTTTCCCTTCAGATATCTTTCGGTTTATATTTTTTTACACATACTAAAGAGTCCTAAAAGTTACCACGATTCGTTAAAAAAGAGGAAACGCCCTTCGAAATGGACGAATGATTTTTTAGCAAAGTCGGTCCAGAATGGTTCGCTCCGACCACCGCTCTTCAAGTTTCCCTTCCGATATCTTTCGGTTTATATTTTTTTTTACATACTAGAGAGTCCTAAAAGTCATCACGATTCGTTAAAAAAGAGGATACGACCTTCGAATTGAACGAAAGATTTTTACCAAAGACGGTCCGGAATGGGGTCGCTCTGACCACCGCTCCTCAAGTTTCCCTTCTCATATCTTTCGGTTTATATTTTTTTTCATATACTAAAGAGTCCTAAAAGTCACCACGATTCGCCAAAAAGAGAATACGACCTTGGAATGGGACGAATGATTTTTTAGCAAAGTCGGTCCAGAATGGGGTCGCTCCGACCACCGCTCTTCAAGCTTCCCTTCCGATATTTTTCGGTTTATATTTTTCTTCACATACTAGAGAGTCCTAAAAGACACCACGATTCGTTAAAAAAGAGGATACGACCTTCAAAATGGACGAATGATTTTTGAGCAAAGTCGGTCCAGAATGGTTCGCTCCGACCACCGCTCTTCAAGTTTCCCTTCCGATATCTTTCGGTTTATATTTTTTTTTACATACTAGAGAGTCCTAAAAGTCATCACGATTCGTTAAAAAAGAGGATACGACCTTCGAATTGAACGAAAGATTTTACCAATGTCGGCCCGGAATGGGGTCACTCTGACCGACGCTCCTCAAGTTTCCCTTCTGATATCTTTCGGTTTATATTTTTTTACATATACTAAAGAGTCTTAAAAGTCACCACGATTCGCCAAAAAAGAGAATACGAACTTTGAATTGGACGAATGATTTTTTAGCAAAGTCGGTCCAGAATGGTTCGCTCCGACCACCGCTCCTCAAGTTTCTCTTCCGATATCTTTCGGTTTATATTTTTCTTTACATACTATAGAGTCCTAAAAGTCATCACGATTCGTTAAAAAAGAGGATACGACCTTCGAATTGAACGAAAGATTTTTACCAATGTCGGTCCGGAATGGGGTCGCTCTGACCACCGCTCTTCAAGTTTCTCTTCCGATATCTTTCGGTTTATATTTTTCTTTACATACTATAGAGTCCTAAAAGTCATCACGATTCGTTAAAAAAGAGGATACGACCTTCGAATTGAACGAAAGATTTTTACCAATGTCGGTCCGGAATGGGGTCGCTCTGACCACCGCTCTTCAAGTTTCCCTTCCGATATTTTTCGGTTCCTATTTTTCTTCACATACTAGAAAGTCCTAAAAGTCATCACGATTCGTTAAAAAAGAGGATACGACCTTCGAATTGAACGAAAGATTTTGACCAAAGTCGGTCCGGAATGGGGTCGCTCTGACCACCGCTCCTCAAGTTTCCCTTCTGATATCTTTCGGTTTATATATTTTTACACATACTATAGAGTCCTAAAAGTCACCACGATTCGCCAAAAAAGAGAATACGAACTTTGAATTGGACGAATGATTTTTTAGCAAAGTCGGTCCAGAATGGGGTCGCTCTGTCCATCGCTCCTCAAGTTTTTCTTCCGATATCTTTTGGTTTATATTGTTTTTTACATACTAAAGAGTCCTAAAAGTCATCACAATTCGTCAATAAAGACGACACGACCTTCGAATGGGAAGAATGATTTTTTACCAAAGTCGGTCCAGAAAGGAGTCGCTCTGACCATCGCTCCTCAAGTTTCTCTTCCGATATCTTTCGGTTTATATTTTTTTTTACATACTATAGAGTCCTAAAAGTCATCACGATTCGTTAAAAAAGTGGATACGACCTTCGAATTGAACGAAAGATTTTTACCAAAGACGGTCCGGAATGGGGTCGCTCTGACGACCGCTCCTCAAGTTTCCCTTTACATATCTTTCGGTTTATATTTTTTTTCACATACTAAAGAGTCCTAAAAGTCACCACGATTCGCCAAAAAGAGAATACGACCTTGGAATGGGACGAATGATTTTTTAGCAAAGTCGGTCCAGAATGGGGTCGCTCCGACCACCGCTCTTCAAGTTTCCCTTCCGATATTTTTCGGTTTCTATTTTTCTTCACATACTAGAGAGTCCTAAAAGTCACCACGATTCGTTAAAAAAGAGGATACGACCTTCAAAATGGACGAATGATTTTTGAGCATAGTCGGTCCAGAATGGTTCGCTCCGACCACCGCTCTTCAAGTTTCCCTTCCGATATCTTTCGGTTTATATTTTTTTTTACATACTAGAGAGTCCAAAAAGTCATCACGATTCGTTAAAAAAGAGGATACGACCTTCGAATTGAACGAAAGATTTTTACCAAAGACGGTCCGGAATGGGGTCGCTCTGACCACCGCTCCTCAAGTTTCCCTTCTCATATCTTTCGGTTTATATTTTTTTTCATATACTAAAGAGTCCTAAAAGTCACCACGATTCGCCAAAAAGAGAATACGACCTTGGAATGGGACGAATGATTTTTTAGCAAAGTCGGTCCAGAATGGGGTCGCTCCGACCACCGCTCTTCAAGTTTCCCTTCCGATATTTTTCGGTTTATATTTTTCTTCACATACTAGAGAGTCCTAAAAGTCACCACGATTCGTTAAAAAAGAGGATAGGACCTTCAAAATGGACGAATGATTTTTGAGCAAAGTCGGTCCAGAATGGTTCGCTCCGACCACCGCTCTTCAAGTTTCCCTTCCGATATCTTTCGTTTTATATATTTTTTTACATACTAGAGAGTCCTAAAAGTCATCACGATTCGTTCAAAAAGAGGATACGACCTTCGAATTGAACGAAAGATTTTTACCAATGTCGGTCCGGAATGGGGTCGCTCTGACCACCGCTCCTCAAGTTTCCCTTCCGATATCTTTCAGTTTATATTTTTTTTTACATACTAGAGAGTCCTATAAGTCACCACAATTCGTTAAAAAAGAGAATAAGACCTTCGACATGGACGAATGATTCTTTAGCAAAGTCGGTCCAGACTGGTTCGCACCGACCACCGCTCTTCAAGTTTCCCTTCCGATATCTTTCGGTTCATATTTTTTTTACATACTAGAGAGTCCTAAAAGTCATCACGATTCGCTAAAAAATTGGATAAGACCTTCGAATTGAACGAAAGATTTTTACCAATGTCGGTCCGGAATGGGGTCGCTCTGACCACCGCTCCTCAAGTTTCCCTTCTGATATCTTTCGGTTTATATTTTTTTACACATACTAAAGAGTCCTAAAAGTTACCACGATTCGTTAAAAAACAGGAAACGCCCTTCGAAATGGACGAATGATTTTTTAGCAAAGTCGGTCCAGAATGGTTCGCTCCGACCACCGCTCTTCAAGTTTCCCTTCCGATATTTTTCGGTTTATATTTTTTTTTAAATACTAGAGAGTTCTAAAAGTCATCACGATTCGTTAAAAAGGAGGATACGACCTTCGAATTGAACGAAAGATTTTTACCAAAGACGGTCCGGAATGGGGTCGCTCTGACCACCGCTCCTCAAGTTTCCCTTCTCATATCTTTCGGTTTATATTTTTTTTCATATACTAAAGAGTCCTAAAAGTCACCACGATTCGCCAAAAAGAGAATACGACCTTGGAATGGGACGAATGATTTTTTAGCAAAGTCGGTCCAGAATGGGGTCGCTCCGACCACCGCTCTTCAAGTTTCCCTTCCGATATTTTTCGGTTTATATTTTTCTTCACATACTAGAGAGTCCTAAAAGACACCACGATTCGTTAAATAAGAGGATACGACCTTCAAAATGGACGAATGATTTTTGAGCAAAGTCGGTCCAGAATGGTTCGCTCCGACCACCGCTCTTCAAGTTTCCCTTCCGATATCTTTCGGTTTATATTTTTTTTTACAAACTATAGAGTCCTAAATGTCATCACGATTCGTTAAAAAAGAGGATACGACCTTCGAATTGAACGAAAGATTTTTACCAATGTCGGTCCGGAATGGGGTCGCTCTGACGACCGCTCCTCAAGTTTCCCTTTACATATCTTTCGGTTTATATTTTTTTTCACATACTAAAGAGTCCTAAAAGTCACCACGATTCTCCAAAAAGAGAATACGACCTTGGAATGGGACGAATGATTTTTTAGCAAAGTCGGTCCAGAAAGGAGTCGCTCTGACCATCGCTCTTCAAGTTTCCCTTCCGATATTGTTCGGTTTCTATTTTTCTTCACATACTAGAGAGTCCTAAAAGTCATCACGATTCGTTAAAAAAGAGGATATGACCTTCGAATTGAACGAAAGATTTTTACCAATGTCGGTCCGGAATGGGGTCGCTCTGACCACCGCTCCTCAAGTTTCCCTTCCGATATCTTTCGGTTTCTGTTTTTTTTACATACTACAGAGTCCTAAAAGTCATCACGATTCGTTAAAAAAGAGGATACGACCTTCGAATTGAACCAAAGATTTTTACCAATGTCGGTCCGGAATGGGGTCGCTCTGACCACCGCTCCTCAAGTTTCCCTTCCGATATCTTTCAGTTTATATTTTTTTTCACATACTAGAGAGTCCTAATAGTCACCACGATTCGTTAAAATAGAGGATACGCCCTTCGAAATGGACGAATGATTTTTTAGCAAAGTCGGTCCAGAATGGTTCGCTCCGACCACCGCTCTTCAAGTTTTCCTTCCGATATCTTCAGGTTTATATTTTTTTTTACAAACTAGAGAGTCCTAAAAGTCATCACGATTCGTTAAAAAAGAGGATACGACCTTCAAAATGGACGAATGATTTTTGAGCAAAGTCGGTCCAGAATGGTTCGCTCCGACCACCGCTCTTCAAGTTTCCCTTCCGATATCTTTCGGTTTATATTTTTTTTTACATACTACAGAGTCCTAAAAGTCATCACGATTCGTTAAAAAAGAGGATACGACCTTCGAATTGAACCAAAGATTTTTACCACTGTCGGTCCGGAATGGGGTCGCTCTGACCACCGCTCCTCAAGTTTCCCTTCCGATATCTTTCAGTTTATATTTTTTTTCACATACTAGAGAGTCCTAATAGTCACCACCATTCGTTAAAAAAGAGGATACGCCCTTCGAAATGGACGAATGATTTTTTAGCAAAGTCGGTCCAGAATGGTTCGCTCCGACCACCGCTCCTCAAGTTTCCCTTCTGATATCTTTCGGTTTATATTTTTTTACATATACTAAAGAGTCCTAAAAGTCACCACGATTCGCCAAAAAGAGAATACGACCGTGGAATTGGACGAATGATTTTTTAGCAAAGTCGATCCAGAATGGGGTCGCTCCGACCACCGCTCTTCAATTTTCCCTTCCGATATTTTTCGGTTCCTATTTTTCTTCACATACTAGAGAGTCCTAAAAGTCATCACGATTCGTTAAAAAAGAGGATACGACCTTCGAATTGAACGAAAGATTTTTACCAATGTCGGTCCGGAATGGGGACGCTCTGACCACCGCTCCTCAAGTTTCCCTTCTCATATCTTTCGGTTTATATTTTTTTACACATACTACAGAGTCCTAAAAGTCACCGCGATTCGCCGAAAAAGAGAATACGACCTTTGAATAGGACGAATGATTTTTAGCACAGTCGGTCCGGAATGGGGTCGCTCTGACCATCGCTCCTCAAGTTTCTCTTTCGATATCTTTCGGTTTATATTTTTTTTACATACTAGAGAGTCCTAAAAGTCATCACGATTCGTCAATAAAGACGACACGACCTTCGAATTGGACGAATGATTTTTTACCGAAGTGGGTCCGGAATGGGGACGCTCTGACCACCGCTCCTCAAGTTTCCCTTCTCATATCTTTCGGTTTATATATTTTTACACATACTACAGAGTCCTAAAAGTCACCACGATTCGCCGAAAAAGAGAATAGGAACTTTGAATTCGGACGAATGATTTTTTAGCAAAGTCGGTCCAGAATGGGGTCGCTCTGTCCATCGCTCCTCAAGTTTTTCTTCCGATATCTTTTGGTTTATATTGTTTTTTACATACTAAAGAGTCCTAAAAGTCATCACAATTCGTCAATAAAGACGACACGACCTTCGAATGGGAAGAATGATTTTTTACCAAAGTCGGTCCAGAAAGGAGTCGCTCTGACCATCGCTCCTCAAGTTTCTCTTCCGATATCTTTCGGTTTATATTTTTTTTTACATACTATAGAGTCCTAAAAGTCATCACGATTCGTTAAAAAAGTGGATACGACCTTCGAATTGAACGAAAGATTTTTACCAAAGACGGTCCGGAATGGGGTCGCTCTGACGACCGCTCCTCAAGTTTCCCTTTACATATCTTTCGGTTTATATTTTTTTTCACATACTAAAGAGTCCTAAAAGTCACCACGATTCGCCAAAAAGAGAATACGACCATGGAATGGGACGAATGATTTTTTAGCAAAGTCGGTCCAGAATGGGGTCGCTCCGACCACCGCTCTTCAAGTTTCCCTTCCGATATTTTTCGGTTTCTATTTTTTTTCACATACTAGAGAGTCCTAAAAGTCACCACGATTCGTTAAAAAAGAGGATACGACCTTCAAAATGGACGAATGATTTTTGAGCATAGTCGGTCCAGAATGGTTCGCTCCGACCACCGCTCTTCAAGTTTCCCTTCCGATATCTTTCGGTTTATATTTTTTTTTACATACTAGAGAGTCCAAAAAGTCATCACGATTCGTTAAAAAAGAGGATACGACCTTCGAATTGAACGAAAGATTTTTACCAAAGACGGTCCGGAATGGGGTCGCTCTGACCACCGCTCCTCAAGTTTCCCTTCTCATATCTTTCGGTTTATATATTTTTTCATATACTAAAGAGTCCTAAAAGTGACCACGATTCGCCAAAAAGAGAATACGACCTTGGAATGGGACGAATGATTTTTTAGCAAAGTCGGTCCAGAATGGGGTCGCTCCGACCACCGCTCTTCAAGTTTCCCTTCCGATATTTTTCGGTTTATATTTTTCTTCACATACTAGAGAGTCCTAAAAGTCACCACGATTCGTTAAAAAAGAGGATACGACCTTCAAAATGGACGAATGATTTTTGAGCAAAGTCGGTCCAGAATGGTTCGCTCCGACCACCGCTCTTCAAGTTTCCCTTCCGATATCTTTCGTTTTATATATTTTTTTACATACTAGAGAGTCCTAAAAGTCATCACGATTCGTTCAAAAAGAGGATACGACCTTCGTATTGAACGAAAGATTTTTACCAATGTCGGTCCGGAATAGGGTCGCTCTGACCACCGCTCCTCAAGTTTCCCTTCCGATATCTTTCAGTTTATATTTTTTTTTACATACTAGAGAGTCCTATAAGTCACCACAATTCGTTAAAAAAGAGAATAAGACCTTCGACATGGACGAATGATTTTTTAGCAAAGTCGGTCCAGACTGGTTCGCACCGACCACCGCTCTTCAAGTTTCCCTTCCGATATCTTTCGGTTCATATTTTTTTTACATACTAGAGAGTCCTAAAAGTCATCACTATTCGCTAAAAAATTGGATAAGACCTTCGAATTGAACGAAAGATTTTTACCAATGTCGGTCCGGAATGGGGTCGCTCTGACCACCGCTCCTCAAGTTTCCCTTCTGATATCTTTCGGTTTATATTTTTTTACACATACTAAAGAGTCCTAAAAGTTACCACGATTCGTTAAAAAACAGGAAACGCCCTTCGAAATGGACGAATGATTTTTTAGCAAAGTCGGTCCAGAATGGTTCGCTCCGACCACCGCTCTTCAAGTTTCCCTTCCGATATCTTTCGGTTTATATTTTTTTTTACATACTAGAGAGTCCTAAAAGTCATCACGATTCGTTAAAAAAGATGATACGACCTTCGAATTGAACGAAAGATTTTTACCAAAGACGGTCCGGAATGGGGTCGCTCTGACCACCGCTCCTCAAGTTTCCCTTCTCATATCTTTCGGTTTATATTTTTTTTCATATACTAAAGAGTCCTAAAAGTCACCACGATTCGCCAAAAAGAGAATACGACCTTGGAATGGGACGAATGATTTTTTAGCAAAGTCGGTCCAGAATGGGGTCGCTCCGACCACCGCTCTTCAAGTTTCCCTTCCGATATTTTTCGGTTTATATTTTTCTTCACATACTAGAGAGTCCTAAAAGACACCACGATTCGTTAAAAAAGAGGATACGACCTTCAAAATGGACGAATGATTTTTGAGCAAAGTCGGTCCAGAATGGTTCGCTCCGACCACCGCTCTTCAAGTTTCCCTTCCGATATCTTTCGTTTTATATATTTTTTTACATACTAGAGAGTCCTAAAAGTCATCACGATTCGTTCAAAAAGAGGATACGACCTTCGAATTGAACGAAAGATTTTTACCAATGTCGGTCCGGAATGGGGTCGCTCTGACCACCGCTCCTCAAGTTTCCCTTCCGATATCTTTCAGTTTATATTTTTTTTTACATACTAGAGAGTCCTATAAGTCACCACAATTCGTTAAAAAAGAGAATAAGACCTTCGACATGGACGAATGATTCTTTAGCAAAGTCGGTCCAGACTGGTTCGCACCGACCACCGCTCTTCAAGTTTCCCTTCCGATATCTTTCGGTTCATATTTTTTTTACATACTAGAGAGTCCTAAAAGTCATCACGATTCGCTAAAAAATTGGATAAGACCTTCGAATTGAACGAAAGATTTTTACCAATGTCGGTCCGGAATGGGGTCGCTCTGACCACCGCTCCTCAAGTTTCCCTTCTGATATCTTTCGGTTTATATTTTTTTACACATACTAAAGAGTCCTAAAAGTTACCACGATTCGTTAAAAAACAGGAAACGCCCTTCGAAATGGACGAATGATTTTTTAGCAAAGTCGGTCCAGAATGGTTCGCTCCGACCACCGCTCTTCAAGTTTCCCTTCCGATATCTTTCGGTTTATATTTTTTTTTACATACTAGAGAGTCCTAAAAGTCATCACGATTCGTTAAAAAAGATGATACGACCTTCGAATTGAACGAAAGATTTTTACCAAAGACGGTCCGGAATGGGGTCGCTCTGACCATCGCTCCTCAAGTTTCTCTTTCGATATCTTTCGGTTTATATTTTTTTTACATACTAGAGAGTCCTAAAAGTCATCACGATTCGTCAATAAAGACGACACGACCTTCGAATTGGACGAATGATTTTTTACCGAAGTGGGTCCAGAATGGGGTCTCTCCGACCACCGCTCTTCAAGTTTCCCTTCCGATATTTTTGGTTACTATTTTTCTTCACATACTAGAGAGTCCTAAAATTCATCACGATTCGTTAAAAAAGAGGATACGACCTCCGAATTGAACGAAAGATTTTTACCAATGTCGGTCCGGAATGGGGACGCTCTGACCACCGCTCCTCAAGTTTCCCTTCTCATATCTTTCGGTTTATATTTTTTTACACATACTACAGAGTCCTAAAAGTCACCACGATTCGCCGAAAAAGAGAATAGGAACTTTGAATTCGGACGAATGATTTTTTAGCAAAGTCGGTCCAGAATAGGGTCGCTCCGACCACCGCTCTTCAAGTTTCCCTTCCGATATTTTTCGGTTTCTATTTTTCTTCACATACTAGAGAGTCCTAAAAGTCATCACGATTCGTTAAAAAAGAGGATACGACCTACGAATTGAACGAAAGTTTTTACCAATGTCGGTCCGGAATGGGGTCGATCTGACCATCGCTCCTCAAGTTTCCCTTCCGATATCTTTCAGTTTATATATTTTTTTACATACTAGAGAGTCCTAAAAGTCATCACGATTCGTTAAAAAAGAGGATACGACCTTCGAATTAAACTGAAGATTTTTACCATAGTCGGTCCAGAATAGGGTCGCTCCGACAACCGCTCCTCAAGTTTCCCTTCCGATATCTTTCAGTTTATATTTTTTTTAACATACTATAGAGTCCTAAAAGTCATCACGATTCGTTAAAAAAGAGGATACGACCTTCGAATTGAACGAAAGATTTTTACCAATGTCGGTCCGGAATGGGGTCGCTCTGACCACCGCTGCTCAAGTTTACCTTCCGATACCTTTCGGTTTCTATTGTTCTTCACATACTAGATAGTCCCAAAAGTCATCACAATTCGTTAAAAAAGAGGATACGACCTTCGAATTGAACGAAAGCTTTTTACCAAAGTCGGTCCGGAATGGGGTCACTCTGACCACCGCTCCTCAAGTTTCCCTTCTCATATCTTCCGGTTTATATTTTTTTTCACATACTAAAGAGTCCTAAAAGTCACCACGATTCGCCAAAAAGAGAATACGACCTTGGAATTGGACGAATGATTTTTTAGCAAAGTCGATCCAGAATGGGGTCGCTCCGACCACCGCTCCTCAAGTTTCCCTTCCGATATCTTTCGGTTTCTGTTTTTTTTACATACTACAGAGTCCTAAAAGTCATCACGATTCGTTAAAAAAGAGGATACGACCTCCGAATTCAACGAAAGATTTTTACCAAAGTCGGTCCGGAATGGGGGCGCTCTGACCATCGCTCCTCAAGTTTCCCTTCCGATATCTTTCAGTTTATATATTTTTTTACATACTATAGAGTCCTAAAAGTCATCACGATTCGTTAAAAAAGAGGATACGACCTTCGAATTGAACGAAAGATTTTTACCAATGTCGGTCCGGAATGGGGTCGCTCTGACCACCGCTCCTCAAGTTTACCTTCCGAAACCTTTCGGTTTCTATTGTTCTTCACATACTAGATAGTCCCAAAAGTCATCACAATTCGTTAAAAAAGAGGATACGACCTTCGAATTGAACGAAAGCTTTTTACCAAAGTCGGTCCGGAATGGGGTCACTCTGACCACCGGTCCTCAAGTTTCCCTTCTCATATCTTCCGGTTTATATTTTTTTTCACATACTAAAGAGTCCTAAAAGTCACCACGATTCGCCAAAAAGAGAATACGACCTTGGAATTGGACGAATGATTTTTTAGCAAAGTCGATCCAGAATGGGGTCGCTCCGACCACCGCTCCTCAAGTTTCCCTTCCGATATCTTTCGGTTTCTGTTTTTTTTACATACTACAGAGTCCTAAAAGTCATCACGATTCGTTAAAAAAGAGGATACGACCTCCGAACTCAACGAAAGATTTTTACCAAAGTCGGTCCGGAATGGGGGCGCTCTGACCATCGCTCCTCAAGTTTCCCTTCCGATATCTTTCAGTTTATATATTTTTTTACATACTAGAGAGTCCTAAAAGTCATTACGATTCGTTAAAAAAGAGGATACGACCTTCGAATTGAACGAAAGATTTTTACCAAAGTCGGTCCGGAATGGGGTCGCTCTGACCACCGCTCCTCAAGTTTCCCTTCCGATATCTTTCGGTTTCGGTTTTTTTTACATACTACAGAGTCCTAAAAGTCATCACGTTTCGTTAAAAAAGAGGATACGACCACCGAATTGAACGAAAGATTTTTACCAAAGTCGGTCCGGAATGGGGGCGCTCTGACCATCGCTCCTCAAGTTTCCCTTCCGATATCTTTCAGTTTATATATTTTTTTACATACTAGAGAGTCCTATAAGTTACCACGATTCGTTAAAAAAGAGAATAAAACCTTCGAAATGGACGAATGATTTTTTAGCAAAGTCGGTCCAGAATGGTTCGCTCCGACCGCCGCTCTTCAAGTTTCCCTTCCGATATCTTTCGGTTCATATTTTTTTTACATACTAGAGAGTCCTAACAGTCATCACGATTCGCTAAAAAAATGGATAAGACCTTCGAATTGAACGAAAGATTTTTACCAATGTCGGTCCGGAATGGGGTCGCTCTGACCACCGCTCCTCAAGTTTCCCTTCAGATATCTTTCGGTTTATATTTTTTTACATATACTAAAGAGTCTTAAAAGTCACCACGATTCGCCAAAAAAGAGAATACGAACTTTGAATTGGACGAATGATTTTTTAGCAAAGTCGGTCCAGAATGGTTCGCTCCGACCACCGCTCCTCAAGTTTCTCGTCCGATATCTTTCGGTTTATATTTTTTTTACATACTAGAGAGTCCTAAAAGTCATCACGATTCGCTAAAAAAATGGATAAGACCTTCGAATTGAACGAAAGATTTTTACCAATGTCGGTCCGGAATGGGGTCGCTCTGTCCATCGCTCCTCAAGTTTTTCTGCCGATATCTTTTGGTTTATATTTTTTTTTACATACTAAAGAGTCCTAAAAGTCATCACAATTCGTCAATAAAGACGACACGACCTTCGAATGGGACGAATGATTTTTTACCAAAGTCGGTCCAGAATGGGGTCGCTCTGACCATCGCTCCTCAAGTTTATCTTCCGATATCTTTCGGTTTATATTTTTTTTTACATACTATAGAGTCCTAAAATTCATCACGATTCGTTAAAAAAGTGGATACGACCTTCGAATTGAACGAAAGATTTTTACCAAAGACGGTCCGGAATGGGGTCGCTCTGACGACCGCTCCTCAAGTTTCCCTTCTCATATCTTTCGGTTTATATTTTTTTTCACATACTAAAGAGTCCTAAAAGTCACCACGATTCGCCAAAAAGAGAATACGACCTTGGAATGGGACGAATGATTTTTTAGCAAAGTCGGTCCAGAATGGGGTCGCTCCGAACACCGCTCTTCAAGTTTCCCTTCCGACATTTTTCGGTTTCTATTTTTCTTCACATACTAGAGAGTCCTAAAAGTCACCACGATTCGTTAAAAAAGAGGATACGACCTTCAAAATGGACGAATGATTTTTGAGCATAGTCGGTCCAGAATGGTTCGCTCCGACCACCGCTCTTCAAGTTTCCCTTTCGATATCTTTCGGTTTATATTTTTTTTTACATACTAGAGAGTCCTAAAAGTCATCACGATTCGTTAAAAAAGAGGATACGACCTTCGAATTGAACGAAAGATTTTTACCAATGTCGGTCCGGAATGGGGTCGCTCTGACCACCGCTCCTCAAGTTTCCCTTACGATATCTTTCAGTTTATATTTTTTTTTACATACTAGAGAGTCCTAAAAGTCACCACGATTCGTTAAAAAAGAGGATACGCCCTTCGAAATGGACGAATGATTTTTTAGCAAAATCGGTCCAGAATGGTTCGCTCCGACCACCGCTCTTCAAGTTTCCCTTCCGATATCTTTAGGTTTATATTTTTCTACACATACTAGAGAGTCCTAAAAGTCATCACGATTCGTTAAAAAAGAGGATACGACCTTCGAATTGAACGAAAGATTTTTACCAAAGTCGGTCCGGAATGGGGTCCCTCTGACCACCGCTCCTCAAGTTTCCCTTCCGATATCTTTCGGTTTCTGTTTTTTTTACATACTACAGAGTCCTTAAAGTCATCACGATTCGTTAAAAAAGAGGATACGACCTCCGAATTGAACGAAAGATTTTTACCAAAGTCGGTCCGGAATGGGGGCGCTCTGACCATCGCTCCTCAAGTTTCCCTTCCGATATCTTTCAGTTTATATATTTTTTTACATACTAGAGAGTCCTAAAAGTCATCACGATTCGTTAAAAAAGAGGATACGACCTTCGAATTGAACGAAAGATTTTTACCATAGTCGGTCCAGAATGGGGTCACTCCGACCACCGCTCCTCAAGTTTCCCTTCCGATATCTTTCCGTTTATATTTTTTTTTACATACTAGAGAGTCCTAAAAGTCACCACGATTCGTTAAAAAAGAGAATAAGACGTTCGACATGGACGAATGATTTTTTAGCAAAGACGGTCCAGACTGGTTCGCTCCGACCACCGCTCTTCAAGTTTCCCTTCCGATATCTTTCGGTTTATATTTTTTTTACATACTAGAGAGTACTAAAAGTCATCACGATTCGCTAAAAAATTGGATAAGACCTTCGAATTGAACGAAAGATTTTTACCAATGTCGGTCCAGAATGGGGACGCTCTGACCACGGCTCCTCAAGTTTCCCATCTGATATATTTCGGTTTATATTTTTTTACATATACTAAAGAGTCTTAAAAGTCACCACGATTCGCCAAAAAAGAGAATACGAACTTTGAATTGGACGAATGATTTTTTAGCAAAGTCGGTCCAGAATGGTTCGCTCCGACCACCGCTCCTCAAGTTTCTCGTCAGATATCTTTCGGTTTATATATTTTTTTACATACTATAGAGTCCTAAAAGTCATCACGATTCGTTAAAAAAGAGGATACGACCTTCGAATTGAACGAAAGATTTTTACCAAAGACGGTCCGGAATGGGGTCGCTCTGACCACCGCTCCTCAAGTTTCCCTTCGCATATCTTTCGGTTTATATTTTTTTTCATATACTAAAGAGTCCTAAAAGTCACCACGATTCGCCAAAAAGAGAATACGACCTTGGAATGGGATGAATGATTTTTTAGCAATGTCGGTCCAGAATGGGGTCGCTCCGACCACCGCTCTTCAAGTTTCCCTTCCGATATTTTTCGGTTTATATTTTTCTTCACATACTAGAGAGTCCTAAAAGTCACCACGATTCGTTAAAAAAGAGGATACGACCTTCAAAATGGACGAATGATTTTTGAGCAAAGTCGGTCCAGAATGGTTCGCTCCGACCACCGCGCTTCAAGTTTCCCTTCCGATATCTTTCGGTTTATATTTTTTTTTACATACTAGAGAGTCCTAACAATCATCACGATTCGTTAAAAAAGAGGATACGACCTTCGAATTGAACGAAAGATTTTTACCAATGTCGGTCCGGAATGGGGTCGCTCTGACCACCGCTCCTCAAGTTTCCCTTCCGATATCTTTCAGTTTATATTTTTTTTTACATACTAGAGAGTCCTAATAGTCACCACGATTCGTTAAAAAAGAGGATACGCCCTTCGAAATGGACGAATGATTTTTTAGCATAGTCGGTCCAGAATGGTTCGCTCCGACCACCGCTCTTCAAGTTTCCCTTCCGATATCTTTCGGTTTATATTTTTTTTTACATATTAGAGAGTCCTAAAAGTCACCACGATTCGTTAAAAAAGAGGATACGACCTTCAAAATGGACGAATAATTTTTGAGCAAAGTCGGTCCAGAATGGTTCGCTCCGACCACCGCTCTTCAAGTTTCCCTTCCGATATCTTTCGGTTTATATTTTTTTTTACATACTAGAGAGTCCTAAAAGTCATCACGATTCGTTAAAAAAGAGGATACGACCTTCGAATTGAACGAAAGATTTTTACCAAAGACGGTCCGGAATGGGGTCGCTCTGACCACCGCTCCTCAAGTTTCCCTTCGCATATCTTTCGGTTTATATTTTTTTTCATATACTAAAGAGTCCTAAAAGTCACCACGATTCGCCAAAAAGAGAATACGACCTTGGAATGGGATGAATGATTTTTTAGCAATGTCGGTCCAGAATGGGGTCGCTCCGACCACCGCTCTTCAAGTTTCCCTTCCGATATTTTTCGGTTTATATTTTTCTTCACATACTAGAGAGTCCTAAAAGTCACCACGATTCGTTAAAAAAGAGGATACGACCTTCAAAATGGACGAATGATTTTTGAGCAAAGTCGGTCCAGAATGGTTCGCTCCGACCACCGCGCTTCAAGTTTCCCTTCCGATATCTTTCGGTTTATATTTTTTTTTACATACTAGAGAGTCCTAACAATCATCACGATTCGTTAAAAAAGAGGATACGACCTTCGAATTGAACGAAAGATTTTTACCAATGTCGGTCCGGAATGGGGTCGCTCTGACCACCGCTCCTCAAGTTTCCCTTCCGATATCTTTCAGTTTATATTTTTTTTTACATACTAGAGAGTCCTAATAGTCACCACGATTCGTTAAAAAAGAGGATACGCCCTTCGAAATGGACGAATGATTTTTTAGCATAGTCGGTCCAGAATGGTTCGCTCCGACCACCGCTCTTCAAGTTTCCCTTCCGATATCTTTCGGTTTATATTTTTTTTTACATACTAGAGAGTCCTAACAGTCATCACCATTCGTTAAAAAAGAGGATACGACCTTCGAATTGAACGAAAGATTTTTACCAATGTCGGTCCGGAATGGGGTCGCTCTGACCACCGCTCCTCAAGTTTCCCTTCTGATATCTTTCGGTTTATATTTTTTTACATATACTAAAGAGTCCTAAAAGTCACCACGATTCGCCAAAAAGAGAATACGACCTTGGAATTGGACGAATGATTTTTTAGCAAAGTCGATCCAGAATGGGGTCGCTCCGACCACCGCTCTTCACGTTTCCCTTCCGATATCTTTAGGTTTATATTTTTTTTTACAAACTAGAGAGTCCTAAAAGTCATCACGATTCGTTAAAAAAGAGGATACGACCTTCGAATTGAACGAAAGATTTTACCAATGTCGGTCCGGAATGGGGTCGCTCTGACCACCGCTCCTCAAGTTTCCCTTCTGATATCTTTCGGTTTATATTTTTTTACATATACTAAAGAGTGTTAAAAGTCACCACGATTTGCCAAAAAAGAGAATACGAACTTTGAATTGGACGAATGATTTTTTAGCAAAGTCGGTCCAGAATGGTTCGCTCCGACCACCGCTCCTCAAGTTTCTCTTCCGATATCTTTCGGTTTATATTTTTTTTTACATACTATAGAGTCCTAAAAGTCATCACGATTCGTTAAAAAAGAGGATACGACCTTCGAATTGAACGAAAGATTTTTACCAAAGTCGGTCCGGAATGGGGTCGCTCTGACCACCGCTCCTCAAGTTTCCCTTCGCATATCTTTCGGTTTCTGTTTTTTTTACATACTACAGAGTCCTAAAAGTCATCACGATTCGTTAAAAAAGAGGATACGACCTCCGAATCGAACGAAAGATTTTTACCAAAGTCTGTCCGGAATGGGGTCGCTCTGACCACTGCTCTTCAAGTTTCCCTTCCGATATCTTTCAGTTTATATATTTTTTTACATACTAGAGAGTCCTAAAAGTCATCACGATTCGTTAAAAAAGAGGATACGACCTTCGAATTGAACGAAAGATTTTTACCATAGTCGGTCCAGAATGGGGTCGCTCCGACCATCGCTCCTCAAGTTTCCCTTCTGATATATTTCGGTTTATATTTTTTTACACATACTAAAGAGTCCTAAAAGTCACCGCGATTCGCCGAAAAAGAGAATACGACCTTTGAATAGGACGAATGATTTTTTACCAAAGTCGGTCCGGAATGGGGTCGCTCTGACCAACGCTCCTCAAGATTCCCTTCCGATATCTTTCGGTTTATGTTTTTTTTACATACTACAGAGTCCTAAAAGTCATCACGATTCGTTAAAAAAGAGGATACGACCTCCGAATTGAACGAAAGATTTTTACCAAAGTCGGTCCGGAATGGGGGCGCTCTGACCATCGCTCCTCAAGTTTCCCTTCCGATATCTTTCGGTTTATATATTTTTACACATACTATAGAGTCCTAAACGTCACCACGATTCGCCAAAAAAGAGAATACGAACTTTGAATTGGACGAATGATTTTTTAGCAAAGTCGGTCCAGAATGGGGTCGCTCTGTCCATCGGTCTTCAAGTTTCCCTTCCGATATTTTTCGGTTTCTATTTTTCTTCACATACTAGAGAGTCCTAAAAGTCACCACGATTCGTTAAAAAAGAGGATACGACCTTCAAAATGGACGAATGATTTTTGAGCATAGTCGGTCCAGAATGGTTCGCTCCGACCACCGCTCTTCAAGTTTCCCTTCCGATATCTTTCGGTTAAAATTTTTTTTACATACTAGAGAGTCCTAAAAGTCATCACGATTCGTTAAAAAAGAGGATACGACCTTCGAATTGAACGAAAGATTTTTACCATAGTCGGTCCAGAATGGGGTCACTCCGACCACCGCTCCTCAAGTTTTCCTTCCGATATCTTTCAGTTTATATATTTTTTTACATACCAGAGAGTCCTAAAAGTCATCACGATTCGTTAAAAAAGAGGATACGACCTTCGAATTGAACGAATGATTTTTACCAATGTCGGTCCGGAATGGGGTCGCTCTGACCACCGCTCCTCAAGTTTCCCTTCTGATATCTTTCGGTTTATATTTTTTTACACATACTAAAGAGTCCTAAAAGTCACCACGATTCGTTAAACAAGAGGATACGCCCTTCGAAATGGACCAATGATTTTTTAGCAAAGTCGATCCAGAATGGTTCGCTCCGACCACCGCTCTTCAAGTTTCACTTCCGATATCTTTAGGTTTATATTTTTTTTTACAAACTAGAGAGTCCTAAAAGTCATCACGATTCGTTAAAAAAGAGGATACGACCTTCGAATTGAACGAAAGATTTTACCAATGTCGGTCCGGAATGGGGTCGCTCTGACCACCGCTCCTCAAGTTTCCCTTCTGATATCTTTCGGTTTATATTTTTTTACATATACTAAAGAGTGTTAAAAGTCACCACGATTTGCCAAAAAAGAGAATACGAACTTTGAATTGGACGAATGATTTTTTAGCAAAGTCGGTCCAGAATGGTTCGCTCCGACCACCGCTCCTCAAGTTTCTCTTCCGATATCTTTCGGTTTATATTTTTTTTTACATACTATAGAGTCCTAAAAGTCATCACGATTCGTTAAAAAAGAGGATACGAACTTCGAATTGAACGAAAGATTTTTACCAATGTCGGTCCGGAATGGGTTCGCTCTGACCACCGCTCCTCAAGTTTACCTTCCGATACCTTTCGGTTTCTATTGTTCTTCACATACTAGATAGTCCCAAAAGTCATCACGATTCGTTAAAAAAGAGGATACGACCTTCGAATTGAACGAAAGATTTTTACCAAAGTCGGTCCGGAATGGGGTCGCTCTGACCACCGCTCCTCAAGATTCCCTTCCGATATCTTTCGGTTTCTGTTTTTTTTACATACTACAGAGTCCTAAAAGTCATCACGATTCGTTAAAAAAGAGGATACGACCTCCGAATTGAACGAAAGATTTTTACCAAAGTCGGTCCGGAATGGGGGCGCTCTGACCATCGCTCCTCAAGTTTCCCTTCTGATATCTTTCGGTTTATATATTTTTACACATACTATAGAGTCCTAAAAGTCACCACGATTCGCCAAAAAAGAGAATACGAACTTTGAATTGGACGAATGATTTTTTAGCAAAGTCGGTCCAGAATGGGGTCGCTCTGTCCATCGCTCCTCAAGTTTTTCTTACGATATCTTTTGGTTTATATTTTTTTTACATACTAAAGAGTCCTAAAAGTAATCACAATTCGTCAATAAAGACGACAGGACCTTCGAATGGGACGAATGATTTTTTACCAAAGTCGGTCCAGAATGGGGTCGCTCTGACCATCGCTCCTCAAGTTTCTCTTCCGATATCTTTCGGTTTATATTTTTTTTTACATACAATAGAGTCCTAAAAGTCATCACGATTCGTTAAAAAAGTGGATACGACCTTCGAATTGAACGAAAGATTTTTACCAAAGACGGTCCGGAATGGGGTCGCTCTGACGACCGCTCCTCAAGTTTCCCTTCTCATATCTTTCGGTTTATATTTTTTTCACATACTACAGAGTCCTAAAAGTCACCACGATTCGCCAAAAAGAGAATACGACCTTGGAATGGTACGAATGATTTTTTAGCAAAGTCGGTCCAGAATGGGATCGCTCCGACCACCGCTCTTCAAGTTTCCCTTCCGATATTTTTCGGTTTCTATTTTTCTTCACATACTAGAGAGTCCTAAAAGTCACCACGATTCGTTAAAAAAGAGGATACGACCTTCGAATTGAACGAAAAATTTTTACCAAAGACGGTCCGGAATGGGGTCGCTCTGACCACCGCTCCTCAAGTTTCCCTTCTCATATCTTTCGGTTTATATTTTTTTTCATATACTAAAGAGTCCTAAAAGTCACCACGATTCGCCAAAAAGAGAATACGACCTTGGAATGGGACGAATGATTTTTTAGCAAAGTCGGTCCAGAATGGGGTCGCTCCGACCACCGCTCTTCAAGTTTCCCTTCCGATATCTTTAGGTTTATATTTTTTTTACAAACTAGAGAGTCCTAAAAGTCATCACGATTCGTTAAAAAAGAGGATACGACCTTCCAATTGAACGAAAGATTTTTACCAAAGTCGGTCCGGAATGGGGTCGCTCTGACCATCGCTCCTCAAGTTTCCCTTCTCATATCTTTCGGTTTATATTTTTTTCACATACTAAAGAGTCCTAAAAGTCACCACGATTCGCCAAAAAGAGAATACGACCTTGGAATGGGACGAATGATTTTTTAGCAAAGTCGGTCCAGAATGGGATCGCTCCGACCACCGCTCTTCAAGTTTCCCTTCCGATATTTTTCGGTTTCTATTTTTCTTCACATACTAGAGAGTCCTAAAAGTCACCACGATTCGTTGAAAAAGAGGATACGACCTTCAAAATGGACGAATGATTTTTGAGCATAGTCGGTCCAGAATGGTTCGCTCCGACCACCGCTCTTCAAGTTTCCCTTCCGATATCTTTCGGTTAAAATTTTTTTTACATACTAGAGAGTCCTAAAAGTCATCACGATTCGTTAAAAAAGAGGATACGACCTTCGAATTGAACGAAAGATTTTTACCAAAGTCGGTCCGGAATGGGGTCGCTCTGACCATCGCTCCTCAAGTTTCCCTTCCGATATCTTTCGGTTTCTGTTTTTTTTACATACTACAGAGTCCTAAAAGTCACCACGATTCGTTAAAAAAGAGAATAAGACCTTCGAAATGGACGAATGATTTTTTAGCAAAGTCGATCCAGTATGGGGTCGCTCCGACCACCGCTCTTCAAGTTTCCCTTCCGATATTTTTCGGTTCCTATTTTTCTTCACATACTAGAGAGTCCTAAAAGTCACCACGATTCGTTAAAAAAGAGGATACGACCTTCAAAATAGACGAATGATTTTTTAGCAAAGTCGGTCCAGAATGGTTCGGTCCGACCACCGCTCTTCAAGTTTCCCTTCCGATATCTTTAGGTTTATATTTTTTTTTACAAACTAGAGAGTCCTAAAAGTCATCACGATTCGTTAAAAAAGAGGATACGACCATCGAATTGAACGAAAGATTTTTACCAATGTCGGTCCGGAATGGGGTCGCTCTGACCATCGCTCCTCAAGTTTCCCTTCCGATATCTTTCGGTTTCTGTTTTTTTTACATACTACAGAGTCCTAAAAGTCACCACGATTCGTTAAAAAAGAGAATAAGACCTTCGAAATGGACGAATGATTTTTTAGCAAAGTCGGTCCAGAATGGTTCGCTCCGACCACCGCTCTTCAAGTTTCCCTTCCGATATCTTTCGGTTTATATTTTTTTACATACTAGAGAGTCCTAAAAGTCATCACGATTCGTTAAAAAAGAGGATACGACCTTCGAATTGAACGAAAGATTTTTACCATAGTCGGTCCAGAATGGGGTCGCTCCGACCATCGCTCCTCAAGTTTCCCTTCTGATATATTTCGGTTTATATTTTTTTACACATACTAAAGAGTCCTAAAAGTCACCGCGATTCGCCGAAAAAGAGAATACGACCTTGGAATGGGACGAATGATTTTTTAGCAAAGTCGGTCCAGAATGGGATCGCTCCGACCACCGCTCTTCAAGTTTCCCTTCCGATATTTTTCGGTTTCTATTTTTCTTCACATACTAGAGAGTCCTAAAAGTCACCACGATTCGTTGAAAAAGAGGATACGACCTTCAAAATGGACGAATGATTTTTGAGCATAGTCGGTCCAGAATGGTTCGCTCCGACCACCGCTCTTCAAGTTTCCCTTCCGATATCTTTCGGTTAAAATTTTTTTTACATACTAGAGAGTCCTAAAAGTCATCACGATTCGTTAAAAAAGAGGATACGACCTTCGAATTGAACGAAAAATTTTTACCAAAGACGGTCCGGAATGGGGTCGCTCTGACCACCGCTCCTCAAGTTTCCCTTCTCATATCTTTCGGTTTATATTTTTTTTCATATACTAAAGAGTCCTAAAAGTCACCACGATTCGCCAAAAAGAGAATACGACCTTGGAATGGGACGAATGATTTTTTAGCAAAGTCGGTCCAGAATGGGGTCGCTCCGACCACCGCTCTTTAAGTTTCCCTTCCGATATTTTTCGGTTTATATTTTTCTTCACATACTAGAGAGTCCTAAAAGTCACCACGATTCGTTAAAAAAGAGGATACGGCCTTCGAAATGGACGAATGATTTTTTAGCAAAGTCGGTCCAGAATGGTTCGCTCCGACCACCGCTCTTCAAGTTTCCCTTCCGATATCTTTAGGTTTATATTTTTTTTACAAACTAGAGAGTCCTAAAAGTCATCACGATTCGTTAAAAAAGAGGATACGACCTTCCAATTGAACGAAAGATTTTTACCAATGTCGGTCCGGAATGGGGTCGCTCTGACCATCGCTCCTCAAGTTTCCCTTCTGACATCTTTCGGTTTACATTTTTGTACATATACTAAAGAGTCCTAAAAGTCACCACGATTCGCCAAAAAGAGAATACGACCTTGGAATTGGACGAATGATTTTTTAGCAAAGTCGATCCAGAATGGGGTCGCTCCGACCACCGCTCTTCAAGTTTCCCTTCCGATATTTTTCGGTTCCTATTTTTCTTCACATACTAGAGAGTCCTAAAAGTCATCACGATTCGTTAAAAAAGAGGATACGACCTTCGAATTGAACGAAAGATTTTTACCAAAGTCGGTCCGGAATGGGGTCGCTCTGACCACCTCTCCTCAAGTTTCCCTTCCGATATCTTTCGGTTTCTGTTTTTTTTACATACTACAGAGTCCTAAAAGTCATCACGATTCGTTAAAAAAGAGGATACGACCTCCGAATTGAACGAAAGATTTTTACCAAAGTCGGTCCGGAATGGGGGCGATCTGACCATCGCTCCTCAAGTTTCCCTTCCGATATCTTTCAGTTTATATATTTTTTTACATACTAGAGAGTCCTAAAAGTCATCACGATTTGTTAAAAAAGGGGATACGACCTTCGAATTGAACGAAAGATTTTTACCATAGTCGGTCCAGAATGGGGTCACTCCGACCACCGCTCCTCAAGTTTCCCTTCCGATATCTTTCAGTTTAAATTTTTTTTTACATACTAGAGAGTCCTATAAGTCACCACGATTCGTTAAAAAAGAGAATAAGACCTTCGACATGGACGAATGATTTTTTAGCAAAGTCGGTCCAGACTGGTTCGCTCCGACCACCGCTCTTCAAGTTTCCCTTCCGATATCTTTCGGTTTATATTTTTTTTACATACTAGAGAGTCCTAAAAGTCATCACGATTCGCTAAAAAATTGGATAAGACCTTCGAATTGAACGAAAGATTTTTACCAATGTCGTTCCGGAATGGGGTCGCTCTGACCACCGCTCCTCAAGTTTCCCTTCTGATATCTTTCGGTTTATATTTTTTTACACATACTAAAGAGTCCTAAAAGTCACCACGATTCGTTAAAAAAGAGGAAACGCCCTTCGAAATGGACGAATGATTTTTTAGCAAAGTCGGTCCAGAATGGTTCGCTCCGACCACCGCTCTTCAAGTTTCACTTCCGATATCTTTAGGTTTATATTTTTTTTACAAACTAGAGTCCTAAAAGTCATCACGATTCGTTAAAAAGAGAATACGACCTTGGAATTGGACGAATGATTTTTTAGCAAAGTCGATCCAGGATGGGGTCGCTCCGACCACCGCTAATCAAGTTTCCCTTCCGATATTTTTCGGTTCCTATTTTTCTTCACATACTAGAGATTCCTAAAAGTCATCACGATTCGTTAAAAAAGAGGATACGACCTTCGAATTGAACGAAAGATTTTTACCAAAGTCGGTCCGGACTGGGGTCGCTCTGACCACCGCTCCTCAAGTTTCCCTTCCGATATCTTTCGGTTTCTGCTTTTTTTACATACTACAGAGTCCTAAAAGTCATCACGATTCGTTAAAAAAGAAGATACGACCTCCGAATTGAACCAAAGATTTTTACCAAAGTCGGTCCGGAATGGGGGCGCTCTGACCATCGCTCCTCAAGTTTCCCTTCCGATATCTTTCAGTTTATATATTTTTTTACATACTAGAGAGTCCTAAAAGTCATCACGATTCGTTAAAAAAGAGGATACGACCTTCGAATTGAACGAAAGATTTTTACCATAGTCGGTCCAGAATGGGGTCACTCCGACCACCGCTCCTCAAGTTTCCCTTCCGATATCTTTCAGTTTATATTTTTGTTTACATACTAGAGAGTCCTATAAGTCACCACGATTCGTTAAAAAAGAGAATAAGACCTTCGACATGGACGAATGATTTTTTAGCAAAGTCGGTCCAGACTGGTTCGCTCCGACCACCGCTCTTCAAGTTTCCCTTCCGATATCTTTCGGTTCATATTTTTTTTACATACTAGAGAGTCCTAAAAGTCATCACGATTCGCTAAAAAATTGGATAAGACCTTCGAATTGAACGAAAGATTTTTACCAATGTCGGTCCGGAATGGAGTCGCTCTGACCACCGCTCCTCAAGTTTCCCTTCTGATATCTTTCGGTTTATATTTTTTTACATATACTAAAGAGTCCTAAAAGTCACCACGATTCGCCAAAAAGAGAATACGACATTGGAATTGGACGAATGATTTTTTAGCAATGTCCATCCAGAATGGGGTCGCTCCGCCCACCGCTCTTCAAGTTTCCCTTCCGATATTTTTCGGTTCCTATTTTTCTTCACATACTAGAGAGTCCTAAAAGTCATCACGATTCGTTAAAAAAGAGGATACGACCTTCGAATTGAACGAAAGATTTTTACCAAAGTCGGTCCGGAATGGGGTCGCTCTGACCACCGCTCCTCAAGTTTCCCTTCCGATATCTTTCGGTTTCGGTTTTTTTTACATACTACAGAGTCCTAAAAGTCATCACGATTCGTTAAAAAAGAGGATACGACCTCCGAATTGAACGAAAGATTTTTACCAAAGTCGGTCCGGAATGGGGGCGCTCTGACCATCGCTCCTCAAGTTTCCCTTCCGATATCTTTCAGTTTATATATTTTTTTACATACTAGAGAGTCCTAAAAGTCATCACGATTCGTTAAAAAAGAGGATACGACCTTCGAATTGAACGAAAGATTTTTACCATAGTCGGTCCAGAATGGGGTCGCTCCGACCACCGCTCTTCAAGTTTCCCTTCCGATATTTTTCGGTCCCTATTTTTCTTCACATACTAGAGAGTCCTAAAAGTCATCACGATTCGTTAAAAAAGAGGATACGACCTTCGAATTGAACGAAAGATTTTTACCAAAGTCGGTCCGGAATGGGGTCGCTCTGACCACCGCTCCTCAAGTTTCCCTTCCGATATCTTTCGGTTTCTGTTTTTTTTACATACTACAGAGTCCTAAAAGTCATCACGATTCGTTAAAAAAGAGTATACGACCTTCGAATTGAACGAAAGATTTTTACCAAAGTCGGTCCGGAATGGGGTCGCTCTGACCATCGCTCCTCAAGTTTCCCTTCCGATATCTTTCAGTTTATATTTTTTTTTTTAATACTAGAGAGTACTAGAAGTCATCACGATTCGTTAAAAAAGAGGATACGACCTTCGAATTGAACGAAAGATTTTTACCAAAGTCGGTCCGGAATGGGGTCGCTCCGACCACCGCTCCTCAAGTTTGACTTCCGATATATTTCAGTTTATATTTTTTTTTACATACTAGAGAGTCCTAAAAGCCATCACGATTCGTTAAAAAAGAGGATACGACCTTCGAATTGAACGAAAGATTTTTACCAAAGTCGGTCCGGAATGGGGTCGCTCTGACCACGGCTCCTCAAGTTTCCCTTCTGATATCTTTCAGTTTATATTTTTTTTTATATACTAGAGAGTCCTAAAAGTCACCACGATTCGTTGAAAAAGAGGATACGACCTTCGACATGGACGAATGATTTTTTAGCAAAGTCGGTCCGGAATGGGGTCGCTCTGACCATCGCTCCTCAAGTTTCCCTTCCGATATCTTTCAGTTTATATTTTTTTTTACATACTAGAGAGTACTAAAAGTCATCACGATTCGTTAAAAAAGAGGATACGACCTCCGAATTGAACGAAAGATTTTTACCAAAGTCGGTCCGGAATGGGGTCGCTCTGACCACCGCTCCTCAAGTTTCCCTTCCGATATCTTTCGGTTTCTGTTTTTTTTACATACTACAGAGTCCTAAAAGTCATCACGATTCGTTAAAAAAGAGGATACTACGTCCGAATTGAACGAAAGATTTTTACCAAAGTCGGTCCGGAATGGGGGCGCTCTGACCATCGCTCCTCAAGTTTCCCTTCCGATATCTTTCAGTTTATATATTTTTTTACATACTAGAGAGTCCTATAAGTCACCACGATTCGTTAAAAAAGAGAATAAGACCTTCGAAATGGACGAATGATTTTTTAGCAAAGTCGGTCCAGAATGGTTCGCTCCGACCACCGCTCTTCAAGTTTGCCTTCCGATATCTTTCGGTTTATATTTTTTTTACATACTAGAGAGTCCTAAAAGTCATCACGATTCGCTAAAAAAATGGATAAGACCTTCGAATTGAACGAAAGATTTTTACCAATCTCGGTCCGGAATGGGGTCGCTCTGACCACCGCTCCTCAAGTTTCCCTTCTGATATCTTTCGGTTTATATTTTTTTACACATACTAAAGAGTCCTAAAAGTCACCGCGATTCGCCGAAAAAGAGAATACGACCTTTGAATAGGACGAATGATTTTTTACCAAAGTCGGTCCGGAATGGGGTCGCTCTGACCACCGCTCCTCAAGTTTTTCTTCCGATATCTTTCGGTTTATATATTTTTTTACAAACTATAGAGTCCTAACAGTCATCACGATTCGTTAAAAAAGAGGACACGACCATGGAATTGGACGAATGATTTTTTAGCAAAGTCGATCCAGAATGGGGTCGCTCCGACCACCGCTCTTCAAGTTTCCCTTCCGATATTTTTCGGTTCCTATTTTTCTTCACATACTAGAAAGTCCTAAAAGTCATCACGATTCGTTAAAAAAGAGGATACGACCTTCGAATTGAACGAAAGATTTTTACCAAATTCGGTCCGGAATGGGGTCGCTCTGACGACCGCTCCTCAAGTTTCCCTTCTGATATCTTTCGGTTTATATATTTTTACACATACTATAGAGTCCTAAAAGTCACCACGATTCGCCAAGAAAGAGAATACGAACTTTGAATTGGACGAATGATTTTTTAGCAAAGTCGGTCCAGAATGGGGTCGCTCTGTCCATCGCTCCTCAAGTTTTTCTTCCGATATCTTTTGGTTTATATTTTTTTTTACATACTAAAGAGTCCTAAAAGTCATCACAATTCGTCAATAAGGACGACACGACCTTCGAATGGGAAGAATGATTTTTTACCAAAGTCGGTCCAGAAAGGAGTCGCTCTGACCATCGCTCCTCAAGTTTCTCTTCCGATATCTTTCGGTTTATATTTTTTTTTACATACTATAGAGTCCTAAAAGTCATCACGATTCGTTAAAAAAGTGGATACGACCTTCGAATTGAACGAAAGATTTTTACCAAAGACGGTCCGGAATGGGGTCGCTCTGACGAACGCTCCTCAAGTTTCCCTTTACATATCTTTCGGTTTATATTTTTTTTCACATACTAAAGAGTCCTAAAAGTCACCACGATTCCCCAAAAAGACAATACGACCTTGGAATGGGACGAATGATTTTTTAGCAAAGTCGGTCCAGAATGGGGTCGCTCCGACCACCGCTCTTCAAGTTTCCCTTCCGATATTTTTCGGTTTCTATTTTTCTTCACATACTAAAGAGTCCTAAAAGTCACCACGATTCCCCAAAAAGACAATACGACCTTGGAATGGGACGAATGATTTTTTAGCAAAGTCGGTCCAGAATGGGGTCGCTCCGACCACCGCTCTTCAAGTTTCCCTTCCGATATTTTTCGGTTTCTATTTTTCTTCACATACTAGAGAGTCCTAAAAGTCACCACGATTCGTTAAAAAAGAGGATACGACCTTCAAAATGGACGAATGATTTTTGAGCATAGTCGGTCCAGAATGGTTCGGTCCGACCACCGCTCTTCAAGTTTCCCTTCCGATATCTTTCGGTTTATATTTTTTTTTACATACTAGAGAGTCCTAAAAGTCATCGCGATTCGTTAAAAAAGAGGATACGACCTTCGAATTGAACGAAAGATTTTTACCAAAGTCGGTCCAGAATGGGGTAGCTCCGACCACCGCTCTTCAAGTTTCCCTTCCGATATTTTTCGGTTTATATTTTTCTTCACATACTAGAGAGTCCTAAAAGTCACCACGATTCGTTAAAAAAGAGGATACGACCTTCAAAATGGACGAATGATTTTTGAGCAAAGTCGGTCCAGAATGGTTCGCTCCGACCACCGCTCTTCAAGTTTCCCTTCCGATATCTTTCGGTTTATATTTTTTTTTACATACTAGAGAGTCCTAAAAGTCATCACGATTCGTTAAAAAAGAGGATACGACCTTCGAATTGAACGAAAGATTTTTACCAATGTCGGTCCGGAATGGGGTCGCTCTGACCACCGCTCCTCAAGTTTCCCTTCCGATATCTTTCAGTTTATATTTTTTTTTACATACTAGAGAGTCCTATAAGTCACCACGATTCGTTAAAAAAGAGAATAAGACCTTCGACATGGACGAATGATTTTTCAGCAAAGTCGGTCCAGACTGGTTCGCTCCGACCACCGCTCTTCAAGTTTCCCTTCCGATATCTTTCGGTTTATATTTTTTGTACATACTAGAGAGTCCTAAAAGTCATCACGATTCGCTAAAAAATTGGATAAGACCTTCGAATTGAACGAAAGATTTTTACCAATGTCGGTCCGGAATGGGGTCGCTCTGACCACCGCTCCTCAAGTTTCCCTTCTGATATCTTTCGGTTTATATTTTTTTACACATACTAAAGAGTCCTAAAAGTCACCACGATTCGTTAAAAAAGAGGAAACGCCCTTCGAAATGGACGAATGATTTTTTAGCAAAGTCGGTCCAGAATGGTTCGCTCCGACCACCGCTCTTCAAGTTTCACTTCCGATATCTTTAGGTTTATATTTTTTTTTACAAACTAGAGAGTCCTAAAAGTCATGACGATTTGTTAAAAAAGAGGATACGACCTTTGAATTGAACGAAAATTTTTTACCAATGTCGGTCCGGAATGGGGTCGCTCTGACCACCGCACCTCAAGTTTCCCTTCTGATATCTTTCGGTTTATATTTTTTTACATATACTAAAGAGTCCTAAAAGTCACCACGATTCGCCAAAAAGAGAATACGACCTTGGAATTGGACGAATGATTTTTTAGCAAAGTCGATCCAGAATGGGGTCGCTCCGACCACCGCTCTTCAAGTTTCCCTTCCGATATTTTTCGGTTCCTATTTTTTTTCACATACTAGAGAGTCCTAAAAGTCATCACGATTCGTTAAAAAAGACGATACGACCTTCGAATTGAACGAACGATTTTTACCAAAGTCGGTCCGGAATGGGGTCGCTCTGACCACCGCTCCTCAAGTTTCCCTTCCGATATCTTTCGGTTTCTGTTTTTTTTACATACTACAGAGTCCTAAAAGTTATCACGATTCGTTAAAAAAGAGGATACGACCTTCGAATTGAACGAAAGATTTTTACCATAGTCGGTCCAGAATGGGGTCACTCCGACCACCGCTCCTCAAGTGTCCCTTACGATATCTTTCAGTTTATATTTTTTTTACATACTAGAGAGTCCTATAAGTTAAAAAAGAGAATAAGACCTTCGACACGGACGAATGATTTTTTAGCAAAGTCGGTCCAGACTGGTTCGCACCGACCACCGCTCTTCAAGTTTCCCTTCCGATATCTTTCGGTTCATATTTTTTTTACATACTAGAGAGTCCTAAAAGTCATCACGATTCGCTAAAAAATTGGATAAGACCTTCGAATTGAACGAAAGATTTTTACCAATGTCGGTCCGGAATGGGGTCGCTCTGACCACCGCTCCTCAAGTTTCCCTTCTGATATCTTTCGGTTTATATTTTTTTACACATACTAAAGAGTCCTAAAAGTTACCACGATTCGTTAAAAAAGAGGAAACGCCCTTCGAAATGGACGAATGATTTTTTAGCAAAGTCGGTCCAGAATGGTTCGCTCCGACCACCGCTCTCCAAGTTTCACTTCCGATATCTTTAGGTTTATATTTTTTTTTACAAACTAGAGAGTCCTAAAACTCATCACGATTCGTTAAAAAAGAGGATACGACCTTCGAATTGAACGAAAGATTTTACCAATGTCGGTCCGGAATGGGGTCGCTCTGACCACCGCTCCTCAAGTTTCCCTTCTGATATCTTTCGGTTTATATTTTTTTACATATACTAAAGAGTCTTAAAAGTCACCACGATTCGCCAAAAAAGAGAATACGAACTTTGAATTGGACGAATGATTTTTTAGCAAAGTCGGTCCAGAATGGTTCGCTCCGACCACCGCTCCTCAAGTTTCTCTTCCGATATCTTTCGGTTTATATTTTTTTTTACATACTATAGAGTCCTAAAAGTCATCACGATTCGTTATAAAAGAGGATACGACCTTCGAATTGAACGAAAGATTTTTACCAATGTCGGTCCGGAATGGGGTCGCTCTGACCACCGCTCGTCAAGTTTCCCTTCTCATATCTTTCGGTTTATATTTTTTTTCACATACTAAAGGGTCCTAAAAGTCACCACGATTCGCCAAAAAGAGAATACGACCTTGGAATGGGACGAATGATTTTTTAGCAAAGTTGGTCCAGAATGGGGTCGCTCCGACCACCGCTCTTCAAGTTTCCCTTCCGATATTTTTCGGTTTCTATTTTTCTTCACATACTAGAGAGTCCTAAAAGTCACCACGATTCGTTAAAAAAGAGGATACGACATTCAAAATGAACGAATGATTTTTGAGCAAAGTCGGTCCAGAATGGTTCGCTCCGACCACCGCTCTTCAAGTTTCCCTTCCGATATCTTTCGGTTTATATTTTTTTTTACATACTAGAGAGTCCTAAAAGTCATCACGATTCGTTAAAAAAGAGGATACGACCTTCAAAATGGACGAATGATTTTTGAGCAAAGTCGGTCCAGAATGGTTCGCTCCGACCACAGCTCTTCAAGTTTCCCTTCCGATATCTTTCGGTTTATATTTTTTTTTACATACTAGAGAGTCCTAAAAGTCATCACGATTCGTTGAAAGAGAGGATACGACCTTCGAATTGATCGAAAGATTTTTACCAATGTCGGTCCGGAATGGGGTCGCTCTGACCACCGCTCCTCAAGTTTCCCTTCCGATATCTTTCAGTTTATATTTTTTTTCACATACTAGAGAGTCCTAATAGACACCACGATTCGTTAAAAAAGAGGATACGCCCTTCGAAATGGACGAATGATTTTTTAGCAAAGTCGGTCCAGAATGGGGTCGCTCCGACCACCGCTCTTCAATTTTCCCTTCCGATATTTTTCGGTTCCTATTTTCCTTCACATACTAGAGAGTCCTAAAAGCCATCACGATTCGTTAAAAAAGAGGATACGACCTTCGAATTGAACCAAAGATTTGTACCAATGTCGGTCCGGAATGGGGTCGCTCTGACCACCGCTCCTCAAGTTTCCCTTCCGATAACTTTCAGTTTATATTTTTTTTCACATACTAGAGAGTCCTAATAGTCACCACGATTCGTTAAAAAAGAGGATACGCCCTTCGAAATGGACGAATGATTTTTTAGCAAAGTCGGTCCAGAATGGTTCGCTCCGACCACCGCTCTTCAAGTTTCCCTTCCGATATCTTCAGGTTTATATTTTTTTTTACAAACTAGAGAGTCCTAAAAGTCATCACGATTCGTTAAAAAAGAGGATACGACCTTCGAATTGAACGGAAGATTTTTACCAATGTCGGTCCGGAATGGGGTCGCTCTGACCACCGCTCCTCAAGTTTCCCTTCTGATATCTTTCGGTTTATATTTTTTTACATATACTAAAGAGTCCTAAAAGTCACCACGATTCGCCAAAAAGAGAATACGACCTTGGAATTGGACGAATGATTTTTTAGCAAAGTCGATCCAGAATGGGGTCGCTCTGACCACCGCTCCTCAAGTTTCCCTTCCGATATCTTTCGGTTTCTGTTTTTTTTACATACTACAGAGTCCTAAAAGTCATCACGATTCGTTAAAAAAGAGGATACGACCTCCGAATTGAACGAAAGATTTTTACCAAAGTCGGTCCGGAATAGGGGCGCTCTGACCATCGCTCCTCAAGTTTCCCTTCCGATATCTTTCAGTTTATATATTTTTTTACATACTAGAGAGTCCTAAAAGTCATCACGATTCGTTAAAAAAGAGGATACGACCTTCGAATTGAACGAAAGATTTTTACCATAGTCGGTCCAGAATGGGGTCACTCCGACCACCGCTCCTCAAGTTTCCCTTCCGATATCTTTCAGTTTATATATTGTTTACATACTAGAGAGTCCTATAAGTCACCACGATTCGTTAAAAAAGAGAATAAGACCTTCGACATGGACGAATGATTTTTTAGCAAAGTCGGTCCAGACTGGTTCGCTCCGACCACCGCTCTTCAAGTTTCCCTTCCGATATCTTTCGGTTTATATTTTTTTTTACATACTAGAGAGTCCTAAAAGTCATCACGATTCGTTGAAAGAGAGGATACGACCTTCGAATTGAACGAAAGATTTTTACCAATGTCGGTCCGGAATGGGGTGGCTCTGACCACCGCTCCTCAAGTTTCCCTTCCGATATCTTTCAGTTTATATTTTTTTTCACATACTAGAGAGTCCTAATAGACACCACGATTCGTTAAAAAAGAGGATACGCCCTTCGAAATGGACGAATGATTTTTTAGCAAAGTCGGTCCAGAATGGGGTCGCTCCGACCACCGCTCTTCAATTTTCCCTTCCGATATTTTTCGGTTCCTATTTTTCTTCACATACTAGAGAGTCCTAAAAGTCATCACGATTCGTTAAAAAAGAGGATACGACCTTCGAATTGAACGAAAGATTTTTACCAATGTCGGTCCGGAATGGGGTCGCTCTGACCACCGCTCCTCAAGTTTCCCTTCCGATATCTTTCGGTTTCTGTTTTTTTTACATACTACAGAGTCCTAAAAGTCATCACGATTCGTTAAAAAAGAGGATACGACCTCCGAATTGAACGAAAGATTTTTACCAAAGTCGGTCCGGAATGGGGGCGCTCTGACCATCGCTCCTCAAGTTTCCCTTCCGATATGTTTCAGTTTATATATTTTTTTACATACTAGAGAGTACTATAAGTCACCACGATTCGTTAAAAAAGAGAATAAGACCTTCGACATGGACGAATGATTTTTTAGCAAAGTCGGTCCAGACTGGTTCGCTCCGACCACCGCTCTTCAAGTTTCCGTTCCGATGTCTTTCGGTTTATATTTTTTTTACATACTAGACAGTCCTAAAAGTCATCACGATTCGTTAAAAAAGAGGATACGACCTTCGAATTGAACGAAAGATTTTTACCAAAGTCGGTCCGGAATGGGGTCGCTCTGACCACCGCTCCTCAAGTTTACCTTCCGATATCTTTCGGTTTCTGTTTTTTTTACATACTACAGAGTCCTAAAATTCATCACGATTCGTTAAAAAAGAGGATACGACCTTCGAATTGAACGAAAGATTTTTACCAAAGTCGGTCCGGAATGGGGTCGCTCTGACCATCGCTCCTCGAGTTTCCCTTCCGATATCTTTCAGTTTATATTTTTTTTTACATACTAGAGAGTACTAGAAGTCATCACGATTCGTTAAAAAAGAGGATACGACCTTCGAATTGAACGAAAGATTTTTACCATAGTCGGTCCAGAATGGGGTCGCTCCGACCACCGCTCCTCAAGTTTGCCTTCCGATATATTTCAGTTTATATTTTTTTTTACATACTAAAGAGTCCTAAAAGCCATCACGATTCGTTAAAAAAGAGGATACGACCTTCGAATTGAACCAAAGATTTGTACCAATGTCGGTCCGGAATGGGGTCGCTCTGACCACCGCTCCTCAAGTTTCCCTTCCGATAACTTTCAGTTTATATTTTTTTTCACATACTAGAGAGTCCTAATAGTCACCACGATTCGTTAAAAAAGAGGATACGCCCTTCGAAATGGACGAATGATTTTTTAGCAAAGTCGGTCCAGAATGGTTCGCTCCGACCACCGCTCTTCAAGTTTCCCTTCCGATATCTTCAGGTTTATATTTTTTTTTACAAACTAGAGAGTCCTAAAAGTCATCACGATTCGTTAAAAAAGAGGATACGACCTTCGAATTGAACGAAAGATTTTTACCAATGTCGGTCCGGAATGGGGTCGCTCTGACCACCGCTCCTCAAGTTTCCCTTCTGATATCTTTCGGTTTATATTTTTTTACATATACTAAAGAGTCCTAAAAGTCACCACGATTCGCCAAAAAGAGAATACGACCTTGGAATTGGACGAATGATTTTTTAGCAAAGTCGATCCAGAATGGGGTCGCTCCGACCACCGCTCTTCAAGTTTCCCTTCCGACATTTTTCGGTTCCTATTTTCCTTCACATACTAGAGAGTCCTAAAAGTCATCACGATTCGTTAAAAAAGAGGATACGACCTTCGAATTGAACGAAAGATTTTTACCAATGTCGGTCCGGAATGGGGTCGCTCTGACCACCGCTCCTCAAGTTTCCCTTCCGATATCTTTCAGTTTATATATTGTTTACATACTAGAGAGTCCTATAAGTCACCACGATTCGTTAAAAAAGAGAATAAGACCTTCGAAATGGACGAATGATTTTTTAGCAAAGTCGGTCCAGACTGGTTCGCTCCGACCACCGCTCTTCAAGTTTCCCTTCCGATATCTTTCGGTTTATACTTTTTTTACATACTAGAGAGTCCTAAAAGTCATCACGATTCGTTAAAAAAGAGGATACGACCTTCGAATTGAACGAAAGATTTTTACCAAAGTCGGTCCGGAATGGGGTCGCTCTGACCACCGCTCCTCAAGTTTACCTTCCGATATCTTTCAGTTTATATATTTTTTTACATACTAGAGAGTCCTAAAAGTCATCACGATTCGTTAAAAAAGAGGATACGACCTTCGAATTGAACGAAAGATTTTTACCATAGTCGGTCCAGAATGGGGTCACTCCGACCACCGCTCCTCAAGTTTCCCTTCCGATATCTTTCAGTTTATATATTGTTTACATACTAGAGAGTCCTATAAGTCACCACGATTCGTTAAAAAAGAGAATAAGACCTTCGAAATGGACGAATGATTTTTTAGCAAAGTCGGTCCAGACTGGTTCGCTCCGACCACCGCTCTTCAAGTTTCCCTTCCGATATCTTTCGGTTTATACTTTTTTTACATACTAGAGAGTCCTAAAAGTCATCACGATTCGTTAAAAAAGAGGATACGACCTTCGAATTGAACGAAAGATTTTTACCAAAGTCGGTCCGGAATGGGGTCGCTCTGACCACCGCTCCTCAAGTTTACCTTCCGATATCTTTCGGTTTCTGTTTTTTTTACATACTACAGAGTCCTAAAAGTCATCACGATTCGTTAAAAAAGAGGATACGACCTTCGAATTGAACGAAAGATTTTTACCATAGTCGGTCCAGAATGGGGTCGCTCCGACCACCGCTCCTCAAGTTTGTCTTCCGATATATTTCAGTTTATATTATTTTTACATACTAGAGAGTCCTAAAAGCCATCACGATTCGTTAAAAAAGAGGATGCGACCTTCGAATTGAACGAAAGATTTTTACCAAAGTCGGTCCGGAATGGGGTCGCTCTGACCACCGCTCCTCAAGTTTCCCTTCTGATATCTTTCAGTTTATATTTTTTTTTACATACTAGAGAGTCCTAACAGTCACCACGATTCGTTGAAAAAGAGGATACGACCTTCGACATGGACGAATGATTTTTTAGCAAAGTCGGTCCGGAATGGGGTCGCTCTGACCATCGCTCGTCAAGTTTGCCTTCCGATATCTTTCAGTTCATATTTTTTTTTACATACTAGAGAGTACTAGAAGTCATCACGATTCGTTAAAAAAGAGGATACGACCTTCGAATTGAACGAAAGATTTTTACCATAGTCGGTCCAGAATAAGGTCGCTCCGACCACCGCTCCTCAAGTTTCCCTTCCGATATATTTCAGTTTATATATTTTTTTACATACTAGAGAGTCCTAAATGTCACCACGATTCATTAAAAAAGAGGATACGACCTTCGAAATGGACGAATGATTTTTTAGCAAAGTCGGTCCTGAATGGGGTCGCTCTGACCACCGCTCCTCAAGTTTCTCTTCTCATATCTTTCGGTTTATATTTTTTTTCACATACTAAAGAGTCCTAAAAGTCACCACGATTCGCCAAAAAGAGAATACGACCTTGGAATTGGACGAATGATTTTTTAGCAAAGTCGATCCAGAATGGGGTCGCTCTGACCACCGCTCCTCAAGATTCCCTTCCGATATCTTTCGGTTTCTGTTTTTTTTACATACTACAGAGTCCTAAAAGTCACCACGATTCGTTAAAAAAGAGAATAAGACCTTCGAATTGAACGAAAGATTTTTACCAAAGTCGGTCCGGAATGGGGTCGCTCTGGCCACCGCTCCTCAAGTTTCCCTTCCGATATCTTTCGGTTTCTGTTTTTTTTACATACTACAGAGTCCTAAAAGTCACCACGATTCGTTAAAAAAGACAATAAGTCCTTCGAAATGGACGAATGATTTTTTAGCAAAGTCGGTCCAGAATGGTTCGCTCCGACCACCGCTCTTCAAGTTTCCCTACAGATATCTTTCGGTTTATATTTTTTTTACATACTAGAGAGTCCTAAAAGTCATCACGATTCGCTAAAAAATTGGATAAGGCCTTCGAATTGAACGAAAGATTTTTACCAAAGTCGGTCCGGAATGGGGTCGCTCTGACCACCGCTCCTCAAGTTTCCCTTCCGATATCTTTCGGTTTCTGTTTTTTTTACATACCACAGAGTCCTAAAAGTCATCACGATTCGTTAAAAAAGAGGATACGACCTCCGAATTGAACGAAAGATTTTTACCAAAGTCTGTCCGGAATGGGGTCGCTCTGACCACTGCTCTTCAAGTTTCCCTTCCGATATCTTTCAGTTTATATATTTTTTTACATACTAGAGAGTCCTAAAAGTCATCACGATTCGTTAAAAAAGAGGATACGACCTTCGAATTGAACGAAAGATTTTTACCATAGTCGGTCCAGAATGGGGTCGCTCCGACCATCGCTCCTCAAGTTTCCCTTCTGATGTCTTTCGGTTTATATATTTTTACACATACTATAGAGTCCTAAAAGTCACCACGATTCGCCAAAAAAGAGAATACGAACTTTGAATTGGACGAATGATTTTTTAGCAAAGTCGGTCCAGAATGGGGTCGCTCTGTCCATCGCTCCTCAAGTTTTTCTTACGATATCTTTTGGTTTATATTTTTTTTACATACTAAAGAGTCCTAAAAGTCATCACAATTCGTCAATAAAGACGACAGGACCTTCGAATGGGACGAATGATTTTTTACCAAAGTCGGTCCAGAATGGGGTCGCTCTGACCATCGCTCCTCAAGTTTCTCTTCCGATATCTTTCGGTTTATATTTTTTTTTACATACAATAGAGTCCTAAAAGTCATCACGATTCGTTAAAAAAGTGGATACGACCTTCGAATTGAACGAAAGATTTTTACCAAAGACGGTCCGGAATGGGGTCGCTCTGACGACCGCTCCTCAAGTTTCCCTTCTCATATCTTTCGGTTTATATTTTTTTCACATACTAAAGAGTCCTAAAAGTCACCACGATTCGCCAAAAAGAGAATACGACCTTGGAATGGGACGAATGATTTTTTAGCAAAGTCGGTCCAGAATGGGATCGCTCCGACCACCGCTCTTCAAGTTTCCCTTCCGATATTTTTCGGTTTCTATTTTTCTTCACATACTAGAGAGTCCTAAAAGTCACCACGATTCGTTGAAAAAGAGGATACGACCTTCAAAATGGACGAATGATTTTTCAGCATAGTCGGTCCAGAATGGTTCGCTCCGACCACCGCTCTTCAAGTTTCCCTTCCGATATCTTTCGGTTAAAATTTTTTTTACATACTAGAGAGTCCTAAAAGTCATCACGATTCGTTAAAAAAGAGGATACGACCTTCGAATTGAACGAAAAATTTTTACCAAAGACGGTCCGGAATGGGGTCGCTCTGACCACCGCTCCTCAAGTTTCCCTTCTCATATCTTTCGGTTTATATTTTTTTTCATATACTAAAGAGTCCTAAAAGTCACCACGATTCGCCAAAAAGAGAATACGACCTTGGAATGGGACGAATGATTTTTTAGCAAAGTCGGTCCAGAATGGGGTCGCTCCGACCACCGCTCTTCAAGTTTCCCTTCCGATATCTTTAGGTTTATATTTTTTTTACAAACTAGAGAGTCCTAAAAGTCATCACGATTCGTTAAAAAAGAGGATACGACCTTCCAATTGAACGAAAGATTTTTACCAAAGTCGGTCCGGAATGGGGTCGCTCTGACCATCGCTCCTCAAGTTTCCCTTCCGATATCTTTCGGTTTCTGTTTTTTTTACATACTACAGAGTCCTAAAAGTCACCACGATTCGTTAAAAAAGAGAATAAGACCTTCGAAATGGACGAATGATTTTTTAGCAAAGTCGATCCAGAATGGGGTCGCTCCGACCACCGCTCTTCAAGTTTCCCTTCCGATATTTTTCGGTTCCTATTTTTCTTCACATACTAGAGAGTCCTAAAAGTCACCACGATTCGTTAAAGAAGAGGATACGACCTTCAAAATAGACGAATGATTTTTTAGCAAAGTCGGTCCAGAATGGTTCGGTCCGACCACCGCTCTTCAAGTTTCCCTTCCGATATCTTTAGGTTTATATTTTTTTTTACAAACTAGAGAGTCCTAAAAGTCATCACGATTCGTTAAAAAAGAGGATACGACCATCGAATTGAACGAAAGATTTTTACCAATGTCGGTCCGGAATGGGGTCGCTCTGACCATCGCTCCTCAAGTTTCCCTTCCGATATCTTTCGGTTTCTGTTTTTTTTACATACTACAGAGTCCCAAAAGTCACCACGATTCGTTAAAAAAGAGAATAAGACCTTCGAAATGGACGAATGATTTTTTAGCAAAGTCGGTCCAGAATGGTTCGCTCCGACCACCGCTCTTCAAGTTTCCCTTCCGATATCTTTCGGTTTATATTTTTTTACATACTAGAGAGTCCTAAAAGTCATCACGATTCGTTAAAAAAGAGGATACGACCTTCGAATTGAACGAAAGATTTTTACCATAGTCGGTCCAGAATGGGGTCGCTCCGACCATCGCTCCTCAAGTTTCCCTTCTGATATATTTCGGTTTATATTTTTTTACACATACTAAAGAGTCCTAAAAGTCACCGCGATTCGCCGAAAAAGAGAATACGACCTTTGAATAGGACGAATGATTTTTTACCAAAGTCGGTCCGGAATGGGGTCGCTCTGACCACCGCTCCTCAAGATTCCCTTCCGATATCTTTCGGTTTCTGTTTTTTTTACATACTACAGAGTCCTAAAAGTCATCACGATTCGTTAAAAAAGAGGATACGACCTCCGAATTGAACGAAAGATTTTTACCAAAGTCGGTCCGGAATGGGGGCGCTCTGACCATCGCTCCTCAAGTTTCCCTTCTGATATCTTTCGGTTTATATATTTTTACACATACTATAGAGGCCTAAAAGTCACCACGATTCGCCAAAAAAGAGAATACGAACTTTGAATTGGACGAATGATTTTTTAGCAAAGTCGGTCCAGAATGGGGTCGCTCTGTCCATCGCTCCTCAAGTTTTTCTTACGATATCTTTTGGTTTATATTTTTTTTTACATACTAAAGAGTCCTAAAAGTCATCACAATTCGTCAATAAAGACGACACGACCTTCGAATGGGACGAATGATTTTTTACCAAAGTCGGTCCAGAATGGGGTCGCTCTGACCATCGCTCCTCAAGTTTCTCTTCCGATATCTTTCGGTTTATATTTTTTTTTACATACAATAGAGTCCTAAAAGTCATCACGATTCGTTAAAAAAGTGGATACGACCTTCGAATTGAACGAAAGATTTTTACCAAAGACGGTCCGGAATGGGGTCGCTCTGACGACCGCTCCTCAAGTTTCCCTTCTCATATCTTTCGGTTTATATTTTTTTCACATACTAAAGAGTCCTAAAAGTCACCACGATCCGCCAAAAAGAGAATACGACCTTGGAATGGGACGAATGATTTTTTAGCAAAGTCGGTCCAGAATGGGATCGCTCCGACCACCGCTCTTCAAGTTTCCCTTCCGATATTTTTCGGTTTCTATTTTTCTTCACATACTAGAGAGTCCTAAAAGTCACCACGATTCGTTGAAAAAGAGGATACGACCTTCAAAATGGACGAATGATTTTTGAGCATAGTCGGTCCAGAATGGTTCGCTCCGACCACCGCTCTTCAAGTTTCCCTTCCGATATCTTTCGGTTAAAATTTTTTTTACATACTAGAGAGTCCTAAAAGTCATCACGATTCGTTAAAAAAGAGGATACGACCTTCGAATTGAACGAAAAATTTTTACCAAAGACGGTCCGGAATGGGGTCGCTCTGACCACCGCTCCTCAAGTTTCCCTTCTCATATCTTTCGGTTTATATTTTTTTTCATATACTAAAGAGTCCTAAAAGTCACCACGATTCGCCAAAAAGAGAATACGACCTTGGAATGGGACGAATGATTTTTTAGCAAAGTCGGTCCAGAATGGGGTCGCTCCGACCACCGCTCTTTAAGTTTCCCTTCCGATATTTTTCGGTTTATATTTTTCTTCACATACTAGAGAGTCCTAAAAGTCACCACGATTCGTTAAAAAAGAGGATACGGCCTTCGAAATGGACGAATGATTTTTTAGCAAAGTCGGTCCAGAATGGTTCGCTCCGACCACCGCTCTTCAAGTTTCCCTTCCGATATCTTTAGGTTTATATTTTTTTTACAAACTAGAGAGTCCTAAAAGTCATCACGATTCGTTAAAAAAGAGGATACGACCTTCCAATTGAACGAAAGATTTTTACCAATGTCGGTCCGGAATGGGGTCGCTCTGACCATCGCTCCTCAAGTTTCCCTTCTGACATCTTTCGGTTTACATTTTTGTACATATACTAAAGAGTCCTAAAAGTCACCACGATTCGCCAAAAAGAGAATACGACCTTGGAATTGGACGAATGATTTTTTAGCAAAGTCGATCCAGAATGGGGTCGCTCCGACCACCGCTCTTCAAGTTTCCCTTCCGATATTTTTCGGTTCCTATTTTTCTTCACATACTAGAGAGTCCTAAAAGTCATCACGATTCGTTAAAAAAGACGATACGACCTTCGAATTGAACGAAAGATTTTTACCAAAGTCGGTCCGGAATGGGGTCGCTCTGACCACCTCTCCTCAAGTTTCCCTTCCGATATCTTTCGGTTTCTGTTTTTTTTACATACTACAGAGTCCTAAAAGTCATCACGATTCGTTAAAAAAGAGGATACGACCTCCGAATTGAACGAAAGATTTTTACCAAAGTCGGTCCGGAATGGGGGCGCTCTGACCATCGCTCCTCAAGTTTCCCTTCCGATATCTTTCAGTTTATATATTTTTTTACATACTAGAGAGTCCTAAAAGTCATCACGATTCGTTAAAAAAGAGGATACGACCTTCGAATTGAACGAAAGATTTTTACCATAGTCGGTCCAGAATGGGGTCACTCCGACCACCGCTCCTCAAGTTTCCCTTCCGATATCTTTCAGTTTAAATTTTTTTTTACATACTAGAGAGTCCTATAAGTCACCACGATTCGTTAAAAAAGAGAATAAGACCTTCGACATGGACGAATGATTTTTTAGCAAAGTCGGTCCAGACTGGTTCGCTCCGACCACCGCTCTTCAAGTTTCCCTTCCGATATCTTTCGGTTTATATTTTTTTTACATACTAGAGAGTCCTAAAAGTCATCACGATTCGCTAAAAAATTGGATAAGACCTTCGAATTGAACGAAAGATTTTTACCAATGTCGGTCCGGAATGGGGTCGTTCTGACCACCGCTCCTCAAGTTTCCCTTCTGATATCTTTCGGTTTATATTTTTTTACACATACTAAAGAGTCCTAAAAGTCACCACGATTCGTTAAAAAAGAGGAAACGCCCTTCGAAATGGACGAATGATTTTTTAGCAAAGTCGGTCCAGAATGGTTCGCTCCGACCACCGCTCTTCAAGTTTCACTTCCGATATCTTTAGGTTTATATTTTTTTTTACAAACTAGAGAGTCCTAAAAGTCATCACGATTCGTTAAAAAGAGAATACGACCTTGGAATTGGACGAATGATTTTTTATCAAAGTCGATCCAGGATGGGGTCGCTCCGACCACCGCTCTTCAAGTTTCCCTTCCGATATTTTTCGGTTCCTATTTTTCTTCACATACTATAGATTCCTAAAAGTCATCACGATTCGTTAAAAAAGAGGATACGACCTTCGAATTGAACGAAAGATTTTTACCAAAGTCGGTCCGGACTGGGGTCGCTCTGACCACCGCTCCTCAAGTTTCCCTTCCGATATCTTTCGGTTTCTGCTTTTTTTACATACTACAGAGTCCTAAAAGTCATCACGATTCGTTAAAAAAGAAGATACGACCTCCGAATTGAACGAAAGATTTTTACCAAAGTCGGTCCGGAATGGGGGCGCTCTGACCATCGCTCCTCAAGTTTCCCTTCCGATATCTTTCAGTTTATATATTTTTTTACATACTAGAGAGTCCTAAAAGTCATCACGATTCGTTAAAAAAGAGGATACGACCTTCGAATTGAACGAAAGATTTTTACCATAGTCGGTCCAGAATGGGGTCACTCCGACCACCGCTCCTCAAGTTTCCCTTCCGATATCTTTCAGTTTATATTTTTGTTTACATACTAGAGAGTCCTATAAGTCACCACGATTCGTTAAAAAAGAGAATAAGACCTTCGACATGGACGAATGATTTTTTAGCAAAGTCGGTCCAGACTGGTTCGCTCCGACCACCGCTCTTCAAGTTTCCCTTCCGATATCTTTCGGTTCATATTTTTTTTACATACTAGAGAGTCCTAAAAGTCATCACGATTCGCTAAAAAATTGGATAAGACCTTCGAATTGAACGAAAGATTTTTACCAATGTCGGTCCGGAATGGAGTCGCTCTGACCACCGCTCCTCAAGTTTCCCTTCTGATATCTTTCGGTTTATATTTTTTTACATATACTAAAGAGTCCTAAAAGTCACCACGATTCGCCAAAAAGAGAATACGACATTGGAATTGGACGAATGATTTTTTAGCAATGTCCATCCAGAATGGGGTCGCTCCGCCCACCGCTCTTCAAGTTTCCCTTCCGATATTTTTCGGTTCCTATTTTTCTTCACATACTAGAGAGTCCTAAAAGTCATCACGATTCGTTAAAAAAGAGGATACGACCTTCGAATTGAACGAAAGATTTTTACCAAAGTCGGTCCGGAATGGGGTCGCTCTGACCACCGCTCCTCAAGTTTCCCTTCCGATATCTTTCGGTTTCGGTTTTTTTCACATACTACAGAGTCCTAAAAGTCATCCCGATTCGTTAAAAAAGAGGATACGACCTCCGAATTGAACGAAAGATTTTTACCAAAGTCGGTCCGGAATGGGGGCGCTCTGACCATCGCTCCTCAAGTTTCCCTTCCGATATCTTTCAGTTTATATATTTTTTTACATACTAGAGAGTCCTAAAAGTCATCACTATTCGTTAAAAAAGAGGATACGACCTTCGAATTGAACGAATGATTTTTACCATAGTCGGTCCAGAATGGGGTCACTCCGACCACCGCTCCTCAAGTTTCCCTTCCGATATCTTTCAGTTTATATTTTTTTTTACATACTAGAGAGTCCTAAAAGTCATCACGATTCGTTAAAAAAGAGGATACGACCTCCGAATTGAACGAAAGATTTTTACCAACGTCGGTCCGGAATGGGGGCGCTCTGACCATCGCTCCTCAAGTTTCCCTTCCGATATCTTTCAGTTTATATATTTTTTTACATACTATAGAGTCCTAAAAGTCATCACGATTCGTTAAAAAAGAGGATACGACCTTCGAATTGAACGAAAGATTTTTACCATAGTCGGTCCAGAATGGGGTCGCTCCGACCACCGCTCTTCAAGTTTCCCTTCCGATATTTTTCGGTCCCTATTTTTCTTCACATACTAGAGAGTCCTAAAAGTCATCACGATTCGTTAAAAAAGAGGATACGACCTTCGAATTGAACGAAAGATTTTTACCAAAGTCGGCCCGGAATGGCGTCGCTCTGACCACCGCTCCTCAAGTTTCCCTTCCGATATCTTTCGGTTTCTGTTTTTTTTACATACTACAGAGTCCTAAAAGTCATCACGATTCGTTAAAAAAGAGTATACGACCTTCGAATTGAACGAAAGATTTTTACCAAAGTCGGTCCGGAATGGGGTCGCTCTGACCATCGCTCCTCAAGTTTCCCTTCCGATATCTTTCAGTTTATATATTTTTTTTTAATACTAGAGAGTACTAGAAGTCATCACGATTCGTTAAAAAAGAGGATACGACCTTCGAATTGAACGAAAGATTTTTACCAAAGTCGGTCCGGAATGGGGTCGCTCCGACCACCGCTCCTCAAGTTTGACTTCCGATATATTTCAGTTTATATTTTTTTTTACATACTAGAGAGTCCTAAAAGCCATCACGATTCGTTAAAAAAGAGGATACGACCTTCGAATTGAACGAAAGATTTTTACCAAAGTCGGTCCGGAATGGGGTCGCTCTGACCACGGCTCCTCAAGTTTCCCTTCTGATATCTTTCAGTTTATATTTTTTTTTATATACTAGAGAGTCCTAAAAGTCACCACGATTCGTTGAAAAAGAGGATACGACCTTCGACATGGACGAATGATTTTTTAGCAAAGTCGGTCCGGAATGGGGTCGCTCTGACCATCGCTCCTCAAGTTTCCCTTCCGATATCTTTCAGTTTATATTTTTTTTTACATACTAGAGAGTACTAAAAGTCATCACGATTCGTTAAAAAAGAGGATACGACCTCCGAATTGAACGAAAGATTTTTACCAAAGTCGGTCCGGAATGGGGTCGCTCTGACCACCGCTCCTCAAGTTTCCCTTCCGATATCTTTCGGTTTCTGTTTTTTTTACATACTACAGAGTCCTAAAAGTCATCACGATTCGTTAAAAAAGAGGATACTACGTCCGAATTGAACGAAAGATTTTTACCAAAGTCGGTCCGTAATGGGGGCGCTCTGACCATCGCTCCTCAAGTTTCCCTTCCGATATCTTTCAGTTTATATATTTTTTTACATACTAGAGAGTCATATAAGTCACCACGATTCGTTAAAAAAGAGAATAAGACCTTCGAAATGGACGAATGATTTTTTAGCAAAGTCGGTCCAGAATGGTTCGCTCCGACCACCGCTCTTCAAGTTTGCCTTCCGATATCTTTCGGTTTATATTTTTTTTACATACTAGAGAGTCCTAAAAGTCATCACGATTCGCTAAAAAAATGGATAAGACCTTCGAATTGAACGAAAGATTTTTACCAATGTCGGTCCGGAATGGGGTCGCTCTGACCACCGCTCCTCAAGTTTCCCTTCTGATATCTTTCGGTTTATATTTTTTTACACATACTAAAGAGTCCTAAAAGTCACCGCGATTCGCCGAAAAAGAGAATACGACCTTTGAATAGGACGAATGATTTTTTACCAAAGTCGGTCCGGAATGGGGTCGCTCTGACCACCGCTCCTCAAGTTTTTCTTCCGATATCTTTCGGTTTATATATTTTTTTTCAAACTATAGAGTCCTAACAGTCATCACGATTCGTTAAAAAAGAGGACACGACCATGGAATTGGACGAATGATTTTTTAGCAAAGTCGATCCAGAATGGGGTCGCTCCGACCACCGCTCTTCAAGTTTCCCTTCCGATATTTTTCGGTTCCTATTTTTCTTCACATACTAGAAAGTCCTAAAAGTCATCACGATTCGTTAAAAAAGAGGATACGACCTTCGAATTGAACGAAAGATTTTTACCAAATTCCGTCCGGAATGGGGTCGCTCTGACCACCGCTCCTCAAGTTTCCCTTCTGATATCTTTCGGTTTATATATTTTTACACATACTATAGAGTCCTAAAAGTCACCACGATTCGCCAAAAAAGAGAATACGAACTTTGAATTGGACGAATGATTTTTTACCAAAGTCGGTCCAGAATGGGGTCGCTCTGTCCATCGCTCCTCAAGTTTTTCTTCCGATATCTTTTGGTTTATATTTTTTTTTACATACTAAAGAGTCCTAAAAGTCATCACAATTCGTCAATAAGGACGACACGACCTTCGAATGGGAAGAATGATTTTTTACCAAAGTCGGTCCAGAAAGGAGTCGCTCTGACCATCGCTCCTCAAGTTTCTCTTCCGATATCTTTCGGTTTATATTTTTTTTTACATACTATACAGTCCTAAAAGTCATCACGATTCGTTAAAAAAGTGGATACGACCTTCGAATTGAACGAAAGATTTTTACCAAAGACGGTCCGGAATGGGGTCGCTCTGACGAACGCTCCTTAAGTTTCCCTTTACATATCTTTCGGTTTATATTTTTATTCACATACTAAAGAGTCCTAAAAGTCACCACGATTCCCCAAAAAGAGAATACGACCTTGGAATGGGACGAATGATTTTTTAGCAAAGTCGGTCCAGAATGGGGTCGCTCCGACCACCGCTCTTCAAGTTTCCCTTCCGATATTTTTCGGTTTCTATTTTTCTTCACATACTAGAGAGTCCTAAAAGTCACCACGATTCGTTAAAAAAGAGGATACGACCTTCAAAATGGACGAATGATTTTTGAGCATAGTCGGTCCAGAATGGTTCGGTCCGACCACCGCTCTTCAAGTTTCCCTTCCGATATCTTTCGGTTTATATTTTTTTTTACATACTAGAGAGTCCTAAAAGTCATCACGATTCGTTAAAAAAGAGGATACGACCTTCGAATTGAACGAAAGATTTTTACCAAAGACGGTCCGGAATGGAGTCGCTCTGACCACCGCTCCTCAAGTTTCCCTTCTCATATCTTTCGGTTTATATTTTTTTTCATATACTAAAGAGTCCTAAAAGTCACCACGATTCGCCAAAAAGAGAATACGACCTTGGAATTGGACGAATGATTTTTTAGCAAAGTCGATCCAGAATGGGGTCGCTCCGACCACCGCTCTTCAAGTTTCCCTTCCGATATCTTTAGGTTTATATTTTTTGTACATACTAGAGAGTCCTAAAAGTCATCACGATTCGCTAAAAAATTGGATAAGACCTTCGAATTGAACGAAAGATTTTTACCAATGTCGGTCCGGAATGGGGTCGCTCTGACCACCGCTCCTCAAGTTTCCCTTCTGATATCTTTCGGTTTATATTTTTTTACACATACTAAAGAGTCCTAAAAGTCACCACGATTCGTTAAAAAAGAGGAAACGCCCTTCGAAATGGACGAATGATTTTTTAGCAAAGTCGGTCCAGAATGGTTCGCTCCGACCACCGCTCTTCAAGTTTCACTTCCGATATCTTTAGGTTTATATTTTTTTTTACAAACTAGAGAGTCCTAAAAGTCATGACGATTTGTTAAAAAAGAGGATACGACCTTTGAATTGAACGAAAATTTTTTACCAATGTCGGTCCGGAATGGGGTCGCTCTGACCACCGCACCTCAAGTTTCCCTTCTGATATCTTTCGGTTTATATTTTTTTACATATACTAAAGAGTCCTAAAAGTCACCACGATTCGCCAAAAAGAGAATACGACCTTGGAATTGGACGAATGATTTTTTAGCAAAGTCGATCCAGAATGGGGTCGCTCCGACCACCGCTCTTCAAGTTTCCCTTCCGATATTTTTCGGTTCCTATTTTTTTTCACATACTAGAGAGTCCTAAAAGTCATCACGATTCGTTAAAAAAGACGATACGACCTTCGAATTGAACGAACGATTTTTACCAAAGTCGGTCCGGAATGGGGTCGCTCTGACCACCGCTCCTCAAGTTTCCCTTCCGATATCTTTCGGTTTCTGTTTTTTTTACATACTACAGAGTCCTAAAAGTTATCACGATTCGTTAAAAAAGAGGATACGACCTTCGAATTGAACGAAAGATTTTTACCATAGTCGGTCCAGAATGGGGTCACTCCGACCACCGCTCCTCAAGTGTCCCTTCCGATATCTTTCAGTTTATATTTTTTTTTACATACTAGAGAGTCCTATAAGTTAAAAAAGAGAATAAGACCTTCGACATGGACGAATGATTTTTTAGCAAAGTCGGTCCAGACTGGTTCGCACCGACCACCGCTCTTCAAGTTTCCCTTCCGATATCTTTCGGTTCATATTTTTTTTACATACTAGAGAGTCCTAAAAGTCATCACGATTCGCTAAAAAATTGGATAAGACCTTCGAATTGAACGAAAGATTTTTACCAATGTCGGTCCGGAATGGGGTCGCTCTGACCACCGCTCCTCAAGTTTCCCTTCTGATATCTTTCGGTTTATATTTTTTTACACATACTAAAGAGTCCTAAAAGTTACCACGATTCGTTAAAAAAGAGGAAACGCCCTTCGAAATGGACGAATGATTTTTTAGCAAAGTCGGTCCAGAATGGTTCGCTCCGACCACCGCTCTTCAAGTTTCACTTCCGATATCTTTAGGTTTATATTTTTTTTTACAAACTAGAGAGTCCTAAAAGTCATCACGATTCGTTAAAAAAGAGGATACGACCTTCGAATTGAACGAAAGATTTTACCAATGTCGGTCCGGAATGGGGTCGCTCTGACCACCGCTCCTCAAGTTTCCCTTCTGATATCTTTCGGTTTATATTTTTTTACATATACTAAAGAGTCTTAAAAGTCACCACGATTCGCCAAAAAAGAGAATACGAACTTTGAATTGGACGAATGATTTTTTAGCAAAGTCGGTCCAGAATGGTTCGCTCCGACCACCGCTCCTCAAGTTTCTCTTCCGATATCTTTCGGTTTATATTTTTTTTTACATACTATAGAGTCCTAAAAGTCATCACGATTCGTTATAAAAGAGGATACGACCTTCGAATTGAACGAAAGATTTTTACCAATGTCGGTCCGGAATGGGGTCGCTCTGACCACCGCTCGTCAAGTTTCCCTTCTCATATCTTTCGGTTTATATTTTTTTTCACATACTAAAGGGTCCTAAAAGTCACCACGATTCGCCAAAAAGAGAATACGACCTTGGAATGGGACGAATGATTTTTTAGCAAAGTTGGTCCAGAATGGGGTCGCTCCGACCACCGCTCTTCAAGTTTCCCTTCCGATATTTTTCGGTTTCTATTTTTCTTCACATACTAGAGAGTCCTAAAAGTCACCACGATTCGTTAAAAAAGAGGATACGACATTCAAAATGAACGAATGATTTTTGAGCAAAGTCGGTCCAGAATGGTTCGCTCCGACCACCGCTCTTCAAGTTTCCCTTCCGATATCTTTCGGTTTATATTTTTTTTTACATACTAGAGAGTCCTAAAAGTCATCACGATTCGTTAAAAAAGAGGATACGACCTTCAAAATGGACGAATGATTTTTGAGCAAAGTCGGTCCAGAATGGTTCGCTCCGACCACCGCTCTTCAAGTTTCCCTTCTGATATCTTTCGGTTTATATTTTTTTTTACATACTAGAGAGTCCTAAAAGTCATCACGATTCGTTGAAAGAGAGGATACGACCTTCGAATTGATCGAAAGATTTTTACCAATGTCGGTCCGGAATGGGGTCGCTCTGACCACCGCTCCTCAAGTTTCCCTTCCGATATCTTTCAGTTTATATTTTTTTTCACATACTAGAGAGTCCTAATAGACACCACGATTCGTTAAAAAAGAGGATACGCCCTTCGAAATGGACGAATGATTTTTTAGCAAAGTCGGTCCAGAATGGGGTCGCTCCGACCACCGCTCTTCAATTTTCCCTTCCGATATTTTTCGGTTCCTATTTTTCTTCACATACTAGAGAGTCCTAAAAGCCATCACGATTCGTTAAAAAAGAGGATACGACCTTCGAATTGAACCAAAGATTTGTACCAATGTCGGTCCGGAATGGGGTCGCTCTGACCACCGCTCCTCAAGTTTCCCTTCCGATAACTTTCAGTTTATATTTTTTTTCACATACTAGAGAGTCCTAATAGTCACCACGATTCGTTAAAAAAGAGGATACGCCCTTCGAAATGGACGAATGATTTTTTAGCAAAGTCGGTCCAGAATGGTTCGCTCCGACCACCGCTCTTCAAGTTTCCCTTCCGATATCTTCAGGTTTATATTTTTTTTTACAAACTAGAGAGTCCTAAAAGTCATCACGATTCGTTAAAAAAGAGGATACGACCTTCGAATTGAACGAAAGATTTTTACCAATGTCGGTCCGGAATGGGGTCGCTCTGACCACCGCTCCTCAAGTTTCCCTTCTGATATCTTTCGGTTTATATTTTTTTACATATACTAAAGAGTCCTAAAAGTCACCACGATTCGCCAAAAAGAGAATACGACCTTGGAATTGGACGAATGATTTTTTAGCAAAGTCGATCCAGAATGGGGTCGCTCCGACCACCGCTCTTCAAGTTTCCCTTCCGATATCTTTCAGTTTATATATTTTTTTACATACTAGAGAGTACTATAAGTCACCACGATTCGTTAAAAAAGAGAATAAGACCTTCGACATGGACGAATGATTTTTTAGCAAAGTCGGTCCAGACTGGTTCGCTCCGACCACCGCTCTTCAAGTTTCCGTTCCGATGTCTTTCGGTTTATATTTTTTTTACATACTAGACAGTCCTAAAAGTCATCACGATTCGTTAAAAAAGAGGATACGACCTTCGAATTGAACGAAAGATTTTTACCAAAGTCGGTCCGGAATGGGGTCGCTCTGACCACCGCTCCTCAAGTTTACCTTCCGATATCTTTCGGTTTCTGTTTTTTTTACATACTACAGAGTCCTAAAAGTCATCACGTTTCGTTAAAAAAGAGGATACGACCTCCGAATTGAACGAAAGATTTTTACCAAAGTCGGTCCGGAATGGGGGCGCTCTGACCATCGCTCCTCAAGTTTCCCTTCCGATATCTTTCAGTTTATATATTTTTTTACATACTAGAGAGTCCTAAAAGTCATCACGATTCGTTAAAAAAGAGGATACGACCTTTGAATTGAACGAAAGATTTTTACCATAGTCGGTCCAGAATGGGGTCACTCCGACCACCGCTCCTCAAGTTTCCCTTCCGATATCTTTCAGTTTATATATTGTTTACATACTAGAGAGTCCTATAAGTCACCACGATTCGTTAAAAAAGAGAATAAGACCTTCGACATGGACGAATGATTTTTTAGCAAAGTCGGTCCAGACTGGTTCGCTCCGACCACCGCTCTTCAAGTTTCCCTTCGGATATCTTTCGGTTTATACTTTTTTTACATACTAGAGAGTCCTAAAAGTCATCACGATTCGTTAAAAAAGAGGATACGACCTTCGAATTGAACGAAAGATTTTTACCAAAGTCGGTCCGGAATGGGGTCGCTCTGACCACCGCTCCTCAAGTTTACCTTCCGATATCTTTCGGTTTCTGTTTTTTTTACATACTACAGAGTCCTAAAAGTCATCACGATTCGTTAAAAAAGAGGATACGACCTCCGAATTGAACGAAAGATTTTTACCAAAGTCGGTCCGGAATGGGGGCGCTCTGACCACCGCTCCTCAAGTTTCCCTTCCGATATCTTTCAGTTTATATATTGTTTACATACTAGAGAGTCCTATAAGTCACCACGATTCGTTAAAAAAGAGAATAAGACCTTCGACATGGACGAATGATTTTTTAGCAAAGTCGGTCCAGACTGGTTCGCTCCGACCACCGCTCTTCAAGTTTCCCTTCCGACATCTTTCGGTTTATACTTTTTTTACATACTAGAGAGTCCTAAAAGTCATCACGATTCGTTAAAAAAGAGGATACGACCTTCGAATTGAACGAAAGATTTTTACCAAAGTCGGTCCGGAATGGGGTCGCTCTGACCACCGCTCCTCAAGTTTACCTTCCGATATCTTTCGGTTTCTGTTTTTTTTACATACTACAGAGTCCTAAAAGTCATAACGATTCGTTAAAAAAGAGGATACGACCTTCGAATTGAACGAAAGATTTTTACCAAAGTCGGTCCTGAATGGGGTCGCTCTGACCATCGCTCCTCAAGTTTCCCTTCCGATATCTTTCAGTTTATATTTTTTTTACATACTAGAGAGTACTAGAAGTCATCACGATTCGTTAAAAAAGAGGATACGACCTTCGAATTGAACGAAAGATTTTTACCATAGTCGGTCCAGAATGGGGTCGCTCCGACCACCGCTCCTCAAGTTTGTCTTCCGATATATTTCAGTTTATATTTTTTTTTACATACTAGAGAGTCCTAAAAGCCATCACGATTCGTTAAAAAAGAGGATACGACCTTCGAATTGAACGAAAGATTTTTACCAAAGTCGGTCCGGAATGGGGTCGCTCTGACCACCGCTCCTCAAGTTTCCCTTCTGATATCTTTCAGTTTATATTTTTTTTTACATACTAGAGAGTCCTAACAGTCACCACGATTCGTTGAAAAAGAGGATACGACCTTCGACATGGACGAATGATTTTTTAGCAAAGTCGGTCCGGAATGGGGTCGCTCTGACCATCGCTCCTCAAGTTTGCCTTCCGATATCTTTCAGTTTATATTTTTTTTTACATACTAGAGAGTACTAGAAGTCATCACGATTCGTTAAAAAAGAGGATACGACCTTGGAATTGGACGAATGATTTTTTAGCAAAGTCGATCCAGAATGGGGTCGCTCCGACCACCGCTCTTCAAGTTTCCCTTCCGATATTTTTCGGTTTCTATTTTTCTTCACATACTAGAGAGTCCTAAAAGTCATCACGATTCGTTAAAAAAGAGGATACGACCTTCGAATTGAACGAAAGATTTTTACCAATGTCGGTCCGGAATGGGGTCGCTCTGACCACCGCTCCTCAAGTTTCCCTTCTGATATCTTTCGGTTTATATGTTTTTACACATACTAAAGAGTCCTAAAAGTCACCGCGATTCGCCGAAAAAGAGAATAGGAACTTTGAATTGGACGAATGATTTTTTAGTAAAGTCGGTCCTGAATGGGGTCGCTCTGACCACCGCTCCTCAAGTTTCCCTTCCGATATCTTTCAGTTTATATTTTTTTTTACATACTAGAGAGTCCTATAAGTCACCACGATTCATTAAAAAAGAGGATACGACCTTCGAAATGGACGAATGATTTTTTAGCAAAGTCGGTCCTGAATGGGGTCGCTCTGACCACCGCTCCTCAAGTTTCCCTTCCGATATCTTTCAGTTTATATTTTTTTTACATACTAGAGAGTCCTATAAGTCACCACGATTCGTTAAAAAAGAGGATAAGACCTTCGAATTGAACGAAAGATTTTTACCATAGTCGGTCCAGAATGGGGTCACTCCGACCACCGCTCCTCAAGTTTCCCTTCCGATATCTTTCAGTTTATATTTTTTTTTACATACTAGAGAGTCCTAAAAGTCATCACGATTCATTAAAAAAGAGGATACGACCTTCGAATTGAACGAAAGATTTTTACCAAAGTCGGTCCGGAATGGGGTCGCTCTGACCATCGCTCCTCAAGTTTCCCTTCCGATATCTTTCAGTTTATATTTTTTTTTACATACTAGAGAGTACTAGAAGTCATCACGATTCGTTAAAAAAGAGGATACGACCTTCGAATTGAACGAAAGATTTTTACCATAGTCGGTCCAGAATGGGGTCGCTCCGACCACCGCTCCTCAAGTTTGCCTTCAGATATATTTCACTTTATATTTTTTTTTACATACTAGAGAGTCCTAAAATCTATCACGATTCGTTAAAAAAGAGGATACGACCTTCGAATTGAACGAAAGATTTTTACCAAAGTCTGTCCGGAATGAGGTCGCTCTGACCACTGCTCTTCAAGTTTCCCTTCCGATATCTTTCAGTTTATATATTTTTTTACATACTAGAGAGTCCTAAAAGTCATCACGATTCGTTAAAAAAGAGGATACGACCTTCGAATTGAACGAAAGATTTTTACCATAGTCGGTCCAGAATGGGGTCGCTCCGACCATCGCTCCTCAAGTTTCCCTTCTGATATCTTTCGGTTTATATTTTTTTTACATACTAGAGAATCCCAAAAGTCATCACGATTCGCTAAAAAATTGGATACGACCTTCGAATTGAACGAAAGATTTTTACCAATGTCGGTCCGGAATGGGGTCGCTCTGACCACCGCTCCTCAAGTTTCCCTTCTGATATCTTTCGGTTTATATTTTTTTACACATACTAAAGAGTCCTAAAAGTCACCGCGATTCGCCGAAAAAGAGAATAGGAACTTTGAATTGGACGAATGATTTTTTAGCAAAGTCGGTCCGGAATGGGGTCGCTCTGACCACCGCTCCTCAAATTTCCCTTCTGATATCTTTCGGTTTATATTTTTTTACACATACTACAGAGTCCTAAAAGTCACCACGATTCGCCGAAAAAGAGAATAGGAACTTTGAATTGGACGAATGATTTTTTAGCAAAGTCGGTCCAGAATGGGGTCGCTCTGACCATCGCTCCTCAAGTTTTTCTTCCGATATCTTTTGGTTTATATTTTTTTTACATACAAGAGAGTCCTAAAAGTCATGACAATTCGTCAATAAAGACGACACGACCTTGGAATTGGACGAATGATTTTTTAGCAAAGTCGGTCCAGAATGGGGTCGCTCCGACCACCGCTCTTCAAGTTTCCCTTCCGATATTTTTGGTTTATATTTTTCTTCACATACTAGAGAGTCCTAAAAGTCATCACGAATCGTTAAAAAAGAGGATTCGACCTTCGAATTGAACGAAAGATTTTTACCATAGTCGGTCCGGAATGGGGTCGATCTGACCACCGCTCCGCAAGTTTCCCTTCCGATATCTTTCGGTTTCTGTTTTTTTTACATACTACAGAGTCCTACAAGTCATCACGATTCGCTAAAAAAGAGGATACGACCTCCGAATTGAACGAAAGATTTTTACCAAAGTCGGTCCGGAATGGGGGCGCTCTGACCATCGCTCCTCAAGTTTCCCTTCCGATATCTTTCAGTTTATATATTTTTTTACATACTAGAGAGTCCTAAAAGTCATCACGATTCGTTAAAAAAGAGGATACGACCTTCGAATTGAACGAAAGATTTTTACCATAGTCGGTCCAGAATGGCGTCACTCCGACCACCGCTCCTCAAGTTTCCCTTCCGATATCTTTCAGTTTATATTTTTTTTACATATTAGAGAGTCCTATAAGTCACCACGATTCGTTAAAAAAGAGAATAAGACCTTCGACATGGACGAATGATTTTTTAGCAAAGTCGGTCCAGACTGGTTCGCTCCGACCACCGCTCTTCAAGTTTCCCTTCCGATATCTTTCGGTTTATATTTTTTTTACATACTAGAGAGTCCTAAAAGTCACCACGATTCGTTAAAAAAGAGGATACGACCTTCGAATTGAACGAAAGATTTTTACCAATGTCGGTCCGGAATGGGGTCGCTCTGACCACCGCTCCACAAGTTTCCCTTCTGATATCTTTCAGTTTATATTTTTTTTTACATACTAGAGAGTCCTAAAAGTCACCACGATTCGTTGAAAAAGAGGATACGACCTTCGACATGGACGAATGATTTTTTAGCAAAGTCGGTCCTGAATGGGGTCGCTCTGACCACCGCTCCTCAAGTTTCTCTTCTCATATCTTTCGGTTTATATTTTTTTTCACATACAAAAGAGTCCTAAAAGTCACCACGATTCGCCAAAAAGAGAATACGACCTTGGAATTGGACGAATGATTTTTTAGCAAAGTCGATCCAGAATGGGGTCGCTCCGACCACCGCTCTTCAAGTTTCCCTTCGGATATTTTTCGGTTTCTATTTTTCTTCACATACTAGAGAGTCCTAAAAGTCATCACGATTCGTTAAAAAAGAGGATACGACCTTCGAATTGAACGAAAGATTTTTACCAAAGTCTGTCCGGAATGGGGTCGCTCTGACCACTGCTCTTCAAGTTTCCCTTCCGATATCTTTCAGTTTATATGTTTTTTTACATACTAGAGAGTACTAAAAGTCATCACGATTCGTTAAAAAAGAGGTTACGACCTTCGAATTGAACGAAAGATTTTTACCATAGTCGGTCCAGAATGGGGTCGCTCCGACCATCGCTCCTCAAGTTTCCCTTCTGATATATTTCGGTTTATATTTTTTTACACATACTAAAGAGTCCTAAAAGTCACCGCGATTCGCCGAAAAAGAGAATACGACCTTTGAATAGGACGAATGATTTTTAGCACAGTCGGTCCGGAATGGGGTCGCTCTGACCACCGCTCTTCAAGTTTCCCTTCCGATATCTTTCGGTTTCTGTTTTTTTACATACTACAGAGTCCTACAAGTCATCACGATTCGTTAACAAAGAGGATACGACCTTCGAATTGAACGAAAGATTTTTACCAATGTCGGTCCGGAATGGGGGCGCTCTGACCATCGCTCCTTAAGTTTCTCTTTCGATATCTTTCGGTTTATATTTTTTTTACATACTAGAGAGTCCTAAAAGTCATCACGATTCGTCAATAAAGACGACACGACCTTCGAATTGGACGAATGATTTTTTACCAAAGTCGGTCCAGAATGGGGTCGCTCCGACCACCGCTCTTCAAGTTTCCCTTCCGATATTTTTGGTTACTATTTTTCTTCACATACTAGAGAGTCCTAAAATTCATCACGATTAGTTAAAAAAGAGAATACGACCTTGGAATTGGACGAATGATTTTTTAGCAAAGTCGATCCAGAATGGGGTCGCTCCGACCACCGCTCTTCAAGTTTCCCTTCCGAAATTTTTCGGTTCCTATTTTTCTTCACATACTAGAGAGTCCTAAAAGTCATCACGATTCGTTAAAAAAGAGGATACGACCTTCGAATTGAACGAAAGATTTTTACCAAAGTCGGTCCGGAATGGGGTCGCTCTGACCACCGCTCCTCAAGTTTCCCTTCCGATATCTTTCGGTTTCTGTTTTTTTTACATACTACAGAGTCCTAAAAGTCATCACGATTCGTTAAAAAACAGGATACGACCTCCGAATTGAACGAAAGATTTTTACCAATGTCGGTCCGGAATGGGGACGCTCTGACCACCGCTCTTCAAGTTTCCCTTCTCATATCTTTCGGTTTATATTTTTTTACACATACTACAGAGTCCTAAAAGTCACCACGATTCGCCGAAAAAGAGAATAGGAACTTTGAATTCGGACGAATGATTTTTTAGCAAAGTCGGTCCAGAATAGGGTCGCTCCGACCACCGCTCTTCAAGTTTTCCTTCCGATATTTTTCGGTTTCTATTTTTCTTCACATACTAGAGAGTCCTAAAAGTCATCACGATTCGTTAAAAAACAGGATACGACCTACGAATTGAACGAAAGTTTTTACCAATGTTGGTCCGCAATGGGGTCGCTCTGACCATCGCTCCTCAAGTTTCCCTTCCGATATCTTTCAGTTTATATTTTTTTTTACATAATAGAGAGTCCTAAAAGTCATCACGATTCGTTAAAAAAGAGGATACGACCTTCGAATTAAACGAAAGATTTTTACCATAGTCGGTCCAGAATAGGGTCGCTCCGACCACCGCTCCTCAAGTTTCCCTTCCGATATCTTTCAGTTTATATTTTTTTTTACATACTATAGAGTCCTAAAAGTCATCACGATTCGTTAAAAAAGAGGGTACGACCTTCGAATTGAACGAAAGATTTTTACCAATGTCGGTCCGGAATGGGGTCGCTCTGACCACCGCTCCTCAAGTTTACCTTCCGATATCTTTCAGTTTATATTTTTTTTTACATACTAGAGAGTCCTAAAAGTCACCACGATTCGCCAAAAAGAGAATACGACCTTGGAATTGGACGAATGATTTTTTAGCAAAGTCGATCCAGAATAGGGTCGCTCCGACCACCGCTCCTCAAGTTTCCCTTCCGATATCTTTCGGTTTCTGTTTTTTTTACATACTACAGAGTCCTAAAAGTCATCACGATTCGTTAAAAAAGAGGATACGACCTCCGAATTCAACGAAAGATTTTTACCAAAGTCGGTCCGGAATGGGGGCGCTCTGACCATCGCTCCTCAAGTTTCCCTTCCGATATCTTTCAGTTTATATATTTTTTTACATACTAGAGAGTCCTAAAAGTCATCACGATTCGTTAAAAAAGAGGATACGACCTTCGAATTGAACGAAAGATTTTTACCAAAGTCGGTCCGGAATGGGGTCGCTCTGACCACCGCTCCTCAAGTTTACCTTCCGATATCTTTCGGTTTCGGTTTTTTTTACATACTACAGAGTCCTAAAAGTCATCACGTTTCGTTAAAAAAGAGGATACGACCTTCGAATTGAACGAAAGATTTTTACCAAAGTCGGTCCGGAATGGGGTCGCTCTGACCACCGCTCCTCAAGTTTCCCTTCCGATATCTTTCGGTTTCTGTTTTTTTTACATACTACAGAGTCCTAAAAGTCATCACGATTCGTTAAAAAAGAGGATACGACCTCCGAATTCAACGAAAGATTTTTACCAAAGTCGGTCCGGAATGGGGGCGCTCTGACCATCGCTCCTCAAGTTTCCCTTCCGATATCTTTCAGTTTATATATTTTTTTACATACTAGAGAGTCCTAAAAGTCATCACGATTCGTTAAAAAAGAGGATACGACCTCCGAATTGAACGAAAGATTTTTACCAAAGTCGGTCCGGAATGGGGGCGCTCTGACCATCGCTCCTCAAGTTTCCCTTCCGATATCTTTCAGTTTATATATTTTTTTACATACTAGAGAGTCCTATAAGTCACCACGATTCGTTAAAAAAGAGAATAAAACCTTCGAAATGGACGAATGATTTTGTAGCAAAGTCGGTCCAGAATGGTTCGCTCCGACCACCGCTCATCAAGTTTCCCTTCTGATATCTTTCGGTTTATATTTTTTTACACATACTAAAGAGTCCTAAAAGTCACCGCGATTCGCCGAAAAAGAGAATACGACCTTTGAATAGGACGAATGATTTTTTACCAAAGTCGGTCCGGAATGGGGTCGCTCTGACCACCGCTCCTCAAGATTCCCTTCCGATATCTTTCGGTTTCTGTTTTTTTTACATACTACAGAGTCCTAAAAGTCATCACGATTCGTTAAAAAAGAGGATACGACCTCCGAATTGAACGAATGATTTTTACCAAAGTCGGTCCGGAACGGGGTCGCTCTGACCATCGCTCCTCAAGTTTCCCTTCCGATATCTTTCAGTTTATATTTTTTTTTACATACTAGAGAGTACTAGAAGTCATCACGATTCGGTAAAAAAGAGGATACGACCTTCGAATTGAACGAAAGATTTTTACCAATGTCGGTCCGGAATGGGGGCGTTCTGACCATCGCTCCTTAAGTTTCTCTTTCGATATCTTTCGGTTTATATTTTTTTTACATACTAGAGAGTCCTAAAAGTCATCACGATTCGTCAATAAAGACGACACGACCTTCGAATTGGACGAATGATTTTTTACCAAAGTCGGTCCAGAATGGGGTCGCTCCGACCACCGCTCTTCAAGTTTCCCTTCCGATATTTTTGGTTACTATTTTTCTTCACATACTAGAGAGTCCTAAAATTCATCACGATTAGTTACAAAAGAGGATACGACCTTCGAATTGAACGAAAGATTTTTACCAAAGTCGGTCCGGAATGGGGTCGCTATGACCACCGCTCCTCAAGTTTCTCTTCCGATATCTTTCGGTTTATATATTTTTTTACATACTATAGAGTCCTAAAACTCATCACGATTCGCCGAAAAAGAGAATAGGAACTTTGAATTGGACGAATGATTTTTTAGCAAAGTCGGTCCAGGATGGGGTCGCTCTGACCATCGCTCCTTAAGTTTCTCTTTCGATATCTTTCGGTTTATATTTTTTTTACATACTAGAGAGTCCTAAAAGTCATCACGATTCGTCAATAAAGACGACACGACCTTCGAATTGGACGAATGATTTTTTACCAAAGTCGGTCCAGAATGGGGTCGCTCCGACCACCGCTCTTCAAGTTTCCCTTCCGATATTTTTGGTTACTATTTTTCTTCACATACTAGAGAGTCCTAAAATTCATCACGATTAGTTAAAAAAGAGGATACGACCTTCGAATTGAACGAAAGATTTTTACCAAAGTCGGTCCGGAATGGGGTCGCTCTGACCACCGTTCCTCAAGTTTCTCTTCCGATATCTTTCGGTTTATATATTTTTTTACATACTATAGAGTCCTAAAAGTCATCACGATTCGTTAAAAAAGAGGATACGACCTCCGAATTGAACGTAAGATTTTTACCAATGTCGGTCCGGAATGGGGACGCTCTGACCACCGCTCCTCAAGTTTCCCTTCTCATATCTTTCGGTTTATATTTTTTTACACATACTACAGAGTCCTAAAAGTCACCACGATTCGCCGAAAAAGAGAATAGGAACTTTGAATTCGGACGAATGATTTTTTAACAAAGTCGGTCCAGAATAGGGTAGCTCCGACCACCGCTCTTCAAGTTTCCCTTCCGGTATTTTTCGGTTTCTATTTTTCTTCACATACTAGAGAGTCCTAAAAGTCATCACGATTCGTTAAAAAAGAGGATACGACCTACGAATTGAACGAAAGTTTTTACCAATGTCGGTCCGGAATGGGGTCGCTCTGACCATCGCTCCTCAAGTTTCCCTTCCGATATCTTTCGGTTTCTATTGTTCTTCACATACAAGATAGTCCCAAAAGTCATCACAATTCGTTAAAAAAGAGGATACGACCTTCGAATTGAACGAAAGCTTTTTACCAAAGTCGGTCCGGAATGGGGTCGCTCTGACCACCGCTCCTCAAGTTTCCCTTCTCATATCTTCCGGTTTATATTTTTTTTCACATACTAAAGAGTCCTAAAAGTCACCACGATTCGCCAAAAAGAGAATACGACCTTGGAATTGGACGAATGATTTTTTAGCAAAGTCGATCCAGAATGGGGTCGCTCCGACCACCGCTCCTCAAGTTTCCCTTCCGATATCTTTCGGTTTCTGTTTTTTTTACATACTACAGAGTCCTAAAAGTCATCACGATTCGTTAAAAAAGAGGATACGACCTCCGAATTCAACGAAAGATTTTACCAAAGTCGGTCCGGAATGGGGGCGCTCTGACCATCGCTCCTCAAGTTTCCCTTCCGATATCTTTCAGTTTATATATTTTTTTACATACTAGAGAGTCCTAAAAGTCATCACGATTCGTTAAAAAAGAGGATACGACCTCCGAATTGAACGAAAGATTTTTACCAAAGTCGGTCCGGAATGGGGGCGCTCTGACCATCGCTCCTCAAGTTTCCCTTCTGATATCTTTCGGTTTATATTTTTTTACACATACTACAGAGTCCTAAAAGTCACCACGATTCGCCGAAAAAGAGAATAGGAACTTTGAATTGGACGAATGATTTTTTAGCAAAGTCGGTCCAGGATGGGGTCGCTCTGACCATCGCTCCTCAAGTTTTTCTTCCGATATCTTTCGGTTTATATATTTTTTTACATACTATGGAGTCCTAACAGTCATCACGATTCGTTAAAAAAGAGGATACGACCTCCGAATTGAACGAAAGATTTTTACCAATGTCGGTCCGGAATGGGGTCGCTCTGACCACCGCTCCTCAAGTTTCCCTTCAGATATCTTTCGGTTTATATTTTTTTACACATACTAAAGAGTCCTAAAAGTCACCACGATTCGCCTAAAAGAGAATACGACCATGGAATTGGACGAATGATTTTTTAGCAAAGTCGATCCAGAATGGGGTCGCTCCGACCACCGCTCTTCAAGTTTCCCTTCCGATATTTTTCGGTTCCTCTTTTTCTTCACATACTAGAGAGTCTTAAAAGTCATCACTATTCGTTAAAAAAGAGGATACGACCTTCGAATTGAACGAAAGATTTTTACCAAAGTCTGTCCGGAATGGGGTAGCTCTGACCACTGCTCTTCAAGTTTCCCTTCCGATATCTTTCAGTTTATATATTTTTTTACATACTAGAGAGTCCTAAAAGTCATCACGATTCGTTAAAAAAGAGGATACGACCTTCGAATTGAACGAAAGATTTTTACCATGGTCGGTCCAGAATGGGGTCGCTCCGACCATCGCTCCTCAAGTTTCCCTTCTGATATATTTCGGTTTATATTTTTTTACACATACTAAAGAGTCCTAAAAGTCACCGCGATCCGCCGAAAAAGAGAATACGACCTTTGAATAGGACGAATGATTTTTAGCACAGTCGGTCCGGAATGGGGTCGCTCTGACCACCGCTCTTCAAGTTTCCCTTCCGATATCTTTCGGTTTCTGTTTTTTTTACATACTACAGAGTCCTACAAGTCATCACGATTCGTTAAAAAAGAGGATACGACCTTCGAATTGAACGAAAGATTTTTACCAATGTCGGTCCGGAATGGGGGCGCTCTGACCATCGCTCCTTAAGTTTCTCTTTCGATATCTTTCGGTTTATATTTTTTTTACATACTAGAGAGTCCTAAAAGTCATCACGATTCGTCAATAAAGACGACACGACCTTCGAATTGGACGAATGATTTTTTACCAAAGTCGGTCCAGAATGGGGTCGCTCCGACCACCGCTCTTCAAGTTTCCCTTCCGATATTTTTGGTTACTATTTTTCTTCACATACTAGAGAGTCCTAAAATTCATCACGATTAGTTAAAAAAGAGGATACGACCTTCGAATTGAACGAAAGATTTTTACCAAAGTCGGTCCGGAATGGGGTCGCTCTGACCACCGCTCCTCAAGTTTCTCTTCCGATATCTTTCGGTTTATATATTTTTTTACATACTATAGAGTCCTAAAAGTCATCACGATTCGTTAAAAAAGAGGATACGACCTCCGAATTGAACGAAAGATTTTTACCAATGTCGGTCCGGAATGGGGACGCTCTGACCACCGCTCCTCAAGTTTCCCTTCTCATATCTTTCGGTTTATATTTTTTTACACATACTACAGAGTTCTAAAAGTCACCACGATTCGCCGAAAAAGAGAATAGGAACTTTGAATTCGGACGAATGATTTTTTAGCAAAGTCGGTCCAGAATAGGGTCGCTCCGACCACCGCTCTTCAAGTTTCCCTTCCGATATTTTTCGGTTTCTATTTTTCTTCACATACTAGAGAGTCCTAAAAGTCATCACGATTCGTTAAAAAAGAGGATACGACCTACGAATTGAACGAAAGTTTTTACCAATGTCGGTCCGGAATGGGGTCGCTCTGACCATCGCTCCTCAAGTTTCCCTTCCGATATCTTTCAGTTTATATTTTTTTTTACATACTAGAGAGTCCTAAAAGTCATCACGATTCGTTGAAAAAGAGGATACGACCTTCGAATTAAACGAAAGATTTTTACCATAGTCGGTCCAGAATAGGGTCGCTCCGACCACCGCTCCTCAAGTTTCCCTTCCGATATCTTTCAGTTTATATTTTTTTTTACATACTATAGAGTCCTAAAAGTCATCACGATTCGTTAAAAAAGAGGATACGACCTTCGAATTGAACGAAAGATTTTTACCAATGTCGGTCCGGAATGGGGTCGCTCTGACCACCGCTCCTCAAGTTTACCTTCCGATACCTTTCGGTTTCTATTGTTCTTCACATACTAGATAGTCCCAAAAGTCATCACAATTCGTCAAAAAAGAGGATACGACCTTCGAATTGAACGAAAGATTTTTACCAATGTCGGTCCGGAATGGGGTCGCTCCGACCACCGCTCTTCAAGTTTCCCTTCCGATTTTTTTGGTTACTATTTTTCTTCACATACTAGAGAGTCCTAAAATTCATCACGATTAGTTAAAAAAGAGGATACGACCTTCGAATTGAACGAAAGATTTTTACCAAAGTCGGTCCGGAATGGGGTCGCTCTGACCACCGCTCCTCAAGTTTCTCTTCCGATATCTTTCGGTTTATATATTTTTTTACATACTATAGAGTCCTAAAAGTCATCACGATTCGTTAAAAAAGAGGATACGACCTCCGAATTGAACGAAAGATTTTTACCAATGTCGGTTCAGAATGGGGACGCTCTGACCACCGCTCCTCAAGTTTCCCTTCTCATATCTTTCGGTTTATATTTTTTTACACATACTACAGAGTCCTAAAAGTCACCACGATTCGCCGAAAAAGAGAATAGGAACTTTGAATTCGGACGAATGATTTTTTAGCAAAGTCGGTCCAGAATAGGGTCGCTCCGACCACCGCTCTTCAAGTTTCCCTTCCGATATTTTTCGGTTTCTATTTTTCTTCACATACTAGAGAGTCCTAAAAGTCATCACGATTCGTTAAAAAAGAGGATACAACCTACGAATTGAACGAAAGTTTTTACCAAAGTCGGTCCGGAATGGGGTCGCTCTGACCATCGCTCCTCAAGTTTCCCTTCCGATATCTTTCAGTTTATATTTTTTTTTACATACTAGAGAGTCCTAAAAGTCATCACGATTCGTTGAAAAAGAGGATACGACCTTCGAATTAAACGAAAGATTTTTACCATAGTCGGTCCAGAATAGGGTCGCTCCGACCACAGCTCCTCAAGTTTCCCTTCCGATATCTTTCAGTTTATATTTTTTTTTACATACTATAGAGTCCTAAAAGTCATCACGATTCGTTAAAAAAGAGGATACGACCTTCGAATTGAACGAAAGATTTTTACCAATGTCGGTCCGGAATGGGGTCGCTCTGACCACCGCTCCTCAAGTTTACCTTCCGATACCTTTCGGTTTCTATTGTTCTTCACATACTAGATAGTCCCAAAAGTCATCACAATTCGTTAAAAAAGAGGATACGACCTTCGAATTGAACGAAAGCTTTTTACCAAAGTCGGTCCGGAATGGGGTCGCTCTGACCACCGCTCCTCAAGTTTCCCTTCTCATATCTTCCGGTTTATATTTTTTTTCACATACTAAAGAGTCCTAAAAGTCACCACGATTCGCCAAAAAGAGAATACGACCTTGGAATTGGACGAATGATTTTTTAGCAAAGTCGATCCAGAATGGGGTCGCTCCGACCACCGCTCCTCAAGTTTCCCTTCCGATATCTTTCGGTTTCTGTTTTTTTTACATACTACAGAGTCCTAAAAGTCATCACGATTCGTTAAAAAAGAGGATACGACCTCCGAATTCAACGAAAGATTTTACCAAAGTCGGTCCGGAATGGGGGCGCTCTGACCATCGCTCCTCAAGTTTCCCTTCCGATATCTTTCAGTTTATATATTTTTTTACATACTAGAGAGTCCTAAAAGTCATCACGATTCGTTAAAAAAGAGGATACGACCTTCGAATTGAACGAAAGATTTTTACCAAAGTCGGTCCGGAATGGGGTCGCTCTGACCACCGCTCCTCAAGATTCCCTTCCGATATCTTTCGGTTTCTGTTTTTTTTACATACTACAGAGTCCTAAAAGTCATCACGATTCGTTAAAAAAGAGGATACGACCTCCGAATTGAACGAAAGATTTTTACCAAAGTCGGTCCGGAATGGGGTCGCTCTGACCACCGTTCCTCAAGTTTCCCTTCAGATATCTTTCGGTTTATATTTTTTTACACATACTAAACAGTCCTAAAAGTCACCACGATTCGCCTAAAAGAGAATACGACCATGGAATTGGACGAATGATTTTTTAGCAAAGTCGATCCAGAATGGGGTCGCTCCGACCACCGCTCTTCAAGTTTCCCTTCCGATATTTTTCGGTTCCTATTTTTCTTCACATACTAGAGAGTCTTAAAAGTCATCACTATTCGTTAAAAAAGAGGATACGACCTTCGAATTGAACGAAAGATTTTTACCAACGTCGGTCCGGAATGGGGTCGCTCTGACCACCGCTCCTCAAGTTTACCTTCTGATATCTTTCGGTTTATATATTTTTACACATACTATAGAGTCCTAAAAGTCACCACGATTCGCCAAAAAAGAGAATACGAACTTTGAATTGGACGAATGATTTTTTAGCAAAGTCGGTCCAGAATGGGGTCGCTCTGTCCATCGCTCCTCAAGTTTTTCTTCCGATATCTTTTGGTTTATATTTTTTTTTACATACTAAAGAGTCCTAAAAGTCATCACAATTCGTCAATAAAGACTACACGACCTTCGAATGGGACGAATGATTTTTTACCAAAGTCGGTCCAGAATGGGGTCGCTCTGACCATCGCTCCTCAAGTTTATCTTCCGATATCTTTCGGTTTATATTTTTTTTTACATACTATAGAGTCCTAAAAGTCATCACGATTCGTTAAAAAAGAGGATACGACCTTCGAATTGAACGAAAGATTTTTACCAATGTCGGTCCGGAATGGGGTCGCTCTGACCACCGCTCCTCAAGTTTCCCTTCTGATATCTTTCGGTTTATATTTTTTTACATATACTAAAGAGTCCTAAAAGTCACCACGATTCGCCAAAAAGAGAATACGACCTTGGAATTGGACGAATGATTTTTTAGCAAAGTCGATCCAGAATGGGGTCGCTCCGACCACCGCTCTTCAAGTTTCCCTTCCGAAATTTTTCGGTTCCTATTTTTCTTCACATACTAGAGAGTCCTAAAAGTCATCACGATTCGTTAAAAAAGAGGATACGACCTTCGAATTGAACGAAAGATTTTTACCAAAGTCGGTCCGGAATGGGGTCGCTCTGACCACCGCTCCTCAAGTTTCCCTTCCGATATCTTTCGGTTTCTGTTTTTTTTACATACTACAGAGTCCTAAAAGTCATCACGATTCGTTAAAAAAGAGGATACGACCTCCGAATTGAACGAAAGATTTTTACCAATGTCGGTCCGGAATGGGGGCGCTCTGACCATCGCTCCTCAAGTTTCCCTTCCGATATCTTTCAGTTTATATATTTTTTTACATACTAGAGAGTCCTAAAAGTCATCACGATTGGTTAAAAAAGAGGATACGACCTTCGAATTGAACGAAAGATTTTTACCATAGTCGGTCCAGAATGGGGTCACTCCGACCACCGCTCCTCAAGTTTCCCTTCCGATATCTTTCAGTTAAAATTTTTTTTTACATACTAGAGAGTCCTATAAGTCACCACGATTCGTTAAAAAAGAGGATACGCCCTCCGAATTGAACGAAAGATTTTTACCAATGTCGGTCCGGAATGGGGGCGCTCTGACCATCGCTCCTCAAGTTTCCCTTCCGATATCTTTCAGTTTATATATTTTTTTACATACTAGAGAGTCCTAAAAGTCATCACGATTCGTTAAAAAAGAGGATACGACCTTCGAATTGAACGAAAGATTTTTACCAATGTCGGTCCGGAATGGGGTCGCTCTGACCACCGCTCCTCAAGTTTCCCTTCTGATATCTTTCGGTTTATATTTTTTTACACATACTAAAGAGTCCTAAAAGTCACCACGATTCGTTAAAAAAGAGGATACGCCCTTCGAAATGGACGAATGATTTTTTAGCAAAGTCGGTCCAGAATGGTTCGCTCCGACCACCGCTCTTCAAGTTTCACTTCCGATATCTTTAGGTTTATATTTTTTTTTACAAACTAGAGAGTCCTAAAAGTCATCACGATTCGTTAAAAAAGAGGATACGACCTTCGAATTGAACGAAAGATTTTACCAATGTCGGTCCGGAATGGGGTCGCTCTGACCACCGCTCCTCAAGTTTCCCTTCTGATATCTTTCGGTTTATATTTTTTTACATATACTAAAGAGTGTTAAAAGTCACCACGATTTGCCAAAAAAGAGAATACGAACTTTGAATTGGACGAATGATTTTTTAGCAAAGTCGGTCCAGAATGGTTCGCTCCGACCACCGCTCCTCAAGTTTCTCTTCCGATATCTTTCGGTTTATATTTTTTTTTACATACTATAGAGTCCTAAAAGTCATCACGATTCGTTAAAAAAGAGGATACGACCTTCGAATTGAACGAAAGATTTTTACCAAAGTCGGTCCGGAATGGGGTCGCTCTGACCACCGCTCCTCAAGTTTCCCTTCTCATATCTTCCGGTTTATATTTTTTTTCACATACTAAAGAGTCCTAAAAGTCACCACGATTCGCCAAAAAGAGAATACTACCTTGGAATTGGACGAATGATTTTTTAGCAAAGTCGATCCAGAATGGGGTCGCTCCGACCACCGCTCTTCAAGTTTCCCTTCCGATATTTTTCGGTTCCTATTTTTCTTCACATACTAGAGAGTCCTAAAAGTCATCACGATTCGTTAAAAAAGAGGATACGACCTTCGAATTGAACGAAAGATTTTTACCAAAGTCGGTCCGGAATGGGGTCGCTCTGACCACCGCTCCTCAAGTTTCCCTTCCGATATCTTTTGGTTTCTGTTTTTTTTACATACTACAGAGTCCTAAAAGTCATCACGATTCGTTAAAAAAGAGGATACGACCTCCGAATTGAACGAAAGATTTTTACCAAAGTCTGTCCGGAATGGGGTCGCTCTGACCACTGCTCTTCAAGTTTCCCTTCCGATATCTTTCAGTTTATATATTTTTTTACATACTAGAGAGTCCTAAAAGTCATCACGATTCGTTAAAAAAGAGGATACGACCTTCGAATTGAACGAAAGATTTTTACCATAGTCGGTCCAGAATGGGGTCGCTCCGACAATCGCTCCTCAAGTTTCCCTTCTGATATATTTCGGTTTATATTTTTTTACACATACTAAAGAGTCCTAAAAGTCACCGCGATTCGCCGAAAAAGAGAATACGACCTTTGAATAAGACGAATGATTTTTAGCACAGTCGGTCCGGAATGGGGTCGCTCTGACCACCGCTCTTCAAGTTTCCCTTCCGATATCTTTCGGTTTCTGTTTTTTTTACATACTACAGAGTCCTAAAAGTCATCACCATTCGTTAAAAAAGAGGATACGACCTCCGAATTGAACGAAAGATTTTTACCAATGTCGGTCCGGAATGGGGGCGCTCTGACCATCGCTCCTCAAGTTTCCCTTCCGATATCTTTCAGTTTATATATTTTTTTACATACTAGAGAGTCCTAAAAGTCATCACGATTGGTTAAAAAAGAGGATACGACCTTCGAATTGAACGAAAGATTTTTACCATAGTCGGTCCAGAATGGGGTCACTCCGACCAGCGCTCCTCAAGTTTCCCTTCCGATATCTTTCAGTTTAAATTTTTTTTTACATACTAGAGAGTCCTATAAGTCACCACGATTCGTTAAAAAAGAGGATACGACCTCCGAATTGAACGAAAGATTTTTACCAAAGTCGGTCCGGAATGGGGGCGCTCTGACCATCGCTCCTCAAGTTTCCCTTCCGATATCTTTCAGTTTATATATTTTTTTACATACTAGAGAGTCCTAAAAGTCATCACGATTCGTTAAAAAAGAGGATACGACCTTCGAATTGAACGAAAGATTTTTACCAATGTCGGTCCGGAATGGGGTCGCTCTGACCACCGCTCCTCAAGTTTCCCTTCTGATATCTTTCGGTTTATATTTTTTTACACATACTAAAGAGTCCTAAAAGTCACCACGATTCGTTAAAAAAGAGGATACGCCCTTCGAAATGGACGAATGATTTTTTAGCAAAGTCGGTCCAGAATGTTTCGCTCCGACCACCGCTCTTCTAGTTTCACTTCCGATATCTTTAGGTTTATATTTTTTTTTACAAACTAGAGAGTCCTAAAAGTCACCACGATTCGTTAAAAAAGAGGATACGCCCTTCGAAATGGACGAATGATTTTTTAGCAAAGTCGGTCCAGAATGGTTCGCTCCGACCACCGCTCTTCAAGTTTCACTTCCGATATCTTTAGGTTTATATTTTTTTTTACAAACTAGAGAGTCCTAAAAGTCATCACGATTCGTTAAAAAAGAGGATACGACCTTCGAATTGAACGAAAGATTTTACCAATGTCGGTCCGGAATGGGGTCGCTCTGACCACCGCTCCTCAAGTTTCCCTTCTGATATCTTTCGGTTTATATTTTTTTACATATACTAAAGAGTGTTAAAAGTCACCACGATTTGCCAAAAAAGAGAATACGAACTTTGAATTGGACGAATGATTTTTTAGCAAAGTCGGTCCAGAATGGTTCGCTCCGACCACCGCTCCTCAAGTTTCTCTTCCGATATCTTTCGGTTTATATTTTTTTTTACATACTATAGAGTCCTAAAAGTCATCACGATTCGTTAAAAAAGAGGATACGACCTTCGAATTGAACGAAAGATTTTTACCAATGTCGGTCCGGAATGGGTTCGCTCTGACCACCGCTCCTCAAGTTTACCTTCCGATACCTTTCGGTTTCTATTGTTCTTCACATACTAGATAGTCCCAAAAGTCATCACAATTCGTTAAATAAGAGGATACGACCTTCGAATTGAACGAAAGCTTTTTACCAAAGTCGGTCCGGAATGGGGTCGCTCTGACCACCGCTCTTCAAGTTTCACTTCCGATATCTTTAGGTTTATATTTTTTTTTACAAACTAGAGAGTCCTAAAAGTCATCACGATTCGTTAAAAAAGAGGATACGACCTTCGAATTGAACGAAAGATTTTACCAATGTCGGTCCGGAATGGGGTCGCTCTGACCACCGCTCCTCAAGTTTCCCTTCTGATATCTTTCGGTTTATATTTTTTTACATATACTAAAGAGTGTTAAAAGTCACCACGATTTGCCAAAAAAGAGAATACGAACTTTGAATTGGACGAATGATTTTTTAGCAAAGTCGGTCCAGAATGGTTCGCTCCGACCACCGCTCCTCAAGTTTCTCTTCCGATATCTTTCGGTTTATATTTTTTTTTACATACTATAGAGTCCTAAATGTCATCACGATTCGTTAAAAAAGAGGATACGACCTTCGAATTGAACGAAAGATTTTTACCAATGTCGGTCCGGAATGGGTTCGCTCTGACCACCACTCCTCAAGTTTCCCTTCTCATATCTTTCGGTTTATATTTTTTTACACATACTACAGAGTCCTAAAAGTCACCACGATTCGCCGAAAAAGAGAATAGGAACTTTGAATTCGGACGAATGATTTTTTAGCAAAGTCGGTCCAGAATAGGGTCGCTCCGACCACCGCTCTTCAAGTTTCCCTTCCGATATTTTTCGGTTTCTATTTTTCTTCACATACTAGAGAGTCCTAAAAGTCATCACGATTCGTTAAAAAAGAGGATACAACCTACGAATTGAACGAAAGTTTTTACCAATGTCGGTCCGGAATGGGGTCGCTCTGACCATCGCTCCTCAAGTTTCCCTTCCGATATCTTTCAGTTTATATTTTTTTTTACATACTAGAGAGTCCTAAAAGTCATCACGATTCGTTGAAAAAGAGGATACGACCTTCGAATTAAACGAAAGATTTTTACCATAGTCGGTCCAGAATAGGGTCGCTCCGACCACAGCTCCTCAAGTTTCCCTTCCGATATCTTTCAGTTTATATTTTTTTTTACATACTATAGAGTCCTAAAAGTCATCACGATTCGTTAAAAAAGAGGATACGACCTTCGAATTGAACGAAAGATTTTTACCAATGTCGGTCCGGAATGGGGTCGCTCTGACCACCGCTCCTCAAGTTTACCTTCCGATACCTTTCGGTTTCTATTGTTCTTCACATACTAGATAGTCCCAAAAGTCATCACAATTCGTTAAAAAAGAGGATACGACCTTCGAATTGAACGAAAGCTTTTTACCAAAGTCGGTCCGGAATGGGGTCGCTCTGACCACCGCTCCTCAAGTTTCCCTTCTCATATCTTCCGGTTTATATTTTTTTTCACATACTAAAGAGTCCTAAAAGTCACCACGATTCGCCAAAAAGAGAATACGACCTTGGAATTGGACGAATGATTTTTTAGCAAAGTCGATCCAGAATGGGGTCGCTCCGACCACCGCTCCTCAAGTTTCCCTTCCGATATCTTTCGGTTTCTGTTTTTTTTACATACTACAGAGTCCTAAAAGTCATCACGATTCGTTAAAAAAGAGGATACGACCTCCGAATTCAACGAAAGATTTTACCAAAGTCGGTCCGGAATGGGGGCGCTCTGACCATCGCTCCTCAAGTTTCCCTTCCGATATCTTTCAGTTTATATATTTTTTTACATACTAGAGAGTCCTAAAAGTCATCACGATTCGTTAAAAAAGAGGATACGACCTTCGAATTGAACGAAAGATTTTTACCAAAGTCGGTCCGGAATGGGGTCGCTCTGACCACCGCTCCTCAAGATTCCCTTCCGATATCTTTCGGTTTCTGTTTTTTTTACATACTACAGAGTCCTAAAAGTCATCACGATTCGTTAAAAAAGAGGATACGACCTCCGAATTGAACGAAAGATTTTTACCAAAGTCGGTCCGGAATGGGGTCGCTCTGACCACCGCTCCTCAAGTTTCCCTTCAGATATCTTTCGGTTTATATTTTTTTACACATACTAAAGAGTCCTAAAAGTCACCACGATTCGCCTAAAAGAGAATACGACCATGGAATTGGACGAATGATTTTTTAGCAAAGTCGATCCAGAATGGGGTCGCTCCGACCACCGCTCTTCAAGTTTCCCTTCCGATATTTTTCGGTTCCTATTTTTCTTCACATACTAGAGAGTCTTAAAAGTCATCACTATTCGTTAAAAAAGAGGATACAACCTTCGAATTGAACGAAAGATTTTTACCAACGTCGGTCCGGAATGGGGTCGCTCTGACCACCGCTCCTCAAGTTTACCTTCTGATATCTTTCGGTTTATATATTTTTACACATACTATAGAGTCCTAAAAGTCACCACGATTCGCCAAAAAAGAGAATACGAACTTTGAATTGGACGAATGATTTTTTAGCAAAGTCGGTCCAGAATGGGGTCGCTCTGTCCATCGCTCCTCAAGTTTTTCTTCCGATATCTTTTGGTTTATATTTTTTTTTACATACTAAAGAGTCCTAAAAGTCATCACAATTCGTCAATAAAGACTACACGACCTTCGAATGGGACGAATGATTTTTTACCAAAGTCGGTCCAGAATGGGGTCGCTCTGACCATCGCTCCTCAAGTTTATCTTCCGATATCTTTCGGTTTATATTTTTTTTTACATACTATAGAGTCCTAAAAGTCATCACGATTCGTTAAAAAAGAGGATACGACCTTCGAATTGAACGAAAGATTTTTACCAATGTCGGTCCGGAATGGGGTCGCTCTGACCACCGCTCCTCAAGTTTACCTTCCGATATCTTTCGGTTTCTGTTTTTTTTACATACTACAGAGTCCTAAAAGTCATCACGATTCGTTAAAAAAGAGGATACGACCTCCGAATTGAACGAAAGATTTTTACCAAAGTCGGTCCGGAATGGGGGCGCTCTGACCACCGCTCCTCAAGTTTCCCTTCCGATATCTTTCAGTTTATATATTGTTTACATACTAGAGAGTCCTATAAGTCACCACGATTCGTTAAAAAAGAGAATAAGACCTTCGACATGGACGAATGATTTTTTAGCAAAGTCGGTCCAGACTGGTTCGCTCCGACCACCGCTCTTCAAGTTTCCCTTCCGACATCTTTCGGTTTATACTTTTTTTACATACTAGAGAGTCCTAAAAGTCATCACGATTCGTTAAAAAAGAGGATACGACCTTCGAATTGAACGAAAGTTTTTACCAATGTCGGTCCGGAATGGGGTCGCTCTGACCATCGCTCCTCAAGTTTCCCTTCCGATATCTTTCAGTTTATATTTTTTTTACATACTAGAGAGTCCTAAAAGTCATCACGATTCGTTGAAAAAGAGGATACGACCTTCGAATTAAACGAAAGATTTTTACCATAGTCGGTCCAGAATAGGGTCGCTCCGACCACAGCTCCTCAAGTTTCCCTTCCGATATCTTTCAGTTTATATTTTTTTTTACATACTATAGAGTCCTAAAAGTCATCACGATTCGTTAAAAAAGAGGATACGACCTTCGAATTGAACGAAAGATTTTTACCAATGTCGGTCCGGAATGGGGTCGCTCTGACCACCGCTCCTCAAGTTTACCTTCCGATACCTTTCGGTTTCTATTGTTCTTCACATACTAGATAGTCCCAAAAGTCATCACAATTCGTTAAAAAAGAGGATACGACCTTCGAATTGAACGAAAGCTTTTTACCAAAGTCGGTCCGGAATGGGGTCGCTCTGACCACCGCTCCTCAAGTTTCCCTTCTCATATCTTCCGGTTTATATTTTTTTTCACATACTAAAGAGTCCTAAAAGTCACCACGATTCGCCAAAAAGAGAATACGACCTTGGAATTGGACGAATGATTTTTTAGCAAAGTCGATCCAGAATGGGGTCGCTCCGACCACCGCTCCTCAAGTTTCCCTTCCGATATCTTTCGGTTTCTGTTTTTTTTACATACTACAGAGTCCTAAAAGTCATCACGATTCGTTAAAAAAGAGGATACGACCTCCGAATTCAACGAAAGATTTTACCAAAGTCGGTCCGGAATGGGGGCGCTCTGACCATCGCTCCTCAAGTTTCCCTTCCGATATCTTTCAGTTTATATATTTTTTTACATACTAGAGAGTCCTAAAAGTCATCACGATTCGTTAAAAAAGAGGATACGACCTTCGAATTGAACGAAAGATTTTTACCAAAGTCGGTCCGGAATGGGGTCGCTCTGACCACCGCTCCTCAAGATTCCCTTCCGATATCTTTCGGTTTCTGTTTTTTTTACATACTACAGAGTCCTAAAAGTCATCACGATTCGTTAAAAAAGAGGATACGACCTCCGAATTGAACGAAAGATTTTTACCAAAGTCGGTCCGGAATGGGGTCGCTCTGACCACCGCTCCTCAAGTTTCCCTTCAGATATCTTTCGGTTTATATTTTTTTACACATACTAAAGAGTCCTAAAAGTCACCACGATTCGCCTAAAAGAGAATACGACCATGGAATTGGACGAATGATTTTTTAGCAAAGTCGATCCAGAATGGGGTCGCTCCGACCACCGCTCTTCAAGTTTCCCTTCCGATATTTTTCGGTTCCTATTTTTCTTCACATACTAGAGAGTCTTAAAAGTCATCACTATTCGTTAAAAAAGAGGATACAACCTTCGAATTGAACGAAAGATTTTTACCAACGTCGGTCCGGAATGGGGTCGCTCTGACCACCGCTCCTCAAGTTTACCTTCTGATATCTTTCGGTTTATATATTTTTACACATACTATAGAGTCCTAAAAGTCACCACGATTCGCCAAAAAAGAGAATACGAACTTTGAATTGGACGAATGATTTTTTAGCAAAGTCGGTCCAGAATGGGGTCGCTCTGTCCATCGCTCCTCAAGTTTTTCTTCCGATATCTTTTGGTTTATATTTTTTTTTACATACTAAAGAGTCCTAAAAGTCATCACAATTCGTCAATAAAGACTACACGACCTTCGAATGGGACGAATGATTTTTTACCAAAGTCGGTCCAGAATGGGGTCGCTCTGACCATCGCTCCTCAAGTTTATCTTCCGATATCTTTCGGTTTATATTTTTTTTTACATACTATAGAGTCCTAAAAGTCATCACGATTCGTTAAAAAAGAGGATACGACCTTCGAATTGAACGAAAGATTTTTACCAATGTCGGTCCGGAATGGGGTCGCTCTGACCACCGCTCCTCAAGTTTACCTTCCGATATCTTTCGGTTTCTGTTTTTTTTACATACTACAGAGTCCTAAAAGTCATCACGATTCGTTAAAAAAGAGGATACGACCTCCGAATTGAACGAAAGATTTTTACCAAAGTCGGTCCGGAATGGGGGCGCTCTGACCACCGCTCCTCAAGTTTCCCTTCCGATATCTTTCAGTTTATATATTGTTTACATACTAGAGAGTCCTATAAGTCACCACGATTCGTTAAAAAAGAGAATAAGACCTTCGACATGGACGAATGATTTTTTAGCAAAGTCGGTCCAGACTGGTTCGCTCCGACCACCGCTCTTCAAGTTTCCCTTCCGACATCTTTCGGTTTATACTTTTTTTACATACTAGAGAGTCCTAAAAGTCATCACGATTCGTTAAAAAAGAGGATACGACCTTCGAATTGAACGAAAGATTTTTACCAAAGTCGGTCCGGAATGGGGTCGCTCTGACCACCGCTCCTCAAGTTTACCTTCCGATATCTTTCGGTTTCTGTTTTTTTTACATACTACAGAGTCCTAAAAGTCATAACGATTCGTTAAAAAAGAGGATACGACCTTCGAATTGAACGAAAGATTTTTACCAAAGTCGGTCCTGAATGGGGTCGCTCTGACCATCGCTCCTCAAGTTTCCCTTCCGATATCTTTCAGTTTATATTTTTTTTACTTACTAGAGAGTACTAGAAGTCATCACGATTCGTTAAAAAAGAGGATACGACCTTCGAATTGAACGAAAGATTTTTACCATAGTCGGTCCAGAATGGGGTCGCTCCGACCACCGCTCCTCAAGTTTGTCTTCCGATATATTTCAGTTTATATTTTTTTTTACATACTAGAGAGTCCTAAAAGCCATCACGATTCGTTAAAAAAGAGGATACGACCTTCGAATTGAACGAAAGATTTTTACCAAAGTCGGTCCGGAATGGGGTCGCTCTGACCACCGCTGCTCAAGTTTCCCTTCTGATATCTTTCAGTTTATATTTTTTTTTACATACTAGAGAGTCCTAACAGTCACCACGATTCGTTGAAAAAGAGGATACGACCTTCGACATGGACGAATGATTTTTTAGCAAAGTCGGTCCGGAATGGGGTCGCTCTGACCATCGCTCCTCAAGTTTGCCTTCCGATATCTTTCAGTTTATATTTTTTTTTACATACTAGAGAGTACTAGAAGTCATCACGATTCGTTAAAAAAGAGGATACGACCTTGGAATTGGACGAATGATTTTTTAGGAAAGTCGGTCCTGAATGGGGTCGCTCTGACCACCGCTCCTCAAGTTTCCCTTCCGATATCTTTCGGTTTATATATTTTTTTACAAACTATAGAGTCCTAACAGTCATCACGATTCGTTAAAAAAGAGGACACGACCATGGAATTGGACGAATGATTTTTTAGGAAAGTCGGTCCTGAATGGGGTCGCTCTGACCACCGCTCCTCAAGTTTCCCTTCCGATATCTTTCGGTTTATATATTTTTTTACAAACTATAGAGTCCTAACAGTCATCACGATTCGTTAAAAAAGAGGACACGACCATGGAATTGGACGAATGATTTTTTAGTAAAGTCGGTCCTGAATGGGGTCGCTCTGACCACCGCTCCTCAAGTTTCCCTTCCGATATCTTTCAGTTTATATTTTTTTTTACATACTAGAGAGTCCTATAAGTCACCACGATTCATTAAAAAAGAGGATACGACCTTCGAAATGGACGAATGATTTTTTAGCAAAGTCGGTCCTGAATGGGGTCGCTCTGACCACCGCTCCTCAAGTTTCCCTTCCGATATCTTTCAGTTTATATTTTTTTTTACATACTAGAGAGTCCTATAAGTCACCACGATTCGTTAAAAAAGAGGATAAGACCTTCGAAATGAACGAATGATTTTTTAGCAAAGTCGGTGCAGAATGGTTCGCTCCGACCACCGCTTTTCAAGTTTCCCTTCCGATATCTTTCGGTTTATATTTTTTTTACATACTAGAGAGTCCCAAAAGTCATCGAGATTCGCTAAAAAATTGGATACGACCTTCGAATTGAACGAAAGATTTTTACCAATGTCGGTCCGGAATGGGGTCGCTCTGACCACCGCTCCTCAAGTTTCCCTTCTGATATCTTTCGGTTTATATGTTTTTACACATACTAAAGAGTCCTAAAAGTCACCGCGATTCGCCGAAAAAGAGAATAGGAACTTTGAATTGGACGAATGATTTTTTAGCATAGTCGGTCCGGAATGGGGTCGCTCTGACCACCGCTCCTCAAATTTCCCTTCTGATATCTTTCGGTTTATATTTTTTTAAACATACTACAGAGTCCTAAAAGTCACCACGATTCGCCGAAAAAGAGAATAGGAACTTTGAATTGGACGAATGATTTTTTAGCAAAGTCGGTCCAGAATGGGGTCGCTCTGACCATCGCTCCTCAAGTTTTTCTTCTGATATCTTTTGGTTTATTTTTTTTTTTACATACAAGAGAGTCCTGAAAGTCATCACAATTCGTCAATAAAGACGACACGACCTTGGAATTGGACGAATGATTTTTTAGCAAAGTCGGTCCAGAATGGCGTCGCTCCGACCACCGCTCTTCAAGTTTCCCTTCCGATATTTTTGGTTTCTATTTTTCTTCACATACTAGAGAGTCCTAAAAGTCATCACGAATCGTTAAAAAAGAGGATACGACCTTCGAATTGAACGAAAGATTTTTACCATAGTCGGTCCGGAATGGGGTCGATCTGACCACCGCTCCGCAAGTTTCCCTTCCGATATCTTTCGGTTTCTGTTTTTTTTACATACTACAGAGTCCTACAAGTCATCACGATTAGTTAAAAAAGAGGATACGACCTTCGAATTGATCGAAAGATTTTTACCAAAGACGGTCCGGAATGGGGTCGCTCTGACCACCGCTCCTCAAGTTTCCCTCCTCATATCTTTCGGTTTATATTTTTTTACACATACTACAGAGACCTAAAAGTCACCACGATTCGCCGAAAAAGAGAATAGGAACTTTGAATTGGACGAATGATTTTTTAGCAAAGTCGGTCCAGGATGGGGTCGCTCCGACCACCGCTCTTCAAGTTTCCCTTCCGATATTTTTCGGTTCCTATTTTTCTTCACATACTAGAAAGTCCTAAAAGTCATCACGATTCGTTAAAAAAGAGGATACGACCTTCGAATTGAACGAAAGATTTTTACCAATGTCGGTCCGGAATGGGGTCGCTCTGACCATCGCTCCTCAAGTTTTTCTTCCGATATCTTTCGGTTTATATATTTTTTTACAAACTATAGAGTCCTAACAGTCATCACGATTCGTTAAAAAAGAGGACACGACCATGGAATTGGACGAATGATTTTTTAGGAAAGTCGATCCAGAATGGGGTCGCTCCGACCACCGCTCTTCAAGTTTCCCTTCCGATATTTTTCGGTTCCTATTTTTCTTCACATACTAGAAAGTCCTAAAAGTCATCACGATTCGTTAAAAAAGAGGATACGACCTTCGAATTGAACGAAAGATTTTTACCAAAGTCGGTCCGGAATGGGGTCGCTCTGACCACCGCTCCTCAAGTTTCCCTTCTGATATCTTTCGGTTTATATATTTTTACACATACTATAGAGTCCTAAAAGTCACCACGATTCGCCAAAAAAGAGAATACGAACTTTGAATTGGACGAATGATTTTTTAGCAAAGTCGGTCCAGAATGGGGTCGCTCTGTCCATCGCTCCTCAAGTTTTTCTTCCGATATCTTTTGGTTTATATTTTTTTTTACATACTAAAGAGTCCTAAAAGTCATCACAATTCGTCAATAAAGACGACACGACCTTCGAATGGGAAGAATGATTTTTTACCAAAGTCGGTCCAGAAAGGAGTCGCTCTGACCATCGCTCCTCAAGTTTCTCTTCCGATATCTTTCGGTTTATATTTTTTTTTACATACTATAGAGTCCTAAAAGTCATCACGATTCGTTAAAAAAGTGGATACGACCTTCGAATTGAACGAAAGATTTTTACCAAAGACGGTCCGGAATGGGGTCGCTCTGACGACCGCTCCTCAAGTTTCCCTTTACATATCTTTCGGTTTATATTTTTTTTCACATACTAAAGAGTCCTAAAAGTCACCACGATTCCCCAAAAAGAGAATACGACCTTGGAATGGGACGAATGATTTTTTAGCAAAGTCGGTCCAGAATGGGGTCGCTCCGACCACCGCTCTTCAAGTTTCCCTTCCGATATCTTTCGGTTTATATTTTTTTTTACATACTAGAGAGTCCTAAAAGTCATCTCGATTCGTTAAAAAACAGGATACGACCTTCGAATTGAACGAAAGATTTTTACCAAAGACGGTCCGGAATGGGGTCGCTCTCACCACCGCTCCTCAAGTTTCCCTTCTCATATCTTTCGGTTTATATTTTTTTTCTTATACTAAAGAGTCCTAAAAGTCACCACGATTCGCCAAAAAGAGAATACGACCTTGGAATGGGACGAATGATTTTTTAGCAAAGTCGGTCCAGAATGGGGTCGCTCCGACCACCGCTCTTCAAGTTTCCCTTCCGATATTTTTCGGTTTATATTTTTCTTCACATACTAGAGAGTCCTAAAAGTCACCACGATTCGTTAAAAAAGAGGATACGACCTTCAAAATGGACGAATGATTTTTGAGCAAAGTCGGTCCAGAATGGTTCGCTCCGACCACCGCTCTTCAAGTTTCCCTTCCGTTATCTTTCGGTTTATATTTTTTTTTACATACTAGAGAGTCCTAAAAGTCATCACGATTCGTTAAAAAAGAGGATACGACCTTCGAATTGAACGAAAGATTTTTACCAATGTCGGTCCGGAATGGGGTCGCTCTGACCACCGCTCCTCAAGTTTCCCTTCCGATATCTTTCAGTTTATATTTTTTTTTACATACTAGAGAGTCCTATAAGTCACCACGATTCGTTAAAAAAGAGAATAAGACCTTCGACATGGACGAATGATTTTTCAGCAAAGTCGGTCCAGACTGGTTCGCTCCGACCACCGCTCTTCAAGTTTCCCTTCCGATATCTTTCGGTTTATATATTTTTTACATACTAGAGAGTCCTAAAAGTCATCACGATTCGCTAAAAAATTGGATAAGACCTTCGAATTGAACGAAAGATTTTTACCAATGTCGGTCCGGAATGGGGTCGCTCTGACCACCGCTCCTCAAGTTTCCCTTCTGATATCTTTCGGTTTATATTTTTTTACACATACTAAAGAGTCCTAAAAGTCACCACGATTCGTTAAAAAAGAGGAAACGCCCTTCGAAATGGACGAATGATTTTTTAGCAAAGTCGGTCCAGAATGGTTCGCTCCGACCACCGCTCTTCAAGTTTCACTTCCGATATCTTTAGGTTTATATTTTTTTTTACAAACTAGAGAGTCCTAAAAGTCATCACGATTCGTTAAAAAAGAGGATACGACCTTCGAATTGAACGAAAAATTTTTACCAATGTCGGTCCGGAATGGGGTCGCTCTGACCACCGCACCTCAAGTTTCCCTTCTGATATCTTTCGGTTTATATTTTTTTACATATACTAAAGAGTCCTAAAAGTCACCACGATTCGCCAAAAAGAGAATACGACCTTGGAATTGGACGAATGATTTTTTAGCAAAGTCGATCCAGAATGGGGTCGCTCCGACCACCGCTCTTCAAGTTTCCCTTCCGATATTTTTCGGTTCCTATTTTTTTTCACATACTAGAGAGTCCTAAAAGTCATCACGATTCGTTAAAAAAGACGATACGATCTTCGAATTGAACGAACGATTTTTACCAAAGTCGGTCCGGAATGGGGTCGCTCTGACCACCGCTCCTCAAGTTTCCCTTCCGATATCTTTCGGTTTCTGTTTTTTTTACATACTACAGAGTCCTAAAAGTTATCACGATTCGTTAAAAAAGAGGATACGACCTTCGAATTGAACGAAAGATTTTTACCATAGTCGGTCCAGAATGGGGTCACTCCGACCACCGCTCCTCAAGTTTCCCTTCCGATATCTTTCAGTTTATATTTTTTTTTACATACTAGAGAGTCCTATAAGTTAAAAAAGAGAATAAGACCTTCGACATGGACGAATGATTTTTTAGCAAAGTCGGTCCAGACTGGTTCGCACCGACCACCGCTCTTCAAGTTTCCCTTCCGATATCTTTCGGTTCATATTTTTTTTACATACTAGAGAGTCCTAAAAGTCATCACGATTCGCTAAAAAATTGGATAAGACCTTCGAATTGAACGAAAGATTTTTACCAATGTCGGTCCGGAATGGGGTCGCTCTGACCACCGCTCCTCAAGTTTCCCTTCTGATATCTTTCGGTTTATATTTTTTTACACATACTAAAGAGTCCTAAAAGTTACCACGATTCGTTATAAAAGAGGAAACGCCCTTCGAAATGGACGAATGATTTTTTAGCAAAGTCGGTCCAGAATGGTTCGCTCCGACCACCGCTCTTCAAGTTTCACTTCCGATATCTTTAGGTTTATATTTTTTTTTACAAACTAGAGAGTCCTAAAAGTCATCACGATTCGTTAAAAAAGAGGATACGACCTTCGAATTGAACGAAAGATTTTACCAATGTCGGTCCGGAATGGGGTCGCTCTGACCACCGCTCCTCAAGTTTCCCTTCTGATATCTTTCGGTTTATATTTTTTTACATATACTAAAGAGTCTTAAAAGTCACCACGATTCGCCAAAAAAGAGAATACGAACTTTGAATTGGACGAATGATTTTTTAGCAAAGTCGGTCCAGAATGGTTCGCTCCGACCACCGCTCCTCAAGTTTCTCTTCCGATATCTTTCGGTTTATATTTTTTTTTACATACTATAGAGTCCTAAAAGTCATCACGATTCGTTATAAAAGAGGATACGACCTTCGAATTGAACGAAAGATTTTTACCAATGTCGGTCCGGAATGGGGTCGCTCTGACCACCGCTCCTCAAGTTTCCCTTCTCATATCTTTCGGTTTATATTTTTTTTCACATACTAAAGGGTCCTAAAAGTCACCACGATTCGCCAAAAAGAGAATACGACCTTGGAATGGGACGAATGATTTTTTAGCAAAGTCGGTCCAGAATGGGGTCGCTCCGACCACCGCTCTTCAAGTTTCCCTTCCGATATTTTTCGGTTTCTATTTTTCTTCACATACTAGAGAGTACTAAAAGTCACCACGATTCGTTAAAAAAGAGGATACGACCTTCAAAATGAACGAATGATTTTTGAGCAAAGTCGGTCCAGAATGGTTCGCTCCGACCACCGCTCTTCAAGTTTCCCTTCCGATATCTTTCGGTTTATATTTTTTTTTACATACTAGAGAGTCCTAAAAGTCATCACGATTCGTTAAAAAAGAGGATACGACCTTCGAATTGAACGAAAGATTTTTACCAATGTCGGTCCGGAATGGGGTCGCTCTGACCACCGCTCCTCAAGTTTCCCTTCCGATATCTTTCAGTTTATATTTTTTTTTACATACTAGAGAGTCCTATAAGTCACCACGATTCGTTAAAAAAGAGAATAAGACCTTCGACATGGACGAATGATTTTTCAGCAAAGTCGGTCCAGACTGGTTCGCTCCGACCACCGCTCTTCAAGTTTCCCTTCCGATATCTTTCGGTTTATATATTTTTTACATACTAGAGAGTCCTAAAAGTCATCACGATTCGCTAAAAAATTGGATAAGACCTTCGAATTGAACGAAAGATTTTTACCAATGTCGGTCCGGAATGGGGTCGCTCTGACCACCGCTCCTCAAGTTTCCCTTCTGATATCTTTCGGTTTATATTTTTTTACACATACTAAAGGGTCCTAAAAGTCACCACGATTCGCCAAAAAGAGAATACGACCTTGGAATGGGACGAATGATTTTTTAGCAAAGTCGGTCCAGAATGGGGTCGCTCCGACCACCGCTCTTCAAGTTTCCCTTCCGATATTTTTCGGTTTCTATTTTTCTTCACATACTAGAGAGTACTAAAAGTCACCACGATTCGTTAAAAAAGAGGATACGACCTTCAAAATGAACGAATGATTTTTGAGCAAAGTCGGTCCAGAATGGTTCGCTCCGACCACCGCTCTTCAAGTTTCCCTTCCGATATCTTTCGGTTTATATTTTTTTTTACATACTAGAGAGTCCTAAAAGTCATCACGATTCGTTAAAAAAGAGGATACGACCTTCGAATTGAACGAAAGATTTTTACCAATGTCGGTCCGGAATGGGGTCGCTCTGACCACCGCTCCTCAAGTTTCCCTTCCGATATCTTTCAGTTTATATTTTTTTTTACATACTAGAGAGTCCTATAAGTCACCACGATTCGTTAAAAAAGAGAATAAGACCTTCGACATGGACGAATGATTTTTCAGCAAAGTCGGTCCAGACTGGTTCGCTCCGACCACCGCTCTTCAAGTTTCCCTTCCGATATCTTTCGGTTTATATATTTTTTACATACTAGAGAGTCCTAAAAGTCATCACGATTCGCTAAAAAATTGGATAAGACCTTCGAATTGAACGAAAGATTTTTACCAATGTCGGTCCGGAATGGGGTCGCTCTGACCACCGCTCCTCAAGTTTCCCTTCTGATATCTTTCGGTTTATATTTTTTTACACATACTAAAGAGTCCTAAAAGTCACCACGATCCGTTAAAAAAGAGGAAACGCCCTTCGAAATGGACGAATGATTTTTTAGCAAAGTCGGTCCAGAATGGTTCGCTCCGACCACCGCTCTTCAAGTTTCACTTCCGATATCTTTAGGTTTATATTTTTTTTTACAAACTAGAGAGTCCTAAAAGTCATCACGATTCGTTAAAAAAGAGGATACGACCTTCGAATTGAACGAAAAATTTTTACCAATGTCGGTCCGGAATGGGGTCGCTCTGACCACCGCACCTCAAGTTTCCCTTCTGATATCTTTCGGTTTATATTTTTTTACATACACTAAAGAGTCCTAAAAGTCACCACGATTCGCCAAAAAGAGAATACGACCTTGGAATTGGACGAATGATTTTTTAGCAAAGTCGATCCGGAATGGGGTCGCTCCGACCACCGCTCTTCAAGTTTCCCTTCCGATATTTTTCGGTTCCTATTTTTTTTCACATACTAGAGAGTCCTAAAAGTCATCACGATTCGTTAAAAAAGACGATACGATCTTCGAATTGAACGAACGATTTTTACCAAAGTCGGTCCGGAATGGGGTCGCTCTGACCACCGCTCCTCAAGTTTCCCTTCCGATATCTTTCGGTTCCTGTTTTTTTTACATACTACAGAGTCCTAAAAGTTATCACGATTCGTTAAAAAAGAGGATACGACCTTCGAATTGAACGAAAGATTTTTACCATAGTCGGTCCAGAATGGGGTCACTCCGACCACCGCTCCTCAAGTTTCCCTTCCGATATCTTTCAGTTTATATTTTTTTTTACATACTAGAGAGTCCTATAAGTTAAAAAAGAGAATAAGACCTTCGACATGGACGAATGATTTTTTAGCAAAGTCGGTCCAGACTGGTTCGCACCGACCACCGCTCTTCAAGTTTCCCTTCCGATATCTTTCGGTTCATATTTTTTTTACATACTAGAGAGTCCTAAAAGTCATCACGATTCGCTAAAAAATTGGATAAGACCTTCGAATTGAACGAAAGATTTTTACCAATGTCGGTCCGGAATGGGGTCGCTCTGACCACCGCTCCTCAAGTTTCCCTTCTGATATCTTTCGGTTTATATTTTTTTACACATACTAAAGAGTCCTAAAAGTTACCACGATTCGTTAAAAAAGAGGAAACGCCCTTCGAAATGGACGAATGATTTTTTAGCAAAGTCGGTCCAGAATGGTTCGCTCCGACCACCGCTCTTCAAGTTTCACTTCCGATATCTTTAGGTTTATATTTTTTTTTACAAACTAGAGAGTCCTAAAAGTCATCACGATTCGTTAAAAAAGAGGATACGACCTTCGAATTGAACGAAAGATTTTACCAATGTCGGTCCGGAATGGGGTCGCTCTGACCACCGCTCCTCAAGTTTCCCTTCTGATATCTTTCGGTTTATATTTTTTTACATATACTAAAGAGTCTTAAAAGTCACCACGATTCGCCAAAAAAGAGAATACGAACTTTGAATTGGACGAATGATTTTTTAGCAAAGTCGGTCCAGAATGGTTCGCTCCGACCACCGCTCCTTAAGTTTCTCTTCCGATATCTTTCGGTTTATATTTTTTTTTACATACTATAGAGTCCTAAAAGTCATCACGATTCGTTATAAAAGAGGATACGACCTTCGAATTGAACGAAAGATTTTTACCAATGTCGGTCCGGAATGGGGTCGCTCTGACCACCGCTCCTCAAGTTTCCCTTCTCATATCTTTCGGTTTATATTTTTTTTCACATACTAAAGGGTCCTAAAAGTCACCACGATTCGCCAAAAAGAGAATACGACCTTGGAATGGGACGAATGATTTTTTAGCAAAGTCGGTCCAGAATGGGGTCGCTCCGACCACCGCTCTTCAAGTTTCCCTTCCGATATTTTTCGGTTTCTATTTTTCTTCACATACTAGAGAGTACTAAAAGTCACCACGATTCGTTAAAAAAGAGGATACGACCTTCAAAATGAACGAATGATTTTTGAGCAAAGTCGGTCCAGAATGGTTCGCTCCGACCACCGCTCTCCAAGTTTCCCTTCCGATATCTTTCAGTTTATATTTTTTTTTACATACTAGAGAGTCCTAAAAGTCATCACGATTCGTTAAAAAAGAGGATACGACCTTCAAAATGGACGAATGATTTTTGAGCAAAGTCGGTCCAGAATGGTTCGCTCCGACCACCGCTCTTCAAGTTTCCCTTCCGATATCTTTCGGTTTATATTTTTTTTTACATACTAGAGAGTCCTAAAAGTCATCACGATTCGTTAAAAGAGAGGATACGACCTTCGAATTGAACGAAAGATTTTTACCAATGTCGGTCCGGAATGGGGTCGCTCTGACCACCGCTCCTCAAGTTTCCCTTCCGATATCTTTCGTTTATATTTTTTTTCACATACTAGAGAGTCCTAATAGTCACCACGATTCGTTAAAAAAGAGGATACGCCCTTCGAAATGGACGAATGATTTTTTAGCAAAGTCGGTCCAGAATGGTTCGCTCCGACCACCGCTCTTCAAGTTTCCCTTCCGATATCTTCAGGTTTATATTTTTTTTTACAAACTAGAGAGTCCTAAAAGTCATCACGATTCGTTAAAAAAGAGGATACGACCTTCGAATTGAACGAAAGATTTTTACCAATGTCGGTCCGGAATGGGGTCGCTCTAACCATCGCTCCTCAAGTTTCCCTTCTGATATCTTTCGGTTTATATTTTTTTACATATACTAAAGAGTCCTAAAAGTCACCACGATTCGCCAAAAAGAGAATACGACCTTGGAATTGGACGAATGATTTTTTAGCAAAGTCGATCCAGAATGGGGTCGCTCCGACCACCGCTCTTCAATTTTCCCTTCCGATATTTTTCGGTTCCTATTTTTCTTCACATACTAGAGAGTCCTAAAAGTCATCACGATTCGTTAAAAAAGAGGATACGACCTTCGAATTGAACTAAAGATTTTTACCAATGTCGGTCCGGAATGGGGTCGCTCTGACCACCGCTCCTCAAGTTTCCCTTCCGATATCTTTCGGTTTCTGTTTTTTTTACATACTACAGAGTCCTAAAAGTCATCACGATTCGTTAAAAAAGAGGATACGACCTCCGAATTGAACGAAAGATTTTTACCAAAGTCGGTCCGGAATGGGGGCGCTCTGACCATCGCTCCTCAAGTTTCCCTTCCGATATCTTTCAGTTTATATATTTTTTTACATACTAGAGAGTCCTATAAGTCACCACGATTCGTTAAAAAAGAGAATAAGACCTTCGACATGGACGAATGATTTTTTAGCAAAGTCGGTCCAGACTGGTTCGCTCCGACCACCGCTCTTCAAGTTTCCCTTCCGATATCTTTCGGTTTATATTTTTTTTACATAGTAGAGAGTCCTAAAAGTCATCACGATTCGTTAAAAAAGAGGATACGACCTTCGAATTGAACGAAAGATTTTTACCAAAGTCGGTCCGGAATGGGGTCGCTCTGACCACCGCTCCTCAAGTTTACCTTCCGATATCTTTCGGTTTCTGTTTTTTTTACATACTACAGAGTCCTAAAATTCATCACGATTCATTAAAAAAGAGGATACGACCTCCGAATTGAACGAAAGATTTTTACCAAAGTCGGTCCGGAATGGGGTCGCTCTGACCATCGCTCCTCAAGTTTCCCTTCCGATATCTTTCAGTTTATATTTTTTTTACATACTAGAGAGTACTAGAAGTCATCACGATTCGTTAACAAAGAGGATACGACCTTCGAATTGAACGAAAGATTTTTACCATAGTCGGTCCAGAATGGGGTCGCTCTGACCACCGCTCCTCAAGTTTCCCTTCTGATATCTTTCAGTTTATATTTTTTTTTAGATACTAGAGAGTCCTAACAGTCACCACGATTCGTTGAAAAAGAGGATACGACCTTCGAATTAAACGAAAGATTTTTACCAACGTCGGTCCGGAATGGGGTCGCTCTGACCACCGCTCCTCAAGTTTCCCTTCTGATATCTTTCAGTTTATATTTTTTTTTATATACTAGAGAGTCCTAACAGTCATCACGATTCGTTAAAAAAGAGGATACGACCTTCGAATTGAACGAAAGATTTTTACCATAGTCGGTCCAGAATGGGGTCACTCCGACCACCGCTCCTCAAGTTTCCCTTCCGATATCTTTCAGTTTATATATTGTTTACATACTAGAGAATCCTATAAGTCACCACGATTCGTTAAAAAAGAGAATAAGACCTTCGACATGGACGAATGATTTTTTAGCAAAGTCGGTCCAGACTGGTTCGCTCCGACCACCGCTCTTCAAGTTTCCCTTCCGATATCTTTCGGTTTATATTTTTTTTACATACTAGAGAGTCCTAAAAGTCATCACGATTCGTTAAAAAAGAGGATACGACCTTCGAATTGAACGAAAGATTTTTACCAAAGTCGGTCCGGAATGGGGTCGCTCTGACCACCGCTCCTCAAGTTTACCTTCCGATATCTTTCGGTTTCTGTTTTTTTACATACTACAGAGTCCTAAAAGTCATCACGATTCGTTAAAAAAGAGGATACGACCTTCGAATTGAACGAAAGATTTTTACCAAAGTCGGTCCTGAATGGGGTCGCTCTGACCATCGCTCCTCAAGTTTCCCTTCCGATATCTTTCAGTTTATATTTTTTTTACATACTAGAGAGTACTAGAAGTCATCACGATTCGTTAAAAAAGAGGATACGACCTACGAATTGAACGAAAGATTTTTACCATAGTCGGTCCAGAATGGGGTCGCTCCGACCACCGCTCCTCAAGTTTTTCTTCCGATATATTTCAGTTTATATTTTTTTTTACATACTAGAGAGTCTTAAAAGCCATCACGATTCGTTTAAAAAGAGGATACGACCTTCGAATTGAACGAAAGATTTTTACCAAAGTCGGTCCGGAATGGGGTCGCTCTGACCACCGCTCCTCGAGTTTCCCTTCTGATATCTTTCAGTTTATATTTTTTTTACATACTAGAGAGTGGTAATAGTCACCACGATTCGTTGAAAAAGAGGATACGACCTTCGACATGGACGAATGATTTTTTAGCAAAGTCGGTCCGGAATGGGGTCGCTATGACCATCGCTCCTCAAGTTTCCCTTCCGATATCTTTCAGTTTATATTTTTTTTTACATACTAGAGAGTACTAGAAGTCATCACGATTCGTTAAAAAAGAGGATACGACCTTGGAATTGGACGAATGATTTTTTAGGAAAGTCGGTCCTGAATGGGGTCGCTCTGACCACCGCTCCTCAAGTTTCCCTTCCGATATCTTTCGGTTTATATATTTTTTTACAAACTATAGAGTCCTAACAGTCATCACGATTCGTTAAAAAAGAGGACACGACCATGGAATTGGACGAATGATTTTTTAGGAAAGTCGGTCCTGAATGGGGTCGCTCTGACCACCGCTCCTCAAGTTTCCCTTCCGATATCTTTCGGTTTATATATTTTTACACATACTAAAGAGTCCTAAAAGTCACCACGATTCGCCTAAAAGAGAATACGACCATGGAATTGGACGAATGATTTTTTAGCAAAGTCGATCCAGAATGGGGTCGCTCCGACCACCGCTCTTCAAGTTTCCCTTCCGATATTTTTCGGTTCCTATTTTTCTTCACATACTAGAGAGTCTTAAAAGTCATCACTATTCGTTAAAAAAGAGGATACAACCTTCGAATTGAACGAAAGATTTTTACCAACGTCGGTCCGGAATGGGGTCGCTCTGACCACCGCTCCTCAAGTTTACCTTCTGATATCTTTCGGTTTATATATTTTTACACATACTATAGAGTCCTAAAAGTCACCACGATTCGCCAAAAAAGAGAATACGAACTTTGAATTGGACGAATGATTTTTTAGCAAAGTCGGTCCAGAATGGGGTCGCTCTGTCCATCGCTCCTCAAGTTTTTCTTCCGATATCTTTTGGTTTATATTTTTTTTTACATACTAAAGAGTCCTAAAAGTCATCACAATTCGTCAATAAAGACTACACGACCTTCGAATGGGACGAATGATTTTTTACCAAAGTCGGTCCAGAATGGGGTCGCTCTGACCATCGCTCCTCAAGTTTATCTTCCGATATCTTTCGGTTTATATTTTTTTTTACATACTATAGAGTCCTAAAAGTCATCACGATTCGTTAAAAAAGAGGATACGACCTTCGAATTGAACGAAAGATTTTTACCAATGTCGGTCCGGAATGGGGTCGCTCTGACCACCGCTCCTCAAGTTTACCTTCCGATATCTTTCGGTTTCTGTTTTTTTTACATACTACAGAGTCCTAAAAGTCATCACGATTCGTTAAAAAAGAGGATACGACCTCCGAATTGAACGAAAGATTTTTACCAAAGTCGGTCCGGAATGGGGGCGCTCTGACCACCGCTCCTCAAGTTTCCCTTCCGATATCTTTCAGTTTATATATTGTTTACATACTAGAGAGTCCTATAAGTCACCACGATTCGTTAAAAAAGAGAATAAGACCTTCGACATGGACGAATGATTTTTTAGCAAAGTCGGTCCAGACTGGTTCGCTCCGACCACCGCTCTTCAAGTTTCCCTTCCGACATCTTTCGGTTTATACTTTTTTTACATACTAGAGAGTCCTAAAAGTCATCACGATTCGTTAAAAAAGAGGATACGACCTTCGAATTGAACGAAAGTTTTTACCAATGTCGGTCCGGAATGGGGTCGCTCTGACCATCGCTCCTCAAGTTTCCCTTCCGATATCTTTCAGTTTATATTTTTTTTACATACTAGAGAGTCCTAAAAGTCATCACGATTCGTTGAAAAAGAGGATACGACCTTCGAATTAAACGAAAGATTTTTACCATAGTCGGTCCAGAATAGGGTCGCTCCGACCACAGCTCCTCAAGTTTCCCTTCCGATATCTTTCAGTTTATATTTTTTTTTACATACTATAGAGTCCTAAAAGTCATCACGATTCGTTAAAAAAGAGGATACGACCTTCGAATTGAACGAAAGATTTTTACCAATGTCGGTCCGGAATGGGGTCGCTCTGACCACCGCTCCTCAAGTTTACCTTCCGATACCTTTCGGTTTCTATTGTTCTTCACATACTAGATAGTCCCAAAAGTCATCACAATTCGTTAAAAAAGAGGATACGACCTTCGAATTGAACGAAAGCTTTTTACCAAAGTCGGTCCGGAATGGGGTCGCTCTGACCACCGCTCCTCAAGTTTCCCTTCTCATATCTTCCGGTTTATATTTTTTTTCACATACTAAAGAGTCCTAAAAGTCACCACGATTCGCCAAAAAGAGAATACGACCTTGGAATTGGACGAATGATTTTTTAGCAAAGTCGATCCAGAATGGGGTCGCTCCGACCACCGCTCCTCAAGTTTCCCTTCCGATATCTTTCGGTTTCTGTTTTTTTTACATACTACAGAGTCCTAAAAGTCATCACGATTCGTTAAAAAAGAGGATACGACCTCCGAATTCAACGAAAGATTTTACCAAAGTCGGTCCGGAATGGGGGCGCTCTGACCATCGCTCCTCAAGTTTCCCTTCCGATATCTTTCAGTTTATATATTTTTTTACATACTAGAGAGTCCTAAAAGTCATCACGATTCGTTAAAAAAGAGGATACGACCTTCGAATTGAACGAAAGATTTTTACCAAAGTCGGTCCGGGATGGGGTCGCTCTGACCACCGCTCCTCAAGATTCCCTTCCGATATCTTTCGGTTTCTGTTTTTTTTACATACTACAGAGTCCTAAAAGTCATCACGATTCGTTAAAAAAGAGGATACGACCTCCGAATTGAACGAAAGATTTTTACCAAAGTCGGTCCGGAATGGGGTCGCTCTGACCACCGCTCCTCAAGTTTCCCTTCAGATATCTTTCGGTTTATATTTTTTTACACATACTAAAGAGTCCTAAAAGTCACCACGATTCGCCTAAAAGAGAATACGACCATGGAATTGGACGAATGATTTTTTAGCAAAGTCGATCCAGAATGGGGTCGCTCCGACCACCGCTCTTCAAGTTTCCCTTCCGATATTTTTCGGTTCCTATTTTTCTTCACATACTAGAGAGTCTTAAAAGTCATCACTATTCGTTAAAAAAGAGGATACAACCTTCGAATTGAACGAAAGATTTTTACCAACGTCGGTCCGGAATGGGGTCGCTCTGACCACCGCTCCTCAAGTTTACCTTCTGATATCTTTCGGTTTATATATTTTTACACATACTATAGAGTCCTAAAAGTCACCACGATTCGCCAAAAAAGAGAATACGAACTTTGAATTGGACGAATGATTTTTTAGCAAAGTCGGTCCAGAATGGGGTCGCTCTGTCCATCGCTCCTCAAGTTTTTCTTCCGATATCTTTTGGTTTATATTTTTTTTTACATACTAAAGAGTCCTAAAAGTCATCACAATTCGTCAATAAAGACTACACGACCTTCGAATGGGACGAATGATTTTTTACCAAAGTCGGTCCAGAATGGGGTCGCTCTGACCATCGCTCCTCAAGTTTATCTTCCGATATCTTTCGGTTTATATTTTTTTTTACATACTATAGAGTCCTAAAAGTCATCACGATTCGTTAAAAAAGAGGATACGACCTTCGAATTGAACGAAAGATTTTTACCAATGTCGGTCCGGAATGGGGTCGCTCTGACCACCGCTCCTCAAGTTTACCTTCCGATATCTTTCGGTTTCTGTTTTTTTTACATACTACAGAGTCCTAAAAGTCATCACGATTCGTTAAAAAAGAGGATACGACCTCCGAATTGAACGAAAGATTTTTACCAAAGTCGGTCCGGAATGGGGGCGCTCTGACCACCGCTCCTCAAGTTTCCCTTCCGATATCTTTCAGTTTATATATTGTTTACATACTAGAGAGTCCTATAAGTCACCACGATTCGTTAAAAAAGAGAATAAGACCTTCGACATGGACGAATGATTTTTTAGCAAAGTCGGTCCAGACTGGTTCGCTCCGACCACCGCTCTTCAAGTTTCCCTTCCGACATCTTTCGGTTTATACTTTTTTTACATACTAGAGAGTCCTAAAAGTCATCACGATTCGTTAAAAAAGAGGATACGACCTTCGAATTGAACGAAAGATTTTTACCAAAGTCGGTCCGGAATGGGGTCGCTCTGACCACCGCTCCTCAAGTTTACCTTCCGATATCTTTCGGTTTCTGTTTTTTTTACATACTACAGAGTCCTAAAAGTCATAACGATTCGTTAAAAAAGAGGATACGACCTTCGAATTGAACGAAAGATTTTTACCAAAGTCGGTCCTGAATGGGGTCGCTCTGACCATCGCTCCTCAAGTTTCCCTTCCGATATCTTTCAGTTTATATTTTTTTTACTTACTAGAGAGTACTAGAAGTCATCACGATTCGTTAAAAAAGAGGATACGACCTTCGAATTGAACGAAAGATTTTTACCATAGTCGGTCCAGAATGGGGTCGCTCCGACCACCGCTCCTCAAGTTTGTCTTCCGATATATTTCAGTTTATATTTTTTTTTACATACTAGAGAGTCCTAAAAGCCATCACGATTCGTTAAAAAAGAGGATACGACCTTCGAATTGAACGAAAGATTTTTACCAAAGTCGGTCCGGAATGGGGTCGCTCTGACCACCGCTGCTCAAGTTTCCCTTCTGATATCTTTCAGTTTATATTTTTTTTTACATACTAGAGAGTCCTAACAGTCACCACGATTCGTTGAAAAAGAGGATACGACCTTCGACATGGACGAATGATTTTTTAGCAAAGTCGGTCCGGAATGGGGTCGCTCTGACCATCGCTCCTCAAGTTTGCCTTCCGATATCTTTCAGTTTATATTTTTTTTTACATACTAGAGAGTACTAGAAGTCATCACGATTCGTTAAAAAAGAGGATACGACCTTGGAATTGGACGAATGATTTTTTAGGAAAGTCGGTCCTGAATGGGGTCGCTCTGACCACCGCTCCTCAAGTTTCCCTTCCGATATCTTTCGGTTTATATATTTTTTACAAACTATAGAGTCCTAACAGTCATCACGATTCGTTAAAAAAGAGGACACGACCATGGAATTGGACGAATGATTTTTTAGGAAAGTCGGTCCTGAATGGGGTCGCTCTGACCACCGCTCCTCAAGTTTCCCTTCCGATATCTTTCGGTTTATATATTTTTTTACAAACTATAGAGTCCTAACAGTCATCACGATTCGTTAAAAAAGAGGACACGACCATGGAATTGGACGAATGATTTTTTAGTAAAGTCGGTCCTGAATGGGGTCGCTCTGACCACCGCTCCTCAAGTTTCCCTTCCGATATCTTTCAGTTTATATTTTTTTTTACATACTAGAGAGTCCTATAAGTCACCACGATTCATTAAAAAAGAGGATACGACCTTCGAAATGGACGAATGATTTTTTAGCAAAGTCGGTCCTGAATGGGGTCGCTCTGACCACCGCTCCTCAAGTTTCCCTTCCGATATCTTTCAGTTTATATTTTTTTTTACATACTAGAGAGTCCTATAAGTCACCACGATTCGTTAAAAAAGAGGATAAGACCTTCGAAATGAACGAATGATTTTTTAGCAAAGTCGGTGCAGAATGGTTCGCTCCGACCACCGCTTTTCAAGTTTCCCTTCCGATATCTTTCGGTTTATATTTTTTTTACATACTAGAGAGTCCCAAAAGTCATCGAGATTCGCTAAAAAATTGGATACGACCTTCGAATTGAACGAAAGATTTTTACCAATGTCGGTCCGGAATGGGGTCGCTCTGACCACCGCTCCTCAAGTTTCCCTTCTGATATCTTTCGGTTTATATGTTTTTACACATACTAAAGAGTCCTAAAAGTCACCGCGATTCGCCGAAAAAGAGAATAGGAACTTTGAATTGGACGAATGATTTTTTAGCATAGTCGGTCCGGAATGGGGTCGCTCTGACCACCGCTCCTCAAATTTCCCTTCTGATATCTTTCGGTTTATATTTTTTTAAACATACTACAGAGTCCTAAAAGTCACCACGATTCGCCGAAAAAGAGAATAGGAACTTTGAATTGGACGAATGATTTTTTAGCAAAGTCGGTCCAGAATGGGGTCGCTCTGACCATCGCTCCTCAAGTTTTTCTTCTGATATCTTTTGGTTTATTTTTTTTTTTACATACAAGAGAGTCCTGAAAGTCATCACAATTCGTCAATAAAGACGACACGACCTTGGAATTGGACGAATGATTTTTTAGCAAAGTCGGTCCAGAATGGCGTCGCTCCGACCACCGCTCTTCAAGTTTCCCTTCCGATATTTTTGGTTTCTATTTTTCTTCACATACTAGAGAGTCCTAAAAGTCATCACGAATCGTTAAAAAAGAGGATACGACCTTCGAATTGAACGAAAGATTTTTACCATAGTCGGTCCGGAATGGGGTCGATCTGACCACCGCTCCGCAAGTTTCCCTTCCGATATCTTTCGGTTTCTGTTTTTTTTACATACTACAGAGTCCTACAAGTCATCACGATTAGTTAAAAAAGAGGATACGACCTTCGAATTGATCGAAAGATTTTTACCAAAGACGGTCCGGAATGGGGTCGCTCTGACCACCGCTCCTCAAGTTTCCCTCCTCATATCTTTCGGTTTATATTTTTTTACACATACTACAGAGACCTAAAAGTCACCACGATTCGCCGAAAAAGAGAATAGGAACTTTGAATTGGACGAATGATTTTTTAGCAAAGTCGGTCCAGGATGGGGTCGCTCCGACCACCGCTCTTCAAGTTTCCCTTCCGATATTTTTCGGTTCCTATTTTTCTTCACATACTAGAAAGTCCTAAAAGTCATCACGATTCGTTAAAAAAGAGGATACGACCTTCGAATTGAACGAAAGATTTTTACCAATGTCGGTCCGGAATGGGGTCGCTCTGACCATCGCTCCTCAAGTTTTTCTTCCGATATCTTTCGGTTTATATATTTTTTTACAAACTATAGAGTCCTAACAGTCATCACGATTCGTTAAAAAAGAGGACACGACCATGGAATTGGACGAATGATTTTTTAGGAAAGTCGATCCAGAATGGGGTCGCTCCGACCACCGCTCTTCAAGTTTCCCTTCCGATATTTTTCGGTTCCTATTTTTCTTCACATACTAGAAAGTCCTAAAAGTCATCACGATTCGTTAAAAAAGAGGATACGACCTTCGAATTGAACGAAAGATTTTTACCAAAGTCGGTCCGGAATGGGGTCGCTCTGACCACCGCTCCTCAAGTTTCCCTTCTGATATCTTTCGGTTTATATATTTTTACACATACTATAGAGTCCTAAAAGTCACCACGATTCGCCAAAAAAGAGAATACGAACTTTGAATTGGACGAATGATTTTTTAGCAAAGTCGGTCCAGAATGGGGTCGCTCTGTCCATCGCTCCTCAAGTTTTTCTTCCGATATCTTTTGGTTTATATTTTTTTTTACATACTAAAGAGTCCTAAAAGTCATCACAATTCGTCAATAAAGACGACACGACCTTCGAATGGGAAGAATGATTTTTTACCAAAGTCGGTCCAGAAAGGAGTCGCTCTGACCATCGCTCCTCAAGTTTCTCTTCCGATATCTTTCGGTTTATATTTTTTTTTACATACTATAGAGTCCTAAAAGTCATCACGATTCGTTAAAAAAGTGGATACGACCTTCGAATTGAACGAAAGATTTTTACCAAAGACGGTCCGGAATGGGGTCGCTCTGACGACCGCTCCTCAAGTTTCCCTTTACATATCTTTCGGTTTATATTTTTTTTCACATACTAAAGAGTCCTAAAAGTCACCACGATTCCCCAAAAAGAGAATACGACCTTGGAATGGGACGAATGATTTTTTAGCAAAGTCGGTCCAGAATGGGGTCGCTCCGACCACCGCTCTTCAAGTTTCCCTTCCGATATCTTTCGGTTTATATTTTTTTTTACATACTAGAGAGTCCTAAAAGTCATCTCGATTCGTTAAAAAACAGGATACGACCTTCGAATTGAACGAAAGATTTTTACCAAAGACGGTCCGGAATGGGGTCGCTCTCACCACCGCTCCTCAAGTTTCCCTTCTCATATCTTTCGGTTTATATTTTTTTTCTTATACTAAAGAGTCCTAAAAGTCACCACGATTCGCCAAAAAGAGAATACGACCTTGGAATGGGACGAATGATTTTTTAGCAAAGTCGGTCCAGAATGGGGTCGCTCCGACCACCGCTCTTCAAGTTTCCCTTCCGATATTTTTCGGTTTATATTTTTCTTCACATACTAGAGAGTCCTAAAAGTCACCACGATTCGTTAAAAAAGAGGATACGACCTTCAAAATGGACGAATGATTTTTGAGCAAAGTCGGTCCAGAATGGTTCGCTCCGACCACCGCTCTTCAAGTTTCCCTTCCGTTATCTTTCGGTTTATATTTTTTTTTACATACTAGAGAGTCCTAAAAGTCATCACGATTCGTTAAAAAAGAGGATACGACCTTCGAATTGAACGAAAGATTTTTACCAATGTCGGTCCGGAATGGGGTCGCTCTGACCACCGCTCCTCAAGTTTCCCTTCCGATATCTTTCAGTTTATATTTTTTTTTACATACTAGAGAGTCCTATAAGTCACCACGATTCGTTAAAAAAGAGAATAAGACCTTCGACATGGACGAATGATTTTTCAGCAAAGTCGGTCCAGACTGGTTCGCTCCGACCACCGCTCTTCAAGTTTCCCTTCCGATATCTTTCGGTTTATATATTTTTTACATACTAGAGAGTCCTAAAAGTCATCACGATTCGCTAAAAAATTGGATAAGACCTTCGAATTGAACGAAAGATTTTTACCAATGTCGGTCCGGAATGGGGTCGCTCTGACCACCGCTCCTCAAGTTTCCCTTCTGATATCTTTCGGTTTATATTTTTTTACACATACTAAAGAGTCCTAAAAGTCACCACGATTCGTTAAAAAAGAGGAAACGCCCTTCGAAATGGACGAATGATTTTTTAGCAAAGTCGGTCCAGAATGGTTCGCTCCGACCACCGCTCTTCAAGTTTCACTTCCGATATCTTTAGGTTTATATTTTTTTTTACAAACTAGAGAGTCCTAAAAGTCATCACGATTCGTTAAAAAAGAGGATACGACCTTCGAATTGAACGAAAAATTTTTACCAATGTCGGTCCGGAATGGGGTCGCTCTGACCACCGCACCTCAAGTTTCCCTTCTGATATCTTTCGGTTTATATTTTTTTACATATACTAAAGAGTCCTAAAAGTCACCACGATTCGCCAAAAAGAGAATACGACCTTGGAATTGGACGAATGATTTTTTAGCAAAGTCGATCCAGAATGGGGTCGCTCCGACCACCGCTCTTCAAGTTTCCCTTCCGATATTTTTCGGTTCCTATTTTTTTTCACATACTAGAGAGTCCTAAAAGTCATCACGATTCGTTAAAAAAGACGATACGATCTTCGAATTGAACGAACGATTTTTACCAAAGTCGGTCCGGAATGGGGTCGCTCTGACCACCGCTCCTCAAGTTTCCCTTCCGATATCTTTCGGTTTCTGTTTTTTTTACATACTACAGAGTCCTAAAAGTTATCACGATTCGTTAAAAAAGAGGATACGACCTTCGAATTGAACGAAAGATTTTTACCATAGTCGGTCCAGAATGGGGTCACTCCGACCACCGCTCCTCAAGTTTCCCTTCCGATATCTTTCAGTTTATATTTTTTTTTACATACTAGAGAGTCCTATAAGTTAAAAAAGAGAATAAGACCTTCGACATGGACGAATGATTTTTTAGCAAAGTCGGTCCAGACTGGTTCGCACCGACCACCGCTCTTCAAGTTTCCCTTCCGATATCTTTCGGTTCATATTTTTTTTACATACTAGAGAGTCCTAAAAGTCATCACGATTCGCTAAAAAATTGGATAAGACCTTCGAATTGAACGAAAGATTTTTACCAATGTCGGTCCGGAATGGGGTCGCTCTGACCACCGCTCCTCAAGTTTCCCTTCTGATATCTTTCGGTTTATATTTTTTTACACATACTAAAGAGTCCTAAAAGTTACCACGATTCGTTATAAAAGAGGAAACGCCCTTCGAAATGGACGAATGATTTTTTAGCAAAGTCGGTCCAGAATGGTTCGCTCCGACCACCGCTCTTCAAGTTTCACTTCCGATATCTTTAGGTTTATATTTTTTTTTACAAACTAGAGAGTCCTAAAAGTCATCACGATTCGTTAAAAAAGAGGATACGACCTTCGAATTGAACGAAAGATTTTACCAATGTCGGTCCGGAATGGGGTCGCTCTGACCACCGCTCCTCAAGTTTCCCTTCTGATATCTTTCGGTTTATATTTTTTTACATATACTAAAGAGTCTTAAAAGTCACCACGATTCGCCAAAAAAGAGAATACGAACTTTGAATTGGACGAATGATTTTTTAGCAAAGTCGGTCCAGAATGGTTCGCTCCGACCACCGCTCCTCAAGTTTCTCTTCCGATATCTTTCGGTTTATATTTTTTTTTACATACTATAGAGTCCTAAAAGTCATCACGATTCGTTATAAAAGAGGATACGACCTTCGAATTGAACGAAAGATTTTTACCAATGTCGGTCCGGAATGGGGTCGCTCTGACCACCGCTCCTCAAGTTTCCCTTCTCATATCTTTCGGTTTATATTTTTTTTCACATACTAAAGGGTCCTAAAAGTCACCACGATTCGCCAAAAAGAGAATACGACCTTGGAATGGGACGAATGATTTTTTAGCAAAGTCGGTCCAGAATGGGGTCGCTCCGACCACCGCTCTTCAAGTTTCCCTTCCGATATTTTTCGGTTTCTATTTTTCTTCACATACTAGAGAGTACTAAAAGTCACCACGATTCGTTAAAAAAGAGGATACGACCTTCAAAATGAACGAATGATTTTTGAGCAAAGTCGGTCCAGAATGGTTCGCTCCGACCACCGCTCTTCAAGTTTCCCTTCCGATATCTTTCGGTTTATATTTTTTTTTACATACTAGAGAGTCCTAAAAGTCATCACGATTCGTTAAAAAAGAGGATACGACCTTCGAATTGAACGAAAGATTTTTACCAATGTCGGTCCGGAATGGGGTCGCTCTGACCACCGCTCCTCAAGTTTCCCTTCCGATATCTTTCAGTTTATATTTTTTTTTACATACTAGAGAGTCCTATAAGTCACCACGATTCGTTAAAAAAGAGAATAAGACCTTCGACATGGACGAATGATTTTTCAGCAAAGTCGGTCCAGACTGGTTCGCTCCGACCACCGCTCTTCAAGTTTCCCTTCCGATATCTTTCGGTTTATATATTTTTTACATACTAGAGAGTCCTAAAAGTCATCACGATTCGCTAAAAAATTGGATAAGACCTTCGAATTGAACGAAAGATTTTTACCAATGTCGGTCCGGAATGGGGTCGCTCTGACCACCGCTCCTCAAGTTTCCCTTCTGATATCTTTCGGTTTATATTTTTTTACACATACTAAAGGGTCCTAAAAGTCACCACGATTCGCCAAAAAGAGAATACGACCTTGGAATGGGACGAATGATTTTTTAGCAAAGTCGGTCCAGAATGGGGTCGCTCCGACCACCGCTCTTCAAGTTTCCCTTCCGATATTTTTCGGTTTCTATTTTTCTTCACATACTAGAGAGTACTAAAAGTCACCACGATTCGTTAAAAAAGAGGATACGACCTTCAAAATGAACGAATGATTTTTGAGCAAAGTCGGTCCAGAATGGTTCGCTCCGACCACCGCTCTTCAAGTTTCCCTTCCGATATCTTTCGGTTTATATTTTTTTTTACATACTAGAGAGTCCTAAAAGTCATCACGATTCGTTAAAAAAGAGGATACGACCTTCGAATTGAACGAAAGATTTTTACCAATGTCGGTCCGGAATGGGGTCGCTCTGACCACCGCTCCTCAAGTTTCCCTTCCGATATCTTTCAGTTTATATTTTTTTTTACATACTAGAGAGTCCTATAAGTCACCACGATTCGTTAAAAAAGAGAATAAGACCTTCGACATGGACGAATGATTTTTCAGCAAAGTCGGTCCAGACTGGTTCGCTCCGACCACCGCTCTTCAAGTTTCCCTTCCGATATCTTTCGGTTTATATATTTTTTACATACTAGAGAGTCCTAAAAGTCATCACGATTCGCTAAAAAATTGGATAAGACCTTCGAATTGAACGAAAGATTTTTACCAATGTCGGTCCGGAATGGGGTCGCTCTGACCACCGCTCCTCAAGTTTCCCTTCTGATATCTTTCGGTTTATATTTTTTTACACATACTAAAGAGTCCTAAAAGTCACCACGATCCGTTAAAAAAGAGGAAACGCCCTTCGAAATGGACGAATGATTTTTTAGCAAAGTCGGTCCAGAATGGTTCGCTCCGACCACCGCTCTTCAAGTTTCACTTCCGATATCTTTAGGTTTATATTTTTTTTTACAAACTAGAGAGTCCTAAAAGTCATCACGATTCGTTAAAAAAGAGGATACGACCTTCGAATTGAACGAAAAATTTTTACCAATGTCGGTCCGGAATGGGGTCGCTCTGACCACCGCACCTCAAGTTTCCCTTCTGATATCTTTCGGTTTATATTTTTTTACATACACTAAAGAGTCCTAAAAGTCACCACGATTCGCCAAAAAGAGAATACGACCTTGGAATTGGACGAATGATTTTTTAGCAAAGTCGATCCGGAATGGGGTCGCTCCGACCACCGCTCTTCAAGTTTCCCTTCCGATATTTTTCGGTTCCTATTTTTTTTCACATACTAGAGAGTCCTAAAAGTCATCACGATTCGTTAAAAAAGACGATACGATCTTCGAATTGAACGAACGATTTTTACCAAAGTCGGTCCGGAATGGGGTCGCTCTGACCACCGCTCCTCAAGTTTCCCTTCCGATATCTTTCGGTTCCTGTTTTTTTTACATACTACAGAGTCCTAAAAGTTATCACGATTCGTTAAAAAAGAGGATACGACCTTCGAATTGAACGAAAGATTTTTACCATAGTCGGTCCAGAATGGGGTCACTCCGACCACCGCTCCTCAAGTTTCCCTTCCGATATCTTTCAGTTTATATTTTTTTTTACATACTAGAGAGTCCTATAAGTTAAAAAAGAGAATAAGACCTTCGACATGGACGAATGATTTTTTAGCAAAGTCGGTCCAGACTGGTTCGCACCGACCACCGCTCTTCAAGTTTCCCTTCCGATATCTTTCGGTTCATATTTTTTTTACATACTAGAGAGTCCTAAAAGTCATCACGATTCGCTAAAAAATTGGATAAGACCTTCGAATTGAACGAAAGATTTTTACCAATGTCGGTCCGGAATGGGGTCGCTCTGACCACCGCTCCTCAAGTTTCCCTTCTGATATCTTTCGGTTTATATTTTTTTACACATACTAAAGAGTCCTAAAAGTTACCACGATTCGTTAAAAAAGAGGAAACGCCCTTCGAAATGGACGAATGATTTTTTAGCAAAGTCGGTCCAGAATGGTTCGCTCCGACCACCGCTCTTCAAGTTTCACTTCCGATATCTTTAGGTTTATATTTTTTTTTACAAACTAGAGAGTCCTAAAAGTCATCACGATTCGTTAAAAAAGAGGATACGACCTTCGAATTGAACGAAAGATTTTACCAATGTCGGTCCGGAATGGGGTCGCTCTGACCACCGCTCCTCAAGTTTCCCTTCTGATATCTTTCGGTTTATATTTTTTTACATATACTAAAGAGTCTTAAAAGTCACCACGATTCGCCAAAAAAGAGAATACGAACTTTGAATTGGACGAATGATTTTTTAGCAAAGTCGGTCCAGAATGGTTCGCTCCGACCACCGCTCCTTAAGTTTCTCTTCCGATATCTTTCGGTTTATATTTTTTTTTACATACTATAGAGTCCTAAAAGTCATCACGATTCGTTATAAAAGAGGATACGACCTTCGAATTGAACGAAAGATTTTTACCAATGTCGGTCCGGAATGGGGTCGCTCTGACCACCGCTCCTCAAGTTTCCCTTCTCATATCTTTCGGTTTATATTTTTTTTCACATACTAAAGGGTCCTAAAAGTCACCACGATTCGCCAAAAAGAGAATACGACCTTGGAATGGGACGAATGATTTTTTAGCAAAGTCGGTCCAGAATGGGGTCGCTCCGACCACCGCTCTTCAAGTTTCCCTTCCGATATTTTTCGGTTTCTATTTTTCTTCACATACTAGAGAGTACTAAAAGTCACCACGATTCGTTAAAAAAGAGGATACGACCTTCAAAATGAACGAATGATTTTTGAGCAAAGTCGGTCCAGAATGGTTCGCTCCGACCACCGCTCTCCAAGTTTCCCTTCCGATATCTTTCAGTTTATATTTTTTTTTACATACTAGAGAGTCCTAAAAGTCATCACGATTCGTTAAAAAAGAGGATACGACCTTCAAAATGGACGAATGATTTTTGAGCAAAGTCGGTCCAGAATGGTTCGCTCCGACCACCGCTCTTCAAGTTTCCCTTCCGATATCTTTCGGTTTATATTTTTTTTTACATACTAGAGAGTCCTAAAAGTCATCACGATTCGTTAAAAGAGAGGATACGACCTTCGAATTGAACGAAAGATTTTTACCAATGTCGGTCCGGAATGGGGTCGCTCTGACCACCGCTCCTCAAGTTTCCCTTCCGATATCTTTCGTTTATATTTTTTTTCACATACTAGAGAGTCCTAATAGTCACCACGATTCGTTAAAAAAGAGGATACGCCCTTCGAAATGGACGAATGATTTTTTAGCAAAGTCGGTCCAGAATGGTTCGCTCCGACCACCGCTCTTCAAGTTTCCCTTCCGATATCTTCAGGTTTATATTTTTTTTTACAAACTAGAGAGTCCTAAAAGTCATCACGATTCGTTAAAAAAGAGGATACGACCTTCGAATTGAACGAAAGATTTTTACCAATGTCGGTCCGGAATGGGGTCGCTCTAACCATCGCTCCTCAAGTTTCCCTTCTGATATCTTTCGGTTTATATTTTTTTACATATACTAAAGAGTCCTAAAAGTCACCACGATTCGCCAAAAAGAGAATACGACCTTGGAATTGGACGAATGATTTTTTAGCAAAGTCGATCCAGAATGGGGTCGCTCCGACCACCGCTCTTCAATTTTCCCTTCCGATATTTTTCGGTTCCTATTTTTCTTCACATACTAGAGAGTCCTAAAAGTCATCACGATTCGTTAAAAAAGAGGATACGACCTTCGAATTGAACTAAAGATTTTTACCAATGTCGGTCCGGAATGGGGTCGCTCTGACCACCGCTCCTCAAGTTTCCCTTCCGATATCTTTCGGTTTCTGTTTTTTTTACATACTACAGAGTCCTAAAAGTCATCACGATTCGTTAAAAAAGAGGATACGACCTCCGAATTGAACGAAAGATTTTTACCAAAGTCGGTCCGGAATGGGGGCGCTCTGACCATCGCTCCTCAAGTTTCCCTTCCGATATCTTTCAGTTTATATATTTTTTTACATACTAGAGAGTCCTATAAGTCACCACGATTCGTTAAAAAAGAGAATAAGACCTTCGACATGGACGAATGATTTTTTAGCAAAGTCGGTCCAGACTGGTTCGCTCCGACCACCGCTCTTCAAGTTTCCCTTCCGATATCTTTCGGTTTATATTTTTTTTACATAGTAGAGAGTCCTAAAAGTCATCACGATTCGTTAAAAAAGAGGATACGACCTTCGAATTGAACGAAAGATTTTTACCAAAGTCGGTCCGGAATGGGGTCGCTCTGACCACCGCTCCTCAAGTTTACCTTCCGATATCTTTCGGTTTCTGTTTTTTTTACATACTACAGAGTCCTAAAATTCATCACGATTCATTAAAAAAGAGGATACGACCTCCGAATTGAACGAAAGATTTTTACCAAAGTCGGTCCGGAATGGGGTCGCTCTGACCATCGCTCCTCAAGTTTCCCTTCCGATATCTTTCAGTTTATATTTTTTTTACATACTAGAGAGTACTAGAAGTCATCACGATTCGTTAACAAAGAGGATACGACCTTCGAATTGAACGAAAGATTTTTACCATAGTCGGTCCAGAATGGGGTCGCTCTGACCACCGCTCCTCAAGTTTCCCTTCTGATATCTTTCAGTTTATATTTTTTTTTAGATACTAGAGAGTCCTAACAGTCACCACGATTCGTTGAAAAAGAGGATACGACCTTCGAATTAAACGAAAGATTTTTACCAACGTCGGTCCGGAATGGGGTCGCTCTGACCACCGCTCCTCAAGTTTCCCTTCTGATATCTTTCAGTTTATATTTTTTTTTATATACTAGAGAGTCCTAACAGTCATCACGATTCGTTAAAAAAGAGGATACGACCTTCGAATTGAACGAAAGATTTTTACCATAGTCGGTCCAGAATGGGGTCACTCCGACCACCGCTCCTCAAGTTTCCCTTCCGATATCTTTCAGTTTATATATTGTTTACATACTAGAGAATCCTATAAGTCACCACGATTCGTTAAAAAAGAGAATAAGACCTTCGACATGGACGAATGATTTTTTAGCAAAGTCGGTCCAGACTGGTTCGCTCCGACCACCGCTCTTCAAGTTTCCCTTCCGATATCTTTCGGTTTATATTTTTTTTACATACTAGAGAGTCCTAAAAGTCATCACGATTCGTTAAAAAAGAGGATACGACCTTCGAATTGAACGAAAGATTTTTACCAAAGTCGGTCCGGAATGGGGTCGCTCTGACCACCGCTCCTCAAGTTTACCTTCCGATATCTTTCGGTTTCTGTTTTTTTACATACTACAGAGTCCTAAAAGTCATCACGATTCGTTAAAAAAGAGGATACGACCTTCGAATTGAACGAAAGATTTTTACCAAAGTCGGTCCTGAATGGGGTCGCTCTGACCATCGCTCCTCAAGTTTCCCTTCCGATATCTTTCAGTTTATATTTTTTTTACATACTAGAGAGTACTAGAAGTCATCACGATTCGTTAAAAAAGAGGATACGACCTACGAATTGAACGAAAGATTTTTACCATAGTCGGTCCAGAATGGGGTCGCTCCGACCACCGCTCCTCAAGTTTTTCTTCCGATATATTTCAGTTTATATTTTTTTTTACATACTAGAGAGTCTTAAAAGCCATCACGATTCGTTTAAAAAGAGGATACGACCTTCGAATTGAACGAAAGATTTTTACCAAAGTCGGTCCGGAATGGGGTCGCTCTGACCACCGCTCCTCGAGTTTCCCTTCTGATATCTTTCAGTTTATATTTTTTTTACATACTAGAGAGTGGTAATAGTCACCACGATTCGTTGAAAAAGAGGATACGACCTTCGACATGGACGAATGATTTTTTAGCAAAGTCGGTCCGGAATGGGGTCGCTATGACCATCGCTCCTCAAGTTTCCCTTCCGATATCTTTCAGTTTATATTTTTTTTTACATACTAGAGAGTACTAGAAGTCATCACGATTCGTTAAAAAAGAGGATACGACCTTCGAATTGAACGAAAGATTTTTACCATAGTCGGTCCAGAATGGGGTCGCTCCGACCACCGCTCCTCAAGTTTCCCTTCCGATATATTTCAGTTTATATATTTTTTTACATACTAGAGAGTCCTAAAAGTCACCACGATTCGCCAAAAAGAGAATACGACCTTGGAATTGGACGAATGATTTTTTAGCAAAGTCGATCCAGAATGGGGTCGCTCCGACCACCGCTCTTCAAGTTTCCCTTCCGATATTTTTCGGTTTCTATTTTTCTTCACATACTAGAGAGTCCTAAAAGTCATCACGATTCGTTAAAAAAGAGGATACGACCTTCGAATTGAACGAAAGATTTTTACCAATGTCGGTCCGGAATGGGGTCGCTCTGACCACCGCTCCTCAAGTTTCCCTTCTGATATCTTTCGGTTTATATGTTTTTAAACATACTAAAGAGTCCTAAAAGTCACCGCGATTCGCCGAAAAAGAGAATAGGGACTTTGAATTGGACGAATCATTTTTTAGCAAAGTCGGTCCTGAATGGGGTCGCTCTGACCACCGCTCCTCAAGTTTCCCTTCCGATATCTTTCAGTTTATATTTTTTTTTACATACTAGAGAGTCCTATAAGTCACCACGATTCATTAAAAAAGAGGATACGACCTTCGAAATGGACGAATGATTTTTTAGCAAAGTCGGTCCTGAATGGGGTCGCTCTGACCACCGCTCCTCAAGTTTCCCTTCCGATATCTTTCAGTTTATATTTTTTTTTACATACTAGAGAGTCCTATAAGTCACCACGATTCGTTAAAAAAGAGGATAAGACCTTCGAAATGAACGAATGATTTTTTAGCAAAGTCGGTGCAGAATGGTTCGCTCCGACCACCGATTTTCAAGTTTCCCTTCCGATATCTTTCGGTTTATATTTTTTTTACATACTAGAGAGTCCCAAAAGCCATCGAGATTCGCTAAAAAATTGGATACGACCTTCGAATTGAACGAAAGATTTTTACCAATGTCGGTCCGGAATGGGGTCGCTCTGACCACCGCTCCTCAAGTTTCCCTTCTGATATCTTTCGGTTTATATGTTTTTACACATACTAAAGAGTCCTAAAAGTCACCGCGATTCGCCGAAAAAGAGAATAGGAACTTTGAATTGGACGAATGATTTTTTAGCATAGTCGGTCCGGAATGGGGTCGCTCTGACCACCGCTCCTCAAATTTCCCTTCTGATATCTTTCGGTTTATATTTTTTTAAACATACTACAGAGTCCTAAAAGTCACCACGATTCGCCGAAAAAGAGAATAGGAACTTTGAATTGGACGAATGATTTTTTAGCAAAGTCGGTCCAGAATGGGGTCGCTCTGACCATCGCTCCTCAAGTTTTTCTTCCAATATCTTTTGGTTTATTTTTTTTTTTACATACAAGAGAGTCCTAAAAGTCATCACAATTCGTGAATAAAGACGACACGACCTTGGAATTGGACGAATGAATTTTTAGCAAAGTCGGTCCAGAATGGCGTCGCTCCGACCACCGCTCTTCAAGTTTCCCTGCCGATATTTTTGGTTTCTATTTTTCTTCACATACTAGAGAGTCCTAAAAGTCATCACGAAACGTTAAAAAAGAGGATACGACCTTCGAATTGAACGAAAGATTTTTACCATAGTCGGTCCGGAATGGGGTCGATCTGACCACCGCTCCGCAAGTTTCCCTTCCGATATCTTTCGGTTTCTGTTTTTTTTACATACTACAGAGTCCTACAAGTCATCACGATTAGTTAAAAAAGAGGATACGACCTTCGAATTGAACGAATGATTTTTACCAATGTCGGTCCGGAATGAGGGCGCTGTGACCATCGCTCCTCAAGTTTCCCTTACGATATCTTTCAGTTTATATTTTTTTTTACATACTAGAGAGCCCTAAAAGTCATCACGATTCGTTAAAAAACAGGATACGACCTTCGAATTGAACGAAAGATTTTTACCATCGTTGGTCCAGAATGGGGTCGCTCCGACCACCGCTCCTCAAGCTTCCCTTCCGATATCTTTCAGTTTATATTTTTTTTTACATACTAGAGAGTCCTAAAAGTCATCACGATTCGTTAAAAAAGAGGATACGACCTTCGAATTGAACGAAAGATTTTTACCAAAGACGGTCCGGAATGGGGTCGCTCTGACCACCGCTCCTCAAGTTTCCCTCCTCATATCTTTCGGTTTATATTTTTTTTCACATACTAAAGAGTCCTAAAAGTCACCAGGATTCGCCAAAAAGAGAATACGACTTTGGAATTGGATGAATGATTTTTTAGCAAAGTCGGTCCAGAATGGGGTCGCTCCGACCACCGCTCTTCAAGTTTCCCTTCCGATATTTTTGGTTTCTTTTTTTCTTCACATACTAGAGAGTCCTAAAATTCATCACGATTAGTTAAAAAAGAGGATACGACCTTCGAATTGAACGAAAGATTTTTACCAATGTCGGTCCGGAATGGGGTCGCTCTGACCACCGCTCCTTAAGTTTCCCTTCCGATATCTTTCGGTTTCTGTTTTTTTTACATACTACAGAGTCCTACAAGTCATCACGATTCGTTAAAAAAGAGGATACGACCTTCGAATTGAACGAAAGATTTTTACCAATGTCGGTCCGGAATGGGGGCGCTCTGACCATCGCTCCTGAAGTTTCTCTTTCGATATCTTTCGGTTTATATTTTTTTACATACTAGAGAGTCCTAAAAGTCATCACGATTCGTCAATAAAGACGACACGACCTTCGAATTGGACGAATGATTTTTTACCAAAGTCGGTCCAGAATGGGGTCGCTCCGACCACCGCTCTTCAAGTTTCCCTTCCGATATTTTTGGTTACTATTTTTCTTCACATACTAGAGAGTCCTAAAATTCATCACGATTAGTTAAAAAAGAGGATACGACCTTCGAATTGAACGAAAGATTTTTACCAAAGTCGGTCCGGAATGGGGTCGCTCTGACCACCGCTCCTCAAGTTTCCCTTCCGATATCTTTCGGTTTCTGTTTTTTTTACATACTACAGATTCCTAAAAGTCATCACGATTCGTTAAAAAAGAGGATCGACCTTCGAATTGAACGAAAGATTTTTACCAATGTCGGTCCGGAATGGGGGCGCTCTGACCATCGCTCCTGAAGTTTCTCTTTCGATATCTTTCGGTTTATATTTTTTTTACATACTAGAGAGTCCTATAAGTCACCACGATTCGTTAAAAAAGACAATAAGACCTTCGACATGGACGAATGATTTTTTAGCAAAGTCGGTCGAGACTGGTTCGCTCCGACCACCGCTCTTCAAGTTTCCCTTCCGATATCTTTCGGTTTATATTTTTTTTACATACTAGAGAGTCCTAAAAGTCATCACGATTCGTTAAAAAAGAGGATACGAACATCGAATTGAACGAAAGATTTTTACCAAAGTCGGTCCGGAATGGGGTCGCTCTGACCACCGCTCCTCAAGTTTCCCTTCCGATATCTTTCGGTTTCTGTTTTTTTTACATACTACAGATTCCTAAAAGTCATCACGATTCGTTAAAAAAGAGGATACGACCTTCGAATTGAACGAAAGATTTTTACCAAAGTCTGTCCGGAATGAGGTCGCTCTGACCACTGCTCTTCAAGTTTCCCTTCCGATATCTTTCAGTTTATATATTTTTTTACATACTAGAGAGTCCTAAAAGTCATCACGATTCGTTAAAAAAGAGGATACGACCTTCGAATTGAACGAAAGATTTTTACCATAGTCGGTCCAGAATGGGGTCGCTCCGACCATCGCTCCTCAAGTTTCCCTTCTGATATCTTTCGGTTTATATTTTTTTACACATACTAAAGAGTCCTAAAAGTCACCGCGATTCGCCGAAAAAGAGAATACGACCTTTGAATAGGACGAATGATTTTTAGCAAAGTCGGTCCGGAATGGGGTCGCTCTGACCACCGCTCTTCAAGTTTACCTTCCGATACCTTTCGGTTTCTATTTTTCTTCACATACTAGAGAGTCCTAAAAGTCATCACGATTCGTTAAAAAAGAGGATACGACCTTCGAATTGAACGAAAGATTTTTACCAAAGTCTGTCCGGAATGGGGTCGCTCTGACCACTGCTCCTCAAGTTTCCCTTCCGATATCTTTCAGTTTATATTTTTTTTTACATACTAGAGAGACCTATAAGTCACCACGATTCGTTAAAAAATAGGATAAGACCTTCGAAATGAACGAATGATTTTTTAGCAAAGTCGGTCCAGAATGGTTCGCTCCGACCACCGCTCTTCAAGTTTCCCTTCCGATATCTTTCGGTTTATATTTTTTTTACATACTAGAGAATCCCAAAAGTCATCACGATTCGCTAAAAAATTGGATACGACCTTCGAATTGAACGAAAGATTTTTACCAATGTCGGTCCAGAATGGCGTCACTCCGACCACCGCTCCTCAAGTTTCCCTTCCGATATCTTTCAGTTTATATTTTTTTTACATATTAGAGAGTCCTATAAGTCACCACGATTCGTTAAAAAAGAGAATAAGACCTTCGACATGGACGAATGATTTTTTAGCAAAGTCGGTCCAGACTGGTTCGCTCCGACCACCGCTCTTCAAGTTTCCCTTCCGATATCTTTCGGTTTATATTTTTTTTACATACTAGAGAGTCCTAAAAGTCACCACGATTCGTTAAAAAAGAGGATACGACCTTCGAATTGAACGAAAGATTTTTACCAATGTCGGTCCGGAATGGGGTCGCTCTGACCACCGCTCCACAAGTTTCCCTTCTGATATCTTTCAGTTTATATTTTTTTTTACATACTAGAGAGTCCTAAAAGTCACCACGATTCGTTGAAAAAGAGGATACGACCTTCGACATGGACGAATGATTTTTTAGCAAAGTCGGTCCTGAATGGGGTCGCTCTGACCACCGCTCCTCAAGTTTCTCTTCTCATATCTTTCGGTTTATATTTTTTTTCACATACAAAAGAGTCCTAAAAGTCACCACGATTCGCCAAAAAGAGAATACGACCTTGGAATTGGACGAATGATTTTTTAGCAAAGTCGATCCAGAATGGGGTCGCTCCGACCACCGCTCTTCAAGTTTCCCTTCGGATATTTTTCGGTTTCTATTTTTCTTCACATACTAGAGAGTCCTAAAAGTCATCACGATTCGTTAAAAAAGAGGATACGACCTTCGAATTGAACGAAAGATTTTTACCAAAGTCTGTCCGGAATGGGGTCGCTCTGACCACTGCTCTTCAAGTTTCCCTTCCGATATCTTTCAGTTTATATATTTTTTTACATACTAGAGAGTACTAAAAGTCATCACGATTCGTTAAAAAAGAGGTTACGACCTTCGAATTGAACGAAAGATTTTTACCATAGTCGGTCCAGAATGGGGTCGCTCCGACCATCGCTCCTCAAGTTTCCCTTCTGATATATTTCGGTTTATATTTTTTTACACATACTAAAGAGTCCTAAAAGTCACCGCGATTCGCCGAAAAAGAGAATACGACCTTTGAATAGGACGAATGATTTTTAGCACAGTCGGTCCGGAATGGGGTCGCTCTGACCACCGCTCTTCAAGTTTCCCTTCCGATATCTTTCGGTTTCTGTTTTTTTACATACTACAGAGTCCTACAAGTCATCACGATTCGTTAACAAAGAGGATACGACCTTCGAATTGAACGAAAGATTTTTACCAATGTCGGTCCGGAATGGGGGCGCTCTGACCATCGCTCCTTAAGTTTCTCTTTCGATATCTTTCGGTTTATATTTTTTTTACATACTAGAGAGTCCTAAAAGTCATCACGATTCGTCAATAAAGACGACACGACCTTCGAATTGGACGAATGATTTTTTACCAAAGTCGGTCCAGAATGGGGTCGCTCCGACCACCGCTCTTCAAGTTTCCCTTCCGATATTTTTGGTTACTATTTTTCTTCACATACTAGAGAGTCCTAAAATTCATCACGATTAGTTAAAAAAGAGGATACGACCTTCGAATTGAACGAAAGATTTTTACCAAAGTCGGTCCGGAATGGGGTCGCTCTGACCACCGCTCCTCAAGTTTCTCTTCCGATATCTTTCGGTTTATATATTTTTTTACATACTATAGAGTCCTAAAAGTCATCACGATTCGTTAAAAAACAGGATACGACCTCCGAATTGAACGAAAGATTTTTACCAATGTCGGTCCGGAATGGGGACGCTCTGACCACCGCTCTTCAAGTTTCCCTTCTCATATCTTTCGGTTTATATTTTTTTACACATACTACAGAGTCCTAAAAGTCACCACGATTCGCCGAAAAAGAGAATAGGAACTTTGAATTCGGACGAATGATTTTATAGCAAAGTCGGTCCAGAATAGGGTCGCTCCGACCACCGCTCTTCAAGTTTTCCTTCCGATATTTTTCGGTTTCTATTTTTCTTCACATACTAGAGAGTCCTAAAAGTCATCACGATTCGTTAAAAAACAGGATACGACCTACGAATTGAACGAAAGTTTTTACCAATGTTGGTCCGGAATGGGGTCGCTCTGACCATCGCTCCTCAAGTTTCCCTTCCGATATCTTTCAGTTTATATTTTTTTTTACATAATAGAGAGTCCTAAAAGTCATCACGATTCGTTAAAAAAGAGGATACGACCTTCGAATTAAACGAAAGATTTTTACCATAGTCGGTCCAGAATAGGGTCGCTCCGACCACCGCTCCTCAAGTTTCCCTTCCGATATCTTTCAGTTTATATTTTTTTTTACATACTATAGAGTCCTAAAAGTCATCACGATTCGTTAAAAAAGAGGGTACGACCTTCGAATTGAACGAAAGATTTTTACCAATCTCGGTCCGGAATGGGGTCGCTCTGACCACCGCTCCTCAAGTTTACCTTCCGATATCTTTCAGTTTATATTTTTTTTTACATACTAGAGAGTCCTAAAAGTCACCACGATTCGCCAAAAAGAGAATACGACCTTGGAATTGGACGAATGATTTTTTAGCAAAGTCGATCCGGAATGGGGTCGCTCCGACCACCGCTCCTCAAGTTTCCCTTCCGATATCTTTCGGTTTCTGTTTTTTTTACATACTACAGAGTCCTAAAAGTCATCACGATTCGTTAAAAAAGAGGATACGACCTCCGAATTCAACGAAAGATTTTTACCAAAGTCGGTCCGGAATGGGGGCGCTCTGACCATCGCTCCTCAAGTTTCCCTTCCGATATCTTTCAGTTTATATATTTTTTTACATACTAGAGAGTCCTAAAAGTCATCACGATTCGTTAAAAAAGAGGATACGACCTTCGAATTGAACGAAAGATTTTTACCAAAGTCGGTCCGGAATGGGGTCGCTCTGACCACCGCTCCTCAAGTTTACCTTCCGATATCTTTCGGTTTCGGTTTTTTTTACATACTACAGAGTCCTAAAAGTCATCACGTTTCGTTAAAAAAGAGGATACGACCTCCGAATTGAACGAAAGATTTTTACCAAAGTCGGTCCGGAATGGGGGCGCTCTGACCATCGCTCCTCAAGTTTCCCTTCCGATATCTTTCAGTTTATATATTTTTTTACATACTAGAGAGTCCTATAAGTCACCACGATTCGTTAAAAAAGAGAATAAAACCTTCGAAATGGACGAATGATTTTGTAGCAAAGTCGGTCCAGAATGGTTCGCTCCGACCACCGCTCTTCAAGTTTCCCTTCCGATATCTTTCGGTTCATATTTTTTTTACATACTAGAGAGTCCTAAAAGTCATCACGATTCGCTAAAAAATTGGATAAGACCTTCGAATTGAACGAAAGATTTTTACCAATGTCGGTCCGGAATGGGGTCGCTCTGACCACCGCTCATCAAGTTTCCCTTCTGATATCTTTCGGTTTATATTTTTTTACACATACTAAAGAGTCCTAAAAGTCACCGCGATTCGCCGAAAAAGAGAATACGACCTTTGAATAGGACGAATGATTTTTTACCAAAGTCGGTCCGGAATGGGGTCGCTCTGACCACCGCTCCTCAAGATTCCCTTCCGATATCTTTCGGTTTCTGTTTTTTTTACATACTACAGAGTCCTAAAAGTCATCACGATTCGTTAAAAAAGAGGATACGACCTCCGAATTGAACGAAAGATTTTTACCAAAGTCGGTCCGGAACGGGGTCGCTCTGACCATCGCTCCTCAAGTTTCCCTTCCGATATCTTTCAGTTTATATTTTTTTTTACATACTAGAGAGTACTAGAAGTCATCACGATTCGGTAAAAAAGAGGATACGACCTTCGAATTGAACGAAAGATTTTTACCATAGTCGGTCCAGAATGGGGTCGCTCCGACCACCGCTCCTCAAGTTTGCCTTCAGATATATTTCAGTTTATATTTTTTTTTACATACTAGAGAGTCCTAAAAGCTATCACGATTCGTTAAAAAAGAGGATACGACCTTCGAATTGAACGAAAGATTTTTACCAAAGTCGGTCGGGAATGGGATCGCTCTGACCACCGCTCCACAAGTTTCCCTTCTGATATCTTTCAGTTTATATTTTTTTTTACATACTAGAGAGTCCTAAAAGTCACCACGATTCGTTGAAAAAGAGGATACGACCTTCGACATGGACGAATGATTTTTTAGCAAAGTCTGTCCGGAATGGGGTCGCTCTGACCATCGCTGCTCAAGTTTCCCTTCCGATATCTTTCAGTTTATATTTTTTTTTACATACTAGAGAGTACTAGAAGTAATCACCATTCGTTCAAAAAGAGGATACGACCTTCGAATTGAACGAAAGATTTTTACCATAGTCGGTCCAGAATGGGGTCGCTCCGACCACCGCTCTTCAAGTTTCCCTTCCGATATTTTTGGTTACTATTTTTCTTCACATACTAGAGAGTCCTAAAATTCATCACGATTAGTTAAAAAAGAGGATACGACCTTCGAATTGAACGAAAGTTTTTACCAAAGTCGGTCCGGAATGGGGTCGCTCTGACCACCGCTCCTCAAGTTTCTCTTCCGATATCTTTCGGTTTATATATTTTTTTACATACTATAGAGTCCTAAAAGTCATCACGATTCGTTAAAAAAGAGGATACGACCTCCGAATTGAACGTAAGATTTTTACCAATGTCGGTCCGGAATGGGGACGCTCTGACCACCGCTCCTCAAGTTTCCCTTCTCATATCTTTCGGTTTATATTTTTTTACACATACTACAGAGTCCTAAAAGTCACCACGATTCGCCGAAAAAGAGAATAGGAACTTTGAATTCGGACGAATGATTTTTTAACAAAGTCGGTCCAGAATAGGGTAGCTCCGACCACCGCTCTTCAAGTTTCCCTTCCGATATTTTTCGGTTTCTATTTTTCTTCACATACTAGAGAGTCCTAAAAGTCATCACGATTCGTTAAAAAAGAGGATACGACCTACGAATTGAACGAAAGTTTTTACCAATGTCGGTCCGGAATGGGGTCGCTCTGACCATCGCTCCTCAAGTTTCCCTTCCGATATCTTTCGGTTTCTATTGTTCTTCACATACAAGATAGTCCCAAAAGTCATCACAATTCGTTAAAAAAGAGGATACGACCTTCGAATTGAACGAAAGCTTTTTACCAAAGTCGGTCCGGAATGGGGTCCGCTCTGACCACCGCTCCTCAAGATTCCCTTCCGATATCTTTCGGTTTCTGTTTTTTTTACATACTACAGAGTCCTCAAAGTCATCACGATTCGTTAAAAAAGAGGATACGACCTCCGAATTGAACGAAAGATTTTTACCAAAGTCGGTCCGGAATGGGGGCGCTCTGACCATCGCTCCTCAAGTTTCCCTTCTGATATCTTCCGGTTTATATTTTTTTTCACATACTAAAGAGTCCTAAAAGTCACCACGATTCGCCAAAAAGAGAATACGACCTTGGAATTGGACGAATGATTTTTTAGCAAAGTCGATCCAGAATGGGGTCGCTCCGACCACCGCTCCTCAAGTTTCCCTTCCGATATCTTTCGGTTTCTGTTTTTTTTACATACTACAGAGTCCTAAAAGTCATCACGATTCGTTAAAAAAGAGGATACGACCTCCGAATTCAACGAAAGATTTTACCAAAGTCGGTCCGGAATGGGGGCGCTCTGACCATCGCTCCTCAAGTTTCCCTTCCGATATCTTTCAGTTTATATATTTTTTTACATACTAGAGAGTCCTAAAAGTCATCACGATTCGTTAAAAAAGAGGATACGACCTTCGAATTGAACGAAAGATTTTTACCAAAGTCGGTCCGGAATGGGGTCGCTCTGACCACCGCTCCTCAAGATTCCCTTCCGATATCTTTCGGTTTCTGTTTTTTTTACATACTACAGAGTCCTAAAAGTCATCACGATTCGTTAAAAAAGAGGATACGACCTCCGAATTCAACGAAAGATTTTACCAAAGTCGGTCCGGAATGGGGGCGCTCTGACCATCGCTCCTCAAGTTTCCCTTCTGATATCTTTCGGTTTATATTTTTTTACACATACTACAGAGTCCTAAAAGTCACCACGATTCGCCGAAAAAGAGAATAGGAACTTTGAATTGGACGAATGATTTTTTAGCAAAGTCGGTCCAGGATGGGGTCGCTCTGACCACCGCTCCTCAAGTTTCCCTTTAGATATCTTTCGGTTTATATTTTTTTACACATACTAAAGAGTCCTAAAAGTCACCACGATTCGCCTAAAAGAGAATACGACCATGGAATTGGACGAATGATTTTTTAGCAAAGTCGATCCAGAATGGGGTCGCTCCGACCACCGCTCTTCAAGTTTCCCTTCCGATATTTTTCGGTTCCTCTTTTTCTTCACATACTAGAGAGTCTTAAAAGTCATCACTATTCGTTAAAAAAGAGGATACGACCTTCGAATTGAACGAAAGATTTTTACCAAAGTCTGTCCGGAATGGGGTAGCTCTGACCACTGCTCTTCAAGTTTCCCTTCCGATATCTTTCAGTTTATATATTTTTTTACATACTAGAGAGTCCTAAAAGTCATCACGATTCGTTAAAAAAGAGGATACGACCTTCGAATTGAACGAAAGATTTTTACCATGGTCGGTCCAGAATGGGGTCGCTCCGACCATCGCTCCTCAAGTTTCCCTTCTGATATATTTCGGTTTATATTTTTTTACACATACTAAAGAGTCCTAAAAGTCACCGCGATTCGCCGAAAAAGAGAATACGACCTTTGAATAGGACGAATGATTTTTAGCACAGTCGGTCCGGAATGGGGTCGCTCTGACCACCGCTCTTCAAGTTTCCCTTCCGATATCTTTCGGTTTCTGTTTTTTTTACATACTACAGAGTCCTACAAGTCATCACGATTCGTTAAAAAAGAGGATACGACCTTCGAATTGAACGAAAGATTTTTACCAATGTCGGTCCGGAATGGGGGCGCTCTGACCATCGCTCCTTAAGTTTCTCTTTCGATATCTTTCGGTTTATATTTTTTTTACATACTAGAGAGTCCTAAAAGTCATCACGATTCGTCAATAAAGACGACACGACCTTCGAATTGGACGAATGATTTTTTACCAAAGTCGGTCCAGAATGGGGTCGCTCCGACCACCGCTCTTCAAGTTTCCCTTCCGATATTTTTGGTTACTATTTTTCTTCACATACTAGAGAGTCCTAAAATTCATCACGATTAGTTAAAAAAGAGGATACGACCTTCGAATTGAACGAAAGATTTTTACCAAAGTCGGTCCGGAATGGGGTCGCTCTGACCACCGCTCCTCAAGTTTCTCTTCCGATATCTTTCGGTTTATATATTTTTTTACATACTATAGAGTCCTAAAAGTCATCACGATTCGTTAAAAAAGAGGATACGACCTCCGAATTGAACGAAAGATTTTTACCAATGTCGGTCCGGAATGGGGACGCTCTGACCACCGCTCCTCAAGTTTCCCTTCTCATATCTTTCGGTTTATATTTTTTTACACATACTACAGAGTTCTAAAAGTCACCACGATTCGCCGAAAAAGAGAATAGGAACTTTGAATTCGGACGAATGATTTTTTAGCAAAGTCGGTCCAGAATAGGGTCGCTCCGACCACCGCTCTTCAAGTTTCCCTTCCGATATTTTTCGGTTTCTATTTTTCTTCACATACTAGAGAGTCCTAAAAGTCATCACGATTCGTTAAAAAAGAGGATACGACCTACGAATTGAACGAAAGTTTTTACCAATGTCGGTCCGGAATGGGGTCGCTCTGACCATCGCTCCTCAAGTTTCCCTTCCGATATCTTTCAGTTTATATTTTTTTTTACATACTAGAGAGTCCTAAAAGTCATCACGATTCGTTGAAAAAGAGGATACGACCTTCGAATTAAACGAAAGATTTTTACCATAGTCGGTCCAGAATAGGGTCGCTCCGACCACCGCTCCTCAAGTTTCCCTTCCGATATCTTTCAGTTTATATTTTTTTTTACATACTATAGAGTCCTAAAAGTCATCACGATTCGTTAAAAAAGAGGATACGACCTTCGAATTGAACGAAAGATTTTTACCAATGTCGGTCCGGAATGGGGGCGCTCTGACCATCGCTCCTTAAGTTTCTCTTTCGATATCTTTCGGTTTATATTTTTTTTACATACTAGAGAGTCCTAAAAGTCATCACGATTCGTCAATAAAGACGACACGACCTTCGAATTGGACGAATGATTTTTTACCAAAGTCGGTCCAGAATGGGGTCGCTCCGACCACCGCTCTTCAAGTTTCCCTTCCGATATTTTTGGTTACTATTTTTCTTCACATACTAGAGAGTCCTAAAATTCATCACGATTAGTTAAAAAAGAGGATACGACCTTCGAATTGAACGAAAGATTTTTACCAAAGTCGGTCCGGAATGGGGTCGCTCTGACCACCGCTCCTCAAGTTTCTCTTCCGATATCTTTCGGTTTATATATTTTTTTACATACTATAGAGTCCTAAAAGTCATCACGATTCGTTAAAAAAGAGGATACGACCTCCGAATTGAACGAAAGATTTTTACCAATGTCGGTCCGGAATGGGGACGCTCTGACCACCGCTCCTCAAGTTTCCCTTCTCATATCTTTCGGTTTATATTTTTTTACACATACTACAGAGTTCTAAAAGTCACCACGATTCGCCGAAAAAGAGAATAGGAACTTTGAATTCGGACGAATGATTTTTTAGCAAAGTCGCTCCAGAATAGGGTCGCTCCGAGCACCGCTCTTCAAGTTTCCCTTCCGATATTTTTCGGTTTCTATTTTTCTTCACATACTAGAGAGTCCTAAAAGTCATCACGATTCGTTAAAAAAGAGGATACAACCTACGAATTGAACGAAAGTTTTTACCAATGTCGGTCCGGAATGGGGTCGCTCTGACCATCGCTCCTCAAGTTTCCCTTCCGATATCTTTCAGTTTATATTTTTTTTTACATACTAGAGAGTCCTAAAAGTCATCACGATTCGTTGAAAAAGAGGATACGACCTTCGAATTAAACAAAAGATTTTTACCATAGTCGGTCCAGAATAGGGTCGCTCCGACCACAGCTCCTCAAGTTTCCCTTCCGATATCTTTCAGTTTATATTTTTATTTACATACTATAGAGTCCTAAAAGTCATCACGATTCGTTAAAAAAGAGGATACGACCTTCGAATTGAACGAAAGATTTTTACCAATGTCGGTCCGGAATGGGGTCGCTCTGACCACCGCTCCTCAAGTTTACCTTCCGATACCTTTCGGTTTCTATTGTTCTTCACATACTAGATAGTCCCAAAAGTCATCACAATTCGTTAAAAAAGAGGATACGACCTTCGAATTGAACGAAAGCTTTTTACCAAAGTCGGTCCGGAATGGGGTCGCTCTGACCACCGCTCCTCAAGTTTCCCTTCTCATATCTTCCGGTTTATATTTTTTTTCACATACTAAAGAGTCCTAAAAGTCACCACGATTCGCCAAAAAGAGAATACGACCTTGGAATTGGACGAATGATTTTTTAGCAAAGTCGATCCAGAATGGGGTCGCTCCGACCACCGCTCCTCAAGTTTCCCTTCCGATATCTTTCGGTTTCTGTTTTTTTTACATACTACAGAGTCCTAAAAGTCATCACGATTCGTTAAAAAAGAGGATACGACCTCCGAATTCAACGAAAGATTTTACCAAAGTCGGTCCGGAATGGGGGCGCTCTGACCATCGCTCCTCAAGTTTCCCTTCCGATATCTTTCAGTTTATATATTTTTTTACATACTAGAGAGTCCTAAAAGTCATCACGATTCGTTAAAAAAGAGGATACGACCTTCGAATTGAACGAAAGATTTTTACCAAAGTCGGTCCGGAATGGGGTCGCTCTGACCACCGCTCCTCAAGATTCCCTTGCGATATCTTTCGGTTTCTGTTTTTTTTACATACTACAGAGTCCTAAAAGTCATCACGATTCGTTAAAAAAGAGGATACGACCTCCGAATTGAACGAAAGATTTTTACCAAAGTCGGTCCGGAATGGGGTCGCTCTGACCACCGCTCCTCAAGTTTCCCTTCAGATATCTTTCGGTTTATATTTTTTTACACATACTAAAGAGTCCTAAAAGTCACCACGATTCGCCTAAAAGAGAATACGACCATGGAATTGGACGAATGATTTTTTAGCAAAGTCGATCCAGAATGGGGTCGCTCCGACCACCGCTCTTCAAGTTTCCCTTCCGATATTTTTCGGTTCCTATTTTTCTTCACATACTAGAGAGTCTTAAAAGTCATCACTATTCGTTAAAAAAGAGGATACGACCTTCGAATTGAACGAAAGATTTTTACCAACGTCGGTCCGGAATGGGGTCGCTCTGACCACCGCTCCTCAAGTTTACCTTCTGATATCTTTCGGTTTATATATTTTTACACATACTATAGAGTCCTAAAAGTCACCACGATTCGCCAAAAAAGAGAATACGAACTTTGAATTGGACGAATGATTTTTTAGCAAAGTCGGTCCAGAATGGGGTCGCTCTGTCCATCGCTCCTCAAGTTTTTCTTCCGATATCTTTTGGTTTATATTTTTTTTTACATACTAAAGAGTCCTAAAAGTCATCACAATTCGTCAATAAAGACTACACGACCTTCGAATGGGACGAATGATTTTTTACCAAAGTCGGTCCAGAATGGGGTCGCTCTGACCATCGCTCCTCAAGTTTATCTTCCGATATCTTTCGGTTTATATTTTTTTTTACATACTATAGAGTCCTAAAAGTCATCACGATTCGTTAAAAAAGAGGATACGACCTTCGAATTGAACGAAAGATTTTTACCAATGTCGGTCCGGAATGGGGTCGCTCTGACCACCGCTCCTCAAGTTTCCCTTCTGATATCTTTCGGTTCATATTTTTTTACATATACTAAAGAGTCCTAAAAGTCACCACGATTCGCCAAAAAGAGAATACGACCTTGGAATTGGACGAATGATTTTTTAGCAAAGTCGATCCAGAATGGGGTCGCTCCGACCACCGCTCTTCAAGTTTCCCTTCCGAAATTTTTCGGTTCCTATTTTTCTTCACATACTAGAGAGTCCTAAAAGTCATCACGATTCGTTAAAAAAGAGGATACGACCTTCGAATTGAACGAAAGATTTTTACCAATGTCGGTCCGGAATGGGGGCGCTCTGACCATCGCTCCTCAAGTTTCCCTTCCGATATCTTTCAGTTTATATATTTTTTTACATACTAGAGAGTCCTAAAAGTCATCACGATTGGTTAAAAAAGAGGATACGACCTTCGAATTGAACGAAAGATTTTTACCATAGTCGGTCCAGAATGGGGTCACTCCGACCACCGCTCCTCAAGTTTCCCTTCCGATATCTTTCAGTTAAAATTTTTTTTACATACTAGAGAGTCCTATAAGTCACCACGATTCGTTAAAAAAGAGGATACGCCCTCCGAATTGAACGAAAGATTTTTACCAATGTCGGTCCGGAATGGGGGCGCTCTGACCATCGCTCCTCAAGTTTCCCTTCCGATATCTTTCAGTTTATATATTTTTTTACATACTAGAGAGTCCTAAAAGTCATCACGATTCGTTAAAAAAGAGGATACGACCTTCGAATTGAACGAAAGATTTTTACCAATGTCGGTCCGGAATGGGGTCGCTCTGACCACCGCTCCTCAAGTTTCCCTTCTGATATCTTTCGGTTTATATTTTTTTACACATACTAAAGAGTCCTAAAAGTCACCACGATTCGTTAAAAAAGAGGATACGCCCTTCGAAATGGACGAATGATTTTTTAGCAAAGTCGGTCCAGAATGGTTCGCTCCGACCACCGCTCTTCAAGTTTCACTTCCGATATCTTTAGGTTTATATTTTTTTTTACAAACTAGAGAGTCCTAAAAGTCATCACGATTCGTTAAAAAAGAGGATACGACCTTCGAATTGAACGAAAGATTTTACCAATGTCGGTCCGGAATGGGGTCGCTCTGACCACCGCTCCTCAAGTTTCCCTTCTGATATCTTTCGGTTTATATTTTTTTACATATACTAAAGAGTGTTAAAAGTCACCACGATTTGCCAAAAAAGAGAATACGAACTTTGAATTGGACGAATGATTTTTTAGCAAAGTCGGTCCAGAATGGTTCGCTCCGACCACCGCTCCTCAAGTTTCTCTTCCGATATCTTTCGGTTTATATTTTTTTTTACATACTATAGAGTCCTAAAAGTCATCACGATTCGTTAAAAAAGAGGATACGACCTCCGAATTCAACGAAAGATTTTTACCAAAGTCGGTCCGGAATGGGGGCGCTCTGACCATCGCTCCTCAAGTTTCCCTTCCGATATCTTTCAGTTTATATATTTTTTTACATACTAGAGAGTCCTAAAAGTCATCACGATTCGTTAAAAAAGAGGATACGACCTTCGAATTGAACGAAAGATTTTTACCAAAGTCGGTCCGGAATGGGGTCGCTCTGACCACCGCTCCTCAAGTTTACCTTCCGATATCTTTCGGTTTCGGTTTTTTTTACATACTACAGAGTCCTAAAAGTCATCACGTTTCGTTAAAAAAGAGGATACGACCTTCGAATTGAACGAAAGATTTTTACCAAAGTCGGTCCGGAATGGGGTCGCTCTGACCACCGCTCCTCAAGATTCCCTTCCGATATCTTTCGGTTTCTGTTTTTTTTACATACTACAGAGTCCTAAAAGTCATCACGATTCGTTAAAAAAGAGGATACGACCTCCGAATTGAACGAAAGATTTTTACCAAAGTCGGTCCGGAATGGGGGCGCTCTGACCATCGCTCCTCAAGTTTCCCTTCTGATATCTTTCGGTTTATATTTTTTTACACATACTACAGAGTCCTAAAAGTCACCACGATTCGCCGAAAAAGAGAATAGGAACTTTGAATTGGACGAATGATTTTTTAGCAAAGTCGGTCCAGGATGGGGTCGCTCTGACCATCGCTCCTCAAGTTTTTCTTCCGATATCTTTCGGTTTATATATTTTTTTACATACTATGGAGTCCTAACAGTCATCACGATTCGTTAAAAAAGAGGATACGACCTCCGAATTGAACGAAAGATTTTTACCAATGTCGGTCCGGAATGGGGTCGCTCTGACCACCGCTCCTCAAGTTTCCCTTTAGATATCTTTCGGTTTATATTTTTTTACACATACTAAAGAGTCCTAAAAGTCACCACGATTCGCCTAAAAGAGAATACGACCATGGAATTGGACGAATGATTTTTTAGCAAAGTCGATCCAGAATGGGGTCGCTCCGACCACCGCTCTTCAAGTTTCCCTTCCGATATTTTTCGGTTCCTCTTTTTCTTCACATACTAGAGAGTCTTAAAAGTCATCACTATTCGTTAAAAAAGAGGATACGACCTTCGAATTGAACGAAAGATTTTTACCAAAGTCTGTCCGGAATGGGGTAGCTCTGACCACTGCTCTTCAAGTTTCCCTTCCGATATCTTTCAGTTTATATATTTTTTTACATACTAGAGAGTCCTAAAAGTCATCACGATTCGTTAAAAAAGAGGATACGACCTTCGAATTGAACGAAAGATTTTTACCATGGTCGGTCCAGAATGGGGTCGCTCCGACCATCGCTCCTCAAGTTTCCCTTCTGATATATTTCGGTTTATATTTTTTTACACATACTAAAGAGTCCTAAAAGTCACCGCGATTCGCCGAAAAAGAGAATACGACCTTTGAATAGGACGAATGATTTTTAGCACAGTCGGTCCGGAATGGGGTCGCTCTGACCACCGCTCTTCAAGTTTCCCTTCCGATATCTTTCGGTTTCTGTTTTTTTTACATACTACAGAGTCCTACAAGTCATCACGATTCGTTAAAAAAGAGGATACGACCTTCGAATTGAACGAAAGATTTTTACCAATGTCGGTCCGGAATGGGGGCGCTCTGACCATCGCTCCTTAAGTTTCTCTTTCGATATCTTTCGGTTTATATTTTTTTTACATACTAGAGAGTCCTAAAAGTCATCACGATTCGTCAATAAAGACGACACGACCTTCGAATTGGACGAATGATTTTTTACCAAAGTCGGTCCAGAATGGGGTCGCTCCGACCACCGCTCTTCAAGTTTCCCTTCCGATATTTTTGGTTACTATTTTTCTTCACATACTAGAGAGTCCTAAAATTCATCACGATTAGTTAAAAAAGAGGATACGACCTTCGAATTGAACGAAAGATTTTTACCAAAGTCGGTCCGGAATGGGGTCGCTCTGACCACCGCTCCTCAAGTTTCTCTTCCGATATCTTTCGGTTTATATATTTTTTTACATACTATAGAGTCCTAAAAGTCATCACGATTCGTTAAAAAAGAGGATACGACCTCCGAATTGAACGAAAGATTTTTACCAATGTCGGTCCGGAATGGGGACGCTCTGACCACCGCTCCTCAAGTTTCCCTTCTCATATCTTTCGGTTTATATTTTTTTACACATACTACAGAGTTCTAAAAGTCACCACGATTCGCCGAAAAAGAGAATAGGAACTTTGAATTCGGACGAATGATTTTTTAGCAAAGTCGGTCCAGAATAGGGTCGCTCCGACCACCGCTCTTCAAGTTTCCCTTCCGATATTTTTCGGTTTCTATTTTTCTTCACATACTAGAGAGTCCTAAAAGTCATCACGATTCGTTAAAAAAGAGGATACGACCTACGAATTGAACGAAAGTTTTTACCAATGTCGGTCCGGAATGGGGTCGCTCTGACCATCGCTCCTCAAGTTTCCCTTCCGATATCTTTCAGTTTATATTTTTTTTTACATACTAGAGAGTCCTAAAAGTCATCACGATTCGTTGAAAAAGAGGATACGACCTTCGAATTAAACGAAATATTTTTACCATAGTCGGTCCAGAATAGGGTCGCTCCGACCACCGCTCCTCAAGTTTCCCTTCCGATATCTTTCAGTTTATATTTTTTTTTACATACTATAGAGTCCTAAAAGTCATCACGATTCGTTAAAAAAGAGGATACGACCTTCGAATTGAACGAAAGATTTTTACCAATGTCGGTCCGGAATGGGGGCGCTCTGACCATCGCTCCTTAAGTTTCTCTTTCGATATCTTTCGGTTTATATTTTTTTTACATACTAGAGAGTCCTAAAAGTCATCACGATTCGTCAATAAAGACGACACGACCTTCGAATTGGACGAATGATTTTTTACCAAAGTCGGTCCAGAATGGGGTCGCTCCGACCACCGCTCTTCAAGTTTCCCTTCCGATATTTTTGGTTACTATTTTTCTTCATATACTAGAGAGTCCTAAAATTCATCACGATTAGTTAAAAAAGAGGATACGACCTTCGAATTGAACGAAAGATTTTTACCAAAGTCGGTCCGGAATGGGGTCGCTCTGACCACCGCTCCTCAAGTTTCTCTTCCGATATCTTTCGGTTTATATATTTTTTTACATACTATAGAGTCCTAAAAGTCATCACGATTCGTTAAAAAAGAGGATACGACCTCCGAATTGAACGAAAGATTTTTACCAATGTCGGTCCGGAATGGGGACGCTCTGACCACCGCTCCTCAAGTTTCCCTTCTCATATCTTTCGGTTTATATTTTTTTACACATACTACAGAGTTCTAAAAGTCACCACGATTCGCCGAAAAAGAGAATAGGAACTTTGAATTCGGACGAATGATTTTTTAGCAAAGTCGGTCCAGAATAGGGTCGCTCCGACCACCGCTCTTCAAGTTTCCCTTCCGATATTTTTCGGTTTCTATTTTTCTTCACATACTAGAGAGTCCTAAAAGTCATCACGATTCGTTAAAAAAGAGGATACGACCTACGAATTGAACGAAAGTTTTTACCAATGTCGGTCCGGAATGGGGTCGCTCTGACCATCGCTCCTCAAGTTTCCCTTCCGATATCTTTCAGTTTATATTTTTTTTTACATACTAGAGAGTCCTAAAAGTCATCACGATTCGTTGAAAAAGAGGATACGACCTTCGAATTAAACGAAAGATTTTTACCATAGTCGGTCCAGAATAGGGTCGCTCCGACCACCGCTCCTCAAGTTTCCCTTCCGATATCTTTCAGTTTATATTTTTTTTTACATACTATAGAGTCCTAAAAGTCATCACGATTCGTTAAAAAAGAGGATACGACCTTCGAATTGAACGAAAGATTTTTACCAATGTCGGTCCGGAATGGGGTCGCTCTGACCACCGCTCCTCAAGTTTACCTTCCGATACCTTTCGGTTTCTATTGTTCTTCACATACTAGATAGTCCCAAAAGTCATAACAATTCGTCAAAAAAGAGGATACGACCTTCGAATTGAACGAAAGATTTTTACCAATGTCGGTCCGGAATGGGGGCGCTCTGACCATCGCTCCTTAAGTTTCTCTTTCGATATCTTTCGGTTTATATTTTTTTTACATACTAGAGAGTCCTAAAAGTCATCACGATTCGTCAATAAAGACGACACGACCTTCGAATTGGACGAATGATTTTTTACCAAAGTCGGTCCAGAATGGGGTCGCTCCGACCACCGCTCTTCAAGTTTCCCTTCCGATTTTTTTGGTTACTATTTTTCTTCACATACTAGAGAGTCCTAAAATTCATCACGATTAGTTAAAAAAGAGGATACGACCTTCGAATTGAACGAAAGATTTTTACCAAAGTCGGTCCGGAATGGGGTCGCTCTGACCACCGCTCCTCAAGTTTCTCTTCCGATATCTTTCGGTTTATATATTTTTTTACATACTATAGAGTCCTAAAAGTCATCACGATTCGTTAAAAAAGAGGATACGACCTCCGAATTGAACGAAAGATTTTTACCAATGTCGGTCCAGAATGGGGACGCTCTGACCACCGCTCCTCAAGTTTCCCTTCTCATATCTTTCGGTTTATATTTTTTTACACATACTACAGAGTCCTAAAAGTCACCACGATTCGCCGAAAAAGAGAATAGGAACTTTGAATTCGGACGAATGATTTTTTAGCAAAGTCGGTCCAGAATAGGGTCGCTCCGAGCACCGCTCTTCAAGTTTCCCTTCCGATATTTTTCGGTTTCTATTTTTCTTCACATACTAGAGAGTCCTAAAAGTCATCACGATTCGTTAAAAAAGAGGATACAACCTACGAATTGAACGAAAGTTTTTACCAATGTCGGTCCGGAATGGGGTCGCTCTGACCATCGCTCCTCAAGTTTCCCTTCCGATATCTTTCAGTTTATATTTTTTTTTACATACTAGAGAGTCCTAAAAGTCATCACGATTCGTTGAAAAAGAGGATACGACCTTCGAATTAAACAAAAGATTTTTACCATAGTCGGTCCAGAATAGGGTCGCTCCGACCACAGCTCCTCAAGTTTCCCTTCCGATATCTTTCAGTTTATATTTTTTTTTACATACTATAGAGTCCTAAAAGTCATCACGATTCGTTAAAAAAGAGGATACGACCTTCGAATTGAACGAAAGATTTTTACCAATGTCGGTCCGGAATGGGGTCGCTCTGACCACCGCTCCTCAAGTTTACCTTCCGATACCTTTCGGTTTCTATTGTTCTTCACATACTAGATAGTCCCAAAAGTCATCACAATTCGTTAAAAAAGAGGATACGACCTTCGAATTGAACGAAAGCTTTTTACCAAAGTCGGTCCGGAATGGGGTCGCTCTGACCACCGCTCCTCAAGTTTCCCTTCTCATATCTTCCGGTTTATATTTTTTTTCACATACTAAAGAGTCCTAAAAGTCACCACGATTCGCCAAAAAGAGAATACGACCTTGGAATTGGACGAATGATTTTTTAGCAAAGTCGATCCAGAATGGGGTCGCTCCGACCACCGCTCCTCAAGTTTCCCTTCCGATATCTTTCGGTTTCTGTTTTTTTTACATACTACAGAGTCCTAAAAGTCATCACGATTCGTTAAAAAAGAGGATACGACCTCCGAATTCAACGAAAGATTTTACCAAAGTCGGTCCGGAATGGGGGCGCTCTGACCATCGCTCCTCAAGTTTCCCTTCCGATATCTTTCAGTTTATATATTTTTTTACATACTAGAGAGTCCTAAAAGTCATCACGATTCGTTAAAAAAGAGGATACGACCTTCGAATTGAACGAAAGATTTTTACCAAAGTCGGTCCGGAATGGGGTCGCTCTGACCACCGCTCCTCAAGATTCCCTTGCGATATCTTTCGGTTTCTGTTTTTTTTACATACTACAGAGTCCTAAAAGTCATCACGATTCGTTAAAAAAGAGGATACGACCTCCGAATTGAACGAAAGATTTTTACCAAAGTCGGTCCGGAATGGGGTCGCTCTGACCACCGCTCCTCAAGTTTCCCTTCAGATATCTTTCGGTTTATATTTTTTTACACATACTAAAGAGTCCTAAAAGTCACCACGATTCGCCTAAAAGAGAATACGACCATGGAATTGGACGAATGATTTTTTAGCAAAGTCGATCCAGAATGGGGTCGCTCCGACCACCGCTCTTCAAGTTTCCCTTCCGATATTTTTCGGTTCCTATTTTTCTTCACATACTAGAGAGTCTTAAAAGTCATCACTATTCGTTAAAAAAGAGGATACGACCTTCGAATTGAACGAAAGATTTTTACCAACGTCGGTCCGGAATGGGGTCGCTCTGACCACCGCTCCTCAAGTTTACCTTCTGATATCTTTCGGTTTATATATTTTTACACATACTATAGAGTCCTAAAAGTCACCACGATTCGCCAAAAAAGAGAATACGAACTTTGAATTGGACGAATGATTTTTTAGCAAAGTCGGTCCAGAATGGGGTCGCTCTGTCCATCGCTCCTCAAGTTTTTCTTCCGATATCTTTTGGTTTATATTTTTTTTTACATACTAAAGAGTCCTAAAAGTCATCACAATTCGTCAATAAAGACTACACGACCTTCGAATGGGACGAATGATTTTTTACCAAAGTCGGTCCAGAATGGGGTCGCTCTGACCATCGCTCCTCAAGTTTATCTTCCGATATCTTTCGGTTTATATTTTTTTTTACATACTATAGAGTCCTAAAAGTCATCACGATTCGTTAAAAAAGAGGATACGACCTTCGAATTGAACGAAAGATTTTTACCAATGTCGGTCCGGAATGGGGTCGCTCTGACCACCGCTCCTCAAGTTTCCCTTCTGATATCTTTCGGTTCATATTTTTTTACATATACTAAAGAGTCCTAAAAGTCACCACGATTCGCCAAAAAGAGAATACGACCTTGGAATTGGACGAATGATTTTTTAGCAAAGTCGATCCAGAATGGGGTCGCTCCGACCACCGCTCTTCAAGTTTCCCTTCCGAAATTTTTCGGTTCCTATTTTTCTTCACATACTAGAGAGTCCTAAAAGTCATCACGATTCGTTAAAAAAGAGGATACGACCTTCGAATTGAACGAAAGATTTTTACCAAAGTCGGTCCGGAATGGGGTCGCTCTGACCACCGCTCCTCAAGTTTCCCTTCCGATATCTTTCGGTTTCTGTTTTTTTTACATACTACAGAGTCCTAAAAGTCATCACGATTCGTTAAAAAAGAGGATACGACCTCCGAATTGAACGAAAGATTTTTACCAATGTCGGTCCGGAATGGGGGCGCTCTGACCATCGCTCCTCAAGTTTCCCTTCCGATATCTTTCAGTTTATATATTTTTTTACATACTAGAGAGTCCTAAAAGTCATCACGATTGGTTAAAAAAGAGGATACGACCTTCGAATTGAACGAAAGATTTTTACCATAGTCGGTCCAGAATGGGGTCACTCCGACCACCGCTCCTCAAGTTTCCCTTCCGATATCTTTCAGTTAAAATTTTTTTTACATACTAGAGAGTCCTATAAGTCACCACGATTCGTTAAAAAAGAGGATACGCCCTCCGAATTGAACGAAAGATTTTTACCAATGTCGGTCCGGAATGGGGGCGCTCTGACCATCGCTCCTCAAGTTTCCCTTCCGATATCTTTCAGTTTATATATTTTTTTACATACTAGAGAGTCCTAAAAGTCATCACGATTCGTTAAAAAAGAGGATACGACCTTCGAATTGAACGAAAGATTTTTACCAATGTCGGTCCGGAATGGGGTCGCTCTGACCACCGCTCCTCAAGTTTCCCTTCTGATATCTTTCGGTTTATATTTTTTTACACATACTAAAGAGTCCTAAAAGTCACCACGATTCGTTAAAAAAGAGGATACGCCCTTCGAAATGGACGAATGATTTTTTAGCAAAGTCGGTCCAGAATGGTTCGCTCCGACCACCGCTCTTCAAGTTTCACTTCCGATATCTTTAGGTTTATATTTTTTTTTACAAACTAGAGAGTCCTAAAAGTCATCACGATTCGTTAAAAAAGAGGATACGACCTTCGAATTGAACGAAAGATTTTACCAATGTCGGTCCGGAATGGGGTCGCTCTGACCACCGCTCCTCAAGTTTCCCTTCTGATATCTTTCGGTTTATATTTTTTTACATATACTAAAGAGTGTTAAAAGTCACCACGATTTGCCAAAAAAGAGAATACGAACTTTGAATTGGACGAATGATTTTTTAGCAAAGTCGGTCCAGAATGGTTCGCTCCGACCACCGCTCCTCAAGTTTCTCTTCCGATATCTTTCGGTTTATATTTTTTTTTACATACTATAGAGTCCTAAAAGTCATCACGATTCGTTAAAAAAGAGGATACGACCTTCGAATTGAACGAAAGATTTTTACCAAAGTCGGTCCGGAATGGGGTCGCTCTGACCACCGCTCCTCAAGTTTCCCTTCTCATATCTTCCGGTTTATATTTTTTTTCACATACTAAAGAGTCCTAAAAGTCACCACGATTCGCCAAAAAGAGAATACTACCTTGGAATTGGACGAATGATTTTTTAGCAAAGTCGATCCAGAATGGGGTCGCTCCGACCACCGCTCTTCAAGTTTCCCTTCCGATATTTTTCGGTTCCTATTTTTCTTCACATACTAGAGAGTCCTAAAAGTCATCACGATTCGTTAAAAAAGAGGATACGACCTTCGAATTGAACGAAAGATTTTTACCAAAGTCGGTCCGGAATGGGGTCGCTCTGACCACCGCTCCTCAAGTTTCCCTTCCGATATCTTTCGGTTTCTGTTTTTTTTACATACTACAGAGTCCTAAAAGTCATCACGATTCGTTAAAAAAGAGGATACGACCTCCGAATTGAACGAAAGATTTTTACCAAAGTCTGTCCGGAATGGGGTCGCTCTGACCACTGCTCTTCAAGTTTCCCTTCCGATATCTTTCAGTTTATATATTTTTTTACATACTAGAGAGTCCTAAAAGTCATCACGATTCGTTAAAAAAGAGGATACGACCTTCGAATTGAACGAAAGATTTTTACCATAGTCGGTCCAGAATGGGGTCGCTCCGACAATAGCTCCTCAAGTTTCCCTTCTGACATATTTCGGTTTATATTTTTTTACACATACTAAAGAGTCCTAAAAGTCACCGCGATTCGCCGAAAAAGAGAATACGACCTTTGAATAAGACGAATGATTTTTAGCACAGTCGGTCCGGAATGGGGTCGCTCTGACCACCGCTCTTCAAGTTTCCCTTCCGATATCTTTCGGTTTCTGTTTTTTTTACATACTACAGAGTCCTAAAAGTCATCACCATTCGTTAAATAGAGGATACGACCTCCGAATTGAACGAAAGATTTTTACCAATGTCGGTCCGGAATGGGGGCGCTCTGACCATCGCTCCTCAAGTTTCCCTTCCGATATCTTTCAGTTTATATATTTTTTTACATACTAGAGAGTCCTAAAAGTCATCACGATTGGTTAAAAAAGAGGATACGACCTTCGAATTGAACGAAAGATTTTTACCATAGTCGGTCCTGAATGGGGTCACTCCGACCAGCGCTCCTCAAGTTTCCCTTCCGATATCTTTCAGTTTAAATTTTTTTTTACATACTAGAGAGTCCTATAAGTCACCACGATTCGTTAAAAAAGAGGATACGACCTCCGAATTGAACGAAAGATTTTTACCAAAGTCGGTCCGGAATGGGGGCGCTCTGACCATCGCTCCTCAAGTTTCCCTTCCGATATCTTTCAGTTTATATATTTTTTTACATACTAGAGAGTCCTAAAAGTCATCACGATTCGTTAAAAAAGAGGATACGACCTTCGAATTGAACGAAAGATTTTTACCAATGTCGGTCCGGAATGGGGTCGCTCTGACCACCGCTCCTCAAGTTTCCCTTCTGATATCTTTCGGTTTATATTTTTTTACACATACTAAAGAGTCCTAAAAGTCACCACGATTCGTTAAAAAAGAGGATACGCCCTTCGAAATGGACGAATGATTTTTTAGCAAAGTCGGTCCAGAATGTTTCGCTCCGACCACCGCTCTTCTAGTTTCACTTCCGATATCTTTAGGTTTATATTTTTTTTTACAAACTAGAGAGTCCTAAAAGTCACCACGATTCGTTAAAAAAGAGGATACGCCCTTCGAAATGGACGAATGATTTTTTAGCAAAGTCGGTCCAGAATGGTTCGCTCCGACCACCGCTCTTCAAGTTTCACTTCCGATATCTTTAGGTTTATATTTTTTTTTACAAACTAGAGAGTCCTAAAAGTCATCACGATTCGTTAAAAAAGAGGATACGACCTTCGAATTGAACGAAAGATTTTACCAATGTCGGTCCGGAATGGGGTCGCTCTGACCACCGCTCCTCAAGTTTCCCTTCTGATATCTTTCGGTTTATATTTTTTTACATATACTAAAGAGTGTTAAAAGTCACCACGATTTGCCAAAAAAGAGAATACGAACTTTGAATTGGACGAATGATTTTTTAGCAAAGTCGGTCCAGAATGGTTCGCTCCGACCACCGCTCCTCAAGTTTCTCTTCCGATATCTTTCGGTTTATATTTTTTTTTACATACTATAGAGTCCTAAAAGTCATCACGATTCGTTAAAAAAGAGGATACGACCTTCGAATTGAACGAAAGATTTTTACCAATGTCGGTCCGGAATGGGTTCGCTCTGACCACCGCTCCTCAAGTTTACCTTCCGATACCTTTCGGTTTCTATTGTTCTTCACATACTAGATAGTCCCAAAAGTCATCACAATTCGTTAAATAAGAGGATACGACCTTCGAATTGAACGAAAGCTTTTTACCAAAGTCGGTCCGGAATGGGGTCGCTCTGACCACCGCTCTTCAAGTTTCACTTCCGATATCTTTAGGTTTATATTTTTTTTTACAAACTAGAGAGTCCTAAAAGTCATCACGATTCGTTAAAAAAGAGGATACGACCTTCGAATTGAACGAAAGATTTTACCAATGTCGGTCCGGAATGGGGTCGCTCTGACCACCGCTCCTCAAGTTTCCCTTCTGATATCTTTCGGTTTATATTTTTTTACATATACTAAAGAGTGTTAAAAGTCACCACGATTTGCCAAAAAAGAGAATACGAACTTTGAATTGGACGAATGATTTTTTAGCAAAGTCGGTCCAGAATGGTTCGCTCCGACCACCGCTCCTCAAGTTTCTCTTCCGATATCTTTCGGTTTATATTTTTTTTTACATACTATAGAGTCCTAAATGTCATCACGATTCGTTAAAAAAGAGGATACGACCTTCGAATTGAACGAAAGATTTTTACCAATGTCGGTCCGGAATGGGTTCGCTCTGACCACCGCTCCTCAAGTTTCCCTTCTCATATCTTTCGGTTTATATTTTTTTACACATACTACAGAGTCCTAAAAGTCACCACGATTCGCCGAAAAAGAGAATAGGAACTTTGAATTCGGACGAATGATTTTTTAGCAAAGTCGGTCCAGAATAGGGTCGCTCCGACCACCGCTCTTCAAGTTTCCCTTCCGATATTTTTCGGTTTCTATTTTTCTTCACATACTAGAGAGTCCTAAAAGTCATCACGATTCGTTAAAAAAGAGGATACAACCTACGAATTGAACGAAAGTTTTTACCAATGTCGGTCCGGAATGGGGTCGCTCTGACCATCGCTCCTCAAGTTTCCCTTCCGATATCTTTCAGTTTATATTTTTTTTTACATACTAGAGAGTCCTAAAAGTCATCACGATTCGTTGAAAAAGAGGATACGACCTTCGAATTAAACGAAAGATTTTTACCATAGTCGGTCCAGAATAGGGTCGCTCCGACCACAGCTCCTCAAGTTTCCCTTCCGATATCTTTCAGTTTATATTTTTTTTTACATACTATAGAGTCCTAAAAGTCATCACGATTCGTTAAAAAAGAGGATACGACCTTCGAATTGAACGAAAGATTTTTACCAATGTCGGTCCGGAATGGGGTCGCTCTGACCACCGCTCCTCAAGTTTACCTTCCGATACCTTTCGGTTTCTATTGTTCTTCACATACTAGATAGTCCCAAAAGTCATCACAATTCGTTAAAAAAGAGGATACGACCTTCGAATTGAACGAAAGCTTTTTACCAAAGTCGGTCCGGAATGGGGTCGCTCTGACCACCGCTCCTCAAGTTTCCCTTCTCATATCTTCCGGTTTATATTTTTTTTCACATACTAAAGAGTCCTAAAAGTCACCACGATTCGCCAAAAAGAGAATACGACCTTGGAATTGGACGAATGATTTTTTAGCAAAGTCGATCCAGAATGGGGTCGCTCCGACCACCGCTCCTCAAGTTTCCCTTCCGATATCTTTCGGTTTCTGTTTTTTTTACATACTACAGAGTCCTAAAAGTCATCACGATTCGTTAAAAAAGAGGATACGACCTCCGAATTCAACGAAAGATTTTACCAAAGTCGGTCCGGAATGGGGGCGCTCTGACCATCGCTCCTCAAGTTTCCCTTCCGATATCTTTCAGTTTATATATTTTTTTACATACTAGAGAGTCCTAAAAGTCATCACGATTCGTTAAAAAAGAGGATACGACCTTCGAATTGAACGAAAGATTTTTACCAAAGTCGGTCCGGAATGGGGTCGCTCTGACCACCGCTCCTCAAGATTCCCTTCCGATATCTTTCGGTTTCTGTTTTTTTTACATACTACAGAGTCCTAAAAGTCATCACGATTCGTTAAAAAAGAGGATACGACCTCCGAATTGAACGAAAGATTTTTACCATAGTCGGTCCGGAATGGGGTCGCTCTGACCACCGCTCCTCAAGTTTCCCTTCAGATATCTTTCGGTTTATATTTTTTTACACATACTAAAGAGTCCTAAAAGTCACCACGATTCGCCCAAAAGAGAATACGACCATGGAATTGGACGAATGATTTTTTAGCAAAGTCGATCCAGAATGGGGTCGCTCCGACCACCGCTCTTCAAGTTTCCCTTCCGATATTTTTCGGTTCCTATTTTTCTTCACATACTAGAGAGTCTTGAAAGTCATCACTATTCGTTAAAAAAGAGGATACGACCTTCGAATTGAACGAAAGATTTTTACCAACGTCGGTCCGGAATGGGGTCGCTCTGACCACCGCTCCTCAAGTTTACCTTCCGATACCTTTCGGTTTCTATTGTTCTTCACATACTAGATAGTCCCAAAAGTCATCACAATTCGTCAAAAAAGAGGATACGACCTTCGACTTGAACGAAAGATTTTTACCAATGTCGGTCCGGAATGGGGGCGCTCTGACCATCGCTCCTTAAGTTTCTCTTTCGATATCTTTCGGTTTATATTTTTTTTACATACTAGAGAGTCCTAAAAGTCATCACGATTCGTCAATAAAGACGACACGACCTTCGAATTGGACGAATGATTTTTTACCAAAGTCGGTCCAGAATGGGGTCGCTCCGACCACCGCTCTTCAAGTTTCCCTTCCGATTTTTTTGGTTACTATTTTTCTTCACATACTAGAGAGTCCTAAAATTCATCACGATTAGTTAAAAAAGAGGATACGACCTTCGAATTGAACGAAAGATTTTTACCAAAGTCGGTCCGGAATGGGGTCGCTCTGACCACCGCTCCTCAAGTTTCTCTTCCGATATCTTTCGGTTTATATATTTTTTTACATACTATAGAGTCCTAAAAGTCATCACGATTCGTTAAAAAAGAGGATACGACCTCCGAATTGAACGAAAGATTTTTACCAATGTCGGTCCAGAATGGGGACGCTCTGACCACCGCTCCTCAAGTTTCCCTTCTCATATCTTTCGGTTTATATTTTTTTACACATACTACAGAGTCCTAAAAGTCACCACGATTCGCCGAAAAAGAGAATAGGAACTTTGAATTCGGACGAATGATTTTTTAGCAAAGTCGGTCCAGAATAGGGTCGCTCCGAGCACCGCTCTTCAAGTTTCCCTTCCGATATTTTTCGGTTTCTATTTTTCTTCACATACTAGAGAGTCCTAAAAGTCATCACGATTCGTTAAAAAAGAGGATACAACCTACGAATTGAACGAAAGTTTTTACCAATGTCGGTCCGGAATGGGGTCGCTCTGACCATCGCTCCTCAAGTTTCCCTTCCGATATCTTTCAGTTTATATTTTTTTTTACATACTAGAGAGTCCTAAAAGTCATCACGATTCGTTGAAAAAGAGGATACGACCTTCGAATTAAACAAAAGATTTTTACCATAGTCGGTCCAGAATAGGGTCGCTCCGACCACAGCTCCTCAAGTTTCCCTTCCGATATCTTTCAGTTTATATTTTTTTTTACATACTATAGAGTCCTAAAAGTCATCACGATTCGTTAAAAAAGAGGATACGACCTTCGAATTGAACGAAGGATTTTTACCAATGTCGGTCCGGAATGGGGTCGCTCTGACCACCGCTCCTCAAGTTTACCTTCCGATACCTTTCGGTTTCTATTGTTCTTCACATACTAGATAGTCCCAAAAGTCATCACAATTCGTTAAAAAAGAGGATACGACCTTCGAATTGAACGAAAGCTTTTTACCAAAGTCGGTCCGGAATGGGGTCGCTCTGACCACCGCTCCTCAAGTTTCCCTTCTCATATCTTCCGGTTTATATTTTTTTTCACATACTAAAGAGTCCTAAAAGTCACCACGATTCGCCAAAAAGAGAATACGACCTTGGAATTGGACGAATGATTTTTTAGCAAAGTCGATCCAGAATGGGGTCGCTCCGACCACCGCTCCTCAAGTTTCCCTTCCGATATCTTTCGGTTTCTGTTTTTTTTACATACTACAGAGTCCTAAAAGTCATCACGATTCGTTAAAAAAGAGGATACGACCTCCGAATTCAACGAAAGATTTTACCAAAGTCGGTCCGGAATGGGGGCGCTCTGACCATCGCTCCTCAAGTTTCCCTTCCGATATCTTTCAGTTTATATATTTTTTTACATACTAGAGAGTCCTAAAAGTCATCACGATTCGTTAAAAAAGAGGATACGACCTTCGAATTGAACGAAAGATTTTTACCAAAGTCGGTCCGGAATGGGGTCGCTCTGACCACCGCTCCTCAAGATTCCCTTGCGATATCTTTCGGTTTCTGTTTTTTTTACATACTACAGAGTCCTAAAAGTCATCACGATTCGTTAAAAAAGAGGATACGACCTCCGAATTGAACGAAAGATTTTTACCAAAGTCGGTCCGGAATGGGGTCGCTCTGACCACCGCTCCTCAAGTTTCCCTTCAGATATCTTTCGGTTTATATTTTTTTACACATACTAAAGAGTCCTAAAAGTCACCACGATTCGCCTAAAAGAGAATACGACCATGGAATTGGACGAATGATTTTTTAGCAAAGTCGATCCAGAATGGGGTCGCTCCGACCACCGCTCTTCAAGTTTCCCTTCCGATATTTTTCGGTTCCTATTTTTCTTCACATACTAGAGAGTCTTAAAAGTCATCACTATTCGTTAAAAAAGAGGATACGACCTTCGAATTGAACGAAAGATTTTTACCAACGTCGGTCCGGAATGGGGTCGCTCTGACCACCGCTCCTCAAGTTTACCTTCTGATATCTTTCGGTTTATATATTTTTACACATACTATAGAGTCCTAAAAGTCACCACGATTCGCCAAAAAAGAGAATACGAACTTTGAATTGGACGAATGATTTTTTAGCAAAGTCGGTCCAGAATGGGGTCGCTCTGTCCATCGCTCCTCAAGTTTTTCTTCCGATATCTTTTGGTTTATATTTTTTTTTACATACTAAAGAGTCCTAAAAGTCATCACAATTCGTCAATAAAGACTACACGACCTTCGAATGGGACGAATGATTTTTTACCAAAGTCGGTCCAGAATGGGGTCGCTCTGACCATCGCTCCTCAAGTTTATCTTCCGATATCTTTCGGTTTATATTTTTTTTTACATACTATAGAGTCCTAAAAGTCATCACGATTCGTTAAAAAAGAGGATACGACCTTCGAATTGAACGAAAGATTTTTACCAATGTCGGTCCGGAATGGGGTCGCTCTGACCACCGCTCCTCAAGTTTCCCTTCTGATATCTTTCGGTTCATATTTTTTTACATATACTAAAGAGTCCTAAAAGTCACCACGATTCGCCAAAAAGAGAATACGACCTTGGAATTGGACGAATGATTTTTTAGCAAAGTCGATCCAGAATGGGGTCGCTCCGACCACCGCTCTTCAAGTTTCCCTTCCGAAATTTTTCGGTTCCTATTTTTCTTCACATACTAGAGAGTCCTAAAAGTCATCACGATTCGTTAAAAAAGAGGATACGACCTTCGAATTGAACGAAAGATTTTTACCAAAGTCGGTCCGGAATGGGGTCGCTCTGACCACCGCTCCTCAAGTTTCCCTTCCGATATCTTTCGGTTTCTGTTTTTTGTACATACTACAGAGTCCTAAAAGTCATCACGATTCGTTAAAAAAGAGGATACGACCTCCGAATTGAACGAAAGATTTTTACCAATGTCGGTCCGGAATGGGGGCGCTCTGACCATCGCTCCTCAAGTTTCCCTTCCGATATCTTTCAGTTTATATATTTTTTTACATACTAGAGAGTCCTAAAAGTCATCACGATTGGTTAAAAAAGAGGATACGACCTTCGAATTGAACGAAAGATTTTTACCATAGTCGGTCCAGAATGGGGTCACTCCGACCACCGCTCCTCAAGTTTCCCTTCCGATATCTTTCAGTTAAAATTTTTTTTACATACTAGAGAGTCCTATAAGTCACCACGATTCGTTAAAAAAGAGGATACGCCCTCCGAATTGAACGAAAGATTTTTACCAATGTCGGTCCGGAATGGGGGCGCTCTGACCATCGCTCCTCAAGTTTCCCTTCCGATATCTTTCAGTTTATATATTTTTTTACATACTAGAGAGTCCTAAAAGTCATCACGATTCGTTAAAAAAGAGGATACGACCTTCGAATTGAACGAAAGATTTTTACCAATGTCGGTCCGGAATGGGGTCGCTCTGACCACCGCTCCTCAAGTTTCCCTTCTGATATCTTTCGGTTTATATTTTTTTACACATACTAAAGAGTCCTAAAAGTCACCACGATTCGTTAAAAAAGAGGATACGCCCTTCGAAATGGACGAATGATTTTTTAGCAAAGTCGGTCCAGAATGGTTCGCTCCGACCACCGCTCTTCAAGTTTCACTTCCGATATCTTTAGGTTTATATTTTTTTTTACAAACTAGAGAGTCCTAAAAGTCATCACGATTCGTTAAAAAAGAGGATACGACCTTCGAATTGAACGAAAGATTTTACCAATGTCGGTCCGGAATGGGGTCGCTCTGACCACCGCTCCTCAAGTTTCCCTTCTGATATCTTTCGGTTTATATTTTTTTACATATACTAAAGAGTGTTAAAAGTCACCACGATTTGCCAAAAAAGAGAATACGAACTTTGAATTGGACGAATGATTTTTTAGCAAAGTCGGTCCAGAATGGTTCGCTCCGACCACCGCTCCTCAAGTTTCTCTTCCGATATCTTTCGGTTTATATTTTTTTTTACATACTATAGAGTCCTAAAAGTCATCACGATTCGTTAAAAAAGAGGATACGACCTTCGAATTGAACGAAAGATTTTTACCAAAGTCGGTCCGGAATGGGGTCGCTCTGACCACCGCTCCTCAAGTTTCCCTTCTCATATCTTCCGGTTTATATTTTTTTTCACATACTAAAGAGTCCTAAAAGTCACCACGATTCGCCAAAAAGAGAATACTACCTTGGAATTGGACGAATGATTTTTTAGCAAAGTCGATCCAGAATGGGGTCGCTCCGACCACCGCTCTTCAAGTTTCCCTTCCGATATTTTTCGGTTCCTATTTTTCTTCACATACTAGAGAGTCCTAAAAGTCATCACGATTCGTTAAAAAAGAGGATACGACCTTCGAATTGAACGAAAGATTTTTACCAAAGTCGGTCCGGAATGGGGTCGCTCTGACCACCGCTCCTCAAGTTTCCCTTCCGATATCTTTCGGTTTCTGTTTTTTTTACATACTACAGAGTCCTAAAAGTCATCACGATTCGTTAAAAAAGAGGATACGACCTCCGAATTGAACGAAAGATTTTTACCAAAGTCTGTCCGGAATGGGGTCGCTCTGACCACTGCTCTTCAAGTTTCCCTTCCGATATCTTTCAGTTTATATATTTTTTTACATACTAGAGAGTCCTAAAAGTCATCACGATTCGTTAAAAAAGAGGATACGACCTTCGAATTGAACGAAAGATTTTTACCATAGTCGGTCCAGAATGGGGTCGCTCCGACAATCGCTCCTCAAGTTTCCCTTCTGACATATTTCGGTTTATATTTTTTTACACATACTAAAGAGTCCTAAAAGTCACCGCGATTCGCCGAAAAAGAGAATACGACCTTTGAATAAGACGAATGATTTTTAGCACAGTCGGTCCGGAATGGGGTCGCTCTGACCACCGCTCTTCAAGTTTCCCTTCCGATATCTTTCGGTTTCTGTTTTTTTTACATACTACAGAGTCCTAAAAGTCATCACCATTCGTTAAATAGAGGATACGACCTCCGAATTGAACGAAAGATTTTTACCAATGTCGGTCCGGAATGGGGGCGCTCTGACCATCGCTCCTCAAGTTTCCCTTCCGATATCTTTCAGTTTATATATTTTTTTACATACTAGAGAGTCCTAAAAGTCATCACGATTGGTTAAAAAAGAGGATACGACCTTCGAATTGAACGAAAGATTTTTACCATAGTCGGTCCTGAATGGGGTCACTCCGACCAGCGCTCCTCAAGTTTCCCTTCCGATATCTTTCAGTTTAAATTTTTTTTTACATACTAGAGAGTCCTATAAGTCACCACGATTCGTTAAAAAAGAGGATACGACCTCCGAATTGAACGAAAGATTTTTACCAAAGTCGGTCCGGAATGGGGGCGCTCTGACCATCGCTCCTCAAGTTTCCCTTCCGATATCTTTCAGTTTATATATTTTTTTACATACTAGAGAGTCCTAAAAGTCATCACGATTCGTTAAAAAAGAGGATACGACCTTTGAATTGAACGAAAGATTTTTACCAATGTCGGTCCGGAATGGGGTCGCTCTGACCACCGCTCCTCAAGTTTCCCTTCTGATATCTTTCGGTTTATATTTTTTTACACATACTAAAGAGTCCTAAAAGTCACCACGATTCGTTAAAAAAGAGGATACGCCCTTCGAAATGGACGAATGATTTTTTAGCAAAGTCGGTCCAGAATGTTTCGCTCCGACCACCGCTCTTCTAGTTTCACTTCCGATATCTTTAGGTTTATATTTTTTTTTACAAACTAGAGAGTCCTAAAAGTCACCACGATTCGTTAAAAAAGAGGATACGCCCTTCGAAATGGACGAATGATTTTTTAGCAAAGTCGGTCCAGAATGGTTCGCTCCGACCACCGCTCTTCAAGTTTCACTTCCGATATCTTTAGGTTTATATTTTTTTTTACAAACTAGAGAGTCCTAAAAGTCATCACGATTCGTTAAAAAAGAGGATACGACCTTCGAATTGAACGAAAGATTTTACCAATGTCGGTCCGGAATGGGGTCGCTCTGACCACCGCTCCTCAAGTTTCCCTTCTGATATCTTTCGGTTTATATTTTTTTACATATACTAAAGAGTGTTAAAAGTCACCACGATTTGCCAAAAAAGAGAATACGAACTTTGAATTGGACGAATGATTTTTTAGCAAAGTCGGTCCAGAATGGTTCGCTCCGACCACCGCTCCTCAAGTTTCTCTTCCGATATCTTTCGGTTTATATTTTTTTTTACATACTATAGAGTCCTAAAAGTCATCACGATTCGTTAAAAAAGAGGATACGACCTTCGAATTGAACGAAAGATTTTTACCAATGTCGGTCCGGAATGGGTTCGCTCTGACCACCGCTCCTCAAGTTTACCTTCCGATACCTTTCGGTTTCTATTGTTCTTCACATACTAGATAGTCCCAAAAGTCATCACAATTCGTTAAATAAGAGGATACGACCTTCGAATTGAACGAAAGCTTTTTACCAAAGTCGGTCCGGAATGGGGTCGCTCTGACCACCGCTCTTCAAGTTTCACTTCCGATATCTTTAGGTTTATATTTTTTTTTACAAACTAGAGAGTCCTAAAAGTCATCACGATTCGTTAAAAAAGAGGATACGACCTTCGAATTGAACGAAAGATTTTACCAATGTCGGTCCGGAATGGGGTCGCTCTGACCACCGCTCCTCAAGTTTCCCTTCTGATATCTTTCGGTTTATATTTTTTTACATATACTAAAGAGTGTTAAAAGTCACCACGATTTGCCAAAAAAGAGAATACGAACTTTGAATTGGACGAATGATTTTTTAGCAAAGTCGGTCCAGAATGGTTCGCTCCGACCACCGCTCCTCAAGTTTCTCTTCCGATATCTTTCGGTTTATATTTTTTTTTACATACTATAGAGTCCTAAATGTCATCACGATTCGTTAAAAAAGAGGATACGACCTTCGAATTGAACGAAAGATTTTTACCAATGTCGGTCCGGAATGGGTTCGCTCTGACCACCGCTCCTCAAGTTTCCCTTCTCATATCTTTCGGTTTATATTTTTTTACACATACTACAGAGTCCTAAAAGTCACCACGATTCGCCGAAAAAGAGAATAGGAACTTTGAATTCGGACGAATGATTTTTTAGCAAAGTCGGTCCAGAATAGGGTCGCTCCGACCACCGCTCTTCAAGTTTCCCTTCCGATATTTTTCGGTTTCTATTTTTCTTCACATACTAGAGAGTCCTAAAAGTCATCACGATTCGTTAAAAAAGAGGATACAACCTACGAATTGAACGAAAGTTTTTACCAATGTCGGTCCGGAATGGGGTCGCTCTGACCATCGCTCCTCAAGTTTCCCTTCCGATATCTTTCAGTTTATATTTTTTTTTACATACTAGAGAGTCCTAAAAGTCATCACGATTCGTTGAAAAAGAGGATACGACCTTCGAATTAAACGAAAGATTTTTACCATAGTCGGTCCAGAATAGGGTCGCTCCGACCACAGCTCCTCAAGTTTCCCTTCCGATATCTTTCAGTTTATATTTTTTTTTACATACTATAGAGTCCTAAAAGTCATCACGATTCGTTAAAAAAGAGGATACGACCTTCGAATTGAACGAAAGATTTTTACCAATGTCGGTCCGGAATGGGGTCGCTCTGACCACCGCTCCTCAAGTTTACCTTCCGATACCTTTCGGTTTCTATTGTTCTTCACATACTAGATAGTCCCAAAAGTCATCACAATTCGTTAAAAAAGAGGATACGACCTTCGAATTGAACGAAAGCTTTTTACCAAAGTCGGTCCGGAATGGGGTCGCTCTGACCACCGCTCCTCAAGTTTCCCTTCTCATATCTTCCGGTTTATATTTTTTTTCACATACTAAAGAGTCCTAAAAGTCACCACGATTCGCCAAAAAGAGAATACGACCTTGGAATTGGACGAATGATTTTTTAGCAAAGTCGATCCAGAATGGGGTCGCTCCGACCACCGCTCCTCAAGTTTCCCTTCCGATATCTTTCGGTTTCTGTTTTTTTTACATACTACAGAGTCCTAAAAGTCATCACGATTCGTTAAAAAAGAGGATACGACCTCCGAATTCAACGAAAGATTTTACCAAAGTCGGTCCGGAATGGGGGCGCTCTGACCATCGCTCCTCAAGTTTCCCTTCCGATATCTTTCAGTTTATATATTTTTTTACATACTAGAGAGTCCTAAAAGTCATCACGATTCGTTAAAAAAGAGGATACGACCTTCGAATTGAACGAAAGATTTTTACCAAAGTCGGTCCGGAATGGGGTCGCTCTGACCACCGCTCCTCAAGATTCCCTTCCGATATCTTTCGGTTTCTGTTTTTTTTACATACTACAGAGTCCTAAAAGTCATCACGATTCGTTAAAAAAGAGGATACGACCTCCGAATTGAACGAAAGATTTTTACCATAGTCGGTCCGGAATGGGGTCGCTCTGACCACCGCTCCTCAAGTTTCCCTTCAGATATCTTTCGGTTTATATTTTTTTACACATACTAAAGAGTCCTAAAAGTCACCACGATTCGCCTAAAAGAGAATACGACCATGGAATTGGACGAATGATTTTTTAGCAAAGTCGATCCAGAATGGGGTCGCTCCGACCACCGCTCTTCAAGTTTCCCTTCCGATATTTTTCGGTTCCTATTTTTCTTCACATACTAGAGAGTCTTGAAAGTCATCACTATTCGTTAAAAAAGAGGATACGACCTTCGAATTGAACGAAAGATTTTTACCAACGTCGGTCCGGAATGGGGTCGCTCTGTCCACCGCTCCTCAAGTTTACCTTCTGATATCTTTCGGTTTATATATTTTTACACATACTATAGAGTCCTAAAAGTCACCACGATTCGCCAAAAAAGAGAATACGAACTTTGAATTGGACGAATGATTTTTTAGCAAAGTCGGTCCAGAATGGGGTCGCTCTGTCCATCGCTCCTCAAGTTTTTCTTCCGATATCTTTTGGTTTATATTTTTTTTTACATACTAAAGAGTCCTAAAAGTCATCACAATTCGTCAATAAAGACTACACGACCTTCGAATGGGACGAATGATTTTTTACCAAAGTCGGTCCAGAATGGGGTCGCTCTGACCATCGCTCCTCAAGTTTATCTTCCGATATCTTTCGGTTTATATTTTTTTTTACATACTATAGAGTCCTAAAAGTCATCACGATTCGTTAAAAAAGAGGATACGACCTTCGAATTGAACGAAAGATTTTTACCAATGTCGGTCCGGAATGGGGTCGCTCTGACCACCGCTCCTCAAGTTTCCCTTCTGATATCTTTCGGTTTATATTTTTTTACATATACTAAAGAGTCCTAAAAGTCACCACGATTCGCCAAAAAGAGAATACGACCTTGGAATTGGACGAATGATTTTTTAGCAAAGTCGATCCAGAATGGGGTCGCTCCGACCACCGCTCTTCAAGTTTCCCTTCCGAAATTTTTCGGTTCCTATTTTTCTTCACATACTAGAGAGTCCTAAAAGTCATCACGATTCGTTAAAAAAGAGGATACGACCTTCGAATTGAACGAAAGATTTTTACCAAAGTCGGTCCGGAATGGGGTCGCTCTGACCACCGCTCCTCAAGTTTCCCTTCCGAAATCTTTCGGTTTCTGTTTTTTTTACATACTACAGAGTCCTAAAAGTCATCACGATTCGTTAAAAAAGAGGATACGACCTCCGAATTGAACGAAAGATTTTTACCAATGTCGGTCCGGAATGGGGGCGCTCTGACCATCGCTCCTCAAGTTTCCCTTCCGATATCTTTCAGTTAAAATTTTTTTTTACATACTAGAGAGTCCTATAAGTCACCACGATTCGTTAAAAAAGAGGATACGCCCTCCGAATTGAACGAAAGATTTTTACCAATGTCGGTCCGGAATGGGGGCGCTCTGACCATCGCTCCTCAAGTTTCCCTTCCGATATCTTTCAGTTTATATATTTTTTTACATACTAGAGAGTCCTAAAAGTCATCACGATTCGTTAAAAAAGAGGATACGACCTTCGAATTGAACGAAAGATTTTTACCAATGTCGGTCCGGAATGGGGTCGCTCTGACCACCGCTCCTCAAGTTTCCCTTCTGATATCTTTCGGTTTATATTTTTTTACACATACTAAAGAGTCCTAAAAGTCACCACGATTCGTTAAAAAAGAGGATACGCCCTTCGAAATGGACGAATGATTTTTTAGCAAAGTCGGTCCAGAATGGTTCGCTCCGACCACCGCTCTTCAAGTTTCACTTCCGATATCTTTAGGTTTATATTTTTTTTTACAAACTAGAGAGTCCTAAAAGTCATCACGATTCGTTAAAAAAGAGGATACGACCTTCGAATTGAACGAAAGATTTTACCAATGTCGGTCCGGAATGGGGTCGCTCTGACCACCGCTCCTCAAGTTTCCCTTCTGATATCTTTCGGTTTATATTTTTTTACATATACTAAAGAGTGTTAAAAGTCACCACGATTTGCCAAAAAAGAGAATACGAACTTTGAATTGGACGAATGATTTTTTAGCAAAGTCGGTCCAGAATGGTTCGCTCCGACCACCGCTCCTCAAGTTTCTCTTCCGATATCTTTCGGTTTATATTTTTTTTTACATACTATAGAGTCCTAAAAGTCATCACGATTCGTTAAAAAAGAGGATACGACCTTCGAATTGAACGAAAGATTTTTACCAAAGTCGGTCCGGAATGGGGTCGCTCTGACCACCGCTCCTCAAGTTTCCCTTCTCATATCTTCCGGTTTATATTTTTTTTCACATACTAAAGAGTCCTAAAAGTAACCACGATTCGCCAAAAAGAGAATACTACCTTGGAATTGGACGAATGATTTTTTAGCAAAGTCGATCCAGAATGGGGTCGCTCCGACCACCGCTCTTCAAGTTTCCCTTCCGATATTTTTCGGTTCCTATTTTTCTTCACATACTAGAGAGTCCTAAAAGTCATCACGATTCGTTAAAAAAGAGGATACGACCTTCGAATTGAACGAAAGATTTTTACCAAAGTCGGTCCGGAATGGGGTCGCTCTGACCACCGCTCCTCAAGTTTCCCTTCCGATATCTTTCGGTTTCTGTTTTTTTTACATACTACAGAGTCCTAAAAGTCATCACGATTCGTTAAAAAAGAGGATACGACCTCCGAATTGAACGAAAGATTTTTACCAAAGTCTGTCCGGAATGGGGTCGCTCTGACCACTGCTCTTCAAGTTTCCCTTCCGATATCTTTCAGTTTATATATTTTTTTACATACTAGAGAGTCCTAAAAGTCATCACGATTCGTTAAAAAAGAGGATACGACCTTCGAATTGAACGAAAGATTTTTACCATAGTCGGTCCAGAATGGGGTCGCTCCGACAATCGCTCCTCAAGTTTCCCTTCTGATATATTTCGGTTTATATTTTTTTACACATACTAAAGAGTCCTAAAAGTCACCGCGATTCGCCGAAAAAGAGAATACGACCTTTGAATAAGACGAATGATTTTTAGCACAGTCGGTCCGGAATGGGGTCGCTCTGACCACCGCTCTTCAAGTTTCCCTTCCGATATCTTTCGGTTTCTGTTTTTTTTACATACTACAGAGTCCTAAAAGTCATCACGATTCGTTAAAAAAGAGGATACGACCTCCGAATTGAACGAAAGATTTTTACCAATGTCGGTCCGGAATGGGGGCGCTCTGACCATCGCTCCTCAAGTTTCCCTTCCGATATCTTTCAGTTTATATATTTTTTTACATACTAGAGAGTCCTAAAAGTCATCACGATTGGTTAAAAAAGAGGATACGACCTTCGAATTGAACGAAAGATTTTTACCATAGTCGGTCCAGAATGGGGTCACTCCGACCAGCGCTCCTCAAGTTTCCCTTCCGATATCTTTCAGTTTAAATTTTTTTTTACATACTAGAGAGTCCTATAAGTCACCACGATTCGTTAAAAAAGAGGATACGACCTCCGAATTGAACGAAAGATTTTTACCAAAGTCGGTCCGGAATGGGGGCGCTCTGACCATCGCTCCTCAAGTTTCCCTTCCGATATCTTTCAGTTTATATATTTTTTTACATACTAGAGAGTCCTAAAAGTCATCACGATTCGTTAAAAAAGAGGATACGACCTTCGAATTGAACGAAAGATTTTTACCAATGTCGGTCCGGAATGGGGTCGCTCTGACCACCGCTCCTCAAGTTTCCCTTCTGATATCTTTCGGTTTATATTTTTTTACACATACTAAAGAGTCCTAAAAGTCACCACGATTCGTTAAAAAAGAGGATACGCCCTTCGAAATGGACGAATGATTTTTTAGCAAAGTCGGTCCAGAATGTTTCGCTCCGACCACCGCTCTTCTAGTTTCACTTCCGATATCTTTAGGTTTATATTTTTTTTTACAAACTAGAGAGTCCTAAAAGTCACCACGATTCGTTAAAAAAGAGGATACGCCCTTCGAAATGGACGAATGATTTTTTAGCAAAGTCGGTCCAGAATGGTTCGCTCCGACCACCGCTCTTCAAGTTTCACTTCCGATATCTTTAGGTTTATATTTTTTTTTACAAACTAGAGAGTGTTAAAAGTCATCACGATTCGTTAAAAAAGAGGATACGACCTTCGAATTGAACGAAAGATTTTACCAATGTCGGTCCGGAATGGGGTCGCTCTGACCACCGCTCCTCAAGTTTCCCTTCTGATATCTTTCGGTTTATATTTTTTTACATATACTAAAGAGTGTTAAAAGTCACCACGATTTGCCAAAAAAGAGAATACGAACTTTGAATTGGACGAATGATTTTTTAGCAAAGTCGGTCCAGAATGGTTCGCTCCGACCACCGCTCCTCAAGTTTCTCTTCCGATATCTTTCGGTTTATATTTTTTTTTACATACTATAGAGTCCTAAATGTCATCACGATTCGTTAAAAAAGAGGATACGACCTTCGAATTGAACGAAAGATTTTTACCAATGTCGGTCCGGAATGGGTTCGCTCTGACCACCGCTCCTCAAGTTTACCTTCCGATACCTTTCGGTTTCTATTGTTCTTCACATACTAGATAGTCCCAAAAGTCATCACAATTCGTTAAATAAGAGGATACGACCTTCGAATTGAACGAAAGCTTTTTACCAAAGTCGGTCCGGAATGGGGTCGCTCTGACCACCGCTCCTCAAGTTTCCCTTCTCATATCTTCCGGTTTATATGTTTTTTCACATACTAAAGAGTCCTAAAAGTCACCACGATTCGCCAAAAAGAGAATACTACCTTGGAATTGGACGAATGATTTTTTAGCAAAGTCGATCCAGAATGGGGTCGCTCCGACCACCGCTCTTCAAGTTTCCCTTCCGATATTTTTCGGTTCCTATTTATCTTCACATACTAGAGAGTCCTAAAAGTCATCACGATTCGTTAAAAAAGAGGATACGACCTTCGAATTGAACGAAAGATTTTTACCATAGTCGGTCCAGAATGGGGTCACTCCGACCATCGCTCCTCAAGTTTCCCTTCTGATATATTTCGGTTTATATTTTTTTACACATACTAAAGAGTCCTAAAAGTCACCGCGATTCGTCGAAAAAGAGAATACGACCTTTGAATAGGACGAATGATTTTTAGCACAGTCGGTCCGGAATGGGGTCGCTCTGACCACCGCTCTTCAAGTTTCCCTTCCGATATCTTTCGGTTTCTGTTTTTTTTACATACTACAGAGTCCTACAAGTCATCACGATTCGTTAAAAAAGAGGATACGACCTTCGAATTGAACGAAAGATTTTTACCAATGTCGGTCCGGAATGGGGTCGCTCTGACCACCGCTCCTCAAGTTTACCTTCCGATACCTTTCGGTTTCTATTGTTCTTCACATACTAGATAGTCCCAAAAGTCATCACAATTCGTTAAAAAAGAGGATACGACCTTCGAATTGAACGAAAGCTTTTTACCAAAGTCGGTCCGGAATGGGGTCGCTCTGACCACCGCTCCTCAAGTTTCCCTTCTCATATCTTCCGGTTTATATTTTTTTTCACATACTAAAGAGTCCTAAAAGTCACCACGATTCGCCAAAAAGAGAATACGACCTTGGAATTGGACGAATGATTTTTTAGCAAAGTCCATCCAGAATGGGGTCGCTCCGACCACCGCTCCTCAAGTTTCCCTTCCGATATCTTTCGGTTTCTGTTTTTTTTACATACTACAGAGTCCTAAAAGTCATCACGATTCGTTAAAAAAGAGGATACGACCTCCGAATTCAACGAAAGATTTTTACCAAAGTCGGTCCGGAATGGGGGCGCTCTGACCATCGCTCCTCAAGTTTCCCTTCCGATATCTTTCAGTTTATATATTTTTTTACATACTAGAGAGTCCTATAAGTCACGACGATTCGTTAAAAAAGAGAATAAAACCTTCGAAATGGACGAATGATTTTTTAGCAAAGTCGGTCCAGAATGGTTCGCTCCGACCACCGCTCTTCAAGTTTCCCTTCCGATATCTTTCGGTTCATATTTTTTTTACATACTAGAGAGTCCTAAAAGTCATCACGATTCGCTAAAAAATTGGATAAGACCTTCGAATTGAACGAAAGATTTTTACCAATGTCGGTCCGGAATGGGGTCGCTCTGACCACCGCTCATCAAGTTTCCCTTCTGATATCTTTCGATTTATATTTTTTTACACATACTAAAGAGTCCTAAAAGTCACCGCGATTCGTCGAAAAAGAGAATACGACCTTTGAATAAGACGAATGATTTTTAGCACAGTCGGTCCGGAATGGGGTCGCTCTGACCACCGCTCTTCAAGTTTCCCTTCCGATATCTTTCGGTTTCTGTTTTTTTTACATACTACAGAGTCCTAAAAGTCATCACGATTCGTTAAAAAAGAGGATACGACCTCCGAATTGAACGAAAGATTTTTACCAATGTCGGTCCGGAATGGGGGCGCTCTGACCATCGCTCCTCAAGTTTCCCTTCCGATATCTTTCAGTTTATATATTTTTTTACATACTAGAGAGTCCTAAAAGTCATCACGATTGGTTAAAAAAGAGGATACGACCTTCGAATTGAACGAAAGATTTTTACCATAGTCGGTCCAGAATGGGGTCACTCCGACCAGCGCTCCTCAAGTTTCCCTTCCGATATCTTTCAGTTTAAATTTTTTTTTACATACTAGAGAGTCCTATAAGTCACCACGATTCGTTAAAAAAGAGGATACGACCTCCGAATTGAACGAAAGATTTTTACCAAAGTCGGTCCGGAATGGGGGCGCTCTGACCATCGCTCCTCAAGTTTCCCTTCCGATATCTTTCAGTTTATATATTTTTTTACATACTAGAGAGTCCTGAAAGTCATCACGATTCGTTAAAAAAGAGGATACGACCTTCGAATTGAACGAAAGATTTTTACCAATGTCGGTCCGGAATGGGGTCGCTCTGACCACCGCTCCTCAAGTTTCCCTTCTGATATCTTTCGGTTTATATTTTTTTACACATACTAAAGAGTCCTAAAAGTCACCACGATTCGTTAAAAAAGAGGATACGCCCTTCGAAATGGACGAATGATTTTTTAGCAAAGTCGGTCCAGAATGGTTCGCTCCGACCACCGCTCTTCAAGTTTCACTTCCGATATCTTTAGGTTTATATTTTTTTTTACAAACTAGAGAGTCCTAAAAGTCATCACGATTCGTTAAAAAAGAGGAAACGACCTTCGAATTGAACGAAAGATTTTACCAATGTCGGTCCGGAATGGGGTCGCTCTGACCACCGCTCCTCAAGTTTCCCTTCTGATATCTTTCGGTTTATATTTTTTTACATATACTAAAGAGTGTTAAAAGTCACCACGATTTGCCAAAAAAGAGAATACGAACTTTGAATTGGACGAATGATTTTTTAGCAAAGTCGGTCCAGAATGGTTCGCTCCGACCACCGCTCCTCAAGTTTCTCTTCCGATATCTTTCGGTTTATATTTTTTTTTACATACTATAGAGTCCTAAAAGTCATCACGATTCGTTAAAAAAGAGGATACGACCTTCGAATTGAACGAAAGATTTTTACCAATGTCGGTCCGGAATGGGTTCGCTCTGACCACCGCTCCTCAAGTTTACCTTCCGATACCTTTCGGTTTCTATTGTTCTTCACATACTAGATAGTCCCAAAAGTCATCACAATTCGTTAAATAAGAGGATACGACCTTCGAATTGAACGAAAGCTTTTTACCAAAGTCGGTCCGGAATGGGGTCGCTCTGACCACCGCTCTTCAAGTTTCACTTCCGATATCTTTAGGTTTATATTTTTTTTTACAAACTAGAGAGTCCTAAAAGTCATCACGATTCGTTAAAAAAGAGGATACGACCTTCGAATTGAACGAAAGATTTTACCAATTTCGGTCCGGAATGGGGTCGCTCTGACCACCGCTCCTCAAGTTCCCCTTCTGATATCTTTCGGTTTATATTTTTTTACATATACTAAAGAGTGTTAAAAGTCACCACGATTTGCCAAAAAAGAGAATACGAACTTTGAATTGGACGAATGATTTTTTAGCAAAGTCGGTCCAGAATGGTTCGCTCCGACCACCGCTCCTCAAGTTTCTCTTCCGATATCTTTCGGTTTATATTTTTTTTTACATACTATAGAGTCCTAAATGTCATCACGATTCGTTAAAAAAGAGGATACGACCTTCGAATTGAACGAAAGATTTTTACCAATGTCGGTCCGGAATGGGTTCGCTCTGACCACCGCTCCTCAAGTTTACCTTCCGATACCTTTCGGTTTCTATTGTTCTTCACATACTAGATAGTCCCAAAAGTCATCACAATTCGTTAAATAAGAGGATACGACCTTCGAATTGAACGAAAGCTTTTTACCAAAGTCGGTCCGGAATGGGGTCGCTCTGACCACCGCTCCTCAAGTTTCCCTTCTCATATCTTCCGGTTTATATTTTTTTTCACATACTAAAGAGTCCTAAAAGTCACCACGATTCGCCAAAAAGAGAATACTACCTTGGAATTGGACGAATGATTTTTTAGCAAAGTCGATCCAGAATGGGGTCGCTCCGACCACCGCTCTTCAAGTTTCCCTTCCGATATTTTTCGGTTCCTATTTTTCTTCACATACTAGAGAGTCCTAAAAGTCATCACGATTCGTTAAAAAAGAGGATACGACCTTCGAATTGAACGAAAGATTTTTACCATAGTCGGTCCAGAATGGGGTCGCTCCGACCATCGCTCCTCAAGTTTCCCTTCTGATATATTTCGGTTTATATTTTTTTACACATACTAAAGAGTCCTAAAAGTCACCGCGATTCGTCGAAAAAGAGAATACGACCTTTGAATAGGACGAATGATTTTTAGCACAGTCGGTCCGGAATGGGGTCGCTCTGACCACCGCTCTTCAAGTTTCCCTTCCGATATCTTTCGGTTTCTGTTTTTTTTACATACTACAGAGTCCTACAAGTCATCACGATTCGTTAAAAAAGAGGATACGACCTTCGAATTGAACGAAAGATTTTTACCAATGTCGGTCCGGAATGGGGGCGCTCTGACCATCGCTCCTTAAGTTTCTCTTTCGATATCTTTCGGTTTATATTTTTTTTACATACTGCAGAGTCCTAAAAGTCATCACGATTCGTCAATAAAGACGACACGACCTTCGAATTGGACGAATGATTTTTTACCAAAGTCGGTCCAGAATGGGGTCGCTCCGACCACCGCTCTTCAAGTTTCCCTTCCGATATTTTTGGTTACTATTTTTCTTCACATACTAGAGAGTCCTAAAATTCATCACGATTAGTTAAAAAAGAGGATACGACCTTCGAATTGAACGAAAGATTTTTACCAAAGTCGGTCCGGAATGGGGTCGCTCTGACCACCGCTCGTCAAGTTTCTCTTCCGATATCTTTCGGTTTATATATTTTTTTACATACTATAGAGTCCTAAAAGTCATCACGATTCGTTAAAAAAGAGGATACGACCCTCGAATTGAACGAAAGATTTTTACCAATGTCGGTCGGGAATGGGGACGCTCTGACCACCGCTCCTCAAGTTTCCCTTCTCATATCTTTCGGTTTATATTTTTTTACACATACTACAGAGTCCTAAAAGTCACCACGATTCGCCGAAAAAGAGAATAGGAACTTTCAATTCGGACGAATGATTTTTTAGCAAAGTCGGTCCAGAATAGGGTCGCTCCGACCACCGCTCTTCAAGTTTCCCTTCCGATATTTTTCGGTTTCTATTTTTCTTCACATACTAGAGAGTCCTAAAAGTCATCACGATTCGTTAAAAAAGAGGATACGAACTACGAATTGAACGAAAGTTTTTACCAATGTCGGTCCGGAATGGGGTCGCTCTGACCATCGCTCCTCAAGTTTCCCTTCCGATATCTTTCAGTTTATCTTTTTTTTTACATACTAGAGAGTCCTAAAAGTCATCACGATTCGTTAAAAAAAGGATGCGACTTTCGAATTAAACGAAAGATTTTTACCATAGTCGGTCCAGAATAGGGTCGCTCCGACCACCGCTCCTCAAGTTTCCCTTCCGATATCTTTCAGTTTATATTTTTTTTTACATACTATAGAGTCCTAAAAGTCATCACGATTCGTTAAAAAAGAGGATACGACCTTCGAATTGAACGAAAGATTTTTACCAATGTCGGTCCGGAATGGGGTCGCTCTGACCACCGCTCCTCAAGTTTACCTTCCGATACCTTTCGGTTTCTATTGTTCTTCACATACTAGAAAGTCCCAAAAGTCATCACAATTCGTTAAAAAAGAGGATACGACCTTCGAATTGAACGAAAGCTTTTTACCAAGGTCGGTCCGGAATGGGGTCGCTCTGACCACCGCTCCTCAAGTTTCCCTTCTCATATCTTCCGGTTTATATTTTTTTTCACATACTAAAGAGTCCTAAAAGTCACCACGATTCGCCAAAAAGAGAATACGACCTTGGAATTGGACGAATGATTTTTTAGCAAAGTCGATCCAGAATGGGGTCGCTCCGACCACCGCTCCTCAAGTTTCCCTTCCGATATCTTTCGGTTTCTGTTTTTTTTACATACTACAGAGTCCTAAAAGTCATCACGATTCGTTAAAAAAGAGGATACGACCTCCGAATTCAACGAAAGATTTTTACCAAAGTCGGTCCGGAATGGGGTCGCTCTGACCACCGCTCCTCAAGTTTCCCTTCCGATATCTTTCGGTTTCGGTTTTTTTTACATACTACAGAGTCCTAAAAGTCATCACGTTTCGTTAAAAAAGAGGATACGACCTCCGAATTGAACGAAAGATTTTTACCAAAGTCGGTCCGGAATGGGGGCGCTCTGACCATCGCTCCTCAAGTTTCCCTTCCGATATCTTTCAGTTTATATATTTTTTTACATACTAGAGAGTCCTATAAGTCACGACGATTCGTTAAAAAAGAGAATAAAACCTTCGAAATGGACGAATGATTTTTTAGCAAAGTCGGTCCAGAATGGTTCGCTCCGACCACCGCTCTTCAAGTTTCCCTTCCGATATCTTTCGGTTCATATTTTTTTTACATACTAGAGAGTCCTAAAAGTCATCACGATTCGCTAAAAAATTGGATAAGACCTTCGAATTGAACGAAAGATTTTTACCAATGTCGGTCCGGAATGGGGTCGCTCTGACCACCGCTCATCAAGTTTCCCTTCTGATATCTTTCGATTTATATTTTTTTACATATACTAAAGAGTCCTAAAAGTCACCGCGATTCGTCGAAAAAGAGAATACGACCTTTGAATAGGACGAATGATTTTTTACCAAAGTCGGTCCGGAATGGGGTCGCTCTGACCACCGCTCCTCAAGATTCCCTTCCGATATCTTTCGGTTTCTGTTTTTTTTACATACTACAGAGTCCTAAAAGTCATCACGATTCGTTAAAAAAGAGGATACGACCTCCGAATTGAACGAAAGATTTTTACCAATGTCGGTCCGGAATGGGGGCGCTCTGACCATCGCTCCTCAAGTTTCCCTTCTGATATCTTTCGGTTTATATTTTTTTACATATACTACAGAGTCCTAAAAGTCACCACGATTCGCCGAAAAAGAGAATAGGAACTTTGAATTGGACGAATGATTTTTTAGCAAAGTCGGTCCAGGATGGGGTCGCTCTGACCATCGCTCCTCAAGTTTTTCTTCCGATATCTTTCGGTTTATATATTTTTTTACATACTATAGAGTCCTAACAGTCATCACGATTCGTTAAAAAAGAGGATACGACCTCCGAATTGAACGAAAGATTTTTACCAATGTCGGTCCGGAATGGGGTCGCTCTGACCACCGCTCCTCAAGTTTCCCTTCAGATATCTTTCGGTTTATATTTTTTTACACATACTAAAGAGTCCTAAAAGTCACCACGATTCGCCTAAAAGAGAATACGACCATGGAATTGGACGAATGATTTTTTAGCAAAGTCGATCCAGAATGGGGTCGCTCCGACCACCGCTCTTCAAGTTTCCCTTCCGATATTTTTCGGTTCCTATTTTTCTACACATACTAGAGAGTCTTAAAAGTCATCACTATTCGTTAAAAAAGAGGATACGACCTTCGAATTGAACGAAAGATTTTTACCAAAGTCGGTCCGGAATGGGGTTGCTCTGACCACCGCTCCTCAAGTTTCCCTTCTGATATCTTTCGGTTTATATATTTTTACACATACTATAGAGTCCTAAAAGTCACCACGATTCGCCAAAAAAGAGAATACGAACTTTGAATTGGACGAATGATTTTTTAGCAAAGTCGGTCCAGAATGGGGTAGCTGTGTCCATCGCTCCTCAAGTTTTTCTTCCGATATCTTTTGGTTTATATTTTTTTTTACATACTAAAGAGTCCTAAAAGTCATCACAATTCGTCAATAAAGACGACACGACCTTCGAATGGGACGAATGATTTTTTGCCAAAGTCGGTCCAGAATGGGGTCGCTCTGACCATCGCTCCTCAAGTTTATCTTCCGATATCTTTCGGTTTATATTTTTTTTTACATACTATAGAGTCCTAAAAGTCATCACGATTCGTTAAAAAAGTGGATACGACCTTCGAATTGAACGAAAGATTTTTACCAAAGACGGTCCGGAATGGGGTCGCTCTGACGACCGCTCCTCAAGTTTCCCTTCTCATATCTTTCGGTTTATATTTTTTTTCACATACTAAAGAGTCCTAAAAGTCACCACGATTCGCCAAAAAGAGAATACGACCTTGGAATGGGACGAATGATTTTTTAGCAAAGTCGGTCCAGAATGGGGTCGCTCCGACCACCGCTCTTCAAGTTTCCCTTCCGACATTTTTCGGTTTCTATTTTTCTTCACATACTAGAGAGTCCTAAAAGTCACCACGATTCGTTAAAAAAGAGGATACGACCTTCAAAATGGACGAATGATTTTTGAGCACAGTCGGTCCAGAATGGTTCGCTCCGACCACCGCTCTTCAAGTTTCCCTTCCGATATCTTTCGGTTTATATTTTTTCTTACATACTAGAGAGTCCTAAAAGTCATCACGATTCGTTAAAAAAGAGGATACGACCTTCGAATTGAACGAAAGATTTTTACCAATGTCGGTCCGGAATGGGGTCGCTCTGACCACCGCTCCTCAAGTTTCCCTTCCGATATCTTTCAGTTTATATTTTTTTTACATACTAGAGAGTCCTAAAAGTCACCACGATTCGTTAAAAAAGAGGATACGCCCTTCGAAATGGACGAATGATTTTTTAGCAAAGTCGGTCCAGAATGGTTCGCTCCGACCACCGCTCTTCAAGTTTCCCTTCCGATATCTTTAGGTTTATATTTTTCTTCACATACTAAAGAGTCCTAAAAGTCATCACGATTCGTTAGAAAAGAGGATACGACCTTCGAATTGAACGAAAGATTTTTACCAAAGTCGGTCCGGAATGGGGTCCCTCTGACCACCGCTCCTCAAGTTTCCCTTCTGATATCTTTCGGTTTCTGTTTTTTTTACATACTACAGAGTCCTAAAAGTCATCACGATTCGTTAAAAAAGAGGATACGACCTCCGAATTGAACGAGAGATTTTTACCAAAGTCGGTCCGGAATGGGGGCGCTCTGACCATCGCTCCTCAAGTTTCCCTTCCGATATCTTTCAGTTTATATATTTTTTTACATACTAGAGAGTCCTAAAAGTCATCACGATTCGTTAAAAAAGAGGATACGACCTTCGAATTGAACGAAAGATTTTTACCATAGTCGGTCCAGAATGGGGTCACTCCGACCACCGCTCCTCAAGTTTCCCTTCCGATATCTTTCCGTTTATATTTTTTTTACATACTAGAGAGTCATAAAAGTCACCACGATTCGTTAAAAAAGAGAATAAGACCTTCGACATGGACGAATTATTTTATAGCAAAGTCGGTCCAGACTGGTTCGCTCCGACCACCGCTCTTCAAGTTTCCCTTCCGATATCTTTCGGTTTATATTTTTTTTACATACTAGAGAGTCCTAAAAGTCATCACGATTCGCTAAAAAATTGGATAAGACCTTCGAATTGAACGAAAGATTTTTACCAATGTCGGTCCGGAATGGGGTAGCTCTGATAACCGCTCCTCAAGTTTCCCTTCTGATATCTTTCGGTTTATATTTTTTTACACATACTAAAGAAGCCTAAAAGTCACCACAATTCGTTAAAAAAGAGGAAACGCCCTTCGAAATGGACGAATGATTTTTTAGCAAAGTCGGTCCAGAATGGTTCGCTCCGACCACCGCTCTTCAAGTTTCACTTCCGATATCTTTAGGTTTATAGTTTTTTTTACAAACTAGAGAGTCCTAAAAGTCATCACGATTCGTTAAAAAAGAGGATACGACCTTCGAATTGAACGAAAGATTTTACCAATGTCGGTCCGGAATGGGGTCGCTCTGACCACGGCTCCTCAAGTTTCCCATCTCATATATTTCGGTTTATATTTTTTTACATATACTAAAGAGTCTTAAAAGTCACCACGATTCGCCAAAAAAGAGAATACGAACTTTGAATTGGACGAATGATTTTTTAGCAAAGTCGGTCCAGAATGGTTCGCTCCGACCACCGCTCCTCAAGTTTCTCTTCCGATATCTTTCGGTTTATATTTTTTTTACATACTATAGAGTCCAAAAAGTCATCACGATTCGTTAAAAAAGAGGATACGACGTTCGAATTGAACGAAAGATTTTTACCAATGTCGGTCCGGAATGGGGTCGCTCTGACCACCGCTCCTCAAGTTTCCCTTCTCATATCTTTCGGTTTATATTTTTTTTCACATACTAAAGGGTCCTAAAAGTCACCACGATTCGCCAAAAAGAGAATACGACCTTGGAATGGGACGAATGATTTTTGAGCAAAGTCGGTCCAGAATGGTTCGCTCCGACCACCGCTCTTCAAGTTTCCCTTCCGATATCTTTCGGTTTATATTTTTTTTTACATACTAGAGAGTCCTGAAAGTCATCACGATTCGTTAAAAAAGAGGATACGACCTTCGAATTGAACGAAAGATTTTTACCATAGTCGGTCCAGAATGGGGTCACTCCGACCACCGCTCCTCAAGTTTCCCTTCCGATATCTTTCCGTTTATATTTTTTTTTACATACTAGAGAGTCATAAAAGTCACCACGATTCGTTAAAAAAGAAAATAAGACCTTCGAAATGGACGAATGATTTTTTAGCAAAGTCGGTCCGGAATGGGGGCGCTCTGACCATCGCTCCTCAAGTTTCCCTTCCGATATCTTTCAGTTTATATTTTTTTTTACATACTAGAGAGTCCTAATAGTCACCACAATTCGTTAAAAAAGAGGATACGCCCTTCGAAATGGACGAATGATTTTTTAGCAAAGTCGGTCCAGAATGGTTCGCTCCGACCACCGCTCTTCAAGTTTCCCTTCCGATATCTTTCGGTTTATATTTTTTTTTACATACTAGAGAGTCCGAACAGTCATCACGATTCGTTAAAAAAGAGGATACGACCTTCGAATTGAACGAAAGATTTTTACCAATGTCGGTCCGGAATGGGGTCGCTCTGACCACCGCTCCTCAAGTTTCCCTTCTCATATCTTCCGGTTTATATTTTTTTTCACATACTAAAGAGTCCTAAAAGTCACCACGATTCGCCAAAAAGAGAATACTACCTTGGAATTGGACGAATGATTTGTTAGCAAAGTCGATCCAGAATGGGGTCGCTGCGACCACCGCTCTTCAAGTTTCCCTTTCGATATTTTTCGGTTCCTATTTTTCTTCACATACTAGAGAGTCCTAAAAGTCATCACGATTCGTTAAAAAAGAGGATACGACCTTCGAATTGAACGAAAGATTTTTACCACAGTCGGTCCGGAATGGGGTCGCTCTGACCACCGCTCCTCAAGTTTCCCTTCCGATATCTTTCGGTTTCTGTTTTTTTTACATACTACAGAGTCCTAAAAGTCATCACGATTCGTTAAAAAAGAGGATACGACCTCCGAATTGAACGAAAGATTTTTACCAAAGTCGGTCCGGAATGGGGGCGCTCTGACCATCGCTCCTCAAGTTTCCCTTCCGATATCTTTCAGTTTATATATTTTTTTACATACTAGAGAGTCCTAAAAGTCATCACGATTCGTTAAAAAAGAGGATACGAACTTCGAATTGAACGAAAGATTTTTACCAAAGTCGGTCCGGAATGGGGGCGCTCTGACCATCGCTCCTCAAGTTTCCCTTCCGATATCTTTCAGTTTATATATTTTTTTACATACTAGAGAGTCCTATAAGTCACCACGATTCGTTAAAAAAGAAAATAAGACCTTCGAAATGGACGAATGATTTTTTAGCAAAGTCGGTCCGGAATGGGGGCGCTCTGACAATCGCTCCTCAAGTTTTTCTTCCGATATCTTTTGGTTTATATTTTTTTTTACATACTAAAGAGTCCTAAAAGTCATCACAATTCGTCAATAAAGACGACACGACCTTCGAATGGGACGAATGATTTTTTACCAAAGTCGGTCCAGAATGGGGTCGCTCTGACCATCGCTCCTCAAGTTTATCTTCCGATATCTTTCGGTTTATATTTTTTTTTACATCCTATAGAGTCCTAAAAGTCATCACGATTCGTTAAAAAAGTGGATACGACCTTCGAATTGAACGAAAGATTTTTACCAAAGACGGTCCGGAATGGGGTCGCTCTGACGACCGCTCCTCAAGTTTCCCTTCTCATATCTTTCGGTTTATATTTTTTTTCACATACTAAAGAGTCCTAAAAGTCACCACGATTCGCCAAAAAGAGAATACGACCTTGGAATGGGACGAATGATTTTTTAGCAAAGTCGGTCCAGAATGGGGTCGCTCCGACCACCGCTCTTCAAGTTTCCCTTCCGACATTTTTCGGTTTCTATTTTTCTTCACATACTAGAGAGTCCTAAAAGTCACCACGATTCGTTAAAAAAGAGGATACGACCTTCAAAATGAACGAATGATTTTTGAGCATAGTCGGTCCAGAATGGTTCGCTCCGACCACCGCTCTTCAAGTTTCCCTTCCGATATCTTTCGGTTTATATTTTTTTTTACATACTAGAGAGTCCTAAAAGTCATCACGATTCGTTAAAAAAGAGGATACGACCTTCGAATTGAACGAAAGATTTTTACCAATGTCGGTCCGGAATGGGGTCGCTCTGACCACCGCTCCTCAAGTTTCCCTTCCGATATCTTTCAGTTTATATTTTTTTTTACATACTAGAGAGTCCTAAAAGTCACCACGATTCGTTAAAAAAGAGGATACGCCCTTCGAAATGGACGAATGATTTTTTAGCAAAGTCGGTCCAGAATGGTTCGCTCCGACCACCGCTCTTCAAGTTTCCCTTCCGATATCTTTAGGTTTATATTTTTCTTCACATACTAGAGAGTCCTAAAAGTCAACACGATTCGTTAAAAAAGAGGATACGACCTTCGAATTGAACGAAAGATTTTTACCAAAGGCGGTCCGGAATGGGGTCCCTCTGACCACCGCTCCTCAAGTTTCCCTTCCGATATCTTTCGGTTTCTGTTTTTTTTACATACTACAGAGTCCTAAAAGTCATCACGATTCGTTAAAAAAGAGGATACGTCCTCCGAATTGAACGAAAGATTTTTACCAAAGTCGGTCCGGAATGGGGGCGCTCTGACCATCGCTCCTCAAGTTTCCCTTCCGATATCTTTCAGTTTATATATTTTTTTACATACTAGAGAGTCCTAAAAGTCATCACGATTCGCTAAAAAATTGGATAAGACCTTCGAATTGAACGAAAGATTTTTACCAATGTCGGTCCGGAATGGGGTCGCTCTGACCACCGCTCCTCAAGTTTCCCTTCTGATATCTTTCGGTTTATATTTTTTTACACATACTAAAGAAGCCTAAAAGTCACCACGATTCGTTAAAAAAGAGGAAACGCCCTTCGAAATGGACGAATGATTTTTTAGCAAAGTCGGTCCAGAATGGTTCGCTCCGACCACCGCTCTTCAAGTTTCACTTCCGATATCTTTAGGTTTATAGTTTTTTTTACAAACTAGAGAGTCCTAAAAGTCATCACGATTCGTTAAAAAAGAGGATACGACCTTCGAATTGAACGAAAGATTTTACCAATGTCGGTCCGGAATGGGGGCGCTCTGACCATCGCTCCTCAAGTTTCCCTTCCGATATCTTTCAGTTTATATATTTTTTTACATACTAGAGAGTCCTAAATGTCATCACGATTCGTTAAAAAAGAGGATACGAACTTCGAATTGAACGAAAGATTTTTACCAAAGTCGGTCCGGAATGGGGTCGCTCTGACCACGGCTCCTCAAGTTTCCCTTCCGATATCTTTCGGTTTCTGTTTTTTTTACATACTACAGAGTCCTAAAAGTCATCACGATTCGTTAAAAAAGAGGATACGACCTCCGAATTGAACGAAAGATTTTTACCAAAGTCGGTCCGGAATGGGGGCGCTCTGTCCATCGCTCCTCAAGTTTCCCTTCCGATATCTTTCAGTTTATATATTTTTTTACATACTAGAGAGTCCTATAAGTCACCACGATTCGTTAAAAAAGAAAATAAGACCTTCGAAATGGACGAATGATTTTTTAGCAAAGTCGGTCCGGAATGGGGGCGCTCTGACCATCGCTCCTCAAGTTTCCCTTCCGATATCTTTCAGTTTATATATTTTTTTACATACTAGAGAGTCCTAAAAGTCATCACGATTCGCTAAAAAATTGGATAAGACCTTCGAATTGAACGAAAGATTTTTACCAATGTCGGTCCGGAATGGGGTCGCTCTGACCACCGCTCCTCAAGTTTCCCTTCTGATATCTTTCGGTTTATATTTTTTTACACATACTAAAGAGTCCTAAAAGTCACCGCGATTCGCCGAAAAAGAGAATACGACCTTTGAATAGGACGAATGATTTTTTACCAAAGTCGGTCCGGAATGGGGTCGCTCTGACCACCGCTCCTCAAGATTCCCTTCCGATATCTTTCGGTTTCTGTTTTTTTTACATACTACAGAGTCCTAAAAGTCATCACGATTCGTTAAAAAAGAGGATACGACCTTCGAATTGAACGAAAGATTTTTACCAAAGTCGGTCCGGAATGGGGTCGCTCTGACCACCGCTACTCAAGTTTCCCTTCTGATATCTTTCGGTTTATATATTTTTACACATACGATAGAGTCCTAAAAGTCACCACGATTCGCCAAAAAAGAGAATACGAACTTTGAATTGGACGAATGATTTTTTAGCAAAGTCGGTCCGGAATGGGGGCGCTCTGACCATCGCTCCTCAAGTTTCCCTTCCGATATCTTTCAGTTTATATATTTTTTTACATACTAGAGAGTCCTAAAAGTCATCACGATTCGCTAAAAAATTGGATAAGACCTTCGAATTGAACGAAAGATTTTTACCAATGTCGGTCCGGAATGGGGGCGCTCTGACCATCGCACCTCAAGTTTCCCTTCTGATATCTTTCGGTTTATATTTTTTTACACATACTACAGAGTCCTAAAAGTCACCACGATTCGCCGAAAAAGAGAATAGGAACTTTGAATTGGACGAATGATTTTTTAGCAAAGTCGGTCCAGGATGGGGTCGCTCTGACCATCGCTCCTCAAGTTTTTCTTCCGATATCTTTCGGTTTATATATTTTTTTACATACTATAGAGTCCTAACAGTCATCACGATTCGTTAAAAAAGAGGATACGACCTCCGAATTGAACGAAAGATTTTTACCAATGTCGGTCCGGAATGGGGTCGCTCTGACCACCGCTCTCCAAGTTTCCCTTCTGATATCTTTCGTTTTATATTTTTTTACACATACTAAAGAGTCCTAAAAGTCACCACGATTCGCCAAAAAGAGAATACGACCATGGAATTGGACGAATGATTTTTTAGCAAATTCGATCCAGAATGGGGTCGCTCCGACAACCGCTCTTCAAGTTTCCCTTCCGATATTTTTCGGTTCCTATTTTTCTTCACAAACTAGAGAGTCCTAAAAGTCATCACGATTCGTCAAAAAAGAGAATACGAACTTTGAATTGGACGAATGATTTTTTAGCAAAGTCGGTCCAGAATGGGGTCGCTCTGTCCATCGCTCCTCAAGTTTTTCTTCCGATATCTTTTGGTTTATATTTTTTTTTACATACTAAAGAGTCCTAAAAGTCATCACAATTCGTCAATAAAGACGACACGACCTTCGAATGGGACGAATGATTTTTTACCAAAGTCGGTCCAGAATGGTTCGCTCCGACCACCGCTCTTCAAGTTTCCCTTCCGATATCTTTCGGTTTATATTTTTTTTACATACTAGAGAGTCCTAAAAGTCATCACGATTCGTTAAAAAAGAGGATACGACCTTCGAATTGAACGAAAGATTTTTACCAATGTCGGTCCGGAATGGGGTCGCTCTGACCACCGCTCCTCAAGTTTCCCTTCCGATATCTTTCAGTTTATATTTTTTTTTACATACTAGAGAGTCCTAAAAGTCACCACGATTCGTTAAAAAAGAGGATACGCCCTTCGAAATGGACGAATGATTTTTTAGCAAAGTCGGTCCAGAATGGTTCGCTCCGACCACCGCTCTTCAAGTTTCCCTTCCGATATCTTTAGGTTTATATTTTTTTTTACAAACTAGAGAGTCCTAAAAGTCATCACGATTCGTTAAAAAACAGGATACGACCTTCGAATTGAACGAAAGATTTTTACCAATGTCGGTCCAGAATGGGGTCGCTCTGACCACCGCTCCTCAAGTTTCCCTTCTCATATCTTTCGGTTTATATTTTTTTTCACATACTAAAGAGTCCTAAAAGTCACCACGATTCGCCAAAACGAGAACACGACCTTGGAATGGGACGAATGATTTTTTAGCAAAGTCGGTCCAGAATGGGGTCGCTCCGACCACCGCTCTTCAAGTTTCCCTTCCGATATTTTTCGGTTCCTATTTTTCTTCACATACTAGAGAGTCCTAAAAGTCATCACGATTCGTTAAAAAAGAGGATACGACCTTCGAATTGAACGAAAGATTTTTACCAAAGTCGGTCCGGAATGGGGTCGCTCTGACCACCGCTCCTCAAGTTTCCCTTCTGATATCTTTCGGTTTATATATTTTTACACATACTATAGAGTCCTAAAAGTCACCACGATTCGCCAAAAAGAGAATACGACCTTGGAATGGGACGAATGATTTTTTAGCAAAGTCGGTCCAGAATGGGGTCGCTCCGACCACCGCTCTTCAAGTTTCCCTTCCGATATTTTTCGGTTTCTATTTTTCTTCACATACTAGAGAGTCCTAAAAGTCACCACGATTCGTTAAAAAAGAGGATACGACCTTCAAAATGCACGAATGATTTTTGAGCAAAGTCGGTCCAGAATGGTTCGCTCCGACCACCGCTCTTCAAGTTTCCCTTCCGATATTTTTCGGTTCCTATTTTTCTTCACATACTAGAGAGTCCTAAAAGTCATCACGATTCGTTAAAAAAGAGGATACGACCTTCGAATTGAACGAAAGATTTTTACCAAAGTCGGTCCGGAATGGGGGCGCTCTGACCATCGCTCCTCAAGTTTCCCTTCCGATATCTTTCAGTTTATATATTTTTTTACATACTAGAGAGTCCTATAAGTCACCACGATTCGTTAAAAAAGATAATAAGACCTTCGAAATGGACGAATGATTTTTTAGCAAAGTCGGTCCGGAATGGGGTCGCTCTGACCACCGCTCCTCAAGTTTCCCTTCTGATATCTTTCGGTTTATATATTTTTACACATACTATAGAGTCCTAAAAGTCACCACGATTCGCCAAAAAGAGAATACGACCTTGGAATGGGACGAATGATTTTTTACCAATGTCGGTCCGGAATGGGGTCGCTCTGACCACCGCTCCTCAAGTTTCCCTTCTGATATCTTTCGGTTTATATTTTTTTACACATACTAAAGAGTCCTAAAAGTCACCACGATCCGCCAAAAAGAGAATACGACCATGGAATTGGACGAATGATTTTTTAGCAAAGTCGATCCAGAATGGGGTCGCTCCGACCACCGCTCTTCAAGTTTCCCTTCCGATATTTTTCGGTTCCTATTTTTCTTCACATACTAGAGAGTCCTAAAAGTCATCACGATTCGTTAAAAAAGAGGATACGACCTTCGAATTGAACGAAAGATTTTTACCAAAGTCGGTCCGGAATGGGGGCGCTCTGACCATCGCTCCTCAAGTTTCCCTTCCGATATCTTTCAGTTTATATATTTTTTTACATACTAGAGAGTTCTATAAGTCACCACGATTCGTTAAAAAAGAGAATAAGACCTTCGAAATGGACGAATGATTTTTTAGCAAAGTCGGTCCAGAATGGTTCGCTCCGACCACCGCTCTTCAAGTTTCCCTTCCGATATCTTTCGGTTTATATTTTTTTTACATACTAGAGAGTCCTAAAAGTAATCACGATTCGCTAAAAAATTGGATAAGACCTTCGAATTGAACGAAAAATTTTTACCAATGTCGGTCCGGAATGGGGTCGCTCTGACCACCGCTCCTCAAGTTTCCCTTCTGATATCTTTCGGTTTATATTTTTTTACACATACTAAAGAGTCCTAAAAGTCACCGCGATTCGCCGAAAAAGAGAATACGACCTTTGAATAGGACGAATGATTTTTTACCAAAGTCGGTCCGGAATGGGGTCGCTCTGACCACCGCTCCTCAAGATTCCCTACCGATATCTTTCGGTTTCTGTTTTTTTTACATACTACAGAGTCCTAAAAGTCATCACGATTCGTTAAAAAAGAGGATACGACCTTCGAATTGAACGAAAGATTTTTACCAAAGTCGGTCCGGAATGGGGTCGCTCTGACCACCGCTACTCAAGTTTCCCTTCTGATATCTTTCGGTTTATATATTTTTACACATACGATAGAGTCCTAAAAGTCACCACGATTCGCCAAAAAAGAGAATACGAACTTTGAATTGGACGAATGATTTTTTAGCAAAGTCGGTCCGGAATGGGGGCGCTCTGACCATCGCTCCTCAAGTTTCCCTTCTGATATCTTTCGGTTTATATTTTTTTACACATACTACAGAGTCCTAAAAGTCACCACGATTCGCCGAAAAAGAGAATAGGAACTTTGAATTGGACGAATGATTTTTTAGCAAAGTCGGTCCAGGATGGGGTCGCTCTGACCATCGCTCCTCAAGTTTTTCTTCCGATATCTTTCGGTTTATATATTTTTTTACATACTATAGAGTCCTAACAGTCATCACGATTCGTTAAAAAAGAGGATACGACCTCCGAATTGAACGAAAGATTTTTACCAATGTCGGTCCGGAATGGGGTCGCTCTGACCACCGCTCTTCAAGTTTCCCTTCTGATATCTTTCGTTTTATATTTTTTTACACATACTAAAGAGTCCTAAAAGTCACCACGATTCGCCAAAAAGAGAATACGACCATGGAATTGGACGAATGATTTTTTAGCAAATTCGATCCAGAATGGGGTCGCTCCGACAACCGCTCTTCAAGTTTCCCTTCCGATATTTTTCGGTTCCTATTTTTCTTCACAAACTAGAGAGTCCTAAAAGTCATCACGATTCGTCAAAAAAGAGAATACGAACTTTGAATTGGACGAATGATTTTTTAGCAAAGTCGGTCCAGAATGGGGTCGCTCTGTCCATCGCTCCTCAAGTTTTTCTTCCGATATCTTTTGGTTTATATTTTTTTTTACATACTAAAGAGTCCTAAAAGTCATCACAATTCGTCAATAAAGACGACACGACCTTCGAATGGGACGAATGATTTTTTACCAAAGTCGGTCCAGAATGGTTCGCTCCGACCACCGCTCTTCAAGTTTCCCTTCCGATATCTTTCGGTTTATATTTTTTTTACATACTAGAGAGTCCTAAAAGTCATCACGATTCGTTAAAAAAGAGGATACGACCTTCGAATTGAACGAAAGATTTTTACCAATGTCGGTCCGGAATGGGGTCGCTCTGACCACCGCTCCTCAAGTTTCCCTTCCGATATCTTTCAGTTTATATTTTTTTTTACATACTAGAGAGTCCTAAAAGTCACCACGATTCGTTAAAAAAGAGGATACGCCCTTCGAAATGGACGAATGATTTTTTAGCAAAGTCGGTCCAGAATGGTTCGCTCCGACCACCGCTCTTCAAGTTTCCCTTCCGATATCTTTAGGTTTATATTTTTTTTTACAAACTAGAGAGTCCTAAAAGTCATCACGATTCGTTAAAAAACAGGATACGACCTTCGAATTGAACGAAAGATTTTTACCAATGTCGGTCCAGAATGGGGTCGCTCTGACCACCGCTCCTCAAGTTTCCCTTCTCATATCTTTCGGTTTATATTTTTTTTCACATACTAAAGAGTCCTAAAAGTCACCACGATTCGCCAAAACGAGAACACGACCTTGGAATGGGACGAATGATTTTTTAGCAAAGTCGGTCCAGAATGGGGTCGCTCCGACCACCGCTCTTCAAGTTTCCCTTCCGATATTTTTCGGTTCCTATTTTTCTTCACATACTAGAGAGTCCTAAAAGTCATCACGATTCGTTAAAAAAGAGGATACGACCTTCGAATTGAACGAAAGATTTCTACCAAAGTCGGTCCGGAATGGGGTCGCTCTGACCACCGCTCCTCAAGTTTCCCTTCTGATATCTTTCGGTTTATATATTTTTACACATACTATAGAGTCCTAAAAGTCACCACGATTCGCCAAAAAGAGAATACGACCTTGGAATGGGACGAATGATTTTTTAGCAAAGTCGGTCCAGAATGGGGTCGCTCCGACCACCGCTCTTCAAGTTTCCCTTCCGATATTTTTCGGTTTCTATTTTTCTTCACATACTAGAGAGTCCTAAAAGTCACCACGATTCGTTAAAAAAGAGGATACGACCTTCAAAATGGACGAATGATTTTTGAGCAAAGTCGGTCCAGAATGGTTCGCTCCGACCACCGCTCTTCAAGTTTCCCTTCCGATATTTTTCGGTTCCTATTTTTCTTCACATACTAGAGAGTCCTAAAAGTCATCACGATTCGTTAAAAAAGAGGATACGACCTTCGAATTGAACGAAAGATTTTTACCAAAGTCGGTCCGGAATGGGGGCGCTCTGACCATCGCTCCTCAAGTTTCCCTTCCGATATCTTTCAGTTTATATATTTTTTTACATACTAGAGAGTCCTATAAGTCACCACGATTCGTTAAAAAAGAGGATACGACCTTCGAATTGAACGAAAGATTTTTACCAAAGTCGGTCCGGAATGGGGTCGCTCTGACCACCGCTACTCAAGTTTCCCTTCTGATATCTTTCGGTTTATATATTTTTACACATACGATAGAGTCCTAAAAGTCACCACGATTCGCCAAAAAAGAGAATACGAACTTTGAATTGGACGAATGATTTTTTAGCAAAGTCGGTCCGGAATGGGGGCGCTCTGACCATCGCTCCTCAAGTTTCCCTTCCGATATCTTTCAGTTTATATATTTTTTTACATACTAGAGAGTCCTAAAAGTCATCACGATTCGCTAAAAAATTGGATAAGACCTTCGAATTGAACGAAAGATTTTTACCAATGTCGGTCCGGAATGGGGGCGCTCTGACCATCGCTCCTCAAGTTTCCCTTCTGATATCTTTCGGTTTATATTTTTTTACACATACTACAGAGTCCTAAAAGTCACCACGATTCGCCGAAAAAGAGAATAGGAACTTTGAATTGGACGAATGATTTTTTAGCAAAGTCGGTCCAGGATGGGGTCGCTCTGACCATCGCTCCTCAAGTTTTTCTTCCGATATCTTTCGGTTTATATATTTTTTTACATACTATAGAGTCCTAACAGTCATCACGATTCGTTAAAAAAGAGGATACGACCTCCGAATTGAACGAAAGATTTTTACCAATGTCGGTCCGGAATGGGGTCGCTCTGACCACCGCTCTTCAAGTTTCCCTTCTGATATCTTTCGTTTTATATTTTTTTACACATACTAAAGAGTCCTAAAAGTCACCACGATTCGCCAAAAAGAGAATACGACCATGGAATTGGACGAATGATTTTTTAGCAAATTCGATCCAGAATGGGGTCGCTCCGACAACCGCTCTTCAAGTTTCCCTTCCGATATTTTTCGGTTCCTATTTTTCTTCACAAACTAGAGAGTCCTAAAAGTCATCACGATTCGTCAAAAAAGAGAATACGAACTTTGAATTGGACGAATGATTTTTTAGCAAAGTCGGTCCAGAATGGGGTCGCTCTGTCCATCGCTCCTCAAGTTTTTCTTCCGATATCTTTTGGTTTATATTTTTTTTTACATACTAAAGAGTCCTAAAAGTCATCACAATTCGTCAATAAAGACGACACGACCTTCGAATGGGACGAATGATTTTTTACCAAAGTCGGTCCAGAATGGTTCGCTCCGACCACCGCTCTTCAAGTTTCCCTTCCGATATCTTTCGGTTTATATTTTTTTTACATACTAGAGAGTCCTAAAAGTCATCACGATTCGTTAAAAAAGAGGATACGACCTTCGAATTGAACGAAAGATTTTTACCAATGTCGGTCCGGAATGGGGTCGCTCTGACCACCGCTCCTCAAGTTTCCCTTCCGATATCTTTCAGTTTATATTTTTTTTTACATACTAGAGAGTCCTAAAAGTCACCACGATTCGTTAAAAAAGAGGATACGCCCTTCGAAATGGACGAATGATTTTTTAGCAAAGTCGGTCCGGAATGGGGTCGCTCTGACCACCGCTCCACAAGTTTCCCTTCTGATATCTTTCGGTTTATATATTTTTACACATACTATAGAGTCCTAAAAGTCACCACGATTCGCCAAAAAGAGAATACGACCTTGGAATGGGACGAATGATTTTTTACCAATGTCGGTCCGGAATGGGGTCGCTCTGACCACCGCTCCTCAAGTTTCCCTTCTGATATCTTTCGGTTTATATTTTTTTACACATACTAAAGAGTCCTAAAAGTCACCACGATCCGCCAAAAAGAGAATACGACCATGGAATTGGACGAATGATTTTTTAGCAAAGTCGATCCAGAATGGGGTCGCTCCGACCACCGCTCTTCAAATTTCCCTTCCGATATTTTTCGGTTCCTATTTTTCTTCACATACTAGAGAGTCCTAAAAGTCATCACGATTCGTTAAAAAAGAGGATACGACCTTCGAATTGAACGAAAGATTTTTACCAAAGTCGGTCCGGAATGGGGGCGCTCTGACCATCGCTCCTCAAGTTTCCCTTCCGATATCTTTCAGTTTATATATTTTTTTACATACTAGAGAGTCCTATAAGTCACCACGATTCGTTAAAAAAGAGAATAAGACCTTCGAAATGGACGAATGATTTTTTAGCAAAGTCGGTCCAGAATGGTTCGCTCCGACCACCGCTCTTCAAGTTTCCCTTCCGATATCTTTCGGTTTATATTTTTTTTACATACTAGAGAGTCCTAAAAGTAATCACGATTCGCTAAAAAATTGGATAAGACCTTCGAATTGAACGAAAGATTTTTACCAATGTCGGTCCGGAATGGGGTCGCTCTGACCACCGCTCCTCAAGTTTCCCTTCTGATATCTTTCGGTTTATATTTTTTTACACATACTAAAGAGTCCTAAAAGTCACCGCGATTCGCCGAAAAAGAGAATACGACCTTTGAATAGGACGAATGATTTTTTACCAAAGTCGGTCCGGAATGGGGTCGCTCTGACCACCGCTCCTCAAGATTCCCTTCCGATATCTTTCGGTTTCTGTTTTTTTTACATACTACAGAGTCCTAAAAGTCATCACGATTCGTTAAAAAAGAGGATACGACCTTCGAATTGAACGAAAGATTTTTACCAAAGTCGGTCCGGAATGGGGTCGCTCTGACCACCGCTACTCAAGTTTCCCTTCTGATATCTTTCGGTTTATATATTTTTACACATACGATAGAGTCCTAAAAGTCACCACGATTCGCCAAAAAAGAGAATACGAACTTTGAATTGGACGAATGATTTTTTAGCAAAGTCGGTCCGGAATGGGGGCGCTCTGACCATCGCTCCTCAAGTTTCCCTTCCGATATCTTTCAGTTTATATATTTTTTTACATACTAGAGAGTCCTAAAAGTCATCACGATTCGCTAAAAAATTGGATAAGACCTTCGAATTGAACGAAAGATTTTTACCAATGTCGGTCCGGAATGGGGGCGCTCTGACCATCGCTCCTCAAGTTTCCCTTCTGATATCTTTCGGTTTATATTTTTTTACACATACTACAGAGTCCTAAAAGTCACCACGATTCGCCGAAAAAGAGAATAGGAACTTTGAATTGGACGAATGATTTTTTAGCAAAGTCGGTCCAGGATGGGGTCGCTCTGACCATCGCTCCTCAAGTTTTTCTTCCGATATCTTTCGGTTTATATATTTTTTTACATACTATAGAGTCCTAACAGTCATCACGATTCGTTAAAAAAGAGGATACGACCTCCGAATTGAACGAAAGATTTTTACCAATGTCGGTCCGGAATGGGGTCGCTCTGACCACCGCTCTTCAAGTTTCCCTTCTGATATCTTTCGTTTTATATTTTTTTACACATACTAAAGAGTCCTAAAAGTCACCACGATTCGCCAAAAAGAGAATACGACCATGGAATTGGACGAATGATTTTTTAGCAAATTCGATCCAGAATGGGGTCGCTCCGACAACCGCTCTTCAAGTTTCCCTTCCGATATTTTTCGGTTCCTATTTTTCTTCACATACTAGCGAGTCCTAAAAGTCATCACGATTCGTTAAAAAAGAGGATACGACCTTCGAATTGAACGAAAGATTTTTACCAAAGTCGGTCCGGAATGGGGTCGCTCTGACCACCGCTACTCAAGTTTCCCTTCTGATATCTTTCGGTTTATATATTTTTACACATACGATAGATTCCTAAAAGTCACCACGATTCGCCAAAAAAGAGAATACGAACTTTGAATTGGACGAATGATTTTTTAGCAAAGTCGGTCCAGAATGGGGTCGCTCTGTCCATCGCTCCTCAAGTTTTTCTTCCGATATCTTTTGGTTTATATTTTTTTTTACATACTAAAGAGTCCTAAAAGTCATCACAATTCGTCAATAAAGACGACACGACCTTCGAATGGGACGAATGATTTTTTACCAAAGTCGGTCCAGAATGGTTCGCTCCGACCACCGCTCTTCAAGTTTCCCTTCCGATATCTTTCGGTTTATATTTTTTTTACATACTAGAGAGTCCTAAAAGTCATCACGATTCGTTAAAAAAGAGGATACGACCTTCGAATTGAACGAAAGATTTTTACCAATGTCGGTCCGGAATGGGGTCGCTCTGACCACCGCTCCTCAAGTTTCCCTTCCGATATCTTTCAGTTTATATTTTTTTTTACATACTAGAGAGTCCTAAAAGTCACCACGATTCGTTAAAAAAGAGGATACGCCCTTCGAAATGGACGAATGATTTTTTAGCAAAGTCGGTCCAGAATGGTTCGCTCCGACCACCGCTCTTCAAGTTTCCCTTCCGATATCTTTAGGTTTATATTTGTTTTTACAAACTAGAGAGTCCTAAAAGTCATCACGATTCGTTAAAAAACAGGATACGACCTTCGAATTGAACGAAAGATTTTTACCAATGTCGGTCCAGAATGGGGTCGCTCTGACCACCGCTCCTCAAGTTTCCCTTCTCATATCTTTCGGTTTATATTTTTTTTCACATACTAAAGAGTCCTAAAAGTCACCACGATTCGCCAAAACGAGAACACGACCTTGGAATGGGACGAATGATTTTTTAGCAAAGTCGGTCCAGAATGGGGTCGCTCCGACCACCGCTCTTCAAGTTTCCCTTCCGATATTTTTCGGTTCCTATTTTTCTTCACATACTAGAGAGTCCTAAAAGTCATCACGATTCGTTAAAAAAGAGGATACGACCTTCGAATTGAACGAAAGATTTTTACCAAAGTCGGTCCGGAATGGGGTCGCTCTGACCACCGCTCCTCAAGTTTCCCTTCTGATATCTTTCGGTTTATATATTTTTACACATACTATAGAGTCCTAAAAGTCACCACGATTCGCCAAAAAGAGAATACGACCTTGGAATGGGACGAATGATTTTTTAGCAAAGTCGGTCCAGAATGGGGTCGCTCCGACCACCGCTCTTCAAGTTTCCCTTCCGATATTTTTCGGTTTCTATTTTTCTTCACATACTAGAGAGTCCTAAAAGTCACCACGATTCGTTAAAAAAGAGGATACGACCTTCAAAATGGACGAATGATTTTTGAGCAAAGTCGGTCCAGAATGGTTCGCTCCGACCACCGCTCTTCAAGTTTCCCTTCCGATATTTTTCGGTTCCTATTTTTCTTCACATACTAGAGAGTCCTAAAAGTCATCAGGATTCGTTAAAAAAGAGGATACGACCTTCGAATTGAACGAAAGATTTTTACCAAAGTCGGTCCGGAATGGGGGCGCTCTGACCATCGCTCCTCAAGTTTCCCTTCCGATATCTTTCAGTTTATATATTTTTTTACATACTAGAGAGTCCTATAAGTCACCACGATTCGTTAAAAAAGAGAATAAGACCTTCGAAATGGACGAATGATTTTTTAGCAAAGTCGGTCCGGAATGGGGTCGCTCTGACCACCGCTCCTCAAGATTCCCTTCCGATATCTTTCGGTTTCTGTTTTTTTTACATACTACCGAATCCTAAAAGTCATCACGATTCGTTAAAAAAGAGGATACGACCTCCGAATTGAACGAAAGATTTTTACCAAAGTCGGTCCGGAATGGGGGCGCTCTGACCATCGCTCCTCTAGTTTCCCTTCCGATATCTTTCGGTTTATATTTTTTTACACATACTAAAGAGTCCTAAAAGTCACCGCGATTCGCCGAAAAAGAGAATACGACCTTTGAATAGGACGAATGATTTTTTACCAAAGTCGGTCCGGAATGGGGTCGCTCTGACCACCGCTCCTCAAGATTCCCTTCCGATATCTTTCGGTTTCTGTTTTTTTTACATACTACCGAATCCTAAAAGTCATCACGATTCGTTAAAAAAGAGGATACGACCTCCGAATTGAACGAAAGATTTTTACCAAAGTCGGTCCGGAATGGGGGCGCTCTGACCATCGCTCCTCTAGTTTCCCTTCCGATATCTTTCGGTTTATATTTTTTTACACATACTAAAGAGTCCTAAAAGTCACCGCGATTCGCCGAAGATGAGAATACGACCTTTGAATTGGACGAATGATTTTTTAGCAAAGTCGGTCCGGAATGGGGTCGCTCTGACCACCGCTCTTCAAGTTTCCCTTCCGATATTTTTCGGCTCCTATTTTTCTTCACATACTATAGGGTCCGAAAAGTCATCACGATTCGTTAAAAAAGAGGATACGACCTTCGAATTGAACGAAAGATTTTTACCATAGTCGGTCCGGAATGGGGTCGCTCTGACCACCGCTCCTCAAGGTTCCCTTCCGATATCTGTTTTTTTTACATACTATAGAGTCCTAAAAGTCATCACGATTCGTTAAATGAGAGGATACGACCTCTGAATTGAACGAAAGATTTTTACCAAAGTCGCTCCGGAATGGGGGCGCTCTGACCATCGCTCCTCTAGTTTCCCTTCCGATATCTTTCAGTTTATATATTTTTTTACATACTAGAGAGTCCTATAAGTCACCACGATTCGTTAAAAAAGAGAATAAGACCTTCGGAATGGACGAATAATTTTTTAGCAAAGTCGGTCCAGAATGGTTCGCTCCGACCACCGCTCCTCAAGTTTCCCTTCTGATATCTTTCGGTTTATATTTTTTTACACATACTACAGAGTCCTAAAAGTCACCACGATTCGCCAAAAAGAGAATACGACCATGGAATTGGACGAATGATTTTTTAGCAAAGTCGATCCAGAATGGGGTCGCTCCGACCACCGCTCTTCAAGTTTCCCTTCCGATATTTTTCGGTTCCTATTTTTCTTCACATACTAGAGAGTCCTAAAAGTCACCACGATTCGTTAAAAAAGAGGATAAGACCTTCGAAATGGACGAATGATTTTTTAGCAAAGTCGGTCCAGAATGGTTCGCACTGACCATCGCTCTTCAAGTTTCCCTTCCGATATCTTTCGGTTTATATTTTTTAACACATACTAAAGAGTCCTAAAAGTCACCGCGATTCGCCGAAGATGAGAATACGACCTTTGAATTGGACGAATGATTTTTTAGCAAAGTCGGTCCGGAATGGGGTCGCTCTGACCACAGCTCCTCAAGTTTCCCTTCTGATATCTTTCGGTTTATATTTTTTTACACATACCGAAGAGTCCTAAAAGTCACCACGATTCGCCGAAAAAGAGAATACGAACTTTGAATTGGTCGAATGATTTTTTAGCAAGGTCGGTCCAGAATAGGGTCGCTCTGACCGTCGCTCCTCAAGTTTTTCTTCCGATATCTTTTGGTTTATATTTTTTTTACATACTAGAGAGTCCTAAAAGTCTTCACAATTCGTCAATAAAGACGACACGACCTTCGAATTGGACGAATGATTTTTTACCAAAGTCGGTCCAGAATGGTGTCGCTCTGACCATCGCTCCTCAAGTTTCTCTTCCGATATCTTTCGGTTTATATTTTTTTAACATACTATAGAGTCCTAAAAGTCATCACGATTCGTTAAAAAAGAGGATACGACCTTCGAATTGAACGAAAGATTTTTACCAATGTCGGTCCGGAATGGGGTCGCTCTGACCACCGCTCCTCAAGTTTCCCTTCTGATATCTTTCGGTTTATATTTTTTTACATATACTCAAGAGTCCTAAAAGTCACCACGATTCGCCAAAAAGAGAATACGACCTTGGAATTGGACGAATGATTTTTTAGCAAAGTCGATCCAGAATGGGGTCGCTCCGACCACCGCTCTTCAAGTTTCCCTTCCGATATTTTTCGGTTCCTATTTTTCTTCACATACTAGAGAGTCCTAAAAGTCATCACGATTCGTTAAAAAAGAGGATACGACCTTCGAATCGAACGAAAGATTTTTACCAAAGTCGGTCCGGAATGGGGTCGCTCTGACCACCGCTCCTCAAGTTTCCCTTCCGATATCTTTCGGTTTCTGTTTTTTTTACATACTAGAGAGTCCTATAAGTCACCACGATTCGTTAAAAAAGAGGATAAGACCTTCGACATGGACGAATGATTTTTTAGCAAAGTCGGTCCAGACTGGTTCGCTCCGACCAGCGCTCTTCAAGTTTCCCTTCCGATATCTTTCGGTTTATATTTTTTTTACATACTAGAGTACTCTCTAGTATGTTAAAAAAAATATAAACTCAAAGATATCGGAAGGGAAACTTGAGGAACGGTGGTCGGAGCGACCCCATTCTGGACCGACTTGGGTAAAAAATCATTCGTTCCATTCGAAGGTCGTGTCGTCTTTATTGAAGAATCGTCATGACTTTTAGCACTCTCTAGTATGTAAAAAAAAATATAAACCGAAAGATATCGAAAGGGAAACTTGAGGAGCGATGGTCAGAGCGACCCCATTCTGGACCGACTTTGCTAAAAAATCATTCGTCCAATTCAAAGGTCGTATTATCTTTTTCGGCGGATCGCGGTGACTTTTAGGACTCTTTAGTATGTGTAAAAAAATATAAACCGAAAGATATCAGAAGGGAAACTTGAGTAGCGGTGGTCAGAGCGACCCCATTCCGGACCGACTTTGGTAAAAATCTTTCGTTCAATTCGAAGGTCGTATCCACTTTTTTAGCGAATCGTGATGACTTTTAGGACTTTCTAGTATGTAAAAAAAAAATATAAACTGAAAGATATCGGAAGGGAAACTTAAGGAGCGGAGGTCGGCGCGACCTCATTCTGGACCGACTATGGTAAAAATCTTTCGTTCAATTCGAAGGTCGTATCCTCTTTTTTAACGAATCGTAATGACTTTTAGGACTCTTTAGGATGTGTAAAAAAATATAAACCGAAAGATATCAGAAGGGAAACTTGAAGAGCGGTGGTCAGAGCGACCCCATTCCGGACCGACATTGGTAAAAATCTTTCGTTTAATTCGGAGGTCGTATCCTCTTTTTTAACGAATCGTGATAACTTTTAGGACTCTCTAGTGTGTAAAAAAAAATATGAACCAAAAGATATCGGAAGAGAAACTTGAGGAGCGATGGTCAGAGCGACCCCATTCTGGACCGACTTTGCTAAAAAATCATTCGTCCAATTCAAAGGTCGTATTCTCTTTTTCGGCGAATCGTGGTGACTCTTAGGACTCTTTAGTATGTGAAAAAAAATATAAACCGAACGATATGAGAAGGGAAACTTGAGGAGCGGTGGTCAGAGCGACCCCATTCCGGACCGACTTTGGTAAAAAGCTTTCGTTCAATTCGAAGGTCGTATCCTCTTTTTTAACGAGTCGTGATGACTCTTGGGACTATGTAGTATGTGAAGAAAAATAGAAACCGAAAGATATCAGAAGGGAAACTTGAAGAACGGTGGTCAGAGCGACCCCATTCCGGACCGACTTTGGTAAAAATCTTTCGTTCAATTCGAAGGTCGTATCCTCTTTTTTAACGAATCGTGATGACTTTTAGGACTCTGTAGTATGTAAAAAAAAATATAAACCGAAAGATATCGGAAGGGAAACTTGAAGAGCGGTGGTCGGAGCGAACCATTCTGGACCGACTTTGCTAAAAAATCATTCGTCCAATTCGAAGGTAGTGTCGTCTTTATTGACGAATCGTGATGACTTTTAGGACTCTCTAGTATGTAAAAAAAAATATAAACCGAAAGATATCGGAAGAGAAACTTGAGGAGCGATGGTCAGAACGACCCCATTCTGGACCGACTATGATAAAAAATCATTCGTCCAATTCAAAGGCCGTATTCTCTTTTTCAGCGAATCGCGGTAACTTTTAGGACTCTCTAGTATGTAAAAAAAATATAAACCGAAAGATATCGAAAGTGAAACTTGAGGAGCGATGGTCAAAGCGACCCCATTCTGGACCGACTTTGCTAAAAAATCATTCGTCCAATTCAAAGGTCGTATTCTCTTTTTCCGCGAAACGCGGTGACTTTTAGGACTCTTTAGTATGTGTAAAAAAATATAAACCGAAAGATATCAGAAGGGAAACTTGAGGAGCGGTGGTCAGAGCGACCCCATTCCGGACCGACATTGGTAAAAATATTTCGTTCAATTCGAAGGTCGTATCCGCTTTTTTAGCGAATCGTGATGACTTTTAGGACTTTCTAGTATGTAAAAAAAAATATAAACCGAAAGATATCAGAAGGGAAACTTGAGAAGCGGTGGTCGGAGCGACCCCATTCTGGACCGACTTTGGTAAAAAATCATTCGTCCAATTCGAAGGTCGTGTCGTCTTTATTGACGAATCGTGATGACTTTTAGGACTCTCTAGTATGTAAAAAAAAATATAAACCGAAAGATATCAGAAGGGAAACTTGAGGAGCGGTGGTCAGAGCGACCCCATTCCGGACCGACTTTGGTAAAAAGCTTTCGTTCAATTCGAAGGTCGTATCCTCTTTTTTAACGAATCGTGATGACTTTTAGGACTCTCTAGTGTGTAAAAAAAAATATAAACCGAAAGATATCGGAAGAGAAACTTGAGGAGCGATGGTCAGAGCGACCCCATTCTGGACCGACTTTGGTAAAAAATCTTTCGTCCAATTCGAAGGTCGTGTCGTCTTTATTGACGAATCGTGATGACTTTTAGGACTCTCTAGTATGTAAAAAAAAATATATACTGAAAGATATCGGAAGGGAAACTTGAGGAGCGGTGGTCGGAGCGACCCCATTCTGGACCGACTCTGGTAAAAAATCTTTCGTCCATTTCGAAGGTCTATCCTCTCTTTTAACGAATCGTGGTGACTTTTAGGACTCTCTAGTATGTACAAAAAAATATATACTGAAAGATATCGGAAGGGAAACTTGAGGAGCGGTGGTCGGAGCGACCCCATTCTGGACCGACTTTGGTAAAAAATCATTCGCCCAATTCGAAGGTCGTGTCGTCTTTATTGACGAATCGTGATGACTTTTAGGACTCTCTAGTATGTAAAAAAAAAATATAAACCGAAAGATATCGGAAGAGAAACTTGAGGAGCGATGGTCAGAGCGACCCCATTCTGGACCGACTTTGCTAAAAAATCATTCGTCCAATTCAAAGGTCGTATTCTCTTTTTCGGCGAATCGCGGTGACTTTTAAGACTCTTTAGTATGTGTAAAAAAATATAAACCGAAAGATATCAGAAGGGAAACTTGAGGAGCGGTGGTCAGAGCGACCCCATTCCGGACCGACATTGGTAAAAATATTTCGTTCAATTCGAAGGTCGTATCCTCTTTTTTAACGAATCGTGATGACTTTTAGGACTCTGTAGTATGTAAAAAAAAATATAAACCGAAAGATATCGGAAGGGAAACTTGAAGAGCGGTGGTCGGAGCGAACCATTCTGGACCGACTTTGCTAAAAAATCATTCGTCCAATTCGAAGGTCGTGTCGTCTTTATTGATGATTCGTGATGACTTTTAGGACTCTCTAGTATGTAAAAAAAAATATAAACCGAAAGATATCGGAAGAGAAACTTGAGGAGCGATGGTCAGAGCGACCCCATTCTGGACCGACTTTGCTAAAAAATCATTCGTCCAATTCAAAGGTCGTATTCTCTTTTGCGGCGAATCGCGGTAACTTTTAGGACTCTCTAGTATGTAAAAAAAATATAAACCGAAAGATATCGAAAGTGAAACTTGAGGAGCGATGGTCAGAGCGACCCCATTCTGGTCCGACTTTGCTAAAGTCATTCGTCCAATTCAAAGGTCGTATTCTCTTTTTCGGCCAATCGCGGTGACTTTTAAGACTCTTTAGTATGTGTAAAAAAATATAAACCGAAAGATATCAGAAGGGAAACTTGAGGAGCAGTGGTCAGAGCGACCCCATTCCTGACCGACATTGGTAAAAATCTTTCGTTTAATTCGAACGTCGTATCCTCTTTTTTAACGAATCGTGATGACTTTTAGGACTCTGTAGTATGTAAAAAAAAATATAAACCGAAAGATATCGGAAGGGAAACTTGAAGAGCGGTGGTCGGAGCGAACCATTCTGGACCGACTTTGCTAAAAAATCATTCGTCCAATTCGAAGGTCGTGTCGTCTTTATTGACGATTCGTGATGACTTTTAGGACTCTCTAGTATGTAAAAAAAAATATATACTGAAAGATATGGGAGGGGAAACTTGAGGAGCGGTGGTAGGAGCGACCCCATTCTGGACCGACTCTGGTAAAAAATCATTCGTCCATTTCGAAGGTCGTATCCTCTCTGTTAACGAATCGTGGTGACTTTTAGGACTCTCTAGTATGTAAAAAAAATATATACTGAAAGATATCGGAAGGGAAACTTGAGGAGCGGTGGTCGGAGCGACCCCATTCTGGACCGACTTTGGTAAAAAATCATTCGTCCAATTCGAAGGTCGTGTCGTCTTTATTGACGAATCGTGATGACTTTTAGGACTCTCTAGTATGTAAAAAAAAATATAAACCGAAAGATATCGGAAGAGAAACTTGAGGAGCGATGGTCAGAGCGACCCCATTCTGGACCGACTTTGCTAAAAAATCATTCGTCCAATTCAAAGGTCGTATTCTCTTTTTCGGCGAATCGCGGTAACTTTTAGGACTCTCTAGTATGTAAAAAAAATATAAACCGAAAGATATCGAAAGTGAAAGTTGAGGAGCGATGGTCAGAGCGACCCCATTCTGGACCGACTTTGCTAAAAAATCATTCGTCCAATTCTAAGGTCGTATTCTCTTTTTTGGCGAATCGCGGTGACTTTTAGGACTCTTTAGTATGTGTAAAAATTTATGAACCGAAAGATATCAGAAGGGAAACTTGAGGAGCGGTGGTCAGAGCGACCCCATTCCGGACCGACATTGGTAAAAATATTTCGTTCAATTCGAAGGTCGTATCCACTTTTTTAGCGAATCGTGATGACTTTTAGGACTTTCTAGTATGTAAAAAAAAATATAAACCGAAAGATATCAGAAGGGAAACTTGAGGAGCGGTGGTCAGAGCAACCCCATTCCGGACCGACATTGGTAAAAATCTTTCGTTTAATTCGAAGGTCGTATCCTCTTTTCTAACGAATCGTGATGACTTTTAGGACTCTGTAGAATGTAAAAAAAAATATAAACCGAAAGATATCGGAAGGGAAACTTGAAGAGCGGTGGTCGGAGCGAACCATTCTGGACCGACTTTGCTAAAAAATCATTCGTCCAATTCGAAGGTCGTATCCTCTTTTCTAACGAATCGTGGTGACTTTTAGAACTCTCTAGTATGTTAAAAAAAAATATAAACTCAAAGATATCGGAAGGGAAACTTGAGATGCGGTGATCGGAGCGACCCCATTCTGGACCGACTATGGTAAAAAATCATTCGTTCAATTCGAAGGTCGTGTCGTCTTTATTGACGAACCGTGATGACTTTTAGGACTCTCTAGTATGTAAAAAAAAAATATAAACCGAAAGATATCGAAAGTGAAACTTGAGGAGCGATGGTCAGAGCGACCCCATTCTGGACCGACTTTGCTAAAAAATCATTCGTCCAATTCAGAGGTCGTATTCTCTTTTTTAGCGAATCGTGATGACTTTTAGGACTTTCTAGTATGTAAAAAAAAATATAAACCGAAAGATATCAGAAGGGAAACTTGGAGAGCGGTGGTCAGAGCGACCCCATTCCGGACCGACTTTGGTAAAAATCTTTCGTTCAATTCGAAGGTCGTATCCTCTTTTTTAACGAATCGTGATGACTTTTACGACTCTCTAGTGTGTAAAAAAAAATATGAACCGAAAGATATCGGAAGAGAAACTTGAGGAGCGATGGTCAGAGCGACCCCATTCTGGACCGACTTTGCTAAAAAATCATTCATTCAATTCAAAGTTCGTATTCTCTTTTTCGGCGAATCGTGGTGACTTTAAGGACTCTTTAGTATGTGTAAAAAAATATAAACCGAAAGATATCAGAAGGAAAACTTGAGGAGCGGTGGTCAGAGCGACCCCATTCCGGACCGACATTGGTAAAAATCTTTCGTTTAATTCGAAGGTCGTATCCTCTTTTTGAACGAATCGTGATGACTTTTAGGACTCTGTAGTATTTTAAAAAAAATATAAACTCAAAGATATCGGAAGGGAAACTTGAGGAGCGGTGGTCGGAGCGACCCCATTCTGGACCGACTTTGCTAAAAAATCATTCGTCCAATTCAAAGTTCGTATTCTCTTTTTCGGCGAATCGTGGTGACTTTAAGGACTCTTTAGTATGTGTAAAAAAATATAAACCGAAAGATATCAGAAGGGAAACTTGAGGAGCGGTGGTCAGAGGGACCCCATTCCGGACCGACATTGGTAAAAAGCTTTCGTTCAATTCGAAGGTCGTATCCTCTTTTTTAACGAGTCGTGATGACTTTTGGCACTATCTAGTATGTGAAGAACAATAGAAACCGAAAGATATCGGAAGGTAAACTTGAGGAGCGGTGGTCAGAGCGACCCCATTCCGGTCCGACATTGGTAAAAATCTTTCGTTCAATTCGAAGGTCGTATCCTCTTTTTTAACGAATCGTGATGACTTTTAGGACTCTATAGTATGTAAAAAAAAATATAAACCGAAAGATATAGGAAGAAAAACTTGAGGAGCGATGGTCAGAGCGACCCCATTCTGGACCGACTTTGCTAAAAAATCATTCGTCCAATTCAAAGTTCGTATTCTCTTTTTCGGCGAATCGTGGTGACTTTAAGGACTCTTTAGTATGTGTAAAAAAATATAAACCGAAAGATATCAGAAGGGAAACTTGAGGAGCGGTGGTCAGAGCGACCCCATTCCGGACCGACATTGGTAAAAATCTTTCGTTTAATTCGAAGGTCGTATCCTCTTTTTTAACGAATCGTGATGACTTTTAGAACTCTCTAGTATGTAGAAAAAAATATAAACCGAAAGATATCGGAAGGGAAACTTGAAGAGCGGTGGTCGGAGCGAACCATTCTGGACCGACTTTGCTAAAAAATCATTCGTCCATTTCGAAGGTCGTGTCCTCTTTTTTAACGAATCGTGGTGACTTTTAGTACTCTCTAGTATGTTAAAAAAAAATATAAACTCAAAGATATCGGAAGGGAAACTTGAGGAACGGTGGTCGGAGCGACCCCATTCTGGACCGACTTTGGTAAAAAATCATTCGTTCAATTCGAAGGTCGTGTCGTCTTTATTGACGAATCGTCATAACTTTTAGGACGCTCTAGTATGTAAAAAAAAATATAAACCGAAAGATATCGAAAGTGAAACTTGAGGAGCGATGGTCAGAGCGACCCCATTCTGGACCGACTTTGCTAAAAAATCATTCGTCCAATTCAAAGGTCGTATTCTCTTTTTCGGCGGATCGCGGTGACTTTTAGGACTCTTTAGTATGTGTAAAAAAATATAAACCGAAAGATATCAGAAGGGAAACTTGAGGAGCGGTGGTCAGAGCGACCCCATTCCGGACCGACATTGGTAAAAATCTTTCGTTCAATTCGAAGGTCGTATCCTCTTTTTTAACGAATCGTGATGACTTTTAGGACTCCCTAGTGTGTAAAAAAAAATATAAACCGAAAGATATCGGAAGGGAAACTCAAGGAGCGGCGGTCGGAGCGACCCCATTCTGGAGCGACTATGGTAAAAATCTTTCGTTCAATTCGAAGGTCGTATCCTCGTTTTTAACGAATCGTGATGACTTTTAGGACTCTTTAGGATGTGTAAAAAAATGTAAACCGAAAGATATCAGAAGGGAAACTTGAAGAGCGGTGGTCAGAGCGACCCCATTCTGGACCGACTTTGGTAAAAAATCATTCGTCCAATTCGAAGGTCGTGTCGCCTTTATTGACGAATCGTGATGACTTTTAGGACTCTCTAGTATGTAAAAAAAAATATAAACTCAAAGATATCGGAAGGGAAATTGAGGAGCGGTGATCGGAGCGACCCCATTCTGGACCGACTTTGGTAAAAAATCATTCGTTCAATTCGAAAGTCGTGTCGTCTTTATTGACGAATCGTGATGACTTTTAGGACTCTCTAGTATGTAAAAAAAAATATAAACCGAAAGATATCAGAAGGGAACCTTGAGGAGCGGTGGTCAGAGCGACCCCATTCCGGACCGACATTGGTAAAAATATTTCGTTCAATTCGAAGGTCGTATCCACTTTTTTAGCGAATCGTGATGACTTTTAGGACTTTCTAGTATGTAAAAAAAAATATAAACTGAAAGATATCGGAAGGGAAACTCAAGGAGCGGCGGTCGGAGCGACCCCATTCTGGAGCGACTATGGTAAAAATCTTTCGTTCAATTCGAAGGTCGTATCCTCTTTTTTAACGAATCGTGATGACTTTTAGGACTCTTTAGGATGTGTAAAAAAATATAAACCGAAAGATATCAGAAGGGAAACTTGAGGAGCGGTGGTCAGAGCGACCCCATTCCGGACCGACATTGGTAAAAATCTTTCGTTTAATTCGAAGGTCGTATCCTCTTTTTTAACGAATCGTGATGACTTTTAGAACTCTCTAGTATGTAGAAAAAAATATAAACCGAAAGATATCGGAAGGGAAACTTGAAGAGCGGTGGTCGGAGCGAACCATTCTGGACCGACTTTGCTAAAAAATCATTCGTCCATTTCGAAGGTCGTATCCTCTTTTTTAACGAATCGTGGTGACTTTTAGTACTCTCTAATATGTTAAAAAAAAATATAAACTCAAAGATATCGGAAGGGAAACTTGAGGAACGGTGGTCGGAGCGACCCCATTCTGGACCGACTTTGGTAAAAAATCATTCGTTCAATTCGAAGGTCGTGTCGTCTTTATTGACGAATCGTCATAACTTTTAGGACGCTCTAGTATGTAAAAAAAATATAAACCGAAAGATATCGAAAGTGAAACTTGAGGAGCGATGGTCAGAGCGACCCCATTCTGGACCGACTTTGCTAAAAAATCATTCGTCCAATTCAAAGGTCGTATTCTCTTTTTCGGCGGATCGCGGTGACTTTTAGGACTCTTTAGTATGTGTAAAAAAATATAAACCGAAAGATATCAGAAGGGAAACTTGAGGAGCGGTGGTCAGAGCGACCCCATTCCGGACCGACATTGGTAAAAATCTTTCGTTCAATTCGAAGGTCGTATCCTCTTTTTTAACGAATCGTGATGACTTTTAGGACTCTCTAGTGTGTAAAAAAAAATATAAACTGAAAGATATCGGAAGGGAAACTTAAGGAGCGGCGGTCGGAGCGACCCCATTCTGGAGCGACTATGGTAAAAATCTTTCGTTCAATTCGAAGGTCGTATCCTCTTTTTTAACGAATCGTGATGACTTTTAGGACTCTTTAGGATGTGTAAAAAAATGTAAACCGAAAGATATCAGAAGGGAAACTTGAAGAGCGGTGGTCAGAGCGACCCCATTCCGGACCGACTTTGCTAAAAAATCATTCGTCCAATTCAAAGGTCGTATTCTCTTTTTCGGCGGATCGCGGTGACTTTTAGGACTCTTTAGTATGTGTAAAAAAATATAAACCGAAAGATATCAGAAGGGAAACTTGAAGAGCGGTGGTCAGAGCGACCCCATTCCGGACCGACTTTGGTAAAAATCTTTCGTTCAATTCGAAGGTCGTATCCTCTTTTTTAACGAATCGTGATGACTTTTAGGACTCTCTAGTGTGTAAAAAAAAATATAAACTGAAAGATATCGGAAGGGAAACTTAAGGAGCGGCGGTCGGAGCGACCCCATTCTGGAGCGACTATGGTAAAAATCTTTCGTTCAATTCGAAGGTCGTATCCTCTTTTTTAACGAATCGTGATGACTTTTAGGACTCTTTAGGATGTGTAAAAAAATGTAAACCGAAAGATATCAGAAGGGAAACTTGAAGAGCGGTGGTCAGAGCGACCCCATTCCGGACCGACTTTGCTAAAAAATCATTCGTCCAATTCAAAGGTCGTATTCTCTTTTTCGGCGGATCGCGGTGACTTTTAGGACTCTTTAGTATGTGTAAAAAAATATAAACCGAAAGATATCAGAAGGGAAACTTGAAGAGCGGTGGTCAGAGCGACCCCATTCCGGACCGACTTTGGTAAAAATCTTTCGTTCAATTCGAAGGTCGTATCCTCTTTTTTAACGAATCGTGATGACTTTTGGACTCTCTAGTATGTAAAAAAAAATATAAACCGAAAGATATCGGAAGGGAAACTTGAACAGCGGTGGTCGGAGCGAACCATTCTGGACCGACTTTGCTAAAAAATCATTCGTCCATTTGGAAGGTCGTATCCTCTTTTTTAACGAATCGTGATGACTTTTAGGACTCTCTAGTATGTAAAAAAAAATATGAACCGAAAGATATCAGAAGGGAAACTTGAGGAGCGGTGGTCAGAGCGACCCCATTCCGGACCGACATTGGTAAAAATCTTTCGTTTAATCCGAAGGTCGTATCCTTTTTTTTAACGAATCGTGATGACTTTTAGGACTCTCTAGTATGTAAAAAAAAATATAAACCGAAAGATATCGGAAGGGAAACTTGAAGAGCGGTGGTCGGAGCGAACCATTCTGGACCGACTTTGCTAAAAAATCATTCGTCCATTTCGAAGGTCGCATCCTCTTTTTTAACGAATCGTGGTGACTTTTAGGACTCTCTAGTATGTTAAAAAAATATATAAACTCAAAGATATCGGAAGGGAAACTTGAGGAGCGGTGGTCAGAGCGACCCCATTCTGGACCGATTTTGGTAAAAAATCATTCGTCCAATTCGAAGGTCGTGTCGTCTTTATTGATGAATCGTAATGACGGTTAGGACTTTCTAGTATGTAAAAAAAAATATAAACCGAAAGATATCGGAAGAGAAACTTGTGGAGCGATGGTCAGAGCGACCCCATTCTGGACCGACTTTGCTAAAAAATCATTCGTCCAATTCAAAGGTCGTATTCTCTTTTTCGGCGAATCGCGGTAACTTTTAGGACTCTCTAGTATGTAAAAAAAATATAAACCGAAACATATCGGAAGGGAAACTTGAGGAGCGGTGGTCGGAGCGACCCCATTCTGGACCGACTTTGGTAAAAATCTTTCGTTCAATTTGAAGGTCGTATCCTCTTTTTTAACGAATCGTGATGACTTTCAGGACTCTGTAGTATATAAAAAAAAATATAAACCGAAAGATATCGGAAGAAAAACTTGAGGAGCGATGGTCAGAGCGACCCCATTCTGGACCGACTTTGCTAAAAAATCATTCGTCCAATTCAAAGTTCGTATTCTCTTTTTCGGCGAATCGTGGTGACTTTAAGGACGCTTTAGTATGTGTAAAAAAATATGAACCGAAAGATATCAAAAGGGAAACTTGAGGAGCGGTGGTCAGAGCGACCCCATTCCGGACCGACATTGGTAAAAATCTTTCGTTTAATCCGAAGGTCGTATCCTTTTTTTTAACGAATCGTGATGACTTTTAGGACTCTCTAGTATGTAAAAAAAAATATAAACCGAAAGATATCGGAAGGGAAACTTGAAGAGCGGTGGTCGGATCGAACCATTCTGGACCGACTTTGCTAAAAAATCATTCGTCCATTTCGAAGGTCGCATCCTCTTTTTTAACGAATCGTGGTGACTTTTAGGACTCTCTAGTATGTTAAAAAAATATATAAACTCAAAGATATCGGAAGGGAAACTTGAGGAGCGGTGGTCAGAGCGACCCCATTCTGGACCGACTTTGCTAAAAAATCATTCGTCCAATTCAAAGTTCGTATTCTCTTTTTCGGCGAATCGTGGTGACTTTAAGGACGCTTTAGTATGTGTAAAAAAATATGAACCGAAAGATATCAGAAGGGAAACTTGAGGAGCGGTGGTCAGAGCGACCCCATTCCGGACCGACATTGGTAAAAATCTTTCGTTTAATCCGAAGGTCGTATCCTTTTTTTTAACGAATCGTGATGACTTTTAGGACTCTCTAGTATGTAAAAAAAAATATAAACCGAAAGATATCGGAAGGGAAACTTGAAGAGCGGTGGTCGGAGCGAACCATTCTGGACCGACTTTGCTAAAAAATCATTCGTCCATTTCGAAGGTCGCATCCTCTTTTTTAACGAATCGTGGTGACTTTTAGGACTCTCTAGTATGTTAAAAAAATATATAAACTCAAAGATATCGGAAGGGAAACTTGAGGAGCGGTGGTCGGAGCGACCCCATTCTGGACCGACTTTGCTAAGAAATCATTCGTCCAATTCAAAGGTCGTATTCTCTTTTTCGGCGAATCGCGGTGACTTTTAGGACTCTTTAGTATGTGTAAAAAAGGATAAACCGAAAGATATCAGAAGGGAAACTTGAGGAGCGGTGGTCAGAGCGACCCCATTCCGGACCGACATTGGTAAAAATCTTTCGTTCAATTCGAAGATCGTATCCACTATTTTAGCGAATCGTGATGACTTTTGGGACTATGTAGTATGTGAAGAAAAATAGAAACCGAAAGATATCAGAAGGGAAACTTGAAGAGCGGTGGTCAGAGCGACCCCATTCCGGACTGACGTTGGTAAAAATCTTTCGTTCAATTCGAAGGTTGTATCCTCTTTTTTAACGAATCGTGATGACTTTTAGGACTCTCTAGTGTGTAAAAAAAAATATAAACCGAAAGATATCGGAAGAGAAACTTGATGAGCGATGGTCAGAGCGACCCCATTCTGGACCGACTTTGGTAAAAAATCATTCGTCCAATTCGAAGGTCTTGTCGTCTTTATTGACGAATCGTGATGACTTCTAGAACTCTCTAGTATGTATAAAAAAATATAAACCGAAAGATATCGGAAGAGAAACTTGAGGAGCGATGGTCACAGCGACCCCATTCTGGACCGACTTTGCTAAAAAATCATTCGTCCAATTCAAAGGTCGTATTCTCATTTTCGGCGAATCGCAGTAACTTTTAGGACTCTCTAGTATGTAAAAAAAAATATAACCCGAAAGATATCGGAAGGGAAACTTGAGGAGCGGTGGTCGGAGCGACCCCATTCTGGACCGACTTTGGTAAAAATCTTTCGTTCAATTTGAAGGTCGTATCCTCTTTATTAACGAATCGTGATGACTTTTAGGACTCTGTAGTATGTAAAAAAAAATAGAAACCGAAAGATATCGGAAGGGAAACTTGAGGAGCGGTGGTCGGATCGACCCCATTCTGGACCGACTTTGGTAAAAATCTTTCGTCCAATTTGACGGTCGTGTCCACGTTTTTGGTGACTCGTGATCACTTTTAGGACTCTCTAATATGTGAAGAAAAATATAAACCGAAAGATATCAGAAGGAAAACTTGACGAGCGGTGGTCAGAGCAACCCCATTCTGCACCGACTCAGATTGACGAATGTCCTCCAGAATTCGGTCGCTCTAAGCACCGCTCCTCAAGTTTCACTTCCGATATATTTTGGTAACATACCGAATTTTAGAGCTCTCAATAAATATCAAACATTAAACTATTATTTTGATAGAAATCCCTGAAAATCGGCGAAGTATGTTCTCAACATATTTATCGCAGCAAAAATCTTGAAATCCATTTTTTTTCCTTCATTTGCTCTTGGTTATATTTACACGGGACATAAAAAGAATAAATCAGATATTACGTTTATTTATTTATTTCTGTGTATCGCAATTCGAACCGAGTGAAAACTTTTTACAATAAAGGTTTTATTATAAAAATTGTTCAATGGGACCACCGCCATGGTCAATGCACAATTGTGCCCTTTTCAGAATACTTTTCTGACACCTTGAGAGCATCTCGGGGGTAATCGAAAGTACAGCCGTTCTTATACGGTCTCGCAGGTCGTCCTGATCGACAGGTACCGTGCGACCATAAACGTGGCTCTTGATATGACCCCACAGAAAAAAATCTAATGGGGTGAAATCGGGTGATCTAGGAGGCCAGATTCTATTTCCACCAATGCCAATCCACCTGTCTGGAAAATTTTCGTCTAGATATTCTATCACGACCCGTGCACGATGTGGACCAGCGCCGTCCTGCTGAAACCACATTTCGCGCCGAGTTTCCTCGGGTACGATATCGAGATACGGAGGAAGCTCATCGCGCAGGAGTCGTAGATGGCTATCGTCTGTCACCCGATTTTCTATCTCAATTGGCCCAATCTGTAAAAGGGATTATTTTAGCAGAAGCAATTACGACTGAACATTGTAATAATATGTCGGAAATCATGTTTAAAAGATCCAATCTGACATTAATGGTATTTGATTTAGAGTTGGACAGAATTGCCAAAATATATGTTTATATTATTGATGTCTGATATATTTCCTAACATTTAACGTGTATAAAAAATTTGTCAGACATCGGAGTTATTTTAGATATTTCGATGCAGTAGATTCGAAATTAAGGAGACTGGGTATAGTAAAAAACCAACATTTGATGGATATTATTGAAAATAATCATCGAAAAAATTGTTTTTGAATATTTTTTATTTCTCCCAAACGGTGACCCACTCGCCAGGACACTATTTTTTCCATTATACATTTTGCCCACTCTACATTTTGGAAAAATTATTTTCTTTTAAATGAGTAGGAATATCTTTAGACAATCTCACTATAGTTGCATGCCAAATTTTAATTCAATAGGTTAAACCGTTTAGGAATTAGAGACCTGTAGCGGACAGCCAGCCGAAACCATTTAGCCAGTACCAAACCTTCTGTATCGATAATTTTATAAAACAACAAACGTTCACTACTACTCGCAAATTTATGGAAATAAATAGGGACATTTAGGAATTCTTACGAGCTGGTTACCGATCATTCCCGCCCATAAATGGATATTAAAGCTCTCCTGATGGCCCCGTCACCTTATCGCGTGAGGGCTTTCATCTTTGTCCGCCCACACGTGTTCGTTCCGTGTATTACGAACGCCCGATCGGGTGAACTTGCACTCGTCGGAAAATAAAATTTTCTTCGAAAAATCAGGATCAGCATCGTGCTGCTCGATTATCCATTGGCTATATTCTAGACGTTGAACCGGATCGGGTTCATGCAGTTCCTGGACCGGCGTCTGTGAGAAGGCTTTCTTTCCATTCTCCTTCATCACCTTGTGTACAAGGGTATGTGATATCTCCAATTGGCGACCCACTACCCTTGTACTAGTTTCACCATCCCTCGCGAAGCAATCGAGGACTTGCTCTTCGACGCGAGGCGTTCTCACGCGACGACGAGGACCACCTTCTCTTCCACGTTGCGGCATTATATTCCCCGTGTCCAAACCTCGTTGCATCGCCGCCAGAATCACATCGTATTTTGGATGTCTACGAAGCGGATAGAGCATTGCGTAACGACGGGCCGCCGCTCGTCCTGAACCTTCGCAGTAGCCGAGACACAATATCATGTCCATATACTCGCGACACGAATACTCAACCATGATAATTAAATCGAATTACGAGATATGATATGGAGAAAGATCTCTCTATCCAGACCGATATGACATACACGTTACACATATGTATCTACAACTGAGTCTATAGTAACCCATGCGATATTTTGTTTTCTGTTGCTATGGCAAAATTATGATACAATGAGAAAAAATGTACCTCGAATTTTTTCGATTTAGGGGTTTTTAGACATTTATTTTTCAATAACAAAAAATTATATAATATCATTTTTGACATATTAAAAGAAACAAATTCTGGGTCAATAATTAAATATGTCAAAAATAATATTATTTAATTTTTTCTTATTGAAAAATATTATTTTTGACATATTTAAAAGAAACAAATTCTGGGACAATAATTAAATATGTCAAAAATGATATTATTTAATTTTTTGTTATTGAAAAATAAATGTCTAAAAACCCCTAAATCGAAAAAATTCGAGGGACATTTTTTCTCATTGTATCATAATTTTGCCATAGCAACTGAAAACAAAATATCGCATGGGTTACTATAGACTCAGTTGTAGACACATATGTGTAACGTGTATGTCATATCGGTCTGGATAGAGAGATCTTTCTCCATATCATATCTCGTTATTCGATTTAATTATCATGGTTGAGTATTCGTGTCGCGAGTATATGGACATGATATTGTGTCTCGGTTACTGCGAAGGTTCAGGACGAGCGGCGGCCCGTCGTTACGCAATGCTCTATCCGCTTCGTAGACATCCAAAATACGATGTGATTCTGGCGGCGATGCAACGAGGTTTGGACACGGGGAATATAATGCCGCAACGTGGAAGAGAAGGTAGTCCTCGTCGTCCCGTGAGAACGCCTCGCGTCGAAGAGCACGTCCTCGATTGCTTCGCGAGGGATGGTGAAACTAGTACAAGGGTAGTGGGTCGCCAATTGGAGATATCACATACCCTTGTACACAAGGTGATGAAGGAGAATGGAAAGAAAGCCTTCTCAAAGACGCCGGTCCAGGCCCTGCATGAACCCGGTCCGGTTCAACGTCTAGAATATAGCCAATGGATAATCGAGCAGCACGATGCTGATCCTGATTTTTCGAAGAAAATTTTATTTTCCGACGAGTGCAAGTTCACCCGATCGGGCGTTCGTAATACACGGAACGAACACGTGTGGGCGGACAAAGATGAAAACCCTCACGCGATAAGGTGTCGGGGCCATCAGGAGCGCTTTAATATCCTTTTATGGGGGGGAATGATCGGTAACCAGCTCGTAAGAATTCCTAAATGTCCCTATTTATTTCCATAAATTTGCGAGTAGTAGTGAACGTTTGTTGTTTTATAAAATTATCGATACAGAAGGTTTGGTACTGGCTAAATGGTTTCGGCTGGCTGTCCGCTACAGGTCTCTAATTCCTAAACGGTTTAACCTATTGAATTAAAATTTGGCATGCAACTATAGTGAGATTGTCTAAAGATATTCCTACTCATTTAAAAGAAAATAATTTTTCCAAAATGTAGAGTGGGCAAAATGTATAATGGAAAAAAAAGTGTCCTGGCGTGTGGGTTACCGTTTGGGAGAAATAAAAAATATTCAAAAACAATTTTTTCGATGATTATTTTCAATAATATCCATCAAATGTTGGTTTTTTACTATACCCAGTCTCCTTAATTTCGAATCTACTGCATCGAAAAATCTAAAATAACTCCGATGTCTGACAAATTTTTTATACACGTTAAATGTTAGGAAATTTCTCAGACATCAATAATATAAACATATATTTTGGCAATTCTGTCCAACTCTAAATCAAATACCATTAATGTCAGATTGGATCTTTTAAACATGATTTCCGACATATTTTTACAATGTTCAGTCGTAATTGCTTCTGCAAAAATAATCCCTTTTACAGATTGGGCCAATTGAGATAGAAAATCGGGTGGCAGCCGATAGCTATCTACGACTCCTCCGCGATGAGCTTCCTCCGTATCTCGATATCGTACCCGAGGGAACTCGGCGCGAAATGTGGTTTCAGCAGGACGGCGCTGGTCCACATCGTGCACGGGTCGTGATAGAATATCTAGACGAAAATTTTCCAGACAGGTGGATTGGCCTTGGTGGAAATAGAATCTGGCCTCCTAGATCACCCGATTTCACCCCATTAGATTTTTTTCTGTGGGGTCATATCAAGTGCCACGTTTAAGGTCGCACGGTACCTGTCGATCAGGACGACCTGCGAGACCGTATAAGTACGGCTGTTCTTTCGATCACCCCCGAGATGCTCGCAAGGTTTCAGAAAAGTATTCTGAAAAGGGCACAATTGTGCATTGACCATGGCGGTGGTCCCATTGAACTATTTTTATAATAAAACCTTTATTGTAAAAAGTTTTCACTCGGTTCGAATTGCGATACACAGAAATAAATAAATAAACGTAATATCTGATTTATTCTTTTTATGTCCCGTGTAAATATAACCAAGAGCAAATGAATGAAAAAAACTGGATTTCATGATTTTTGCTGACATAAATATGTTGAGAACATACTTCGCCGATTTTCAGGGATTTCTATCAAAATAATAGTTTAATGTTTGATATTTATTGAGAGCTCTAAAATTCGGTATGTTACCGAAATATATCGGAAGTAAAACTTGAAGAGCGGTGCTTAGAGCGACCGAATTCTGGAGGACATTCGTCAATCAGAGTCGGTGCAGAATGGGGTTGCTCTGACGACCGCTCGTCTAGTTTTCCTTCTGATATCTTTCGGTTTATATTTTTCTTCACATATTAGAGAGTCGTAAAAGTGATCACGATTCACCAAAACCGTGGACACGACCTTCAAATTGAACGAAATTTTTTTACCAAAGTCGGTCCAGAATGGGGTCGCTCCGACCACCGCTCCTCAAGTTTCCCTTCCGATATCTTTCGGTTTATATTTTCTTTACATACTAGAGAGTCCTAAAAGTTACCACGATTCGTTAAAAAAGAGGATACAACCTTCGAATTGGACGAATGATTTTTACCAATGTCGGTTCGGAATGGGGTCGCTCTGACCACCGCTCCTCAAGTTTCCCTTTTGATATCTTTCGGTTTATATTTTTTTACACATACTAACGAGTCCTAAAAGTCACCGCGATTCGCCGAAAAAGAGAATACGACCTTTGAATTGGACGAATGATTTTTTAGCGAAGTCGGTCCAGAATGGGGTCGCTCTGACCATCGCTCCTCAAGTTTCTCTTCCGATATCTTTCGGTTTATATTTTTTTTTATATACTAGAGAGTCCTAAAAGTCATCACGATTCATCAATAAAGACGACACGACCTTCGAATTGGACGATTGATTTTTTACCAAAGTCGGTCCAGAATGGGGTCGCTCCGACCACCGCTCCTGAAGTTTCCCTTCCGATATCTCTCAGTATATATTTTTTTTTACATACTAGAGAGTCCTAAAAGTCACCACGATTCGTTAGAAGAGAGGATACGACCTTCGAAATGGACGAATGATTTTTTAGCAAAGTCGGTCCAGAGTGGTTCGCTCCGACCACCGCTCCTCAAGTTTCTCTTCCGATATCGTTCGGTTTATATTTTTTTTTACACACTAGAGAGTCCTAAAAGTCATCACGATTCGTTAAAAAAGAGGATACGACCTTCGAATTGAACGAAAGATTTTTACCAATGTCGGTCCGGAATGGGGTCGCTCTGACCACCGCTCCTCAAGTTTCCCTTCTGATATCTTTCGGATTCTATTTTTCTTCACATACTAGATAGTCCCAAAAGTCATCACGATTGGTTAAAAAAGAGGATACGACCTTCGAAATGGACGAATGATTTTTTAGCAAAGTCGGTCCAGAATGGTTCGCTCCGACCACCGCTCTTCAAGTTTCCCTTCCGATATCTTTCGGTTTATATTTTTTTTTACATACTAGAGAGTCCTAAAAGTCATCACGGTCCTTAAAAAAGAGGATACGACTTTCGAATTGAACGAAAGATTTTTACCAAAGTCGGTCCGGAATGGGGTCGCTCTGACCATCGCACCTCAAGTTTCCCTTCACATATCTTTCGGTTAATATTTTTACTACAGAGTCCTAAAAGTCATCACGATTCGTTAAAAAAGTGGATACGACCTTCGAATTGAACGAAAGATTTTTACCAAAGATGGTCCGGAATGGGGTCGCTCTGACGACCGCTCCTCAAGTTTCCCTTCTCATATCTTTCGGTTTATATTTTTTTTCACATACTAATGAGTCCTAAAAGTCACCACGATTCGCCAAAAAGATAATACGACCTTGGAATGGGACGAATGATTTTTTAGCAAAGTCGGTCCAGAATGGGGTCGCTCCGACCACCGCTCTTCAAGTTTCCCTTCCAATATTTTTCGGTTTCTATTTTTCTTCACATACTAGAGAGTCTTAAAAGTCACCACGATTCGTTAAAAAAGAGGATACGACCTTCAAAATGGACGAATGATTTTTGAGCAAAGTCGGTCCAGAATGGTTCGCCTCGACCACCGCTCTTCACGTTTCCCTTCCGATATCTTTCGGTTTATATTTTTTTTTACATACTAGAGAGTCCTAAAAGTCATCACGATTCGTTAAAAAAGAGGATACGACCTTCGAATTGAACGAAAGATTTTTACCAATGTCGGTCCGGAATGGGGTCTCTCTGACCACCGCTCCTCAAGTTTCCCTTCCGATATCTTTCAGTTTATATTTTTTTTTACATACTAGAGAGTCCTAAAAGTCACCAGGAATCGTTAAAAAAGAGGATACGCCCTTCGAAATGGACGAATGATTTTTTAGCAAAGTCGGTCCAGAATGGTTCGCTCCGACCACCGCTCTTCAAGTTTCCCTTCCGATATCTTTAGGTTTATATTTTTTTTTACAAACTAGAGAGTCCTAAAAGTCATCACGATTCTTTAAAAAAGAGGATACGACCTTCGAATTGAACGAAAGATTTTTACCAATGTCGGTCCGGAATGGGGTCGCTCTGACCACCGCTCCTCAAGTTTCCCTTCTGATATCTTTCGGTTTATATTTTTTTACATATACTAAAGAGTCCTAAAAGTCACCACGATTCGCCAAAAAGAGAATACGACCTTGGAATTGGACGAATGATTTTATAGCAAAGTCGATCCAGAATTGTGTCGCTCCGACCACCGCTGTTCAAGTTTCCCTTCCGATATTTTTCGGTTCCTACTTTTCTTCACATACTAGAGAGTCCTAAAAGTCATCACGATTCGTTAAAAAAGAGGATACGACCTTCGAATTGAACGAAAGATTTTTACCAAAGTCGGTCTGGAATGGGGGCGCTCTGACCATCGCTCCTCAAGTTTCCCTTCCGATATCTTTCAGTTTATATATTTTTTTACATACTAGAGAGTCCTAAAAGTCATCACGATTCGTTAAAAAAGAGGATACGACCTTCGAATTGAACGAAAGATTTTTACCATAGTCGGTCCAGAATGGGGTCACTCCGACCACCGCTCCTCAAGTTTCCCTTCCGATATCTTTCGGTTTATATTTTTTTACATATACTAAAGAGTCCTAAAAGTCACCACGATTCGCCAAAAAGAGAATACGACCTTGGAATTGGACGAATGATTTTATAGCAAAGTCGATCCAGAATTGTGTCGCTCCGACCACCGCTCTTCAAGTTTCCCTTCCGATATTTTTCGGTTCCTATTTTTTTTTACATACCAGAGAGTCCTAAAAGTCATCACGATTCGTTAAAAAAGAGGATACGACCTTCGAATTGAACGAAAGCTTTTTACCAAAGTCGGTCCGGAATGGGGTCGCTCTGACCACCGCTCCTCAAGTTTCCTCCTCATATCTTTCGGGTTATATTTTTTTCACATACTAAAGAGTCCTAAAAGTCACCACGATTCGCCAAAAAGAGAAAACGCCCTTGGCATTGGACGAATGATTTTTCAGCAAAGTCGGTCCAGAATGGGGTCGCTCCGACCACCGCTCTTCAAGTTTCCGTTCCGATATTTTTCGGTTTCTATTTTTCTTCACATACTAGAGAGTCCTAAAAGTCATCACGATTCGTTAAAAAAGAGGATACGACCTTCGAATTGAACGAAAGATTTTTACCAAAGTCGGCCCGGAATGGGGTCGCTCTGACCACCGCTCCTCAAGTTTCCCTTCCGATATCATCCGGTTTCTGTTTTTTTTACATACTACAGAGTCCTAAAAGTCACCCCGATTCGCCGAAAAAGAGAATACGAACTGTGAATTGGACGAATGATTTTTTAGCAAAGTCGGTCCAGAATGGGGTCGCTCTGACCATCGCTCCTCAAGTTTTTCTTCCGATATCTTGTGGTTTATATTTTTTTTTACATACTAGAGAGTCCTAAAAGTCATCACAATTCATCAATAAAGACGACACGACCTTCGAATTGGACGAATGATTTTTTACCAAAGTCGGTCCAGAATGGGGTCGCTCTGACCATCGCTCCTCAAGTTTCCCTTCCGATATCTTTCAGTTTATATTTTTTTACATACTATAGAGTCCTAAAAGTCATCACGATTCGTTAAAAAAGAGGATACGACCTCCGAATTGAACGAAAGATTTTTACCATAGTCGGTCCAGAATGGGGTCGCTCCGACCACCGCTCCTCAAGTTTGCCTTCAGATATATTTCAGTTTATATTTTTTTTTACAAACTAGAGAGTCCTAAAAGTCATCACGATTCGTTAAAAAAGAGGATACGACCTTCGAATTTAACGAAAGATTTTACCAATGTCGGTCCGGAATGGGGTCGCTCCGACCACCGCTCCTCAAGCTTCTCTTCCGATATCTTTCGGTTTATATTTTTTTTTTACATACTATAGAGTCCTAAAAGACATCACGATTCGTTAAAAAAGAGGATACGACCTTCGAATAGAACGAAAGATTTGTACCAATGTCGGTCCGGAATGGGGTCGCTCTGACCACCGCTCCTCAAGTTTACCTTCCGATACCTTTCGGTTTCTATTGTTCTTCACATACTAGATAGTCCCAAAAGTCATCACAATTCGTTCAAAAAGAGGATACGACCTTCGAATTGAACGAAAGCTTTTTACCAATGTCGGTCCGGAATGGGGTCGCTCTGACCACCGCTCCTCAAGTTTCCCTTCTCATATCTTCCGGTTTATATTTTTTTTCACATACTAAAGAGTCCTAAAAGTCACCACGATTCGCCAAAAAGAGAATACGACCTTGGAATTGGACGAATGATTTTTTAGCAAAGTCGATCCAGAATGGGGTCGCTTCGACCACCGCTCTTCAAGTTTACCTTCCGATACCTTTCGGTTTCTATTGTTCTTCACATACTAGATAGTCCCAAAAGTCATCACAATTCGTTAAAAAAGAGGATACGACCTTCGAATTGAACGAAAGCTTTTTACCAATGTCGGTCCGGAATGGGGTCGGTCTGACCACCGCTCCTCAAGTTTCCCTTCTCATATCTTCCGGTTTATATTTTTTTTCACATACTAAAGAGTCCTAAAAGTCACCACGATTCGCCAAAAAGAGAATACGACCTTGGAATTGGACGAATGATTTTTTAGCAAAGTCGATCCAGAATGGGGTCGCTTCGACCACCGCTCTTCAAGTTTCCCTTCCGATATTTTTCGGTTCCTATTTTTCTTCACATACTAGAGAGTCCTAAAAGTCATCACGATTCGTTAAAAAAGAGGATACGACTTACGAATTGGACGAAAGATTTTTACCAAAGTCGGTCCGGAATGGGATCGCTCTGACCACCGCTCCTCAAGTTTCCCTTCCGATATCTTCCGCTTTCTGTTTTTTTACATACTACAGAGTCCTAAAAGTCATCAGGATTCGTTAAAAAAGAGGATACGACCTCCGAATTGAACGAAAGATTTTTACCAAAGTCGGTCCGGAATGGGGGCGCTCTGACCATCGCTCCTCAAGTTTCCCTTCCGATATCTTTCAGTTTATATATTTTTTTACATACTAGAGAGTCCTATAAGTCACCACGATTCGTTAAAAAAGAGAATAAGACCTTCGAAATGGACGAATGATTTTTTAGCAAAGTCGGTCCAGAATGGTTCGCTCCGACCACCGCTCTTCAAGTTTCCCTTCCGATATCTTTCGGTTTATATTTTTTTTACATACTAGAGAGTCCTAAAAGTCATCACGATTCGCTAAAAAATTGGATAAGACCTTCGAATTGAACGAAAGATTTTTACCAATGTCGGTTCGGAATGGGGTCGCTCTGACCACCGCTCCTCAAGTTTCCCTTCTGATATCTTTCGGTTTCTGTTTTTTTTACATACTACAGAGTCATAAAAGTCATCACGATTCGTTAAAAAAGAGGATACGACGTCCGAATTGAACGAAAGATTTTTACCAAAGTCGGTCCGGAATGGGGGCGCTCTGACCATCGCTCCTCAAGTTTCCCTTCTGATATCTTTCGGTTTATATTTTTTTACACATACTACAGAGTCCTAAATGACACCACGATTCGCCGAAAAAGAGAATAGGAACATTGAATTGGACGAATGATTTTTTAGCAAAGTCGGTCCAGGATGGGGTCGCTCTGACCATCGCTCCTCAAGTTTTTCTTTCGATATCTTTCGGTTTATATATTTTTTTACATACTATAGAGTCCTAACAGTCATCACGATTCGTTAAAAAAGAGGATACGACCTCCGAATTGAACGAAAGATTTTTACCAATGTCGGTCCGGAATGGGGTCGCTCTGACCACCGCTCCTCAAGTTTCCCTTCTGATATCTTTCGGTTTATATTTTTTTACACATACTAAAGAGTCCTAAAAGTCACCACGATTCGCCAAAAAGAGAATACGACCATGGAATTGGACGAATGATTTTTTAGCCATGTCGATCCAGAATGGGGTCGCTCCGACCACCGCTCTTCAAGTTTCCCTTCCGATATTTTTCGGTTCCTATTTTTCTTCACATACTAGAGAGTCCTAAAAGTCATCACGATTCGTTAAAAAAGAGGATACGACCTTCGAATTGAACGAAAGATTTTTACCAAAGTCGGTCCGGAATGGGGTCGCTCTGACCACCGCTCCTCAAGTTTCCCTGCTGATATCTTTCGGTTTATATATTTTTACACATACTATAGAGTCCTAAAAGTCACCACGATTCGCCAAAAAAGAGAATACGAACTTTGAATTGGACGAATGATTTTTTAGCAAAGTCGGTCCAGAATGGGGTCGCTCTGTCCATCGCTCCTCAATTTTTTCTTCCGATATCTTTTGGTTTATATTTTTTTTACATACTAAAGAGTCCTAAAAGTCATCACAATTCGTCAATAAAGACGACACGACCTTCGAATGGGACTAATGATTTTTTACCAAAGTCGGTCCAGAATGGGGTGGCTCTGACCATCGCTCCTCAAGTTTCTCTTCCGATATCTTTCGGTTTATATTTTTTTTCACATACTAAAGAGTCCTAAAAGTCACCACGATTCGCCAAAAAGAGAATACGACCTTGGAATGGGACGAATGATTTTTTAGCAAAGTCGGTCCAGAATGGGGTCGCTCCGACCACCGCTCTTCAAGTTTCCCTTCCGATATTTTTCGGTTTCTATTTTTCTTCACATACTAGAGAGTCCTAAAAGTCACCACGATTCGTTAAAAAAGAGGATACGACCTTCAAAATGGACGAATGATTTTTGAGCAAAGTCGGTCCAGAATGGTTCGCTCCGACCACCGCTCTTCAAGGTTCCCTTCCGATATCTTTCGGTTTATATTTTTTTTTACATACTAGAGAGTCCTAAAAGTCATCACGATTCGTTAAAAAAGAGGATACGACCTTCGAATTGAACGAAAGATTTTTACCAAAGACGGTCCGGAATGGGGTCGCTCTGACCACCGCTCCTCAAGTTTCCCTTCTCATATCTTTCGGTTTATATTTTTTTTCATATACTAAAGAGTCCTAAAAGTCACCACGATTCGCCAAAAAGAGTATACGACCTTGGAATGGGACGAATGATTTTTTAGCAAAGTCGGTCCAGAATGGGGTCGCTCCGACCACCGCTCTTCAAGTTTCCCTTCCGATATTTTTCGGTTTCTATTTTTCTTCACATACTACAGAGTCCTAAAAGTCACCACGATTCGTTAAAAAAGAGGATACGACCTTCAAAATGGACGAATGATTTTTGAGCAAAGTCGGTCCAGAATGGTTCGCTCCGACCACCGCTCTTCAAGTTTCCCTTCCGATATCTTTCGGTTTATATATTTTTTTACATACTAGAGAGTCCTAAAAGTCATGGCGATTCGTTAAAAAAGAGAATACGACCTTCGAATTGAACGAAAGATTTTTACCAATGTCGGTCCGGAATGGGGTCGCTCTGACCACCGCTCCTCAAGTTTCCCTTCTCATTTTTTTTGGTTAGTTTTTTTTTTCACATACTAAAGAGTCCTAAAAGTCACCACGATTCGCCAAAAAGAGAATACGACCTTGGAATTGGACGAATGATTTTTTAGCAAAGTCGGTCCAGAATGGGGTCGCTCCGACCACCGCTCTTCAAGTTTCCCTTCCGATATTTTTGGTTTCTATTTTTCTTCACATACTGAAGAGTCCTAAAAGTCATCACGATTCGTTAAAAAAGAGGATACGACCTTCGAATTGAACGAAAGATTTTTACCAAAGTCGGCCCGGAATGGGGTCGCTCTGACCACCGCTCCTCAAGTTTCCCTTCCGATATCTTTCGGTTTCTGTTTTTTTTACATACTACAGAGTCCTACAAGTCATCACGATTCGTTAAAAAAGAGGATACGACCTTCGAATTGAACGAAAGATTTTTACTATAGTCGGTCCAGAATGGGGTCGCTCTGACCACCGCTCCTCAAGTTTCCCTTCCGATATCTTTCAGTTTATATTTTTTTTACATACTAAAGAGTCCTAAAAGTCACCACGATTCGTTAAAAAAGAGGATAAGACCTTCGAAATGGACGAATGATTTTTTAGCAAAGTCGGTCCAGAATGGTTCGCACCGACCATCGCTCTTCAAGTTTCCCTTCCGATATCTTTCGGTTTATATTTTTTTACACATACTAAAGAGTCCTAAAAGTCACCGCGATTCGCCGAAGAAGAGAATACGACCTTTGAATTGGACGAATGATTTTTTAGCAAAGTCGGTCCGGAATGGGGTCGCTCTGACCACAGCTCCTCAAGTTTCCCTTCTGATATCTTTCGGTTTATATTTTTTTACACATACCGAAGAGTCCTAAAAGTCATCACGATTCGTTAAAAAAGAGGATACGACCTCCGAATTGAACGAAAGATTTTTACCAATGTCGGTCCGGAATGGGGTCGCTCTGACCACCGCTCCTCAAGTTTCCTCTTCATATCTTTCGGTTTATTTTTTTTTACACAGACTAAAGAGTCCTAAAAGTCACCACGATTCGCCGAAAAAGAGAATACGAACTTTGAATTGGTCGAATGATTTTTTAGCAAAGTCGGTCCAGAATGGGGTCGTTCTGACCATCGCTCCTCAAGTTTTTCTTCCGATATCTTTTGGTTTATATTTTTTTTTGAATACTAGAGAGTCCTAAAAGTCATCACAATTCGTCAATAAAGACGACACGACCTTCGAATGGGGCGAATGATTTTTTCCCAAAGTCGATCCAGAATGGGGTCGCTCTGACCATCGCTCCTCAAGTTTGTCTTCCGATATATTTCGGTTTATATTTTTTTTTACATACTATAGAGTCCTAAAAGTCATCACGATTCGTTAAAAAAGAGGATACGACCTTCGAATTGAACGAAAGCTTTTTACCAAAGTCGGTCCGGAATGGGGTCGCTCTGACCACCGCTCCTCAAGTTTCCTCTTCATATCTTTCGGTTTATATTTTTTTTCACATACTAAAGAGTCCTAAAAGTCACCACGTTTCGCCAAAAAGAGAATACGACCTTGGAATTGGACGAATGATTTTTTAGTAAAGTCGGTCCAGAATGGGGTCGCTCCGACCACCGCTGTTCAAGTTTCCCTTCCGATATTTTTCGGTTTCTATTTTTCTTCACATACTAGAGAGTCCTAAAAGTCATCACGATTCGTTAAAAAAGAGGATACGACCTTCGAATTGAACGAAAGATTTTTACCAATGTCGGTCCGGAATGGGGGCGCTGTGACCATCGCTCCTCAAGTTTACCTTCCGATATCTTTCAGTTAATATTTTTTTTTACATACCAGAGAGTCCTAAAAGTCATCACGATTCGTTAAAAAAGAGGACACGACCTTCGAATTGAACGAATGATTTTTTACCAAAGTCGGTCCAGAATGGGGTCGCTCCGACCAAAGCTCCTCAAGTTTCCCTTCCGATATCTTTCAGTTTATATTTTTTTTTACATACTAGAGAGTCCTAAAAGTCACCACGATTCGTTAAAAAAGAGGATAAGACCTTCGAAATGGACGAATGATTTTTTAGCAAAGTCGGTCCAGAATGGTTCGCTCCGACCACCGCTCTTCAAGTTTCCCTTCCGATATCTTTCTGTTTATATTTTTTTTTACATACTAGAGAGTCCTAAAAGTCATTACGATTCGCTAAAAAATTGGATACGACCTTCGATTTGAACGAAAGATTTTTACCAATGTCGGTCCAGAATGGGGTCGCTCTGACCATCGCTCCTCAAGTTTTTCTTCCGATATCTTTTGGTTTATATTTTTTTTTACATACTAGAGAGTCCTAAAAGTCATCACAATTCATCAATAAAGACGACACGACCTTCGAATTGGACGAATGATTTTTTACCAAAGTCGGTCCAGAATGGGGTCGCTCTGACCATCGCTCCTCAAGTTTCCCTTCCGATATCTTTCAGTTTATATTTTTTTTACATACTATAGAGTCCTAAAAGTCATCACGATTCGTTAAAAAAGAGGATACGACCTCCGAATTGAACGAAAGATTTTTACCAATGTCGGTCCGGAATGGGGTCGCTCTGACCACCGCTCCTCCTGTTTCCGTTCTCATATCTTTCGGTTTATATTTTTTTTCACATACTAAAGAGTCCTAAAAGTCACCACGATTCGCCAAAAAGGGAATACGACCTTGGAATTGGACGAATGATTTTTTAGCAAAGTCGGTCCAGAATGGGGTTGCTCCGACCACCGCTCTTCAAGTTTCCCTTCCGATATTTTTCGGTTTCTATTTTTCTTCACATACTAGAGAGTCCTAAAAGTCATCACGATTCGTTAAAAAAGAGGATACGACCTTCGAATTGAACGAAAGATTTTTACCAATGTCGGTCCGGAATGGGGGCGCTCTGACCATCGCTCCTCAAGTTTACCTTCCGATATCTTTCAGTTTATATTTTTTTTTACATACCAGAGAGTCCTAAAAGTCATCACGATTCGTTAAAAAAGAGGATACGACCTTCGAATTGAACGAAAGCTTTTTACCAAAGTCGGTCCGGAATGGGGTCGCTCTGACCACCGCTCCTCAAGTTTCCTCCTCATATCTTTCGGGTTATATTTTTTTCACATACTAAAGAGTCCTAAAAGTCACCACGATTCGCCAAAAAGAGAATACGCCCTTGGAATTGGACGAATGATTTTTCAGCAAAGTCGGTCCAGAATGGGGTCGCTCCGACCACCGCCCTTCAAGTTTCCGTTCCGATATTTTTCGGTTTCTATTTTTCTTCACATACTAGAGAGTCCTAAAAGTCATCACGATTCGTTAAAAAAGAGGATACGACCTTCGAATTGAACGAAAGATTTTTACCAAAGTCGGCCCGGAATGGGGTCGCTCTGACCACCGCTCCTCAAGTTTCCCTTCCGATATCATCCGGTTTCTGTTTTTTTTACATAGTACAGAGTCCTAAAAGTCACCCCGATTCGCCGAAAAAGAGAATACGAACTTTGAATTGGACGAATGATTTTTTAGCAAAGTCGGTCCAGAATGGGGTCGCTCTGACCATCGCTCCTCAAGTTTTTCTTCCGATATCTTGTGGTTTATATTTTTTTTTACATACTAGAGAGTCCTAAAAGTCATCACAATTCATCAATAAAGACGACACGACCTTCGAATTGGACGAATGATTTTTTACCAAAGTCGGTCCAGAATGGGGTCGCTCTGACCATCGCTCCTCAAGTTTCCCTTCCGATATCTTTCAGTTTATATTTTTTTACATACTATAGAGTCCTAAAAGTCATCACGATTCGTTAAAAAAGAGGATACGACCTCCGAATTGAACGAAAGATTTTTACCAATGTCGGTCCGGAATGGGGTCGCTCCGACCACCGCTCCTCATGTTTCCGTTCTCACACTTTCGGTTTATATTTTTTTTCAAATACTAAAGAGTCCTAAACGTCACCACGATTCGCCAAAAAGGGAATACGACCTTGGAATTGGACGAATGATTTTTTAGCAAAGTCGGTCCAGAATGGGGTTGCTCCGACCACCGCTCTTCAAGTTTCCCTTCCGATATCTTTCGGTTTATATATTTTTTTACATACTATAGAGTCCTAAAAGTCATCACGATTCGTTAAAAAAGAGGATACGACCTCCGAATTGAACGAAAGATTTTTACCAATGTCGGTCCGGAATGGGGTCGCTCCGACCACCGCTCCTCATGTTTCCGTTCTCATATCTTTCGGTTTATATTTTTTTTCACATACTAAAGAGTCCTAAACGTCACCACGATTCGCCAAAAAGGGAATACGACCTTGGAATTGGACGAATGATTTTTTAGCAAAGTCGGTCCAGAATGGGGTTACTCCGACCACCGCTCTTCAAGTTTCCCTTCCGATATTTTTCGGTTTCTATTTTTCTTCACATACTAGAGAGTCCTAAAAGTCATCACGATTCGTTAAAAAAGAGGATACGTCCTTCGAATTGAACGAAAGATTTTTACCAATGTCGGTCCGGAATGGGGGCGCTCTGACCATCGCTCCTCAAGTTTACCTTCCGATATCTTTCAGTTTATATTTTTTTTTACATACCAGAGAGTCCTAAAAGTCATCACGATTCGTTAAAAAAGAGGATACGACCTTCGAATTGAACGAAAGCTTTTTACCAAAGTCGGTCCGGAATGGGGTCGCTCTGACCACCGCTCCTCAAGTTTCCTACTCATATATTTCGGGTTATATTTTTTTCACATACTAAAGAGTCGTAAAAGTCACCACGATTCGCCAAAAAGAGAATACGACCTTGGAATTGGACGAATGATTTTTCAGCAAAGTCGGTCCAGAATGGGGTCGCTCCGACCACCGCTCTTCAAGTTTCCGTTCCGATATTTTTCGGTTTCTATTTTTCTTCACATACTAGAGAGTCCTAAAAGTCATCACGATTCGTTAAAAAAGAGGATACGACCTTCGAATTGAACGAAAGATTTTTACCAAAGTCGGCCCGGAATGGGGTCGCTCTGACCACCGCTCCTCAAGTTTCCCTTCCGATATCTTCCGGTTTCTGTTTTTTTTACATACTACAGAGTCCTACAAGTCATCACGATTCGTTAAAAAAGAGGATACGACCTTCGAATTGAACGAAAGATTTTTACCATAGTCGGTACAGAATGGGGTCGCCCCGGTCACCGCTCCTCAAGATTCCCTTCGGATATCTTTCAGTTTATATTTTTTTTTACATACTAGAGAGTCCTAAAAGTCACCACGATTCGTTAAAAAAGAGGATAAGACCTTCGAAATGGACGAATGATTTTTTAGCAAAGTCGGTCCAGAATGGTTTGCTCCGACCACCGCTCTTCAAGTTTCCCTTCCGATATCTTTCGGTTTATATTTTTTTTTACATACTAGAGAGTCCTAAAAGTCATCACGATTCGCTAAAAAATTGGATACGACCTTCGAATTGAACGAAAGATTTTTACCAATGTCGGTCTGGAATGGGGTCGCTCTGACCACCGCTCCTCAAGTTTCCCTTCTGATATCTTTCGGTTTATATTTTTTTACACATACTAAAGAGTCCTAAAAGTCACCGCGATTCGCCGAAGAAGAGAATACGACCTTTGAATTGGACGAATGATTTTTTAGCAAAGTCGGTCCGGAATGGGGTCGCTCTGACCACCGCTCCTCAAGTTTCCCTTCTGATATCTTTCGGTTTATTTTTTTTTACACAGACTAAAGAGTCCTAAAAGTCACCACGATTCGCCGAAAAAGAGAATACGAACTTTGAATTGGTCGAATGATTTTTTAGCAAAGTCGGTCCAGAATGGGGTCGTTCTGACCATCGCTCCTCAAGTTTTTCTTCCGATATCTTTTGGTTTATATTTTTTTTTGAATACTAGAGAGTCCTAAAAGTCATCACAATTCATCAATAAAGACGACACGACCTTCGAATGGGGCGAATGATTTTTTCCCAAAGTCGATCCAGAATAGGGTCGCTCTGACCATCGCTCCTCAAGTTTGTCTTCCGATATCTTTCGGTTTATATTTTTTTTTACATACTATAGAGTCCTAAAAGTCATCACGATTCGTTAAAAAAGAGGATACGACCTTCGAATTGAACGAAAGCTTTTTACCAAAGTCGGTCCGGAATGGGGTCGCTCTGACCACCGCTCCTCAAGTTTCCTCTTCATATCTTTCGGTTTATATTTTTTTTCACATACTAAAGAGTCCTAAAAGTCACCACGTTTCGCCAAAAAGAGAATACGACCTTGGAATTGGACGAATGATTTTTTAGTAAAGTCGGTCCAGAATGGGGTCGCTCCGACCACCGCTCTTCAAGTTTCCCTTCCGATATTTTTCGGTTTCTATTTTTCTTCACATACTAGAGAGTCCTAAAAGTCATCACGATTCGTTAAAAAAGAGGATACGACCTTCGAATTGAACGAAAGATTTTTACCAATGTCGGTCCGGAATGGGGGCGCTGTGACCATCGCTCCTCAAGTTTACCTTCCGATATCTTTCAGTTAATATTTTTTTTTACATACCAGAGAGTCCTAAAAGTCATCACGATTCGTTAAAAAAGAGGATACGACCTTCGAATTGAACGAAAGCTTTTTACCAAAGTCGGTCCGGAATGGGGTCGCTCTGACCACCGCTCCTCAAGTTTCCTCCTCATATCTTTCGGGTTATATTTTTTTCACATACTAAAGAGTCCTAAAAGTCACCACGATTCGCCAAAAAGAGAATACGCCCTTGGAATTGGACGAATGATTTTTCAGCAAAGTCGGTCCAGAATGGGGTCGCTGCGACCACCGCTCTTCAAGTTTCCGTTCCGATATTTTTCGGTTTCTATTTTTCTTCACATACTAGAGAGTCCTAAAAGTCATCACGATTCGTTAAAAAAGAGGATACGACCTTCGAATTGAACGAAAGATTTTTACCAAAGTCGGCCCGGAATGGGGTCGCTCTGACCACCGCTCCTCAAGTTTCCCTTCCGATATCATCCGGTTTCTGTTTTTTTTACATAGTACAGAGTCCTAAAAGTCACCCCGATTCGCCGAAAAAGAGAATACGAACTTTGAATTGGACGAATGATTTTTTAGCAAAGTCGGTCCAGAATGGGGTCGCTCTGACCATCGCTCCTCAAGTTTTTCTTCCGATATCTTGTGGTTTATATTTTTTTTTACATACTAGAGAGTCCTAAAAGTCATCACAATTCATCAATAAAGACGACACGACCTTCGAATTGGACGAATGATTTTTTACCAAAGTCGGTCCAGAATGGGGTCGCTCTGACCATCGCTCCTCAAGTTTCCCTTCCGATATCTTTCAGTTTATATTTTTTTACATACTATAGAGTCCTAAAAGTCATCACGATTCGTTAAAAAAGAGGATACGACCTCCGAATTGAACGAAAGATTTTTACCAATGTCGGTCCGGAATGGGGTCGCTCCGACCACCGCTCCTCATGTTTCCGTTCTCACGCTTTCGGTTTATATTTTTTTTCAAATACTAAAGAGTCCTAAACGTCACCACGATTCGCCAAAAAGGGAATACGACCTTGGAATTGGACGAATGATTTTTTAGCAAAGTCGGTCCAGAATGGGGTTGCTCCGACCACCGCTCTTCAAGTTTCCCTTCCGATATCTTTCGGTTTATATATTTTTTTACATACTATAGAGTCCTAAAAGTCATCACGATTCGTTAAAAAAGAGGATACGACCTCCGAATTGAACGAAAGATTTTTACCAATGTCGGTCCGGAATGGGGTCGCTCCGACCACCGCTCCTCATGTTTCCGTTCTCATATCTTTCGGTTTATATTTTTTTTCACATACTAAAGAGTCCTAAACGTCACCACGATTCGCCAAAAAGGGAATACGACCTTGGAATTGGACGAATGATTTTTTAGCAAAGTCGGTCCAGAATGGGGTTACTCCGACCACCGCTCTTCAAGTTTCCCTTCCGATATTTTTCGGTTTCTATTTTTCTTCACATACTACAGAGTCCTAAAAGTCATCACGATTCGTTAAAAAAGAGGATACGTCCTTCGAATTGAACGAAAGATTTTTACCAATGTCGGTCCGGAATGGGGGCGCTCTGACCATCGCTCCTCAAGTTTACCTTCCGATATCTTTCAGTTTATATTTTTTTTTACATACCAGAGAGTCCTAAAAGTCATCACGATTCGTTAAAAAAGAGGATACGACCTTCGAATTGAACGAAAGCTTTTTACCAAAGTCGGTCCGGAATGGGGTCGCTCTGACCACCGCTCCTCAAGTTTCCTACTCATATATTTCGGGTTATATTTTTTTCACATAATAAAGAGTCCTAAAAGTCACCACGATTCGCCAAAAAGAGAATACGACCTTGGAATTGGACGAATGATTTTTCAGCAAAGTCGGTCCAGAATGGGGTCGCTCCGACCACCGCTCTTCAAGTTTCCGTTCCGATATTTTTCGGTTTCTATTTTTCTTCACATACTAGAGAGTCCTAAAAGTCATCACGATTCGTTAAAAAAGAGGATACGACCTTCGAATTGAACGAAAGATTTTTACCAAAGTCGGCCCGGAATGGGGTCGCTCTGACCACCGCTCCTCAAGTTTCCCTTCCGATATCTTCCGGTTTCTGTTTTTTTTACATACTACAGAGTCCTACAAGTCATCACGATTCGTTAAAAAAGAGGATACGACCTTCGAATTGAACGAAAGATTTTTACCATAGTCGGTACAGAATGGGGTCGCCCCGGTCACCGCTCCTCAAGATTCCCTTCGGATATCTTTCAGTTTATATTTTTTTTTACATACTAGAGAGTCCTAAAAGTCACCACGATTCGTTAAAAAAGAGGATAAGACCTTCGAAATGGACGAATGATTTTTTAGCAAAGTCGGTCCAGAATGGTTTGCTCCGACCACCGCTCTTCAAGTTTCCCTTCCGATATCTTTCGGTTTATATTTTTTTTTACATACTAGAGAGTCCTAAAAGTCATCACGATTCGCTAAAAAATTGGATACGACCTTCGAATTGAACGAAAGATTTTTACCAATGTCGGTCTGGAATGGGGTCGCTCTGACCACCGCTCCTCAAGTTTCCCTTCTGATATCTTTCGGTTTATATTTTTTTACACATACTAAAGAGTCCTAAAAGTCACCGCGATTCGCCGAAGAAGAGAATACGACCTTTGAATTGGACGAATGATTTTTTAGCAAAGTCGGTCCGGAATGGGGTCGCTCTGACCACCGCTCCTCAAGTTTCCCTTCTGATATCTTTCGGTTTATTTTTTTTTACACAGACTAAAGAGTCCTAAAAGTCACCACGATTCGCCGAAAAAGAGAATACGAACTTTGAATTGGTCGAATGATTTTTTAGCAAAGTCGGTCCAGAATGGGGTCGTTCTGACCATCGCTCCTCAAGTTTTTCTTCCGATATCTTTTGGTTTATATTTTTTTTTGAATACTAGAGAGTCCTAAAAGTCATCACAATTCATCAATAAAGACGACACGACCTTCGAATGGGGCGAATGATTTTTTCCCAAAGTCGATCCAGAATGGGGTCGCTCTGACCATCGCTCCTCAAGTTTGTCTTCCGATATCTTTCGGTTTATATTTTTTTTTACATACTATAGAGTCCTAAAAGTCATCACGATTCGTTAAAAAAGAGGATACGACCTTCGAATTGAACGAAAGCTTTTTACCAAAGTCGGTCCGGAATGGGGTCGCTCTGACCACCGCTCCTCAAGTTTCCTCTTCATATCTTTCGGTTTATATTTTTTTTCACATACTAAAGAGTCCTAAAAGTCACCACGTTTCGCCAAAAAGAGAATACGACCTTGGAATTGGACGAATGATTTTTTAGTAAAGTCGGTCCAGAATGGGGTCGCTCCGACCACCGCTCTTCAAGTTTCCCTTCCGATATTTTTCGGTTTCTATTTTTCTTCACATACTAGAGAGTCCTAAAAGTCATCACGATTCGTTAAAAAAGAGGATACGACCTTCGAATTGAACGAAAGATTTTTACCAATGTCGGTCCGGAATGGGGGCGCTGTGACCATCGCTCCTCAAGTTTACCTTCCGATATCTTTCAGTTAATATTTTTTTTTACATACCAGAGAGTCCTAAAAGTCATCACGATTCGTTAAAAAAGAGGATACGACCTTCGAATTGAACGAAAGCTTTTTACCAAAGTCGGTCCGGAATGGGGTCGCTCTGACCACCGCTCCTCAAGTTTCCTCCTCATATCTTTCGGGTTATATTTTTTTCACATACTAAAGAGTCCTAAAAGTCACCACGATTCGCCAAAAAGAGAATACGCCCTTGGAATTGGACGAATGATTTTTCAGCAAAGTCGGTCCAGAATGGGGTCGCTCCGACCACCGCTCTTCAAGTTTCCGTTCCGATATTTTTCGGTTTCTATTTTTCTTCACATACTAGAGAGTCCTAAAAGTCATCACGATTCGTTAAAAAAGAGGATACGACCTTCGAATTGAACGAAAGATTTTTACCAAAGTCGGCCCGGAATGGGGTCGCTCTGACCACCGCTCCTCAAGTTTCCCTTCCGATATCATCCGGTTTCTGTTTTTTTTACATAGTACAGAGTCCTAAAAGTCACCCCGATTCGCCGAAAAAGAGAATACGAACTTTGAATTGGACGAATGATTTTTTAGCAAAGTCGGTCCAGAATGGGGTCGCTCTGACCATCGCTCCTCAAGTTTTTCTTCCGATATCTTGTGGTTTATATTTTTTTTTACATACTAGAGAGTCCTAAAAGTCATCACAATTCATCAATAAAGACGACACGACCTTCGAATTGGACGAATGATTTTTTACCAAAGTCGGTCCAGAATGGGGTCGCTCTGACCATCGCTCCTCAAGTTTCCCTTCCGATATCTTTCAGTTTTTTTTTTTTACATACTATAGAGTCCTAAAAGTCATCACGATTCGTTAAAAAAGAGGATACGACCTCCGAATTGAACGAAAGATTTTTACCAATGTCGGTCCGGAATGGGGTCGTTCTGACCACCGCTCCTCAATTTTACCTTCCGATATCTTTCGGTTTCTATTGTTCTTCACATACTAGATAGTCCCAAAAGTCATCACGATTCGTTAAAAAAGAGGATACGACCTTCGAATTGAACGAAAGCTTTTTACGAAAGTCGGTCCGAAATGAGGTCGCTCTGACCACCGCTCCTCAAGTCTCCCTTCTCATATCTTTCGGATTATATTTTTTTTCACATACTAAAGAGTCCTAAAAGTCACCACGATTCGCCAAAAACAGAATACGACCTTCGAAATGGACGAATGATTTTTTAGCAAAGTCGGTCCTGAATGGTTCGCTCCGACCACCGCTCTTCAAGTTTCCCTTCCGATATTTTTCGGTTTCTATTTTTCTTCATATACTAGAGAGTCCTAGAAGTCACCCCGATTCGTTACAAAAGAGCATACGACCTTCGAAATGGAGGAATGATTTTTTAGCAAAGTCGGTCCAGAATGGTTCACTCCGACCACCGCTCTTCAAGTTTCCCTTCGGATATCTTTCGGTTTATATTTTTTTTTACATACTAGAGACTCCTAAAAGTCATCACGATTCGTTAAAAAAGATAATAAGACCTTCGAAATGGACGAATGATTTTTTAGCAAAGTCGGTCCGGAATGGGGTCGCTCTGACCACCGCTCCACAAGTTTCCCTTCTGATATCTTTCGGTTTATATATTTTTACACATACTATAGAGTCCTAAAAGTCACCACGATTCGCCAAAAAGAGAATACGACCTTGGAATTGGACGAATGATTTTTCAGCAAAGTCGGTCCAGAATGGGGTCGCTCCGACCACCGCTCTTCAAGTTTCCGTTCCGATATTTTTCGGTTTCTATTTTTCTTCACATACTAGAGAGTCCTAAAAGTCATCACGATTCGTTAAAAAAGAGGATACGACCTTCGAATTGAACGAAAGATTTTTACCAAAGTCGGCCCGGAATGGGGTCGCTCTGACCACCGCTCCTCAAGTTTCCCTTCCGATATCTTCCGGTTTCTGTTTTTTTTACATACTACAGAGTCCTACAAGTCATCACGATTCGTTAAAAAAGAGGATACGACCTTCGAATTGAACGAAAGATTTTTACCATAGTCGGTACAGAATGGGGTCGCCCCGGTCACCGCTCCTCAAGATTCCCTTCGGATATCTTTCAGTTTATATTTTTTTTTACATACTAGAGAGTCCTAAAAGTCACCACGATTCGTTAAAAAAGAGGATAAGACCTTCGAAATGGACGAATGATTTTTTAGCAAAGTCGGTCCAGAATGGTTTGCTCCGACCACCGCTCTTCAAGTTTCCCTTCCGATATCTTTCGGTTTATATTTTTTTTTACATACTAGAGAGTCCTAAAAGTCATCACGATTCGCTAAAAAATTGGATACGACCTTCGAATTGAACGAAAGATTTTTACCAATGTCGGTCTGGAATGGGGTCGCTCTGACCACCGCTCCTCAAGTTTCCCTTCTGATATCTTTCGGTTTATATTTTTTTACACATACTAAAGAGTCCTAAAAGTCACCGCGATTCGCCGAAGAAGAGAATACGACCTTTGAATTGGACGAATGATTTTTTAGCAAAGTCGGTCCGGAATGGGGTCGCTCTGACCACCGCTCCTCAAGTTTCCCTTCTGATATCTTTCGGTTTATTTTTTTTTACACAGACTAAAGAGTCCTAAAAGTCACCACGATTCGCCGAAAAAGAGAATACGAACTTTGAATTGGTCGAATGATTTTTTAGCAAAGTCGGTCCAGAATGGGGTCGTTCTGACCATCGCTCCTCAAGTTTTTCTTCCGATATCTTTTGGTTTATATTTTTTTTTGAATACTAGAGAGTCCTAAAAGTCATCACAATTCATCAATAAAGACGACACGACCTTCGAATGGGGCGAATGATTTTTTCCCAAAGTCGATCCAGAATGGGGTCGCTCTGACCATCGCTCCTCAAGTTTGTCTTCCGATATCTTTCGGTTTATATTTTTTTTTACATACTATAGAGTCCTAAAAGTCATCACGATTCGTTAAAAAAGAGGATACGACCTTCGAATTGAACGAAAGCTTTTTACCAAAGTCGGTCCGGAATGGGGTCGCTCTGACCACCGCTCCTCAAGTTTCCTCTTCATATCTTTCGGTTTATATTTTTTTTCACATACTAAAGAGTCCTAAAAGTCACCACGTTTCGCCAAAAAGAGAATACGACCTTGGAATTGGACGAATGATTTTTTAGTAAAGTCGGTCCAGAATGGGGTCGCTCCGACCACCGCTCTTCAAGTTTCCCTTCCGATATTTTTCGGTTTCTATTTTTCTTCACATACTAGAGAGTCCTAAAAGTCATCACGATTCGTTAAAAAAGAGGATACGACCTTCGAATTGAACGAAAGATTTTTACCAATGTCGGTCCGGAATGGGGGCGCTGTGACCATCGCTCCTCAAGTTTACCTTCCGATATCTTTCAGTTAATATTTTTTTTTACATACCAGAGAGTCCTAAAAGTCATCACGATTCGTTAAAAAAGAGGATACGACCTTCGAATTGAACGAAAGCTTTTTACCAAAGTCGGTCCGGAATGGGGTCGCTCTGACCACCGCTCCTCAAGTTTCCTCCTCATATCTTTCGGGTTATATTTTTTTCACATACTAAAGAGTCCTAAAAGTCACCACGATTCGCCAAAAAGAGAATACGCCCTTGGAATTGGACGAATGATTTTTCAGCAAAGTCGGTCCAGAATGGGGTCGCTCCGACCACCGCTCTTCAAGTTTCCGTTCCGATATTTTTCGGTTTCTATTTTTCTTCACATACTAGAGAGTCCTAAAAGTCATCACGATTCGTTAAAAAAGAGGATACGACCTTCGAATTGAACGAAAGATTTTTACCAAAGTCGGCCCGGAATGGGGTCGCTCTGACCACCGCTCCTCAAGTTTCCCTTCCGATATCATCCGGTTTCTGTTTTTTTTACATAGTACAGAGTCCTAAAAGTCACCCCGATTCGCCGAAAAAGAGAATACGAACTTTGAATTGGACGAATGATTTTTTAGCAAAGTCGGTCCAGAATGGGGTCGCTCTGACCATCGCTCCTCAAGTTTTTCTTCCGATATCTTGTGGTTTATATTTTTTTTTACATACTAGAGAGTCCTAAAAGTCATCACAATTCATCAATAAAGACGACACGACCTTCGAATTGGACGAATGATTTTTTACCAAAGTCGGTCCAGAATGGGGTCGCTCTGACCATCGCTCCTCAAGTTTCCCTTCCGATATCTTTCAGTTTATATTTTTTTACATACTATAGAGTCCTAAAAGTCATCACGATTCGTTAAAAAAGAGGATACGACCTCCGAATTGAACGAAAGATTTTTACCAATGTCGGTCCGGAATGGGGTCGTTCTGACCACCGCTCCTCAATTTTACCTTCCGATATCTTTCGGTTTCTATTGTTCTTCACATACTAGATAGTCCCAAAAGTCATCACGATTCGTTAAAAAAGAGGATACGACCTTCGAATTGAACGAAAGCTTTTTACGAAAGTCGGTCCGAAATGAGGTCGCTCTGACCACCGCTCCTCAAGTCTCCCTTCTCATATCTTTCGGATTATATTTTTTTTCACATACTAAAGAGTCCTAAAAGTCACCACGATTCGCCAAAAACAGAATACGACCTTCGAAATGGACGAATGATTTTTTAGCAAAGTCGGTCCTGAATGGTTCGCTCCGACCACCGCTCTTCAAGTTTCCCTTCCGATATTTTTCGGTTTCTATTTTTCTTCATATACTAGAGAGTCCTAGAAGTCACCCCGATTCGTTACAAAAGAGCATACGACCTTCGAAATGGAGGAATGATTTTTTAGCAAAGTCGGTCCAGAATGGTTCACTCCGACCACCGCTCTTCAAGTTTCCCTTCGGATATCTTTCGGTTTATATTTTTTTTTACATACTAGAGACTCCTAAAAGTCATCACGATTCGTTAAAAAAGAGGATACGATCTTCGAATTGAACGAAAGATTTTAACCAAAGACGGTCCGGAATGGGATCGCTCTGACCACCGCTCCTCAAGTTTCCCTTCTCATATCTTTCGGTTTCTATTTTTCTTCACATACTAGAGAGTCCTAAAAGTCATCACGATTCGTTAAAAAAGAGGATACGACCTTCGAATTGAACGAAAGATTTTTACCAACGTCGGTCCGGAATGGGGTCGCTCTGACGTACGCTCCTCAAGTTTCCCTTCCGATATCTTTCGGTTTCTGTTTTTTTTACATACTAGAGAGTCCTAAAAGTCATCACGATTCGTTAAAAAAGAGGATACGACCTTCGAATTGAACGAAAGATTTTTACCAATGTCGGTCCGGAATGGGGGCGCTGTGACCATCGCTCCTCAAGTTTACCTTCCGATATCTTTCAGTTAATATTTTTTTTTACATACCAGAGAGTCCTAAAAGTCATCACGATTCGTTAAAAAAGAGGATACGACCTTCGAATTGAACGAAAGCTTTTTACCAAAGTCGGTCCGGAATGGGGTCGCTCTGACCACCGCTCCTCAAGTTTCCTCCTCATATCTTTCGGGTTATATTTTTTTCACATACTAAAGAGTCCTAAAAGTCACCACGATTCGCCAAAAAGAGAATACGCCCTTGGAATTGGACGAATGATTTTTCAGCAAAGTCGGTCCAGAATGGGGTCGCTCCGACCACCGCTCTTCAAGTTTCCGTTCCGATATTTTTCGGTTTCTATTTTTCTTCACATACTAGAGAGTCCTAAAAGTCATCACGATTCGTTAAAAAAGAGGATACGACCTTCGAATTGAACGAAAGATTTTTACCAAAGTCGGCCCGGAATGGGGTCGCTCTGACCACCGCTCCTCAAGTTTCCCTTCCGATATCATCCGGTTTCTGTTTTTTTTACATAGTACAGAGTCCTAAAAGTCACCCCGATTCGCCGAAAAAGAGAATACGAACTTTGAATTGGACGAATGATTTTTTAGCAAAGTCGGTCCAGAATGGGGTCGCTCTGACCATCGCTCCTCAAGTTTTTCTTCCGATATCTTGTGGTTTATATTTTTTTTTACATACTAGAGAGTCCTAAAAGTCATCACAATTCATCAATAAAGACGACACGACCTTCGAATTGGACGAATGATTTTTTACCAAAGTCGGTCCAGAATGGGGTCGCTCTGACCATCGCTCCTCAAGTTTCCCTTCCGATATCTTTCAGTTTATATTTTTTTACATACTATAGAGTCCTAAAAGTCATCACGATTCGTTAAAAAAGAGGATACGACCTCCGAATTGAACGAAAGATTTTTACCAATGTCGGTCCGGAATGGGGTCGTTCTGACCACCGCTCCTCAATTTTACCTTCCGATATCTTTCGGTTTCTATTGTTCTTCACATACTAGATAGTCCCAAAAGTCATCACGATTCGTTAAAAAAGAGGATACGACCTTCGAATTGAACGAAAGCTTTTTACGAAAGTCGGTCCGAAATGAGGTCGCTCTGACCACCGCTCCTCAAGTCTCCCTTCTCATATCTTTCGGATTATATTTTTTTTCACATACTAAAGAGTCCTAAAAGTCACCACGATTCGCCAAAAACAGAATACGACCTTCGAAATGGACGAATGATTTTTTAGCAAAGTCGGTCCTGAATGGTTCGCTCCGACCACCGCTCTTCAAGTTTCCCTTCCGATATTTTTCGGTTTCTATTTTTCTTCATATACTAGAGAGTCCTAGAAGTCACCCCGATTCGTTACAAAAGAGCATACGACCTTCGAAATGGAGGAATGATTTTTTAGCAAAGTCGGTCCAGAATGGTTCACTCCGACCACCGCTCTTCAAGTTTCCCTTCGGATATCTTTCGGTTTATATTTTTTTTTACATACTAGAGACTCCTAAAAGTCATCACGATTCGTTAAAAAAGAGGATACGATCTTCGAATTGAACGAAAGATTTTAACCAAAGACGGTCCGGAATGGGATCGCTCTGACCACCGCTCCTCAAGTTTCCCTTCTCATATCTTTCGGTTTCTATTTTTCTTCACATACTAGAGAGTCCTAAAAGTCATCACGATTCGTTAAAAAAGAGGATACGACCTTCGAATTGAACGAAAGATTTTTACCAACGTCGGTCCGGAATGGGGTCGCTCTGACGTACGCTCCTCAAGTTTCCCTTCCGATATCTTTCGGTTTCTGTTTTTTTTACATACTACAGAATCCTACAAGTCATCACGATTCGTTTAAAAAGAGGATACGACCTTCGAATTGAACGAAAGATTTTTACCAATGTCGGTCCGGAATGGGGGCGCTCTGACCATCGCTCCACAAGTTTCCCTTCCGATATCTTTCAGTTTATTTTTTTTTTTACATACTAGAGAGTCCTAAAAGTCATCACGATTCGTTAAAAAAGATGATACGACCGTCGAATTGAACGAAAGATTTTTACCAAAGTCGGTCCGGAATGGGGTCGCTCTGACCACCGCTCCTCAAGTTTCCCTTCTGATATCTTTCAGTTTATATTTTTTTTACATACTAGAGAGTCCTAAAAGTCACCACGATTCGTTGAAAAAGAGGATACGACCTTCGACATGGACGAATGATTTTTTACCAATGTCGGTCCGGAATGGGGGCGCTCTGACCATCGCTCCACAAGTTTCCCTTCCGATATCTTTCAGTTTATTTTTTTTTTTACATACTAGAGAGTCCTAAAAGTCATCACGATTCGTTAAAAAAGATGATACGACGGTCGAATTGAACGAAAGATTTTTACCAAAGTCGGTCCGGAATGGGGTCGCTCTGACCACCGCTCCTCAAGTTTCCCTTCTGATATCTTTCAGTTTATATTTTTTTTACATACTAGAGAGTCCTAAAAGTCACCACGATTCGTTGAAAAAGAGGATACGACCTTCGAATTGAACGAAAGATTTTTACCATAGTCGGTCCAGAATAGGGTCGCTCCGACCACCGCTCCTCAAGTTTCCCTTCTGATATCTTTCAGTTTATATTTTTTTTTACATACTAGAGAGTCCTAAAAGTCATCACGATTCGCTAAAAAAGTGGATACGACCTTCGAATTGAACGAAAGATTTTTACCAATGTCGGTCCGGAATTGGGTCGCTCTGACCACCGCTCCTCAAGTTTCCCTTCTGATATCTTTCGGTTTATATTTTTTTACACATACTAAAGAGTCCTAGAGGTCACCGCGATTTGCCGAAAAAGAGAATACGACATTTGAATTGGACGAATGATTTTTTAGCAAAGTCGGTCCAGAATGGGGTCGCTCTGACCATCGCTCCTCAAGTTTCTCTTTCGATATCTTTCGGTTTATATTTTTTTTACATACTAGAGAGTCCTAAAAGTCATCACGATTCGTCAATAAAGACGGCACGACCTTCGAATGGGACGAATGATTTTTTACCATATTCGGTCCAGAATGGGGTCGCTCTGACCATCGCTCCCCAAGTTTCTCTTCCGATATCTTTCGGTTTATATTTTTTTTTACATACTATAGAGTGCTAAAAGTCATCACGATTCGTTAAAAAAGAGGATACGACCTTCGAATTGAACGAAAGATTTTTACCAATGTCGGTCCGGAATGGGGTCGCTCTGACCACCGCTCCTCAAGTTTACCTTCTGATATCTTTCGGTTTCTATTGTTCTTCACATACTAGATATTCCCAAAAGTCATCACGATTCGTTAAAAAAGAGGATACGACTTTCAAAATGGACGAATGATTTTTTAGCAAAGTCGGTCCAGAATGGTTCGCTCCGACCACCGCGCTTCAAGTTTCCCTTTCGATATGTTTCGGTTTATATTTTTTTCTACATACTAGGGAGTTCTAAAAGTCATCACGATTCGTTAAAAAAGAGGATACGACCTTCGAATTGAACGGAAGATTTTTACCAATGTCGGTCCGGAATGGGGTCGCTCTGACCACCGCTCCTCAAGTTTACCTTCTGATATCTTTCGGTTTCTATTGTTCTTCACATACTAGATATTCCCAAAAGTCATCACGATTCGTTAAAAAAGAGGATACGACTTTCAACATGGACGAATGATTTTTTAGCAAAGTCGGTCCAGAATGGTTCGCTCCGACCACCGCTCCTCAAGTTTCCCTTCTCATATCTTTCGGTTTATATATTTTTTCACATACTAAAGAGTCATAAAAGTCACCAGGATTTGCCTAAAAGAGAATACGACCTTGGAATTGGACGAATGATTTTTTAGCAAAGTCGGTCCGGAATGGGGTCGCTCCGACCACCGCTCTTCAATTTTCCCTTCCGATATTTTTCGGTTTCTATTTTTGTTCACATACTAGAGAGTCCTAAAATTCACTACGATTCGTTAAAAAAGAGTAGACGACCTTCGAATTGAACGAAAGATTTTTACCAATGTCGGTCCGGAATGGGGTCGCTCTGACCACCGCTCCTGAAGTTTCCCTTCCGATATCTTTCGGTTTATGTTTTTTTTAAATACTACAGAGTCCTAAAAGTCATCACGATTCGTTAAAAAAGAGGATACGACCTTCGAATTGAACGAAAGATTTTTACCATAGTCGGTCCAGAATGGGGTCGCTCCGACCACCGCTCCTCAAGGTTCCCTTCCGATATCTTTCAGTTCATTTTTTTTTTTACTTACTAGAGAGTCCTAGAAGTCATCACGATTCGTTAAAAAAGAGGATACGACCTTCGAATTGAACGAAAGATTTTTAACAAAGTCGGTCCGTAATGGGGTCGCTCTGACCACCGCTCCTCAAGTTTCGCTTCTGATATCTTTCGGTTTCTATTTTTCTTCACATACTAGATAGTCCCAAAAGTCATCACGATTGGTTAAAAAAGAGGATACGACCTTCGAAATGGACGAATGATTTTTTAGCAAAGTCGGTCCAGAATGGTTCGCTCCGACCACCGCTCTTCAAGTTTCCCTTCCGATATCTTTCGGTTTATATTTTTTTTTACATACTAGAGAGTCCTAAAAGTCATCACGATTCGTTAAAAAAGAGGATACGACTTTCGAATTGAACGAAAGATTTTTACCAAAGTCGGTCCGAAATGGGGTCGCTCTGACCACCGCTCCTCAAGATTCCCTTTTGATATCTTTCGGTTTATATTTTTTTGCACATACTAAAGAGTCCTAAAAGTCATCACGATTCGTTAAAAAAGAGGATACGACCTTCGAATTGAACGAAAGATTTTTATCAAAGTCGGTCCGGAATGGGGTCGCTCTGACCACCGCTCCTCAAGTTTCCCTTCTCATATCTTTCGGTTTATATATTTTTTTACATACTAAAGAGTCCTAAAAGTCACCACGATTGGCCAAAAAGAGAATACGACCTTGGAATTGCACGAATGATTTTTACCAAAGTCGGTCCGGAATGGGGTCGCTCTGACCACCGCTCCTCAAGTTTCCCTTCCGATATCTTTCGGTTTCTGTTTTTTTTACATACTGCAGAGTCCTAAAAGTCATCACGATTCGTTAAAAAAGAGGATACGACCTTCGAATTGAACGAAAGATTTTTACCATAGTCGGTCCAGAATGGGGTCGCTCCGACCACCGCTCCTCAAGTTTCCCTTCCGATATCTTTCGGTTTATATTTATTTTTACATACTAGAGAGTCCTAAAAGTCATCACGATTCGTCATTAAAGACGACACGACCTTTGAATTGGACGAATAATTTTTTACCAAAGTCGGTCCAGAATGGGGTCGCTCCGACCACCGCTCCTCAAGTTTCACTTCCGATTTCTTTCAGTTTATATTTTTTTTTACACACTAGAGAGTCCTAAAAGCCATCACGATTCGTTAAAAAAGAGGATACGACCTTCGAATTGAACGAAAGATTTTTACCAAAGTCAGTCCGGAATGGGGTCGCTCTGACCACCTCACCTCAAGTTTCCCTTCTGATATCTTTCAGTTTATATTTTTTTTTACATAATAGAGAGTCCTAAAAGTCACCACGATTCGTTGAAAAAGAGAATACGACCTTCTACATGGACGAATGATTTTTTAGCAAAGTCGGTCCAGAATGGTTCGCTCCGACCACCGCTCTTCAAGTTTCCCTTCCGATATTTTTCGGTTTCTATTTTTCTTCACATACTAGATAGTCCCAAAAGTCATCACGATTGGTTAAAAAAGAGGATACGACCTTCGAATTGAATGAAAGATTTTTACCAATGTCGGTCCGGAAAGGGCTCGCTCTGACCACCGCTCCTCAAGTTTCCCTTCTGATATCTTTCGGTTTATATTTTTTTCACATACTAAAGAGTCCTAAAAGTCACCACGATTCGCCGAAAAAGGGAATACGAACTTTGAATTGGTCGAATGATTTTTTAGCAAAGTCGGTCCAGAATGGGGTCGCTCTGACCATCGCTCCTCAAGTTTTTCTTCCGATATCTTTTGGTTTATATTTTTTTTTACATACGAGAGAGTCCTAAAAGTCATCACAATTCGTCAATAAATACGACACGACCTTCGAATTGGACGAATGATTTTTTACCGAAGTCGGTCCAGAATGGGGTCGCTCTGACCTTCGCTCCTCAAGTTTCTCTTTCGATATCTTTCGGTTTATATTTTTTTTTACATACTATAAAGTCCTAAAAGTCATCACGATTCGTTAAAAAATTGGATACGACCTCCGAATTGAACGAAAGATTTTTACCAATGTCGATCCGGAATGGGGTCGCTCTGACCAACGCTCCTCAAGTTTACCTTCCGATATCTTTCGGTTTCTATTATTCTTCACATACTAGATAGTCCCAAAAGTCATCACGATTCGTTAAAAAAGAGGATACGACATTCGAATTGAACGAAAGATTTTTACGAAAGTCGGTCCGGAATGAGGTCGCTCTGACCACCGCTCCTCAAGTTTCCCTTCTCATATCTTTCGGTTTATATTTTTTTTCACATACTAAAGAGTCCTTAAAGTCACCACGATTCGGCAAAAAGAGAATACGACCTTGGAAATGGACGAATGATTGTTTAGCAAAGTCGGTCCAGAATGGTTCGCACCGACCATCGCTCTTCAAGTTTCCCTTCCGATATCTTTCGGTTTATATTTTTTTACACATACTAAAGAGTCCTAAAAGTCACCGCGATTCGCCGAAGAAGAGAATACGACCTTTGAATTGGACGAATGATTTTTTAGCAAAGTCGGTCCGGAATGGGGTCGCTCTGACCACAGCTCCTCAAGTTTCCCTTCTGATATCTTTCGGTTTATATTTTTTTACACATACCGAAGAGTCCTAAAAGTCACCACGATTTGCCGAAAAAGAGAATACGAACATTGAATTGGTCGAATGATTTTTTAGCAAAGTCGGTCCAGAATGGGGTCGCTCTGACCACCGCTCCTCAAGTTTCCCTTCTCATATCTTTCGGTTTATATTTTTTTTCACATACTAAAGAGTCCTAAAAGTCACCACGATTCGCCAAAAAGAGAATACGACCTTGGGATTGGACGAATGATTTTTTAGCAAAGTCGGTCCAGAATGGGGTCGCTCCGACCACCGGTCTTCAAGTTTCCCTTCCGATATTTTTCGGTTTCTATTTTTCTTCCGATATCTTTTGGTTTATATTTTTTTTACATACTAGAGAGTCCTAAAAGTCATCAAAATTCGTCAATAAAGACGACACGACCTTCGAATTGGACGAATGATTTTTTACCATAGTCGGTCCAGAATGGTGTCGCTCTGACCATCGCTCCTCAAGTTTCTCTTCCGATATCTTTCGGTTTATATTTTTTTAACATACTATAGAGTCCTAAAAGTCATCACGATTCGTTAAAAAAGAGGATACGACCTCCGAATTGAACGAAAGATTTTTACCAATGTCGGTCCGGAATGGGGTCGCTCTGACCACCGCTCCTCAAGTTTCCCTTCTCATATCTTTCGGTTTATATTTTTTTTCACATACTAAAGAGTCCTAAAAGTCACCACGATTCGCCAAAAAGAGAATACGACCTTGGGATTGGACGAATGATTTTTTAGCAAAGTCGGTCCAGAATGGGGTCGCTCCGACCACCGGTCTTCAAGTTTCCCTTCCGATATTTTTCGGTTTCTATTTTTCTTCACATACTAGAGAGTCCTAGAAGTCACCACGATTCGTTAAAAAAGAGGATACGACCTCCGAAATGTACGAATGATTTTTTAGCAAAGTCGGTCCAGAATGGTTCGCTCCGACCACCGCTCTTCAAGTTTCCCTTCCGATATCTTTCGGTTTCTATTGTTCTTCACATACTAGATAGTCCCAAAAGTCATCACGATTCGTTAAAAAATAGGATACGACCTTCGAATTGAACGAAAGCTTTTTACGAATGTCGGTCCCGAATGAGGTCGCTCTGACCACCGCTCCTCAAGTTTCCCTTCTCATATCTTTCGGTTTATATATTTTTTCACATACTTAAGAGTCCTAAAAGTCACCACGATTCGCCAAAAAGAGAATACGACCTTGGAATTGGACGAATGATTTTTTAGCAAAGTCGGTCCAGAATGGGATCGCTCCGACCACCGCTCTTCAAGTTTCCCTTCCGATATTTTTCGGTTTCTATTTTTCTTCACATACTAGAGAGTCCTAAAAGTCATCACGATTCGTTAAAAAATAGGATACGACCTTCAAATTGAACGAAAGATTTATACCAAAGTCGATCCGGAATGGGGTCGCTCTGACCACCGCTCCTCAAGTTTCCCTGCCGATATCTTTCGGTTGCTGTTTTTTTACTAAAGAGTCCTTAAAGTCACCACGATTCGGCAAAAAGAGAATACGACCTTGGAAATGGACGAATGATTTTTTAGCAAAGTCGGTCCAGAATGGTTCGCACCGACCATCGCTCTTCAAGTTTCCCTTCCGATATCTTTCGGTTTATATTTTTTTACACATACTAAAGAGTCCTAAAAGTCACCGCGATTCGCCGAAGAAGAGAATACGACCTTTGAATTGGACGAATGATTTTTTAGCAAAGTCGGTCCGGAATGGGGTCGCTCTGACCACAGCTCCACAAGTTTCCCTTCTGATATCTTTCGGTTTATATTTTTTTACACATACCGAAGAGTCCTAAAAGTCACCGCGATTTGCCGAAAAAGAGAATACGACATTTGAATTGGACGAATGATTTTTTAGCAAAGTCGGTCCAGAATGGGGTCGCTCTGACCATCGCTCCTCAAGTTTCTCTTTCGATATCTTTCGGTTTATATTTTTTTTACATACTAGAGAGTCCTAAAAGTCATCACGATTCGTCAATAAAGACGGCACGACCTTCGAATGGGACGAATGATTTTTTACCAAATTCGGTCCAGAATGGGGTCGCTCTGACCATCGCTCCTCAAGTTTCTCTTTCGATATCTTTCGGTTTATATTTTTTTTACATACCAGAGAGTCCTAAAAGTCATCACGATTCGTTAAAAAAGAGGATACGACCTTCGAATTGAACGAAAGCTTTTTACCAAAGTCGGTCCGGAATGGGGTCGCTCTGACCACCGCTCCTCAAGTTTCCTACTCATATATTTCGGGTTATATTTTTTTCACATAATAAAGAGTCCTAAAAGTCACCACGATTCGCCAAAAAGAGAATACGACCTTGGAATTGGACGAATGATTTTTCAGCAAAGTCGGTCCAGAATGGGGTCGCTCCGACCACCGCTCTTCAAGTTTCCGTTCCGATATTTTTCGGTTTCTATTTTTCTTCACATACTAGAGAGTCCTAAAAGTCATCACGATTCGTTAAAAAAGAGGATACGACCTTCGAATTGAACGAAAGATTTTTACCAAAGTCGGCCCGGAATGGGGTCGCTCTGACCACCGCTCCTCAAGTTTCCCTTCCGATATCTTCCGGTTTCTGTTTTTTTTACATACTACAGAGTCCTACAAGTCATCACGATTCGTTAAAAAAGAGGATACGACCTTCGAATTGAACGAAAGATTTTTACCATAGTCGGTACAGAATGGGGTCGCCCCGGTCACCGCTCCTCAAGATTCCCTTCGGATATCTTTCAGTTTATATTTTTTTTTACATACTAGAGAGTCCTAAAAGTCACCACGATTCGTTAAAAAAGAGGATAAGACCTTCGAAATGGACGAATGATTTTTTAGCAAAGTCGGTCCAGAATGGTTTGCTCCGACCACCGCTCTTCAAGTTTCCCTTCCGATATCTTTCGGTTTATATTTTTTTTTACATACTAGAGAGTCCTAAAAGTCATCACGATTCGCTAAAAAATTGGATACGACCTTCGAATTGAACGAAAGATTTTTACCAATGTCGGTCTGGAATGGGGTCGCTCTGACCACCGCTCCTCAAGTTTCCCTTCTGATATCTTTCGGTTTATATTTTTTTACACATACTAAAGAGTCCTAAAAGTCACCGCGATTCGCCGAAGAAGAGAATACGACCTTTGAATTGGACGAATGATTTTTTAGCAAAGTCGGTCCGGAATGGGGTCGCTCTGACCACCGCTCCTCAAGTTTCCCTTCTGATATCTTTCGGTTTATTTTTTTTTACACAGACTAAAGAGTCCTAAAAGTCACCACGATTCGCCGAAAAAGAGAATACGAACTTTGAATTGGTCGAATGATTTTTTAGCAAAGTCGGTCCAGAATGGGGTCGTTCTGACCATCGCTCCTCAAGTTTTTCTTCCGATATCTTTTGGTTTATATTTTTTTTTGAATACTAGAGAGTCCTAAAAGTCATCACAATTCATCAATAAAGACGACACGACCTTCGAATGGGGCGAATGATTTTTTCCCAAAGTCGATCCAGAATGGGGTCGCTCTGACCATCGCTCCTCAAGTTTGTCTTCCGATATCTTTCGGTTTATATTTTTTTTTACATACTATAGAGTCCTAAAAGTCATCACGATTCGTTAAAAAAGAGGATACGACCTTCGAATTGAACGAAAGCTTTTTACCAAAGTCGGTCCGGAATGGGGTCGCTCTGACCACCGCTCCTCAAGTTTCCTCTTCATATCTTTCGGTTTATATTTTTTTTCACATACTAAAGAGTCCTAAAAGTCACCACGTTTCGCCAAAAAGAGAATACGACCTTGGAATTGGACGAATGATTTTTTAGTAAAGTCGGTCCAGAATGGGGTCGCTCCGACCACCGCTCTTCAAGTTTCCCTTCCGATATTTTTCGGTTTCTATTTTTCTTCACATACTAGAGAGTCCTAAAAGTCATCACGATTCGTTAAAAAAGAGGATACGACCTTCGAATTGAACGAAAGATTTTTACCAATGTCGGTCCGGAATGGGGGCGCTGTGACCATCGCTCCTCAAGTTTACCTTCCGATATCTTTCAGTTAATATTTTTTTTTACATACCAGAGAGTCCTAAAAGTCATCACGATTCGTTAAAAAAGAGGATACGACCTTCGAATTGAACGAAAGCTTTTTACCAAAGTCGGTCCGGAATGGGGTCGCTCTGACCACCGCTCCTCAAGTTTCCTCTTCATATCTTTCGGTTTATATTTTTTTTCACATACTAAAGAGTCCTAAAAGTCACCACGATTCGCCAAAAAGAGAATACGCCCTTGGAATTGGACGAATGATTTTTCAGCAAAGTCGGTCCAGAATGGGGTCGCTCCGACCACCGCTCTTCAAGTTTCCGTTCCGATATTTTTCGGTTTCTATTTTTCTTCACATACTAGAGAGTCCTAAAAGTCATCACGATTCGTTAAAAAAGAGGATACGACCTTCGAATTGAACGAAAGATTTTTACCAAAGTCGGCCCGGAATGGGGTCGCTCTGACCACCGCTCCTCAAGTTTCCCTTCCGATATCATCCGGTTTCTGTTTTTTTTACATAGTACAGAGTCCTAAAAGTCACCCCGATTCGCCGAAAAAGAGAATACGAACTTTGAATTGGACGAATGATTTTTTAGCAAAGTCGGTCCAGAATGGGGTCGCTCTGACCATCGCTCCTCAAGTTTTTCTTCCGATATCTTGTGGTTTATATTTTTTTTTACATACTAGAGAGTCCTAAAAGTCATCACAATTCATCAATAAAGACGACACGACCTTCGAATTGGACGAATGATTTTTTACCAAAGTCGGTCCAGAATGGGGTCGCTCTGACCATCGCTCCTCAAGTTTCCCTTCCGATATCTTTCAGTTTATATTTTTTTACATACTATAGAGTCCTAAAAGTCATCACGATTCGTTAAAAAAGAGGATACGACCTCCGAATTGAACGAAAGATTTTTACCAATGTCGGTCCGGAATGGGGTCGTTCTGACCACCGCTCCTCAATTTTACCTTCCGATATCTTTCGGTTTCTATTGTTCTTCACATACTAGATAGTCCCAAAAGTCATCACGATTCGTTAAAAAAGAGGATACGACCTTCGAATTGAACGAAAGCTTTTTACGAAAGTCGGTCCGAAATGAGGTCGCTCTGACCACCGCTCCTCAAGTCTCCCTTCTCATATCTTTCGGATTATATTTTTTTTCACATACTAAAGAGTCCTAAAAGTCACCACGATTCGCCAAAAACAGAATACGACCTTCGAAATGGACGAATGATTTTTTAGCAAAGTCGGTCCTGAATGGTTCGCTCCGACCACCGCTCTTCAAGTTTCCCTTCCGATATTTTTCGGTTTCTATTTTTCTTCATATACTAGAGAGTCCTAGAAGTCACCCCGATTCGTTACAAAAGAGCATACGACCTTCGAAATGGAGGAATGATTTTTTAGCAAAGTCGGTCCAGAATGGTTCACTCCGACCACCGCTCTTCAAGTTTCCCTTCGGATATCTTTCGGTTTATATTTTTTTTTACATACTAGAGACTCCTAAAAGTCATCACGATTCGTTAAAAAAGAGGATACGATCTTCGAATTGAACGAAAGATTTTAACCAAAGACGGTCCGGAATGGGATCGCTCTGACCACCGCTCCTCAAGTTTCCCTTCTCATATCTTTCGGTTTCTATTTTTCTTCACATACTAGAGAGTCCTAAAAGTCATCACGATTCGTTAAAAAAGAGGATACGACCTTCGAATTGAACGAAAGATTTTTACCAACGTCGGTCCGGAATGGGGTCGCTCTGACGTACGCTCCTCAAGTTTCCCTTCCGATATCTTTCGGTTTCTGTTTTTTTTACATACTAGAGAGTCCTAAAAGTCATCACGATTCGTTAAAAAAGAGGATACGACCTTCGAATTGAACGAAAGATTTTTACCAATGTCGGTCCGGAATGGGGGCGCTGTGACCATCGCTCCTCAAGTTTACCTTCCGATATCTTTCAGTTAATATTTTTTTTTACATACCAGAGAGTCCTAAAAGTCATCACGATTCGTTAAAAAAGAGGATACGACCTTCGAATTGAACGAAAGCTTTTTACCAAAGTCGGTCCGGAATGGGGTCGCTCTGACCACCGCTCCTCAAGTTTCCTCCTCATATCTTTCGGGTTATATTTTTTTCACATACTAAAGAGTCCTAAAAGTCACCACGATTCGCCAAAAAGAGAATACGCCCTTGGAATTGGACGAATGATTTTTCAGCAAAGTCGGTCCAGAATGGGGTCGCTCCGACCACCGCTCTTCAAGTTTCCGTTCCGATATTTTTCGGTTTCTATTTTTCTTCACATACTAGAGAGTCCTAAAAGTCATCACGATTCGTTAAAAAAGAGGATACGACCTTCGAATTGAACGAAAGATTTTTACCAAAGTCGGCCCGGAATGGGGTCGCTCTGACCACCGCTCCTCAAGTTTCCCTTCCGATATCATCCGGTTTCTGTTTTTTTTACATAGTACAGAGTCCTAAAAGTCACCCCGATTCGCCGAAAAAGAGAATACGAACTTTGAATTGGACGAATGATTTTTTAGCAAAGTCGGTCCAGAATGGGGTCGCTCTGACCATCGCTCCTCAAGTTTTTCTTCCGATATCTTGTGGTTTATATTTTTTTTTACATACTAGAGAGTCCTAAAAGTCATCACAATTCATCAATAAAGACGACACGACCTTCGAATTGGACGAATGATTTTTTACCAAAGTCGGTCAGAATGGGGTCGCTCTGACCATCGCTCCTCAAGTTTCCCTTCCGATATCTTTCAGTTTATATTTTTTTACATACTATAGAGTCCTAAAAGTCATCACGATTCGTTAAAAAAGAGGATACGACCTCCGAATTGAACGAAAGATTTTTACCAATGTCGGTCCGGAATGGGGTCGTTCTGACCACCGCTCCTCAATTTTACCTTCCGATATCTTTCGGTTTCTATTGTTCTTCACATACTAGATAGTCCCAAAAGTCATCACGATTCGTTAAAAAAGAGGATACGACCTTCGAATTGAACGAAAGCTTTTTACGAAAGTCGGTCCGAAATGAGGTCGCTCTGACCACCGCTCCTCAAGTCTCCCTTCTCATATCTTTCGGATTATATTTTTTTTCACATACTAAAGAGTCCTAAAAGTCACCACGATTCGCCAAAAACAGAATACGACCTTCGAAATGGACGAATGATTTTTTAGCAAAGTCGGTCCTGAATGGTTCGCTCCGACCACCGCTCTTCAAGTTTCCCTTCCGATATTTTTCGGTTTCTATTTTTCTTCATATACTAGAGAGTCCTAGAAGTCACCCCGATTCGTTACAAAAGAGCATACGACCTTCGAAATGGAGGAATGATTTTTTAGCAAAGTCGGTCCAGAATGGTTCACTCCGACCACCGCTCTTCAAGTTTCCCTTCGGATATCTTTCGGTTTATATTTTTTTTTACATACTAGAGACTCCTAAAAGTCATCACGATTCGTTAAAAAAGAGGATACGATCTTCGAATTGAACGAAAGATTTTAACCAAAGACGGTCCGGAATGGGATCGCTCTGACCACCGCTCCTCAAGTTTCCCTTCTCATATCTTTCGGTTTCTATTTTTCTTCACATACTAGAGAGTCCTAAAAGTCATCACGATTCGTTAAAAAAGAGGATACGACCTTCGAATTGAACGAAAGATTTTTACCAACGTCGGTCCGGAATGGGGTCGCTCTGACGTACGCTCCTCAAGTTTCCCTTCCGATATCTTTCGGTTTCTGTTTTTTTTACATACTACAGAATCCTACAAGTCATCACGATTCGTTTAAAAAGAGGATACGACCTTCGAATTGAACGAAAGATTTTTACCAATGTCGGTCCGGAATGGGGGCGCTCTGACCATCGCTCCACAAGTTTCCCTTCCGATATCTTTCAGTTTATTTTTTTTTTTACATACTAGAGAGTCCTAAAAGTCATCACGATTCGTTAAAAAAGATGATACGACCGTCGAATTGAACGAAAGATTTTTACCAAAGTCGGTCCGGAATGGGGTCGCTCTGACCACCGCTCCTCAAGTTTCCCTTCTGATATCTTTCAGTTTATATTTTTTTTACATACTAGAGAGTCCTAAAAGTCACCACGATTCGTTGAAAAAGAGGATACGACCTTCGACATGGACGAATGATTTTTTACCAATGTCGGTCCGGAATGGGGGCGCTCTGACCATCGCTCCACAAGTTTCCCTTCCGATATCTTTCAGTTTATTTTTTTTTTTACATACTAGAGAGTCCTAAAAGTCATCACGATTCGTTAAAAAAGATGATACGACGGTCGAATTGAACGAAAGATTTTTACCAAAGTCGGTCCGGAATGGGGTCGCTCTGACCACCGCTCCTCAAGTTTCCCTTCTGATATCTTTCAGTTTATATTTTTTTTACATACTAGAGAGTCCTAAAAGTCACCACGATTCGTTGAAAAAGAGGATACGACCTTCGAATTGAACGAAAGATTTTTACCATAGTCGGTCCAGAATAGGGTCGCTCCGACCACCGCTCCTCAAGTTTCCCTTCTGATATCTTTCAGTTTATATTTTTTTTTACATACTAGAGAGTCCTAAAAGTCATCACGATTCGCTAAAAAAGTGGATACGACCTTCGAATTGAACGAAAGATTTTTACCAATGTCGGTCCGGAATTGGGTCGCTCTGACCACCGCTCCTCAAGTTTCCCTTCTGATATCTTTCGGTTTATATTTTTTTACACATACTAAAGAGTCCTAGAGGTCACCGCGATTTGCCGAAAAAGAGAATACGACATTTGAATTGGACGAATGATTTTTTAGCAAAGTCGGTCCAGAATGGGGTCGCTCTGACCATCGCTCCTCAAGTTTCTCTTTCGATATCTTTCGGTTTATATTTTTTTTACATACTAGAGAGTCCTAAAAGTCATCACGATTCGTCAATAAAGACGGCACGACCTTCGAATGGGACGAATGATTTTTTACCAAATTCGGTCCAGAATGGGGTCGCTCTGACCATCGCTCCCCAAGTTTCTCTTCCGATATCTTTCGGTTTATATTTTTTTTTACATACTATAGAGTGCTAAAAGTCATCACGATTCGTTAAAAAAGAGGATACGACCTTCGAATTGAACGAAAGATTTTTACCAATGTCGGTCCGGAATGGGGTCGCTCGGACCACCGCTCCTCAAGTTTACCTTCTGATATCTTTCGGTTTCTATTGTTCTTCACATACTAGATATTCCCAAAAGTCATCACGATTCGTTAAAAAAGAGGATACGACTTTCAAAATGGACGAATGATTTTTTAGCAAAGTCGGTCCAGAATGGTTCGCTCCGACCACCGCGCTTCAAGTTTCCCTTTCGATATGTTTCGGTTTATATTTTTTTCTACATACTAGGGAGTTCTAAAAGTCATCACGATTCGTTAAAAAAGAGGATACGACCTTCGAATTGAACGGAAGATTTTTACCAATGTCGGTCCGGAATGGGGTCGCTCTGACCACCGCTCCTCAAGTTTACCTTCTGATATCTTTCGGTTTCTATTGTTCTTCACATACTAGATATTCCCAAAAGTCATCACGATTCGTTAAAAAAGAGGATACGACTTTCAACATGGACGAATGATTTTTTAGCAAAGTCGGTCCAGAATGGTTCGCTCCGACCACCGCTCCTCAAGTTTCCCTTCTCATATCTTTCGGTTTATATATTTTTTCACATACTAAAGAGTCATAAAAGTCACCAGGATTTGCCTAAAAGAGAATACGACCTTGGAATTGGACGAATGATTTTTTAGCAAAGTCGGTCCGGAATGGGGTCGCTCCGACCACCGCTCTTCAATTTTCCCTTCCGATATTTTTCGGTTTCTATTTTTGTTCACATACTAGAGAGTCCTAAAATTCACTACGATTCGTTAAAAAAGAGTAGACGACCTTCGAATTGAACGAAAGATTTTTACCAATGTCGGTCCGGAATGGGGTCGCTCTGACCACCGCTCCTGAAGTTTCCCTTCCGATATCTTTCGGTTTATGTTTTTTTTAAATACTACAGAGTCCTAAAAGTCATCACGATTCGTTAAAAAAGAGGATACGACCTTCGAATTGAACGAAAGATTTTTACCATAGTCGGTCCAGAATGGGGTCGCTCCGACCACCGCTCCTCAAGGTTCCCTTCCGATATCTTTCAGTTCATTTTTTTTTTTACTTACTAGAGAGTCCTAGAAGTCATCACGATTCGTTAAAAAAGAGGATACGACCTTCGAATTGAACGAAAGATTTTTAACAAAGTCGGTCCGTAATGGGGTCGCTCTGACCACCGCTCCTCAAGTTTCGCTTCTGATATCTTTCGGTTTCTATTTTTCTTCACATACTAGATAGTCCCAAAAGTCATCACGATTGGTTAAAAAAGAGGATACGACCTTCGAAATGGACGAATGATTTTTTAGCAAAGTCGGTCCAGAATGGTTCGCTCCGACCACCGCTCTTCAAGTTTCCCTTCCGATATCTTTCGGTTTATATTTTTTTTTACATACTAGAGAGTCCTAAAAGTCATCACGATTCGTTAAAAAAGAGGATACGACTTTCGAATTGAACGAAAGATTTTTACCAAAGTCGGTCCGAAATGGGGTCGCTCTGACCACCGCTCCTCAAGTTTCCCTTTTGATATCTTTCGGTTTATATTTTTTTGCACATACTAAAGAGTCCTAAAAGTCATCACGATTCGTTAAAAAAGAGGATACGACCTTCGAATTGAACGAAAGATTTTTATCAAAGTCGGTCCGGAATGGGGTCGCTCTGACCACCGCTCCTCAAGTTTCCCTTCTCATATCTTTCGGTTTATATATTTTTTTACATACTAAAGAGTCCTAAAAGTCACCACGATTGGCCAAAAAGAGAATACGACCTTGGAATTGCACGAATGATTTTTACCAAAGTCGGTCCGGAATGGGGTCGCTCTGACCACCGCTCCTCAAGTTTCCCTTCCGATATCTTTCGGTTTCTGTTTTTTTTACATACTGCAGAGTCCTAAAAGTCATCACGATTCGTTAAAAAAGAGGATACGACCTTCGAATTGAACGAAAGATTTTTACCATAGTCGGTCCAGAATGGGGTCGCTCCGACCACCGCTCCTCAAGTTTCCCTTCCGATATCTTTCGGTTTATATTTATTTTTACATACTAGAGAGTCCTAAAAGTCATCACGATTCGTCATTAAAGACGACACGACCTTTGAATTGGACGAATAATTTTTTACCAAAGTCGGTCCAGAATGGGGTCGCTCCGACCACCGCTCCTCAAGTTTCACTTCCGATTTCTTTCAGTTTATATTTTTTTTTACACACTAGAGAGTCCTAAAAGCCATCACGATTCGTTAAAAAAGAGGATACGACCTTCGAATTGAACGAAAGATTTTTACCAAAGTCAGTCCGGAATGGGGTCGCTCTGACCACCTCACCTCAAGTTTCCCTTCTGATATCTTTCAGTTTATATTTTTTTTTACATAATAGAGAGTCCTAAAAGTCACCACGATTCGTTGAAAAAGAGAATACGACCTTCTACATGGACGAATGATTTTTTAGCAAAGTCGGTCCAGAATGGTTCGCTCCGACCACCGCTCTTCAAGTTTCCCTTCCGATATTTTTCGGTTTCTATTTTTCTTCACATACTAGATAGTCCCAAAAGTCATCACGATTGGTTAAAAAAGAGGATACGACCTTCGAATTGAATGAAAGATTTTTACCAATGTCGGTCCGGAAAGGGCTCGCTCTGACCACCGCTCCTCAAGTTTCCCTTCTGATATCTTTCGGTTTATATTTTTTTCACATACTAAAGAGTCCTAAAAGTCACCACGATTCGCCGAAAAAGGGAATACGAACTTTGAATTGGTCGAATGATTTTTTAGCAAAGTCGGTCCAGAATGGGGTCGCTCTGACCATCGCTCCTCAAGTTTTTCTTCCGATATCTTTTGGTTTATATTTTTTTTTACATACGAGAGAGTCCTAAAAGTCATCACAATTCGTCAATAAATACGACACGACCTTCGAATTGGACGAATGATTTTTTACCGAAGTCGGTCCAGAATGGGGTCGCTCTGACCTTCGCTCCTCAAGTTTCTCTTTCGATATCTTTCGGTTTATATTTTTTTTTACATACTATAAAGTCCTAAAAGTCATCACGATTCGTTAAAAAATTGGATACGACCTCCGAATTGAACGAAAGATTTTTACCAATGTCGATCCGGAATGGGGTCGCTCTGACCAACGCTCCTCAAGTTTACCTTCCGATATCTTTCGGTTTCTATTATTCTTCACATACTAGATAGTCCCAAAAGTCATCACGATTCGTTAAAAAAGAGGATACGACATTCGAATTGAACGAAAGATTTTTACGAAAGTCGGTCCGGAATGAGGTCGCTCTGACCACCGCTCCTCAAGTTTCCCTTCTCATATCTTTCGGTTTATATTTTTTTTCACATACTAAAGAGTCCTTAAAGTCACCACGATTCGGCAAAAAGAGAATACGACCTTGGAAATGGACGAATGATTGTTTAGCAAAGTCGGTCCAGAATGGTTCGCACCGACCATCGCTCTTCAAGTTTCCCTTCCGATATCTTTCGGTTTATATTTTTTTACACATACTAAAGAGTCCTAAAAGTCACCGCGATTCGCCGAAGAAGAGAATACGACCTTTGAATTGGACGAATGATTTTTTAGCAAAGTCGGTCCGGAATGGGGTCGCTCTGACCACAGCTCCTCAAGTTTCCCTTCTGATATCTTTCGGTTTATATTTTTTTACACATACCGAAGAGTCCTAAAAGTCACCACGATTTGCCGAAAAAGAGAATACGAACATTGAATTGGTCGAATGATTTTTTAGCAAAGTCGGTCCAGAATGGGGTCGCTCTGACCATCGCTCCTCAAGTTTTTCTTCCGATATCTTTTGGTTTATATTTTTTTTACATACTAGAGAGTCCTAAAAGTCATCAAAATTCGTCAATAAAGACGACACGACCTTCGAATTGGACGAATGATTTTTTACCATAGTCGGTCCAGAATGGTGTCGCTCTGACCATCGCTCCTCAAGTTTCTCTTCCGATATCTTTCGGTTTATATTTTTTTAACATACTATAGAGTCCTAAAAGTCATCACGATTCGTTAAAAAAGAGGATACGACCTCCGAATTGAACGAAAGATTTTTACCAATGTCGGTCCGGAATGGGGTCGCTCTGACCACCGCTCCTCAAGTTTCCCTTCTCATATCTTTCGGTTTATATTTTTTTTCACATACTAAAGAGTCCTAAAAGTCACCACGATTCGCCAAAAAGAGAATACGACCTTGGGATTGGACGAATGATTTTTTAGCAAAGTCGGTCCAGAATGGGGTCGCTCCGACCACCGGTCTTCAAGTTTCCCGTCCGATATTTTTCGGTTTCTATTTTTCTTCACATACTAGAGAGTCCTAGAAGTCACCACGATTCGTTAAAAAAGAGGATACGACCTCCGAAATGTACGAATGATTTTTTAGCAAAGTCGGTCCAGAATGGTTCGCTCCGACCACCGCTCTTCAAGTTTCCCTTCCGATATCTTTCGGTTTCTATTGTTCTTCACATACTAGATAGTCCCAAAAGTCATCACGATTCGTTAAAAAATAGGATACGACCTTCGAATTGAACGAAAGCTTTTTACGAATGTCGGTCCCGAATGAGGTCGCTCTGACCACCGCTCCTCAAGTTTCCCTTCTCATATCTTTCGGTTTATATATTTTTTCACATACTTAAGAGTCCTAAAAGTCACCACGATTCGCCAAAAAGAGAATACGACCTTGGAATTGGACGAATGATTTTTTAGCAAAGTCGGTCCAGAATGGGATCGCTCCGACCACCGCTCTTCAAGTTTCCCTTCCGATATTTTTCGGTTTCTATTTTTCTTCACATACTAGAGAGTCCTAAAAGTCATCACGATTCGTTAAAAAATAGGATACGACCTTCAAATTGAACGAAAGATTTATACCAAAGTCGATCCGGAATGGGGTCGCTCTGACCACCGCTCCTCAAGTTTCCCTGCCGATATCTTTCGGTTGCTGTTTTTTTACTAAAGAGTCCTTAAAGTCACCACGATTCGGCAAAAAGAGAATACGACCTTGGAAATGGACGAATGATTTTTTAGCAAAGTCGGTCCAGAATGGTTCGCACCGACCATCGCTCTTCAAGTTTCCCTTCCGATATCTTTCGGTTTATATTTTTTTACACATACTAAAGAGTCCTAAAAGTCACCGCGATTCGCCGAAGAAGAGAATACGACCTTTGAATTGGACGAATGATTTTTTAGCAAAGTCGGTCCGGAATGGGGTCGCTCTGACCACAGCTCCACAAGTTTCCCTTCTGATATCTTTCGGTTTATATTTTTTTACACATACCGAAGAGTCCTAAAAGTCACCGCGATTTGCCGAAAAAGAGAATACGACATTTGAATTGGACGAATGATTTTTTAGCAAAGTCGGTCCAGAATGGGGTCGCTCTGACCATCGCTCCTCAAGTTTCTCTTTCGATATCTTTCGGTTTATATTTTTTTTACATACTAGAGAGTCCTAAAAGTCATCACGATTCGTCAATAAAGACGGCACGACCTTCGAATGGGACGAATGATTTTTTACCAAATTCGGTCCAGAATGGGGTCGCTCTGACCATCGCTCCTCAAGTTTCTCTTTCGATATCTTTCGGTTTATATTTTTTTTACATACCAGAGAGTCCTAAAAGTCATCACGATTCGTTAAAAAAGAGGATACGACCTTCGAATTGAACGAAAGCTTTTTACCAAAGTCGGTCCGGAATGGGGTCGCTCTGACCACCGCTCCTCAAGTTTCCTACTCATATATTTCGGGTTATATTTTTTTCACATAATAAAGAGTCCTAAAAGTCACCACGATTCGCCAAAAAGAGAATACGACCTTGGAATTGGACGAATGATTTTTCAGCAAAGTCGGTCCAGAATGGGGTCGCTCCGACCACCGCTCTTCAAGTTTCCGTTCCGATATTTTTCGGTTTCTATTTTTCTTCACATACTAGAGAGTCCTAAAAGTCATCACGATTCGTTAAAAAAGAGGATACGACCTTCGAATTGAACGAAAGATTTTTACCAAAGTCGGCCCGGAATGGGGTCGCTCTGACCACCGCTCCTCAAGTTTCCCTTCCGATATCTTCCGGTTTCTGTTTTTTTTACATACTACAGAGTCCTACAAGTCATCACGATTCGTTAAAAAAGAGGATACGACCTTCGAATTGAACGAAAGATTTTTACCATAGTCGGTACAGAATGGGGTCGCCCCGGTCACCGCTCCTCAAGATTCCCTTCGGATATCTTTCAGTTTATATTTTTTTTTACATACTAGAGAGTCCTAAAAGTCACCACGATTCGTTAAAAAAGAGGATAAGACCTTCGAAATGGACGAATGATTTTTTAGCAAAGTCGGTCCAGAATGGTTTGCTCCGACCACCGCTCTTCAAGTTTCCCTTCCGATATCTTTCGGTTTATATTTTTTTTTACATACTAGAGAGTCCTAAAAGTCATCACGATTCGCTAAAAAATTGGATACGACCTTCGAATTGAACGAAAGATTTTTACCAATGTCGGTCTGGAATGGGGTCGCTCTGACCACCGCTCCTCAAGTTTCCCTTCTGATATCTTTCGGTTTATATTTTTTTACACATACTAAAGAGTCCTAAAAGTCACCGCGATTCGCCGAAGAAGAGAATACGACCTTTGAATTGGACGAATGATTTTTTAGCAAAGTCGGTCCGGAATGGGGTCGCTCTGACCACCGCTCCTCAAGTTTCCCTTCTGATATCTTTCGGTTTATTTTTTTTTACACAGACTAAAGAGTCCTAAAAGTCACCACGATTCGCCGAAAAAGAGAATACGAACTTTGAATTGGTCGAATGATTTTTTAGCAAAGTCGGTCCAGAATGGGGTCGTTCTGACCATCGCTCCTCAAGTTTTTCTTCCGATATCTTTTGGTTTATATTTTTTTTTGAATACTAGAGAGTCCTAAAAGTCATCACAATTCATCAATAAAGACGACACGACCTTCGAATGGGGCGAATGATTTTTTCCCAAAGTCGATCCAGAATGGGGTCGCTCTGACCATCGCTCCTCAAGTTTGTCTTCCGATATCTTTCGGTTTATATTTTTTTTTACATACTATAGAGTCCTAAAAGTCATCACGATTCGTTAAAAAAGAGGATACGACCTTCGAATTGAACGAAAGCTTTTTACCAAAGTCGGTCCGGAATGGGGTCGCTCTGACCACCGCTCCTCAAGTTTCCTCTTCATATCTTTCGGTTTATATTTTTTTTCACATACTAAAGAGTCCTAAAAGTCACCACGTTTCGCCAAAAAGAGAATACGACCTTGGAATTGGACGAATGATTTTTTAGTAAAGTCGGTCCAGAATGGGGTCGCTCCGACCACCGCTCTTCAAGTTTCCCTTCCGATATTTTTCGGTTTCTATTTTTCTTCACATACTAGAGAGTCCTAAAAGTCATCACGATTCGTTAAAAAAGAGGATACGACCTTCGAATTGAACGAAAGATTTTTACCAATGTCGGTCCGGAATGGGGGCGCTGTGACCATCGCTCCTCAAGTTTACCTTCCGATATCTTTCAGTTAATATTTTTTTTTACATACCAGAGAGTCCTAAAAGTCATCACGATTCGTTAAAAAAGAGGATACGACCTTCGAATTGAACGAAAGCTTTTTACCAAAGTCGGTCCGGAATGGGGTCGCTCTGACCACCGCTCCTCAAGTTTCCTCCTCATATCTTTCGGGTTATATTTTTTTCACATACTAAAGAGTCCTAAAAGTCACCACGATTCGCCAAAAAGAGAATACGCCCTTGGAATTGGACGAATGATTTTTCAGCAAAGTCGGTCCAGAATGGGGTCGCTCCGACCACCGCTCTTCAAGTTTCCGTTCCGATATTTTTCGGTTTCTATTTTTCTTCACATACTAGAGAGTCCTAAAAGTCATCACGATTCGTTAAAAAAGAGGATACGACCTTCGAATTGAACGAAAGATTTTTACCAAAGTCGGCCCGGAATGGGGTCGCTCTGACCACCGCTCCTCAAGTTTCCCTTCCGATATCATCCGGTTTCTGTTTTTTTTACATAGTACAGAGTCCTAAAAGTCACCCCGATTCGCCGAAAAAGAGAATACGAACTTTGAATTGGACGAATGATTTTTTAGCAAAGTCGGTCCAGAATGGGGTCGCTCTGACCATCGCTCCTCAAGTTTTTCTTCCGATATCTTGTGGTTTATATTTTTTTTTACATACTAGAGAGTCCTAAAAGTCATCACAATTCATCAATAAAGACGACACGACCTTCGAATTGGACGAATGATTTTTTACCAAAGTCGGTCCAGAATGGGGTCGCTCTGACCATCGCTCCTCAAGTTTCCCTTCCGATATCTTTCAGTTTATATTTTTTTACATACTATAGAGTCCTAAAAGTCATCACGATTCGTTAAAAAAGAGGATACGACCTCCGAATTGAACGAAAGATTTTTACCAATGTCGGTCCGGAATGGGGTCGTTCTGACCACCGCTCCTCAATTTTACCTTCCGATATCTTTCGGTTTCTATTGTTCTTCACATACTAGATAGTCCCAAAAGTCATCACGATTCGTTAAAAAAGAGGATACGACCTTCGAATTGAACGAAAGCTTTTTACGAAAGTCGGTCCGAAATGAGGTCGCTCTGACCACCGCTCCTCAAGTCTCCCTTCTCATATCTTTCGGATTATATTTTTTTTCACATACTAAAGAGTCCTAAAAGTCACCACGATTCGCCAAAAACAGAATACGACCTTCGAAATGGACGAATGATTTTTTAGCAAAGTCGGTCCTGAATGGTTCGCTCCGACCACCGCTCTTCAAGTTTCCCTTCCGATATTTTTCGGTTTCTATTTTTCTTCATATACTAGAGAGTCCTAGAAGTCACCCCGATTCGTTACAAAAGAGCATACGACCTTCGAAATGGAGGAATGATTTTTTAGCAAAGTCGGTCCAGAATGGTTCACTCCGACCACCGCTCTTCAAGTTTCCCTTCGGATATCTTTCGGTTTATATTTTTTTTTACATACTAGAGACTCCTAAAAGTCATCACGATTCGTTAAAAAAGAGGATACGATCTTCGAATTGAACGAAAGATTTTAACCAAAGACGGTCCGGAATGGGATCGCTCTGACCACCGCTCCTCAAGTTTCCCTTCTCATATCTTTCGGTTTCTATTTTTCTTCACATACTAGAGAGTCCTAAAAGTCATCACGATTCGTTAAAAAAGAGGATACGACCTTCGAATTGAACGAAAGATTTTTACCAACGTCGGTCCGGAATGGGGTCGCTCTGACGTACGCTCCTCAAGTTTCCCTTCCGATATCTTTCGGTTTCTGTTTTTTTTACATACTAGAGAGTCCTAAAAGTCATCACGATTCGTTAAAAAAGAGGATACGACCTTCGAATTGAACGAAAGATTTTTACCAATGTCGGTCCGGAATGGGGGCGCTGTGACCATCGCTCCTCAAGTTTACCTTCCGATATCTTTCAGTTAATATTTTTTTTTACATACCAGAGAGTCCTAAAAGTCATCACGATTCGTTAAAAAAGAGGATACGACCTTCGAATTGAACGAAAGCTTTTTACCAAAGTCGGTCCGGAATGGGGTCGCTCTGACCACCGCTCCTCAAGTTTCCTCCTCATATCTTTCGGGTTATATTTTTTTCACATACTAAAGAGTCCTAAAAGTCACCACGATTCGCCAAAAAGAGAATACGCCCTTGGAATTGGACGAATGATTTTTCAGCAAAGTCGGTCCAGAATGGGGTCGCTCCGACCACCGCTCTTCAAGTTTCCGTTCCGATATTTTTCGGTTTCTATTTTTCTTCACATACTAGAGAGTCCTAAAAGTCATCACGATTCGTTAAAAAAGAGGATACGACCTTCGAATTGAACGAAAGATTTTTACCAAAGTCGGCCCGGAATGGGGTCGCTCTGACCACCGCTCCTCAAGTTTCCCTTCCGATATCATCCGGTTTCTGTTTTTTTTACATAGTACAGAGTCCTAAAAGTCACCCCGATTCGCCGAAAAAGAGAATACGAACTTTGAATTGGACGAATGATTTTTTAGCAAAGTCGGTCCAGAATGGGGTCGCTCTGACCATCGCTCCTCAAGTTTTTCTTCCGATATCTTGTGGTTTATATTTTTTTTTACATACTAGAGAGTCCTAAAAGTCATCACAATTCATCAATAAAGACGACACGACCTTCGAATTGGACGAATGATTTTTTACCAAAGTCGGTCCAGAATGGGGTCGCTCTGACCATCGCTCCTCAAGTTTCCCTTCCGATATCTTTCAGTTTATATTTTTTTACATACTATAGAGTCCTAAAAGTCATCACGATTCGTTAAAAAAGAGGATACGACCTCCGAATTGAACGAAAGATTTTTACCAATGTCGGTCCGGAATGGGGTCGTTCTGACCACCGCTCCTCAATTTTACCTTCCGATATCTTTCGGTTTCTATTGTTCTTCACATACTAGATAGTCCCAAAAGTCATCACGATTCGTTAAAAAAGAGGATACGACCTTCGAATTGAACGAAAGCTTTTTACGAAAGTCGGTCCGAAATGAGGTCGCTCTGACCACCGCTCCTCAAGTCTCCCTTCTCATATCTTTCGGATTATATTTTTTTTCACATACTAAAGAGTCCTAAAAGTCACCACGATTCGCCAAAAACAGAATACGACCTTCGAAATGGACGAATGATTTTTTAGCAAAGTCGGTCCTGAATGGTTCGCTCCGACCACCGCTCTTCAAGTTTCCCTTCCGATATTTTTCGGTTTCTATTTTTCTTCATATACTAGAGAGTCCTAGAAGTCACCCCGATTCGTTACAAAAGAGCATACGACCTTCGAAATGGAGGAATGATTTTTTAGCAAAGTCGGTCCAGAATGGTTCACTCCGACCACCGCTCTTCAAGTTTCCCTTCGGATATCTTTCGGTTTATATTTTTTTTTACATACTAGAGACTCCTAAAAGTCATCACGATTCGTTAAAAAAGAGGATACGATCTTCGAATTGAACGAAAGATTTTAACCAAAGACGGTCCGGAATGGGATCGCTCTGACCACCGCTCCTCAAGTTTCCCTTCTCATATCTTTCGGTTTCTATTTTTCTTCACATACTAGAGAGTCCTAAAAGTCATCACGATTCGTTAAAAAAGAGGATACGACCTTCGAATTGAACGAAAGATTTTTACCAACGTCGGTCCGGAATGGGGTCGCTCTGACGTACGCTCCTCAAGTTTCCCTTCCGATATCTTTCGGTTTCTGTTTTTTTTACATACTACAGAATCCTACAAGTCATCACGATTCGTTTAAAAAGAGGATACGACCTTCGAATTGAACGAAAGATTTTTACCAATGTCGGTCCGGAATGGGGGCGCTCTGACCATCGCTCCACAAGTTTCCCTTCCGATATCTTTCAGTTTATTTTTTTTTTTACATACTAGAGAGTCCTAAAAGTCATCACGATTCGTTAAAAAAGATGATACGACCGTCGAATTGAACGAAAGATTTTTACCAAAGTCGGTCCGGAATGGGGTCGCTCTGACCACCGCTCCTCAAGTTTCCCTTCTGATATCTTTCAGTTTATATTTTTTTTACATACTAGAGAGTCCTAAAAGTCACCACGATTCGTTGAAAAAGAGGATACGACCTTCGACATGGACGAATGATTTTTTACCAATGTCGGTCCGGAATGGGGGCGCTCTGACCATCGCTCCACAAGTTTCCCTTCCGATATCTTTCAGTTTATTTTTTTTTTTACATACTAGAGAGTCCTAAAAGTCATCACGATTCGTTAAAAAAGATGATACGACGGTCGAATTGAACGAAAGATTTTTACCAAAGTCGGTCCGGAATGGGGTCGCTCTGACCACCGCTCCTCAAGTTTCCCTTCTGATATCTTTCAGTTTATATTTTTTTTACATACTAGAGAGTCCTAAAAGTCACCACGATTCGTTGAAAAAGAGGATACGACCTTCGAATTGAACGAAAGATTTTTACCATAGTCGGTCCAGAATAGGGTCGCTCCGACCACCGCTCCTCAAGTTTCCCTTCTGATATCTTTCAGTTTATATTTTTTTTTACATACTAGAGAGTCCTAAAAGTCATCACGATTCGCTAAAAAAGTGGATACGACCTTCGAATTGAACGAAAGATTTTTACCAATGTCGGTCCGGAATTGGGTCGCTCTGACCACCGCTCCTCAAGTTTCCCTTCTGATATCTTTCGGTTTATATTTTTTTACACATACTAAAGAGTCCTAGAGGTCACCGCGATTTGCCGAAAAAGAGAATACGACATTTGAATTGGACGAATGATTTTTTAGCAAAGTCGGTCCAGAATGGGGTCGCTCTGACCATCGCTCCTCAAGTTTCTCTTTCGATATCTTTCGGTTTATATTTTTTTTACATACTAGAGAGTCCTAAAAGTCATCACGATTCGTCAATAAAGACGGCACGACCTTCGAATGGGACGAATGATTTTTTACCAAATTCGGTCCAGAATGGGGTCGCTCTGACCATCGCTCCCCAAGTTTCTCTTCCGATATCTTTCGGTTTATATTTTTTTTTACATACTATAGAGTGCTAAAAGTCATCACGATTCGTTAAAAAAGAGGATACGACCTTCGAATTGAACGAAAGATTTTTACCAATGTCGGTCCGGAATGGGGTCGCTCTGACCACCGCTCCTCAAGTTTACCTTCTGATATCTTTCGGTTTCTATTGTTCTTCACATACTAGATATTCCCAAAAGTCATCACGATTCGTTAAAAAAGAGGATACGACTTTCAAAATGGACGAATGATTTTTTAGCAAAGTCGGTCCAGAATGGTTCGCTCCGACCACCGCGCTTCAAGTTTCCCTTTCGATATGTTTCGGTTTATATTTTTTTCTACATACTAGGGAGTTCTAAAAGTCATCACGATTCGTTAAAAAAGAGGATACGACCTTCGAATTGAACGGAAGATTTTTACCAATGTCGGTCCGGAATGGGGTCGCTCTGACCACCGCTCCTCAAGTTTACCTTCTGATATCTTTCGGTTTCTATTGTTCTTCACATACTAGATATTCCCAAAAGTCATCACGATTCGTTAAAAAAGAGGATACGACTTTCAACATGGACGAATGATTTTTTAGCAAAGTCGGTCCAGAATGGTTCGCTCCGACCACCGCTCCTCAAGTTTCCCTTCTCATATCTTTCGGTTTATATATTTTTTCACATACTAAAGAGTCATAAAAGTCACCAGGATTTGCCTAAAAGAGAATACGACCTTGGAATTGGACGAATGATTTTTTAGCAAAGTCGGTCCGGAATGGGGTCGCTCCGACCACCGCTCTTCAATTTTCCCTTCCGATATTTTTCGGTTTCTATTTTTGTTCACATACTAGAGAGTCCTAAAATTCACTACGATTCGTTAAAAAAGAGTAGACGACCTTCGAATTGAACGAAAGATTTTTACCAATGTCGGTCCGGAATGGGGTCGCTCTGACCACCGCTCCTGAAGTTTCCCTTCCGATATCTTTCGGTTTATGTTTTTTTTAAATACTACAGAGTCCTAAAAGTCATCACGATTCGTTAAAAAAGAGGATACGACCTTCGAATTGAACGAAAGATTTTTACCATAGTCGGTCCAGAATGGGGTCGCTCCGACCACCGCTCCTCAAGGTTCCCTTCCGATATCTTTCAGTTCATTTTTTTTTTTACTTACTAGAGAGTCCTAGAAGTCATCACGATTCGTTAAAAAAGAGGATACGACCTTCGAATTGAACGAAAGATTTTTAACAAAGTCGGTCCGTAATGGGGTCGCTCTGACCACCGCTCCTCAAGTTTCGCTTCCGATATCTTTCGGTTTATATTTTTTTACACATACTAAAGAGTCCTAAAAGTCACCGCGATTCGCCGAAGAAGAGAATACGACCTTTGAATTGGACGAATGATTTTTTAGCAAAGTCGGTCCGGAATGGGGTCGCTCTGACCACAGCTCCTCAAGTTTCCCTTCTGATATCTTTCGGTTTATATTTTTTTACACATACCGAAGAGTCCTAAAAGTCACCACGATTTGCCGAAAAAGAGAATACGAACATTGAATTGGTCGAATGATTTTTTAGCAAAGTCGGTCCAGAATGGGGTCGCTCTGACCATCGCTCCTCAAGTTTTTCTTCCGATATCTTTTGGTTTATATTTTTTTTACATACTAGAGAGTCCTAAAAGTCATCAAAATTCGTCAATAAAGACGACACGACCTTCGAATTGGACGAATGATTTTTTACCATAGTCGGTCCAGAATGGTGTCGCTCTGACCATCGCTCCTCAAGTTTCTCTTCCGATATCTTTCGGTTTATATTTTTTTAACATACTATAGAGTCCTAAAAGTCATCACGATTCGTTAAAAAAGAGGATACGACCTCCGAATTGAACGAAAGATTTTTACCAATGTCGGTCCGGAATGGGGTCGCTCTGACCACCGCTCCTCAAGTTTCCCTTCTCATATCTTTCGGTTTATATTTTTTTTCACATACTAAAGAGTCCTAAAAGTCACCACGATTCGCCAAAAAGAGAATACGACCTTGGGATTGGACGAATGATTTTTTAGCAAAGTCGGTCCAGAATGGGGTCGCTCCGACCACCGGTCTTCAAGTTTCCCTTCCGATATTTTTCGGTTTCTATTTTTCTTCACATACTAGAGAGTCCTAGAAGTCACCACGATTCGTTAAAAAAGAGGATACGACCTCCGAAATGTACGAATGATTTTTTAGCAAAGTCGGTCCAGAATGGTTCGCTCCGACCACCGCTCTTCAAGTTTCCCTTCCGATATCTTTCGGTTTCTATTGTTCTTCACATACTAGATAGTCCCAAAAGTCATCACGATTCGTTAAAAAATAGGATACGACCTTCGAATTGAACGAAAGCTTTTTACGAATGTCGGTCCCGAATGAGGTCGCTCTGACCACCGCTCCTCAAGTTTCCCTTCTCATATCTTTCGGTTTATATATTTTTTCACATACTTAAGAGTCCTAAAAGTCACCACGATTCGCCAAAAAGAGAATACGACCTTGGAATTGGACGAATGATTTTTTAGCAAAGTCGGTCCAGAATGGGATCGCTCCGACCACCGCTCTTCAAGTTTCCCTTCCGATATTTTTCGGTTTCTATTTTTCTTCACATACTAGAGAGTCCTAAAAGTCATCACGATTCGTTAAAAAATAGGATACGACCTTCAAATTGAACGAAAGATTTATACCAAAGTCGATCCGGAATGGGGTCGCTCTGACCACCGCTCCTCAAGTTTCCCTGCCGATATCTTTCGGTTGCTGTTTTTTTACTAAAGAGTCCTTAAAGTCACCACGATTCGGCAAAAAGAGAATACGACCTTGGAAATGGACGAATGATTTTTTAGCAAAGTCGGTCCAGAATGGTTCGCACCGACCATCGCTCTTCAAGTTTCCCTTCCGATATCTTTCGGTTTATATTTTTTTACACATACTAAAGAGTCCTAAAAGTCACCGCGATTCGCCGAAGAAGAGAATACGACCTTTGAATTGGACGAATGATTTTTTAGCAAAGTCGGTCCGGAATGGGGTCGCTCTGACCACAGCTCCACAAGTTTCCCTTCTGATATCTTTCGGTTTATATTTTTTTACACATACCGAAGAGTCCTAAAAGTCACCGCGATTTGCCGAAAAAGAGAATACGACATTTGAATTGGACGAATGATTTTTTAGCAAAGTCGGTCCAGAATGGGGTCGCTCTGACCATCGCTCCTCAAGTTTCTCTTTCGATATCTTTCGGTTTATATTTTTTTTACATACTAGAGAGTCTTAAAAGTCATCACGATTCGTCAATAAAGACGGCACGACCTTCGAATGGGACGAATGATTTTTTACCAAATTCGGTCCAGAATGGGGTCGCTCTGACCATCGCTCCCCAAGTTTCTCTTCCGATATCTTTCGGTTTATATTTTTTTTTACATACTATAGAGTGCTAAAAGTCATCACGATTCGTTAAAAAAGAGGATACGACCTTCGAATTGAACGAAAGATTTTTACCAATGTCGGTCCGGAATGGGGTCGCTCTGACCACCGCTCCTCAAGTTTACCTTCTGATATCTTTCGGTTTCTATTGTTCTTCACATACTAGATATTCCCAAAAGTCATCACGATTCGTTAAAAAAGAGGATACGACTTTCAAAATGGACGAATGATTTTTTAGCAAAGTCGGTCCAGAATGGTTCGCTCCGACCACCGCGCTTCAAGTTTCCCTTTCGATATGTTTCGGTTTATATTTTTTTCTACATACTAGGGAGTTCTAAAAGTCATCACGATTCGTTAAAAAAGAGGATACGACCTTCGAATTGAACGGAAGATTTTTACCAATGTCGGTCCGGAATGGGGTCGCTCTGACCACCGCTCCTCAAGTTTACCTTCTGATATCTTTCGGTTTCTATTGTTCTTCACATACTAGATATTCCCAAAAGTCATCACGATTCGTTAAAAAAGAGGATACGACTTTCAAAATGGACGAATGATTTTTTAGCAAAGTCGGTCCAGAATGGTTCGCTCCGACCACCGCTCCTCAAGTTTCCCTTCTCATATCTTTCGGTTTATATATTTTTTCACATACTAAAGAGTCATAAAAGTCACCAGGATTCGCCAAAAAGAGAATACGACCTTGGAATTGGACGAATGATTTTTTAGCAAAGTCGGTCCGGAATGGGGTCGCTCCGACCACCGCTCTTCAATTTTCCCTTCCGATATTTTTCGGTTTCTATTTTTGTTCACATACTAGAGAGTCCTAAAATTCACTACGATTCGTTAAAAAAGAGTAGACGACCTTCGAATTGAACGAAAGATTTTTACCAATGTCGGTCCGGAATGGGGTCGCTCTGACCACCGCTCCTCAAGTTTCCCTTCCGATATCTTTCGGTTTATGTTTTTTTTAAATACTACAGAGTCCTAAAAGTCATCACGATTCGTTAAAAAAGAGGATACGACCTTCGAATTGAACGAAAGATTTTTACCATAGTCGGTCCAGAATGGGGTCGCTCCGACCACCGCTCCTCAAGGTTCCCTTCCGATATCTTTCAGTTCATTTTTTTTTTTACTTACTAGAGAGTCCTAGAAGTCATCACGATTCGTTAAAAAAGAGGATACGACCTTCGAATTGAACGAAAGATTTTTAACAAAGTCGGTCCGTAATGGGGTCGCTCTGACCACCGCTCCTCAAGTTTCGCTTCTGATATCTTTCGGTTTCTATTTTTCTTCACATACTAGATAGTCCCAAAAGTCATCACGATTGGTTAAAAAAGGGAATACGACCTTGGAATTGGACGAATGATTTTTTAGCAAAGTCGGTCCAGAATGGTTCGCTCCGACCACCGCTCCTCAAGTTTCCCTTCTCATATCTTTCGGTTTATATATTTTTTCACATACTAAAGAGTCATAAAAGTCACCAGGATTCGCCAAAAAGAGAATACGACCTTGGAATTGGACGATTGATTTTTTAGCAAAGTCGGTCCGGAATGGGGTCGCTCCGACCACCGCTCTTCAATTTTCCCTTCCGATATTTTTCGGTTTCTATTTTTGTTCACATACTAGAGAGTCCTAAAATTCACTACGATTCGTTAAAAAAGAGTAGACGACCTTCGAATTGAACGAAAGATTTTTACCAATGTCGGTCCGGAATGGGGTCGCTCTGACCACCGCTCCTCAAGTTTCCCTTCCGATATCTTTCGGTTTATGTTTTTTTTAAATACTACAGAGTCCTAAAAGTCATCACGATTCGTTAAAAAAGAGGATACGACCTTCGAATTGAACGAAAGATTTTTACCATAGTCGGTCCAGAATGGGGTCGCTCCGACCACCGCTCCTCAAGGTTCCCTTCCGATATCTTTCAGTTCATTTTTTTTTTTACTTACTAGAGAGTCCTAGAAGTCATCACGATTCGTTAAAAAAGAGGATACGACCTTCGAATTGAACGAAAGATTTTTAACAAAGTCGGTCCGTAATGGGGTCGCTCTGACCACCGCTCCTCAAGTTTCGCTTCTGATATCTTTCGGTTTCTATTTTTCTTCACATACTAGATAGTCCCAAAAGTCATCACGATTGGTTAAAAAAGAGGATACGACCTTCGAAATGGACGAATGATTTTTTAGCAAAGTCGGTCCAGAATGGTTCGCTCCGACCACCGCTCTTCAAGTTTCCCTTCCGATATCTTTCGGTTTATATTTTTTTTTACATACTAGAGAGTCCTAAAAGTCATCACGATTCGTTAAAAAAGAGGATACGACTTTCGAATTGAACGAAAGATTTTTACCAAAGTCGGTCCGGAATGGGGTCGCTCTGACCACCGCTCCTCAAGTTTCCCTTTTGATATCTTTCGGTTTATATTTTTTTGCACATACTAAAGAGTCCTAAAAGTCATCACGATTCGTTAAAAAAGAGGATACGACCTTCGAATTGAACGAAAGATTTTTATCAAAGTCGGTCCGGAATGGGGTCGCTCTGACCACCGCTCCTCAAGTTTCCCTTCTCATATCTTTCGGTTTATATATTTTTTTACATAGTAAAGAGTCCTAAAAGTCACCACGATTGGCCAAAAAGAGAATACGACCTTGGAATTGCACGAATGATTTTTACCAAAGTCGGTCCGGAATGGGGTCGCTCTGACCACCGCTCCTCAAGTTTCCCTTCCGATATCTTTCGGTTTCTGTTTTTTTTACATACTGCAGAGTCCTAAAAGTCATCACGATTCGTTAAAAAAGAGGATACGACCTTCGAATTGAACGAAAGATTTTTACCATAGTCGGTCCAGAATGGGGTCGCTCCGACCACCGCTCCTCAAGTTTCCCTTCCGATATCTTTCAGTTTATATTTTTTTTTACATACTAGAGAGTACGAAAAGTCGTCACGATTCGTTTAAAAAGAGGATACGACCATCGAATTGAACGAAAGATTTTTACCAATGTCGGTCTGGAATGGGGTCGCTCTGACCACCGCTCCTCAAGTTTCCCTTCTGATATCTTTCGCTTTATATTTTTTTACACATACTAAAGAGTCCTAAAAGTCACCGCGATTCGCCGAAAAAGAGAATACGACCTTTGAATTGGACGAATGATTTTTTAGCAAAGTCGGTTCAGAATGGGGTCGCTCTGACCATCGCTCCTCAACTTTCGCTTCCGATATCTTTCGGTTTATATTTATTTTTACATACTAGAGAGTCCTAAAAGTCATCACGATTCGTCATTAAAGACGACACGACCTTTGAATTGGACGAATAATTTTTTACCAAAGTGGGTCCAGAATGGGGTCGCTCCGACCACCGCTCCTCAAGTTTCACTTCCGATTTCTTTCAGTTTATATTTTTTTTTACACACTAGAGAGTCCTAAAAGCCATCACGATTCGTTAAAAAAGAGGATACGACCTTCGAATTGAACGAAAGATTTTTACCAAAGTCAGTCCGGAATGGGGTCGCTCTGACCACCTCACCTCAAGTTTCCCTTCTGATATCTTTCAGTTTATATTTTTTTTTACATACTAGAGAGTCCTAAAAGTCACCACGATTCGTTGAAAAAGAGAATACGACCTTCGACATCGACGAATGATTTTTTAGCAAAGTCGGTCCAGAATGGTTCGCTCCGACCACCGCTCTTCAAGTTTCCCTTCCGATATTTTTCGGTTTCTATTTTTCTTCACATACTAGATAGTCCCAAAAGTCATCACGATTGGTTAAAAAAGAGGATACGACCTTCGAATTGAATGAAAGATTTTTACCAATGTCGGTCCGGAAAGGGCTCGCTCTGACCACCGCTCCTCAAGTTGCCCTTCTGATATCTTTCGGTTTATATTTTTTTCACATACTAAAGAGTCCTAAAAGTCACCACGATTCGCCGAAAAAGGGAATACGAACTTTGAATTGGTCGAATGATTTTTTAGCAAAGTCGGTCCAGAATGGGGTCGCTCTGACCATCGCTCCTCAAGTTTTTCTTCCGATATCTTTTGGTTTATATTTTTTTTTACATACGAGAGAGTCCTAAAAGTCATCACAATTCGTCAATAAATACGACACGACCTTCGAATTGGACGAATGATTTTTTACCAAAGTCGGTCCAGAATGGGGTCGCTCTGACCTTCGCTCCTCAAGTTTCTCTTTCGATATCTTTCGGTTTATATTTTTTTTTACATACTATAAAGTCCTAAAAGTCATCACGATTAGTTAAAAAATTGGATACGACCTCCGAATTGAACGAAAGATTTTTACCAATGTCGATCCGGAATGGGGTCGCTCTGACCAACGCTCCTCAAGTTTACCTTCCGATATCTTTCGGTTTCTATTATTCTTCACATACTAGATAGTCCCAAAAGTCATCACGATTCGTTAAAAAAGAGGATACGACCTTCGAATTGAACGAAAGATTTTTACGAAAGTCGGTCCGGAATGAGGTCGCTCTGACCACCGCTCCTCAAGTTTCCCTTCTCATATCTTTCGGTTTATATTTTTTTTCACATACTAAAGAGTCCTTAAAGTCACCACGATTCGGCAAAAAGAGAATACGACCTTGGAAATGGACGAATGATTTTTTAGCAAAGTCGGTCCAGAATGGTTCGCACCGACCATCGCTCTTCAAGTTTCCCTTCCGATATCTTTCGGTTTATATTTTTTTACACATACTAAAGAGTCCTAAAAGTCACCGCGATTCGCCGAAGAAGAGAATACGACCTTTGAATTGGACGAATGATTTTTTAGCAAAGTCGGTCCGGAATGGGGTCGCTCTGACCACAGCTCCTCAAGTTTCCCTTCTGATATCTTTCGGTTTATATTTTTTTACACATACCGAAGAGTCCTAAAAGTCACCACGATTTGCCGAAAAAGAGAATACGAACATTGAATTGGTCGAATGATTTTTTAGCAAAGTCGGTCCAGAATGGGGTCGCTCTGACCATCGCTCCTCAAGTTTTTCTTCCGATATCTTTTGGTTTATATTTTTTTTACATACTAGAGAGTCCTAAAAGTCATCAAAATTCGTCAATAAAGACGACACGACCTTCGAATTGGACGAATGATTTTTTACCATAGTCGGTCCAGAATGGTGTCGCTCTGACCATCGCTCCTCAAGTTTCTCTTCCGATATCTTTCGGTTTATATTTTTTTAACATACTATAGAGTCCTAAAAGTCATCACGATTCGTTAAAAAAGAGGATACGACCTCCGAATTGAACGAAAGATTTTTACCAATGTCGGTCCGGAATGGGGTCGCTCTGACCACCGCTCCTCAAGTTTCCCTTCTCATATCTTTCGGTTTATATTTTTTTTCACATACTAAAGAGTCCTAAAAGTCACCACGATTCGCCAAAAAGAGAATACGACCTTGGGATTGGACGAATGATTTTTTAGCAAAGTCGGTCCAGAATGGGGTCGCTCCGACCACCGGTCTTCAAGTTTCCCTTCCGATATTTTTCGGTTTCTATTTTTCTTCACATACTAGAGAGTCCTAGAAGTCACCACGATTCGTTAAAAAAGAGGATACGACCTCCGAAATGTACGAATGATTTTTTAGCAAAGTCGGTCCAGAATGGTTCGCTCCGACCACCGCTCTTCAAGTTTCCCTTCCGATATCTTTCGGTTTCTATTGTTCTTCACATACTAGATAGTCCCAAAAGTCATCACGATTCGTTAAAAAATAGGATACGACCTTCGAATTGAACGAAAGCTTATTACGAATGTCGGTCCCGAATGAGGTCGCTCTGACCACCGCTCCTCAAGTTTCCCTTCTCATATCTTTCGGTTTATATATTTTTTCACATACTTAAGAGTCCTAAAAGTCACCACGATTCGCCAAAAAGAGAATACGACCTTGGAATTGGACGAATGATTTTTTAGCAAAGTCGGTCCAGAATGGGATCGCTCCGACCACCGCTCTTCAAGTTTCCCTTCCGATATTTTTCGGTTTCTATTTTTCTTCACATACTAGAGAGTAATAAAAGTCATCACGATTCGTTAAAAAATAGGATACGACCTTCAAATTGAACGAAAGATTTATACCAAAGTCGATCCGGAATGGGGTCGCTCTGACCACCGCTCCTCAAGTTTCCCTGCCGATATCTTTCGGTTGCTGTTTTTTTTACATACTACAGAGTCCTAAAAGTCATCACCATTCGTTAAAAAAGAGGATACGACCTGGGAATTGAACGAAAGATTTTTACCAAAGTCGGTCCGGAATGGGGTCCCTCTGACCACCGCTCCTCAAGTTTCCCTTCTGATATCTTTCGATTTATATTTTTTTACACATACTACAGAGTCCTAAAAGTCACCCCGATTCGCCGAAAAAGAGAATACGAACTTTGAATTGGACGAATGATTTTTTAGCAAAGTCGGTCCAGAATGGGGTCGCTCTGACCATCGCTCCTCAAGTTTTTCTTCCGATATCTTTTGGTTTATTTTTTTTTTACATACTAGAGAGTCCTAAAAGTCATCACAATTCATCAATAAAGACGACACGACCTTCGAATTGGACGAATGATTTTTTACCAAAGTCGGTCCAGAATGGGGTCGCTCTGACCATCGCGCCTCAAGTTTCCCTTCCGATATCTTTCAGTTTATATTTTTTTTACATACTATAGAGTCCTAAAAGTCATCACGATTCGTTAAAAAAGAGGATACGACCTCCGAATTGAACGAAAGATTTTTACCAATGTCGGTCCGGAATGGGGTCGCTCTGACCACCGCTCCTCATGTTTCCGTTCTCATATCTTTCGGTTTATATTTTTTTTCACATACTAAAGAGTCCTAAAAGTCACCACGATTCGCCAAAAAGGGAATACGACCTTGGAATTGGACGAATGATTTTTTAGCAAAGTCGGTCCAGAATGGGGTTGCTCCGACCACCGCTCTTCAAGTTTCCCGTCCGATATTTTTCGGTTTCTATTTTTCTTCACATACTAGAGAGTCCTAAAAGTCATCACGATTCGTTAAAAAAGAGGATACGACCTTCGAATTGAACGAAAGATTTTTACCAATGTCGGTCCGGAATGGGGGCGATCTGACCATCGCTCCTCAAGTTTACCTTCCGATATCTTTCAGTTTATATTTTTTTTTACATACCAGAGAGTCCTAAAAGTCATCACGATTCGTTAGAAAAGAGGACACGACCTTCGAATTGGACGAATGATTTTTTACCGAAGTCGGTCCAGAATGGGGTCGCTCCGACCACCGCTCCTCAAGTTTCCCTTCCGATATCTTTGAGTTTATATATTTTTTTAACATACTAGAGAGTCCTAAAAGTCACCACGGTTCGTTAAAAAAGAGGATACGACCTTCGAATTGAACGAAAGATTTTTACCAATGTCGGTCCGGAATGGGGTCGCTCTGACCACCGCTCCTCAAGTTTCCCTTCTGATATCTTTCGGTTTATATTTTTTTACACATACTAAAGAGTCCTAAAAGTCACCACGATTCGCCAAAAAAGAGAATACGAACTTTGAATTGGACGAATGATTTTTTAGCATAGTCGGTCCAGAACGGGATCGCTCTGACCATCGCTCCTCAAGTTTTTCTTCCGATATCTTTTGGTTTATATTTTTTTTTACATACTAGAGAGTCCTAAAAGTCATCACAATTCGTCAATAAAGACGACACGGCCTTCGAATGGGACGAATGATTTTTTCCCAAAGTCGGTCCAGAATGGGGTCGCTCTGACCATCGCTCCTCAAGTTTCTCTTCCGATATCTTTCGGTTTATATTTTTTTTTACATACTATAGAGTCCTAAAAGTCATCACGATTCTTTAAAAAAGAGGATACGACCTTCGAATTGAACGAAAGCTTTTTACCAAAGTCGGTCCGGAATGGGGTCGCTCTGACCACCGCTCCTCAAGTTTCCTCCTCATATCTTTCGGGTTATATTTTTTTCACATACTAAAGAGTCCTAAAAGTCACCACGATTCGCCAAAAAGAGAATACGACCTTGGAATTGGACGAATGATTTTTCAGCAAAGTCGGTCCAGAATGGGGTCGCTCCGACCACCGCTCTTCAAGTTTCCGTTCCGATATTTTTCGGTTTCTATTTTTCTTCACATACTAGAGAGTCCTAAAAGTCATCACGATTCGTTAAAAAAGAGGATACGACCTTCGAATTGAACGAAAGATTTTTACCAAAGTCGGCCCGGAATGGGGTCGCTCTGACCACCGCTCCTCAAGTTTCCCTTCCGATATCTTTCGGTTTCTGTTTTTTTTACATACTACAGAGTCCTACAAGTCATCACGATTCGTTAAAAAAGAGGATACGACCTTCGAATTGAACGAAAGATTTTTACCATAGTCGGTCCAGAATGGGGTCGCTCCGACCACCGCTCCTCAAGTTTCCCTTCCGATATCTTTCAGTTTATATTTTTTTTTACATACTAGAGAGTCCTAAAAGTCACCACGATTCGTTAAAAAAGAGGATAAGACCTTCGAAATGGACGAATGATTTTTTAGCAAAGTCGGTCCAGAATGGTTCGCACCGACCATCGCTCTTCAAGTTTCCCTTCCGATATCTTTCGGTTTATATTTTTTTACACATACTAAAGAGTCCTAAAAGTCACCGCGATTCGCCGAAGAAGAGAATACGACCTTTGAATTGGACGAATGATTTTTTAGCAAAGTCGGTCCGGAATGGGGTCGCTCTGACCACAGCTCCTCAAGTTTCCCTTCTGATATCTTTCGGTTTATATTTTTTTACACATACCGAAGAGTCCTAAAAGTTACCACGATTCGCCGAAAAAGAGAATACGAACATTGAATTGGTCGAATGATTTTTTAGCAAAGTCGGTCCAGAATGGGGTCGCTCTGACCATCGCTCCTCAAGTTTTTCTTCCGATATCTTTTGGTTTATATTTTTTTTACATACTAGAGAGTCCTAAAAGTCATCAAAATTCGTCAATAAAGACGAGACGACCTTCGAATTGGACGAATGATTTTTTACCAAAGTCGGTCCAGAATGGTGTCGCTCTGACCATCGCTCCTCAAGTTTCTCTTCCGATATCTTTCGGTTTATATTTTTTTACCATACTATAGAGTCCTAAAAGTCATCACGATTCGTTAAAAAAGAGGATACGACCTCCGAATTGAACGAAAGATTTTTACCAATGTCGGTCCGGAATGGGGTCGCTCTGACCACCGCTCCTCAAGTTTCCCTTCTCATATCTTTCGGTTTATATTTTTTTTCACATACTAAAGAGTCCTAAAATCGTGGTAGTCACCACGATTCGCCAAAAAGAGAATACGACCTTGGGATTGGACGAATGATTTTTTAGCAAAGTCGGTCCAGAATGGGGTCGCTCCGACCACCGGTCTTCAAGTTTCCCTTCCGATATTTTTCGGTTTCTATTTTTCTTTACATACTAGAGAGTCCTAGAAGTCCCCACGATTCGTTAAAAAAGAGGATACGACCTCCGAAATGTACGAATGATTTTTTAGCAAAGTCGGTCCAGAATGGTTCGCTCCGACCACCGCTCTTCAAGTTTCCCTTCCGATATCTTTCGGTTTCTATTGTTCTTCACATACTAGATAGTCCCAAAAGTCATCACGATTCGTTAAAAAATAGGATACGACCTTCGAATTGAACGAAAGCTTTTTACGAATGTCGGTCCCGAATGAGGTCGCTCTGACCACCGCTCCTCAAGTTTCCCTTCTCATATCTTTCGGTTTATATATTTTTTCACATACTTAAGAGTCCTAAAAGTCACCACGATTCGCCAAAAAGAGAATACGACCTTGGAATTGGACGAATGATTTTTTAGCAAAGTCGGTCCAGAATGGGGTCGCTCCGACCACCGCTCTTCAAGTTTCCCTTCCGATATTTTTCGGTTTCTATTTTTCTTCACATACTAGAGAGTCCTAAAAGTCATCACGATTCGTTAAAAAATAGGATACGACCTTCAAATTGAACGAAAGATTTATACCAAAGTCGATCCGGAATGGGGTCGCTCTGACCACCGCTCCTCAAGTTTCCCTTCCGATATCTTTCGGTTGCTGTGTTTTTTACATACTACAGAGTCCTAAAAGTCATCACCATTCGTTAAAAAAGAGGATACGACCTGGGAATTGAACGAAAGATTTTTACCAAAGTCGGTCCGGAATAGGGTCCCTCTGACCAGCGCTCCTCAAGTTTCCCTTCTGATATCTTTCGATTTATATTTTTTTACACATACTACAGAGTCCTAAAAGTCACCCCGATTCGCCGAAAAAGAGAATACGAACTTTGAATTGGACGAATGATTTTTTAGCAAAGTCGGTCCAGAATGGGGTCGCTCTAACCATCGCTCCTCAAGTTTTTCTTCCGATATCTTTTGGTTTATATTTTTTTTTACATACTAGAGAGTCCTAAAAGTCATCACAATTCATCAATAAAGACGACACGACCTTCGAATTGGACGAATGATTTTTTACCAAAGTCGGTCCAGAATGGGGTCGCTCTGACCATCGCTCCTCAAGTTTTCCTTCCGATATCTTTCAGTTTATATTTTTTTTACATACTATAGAGTCCTAAAAGTCATCACGATTCGTTAAAAAAGAGGATACGACCTCCGAATTGAACGAAAGATTTTTACCAATGTCGGTCCGGAATGGGGTCGCTCTGACCACCGCTCCTCATGTTTCCGTTCTCATATCTTTCGGTTTATATTTTTTTTCACATACTAAAGAGTCCTAAAAGTCACCCCGATTCGCCAAAAAGGGAATACGACCTTGGAATTGGACGAATGATTTTTTAGCAAAGTCGGTCCAGAATGGGGTTGCTCCGACCACCGCTCTTCAAGTTTCCCTTCCGATATTTTTCGGTTTCTATTTTTCTTCACATACTAGAGAGTCCTAAAAGTCATCACGATTCGTTAAAAAAGAGGATACGACCTTCGAATTGAACGAAAGATTTTTACCAATGTCGGTCCGGAATGGGGGCGCTCTGACCATCGCTCCTCAAGTTTACCTTCCGATATCTTTCAGTTTATATTTTTTTTACATACCAGAGAGTCCTAAAAGTCATCACGATTCGTTAGAAAAGACGACACGACCTTCGAATTGGACGAATGATTTTTTACCAAAGTCGGTCCAGAATGGGGTCGCTCCGACCACCGCTCCTCAAGTTTCCCTTCCGATATCTTGGAGTTTATATATTTTTTTAACATACTAGAGAGTCCTAAAAGTCACCACGATTCGTTAAAAAAGAGGATACGACCTTCGAAATGGACGAATGATTTTTTAGCAAAGTCGGTCCAGAATGGTTCGCTCCGACCACCGCTCTTCAAGTTTCCCTTCCGATATCTTTCGGTTTATATTTTTTTTTACATACTGGAGAGTCCTAAAATTCATCACGATTCGTTATAAAAGAGGATACGACCTTCGAATTGAACGAAAGATTTTAACCAAAGACGGTCCGGAATGGGGTCGCTCTGACCACCGCTCCTCTAGTTTCCCTTCTCATATCTTTCGGTTTATATCTTTTTTCACATACTAAAGAGTCCTAAAAGTCACCACGATTCGCCAAAAAGAGAATACGACCTTGGAATTGGACGAATGATTTTTTAAGCAAAGTCGGTCCAGAATGGGGTCGCTCTGACCATCGCTCCTCAAGTTTTTCTTCCGATATCTTTCGGTTTATATTTTTTTTTACATACTAGAGAGTTCTAAAAGTCATCACAATTCGTCAATAAAGACGACACGACCTTCGAATTGGACGAATGATTTTTTACCAAAGTCGGTCCAGAATGGGGTCGCTCTGACCATCGCTCCTCAAGTTTCTCTTCCGATATCTTTCGGTTAATATTTTTTTACATACTATAGAGTCCTAAAAGTCATCACGATTCGTTAAAAAAGAGGATACGACCTTCGAATTGAACGAATGATTTTTACCAATGTCGGTCCGGAATGGGGTCGCTCTGACCACCGCTCCTCAAGTTTACCTTCCGATATCTTTCGGTTTCTATTGTTCTTCACATACTGGATAGTCCCAAAAGTCATCACGATTCGTTAAAAAAGAGGATACGACCTTCGAATTGAACGAAAGCTTTTTACCAAAGTCGGTCCGGTATGGGGTCGCTCTGACCACCGCTCCTCAAGTTTCCCTTCTCATATCTTTCGGTTTATATTTTTTTTCACACACTAAAGAGTCCTAAAAGTCACCGCGATTCGCCGAAAAAGAGAATACAACCTTTGAATTGGACGAATGATTTTTTCGCAAAGTCGGTCCAGAATGGGGTCGCTCTGACCATCGCTCCTCAACTTTCTCTTCCGATATCTTTCGGTTTATATTTTTTTTTCCATACTAGAGAGTCCTAAAACTCATCACGAATCGTCAATAAAGACGACACGACCTTCGAATTGGACGAGTGATTTTTTACCAAAGTCCGTCCAGAATGGGGTCGCTCCGACCACCGCTCCTCAAGTTTCACTTCCGATATCTTTCAGTTTATATTTTTGTTACATACTAGAGAGTCCTAAAAGTCACCACGATTCGTTAAAAAAGAGGATACGACCTTCGAAATGGACGAATGATTTTTTAGCAAAGTCGGTCCAGAATGGTTCGCTCCGACCACCGCTCTTCAAGTTTCCCTTCCGATATCTTTCGGTTCATATTTTTTTTTACATACTAGAGAGTCCTAAAAGTCATCACGATTCGTTAAAAAAGAGGATACGACCTTCGAATTGAACGAAAGATTTTTACAAATTTCGGTCCGGAATGGGGTCGCTCTGACCACCGCTCCTCAAGTTTCTTTCGGTTTATATTTTTTTACACATACTAGAGAGTCCTAAAAGTCACCACGATTCGCCGAAAAAGAGAATACGAACTTTGAATTGGACGAATGATTTTTTAGCAAAGTCGGTCCAGAATGGGGTCGCTCTGACCATCGCTCCTCAAGTTTTTCTTCCGATATCTTTCGGTTTATATTTTTTTTACATACTAGAGAGTCCTAAAAGTCATCACAATTCGTCAATAATGACGACACGACCTTCGAATTGGACGACTGATTTTTTACCAAAGAAGGTCCAGAATGGGGTCGCTCTGACCATCGCTCCTCAAGTTTCTCTTCCGATATCTTTCGGTTTATATTTTTTATTATATACCATAGAGTCCTAAAAGTCATCACGATTCGTTAAAAAAGAGGATACGACCTTCGAATTGAACGAAAGATTTTTACCAATGTCGGTCCGGAATGGGGTCGCTCCGACCACCGCTCCTCAAGTTTACCTTCCGATACCTTTCGGTTTCTATTGTTCTTCACATACTAGATAGTCCCAAAAGTCATCACGATTCGTTAAAAAAGAGGATACGACCTTCGAATTGAACGAAAGCTTTTTACCAAAGTCGGTCCGGAATGGGGTCGCTCTGACCACCGCTGCTCAAGTTTCACTTCCGATTTATTTCGGTTTATATTTTTTTTAACATACTAGAGGGTAATAAAAGTTATCACGATTCGTCAAAAAAGAGGATACGACCTTCGAATTGGACGGAAGATTTTTATCATAGTTGGTCCGGAATGGGGTCGCTCTGATCACCGCTGCTCACCTTTCCCTTCTGATTTATTTCGGTTTATATTTTTTTTCACATACTAGAGAGTCCTAAAAGTCATCATAATTCGTCTAAAAAGAGGAAACAACATTCGTATTGGACGAAAGATTATTACCAGTGTCGGTCCAAAATGGAGTCTCTCTGACCACCTCTCCTCAAGTTTCTCTTTCGATTTATTTCGGTTTATATTTTTTTTCACATGCTACATGGTCGTCAAAGTCATCACGATTCGTCAAAAAAGAGGATACGACCTTCGAATTGAACGAAAGCTTTTTACCAAAGTCGGTCCGGAATGGGGTCGCTCTGACCACCGCTCGAATGCGCGACCGCGCGTGTTGGTAAGCCAACACAACTCAACACCCAACCTAACCCAGCTGATCAACCGCGACATATATATTGTGACGTTGCGTCCCAATTTTCCCCGGTGCATCCCACGAAGTCTCCCCAGAGCACCATTTATAGTATAAGGTTAACGATAAGAAGGCGACGCGGGCGGTCACCGGACGTATAGGGGGATCCGGACGCGCATTTGTCGCAACCCTTTAAAATTTTTTTTGTATACCATTTACTCGCCACCTCACGTTTTCTCTTGTTCTTAGCCCCCGCTTCTCTCCTCCCGTTGGACGCTCGCTGCACCGCGAGTCATCGTTCCCCAATTTCCACCACGCCGTTCGAACCTTCCCGCTCACCCTTTCCCCCCCTTCCCCTTTTCCTTTTTTTCCCCTCCCCCTTAACTCGCCTCCGTTCGTTTTCCCGTAGCCAACGCATCACGCCGCCCACGCCGATCGGGCGGACCCCTGTCTCGGACATGCGCGAAGCACAAACCGGACAGGCCCTCCGTACCATTGATCGTGGCGTTCGCTTTTCAAAATCATTCCGGACGACCGCTGAGGCCATCAGTCCGAGAGTAGAATTACAGCGGCGGAGAGCCTGGAGCGGCACAACATATCATTAATAAAAAGCCGAATCATCCGCGGGCAACGTCCGACGGCTGGGCTGCGGCACGAAGGATACCCGACGAGAAAAAGAAAGGACGAGAAAAATTGTAAAAGCAGGAAGGAAGGACGAAGTTAAGAGGAAAAAAAGGAAGCCGAGTAGAAAGCGATACCGAGCCGTCGGCGAGAATAGCTGTCCGCGTTCGTCCTGAGGAAAAGATGTAAGTTTCCTTTTGTTGGCCATTAAACACCGACAGTGCTCGATTGTATCCCCTTTCATAACAATTATTAGATTTGCCGGTGTTCCGTCGTCTCGCGCGGCCACGTGCCGATTTGAGGTTAAGCGTGCCATCGCGTGCGACCGCGTGCCGCTGCGCCGGTGCCACATTAGGTTAGGAAAAAGTGCTGTGGGGACGAGATATTACGTCTGCCCGTAGAATAGAGCGAAGGGATAGAGTAAGAGGCCATATCGGTCGGCGAACCTAACCCCTGAGCTACGCTGCGAGGAATTGAACGAGTTTTTTTGTGACAGGTAGCTATACCTCAAACATAGCTGGCGCCCACACCGAGTAACACCCGCAATATAGATTTGGTAAACCTTCCCTACCCATTTCAGTGAAACCCTCTCCCAGGATCCTTGCTACCCGATTCCTCCATAGTTTCCCCGTTTGCTGTCCCGCCGCTACGGCAAATTTATTACGATCCCTCCCCGAAACGATTCCTCGCTACGGCTTACATTTCCTCTTGTATAGAGCATTGTAACGAGGAAAATAATCCCTGCGCCACGGCATTCCCTTTGCTTTTTAGTATTTCTGTGATTTTGGGAAATACTCCTCCGCTACGGCTGGCGTCTTCCTGAGTAATTTCTTATAACGAGGGAATTAATCTCTGCGCCGGCATTTATTTTCATAAATGATCATTTTTTGTGAGTTCGGGAAAATACCCCTCCGGCATTTATTCTGTTCTTTTATTATTTCGGTGATTTTTGGGAAATATCCCTCCGCTGCGGCTGGCGCTTTCCTGTATCACTTATTGCGACGAGGGAAATAACCCCTGTGCCGACATTTATTTTGTTTTCTTATTATTTCTTATGATTTTTGGGAAAATACCCTTGTGGCATTTATATATTTTTTTTTATAATTTATTGTGATCAGAGGAAACGATCCTCCGCTACGGCATTTATATATTTTTTTTAATAATTTATTGTGATCAGAGGAAACGATCCTCCGCCACGGCAATTATATTTTTCATTAAGTTATTGTGATTAGGGGAAACGACCCTCCGCTACGGCAATTATATTTCTTTATTTAATTTGTTGTAATTAGAGGAAACAATTCCCTACGCTGCGACTCGTATTTTCTTTTCTTTCATTGAGTTATTGTGATAAGAGGGAATATTACCACCCCTTTTTGCGACTATTTTTTTGTGAATCCACGCCGTTCTGTTCTTTTTTTTTGCGAGTATTGTTACCACCCCCTATATTGCGACTAATTCTTTTTGCGAACCCCCTACCTTTTTGCGAGTATTATTACCCCCTTTTTTGCGACTATTTTTTGCGAATCCACACCTTCCTTTGCGATTTTCCTTTTTTTTGTAAATTATCACCATTCGAGCTGCGATTCATAATCAGCCCTCCCCTTTGCGATTCTTGTTTTTGCGGTTTATTATCATTTGCGTTTGCGATTTCCCAGCAACTACCCTATTGCGATTTTCCCTTTTTTCTGTAAATTGTCATTATTTGATTTGCGATTCATCATCAACCCTCCCCTTTGCGATTCTTGTTTTGCGGTTTATTATCATTTGCGTTTGCGATTTCCCAGCAACTACCCTATTGCGATTTTCCTTTTTTTTTGTAAACTGTCATTATTTGATTTGCGATTCATCATCAACCCCCCCCCTTTGCGATTCTTGTTTTTGCGATTTATTATTATTTGCGTTTGCGATTTCCCAGCAAATACCCTATTGCGATTTTTCCTTTTTTTTGTAAATTGTCATTATTTGATTTGCGATTCATCATCAACCCTCCCCTTTGCGATTCTTGTTTTTGCGGTTTATTATCATTTGCGCTTGCGATTTCCCAGCAACTACCCTATTGCGATTTTCCCTTTTTTTTCGTAAATTGTCATTATTTGATTTGCGATTCATCATCAGCCCTCCCCTTTGCGATTCTTGTTTTTGCGGTTTATTATCATTTGCGTTTGCGATTTCCCAGCAACTACCCTATTGCGATTTTCCTTTTTTTTGTAAATTATCACTATTCGAGCTGCGATTCATAATCAACCCTCCCTTTTGCGATTCTCGTTTTTTGCGATTTATTATTATTGGCGTTTGCGATTTTCCAGCAACTACCCTATTGCGATTTTCCCCCTTTTGTAAATTGTCATTATTTGATTTGCGATTCGTCATCAACCCTCCCCTTTGCGATTCTTGTTTTTGCGGTTTATTATCATTTGCGTTTGCGATTTCTCAGCAACTACCTCTTTTGCGATTTTTCCCCTTTTTTTTGCAAATTAGCGCCATCTGATTTGTTATTCATTATCCGCCACCCCTTTTGCGATTTTCTTTTTTTGCGAACTATTGTGAACCCCCCCGGAACTTTGTCGTGCGTTCTTTTATATTTTGGCGTTCCGCTGTGGAATACCGATCCCCGATTATTGTCTCGTCGACACAACGACCGTTGCTTGCTAACGCAACCGTCGTGTTGAGAATAAACATCGTTAATATCTTTTGTCTCGTTCCCGTGTATCAGACTTTTCATTTGCCCTCCCCAAATCGCGTTCTCCAAACAATTTGGTGACAATATATATATAGTAAGTCAACAAAACCAAACAAAGCCAAACAAAACCAACCGATCGACCAATGATGTATGTATAATACATCATATATATACATCATATATGGTAAGCCAACACAACTGAACGCCTAACCTAACCCAACCGATCGACCGATCAACCGGGACCTATAGTATTATTTTTTCACCAAGAATTCGTAAAAATTCCGTAAAATATTGGGATCTAAATATTGAAAGGTCCGTAAATATTAATCCGGGTGGAGGCTAGTATTACGGTCGCACATTTTTTAACTCTGCGGCAGGGGGGCGAGTGTGTATATACACCGAATATAACTAAGAGAGCTTTACTCTTCGCTGTACTGTCACTCAGCTGTTGCGCAGCCGGTTCGGCGTATACGAGTAAGGAGAGTATATGCATTTATAATCTCTATACGTAGAGACGTATCCTCGCGTCGTCTTCTCGCCCAACTTTGTTTTCGCGTTACGATAATAATAATAACTAATACTCCGCTCATTGATCTTTCTGGAAAAAAAAACTCATGTAATTCTCGTGGTCGCGTTGCGAAAAAAAAATAAATATATATATATTATATAAATTGTAACGCCGATTCCCGGCGATGGATGATCGGCGCACAAAATACCCGCGTGCACTCGGTGTCGGTTGGGCGCCAGCCGTGAGAGAGAAGCTCTCACGACAAAAGATTTTTATTCCCAACACCGAATACTCGCGGTTCCTCTTCCCGACTTAGCCGCAGCCTCGTTCGATGGTAGAGGGGCGGGGTCCCAAGGGTTTCCATGAAATAAATTAATTTACCAAATCCTGGAACGCACAGAATTTTATTTAAACAACCTTCGCCGGACACAGAAGGTGACCGGGAGCAACAATCTCAGGTAATACAAAGTTCCACAGAAAATCACACGATCCTTATTTCCTATTTCACAATACGTTGGTTGGTTCGCGTCTCGATACAGACCAAATGTTACAGGTTACTTCACAATGAACAATTTCCCGATACCCTCGACCGCGCTACGCTCTCCCGAATCGGACGATACTCAAACTCCCAAAATGGCCGACACGCCAACCGCTTTCTCGCGTTCACACAATGACTCAGTATCTCCGATCTCGGCCAATAGATCCTCAATTCACAATTCCCAATATTCTCCCAATTAATAACCGCGGGCCGAGGAACACATACAATTACAAACAATTACTCTATGGACCTCCGCGCGTACAATATATTCGGAATCCCTCTCGGCGATTCTATTTCACACAACAAGTTAACGGACACGCGATCGATTTTACTCGCGATCAAAAAGACTCTATGGCGCCGCGCGTGAACGTACCGTCGCGACAATATCGCTACAGTTTTCCGTCTACTCAACACACAATTCTATTACCAAAATCCCACGACAAAACTGAGCGAAACGACAGCGCTACCGGTTTATTTTCAGCAGAACGAGAGCAGGTCTTTCTACCGTCTCGAACTTTGAGATATTCGATAGCGTCGCTTTTCTTGGTAACGGTAATTTACCCACGACACGGAACCACGTCTCTTCTCGTTAACAACGCAAAACAGAGTCCTCAAGACGCGTCTCTCGTTCACTCTCGTTACCCGAATTACTCCCCACCTCTCGATTACAATAATGAGTCGGCAAGATTTGGGCCGGTGCGCGTCGATTCGAATTCGACGCTCGAACGCTAGGTGGGCAGTAGTTGGCATGCGATGGTCAGCCGACGCCATGCTGTGTTCTAGATGTTGGCCCTTGACGCAGTGCCCAATTTGCACTGCGGCCAATGATGATACTGGATCCTGGAAAATCCTTCGATGACGGATTATGGGCCGCTCTCAATCTCGACAATGAGTTTCGAGGCGACAACGGTTATTCCAGGCTCTCGGTACGCAGGCGTCGCTGACATAGCAACACGGCTGTGGTACTGGGTGAACGTTCTCGTGAACGGAAATTCGACGCTCTCGTCGACGACGCTGACGTGTTCTCATGAATTTGAAATGGGAAAAAAAATACAAAATAAATTAGAACTGTATCGGTACGTTAACGCTTGGCCCTGTTGGTTTACGCTCGGGAAGGACTCCTGACGCGAAGAGACGGTGCTCTCGCATGTCGTGTGCAACTATTTTATGTGTCGCTAAAATCCGGCGTCACAACTCCTCCCCCCCTACGACAAGGTCGTCCCGACCGTCCAAGACCGTCGTCTTGTCTGTGCGATCTTTAAGGGTATTTGACTGTATTTCCGTCGCGACGACAGATTCCTTCGCAGGCGAGACCAACAGAGCGTGTAGAAAGAATATCGTATTTAAAAAAAAAGAAACATTAAATGACCACGAGGGTAAAGAAAATAAACAAATAATATATAATTCCAAGTGTATTGGACGCAACTCACCTCGGACAGAACCTTACCCACCACCACGCTGAACATAAATTAAACATTTAAAGGAGAAGGGAACAATGGTGGGGACGCTCCAAAAAAAAAGAACGAGAAACGCCATCAATGCCCATCGTTTCCAGGAATAAGCCGTTTATTCGTGCTTCGTGTTTTATTCGTGCTTTATTCGGGCTCTCTATCGGGAATCCCGTCAGGCGTGGGCGCGAGATACGATTTTAGATCCTCGATCGATACCTTGATCAATCGACCCCCGTCGACATCCTCGACCTCATAGACTACTGGAGAGAGGACCCGAACGACCCTGAAAGGCCCGTGAAATTTAGTCGCTAATTTCGCGGCGACATTTTGCGTCGCGGAGGACAATATCCGTTGTCTTTTCAGGACGAGATCCGCCGCTCGGAACACACGCTCGCGACGATGGCGATTGTCTGGGCGGCTTGCTGTTGATACGCCTCTTCGAGATCGTGGGACACTTTCTCGTGTAAGCTCGCGAGCTCTCTCATACGCGCTGACCATTTTTCCGGACGTAATGGGGTAATTTCGGTTTCCCCCTCCTCGCGTCTCCGATAGAAATTATGCGGAGTCGGCACGCGTCCGAAATTGAGATACGCCGGAGTATTCCGGATGGACGAATGGTACGCGGTATTGTACGCGAAACGAAACTCGGCCAAGTGCGCGTCCCAGGCGCGATGGTCGTTCTCGAGAAACGAGACGATCATAGTTTTTAAGACGCGATTGACGCGTTCCACTGGATTTGCCTGCGGGTGATACGGCGGTGTGGTCGTATGGAAAATTCCGCGTTAGGCGGCGAGAGTTCGAATGCTCTGATTTTGAAATTCGGGCCCGTTATCCGTGAGCAGGACTTCGGGAGTGCCCCAGCGCGAGAAGACTAACTCTTCTAACGCTTCCGAGATCTTTTTGCCGTTTGCTTTTCGCAACGGGCAGCACTCGATCCACTTCGTGAACAAGTCCTGTATCACGAGAATATATGCGAAACCGGAGTGGCTCGGTGGGAACGGTCCCATAATGTCGGCCGCGACCACAGTCCACGGCTGCTCGACAATGCGTCGACCCATGAGACCGAGCGGCGGTCGTTGTTCGACTTTGGCTCGTTGGCAAACGCCGCAGTGTCGTACGTGTCGAGCTACGTCGCCGAACATCCGAGGCCAGAAATACGAATGAAAGATTCGCTCGTAGGTTTTCTGGATCCCCAGATGGCCGGCTTGGGCTTCGTCGTGACATTCGCGTAGCACCTCGGTACGACCGTAGCGCGGGATCACGAGTTTCCATTCGGAATCGTCTCCGACTGGTAGAGCACGTCTCGTAGTGCGCCGGTAAATATAGAGACGGTTCTCCATAACTTTCCAATGGGGAAAACGTTTCGGATCGGTCAGTACGTCCGTAAGCCTTTTCGGGTACCATGGATCGCGCTCACCTGCGAGCGGTTCGCGCGCAACTCCGGGGTTTCCGTTATTATCGGGAACGAGCAAGAAGTTAAATTCTGGGAATTCATTCGGTGGTTTCTCGGGTGTCGGCGGTAAATGCTCGAACATTCGAGAAAGGGCATCGGGAACGTGATTTAGCGCGCCCTTGCGATACACGATCTCGAAGTCATATTGGGCGAGCTGTAAGGCCCAACGCGCTAGCCGACCGGACGGTTCTTTAAGTGTCTGTAACCACCTCAGACTGTGATGGTCGGTTATTACCGTGAAGCGGTAACCCTCAAGATACGCTCGAAATTTTCGTATGGCCCAAAGAATTGCGAGACACTCTTGCTCCGTCGTGGAATAATTCCTCTCAGGGGGCGAGAGCGTCCGACTCGCGTACGCGATAGGATGTTTGGTTCCGTCGATTTCTTGCGTTAGAACTGCGCCGATACCAGTCATACTCGCGTCCGTTTGGAGGACGAATTTATTCGTGAAGTCGGGACACGTGAGCGTGGGCGGGTTGACGAGTGCGTTCTTAAGTTGTTCGAACGCTTTTTGCCGAGCCGGTCCCCAATCCCATGCTTGTTTCTTTTTAGTAAGGCGCGTGAGCGGATCCGCGACCTCCGCGAAATGCGGGATAAATCGGCGGTACCACGACGCCATTCCCAAGAAACGTCTCAAAGGTTTGAGATCTTTGGGAACCGGGAACTCTTTGATCGGCGCTGTCTTGGCCGGATCAACCTGCAACCCCTCTCGATTCACGAGAAAACCCAAGTACTTCACCTCTGGACAGCAGAATTCGCATTTTTCGGGGTTTATGCTCAAGCCGGCCTCGACTATTCGGTCGAAGACTCGCTTGAGCCAAACCAGATGCTCATTAAAGGTCTCGGTGACAACAATTATGTCGTCCAGATAAGCAAATGCATGGGGTTCCATTTCGGGTCCTATGACGCGGTCTAGTAGACGTTGGAATGTCGTGGGAGCACCCGTAAGTCCGTACGGCATTCGGGTGAATTGGAATAATCCGCGATACGGGACGGTAAAGGCGGTAACTTCCTTCGAGGATTCCTCGAGACGTATTTGGTGAAAGGCTTGGCTAAGGTCAATGGTCGAGATGTAACGAGCCGAATGTAAACGATCGAGAATTTGCGTCATGTATGGTAATGGATACGCGTCCTTTTTCGAGACCTCGTTGACTTTCCGAAAGTCTAGACAGAATCGGTAAGTGCTGTTCGGTTTTTTGATCATTACGATCGGACTCGACCAATCGCTCCGCGAAGGCTCGATAATCCCTGCGTCGAGCATTCAGTCTACTTCGGCATTGATCGCCTCGCGAATGACTGGGGTGACCGGATAATACCGTTGTTTAATCGGGAGATTGGCTCCGGCATCGATACGATGTTCGATTAAATTGGTCACGCCGGGAGCCTTATTGAGGTCTGCGAGTTCTCTCTCAAGGAATTCCGAGAGACGAGCACTCTCGCTTCGTTCGAGGTCCGATATCCCGAGTACCACGTTCGCGTGTTCGGGACTGTCGCAATTCAGGAATTTATAGACGGTTGTAGGACCGTCCGAGAAATACCACACACGTCGTCGGTGGTCGACGACTATTCCGAAAGCCTCTAGGGCATCTAGTCCGGGTAACAAAGGTACCGGTAATGACGGGAATACCCTTACTGAGATCGCGCATTCTCGGTCCTCGAGCTTTAATGGGAGCTCGATCTCTTCGTCGCACGATATTTTGTCGCCATTCGCGATCGTACTCGGGCGCGGCGGTGTAGGAAGACGCGCGAAACCCAGCCGTGCCGCGAGGAGTAATCCGTCATTGCCAACAAACGTATTCGTTGAGCCATTGTCGAAAATGGCCGGCAGCACGTGGCCTCGGATCGCGACCTTTACTATCAAAATCGTGCGAGAACGGGAGCTATTCAACGGACTACAGAAGTAGTCCGTGAGGTTCGGACGTAATTTTATATCGGTGTCTTGGGCCTTTGGGGTAACCGGGGTCTCCTTAGCCCTTAACGGCGGCCCCTGTAACCGTTTCCCGACCGCGAAGCGCTCGGTCTACGGCAACCGTCGGCTACGTGTCCCTCTTGCCCGCAATTCCAACAGCGGACCTCCCTAAATCGCTCGGAATACCGGGATCTCGATTCGGTCGGCTTGCTGCTAGGCGATGGCGACCGGAAAAACGGGTTTGTGGACTCGGGCGTCCCTTTTTCTCCGTCGGGCTGGGTATTCGGCTTCGATGCCTCCTCGAAATGTACCCGTCGAGAAGGGCTTTTGTCTCGATACGGAGACGGCGACCGCGGTCTTGACGGGAAACGTGAGTAGCTTGGCCGGTTGTAATTCGACCGTGAATCGCGGTAGTTATCCCGGTAATCATTGCGATAATTCCGTCGGTCGCGTCGCGGATAGTCAACGTATCGATAATCCCGTCGTTCGTAACGCGGCGAGTTATCGCGTCGGTAACTCCGTCGATCGTAATGCGGAGAGTCGTCGCGTCGGTAGTCTCGTCGCTCGTAATGCGGAGAGTCGTCGCGTCAGTAGTCTCGTCGCTCGTAATGTGGAGAGTCGTCGCGTCGGTAGTCTCGTCGCTCGTAATGCGGACGGTTATCGCGAGAATCGTCACGGGAATCTCGTCGGTCAGTTCCCGGACTGTCTTTGCGCGATGATCGCTCGGAACGTTGTATGGGAGCGAGTAAGTCGGTAATGGAGGGGGTACCGCATACGTAGTCTGTCTCGGGTCGATCCGATCGATCGTTCGACTGAGCTCGTTCCTCTGATACTTCCACGACCGCGAAGGTCGAGCTTTTTCGTGTGGGGGTCCGATATTCCTCCTTGCACGCGAACGCGGGGAACCTCGATCTGCTCGGAGCAGGCGTTTCCCGCTGCTCACTCGCGCGGTACCGATCCCATTCGGCGGCACGCGCGAGCTCCTCCAATTCGCGGAGACTCGTGACATCTCGCAATGGGACTCGTTCGCGTAGGTACGGTAGCATATTCCGCCACACGTACCTCAGTTGTTCGGCGGTACCTAACGGGGGTCGGACGCGATCGAGAAGGGCTTGTAGACCGGTCAAATACTCCGAGACCGGTTCCCGCGGTCCTTGCGTGCGCACAAGGAGCTCTTCCCGTAAGGCAAATTGTACGTCCGGTGCCCCGAAACGGGCTTGCCACGCGGCCTCGAGATCCTCAAAGGTCGCCAGCTCGTCTCGCCTCGCTCGATACCACCACAGCGCGGTATCTGATAAAAACATGACAAGGCAATCGAGTAATTGGGGATCGTTCACGCCAAGCATGCGTCTCCCTTCCCTAACTCGGAGGAAAAACGCTTCTCCGTCTTCCCCTACCACGCCCGAAAATTTTAAACCCCACCTTCGCATCGCTTCGTACGCGGAGCGCAAAGCTCCGGTGGAACTATCAAATTCGCGATTCGCGCGCGGCGACGAATGGTGGGCGGGAGCGGTCGAGATGCCCGTAAATCTTCGATTTTCTGTTAACCGATTTCGATCGTTATTTATTCCCGCGTTACGAGCCGTCCGACGTCGGTTATCCGACAAGCTAATTCGGTCGAGGTTAGAAGTTAACGCGGCAATGTCCTCCTGTCGAAAAGTCGGGGGTACGCGCGGCAAAGGGTCGCGCGGTATTGCACCTCCCCCCCTTGACCGATCATCGACGACGGCATCGGCGACCGCACCTTCCTCCGTCGCGGGAAGGTTTTCCCCGAAATATCGCAGCGAATAATTATTTTGTTCCTCGCGAAAGGGATCAGTATTTTGCAATAGATCTGCGAGACGACTTCGCGCGAGAGCGTGAGACGCCTCGTCTTCCCTCATCGCGGTAGTTAACCGTTCGCGTAAAACCGTTTCGATCCTGCTGTCGGGGAGTCCTCGGTTCGCGAGCTCTTTTCTCAGTTGACGGGGAGTGAGCGAATCCGCGTACCTCTCGGCCTCACGGGAGGACGGCGGTGTACGCTGCATCGTATCGCGCTGTCTCTCTCACACACACGGCAGCTGTAGCCCGCGATCGATATCCCGAGAGAGCACTGAGAGAGAGAGAGAGCGTGGCTCGTAGCGCGAAGCAGTTACCCACACGGACGCGCGAGACTCACGGACGACGCGCGTCGTATGCACACGAAAACGCACGAGCACGTGGCCGGGCCGGCACGAGAACACCGGCGAGAGGAACGCGGCGACGAACGATTCCACAGTATGATAGTAATAATAAGAATTCCGAAATTAATATCCGAAATTTTAATTTCGCGATCCGAATATTAGAGGAGCTCACGAAGCGACGATAGAAATTTGACACAGCCAGAAACACACCCAATAATATTCCGTCGAAGATTCGACCAATTACAAAATAAAAAAAACAACGACAATAATCACAATAATCCGTTTCAATAAGAATTCTCGATAATAATTTGCGATCTCTTTTGGAAGCGTATGAGTCGTCGTGCGGAAACAGAATTTACCAAAGCGCGGAATAATAATAATAGTTAAACTCAAATTGGGAATAAATAAATCCCAAGAGATAGTACCGTAAATTTGAAATAGTTTTCGAGAAAGTCCGAAATCGATTTCCCTGTACGGAACATACAATAACACTACAGCGAGGCTCGAGAGAGAGAGAGACTCGAGGCCGCTGATGTAAACAACTCGGTCACGCTACGCTTTGTCCCGCGCTGCCTTCGCACACGGCTCTTTATAATATTCAGGGATAGAAGGAAAGGAAAATGAATTTTTCGAAACTTACGTGATCATCCGAGGTTCGTTGGGGAACGCCATCACGGATTATTATGGATAATAATTTCCGGGATCCTCCACCACAGTCGGACGATAACACTACACCCGTATATCACGGGACGGCTTTCCACTCTCGTGCTAAGTACGAACTTCCCGGTCGTATTCTCGTATTTTCCCTTTTCTTTTCTCCCGTCCTTTCTATTTATTCTTATTATTTTTTTTCGCACGTTCACTTTCACTTTCCCCTCTCTCGTATGATCTCTCACTTTCTACCAAAACTTCTTAATTGCTTTAAACGCTTTATTATACTTTTCTTACTCTTTATTCTTTTTCTACCATTAGCTGTACACCGTGTGTTTCCTTCCCCTCGACTGACCAAGCTACCGTGCACTCACACGCGTAGCCCTCGGACAGCACATAGACACGGACACACCAATACTACCACGCGAAGCCTCGCGTATGCTGGCGAAGAGCCGCACAAAGGAGACAGCGAGCGGGATGACCAGAGAGCTATACTCTCGCTCTATACTACGGTAGAGCTCTCCGTATCCCTGCTACGCGCACACACAATGACACTCTACACGCACTGATTTACTCGAGCCGCGAACCAACAGTTCAAGACCACTTCGCGACACTTTTCAAAAACGATTTTAATTTTTTTTTTTCCTTTGATATTTTCCCAATACATTTTTTTCTTCCCTTAATACCAAACACTCTTTAAACCCAACGCTTTTTAATGATTCGAGCCCCACGTTGGGCGCCAAAATTTGTAACGCCGATTCCCGGCGATGGATGATCGGCGCACAAAATACCCGCGTGCACTCGGTGTCGGTTGGGCGCCAGTCGTGAGAGAGAAGCTCTCACGACAAAAGATTTTTATTCCCAACACCGAATACTCGCGGTTCCTCTTCCCGACTTAGCCGCAGCCTCGTTCAATGGTAGAGGGGCGGGATCCCAAGGGTTTCCATGAAATAAACTAATTTACCAAATCCTGGAACGCACAGAATTTTATTTAAACAACCTTCGCCGGACACAGAAGGTGACCGCGAGCAACAATCTCAGGTAATATAAAGTTCCACAGAAAATCACACGATCCTTATTCCCTATTTCACAATACATTGGTTGGTTCGCGTCTCGATACAGACCAAATGTTACAGGTTACTTCACAATGAACAATTTCCCGATACCCTCGGCCGCGCTACGCTCTCCCGAATCGGACGATACTCAAACTCCCAAAATGGCCGACACGCCAACCGCTTTCTCGCGTTCACACAATGACTCAGTATCTCCGATCTCGGCCAATAGATCCTCAATTCACAATTCCCAATATTCTCCCAATTAATAACCGCGGGCCGAGGAACACATACAATTACAAACAATTACTCTATGGACCTCCGCGCGTACAATAAATTCGGAATCCCTCTCGGCGATTCTATTTCACACAACAAGTTAACGGACACGCGATCGATTTTAATCGCGATCAAAAAGACTCTATGGCGTCGCGCGTGAACGTACCGTCGCGACAATATCGCTACAGTTTTCCGTCTACTCAACACACAATTCTATTACCAAAATCCCACGACAAAACTGAGCGAAACGACAGCGCTACCGGTTTATTTTCAGCAGAACGAGAGCAGGTCTTTCTACCGTCTCGAACTTTGAGATATTCGATAGCGTCGCTTTTCTTGGTAACGGTAATTTACCCACGACACGGAACCACGTCTCTTCTCGTTAACAACGCAAAACGGAGTCCTCAAGACGCGTCTCTCGTTCACTCTCGTTACCCGAATTACTCCCCACCTCTCGATTACAATAATGAGTCGGCAAGATTTGGGCCGGTGCGCGTCGATTCGAATTCGACGCTCGAACGCTCGGTGGGCAGTAGTTGGCATGCGATGGTCAGCCGACGCCATGCTGTGTTCTAGATGTTGGCCCTTGACGCAGTGCCTAATTTGCACTGCGGCCAATGATGATACTGGATCCTGGAAAATCCTTCGATGACGGATTATGGGCCGCTCTCAATCTCGACTCTCAATCTAAATTAGAACTCGCATGTCGTGTGCAACTATTTTATGTGTCGCTAAAATCCGGCGTCACAAAATATATCGCCGCCGCCGCCGCCGTGTACAAGAGTTGAGGGATGAGCCCGGGGCGACATGGAACGGCGGGGGGGGGGGGGGTAGGCCGGGACGAGATGGAACGGGGGGGGGGTTGGCGCGCGAAGCGCGCAGGGGGGCAGGGCCCCCCTTATATATATATATATATGTATATATACGAGGGTCGTTCAACAAGTACTTAGCCTACTTTTAGTAGCCTACTGTGAAAGTTTTATTCAATTCCCTTTATTAGTTCCGTTTTGATAGCCTTTGGAAGCGAGCGTGTCAGTCAGTTTTACAAAAATGTAAAAAGAGCAGTACCGTTCGGTGATTCGATTCTTGTTTTTGGAAGGGAAAACGCGCAGCGAAATCAAAGATCGCTTGGATGCTGTCTACGGTGACTCTTCTCCATCGATGGCGACCGTGAAGAATTGGTTTAACGAGTTTGCTCGTGGCCGCACGTCGGTTTTTGATGAACCACGCCCAGGTGCCCCGAAAACGGGTTCTACGGAGGAAGAAGTAAAAAAGATCCACGATCTCGTGTTGACAGACCGCAGATTAAAGGTTCGCGAGATAGCTGAGACTGTAGGCATCGCAGAAGGAACGGTGCATAATATTCTACACGAAGAACTGGGCATGAGGAAGCTGTCAGCGCGATGGGTGCCGCGTTTGCTTACGCCGGACAACAAGCGCAACCGTGAGACCACTTCAGAGCAATGTTTGAAGCTGTTTAAGCGCAATCCGGCGGAGTTCTTGCGTCGTTTCGTGACCGTCGACGAAACATGGGTTCACTGGTAAACACCAGAGACCAAGGAACGGTCAAAACAGTGGACTTTACCCGGCGAACGTGCTCACACCTCCGCCGTCGCCATGGCCAAATTGGTTGAACTGCGCTACGAATTGCTGCCCCATCCACCTTATTCACCAGATTTGGCCCCTTGCGACTTTTATTTGTTTCCAAACCTAAAAAAGTCACTCGCTGGGAATAGATTTGGGTCGAATGAGGAGGTCATCGCCGCCACGGAGGACTATTTTGCCGACCTCAACAAAAATTATTTTTTGAACGGGTTAAGAAAGTTGGAGCATCGCTGGGCCAAGTGTATAGACCTAAAAGGAGACTATGTTGAAAAATATATCGCCACTTCTCAAAAATTTTCGTTTTTCTTTTGTAGGCTAAGTACTTGTTGAACGACCCTCGTATGTAAAGAAAGCGAGCTTTTTTAATTCAAATTTTGCCGCGCACCTCGGCGCGCGGGTAAAGCAGAGTCCACTATACGCAGGGGACACACAGTAGAGAGAAGAACACGTGGAAAGTGAAATGTGATAAAATATAGGTTATCTGAAAGAATAACCATTGAGAACTGTTACAAAGGATCGAATATAAAAGATTAACGTCAATTGTCGTTTCTTTGTTTTTACAGGTAGGGATAAGCATGTAAATATTGTACTAAGTGCGTGTAGATAATAAATAAGTTTCATTGTTTTTACAGAGCAACACGAAACGTTTGTTTTTATGGTCGATTCCTATACCAATAAAAGGGGATAAAATATCGAGTCGTTGTATATATATATATATATATATACTAGGGGGGCTTCGCCCCCCTGCGCGCTTCGCGCGCCAACCCCCCGTCCGAAAATGACCGCTAATGCACCCCCTGCATTTGCGGTCATTTTTGGCCATTTTCGGTCATTTTTGGTCATTTTCGGTCCTGAACTCTTATACACGGCGGCGGCGGCGGCGGCGGCGAAATATTTATATAATATAGAGATATATATATATATATATCAGGAGTTCAGGACCGAACATGACCGAAAATGACCGAAAATGACCGAAAAATGACCAAAAATGCAGGGGGTGCATTAGCGGTCATTTTCGGACGGGGGGTTGGCGCGCGAAGCGCGCAGGGGGGCGAAGCCTTCCTAGTATATATATATATATATATATAACGACTCGATATTTTATCCCCTTTTATATTGTAACGAAATATTTAACTCTCGTCACGTGGGTGTTGAACGTGGCCTAATAAACACTAACAAAACCCCAAAAAAATGACTATTACGTTGGAGAGGTAACCAACTCTCACAAAATGTCGGAAGTACCGACCAAACCAACGAGAGATAGGCGCCAGGCAACGAGCGAGATTCGCGCGTCACCACCGCTCCCGTAAAGAGAACGGCTTATTTAATCTTTCCCTCTCGCCATTTAATACCAAAGGAACACAGTTGAAAATGTTCGGCAAAAGACTACGGCTACTCAGTTAATACTTCCGAGAATGGAAGAGGGGCGGGATTTTTGGGCGAATAAGCGAACCCAGTGACTCGGGAAACTGTGAAAATTATTTATTTTATCCCGGAAACCACCCGCACGGTATGCGGCGGGGGCTGTACAACGAGATCGTCGGTCGTACAAAAAACGTGTAACAAGGGAACGTGGCAACACTGCCAACGATAACGATAACGAACGGTTACGACGCACTCGGAAGATTCGTACCAAAAATAAAATGATCAGCGTTCTGCGATAATACAAAGAATGGCAATGCTTAAAATTAACAACGCAAATAACTTAACGCAATTTAAGTCAGTAATCACGTAGTTCGATCGCAACAACGCAACAAATTCCAATACAATAGATAACAAAATGACGGAAATAATCGCAATAAATGACTAGAATTAACAAAATATTTTACACAAGATATTATAACCTGAAGATTCGGCTCAGGGGGGACTCGACGTAATTTAACAAATATCCGGCAGAGGCAAGATAACGGGTAACGTAGCCAAAAATATAATACGGACAAAATTAACCTGAAATTAATACCGAACAAAGTCACGGGTTACCGGCTTACGCACAAGGAACAAAATTGGCCAAGGGGGTACCGGTGAAGATAGCGGGAATCCCAGATAGCCTCTCGTAAGGGGAAAGTTAGCGGGAATTTCGAGATAGCCTCTCGTGAGAGTAAAGTTAGCCGGAATTTGACGATTGCAAAAGAAGCAGCGGCGAGGACGTTAAGCAAATCCGTAGATCTCTCACGGCACTCACACCAAGATAGCCCAAATCCGAGATAGCCTCTCGAGAGTGTAGAGTTAACCGGTCTTTCCAAGTAGCCTCTCGTAAGAGTAAAATTAGCCGGGTTTCACGGTAGCCAGAGGGGTAACGGCGAGAACGTGGAGCAAATCCGAGGATTTCTCATGCCACTCACACGGGGTAATCAAAATCGAAGATTGCCACTAGCAACGGTAAGATAGCTGTGATCCGAAAAACCTCGCGGTTAACGGGTAAGGGAAAGACGCGATTAACAATCACGGGCAAAAATATTACAAACGGGTGCGAAGATACGGGCAAAGATGGCGGAAATTCGAAATCTCGCAAGTAACGGGGCAAGGAAATGGCGAATAATAACCAAAAGCAAAGATTCCAAAAGGGGTTCGAAGAGACAGGCAAAAATAAGCAAGAGGTAGCAGTGCGGTAAGCGATAACGCCCGGACGTGGATTTAATGACGAAAGGAACGCGAAAACCGAAATGACGAATAAATTGGTAACAAACTTGAACGCAATAACACAAATTCACTTAATAAAATAAATCCCGAAATGCGATTTCAATCGCGAATAAAGAACGTAACAAAATTGAAAATGCGAAAAATATAACACGTGGCGATAATGGGCCAGTAACTTCGTCACGCGGTCCGAGGACCGGCTCGTTTTCCACTAACAAACTCGAACGGGACTAAATCCCAATAATTAACCAAAATACCAAAATCAAGAAAATTAACGAAACTAACAGCCACACGGCTAATTTGAGAAAGACGATGTTACTAACCTTACAAAGGAAAAAGGAGAAAGTACCTCACCGAATAATCTCTGCCGCAACGCAAGGAACTCGTACGGGCGGATCGCAAGATGGCGGAAGATCGTCGATGCCGTCGTTGAATGATGTTGAAGATGGATGGTGAAGACAAAGGTAGCGTTATGATCGATGGCGACACTCGAGAGAGCACTAGGAAAACGCGTCACGCGAGGTAGCAGTCCGAACAGTAAGTGATAATTGATGTGCGATCCTTACTCTCCGTGGATCGATGGTCCCCCCACTCTTGACCCTTGGTCGGGTTACTGGGTTACGCCGGGCCTCCTTCTTACGCCGGTACCTCTCGTGTCGACTCGAGGGGTGCCCGGGGAGAGGGGTGCTTTTTGACGAAAGCTAAAGAGAGAGAGAGAGAGAACGAGCGATGGCAGGGCTCTCAGCGAATATCGCGACAAAGACGGAGCGAGTCGGTGTCCGTCCGGCAGTTTTTTTATATTTGCCGAGTCTCGGCCGTCTTCCCCTAGGACCCGGTCTCCGTCGAGGGTAAGGTCGGGATCCCGCCCGTGGATGGTGGTGGCCGCCAACTTTTTCCATGCGGATCCCAGATCCGGCACATTGCCACCTCACAGACCCCCATCGGTCCCATAGGCCCTCTACGAATGAGGCGCCGGAGGGCATCCGGACCGCGACGGTCGAGACAACGGCAGGCTGGTCCAGCACGAGGCTGGGAAGCCGTACAGGAGGAGGGTGGCTCAGTAAATTTCGGCCGTTTCTCCAGCTCGCTCCCTGGCGACCATGACCGAGGGTGCAGTTGTTCGGCACCCGCCTGTCCCCTTAAGGACGAACACCCGACTCTCATAGTTCCTAAAATCCTAACCTTAGGAGATGATCGGTCTCCCGAGTACCACAAATAATGTCGATGCCGAGATAAACGCCGATCACCCGCCGGGAAACGCAGAGAGCCTTAATTCATTGTTAAAATACAGAGAGCCCCAAGTAAGAGAGCCAAACGATAGCCGGCAGAGAGAACCCAAACAAAAAAATAAAGAGACGCAAATATTATTAGGATTTAACCGTACTAGAATAATTTCTCGAATTTAATACGAAGCACTTGCTTATAATATAATTCAATGCCTTGAATATTTACTTAAACGGGACACTAAGCGAGCTGAACGGAACGGGCTAGAAAAATAGACGCGACAGTATAGAAAACAGAAAAACTCTATCGTTCGCGCTCGAAGCGAGCGAACCATAGGGTCATAAACTCAGAGAGCCGAACAAAGTCGCTGAACGACAGATAGCCATAGCGTTGCCAAATTGTCAACTCTCGAGGTAACCGGAGATTCTTAATTTTTACCGTTTCAGACGTGCGACGAAGCGAGCGCGCGTCGTCCCAGGGTCGTAAATCCGACCCCCTGAACGAATAACGAGTGACGAGACGCCAAATGTTTCGTCACAATATATATATATATACTAGGGGGGCTTCTCCCCCCTGCGCGCTTCGCGCGCCAACCCCCCGTCCGAAAATGACCGCTAATGCACCCCCTGCAATTGCGGTCATTTTTGGTCATTTTCGGCCATTTTCGGCCATTTTTTGTCATTTTCGGTCATTTTCGGTCATTTTCGGTCCTGAACTCTTGTACACGGCGGCGGCGGCGGCGGCGAAATATTTATATAATATAGAGATATATATATATATATGTTACATCCCTGTATCTTCGGGAATATTGTTTCCCCCCCTTGCGATATAGTGCCATAAATTGAATAAAATGCATTTTTTCATTGCATCGGATCCATGACGAATGTAATTATTATACGCGTAATTATATATAATATAAGTGTTTTATTCCTTTATTCTTGTCTCTCATATTTCGCATATCTTGCTCCTTTAGAACGTAAAATATCGCGGTCCACTCTCGTGATGCGGAGTGATAGCCGCAACAATTAAAATGCAACCGCTGACTCGTGCGTCGTCGCCTCGTTCGAATTACTCGGCGATGCCGCGATGTACGATCACGGGAGTTGTCGGCGGCAACGGGGGATAGACACAGCACAGCCGAGTAAGGGATTTTGTTTTGCACGTGGGATAGAAATGAGATCCCTCGAAAAGAAACCCTAAGAAAATTCTTCCCCTCCCTTGTGCTCGCGAGAGTAAAGATGACTCTCCCGAGACAACGGAGGAGTTAGTCTTAGATAAACCTCTTAAGGTAAAACTTAAGAATTGGGACTCCGCGGATTCTCTGCTTCCTCTCTGCGCCGTCTTGTAATTCTTCATCCGCGTGTAGGCGGGATTAGTTTTCACATAGTGGGTACTTGTGTCGGGAGAACCCGTTTTTAGTAATTAACGTCGACATTTAAAATTCGAACACTTAGTGACTGTGTAATTATTGTAAACAAAATAGTTAACATTTATTCGGCTGTGTTGTGAGGTGCTACCGTGGGTCTAGCGCTAATACTTCGCAGAACTCAGTGTCGTCCCTCGGTCCCGTTCCAGCATCTGTAAGCCTGAGTTTGATAGCCGCCAGCGAGAAGCACCGTCGGATAAATCCGAGAGGACTGTCGCTTAGGACAAGTCATCGCGGTGAGTGTGTGTGTGTATGAGTATGTGACGCATAAGCATTGTAAATTTAGCCGCATTTCATTGCGTAGTTTTAAGTTAAACATTTGTATTATTCTTCTTTTACCTTAGTCACCCAAATAATAATAATTGCTACTAGAGTGTTAATGGCTCCGGCTTTTTTTTAAATTATTACCTTGAACTCCCCTCCGTCTCACAGATCAGGGAACGAGCCCGTATAGGACGAGGCAAGACAACCCAAAAATAAAAACAACTTGGTAAGTAGCGGGAAAATTCTATCTCGCGTTACGTTCACACGGAACAAGTTAATTGGTGGCAGCGGTGGGATAACGTCTTGCCGTTTCCCTCTCGAGGAGACAGGGGAGAGTTTAGGGAATCGACGTAGTTAGTGACTAGTTAACGATTGTAGGATGTTGCGAAATCGAGTTCCGCATTAAAAATCGCTTGGACCCGAATGAATTGCTACGGGTCTTGATTTGGTGGGGTATTCAATTTTTGACGTTTCGGGAACTTTTGTTTTGATATTATCCCCATGGTCCAACGCGAGTTTCCGTCAGAAGAGACTAATCAAGCTTCTGAGAGTGGTCCAGAACTAACCCTTTGCATTTTGACCGCGCCCGATCTTGTGACTGGAGTCGACTTGTTTCTTGTCGACACTGCCGCACCAGTCAATTTAATTGCCGCACCATCGCTCGGTCCCAATATTGTAGTTAATCCCGAGATCGCCGCGGAAATCGGTTATCCCGGCATACTCGGAACTGTATATCTAACTATTGCGGGGCACGAAAGGTTTTTTTACGTAACCATTCATCTTCCTTTCAATTGTGACGGTGTAATAAACGGATTTTACTTCCTTTTTTTTTCCCCGGGATAGGCATAAATAACAGGAATATTAGAAGCGAAATTTTGTTTTTCTCAGATCCGTAAACAGATTAAATAAAACATGGTTGACGACGTTAATCGGTCGAATAACCCCCGGGTCGCGGATGCTACCGGGGCCGGGAATCGAACCGCGAATCTCGATGCGCGGAATTAATGGCCACCATGACTAGCATGGCGGAGAGCATGTCGCTACAGAACCGAATGCTGAACATTCCGGTATACGATGGTACAAATATGGCTCTGAAGGACTTCCTTCAGGACATACGAAACTGGTCGACTTTTATTCCGCCAGGCGCTGAAGCCGAGTATGTTAGCGCGGTAATTTCTCGATTGCGCGGCAACGTCCGAAATTGTGTATACGGTCAACAAATAAACACCGTAAGAGAATTAATTTCCACGCTGAAATCACGTCTCGCGAGCGGAAAAACCTTCGATTATTACGTACAAGAGCTTACACGGGCCCGTTTAAAACGCGAAGAGACCGTCGGTCAACTCTATGACCGAATTCGAATCCTTCTCTCCAGCGGCCATAGTGCCTGGAAGGAGGAGAATGCTGGAGCGCGGGTTGCGGCAGACTCAGATCATCTAAGCAAAATCGCGCTTCGCGCGTTCATTGATGCTTTGCCGTTGCACGTCAGTGAGCCCGTTGACATGCGAGAACCAGCGACTCTTGAAGAGGCCTTTGAGATAGCTGAACGTCTCGCGGTTCGCAGTGCTCGGTATAGCCGGAGGGGAGGCGAGAGCGGGTCGCATGTGCGCTTCGCCCGGCAAGGTTATTCGCGAGATTTCAGGTCGGAATCGCGTTCACCATCGCCGAGGCCCGAACGATCGGGGTACGGAGAGCGCGGGCGATACCGCACGCCGAGCCCCCCCCCCCGCGCACGGTCTCGTTTCAATCTGACAATCGACCCGTGAGTATACTCAAACCCGAGCGTAATTTTCCAGCAAGACCTCCTAGCCCTGGAATTGAGTATTATCACGAAAACTGTGACCCTTGCACTTGCTGCGCGCGTGGACGAGGTTGTCCGGGTTGCCCGTTGAGTCGTCGCTCGGCGGGCTCAAAGGATGCAACGAACGCGGGACGAAAACTTAAATAAATTGAACCCCCTCGGAACGAGGCCCCTTCAAGGGGAGCTTCTGCCCCGGGAGCGCGTACAGTCGGCCAATTGACTCCACATTCCTCGGACTGCCGAGACGCTCACGAAAGCATCAACCAAGATCCCAAGGGGCAAGTACGTATTGTCTTGTCGACGGCGATTGTGGGTGAATCCCCGGTGATTAAATTATATGCGCCGGAATTCTCTCAGGGAGGCGAGCCCCTCCTCATCGACACAGACGTGGATATAAACATCATTAAATGTGAGTCCCTAAGAAACGACGTGGTCGTTAATACGGACGACCGTGTAAAAATCTCCGGAATAACCGACAGTCACCTCTACACCTTGGGGACGGTTTGTCTGCATTTCACCGAGGTGTCAAACGTATTTCACGTGGTTCGGGATCTCCCGGTGAAGTGCAAGGGCATAATCGGTAAACCATATTTGCGCCAGGAGAGGTCTGAGATCTCCTTTCACTACAACACCCTCGTAACACACAGCGAGCCTACTCGTCCTAAGCCATTTCTCCACTCGGAAATTGTCCGCGAGGAGCAAATGATCTTTACTTGTGCGGCGCATTCGAGCTTAAAACGCGTCGAGCCTGGACCGCGAATTTTCCGGATCAGAGCGCGAACGCGCGAGCCCATATCTATCGAGATCACGAATCACGACCTGAGAGAGGGTTATCTACCCCGAATAAAAACGGTTGACGGACTCTACATAGGTGAAGCCTTGGTATCGCAAACCAACGGTATTTGCCACGTATTGGCCGTAAATACTCTGGGAGAGGACGTCAGCATTGAGGTGCCCCCTCAGGAACTGATTCCGTTCAAGTATTATAACCACGAACTCGGAAATAAACATGAGGAAAAATCCTCGTCAGACGAGAACGCGGAGCCACCAACAGATCGAGTTGCGGCCATCACGGAGGCACTCCGCCTGGGCGACGTTTCCCGCGTCAGCCAAGAACACGTGCGGAAACTCGTTGAGGAGTTCCCCGATCGGTTTAAATTGCCGGGAGATCGACTGCCGTGCACTCATACTGTTAGTGTGTAAGCGAGCCGTACGAGAGGCGAGCGCTGCGAGCGCTGCGTGCGTGAAAAAAAAGACGAGGGAAGGGGTAGAAGAAAAGATGGCGTGCGAGCGAGGAGTCGACAAAAACGTGCTCTCACCGTAATAATCAATATCTTTTCAAAATGTAATAATTTCATGTATTTTCTGCGATTAAAGTGTTTTTTAGTGTTCATAAATCTAATTGCACTATGCGTAATTCCCCTCACGTATCCTCTCCCACGAGTGCGTGAACATTTTGGTCCTTCGAGCCGGATTCGACGAGAATGCGAAGTGCGTCGTACCGGCATGGTGCAACTTGTTGCGAGTGGCTTCTGCGCTGTCGACAAAAATCCAGTGTAGTACAGTCTCACGAGTGTTCAAGTTTGTAAAATTAGTAAAAAAAAGTTAACCCTCTTCGAGTGGCGTACTACGCGGTGAGCTACGTATCGTGAATCGAGGTGTTAATATCGAAAATTTCAACGAAAACCGAGGGAAACGCCCAAGGCAAGCGTCCTCTCTTTCTCTCTCTCTCTCTCTCTCTCTCTCTCTCTCTCTCTCTCTCTCTCTCTCTCTCTCTCTCTCTCTCTCTCTCTCTATCGATCGTATCAAGTGAACAAAGCAATCGCACACTCACTCGCGCGCAACGCCGAGCCTGAGAATCAGAACGACGGAATCCGTGTGGTGTACCATAGGCACACACTGATTCTTACGCATGTCGGTTCACGAGAACTCGACGTCCTCTCTCTCTCACGCAGTCGAGAAAGAGAGACAATTACACAACGCGCGTCTTCGGTCGCCACGTGCACACGAGCGAGCCGAGCCAGCAATACACAAGCAGAGACCATCGTACAACGTGGTCAACACTTCTCCGTCGCACCATCGTACAACGCGCTCAACACGTCTTCATCGTCGGCGCATCGTACGACGTGGTCAACACTTCTTCAGTATCGAGATATCGTACAACGTGACAATATTTATTAGTCGCAACCGAACACGGTGAGCGTATCGAAGTAAATATAAGCGAGCGAAATATCACGTAAGTTAATAATTTGTCAAAATTGTATTGCGTTCGAAATCGTATCTTTAACGAAATCGTATCGTTAACAAAATCGTATCATTAACAAAATCGTATCGTTAACGAAATCGTATCGTTAACAAAATCGTATCATTAACAAAATCGTATCATTAACAAAATCGTATCGTTAACGAAATCGTATCGTTAACAAAATCGTATCGTTAACAAAATTGCATTGTTAGCGAAATCGTATCGTTGCATCTTGGTCGTGTCAAGTAAACTTATCGCTTCACGATGGAACAAGAATTAGCAGGTCTGAGACGTACACGCGGGGTGTACAGATCGCGACTAACGCATTTAGAATCATTCATTAAGTCATTTCGAGCGTCCGAGGATCCACTGGAAGTACTCGAAACGAGAATCGAGTTCGTCCAGAATGTTTGGCGTACTTTCGACGACGTTCAAACCAAAGTCGAAGAACTCGATGAAACGGACATCGAACATGCCGATATCGAGGAACGATATTGCTTATTGATTGGCAGAGCACGGGCTCTCGCCAATACTAGACGACAGCGTATCCATCAGGGTAGACAGCAAATTGACCAGCATCACAATGTCGATAATGGCGTCGCCGTACCCGAACTCAGGGTCAAACTTCCGACAATGAATCTTCCGGTGTTCGACGGAAATCCCGAGCATTGGTTGCAATTTCGAGACAGCTTTAAAGGGCTCATCGATACGAATCCCGAGTTGCCCGACATCCAACGAATGTATTACCTCCGGTCGTCCCTCAAAGGTCGCGCGGCTGAGGTCATTCACGCACTCGAGTCTTCCGCAGCAAATTATCCAATTGCGTGGGAACTCCTGAAAAAACGATTTACAAGTTTACAAAACACGATGAACAAGGAATCAGGTACAGTGTTAAGACAAACATTGGATTGTGTATTGCGACATCTTCGAGCTTTACGACAATTACAGGTGGACAGTTTCGATACGGTGATGATTCACATCCTGACGTCGAAATTGGATAACATGACGAAACGAAAGTGGAGAGCTCACATTAAAGGTAAGGAGAACGTTCTCCTCAACACGCTAACGGACTTTCTCGAGGATCGTTGCCTAATTTTCGAGCCTGAAAACGCGAAATCAGACTTCGGAAAATCTCAATCGGTTGCTCGATCAGACAAAAAAACCTCATCGCAACAAAAAAAGAGGCGAGCAATCAAGCTCGTTCACAACAAGCGAATCGAAGCAAGGAACTCGACGATGCGTCCTTTGTCAAGAAGAATCTCATGCGATTTATTCGTGCAACAAATTCCGAGAGTTGTCAGTTCCGCAACGACAGAACGTAGTCAAGGAGCAAAAACTGTGTCCTAATTGCCTGAGAGGTGGTCACATCGCAACGAATTGTTCATCATCCCATTGTCGAAAGTGTGAGGTCATGCACAACACGCTTTTACAAGCCGAGAATCAAAGCGAGATCGGAAAGGAAAAACAAAAATCGAGCTCTGAGAGCGCCGTCGCCTTAACGTCTACGATAAATTGCAGTAGCCTGTCATCTCCTTCTAGAGTAATTCTATCAACCGCGCGGGTTTGGATGCACGATAAGGATGGCACACGCATCGAATGTAGAGTATTGCTGGACTCGGGTTCTCAATTTAACTTCATAACGAGAGAGTTGGCAAAGCGTTTGCAACTAAAAACTCAAAGACAAACGTGTTCGGTCAAGGGATTGGGTCAAGCGATAGATCTCACCGAGTCAACGGGAGCGGTCATACAATCTCAGCATACCGCTTTTCGCACGAAGGAGAGATTTTTAATCACCAATCAAATAATCGAACAACTACCGAGCTCGTCCGTCGAGATCAGTCATTTGAAAATTCCATTGAACATCAATCTCGCTGATGCCAAATTTCACATTCCACGCAAGGTCGATGCAATCCTAGGGGCAGGCATCTTTTGGGATCTGCTGTGTATCGGTCAAATAAAACTCGGCAAAAATCAGCCGATTCTCCAAAAAACTCATCTCGGCTGGATAGCAGCTGGTGATATCACGCCGGACGGTCAACAAACTACATCACGTTGTTTTCTGTCGACTGACATCATTCTTCACGAACAACTCGAACGGTTCTGGAAAATCGAGGAGCTCGATACCGAACCATCGCGATCAAAGAGCGACGACTTGTGCGAAAACGATTTTATGCGCACGTATCAGCGAGATGCCACGGGACGATTCACGGTCAACCTTCCATTCCGAAACGATCCATACGAGCTAGGCGAATCACGAAACAACGCTGTCAAAAGACTGTACAAAATCGAACGAAAGCTAGAACAACAACCAGAAATCAAGGCACAGTACATCAACTTCATGAAAGAATACGAAGATCTCGGTCACATGACTGCGGTGATCGACAACAAAGAAGAGTCGTCTCCAACGTACGTAATTCCTCATCACGCCGTCGTCACCACTGTCAACGATCGAACGAAGTTTCGAGTAGTTTTCGACGCATCTGCCAAGACTACTTCCGGAAAATCTCTCAACGATGTTCTTCGAGTAGGACCTACAATTCAACAGACTCTCTTCAACATCGTGCTACGTTTTCGACAACACCGATTTGTTATGACTGCGAACATTGTAAAAATGTATCGACAGGTCAACATTCAAGAAAATCAACGAGATTTGCAGCAGATTGTATGGAGATCCTCGAGCGATCAACCTATACAACTCTATCGATTGAACACCGTAACATATAGTCTCGCGTCGGCATCTTATTTGGCGATTCGAGCATTGCATCAAACAGCCCGCGACGCACAGTATTCTCACCCGGCGGCTAGTCAAGTCATCTCTCGTGACTTCTACGTCGACGATCTTCTCACCGGCAGTGACGATTTATGTGATCTGCGAATTCTCAAGAACGAAATCATCGAAGTATTAGGATCAGCCGGTTTCGAATTGGCAAAATGAAATTCCAATGAACCGTCGTTATTCACCCAAACCTCGGATGAAATCCCACGAGTTCTCACAATCGGAAAAGAGGTTAAAACCCTGGGTCTCAATTGGACATCATTCAAGGACACACTGCAATATCGTGTAACTCTTCAAGGTACGGAAGGTCGAGTTACAAAACGATGAGTATTATCTATCGTGTCTCAGATTTTCGACCCTCTCGGGCTCGTGGGGCCGTCAACAATCAAGGCTAAAATACTTCTTCAAAGGATGTGGCAGATGAATCTCGCATGGCACGAATCTCTTCCAATCAATCTACATACCGAATGGGTTGAATATCTCGAACAATTGACATCGATCATGGACATCACGATTCCTCGCGCTACAATCTGCATCAATCCGATTCGCATCGAGCTTCACGGTTTTTCCGACGCGTCTGAGAGTGCTTACGGAGCATGCGTGTATTTACGCTCAATCAACGACCAAGGGACGTCTACGATTCGACTGTTGTGTGCAAAGTCGAGAGTGGCGCCGTTGAAAACAATTTCCGTTCCTCGCCTCGAGTTATGGGGAGCTCTCTTACTGGCAAAACTCGTCCACCAAGTGATCGAAGCGCTCACGATACCGATTCACGAGTGTTTTTATTGGTGCGATTCAACAATCGTCCTAGCATGGATAGGCAGCGAGCCATACCTTCGAAAGACTTTCGTCGCAAATCGAGTCACCGAAATTCAACAACTTACATCAAGAAATACTTGGCGTCACGTCAAGTCCGAAGAGAATCCAGCGGACATCATCTCGAGGGGCGTGAATCCCACCCAGTTGGGGGATCTGGCCCTCTGGTGGCATGGACCTGAGTGGTTATGCGACCCACACGACTACATTTCGAACGAGCCGCCGCAAGTCAGCGGGGAAGATCCAGAAACGAAACAAAACTTCGTAACGTTCACGCAAACTCTCAACGATAACGACATTTTCGAACGATATTCATCGTTTTCACGATTAAAGCGAGTCATCTCATATTGTTTGCGCTGGAAGGAAAATCACACGTCCACGACAAAACTAAACGGATCACTCACCGTCAAAGAGTTGAATCGATCGATGCTCGCAATCATCAAATCCGTTCAAACACACGCATTCTCAAGGGAAATCAACGACATAAAGACCACTCAACGTGTCAATCACGATAGCCCGTTGCTCAGTCTGCACCCTTTTCTCGACAACGATGAAATTCTGCGAGTAGGGGGGAGATTGAGTAACGCGGAAGTTGGGTACGCGCGTCAACATCCAATTGTTTTGCCGTCCAACCATCACGTCACTCAGCTGATCATTCGCGAAGCACACTACAAACATCTGCATCTGGGAACTCAAGCGTTACTCTCGGTACTCCAAGAATCATTTTGGATTTTAGCCGCAAGATCAGCAATCCGCAAAATCTTACACCGATGTATCATCTGTTTCCGAGCACGGCCGCGATCAGCGCGTCAAATCATGGGTGAGTTGCCGGAGTGCCGTGTCACTCACGCCCGAGCGTTTGTGCGCGTTGGTGTCGATTATGGCGGACCGTTCAGTATTAAAGTAAGTCGTAATAAGTCTTGCAAGGCTTATGTCTGCGTATTCGTGTGTATGACCACGAAGGCCATCCATATCGAATTAGTTTCGGATTTGAGTACGGCAGCGTTTCTCAGTGCGCTCAAACGTTTTATCACGCGACGGGGAATGTGTGCCCATATATATTCCGACAATGGCACCAATTTCAAGGGTGCGAATAACGAGCTACGCGAGCTCTACGAATTCATCAATGATCCAGCTCACCAAGAAAACATCGAACGACACTGTGCCGATCACGCTATACAGTGGCACTTTATTCCGCCGTATGCACCCCATATGGGTGGTTTGTGGGAAGCGGGAATAAAATCAGTAAAAACTCATCTACGAAAATTACTCAGCGACGCTCTGTTGACATTTGAAGAAATGTACACGATCTTGGCACAAATCGAGACGGTCCTAAATTCGCGACCGTTGACCCCGATTTCGAACGATCCGACTGATCTCAACGCATTGACCCCTGGTCATTTTCTAGTCGGCGAGCCTCTCACAGCTCTGCCACAACGCGATCTCGAGCAAGTGCCGTCCAATCGTTTAACTCGATATCAATATCTCACAAAACTAGTCCAAGGATTCTGGTCACGATGGTCCAAGGAGTATCTCTCAACTCTCCAGCAACGATTTAAGTGGAATCGAGAGGATCAAGTGTCCCCGATTACGATAGGGACGTTAGTTCTGTTGCGCGACGATCAAGCTCCTTCGATACAATGGGCATTGGGGAGAATAGTCGAGTGTAAAAAGGGAAAGGACGATCAAATTACAGTAGTTAATGTTAAGACTGCGAAAGGAGTTGTCCAGCGCGCTGTGACAAAACTCTGCATCTTACCAATCGATGTATAACGAATGTAAACCAAAGCAAATGTAAAAAAAAAAAAAAACGGTCAAGTTCCTAAACTTAAGGCTGTTGAAAGCGGTGCCTTTCAAGGCGGGCGCGATGTTAGTGTGTAAGCGAGCCGTACGAGAGGCGAGCGCTGCGTGCGTTAAAAAAAAGACGAGGGAAGGGGTAGAAGCAAAGATGGCGTGCGAGCGAGGAGTCGACAAAAACGTGCTCTCACCGTAATAATCAATATCTTTTCAAAATGTAATAATTTCATGTGTTTTCTGCGATTAAAGTGTTTTTTAGTGTTCATAAATCTAATTGCACTATGCGTAATTCCCCTCACGTATCCTCTCCCACGAGTGCGTGAACACATATGGTGCATCATAAAATTCCGACAATTGACGAGATACCGATAAATACCAGGCAGTATACTTTCCCAATCGTACATAAGGAGGAAATTGAGCGACAAGTAGCTAAGAAGTTAGATGACAAGGTTATTGTGCCGTCACAGTCCCCGTACAACTCGCCTGTATGGATCGTACCAAAAAAACCGGGCTCGCAAGGGCGACCGCGCATGCGTATGGTCATTGATTTCAGGAAATTGAACGAGAAAACAATCGCCGACGCGTACCCCCTTCCAAACATAGTTGAGATACTCGATCAACTCGGTCAAGCAAAATATTTCTGTACATTTGATCTCGCGAGCGGGTTTTCAGCAAATCCCTATGGACCCTGTGGATCGCTCGAAAACAGCTTTTTCGACCCCCAACGGGCATTATGAATATATCCGAATGCCCGAGGGCCTGAAGAACGCGCCCGCGACTTTTCAACGTCTCATGGATAATGTGCTAAGGGGTCTTCAAGGAACGGAGCTGTTCGTGTACCTGGATGACATTGGAATTTTCGCGAGGACTCTGGATGAGCACGGGAAGAAGGTGAGACGTCTTATGGGTCGTCTCAAGGACGCTAACTTGGTTCTCGAACCCGATAAATGCGAGTTCTTGCGAACAGAGGTGGCTCACCTCGGCCATATAATCGGCCGGGATGGCGTGCGACCGGATCCTAAGAAACTCAGGGCGGTGGAAAAATTTCCAACACCAAAATCACAAAAGGCAATTCGTCAATTTCTGGGCCTCGCGGGTTATTACCGGAGATTTATAGAAAACTTCTCTGCGCGAGCCAAACCTCTGTCGGATCTCTTGAAAAAGGGGAAAGACTTCAATTGGGGTCGAGAACAAACTCGGAGTTTCAGGGACTTACGAGGTGCACTCTGCACCGAACCGGTCCTACAGTATCCGGATTTTGGGAAGCCTTTTACGATTACCACAGACGCCTCTGACATCGCCGTGGGAGCAATACTGAGTCAACAGCATGAGGGGCAGGAAAAACCCATCGCCTATTACTCACGCATCCTCGGCGCTGCTCAAAAAAATTATTACACCACAGAAAAGGAGTGCCTAGCCGTTGTTGAGGCACTCGAGCATTTTCAACCGTATATTTACGGAAGGAAATTCAGGCTCATCTGTGATCACGAGCCTCTCAAATGGATAGGTTCGATGAATGACCCGGGGAAGCGACTCATCCGCTGGAGACTGGAACTACAAAATTACGACTACGAATTTGTTTATAAGCCCGGGCGCCTTAACTCGAACGCTGATGCGTTATCTCGGAACCCTGTACATTCTGAGAGTCCCTCGTCAAGTGATTCAGAATCGTCAATGGAAAACGCTCGGATGTTCCCAATAGCGAGGGAACCCCGCACCCCAAAGAGGCCGAGACTATCTTCTGACCCCCTCCGCGCGTCGGCGGAATCAGCTGAGCGGTTACGAACAAAAACTAAAGCATTGGCGAAGAGGGCGACAAGGAAACCCACGGAGCTAGGAAAGGAGTGCGATAGCTACACGTACGCGCACGGCGCAAGCCAAGGCCGCCGGCATGAAAACCGCATTTCCCCCTCCTTCGTCAGCAAGCTCCAGCGCTGGGGACTCAGAGCCCCCGGTACAGAGGTTGCATCGAAGTATGCTCCCCGCTCCTCTGCTGCCCTCGAAAAGACCAATGAAATTAAAAATTGAATCTTCGGCTGATCGTTCGAAAACCGAGGTTGCAAAGAACGATGCTATGCCTGATGAGCATGCGTCAGACGCCGAGATACACGAGAGTAAGAAAGACACCGACGATATATGCATCGTGATGAGTCCTGTGGTCGGTGAGACAGAGGATAGCACCGATGGGGCTATCGAAATCATTAAGCCGGAGACTACTGTACCCCCTGGTTTGCAACAGTCGTTCCAAAAATTCGACGACTCCATCCGTAAACTAGAGGCTCGATTCCAGACGGAACGGCCCGAGGAACTTGATGAGATAAAAGATCATTTATCCGAGGGTGACCTTGTGGGGGAGGATCTCCGGAAGGTACTTACCGAGCTCGACGCCTACGATGAGAAATCTGACGAAGAACTCGAGTGACGTATCGAGGAGCTTGCTGCGCGTACATCGGGCGTAACTGAAGCCGAGCTTCTACGACGAACGAGCCTCTACAGAGGTCAGAAGACCCCTGTGAATGAGAAAGAGACAGACGCACATGACGAACGGGAGGAAAGGGAGAAGGAGAGCATGGCGACACGGCCGCAAGACGGAGCGAGCGCGTTGCCCCGTTTCTCTCGCTTCTCTATACCGGCTGTGCCGATGACTCCTACGGCGCGTTCTAGACCGTGCCCCCCCCCCCCCCCCCCCCCCGTGCCCCGCCGTCGCGGATAACAGAGGTTCCGCCGAGCTCGGAGAGGAATTCAGCATGGCCACCGGTTCTGTTTCGCCGTCCCCTTACACCATACATTACCAATACAAACGAATCTGATATCCACGGGGCTGGCCTACCTCAACTGGAAGGTCGTGTGGATGACTCTCCGTGTATGATAGATTCAACGGATTCATCCGAGCGACGGACCCGACAAAACCTCCCGAGTCCGTTGTTGCAGCATAACATGACCTCCGATAGTTCGGACAAAGAAGGCAACCGCGGATCCCCCAAAATCTCAGGTACGCGCGAATGTCTCACCTACACTCGTGGAAATAATGTGCATTTCATTTCGGCGGACGGTGAACTTTCCAACTTAATCGGAAAGTAACTCTCCGACCTTGGCATGATTGATGCAGCAGAAATAAAACAAAAACGGCTTAAGATTGGACAAATAGCGATAACACCTCGCGAGCAGTACAACGTGTATAGCGTCGTGGTGAAGAACAAATATTATGACGATACTCGTCTGGGAAACGTTCGTGGGGCCTGCTCAATTTGAGGAAAATTTTTGTTCAAAAACGATTACGGTCGGTCCGCGTTTCTCGAGCCGGCGATTTCACGGATGAACTCGCCCCGAATGAGTTTTTAGAACTTCTTCACGAGATTTTCGATGACTCGCGCGTCTCGGTGCGGGTATGTTACGGAAGAATCCCGTTACCCGCCGTCGAGTCGCGAGAGAATATCATCAAGGAAAATCACGAGAGCACTATAGGCGGACACAAGGGCGTGACGAAGACCTATCGAAGAATTCGGGAGCGGTTTTATTGGCCTATTTTGCGCAACGAGGTACAAAATTTCGTCCGACGTTGTAAAGGTTGTCAAGAGCAAAAACTCGTACGCACCAAGACCCGTGACCGAATGCTCATCACCGACACCCCTGCCGACGTCTTCGATAAGGTGTCTTTAGATACTGTGGGTCCATTACCGACTACACCGCACGGCAATAAGCATATTTTGACGATGCAGGACCATTTGTCGAAGTACTGCTTGGCCGAACCCATTCCGGATTTGAAAGCTACCACGATAGCGGAGGCCGTATCCCGTAGATTATTCGGACAATTTGGCGCACTTCGCGCGATATTGACAGATCGAGGGGCCTCATTTACGAGCGGTCTCTTCGCAGAATTATCAAAAATATTCAGGGTAAAACAATTAACAACCTCTGGCTACCGCCCGCAGACGAATGGCGCACTAGAGCGTAGTCATATCGTCCTGTCGGAATACATAAAACACTACGCGACGGAATACGATGATTGGGACCGATTGCTCCCGTTTGCCGAATTATCCTACAATACTAGCGTACATGAAGCGACAAATTTTACACCCCACGAGATCGTCTACGGACGTATCGCCCGATTGCCCAGCGAATTCCCCGTTGACGAAAAACTCGCAACCTATAACTCCTATTTAGCAGAGTTAATAAAACGACTTTCAGAAATTCGCGAGCTGGCCGGGGAAAATTCCAATCGCGCGAAAGAACGATCTAAGGGTTATTATGACAGACAAACTCGGCCTTTCAAGGGAAAAATCGGAGATAGCGTTTACGTGCTCAAAGAGCCTAGGAAGGGGAAACTCGACGTTCACTATCATGGACCGTACAGAATCGTACAAATTTCAGATAAAAGTAACGTCATACTAGAAACGAAAGAAGGCACTCGATTTCGGAAGCACGTGGACAAGATTAAGTTAGCGTACGAATAGGATGTAAGGAATAAAAGGACTGACTGTATGTAGTGTGAGTGCGAGTGTCGACTATATCTCGCGGGTGGACTTACAGGCACACGCAAGAAACAACGTTGGCCCCGTCTCTACGCGATACAGCGCTTGACAACGACTGTAGGTGCTCAACACCATGCTGCGGCTCATCACTGTCCTCATCACGCTCGCTGCGACCGTGCCGAGCTCAGTGATTGGCCGCCAAGAAATAAACAAACCTTATCGCCTTACCCCAGCGATCGGTCAACCTGGCCTTTCTTTTGAAAGAGTCTCGCCTCTCCGTCTACAGCATGCCAACTGGATAGTGACAATTTTCATCGAATTGGAGAAATTTATTAACGATTTCCCAAACGATGGATTACAGTTGAATGCGGTACATGACTCTTGTAGTCGGGTAAATTCACCGCCCTCTTGCCGCGAATTACTACGCACCGAATTCATCGATGATCAACTCGCGCGCGCTAGATCATTGGTGGACGAACTGCGTAGAGCATCGGATGACACGCGCCTCGTGCACACAGACCCAGAGCCTATTCCTCACACCATACATCGGAGGGCTGTGCCATTCGGTTTTATCGGTTCAATAAGCAAAACGCTGTTCGGTACCCTCAACCAGGATGACGCGACTTACATTAACGAACAAATTGACCGGTTATTTGCTGATCAAACGAATTTAACGCATATCATCGGCGAACACATGCACATAACCGCTTCAAAATTACAAGAACTGCACGACGCACACTTGATAGAGACAAAGCGTGTGGACAAACTGCGAGATTACGTGAGGGATCTGCACACGGGAATCGTACTTCTCAACCGTCAAGCCGCCTACTTACAATATAACAGCTCGCTGGTGAACTACGCGCATCGGGTCGAGACAAAAATTGAACGTTATCTCGAGACGTGCGAACGTTATCTCCGAGCGATGGCAATATTATCAACAACGCAATTGATCTCCGTCGCGAAGGAGATACAATTGAAGGCCTCGATTTTTTAATTTCCACTCAATCCCAGCCATCTCCGCTCCGAATCCCTTGCCGTGATCGCACGGACGGATCTTGCCTATCATCGCGGCAGGATTCTAATTATCATTAATATACCTCTGCTGGATCGCATGAGCTACGTGCTTTACAGGATCCATCCATGACCGGTACCCCAATCCACCAGCCACGGTATAAAATCCGCACACGTCATACCAAGCTACCCGTACATTTGAATATCTACAGACCACCGTACATACTTTTTCTTGGACGCGATCCGCCTCAGTCTTTGTGTATCCGCCGATCATAAATACATATGCTCGATGGAGACACCGCTACAGGAGGTGGCCACGGCCACAACATGTGAGATAACGATGTTGACGTCGCCATCGGCCGAAGTATACCGGCGATGTGACGTTAGAATACGCTCAGAGCATGAACCTTTTTGGACTCAATTACCATCCCAGGGGGGTGGCTGTACTCTGTGTCGCGGTCTGAAAATCTGAGAAATTCTCTGTCCCACTCTACCGGACGTGAGTGTTGAAATCAATGGGATGGGAATTTTATACATCAACGGGAACTGTATAGGAAGAACACGCAGCACAACGATTACCAGCATACGCAACTACGAGGGTTCCGTGCAGTATCAGTACCGCCCCCAACTTTCGTTGAATGTGACTCTAATCGCCCCACAGCTAAACGAGGTCCAAACGTCATCATTCCTCGATAGCTTGCTGAGCGCGGAGGAGAATAATACTAAGGAAATCCAAACGAAATGGCAGACCCACAAAGCAGGGCTCTCTCTCTACGAATTAGAAGAGAGGGTCCAAGCAATAGGCGCGCATCGGAGAGAGAAGCAGCGTCAACATCACCTCTTTCTCGGCTGTTTCATATTACAAAGATTGAGCGTGCTCGGAGTGATATTATTTTTCTTCCGCGGGCGACTCCTCGGTATGGCAATGAAAGTATTACTTTGTAGGAGGCGTCGTGAAAGCCGAGAATTCGAGCAACGACACTTATCTCGAGATAAAGAACCCATGTGTGAGGCTGCTGCCTCGCCGCTGCGGACTTTGTCGCCCGATCGAAGCGAGAAGAAATTGGACACCGGGCCCGCGGCCGCCCTGCGTCTACCACGCCAAAACGCAGAGCTCGACTAAAGTAAACAACCCCCACTCGTCATTAACCATAGGCTTGACCGGGCTTAGTAAAGGAAGAATAATTCCGATTCAATACGCTCTCGGCTCTCGAACCCGAAGGAGCTAACGGACGCGGATAAATCCGAAATAGTGAAAAAAAATGAGTCAATCGTGCGCGTTCAGCTGCCTCCAAGGGATGGAGTCAACGTTGCGGCACACCATCGACCTCGGAGGATGCCCGGTTTGCCTGCGAAAGTCTCAGGAGTGCACCGATCTCGACCGGTGTTTCGAGCGACACGCTTTGAAGCACCGGAAGGCTTCGGGTACCCAGAAGTGCCCTTTGTGCACGCGGGAAGTTTCTGGGAGCGAGTACGCCACGCACGCGGGCTCGTGCATTGCTCTGTTCCGGCGGAAAATGGAGAAACGTCTGCCAGCACCAGCATCGTTGGCAGTTCCGTCCGGGAAAATCCTGGGGCGCGGAAAAACTTCCGCCCCCCCGGGTTCCCGCGGCGGTGCCTTGCCAACGACCTCGCAAAGGACCGTGAAGAGGGAGAACACAAAGGACAAATCTGTACAGTGCGACAAGCGGACGGGAAGGAATGCGAGTACACAAACAATGGCCTTCGAAGTCTTTCCCGGGCAGGAGCTCGGGTTCATTCGTTGGCGACCGCCCCCGTTAGGCAACCTGATTATCCTAGACGATCAGGTTGGCCCTTCGGAGGCGTCATCACCGCCACCACCACCGACACCATCATCATCGTCAACATCGGCATACTCGCGGGTCGAGACCGACCCGGGGAATAAGCTCGTCGACCTCCTGGGGGAGGACTTGGCCGAGGAGTTCGCCACCTGGAGCACTCGTTCGTGGGTCGAAGGGGTCTTTGACGCGACCGGGCTAGTAATGCCGCTCGAGCCGACGAAACTCGCCGTGGCCATCGGAGTCGCCGAGGCGTCCGACGACGGAGAGTCCCTTGACAGCGGCGAGGAGGGACAAAGTGACGCTCGCACGACCTCGGGTTCAGAGACGCCGTCGAGTGTCGCGTCGGCTACCCCTGTCACTGCTCATCAGGGTTAAAAGAAAAAAAGTGGAGAAAAAATAATAATTATAAAAAAAAATAATAAAAAAAAAGACAAAAGACAAAAAAAATAAATAAAAATGTATAGTTCTTCGCTAGTTTAAATATAAAACTCAATTAATTGTGCTTCGCTAGTGCTTATAAACCATAATTTAATCTAATCATAGGAATATAAATAGAAATAGTAAAGTAAGTTAGTGTAAGTGCGGAACGCTTGTGCGTCTGAGGCTTGGGAGCGCCCATGTGCCCCGTGCATCATCACGAGAGCGGAAAAAAAAGTAAGGAACCTTCATTGCTATTTCTGTTATGTATCCACATAATTTCTATTATGTAATCCTTCCGCCCCACGACTCGCCGATCGCGGCCCCGCATCGTCGCGACGACTGAGCCGACGAGGCCGTCGACTGTCTAAGGGGGGAGGGGTGTTACATCCCTGTATCTTCGGGAATATTGTTTCCCCCCCTTGCGATATAGTGCCATAAATTGAATAAAATGCATTTTTTTATTGCATCGGACCCATGACGAATGTAATTATTATACGCGTAATTATATATAATATAAGTGTTATATTCCTTTATTCTTGTCTCTCATATTTCGCGCATCTTGCTCCTTTAGAACGTAAAATATCGCGTTCCACTCTCGTGATGCGGAGTGATAGCCGCAACAATGAAAATGCAACCGCTGACTCGTGCGTCGTCGCCTCGTTCGAATTACTCGGCGATGCCGCGATGCACGATCACGGGAGTTGTCGGCGGCAACGGGGGATAGACACAGCACAGCCGAGTAAGGGATTTTGTTTTGCACGTGGGATAGAAATGAGATCCCTCGGAAAGAAACCCTAAGAAAATTCTTCCCCTCCCTTGTGCTCGCGAGAGTAAAGATGACTCTCCCGAGACAACGAAGGAGTTAGTCTTAGACAAACCTCTTAAGGTAAAACTTAAGAATTGGGACTCCGGGGATTCTCTGCTTCCTCCCTGCGCCGTGTTGTAATTCTTCATCCGCGTGTAGGCGGGATTAGTTTTCACATAGTGGGTACTTGTGTCGGGAGAACCCGTTTTTAGTAATTAACGTCGACATTTAAAATTCGAACACTCAGTGACTGTGTAATTAATGTAATCAAAATAGTTAACATTTATTCGGCTGTGTTGTGAGGTGATACCGTGGGTCTAGCGCTAATACTTCGCAGAACTCAGTGTCGCCCCCGGTCTCGTTCCAGCATCTGTAAGCCTGAGCTTGATAGCCGCCAGCGAGAAGCACCGTCGGATGAATCCGAGAGGACTGTCGCTTAGGACAAGTGATCGCGGTGAGTGTGTGTGTGTGTATGAGTATGTGACGCATAAGCATTGTAAATTTAGCCGCATTTCATTGCGTAGTTTTAAGTTAAACATTTGTATTATTCTTGTTTTACCTTAGTCACCCAAATAATAATAATAATAGCTACTAGAGTGTTAATGGCTCCGGGTTTTTTTTTGAATTATTACCTTGAACTCCCCTCCATCTCACAGATCAGGGAACGAGCGCGTATGGGACGAGGCAAGACAACCCAAAAATAAAAACAACTTGGTAAGTAGCGAGAAAATTCTATCTCGCGTTACGTTCGCACGTAACATATATATATATATACATATATATATCTCTCTATATTATATAAATATTTCGCCGCCGCCGCCGCCGCCGTCGCCGCCGCCGTGTACAAGAGTTCAGGACCGAAAATGACCGAAAATGACCAAAAATGACCGCAAATGCAGGGGGTGCATTAGCGGTCATTTTCGGACGGGGGGTTGGCGCGCGAAGCGCGCAGGGGGGCGAAGCCCCCTAGTATATATATATATATATCTCTCTATATTATATAAATATTTCGCCGCCGCCGCCGCCACCGTCGCCGCCGCCGTGTACAATTGAGGAGAGCGAGCGGGATCGAGTAGGCTGGGTGAGCGGATCGAGCGGGGTCGGGGGAGGCGTGAGTGGGGGGGGGGGTGGCGCGCGAAGCGCGCAGGGGGGGCAGAGCCCCCCTAGTATATATACATATATATATATACTAGGGGGGCTTCGCCCCCCTGCGCGCTTCGCGCGCCAACCCCCCGTCCGAAAATGACCGCTAATGCACCCCCTGCATTTGCGGTCATTTTTTGGTCATTTTCAGTCATTTTCGGTCATTTTCGGTCCTGAACTCTTGTACACGGCGGCGGCGGCGGCGAAATATTTATATAATATAGAGAGATATATATTGAATACGAACGAATGATAGGCTCGTTCTGAAAACAATTGTCCGCTTATATATATATATACTAGGGGGATCTGCCCCCCTGCGCGCTCCGCGCGCCACCCCCTCGCCCCGCCGCCGCTCGATTCCCTCACCCAGCCTACTCGATCCCCCTCGCTCTCCTCAACTCTTGTACACGCCGGCGACGGCGGCGGCGAAATATTGATAAAATATAGCGATATATATCTATATATCTCTATATTATATAAATATTTCGCCGCCACCGTCGCTGCCGCCGCCGCCGTGTACAAGAGTTGAGGAGAGCGAGCGGGAATCGAGTAGGCTGGGTGAGGGGATCGAACGGGGGCGGCGGCAGCAGGGGGGGTGGGCGCGTGAAGTGCGCAGGGGGCAGAGCCCCTCTAGTATATATATATATATATTGTAAAGGAATGCCCTTATGTCGATGATGTAATGGCACAATTCGTACGAATAAGCCGTTACGCTTCGGCGGCATCAGAACATAGCTGCGCCTCCCGCTATCCGTGATGCAGCTATGTTTTGATGCTGTCTTAGCGGAGCGCGGTATATGAAAATAACGCGGGAATACAATTTCGTTTTACCCCCGCGTATTGGTGATTTTTTCGATATTTTTTATTGCAAGAAATTTTATTAACGGTTTAATGGACACTTGTTTTTTTCAATATTTTTTATTGCTGGAAATTTCATTAACAGTTTATTAATCGACATTTATTTTTGGAAGCAATTTATCCAACAGTCGGCATTCATTTTTTATTGCGAGAAATTTATTCGCCAGAATTGTTTGTGGATTAACATTGAAATAAATTTCGCATTCATTATTTTCTTCGTCGCAAAACGAAGAATGCTATTCGGAGAAAAAACCTTGAAGCGAAGCGATAAGCGCGCGTGTCATTAATATGTACCGACATGTAGGCTGACCTGACGTATACGAGGGGGGACCCAAAAAAAACGAGAATTTCGTCATAATTTCTTTAGTTTTTAATATTTTTACACCAAATTTTGATCACCTTCAAAGTATTCTCCTTTGACCACAACGCACCTCTGCAAACAATCCTTCCAATGTTCAAAACATTTTTTAAATTCACTTATCGGGATGTTCTTTCGGCCTTCCAGCGATTTTTGTTTTACCTCCTCTACAGTGGCAAAACGCTTTCCTCTCATGTCCCTTTTGAGTCTGGGGAACAAAAAAAATCACAGGGGGCTAGGTCCGGTGAGTAGGGGGAGTGGACAATTGGTGTCATGCAGTTTTTGGTCAAAAACTGCTTTACGGAGAGAGCGGCGTGGGCCAGCGCGTTGTCATGATGGAGGAACCAGTCACTTGTGCGCTTAAGATCTGCCCTTTTCTTCCGGATACTCTCCCTCAATCTTTTCAAAACCTCCAAGTAGAACTTCTGGTTGACAGTTTGACCCGGGGGAACAAACTCCGCGTGCACAACACCTCTGCAATCGAAGAAACAAATGAGCATTGTCTTGAAGTTTGACTTACCTTGGCGAGCTTTTTTCGGACGAGGAAGCCTCGATCAAGCCTTCCATTGGCTTGATTGCTGCTTTGTTTCGGGGTCGTATCCATAGCACCACGATTCATCACCAGTAATCACCTTGGAAAAAAGTTCAGGGTCCTCTTCGAGCTGATTTGAAGTTCAAAACATGCCTGAAGTCGACGCTCCCTTTACTCGTCTGTGAGAAGGCGGGGGACAAATTTGGCTGCAACTCTGCTCATGTACAAATCTTTGGATAAAATCCTCTGAATTGAACTCCATAATATCCCAGACATCTCACAGAGTTGATCAATGGTTCGGCGACGGTCTTCATGAACTCTTCATGAGAGCATTGATTTTGTCGACTTTTTCGTCAGTTCTTGACGTTGAGAGGCGTCCTGAACGGGGTTGGTCTTCAATTGACATTTCTCCATTTTTAAAATGTGAAAACCACTCGTAGACTCTGGTTTTCCTTAGGGCAGCATCTCCATAAGCAGTCTTAAGCATTACAGTAGTTTCCGCGGCCGATTTCCCCAACAGGAAACAAAATTTCACAGCCGCGCGTTGCTCTCGACAATCGGCCATCACGTTTTCGCCGAAATGGAAAAAGTTGTTTCACTACAAAAATTCCCACAGGTGAACCGATGCACTCACGGCGACAGAACTTCGCACACTAACTCAGGAGACGTGTCCCCAATGGACATCTGGTCGAGCAATGGGTTCCCCCACTCTCCCTCCCCGCCGCAGCGCAATTCCCGTTCTTTGGGTCCCCCCTCGTATGGAGTTCCGAATTCTGTGCGACGTTCATTCGGTACGCGCTGTTTTGCGAGACGCTCGTTTTTATTCCATTAGACCGGTGGCATTTTCATAGTCACCGATATCATCCCCGGCCGCATCAATCCTCGGTTCTACCATACGATTGTCCGTATCTTGGCGCGTTACAACCTTGGAAGTCACATCGGTGAAGCCGAACTGCGCCATCAAAATGTTTGCATCGTCGGTAGGTATATCAAACCTGTGCGATTCTTGAAAAAGATACAGTACATCACTGTAATTAACGCCATGCGTGTCGGATAAAGATTAATAATCCTTTCTAAGGTAATGTAATATTTCGCCGCAACTATTTGGCGTAAACTCCATATCGGAAGATACGACGATTGTTAGTGGGTCAAAAATTAATGTTAGCAGACCAATTTTGTTTTCGACGATAAATTGTTGAAAATCTTGTATCATTTTATTACCGGAATAATATTTTTTCTTTATGATTTCTTGCAATATCCAACTCATGGCTTTAGCTTGCAAATAATCATAAACCTTATATTACGTCATATTTCGTTTACTTTCTCAGAGCGCAATGTCGGACAAACAGTACACGGCCAAAAATACCGTAACCGCTCACCTGCTGAAATTAATCGATGACAATACGAAAATTATATTCAACGGCCTCACGCTGGAGAGTCTACAACCGATAAAATATCTCTGAAATATCCATTTTCCATCTACGTTTGATTATCACGATCGTATGCGAATTTATTTATCAATATGCTGATTGGATTGGAATTTGGATACGGTATCAATATAGAATTCAAATTTCCTCGTGAAAGGTGTAAACAAGAGCCTTTTGGAAATTTGGGCTCAAATGAGAGGCGCCGAGTCATTGAAATTATTTCAATTGATTGAGATCCAGAACTACAATTATACGCAAATTATGCAAGTATACAATTTCATAAAGAAGACCAGCGAATACAAAACATATATAAACTTGTTGGAGAATACCGATATTCATTTCATGATCACGATGCAGGTCATGCTGAATTCGTTGACGTCAGAGTATGATTGTTCGAAAACAGGGGCGGCAAATGTAGCATCCGTTTCAACGGTTGACATTAAATACCGAAAGATGATTAATCGTAAAAAAACAATGAACGTCGATATTTCAAATTACTTTCGAGTAAACGGTATTTTCATTATTTCGACGAATGGGAGTATAAAATTATAAAAACGAGCCCACGATACGAATATATATATAAACATCTACCTATTCTGTCGTTTGACATTGAAACGATATCGGACAACTTACACGTTATACCGCAAGGTATCAATGTTCACGGAAAGATTGTTTCATTTGCATTTCACGCGAAATACTTGTCTGTAAAAACTACGATAATTTGCTACGTCGAGTGTTTTGCCAAGCAGTTGCAAAGTATAGATGATCATTTTATAGCAAAGGCTAATCAATCTACGCAAAATCTATTCCAGTCAATGTCAACGTACAAAATACTCGTAATATCCATGCCGGACGAAGTGGCTTTGTTGAGATATTGCTTAAAATTGTACTCATCGGGCCAGCTATTGCGAGAATTGACCGGTGACGGAAATTATCCCCATTTTTTCATCGGGCACAATATTATAAAATATGATTGTCCTTTTTTACTGCGTCGATTAAAATGGTATAATCCGCAAAACGAATGTAACGTATTTGTTCACGTGGATAAACTATTAAATAATTTTATCGTGAAATTCCAATCGAATGCCATTATCTTGGATACGCTGTTGTTTCTCGATGTCAATAATTTGCATTAAAAAGGGCAACTCAGTTTAAAAACCTTGTCACAATATTATCTGAAAGGTGCGCAAAAAATCGACTTGGATACTACTCTCGGGCGAATATATTATTTGTACGAGACATTTCTAAATATTCGCGGGAATAACCTGTCGGAACGAGAAAAAAAAAATGCTACGCGGCAGTTACTTTGTGGATAACACGTCAATGAACAACGCATTGATCGTAAACTTCAAATAAACTGATATGAACGACGCAATGTGGTCAAAAATAGTCGGAATGTCAAATTTAAAACAGATTAAAAATATAAAAGTTTACACTTTTGCCGAATTTTTATATTACAATTATCGCGATTGCGAAGCGGTAATGGGTCTTTTCAAACATTTGGATTTGTGTAATTTTGTCAATAAATTATATCGAAACGAGTGAGCAACAGTTTGTCGTTCGCCGCTTTGAAATATTCAACGGTAATGTGCGCATACAACAATAACGACATATTCAATCGAGTTCTCATGACTACGGATAATTTACAATTACTCAATCCGCAGTATTATTTAAATGCGCTGAACCGAGGAGCGAGCAATGAAAAGATTTTGGAATCTTTATGCACTCCGATTTTTCGCGATTGCGCCGTATTTACGTACACGAAAAAAGAATATCCCGGCGCGCTTGTCGCGGCAAGTACTGGTATATACTATAATTCCTGTCAGTTTGATTTCTTCAGCTATTATTATCCATCTAATATGAAGCACAAAAATATGGCCATAGATTCGGTCGATTGCTTTACCGTCGCGTGTCTTCGTAAATTGTACGACCGACAAACTCAATTGTCCCAGGTGTTTGATTTTCTTTTGAGCAATGTTATTGTAAACATTTATTTGGCCGACGAGCGTTACAAGAGCGATTATTTTCAATATACCCGCATCTTGCCGTTCGTGAAAACAAAATCAAACTCTAAAATTGACCTTAGCGCTTATGCTGATCGGTGGATAAGCAGAATGATAATTTCCTCGGATAATTTATTTGATTCTTCTTTGCACGAAAATGATATTTTGTTGCTCGTTTCCAACCAACCCGAACATTTCTTGCCGCAATTCATCAGCGATAATTTGGACAAGCGCGATACGGAGGAGACTAAAATGAAAAATTTTCTAAAAAATGGCCAAATTAGCGAGTACAAAGTTAGCGAATCGATTAAAAAATCGATAAAAATATTCATCAACGGTATTTATGGCTTGTTTGGTAACAAAGATTTTTTTTTAGTACAATTCCCATTTCCGTAGCCACGACAATGTTTTCGAGAAAATATTTGATCTACGCTATCCAAATTACGCGCCTATTGTATGTGCAATTGGCAAAACTTTACGGCTCGGATGTAACTTACCAGTACGTCAACACGAGGACACGCTCGAAATATTAATAAATTGCGTCGATTTAGTCAGTTACGATTCTCTCGTTGCGATAGATTTTATTCGAGAAAAAATAAAATCTGCCGATTATCAAACTCTGCTGGATGTCTACAACCGAATTTTAGATGATCCCAATACTTGTAAATTCATCGATTTAGATACGGATGGATATCAATTCACTAATCCGTTGTCCCTCTCACTCGATGTTTCAGTTCGGCTGGTCAATGAAAAGTTTGCAACGATAAACAAATCCGAGTGTATCAAATTGGAAGGTTCGGGTGCGAAAATGGTGACGATTTTAACGAAAAAAAAAATGGCCAAATTAGCGAGTACAAAGTTAGCGAATCGATTCAAAAATCGATAAAAATATTCATCAACAGTATTTATGGCTTGTTTGGTAACAAATATTTTACTTTTAGTACAATTCCCATTTCCGTAGCCACGACAATGTTTTCGAGAAAATATTTGATCTACGCTATCCAAATTACGCGCCTATTGTATATGCAATTGACAAAACTTTACGGCTCGGATGTAACTTACCAGTACATCAACACGAGGACATGCTCGAAATATTAATAAATTGCGTCGATTTAGTCAGTTACGATTCTCTCGTTGCGATAGATTTTATTGGAGAAAAAATAAAATCTGCCGATTATCAAACTCTGCTGGATGTCTACAATCGAATTTTAGATGATCCCAATACTTGTAAATTCATCGATTTAGATACGGATGGATATCAATTCACTAATCCGTTGTCCCTGTCACTCGATGTTTCAGTTCGGCTGGTCAATGAAAAGTTTGCAACGATAAATAAATCCGAGTGTATCAAATTGGAAGGTTCGAGTGCGAAAATGGTGACGATTTTAACGAAAAAAAAAAAATTTGCATGTGCTCAAATTTCCTCCATTGAAAACGGTAGTAGCGACGATTCGAGCGGTTGGAGAATTTGATATTTTGCAAAATGATTTATTCAAACTCAAACTCTGCGGTTACGAACAAAATGCATTAATTCAAATCAAAAGAATTTTTCGATATTTGACATTTATCGGTTATATATTTAACAAATATTTGGCAACGAAAGAAAAATTTCTAAAAATGTTCACTTACAAATCGTTTTTATTTTCCATCTTCAAATATTTTCAAAAACTCGATTAGTCATTCTTTTTTATCAACATTCCGCTGAACAAACACAAAAATGAATCCGCTCGTCAGGAATACATTTACGGCAATACAATAAATTATGACGGTAAATTGAAATCATTTTTTTTGTACCATTCTCGAGATTGCCACGCGGAGATTTATTGTCGATACGATGTTTTTGAAAAACAACTCACCGAATCTGAACGGATCGATCAGTTGCATTACGGTAAATTTTTGAAAGGATTCGATCGAATTATATGTATTTTATTAATGTTTTTCGAAATGATTTGACCAACACTACGAGCGAATGTAATATAGTGAAAGAAACTGATTTGTTGTTTAAAGAATGGTTATTGGAGCGAATGCACCGGTAATATTTGACATAACTACGGGGCGGCTACCAGAATCGTGGGTTAGTCACTTACGCAAGCATTTTCTTTAATGTCGAAATGATAATTAATCGGACATGATTTCAATATTTTCTTATATGCCGAACACAGGATGTAATAAATTGGCGAATTTATATGCGTTTGATTGGTATCGATATTTGTTATTTGTTTGAATTTAAGATATTCGCAATAGGTTATTGGACATTTTTTATTATTGTTTTCACGCAATAAACATACATCATATCGCGATAAACTAGGTACGCTATTTGCATTCTGTAATTTTAAATGCAACGCTATATTCGTAGGATTGTCGAAACATTTCGCATTGGTACAATATTTAATACTTAATTTGCGGTCACTATTCTCGACGTATACATTTTCCGTGTGTTTGCTGTACGTTGAACTAATCTCCGAATGTATTATTTGTTTGGGTGCGAAATATTGTTTGGCTATATTGAAATAATGCGTATCTGCTGGATGAACTTTAATTTCATTTGTAATTTCAATTGTACCACTGCTGTATTTGTATAATAAATTTGTTTTTTGTCCTCTGGCTTGGCTGTAGTGTAATTTGCAAAAATAAAATTCATTCTTGTTACGTAGATCGCCATAGTCTTGATTAATTTTTTCAACAGTCTCGTTTAGCGTCAAGGATTTAAGTTCGTCATCCACGGGATCATGGTAAATATAATATTTAAATACAATCACGAGCGTACCGAATATGGTCGTAACTATGCACACGGTAAGTAACATGGCAAAAAAAATGTATTTATTGAATTTTACAACTGAAAATGGATTGTTCCTTCTCATAATATAATCCATAAACTGACAGTTTGACACTGCGCATCTTATTCTAACTGCTTTTTTGTTATGCAGTTTACATATATTGCGATATTTTTTAATCAGAAACTTGTCTTCAGAGACACAATTTTTTCGGTCGGCACGCCGATTACGTTCTTAATATAGTCGTACTTTTGTTGGCCGCGGAGTATAATATAAACTACTCGCTGACTCAAATCTATTGGCATAGTATCTATTACATCCACGCTAATGGTCGGACAGTCGCGTTTGTCATTGGACCAATATAAACCACTTATATTGTTTGTCAGATATTTGTTTCTCCATTGGCTGTGTTGATCCAAGCACCGAAATGGTAACGGTACTAAAATAGCGTAGTGACGAATTGGAAATGAATTTTCCATAAAGGAAACTTCCAAGGGGAAACATTTAGTTTCGTACAATCCAAATTGTATGTCCACAATACGCCCGTTGCGCATCTCCTGCAGCGCCGCCCTATCGGTAAGATCTGGCAACACAAGGGTGAACCAGCTGACGAAATGCTCATTATAGCTTCGAATAGCAGCGAAATTATTCGCTCAAATAGAAATTGCATCTTTGTCGATTGCTTCAATACTGAAGCTAAAAATCCGGAGTTAAAGTTCTATTGTTTGCCATCAAAAACTTATGAAATAGAAAGAAAGAAACGATGGATTCAAACCGTTAAGAGAAGGTAAGTTAATGTATGATTATTTAATATATAAATAAGGTACAGAATTATTTCGATCAAATTTTTATTATGTGGATATATAATTGTTTCATAGAACTACAGATGGCAAACTTTGGATGCCCAGTTGAAATACTCGTGTATGCAGTGCTCACTTCATAGGCGGAAAAAATGCACACAGCTGCGACGTGTTTACACCCTCGTTTAGATAGACCAGCTTTACAAGCGCAATTACTGTATGAAATCGAACGATCGTTTTGCAACTGAAAAATATTCATAAATGCTTTCATAGCTAACATTTAATTAATTAATTAATTAATGATTAATTAACAAATTTAATTAATTATTTATATTATTTATATACAGTAGTTTTATTTAACTTACTGTTTGTTTGCAATATTTTTAACAAAATTACCTACAGAAAATGTCTATTAATTTACAAATTTAATAAACTTACTTCAATTGTGATTTCATATGAAGGATTATTTATTTTAGTTTCAGGTAAAACTTTCCCTTTCATGATCCGCGAAGCACCGTTGTCGTCTACAATCTCTCTGACTTCACTAACGTGATTACTTCGGAATAATTTTATTCCTAATATATTAAGGGACATAGACATAGAAAAGGTGGTCTTTTTTCATAAATAACAGTTAATGTAACATTAAAATTTTATTTAGCATTCTCCGTATGAAATATATTGCGTTTTATACGTTAGCAAAATTTACTTATCAATAACCTCGTTCTCATTCAACGCGTATATTCTTACAAATAGAATACCTTTGGAGATAGATTTTGGACGAAACAAATTGGTCTTAACATTTTGAAAGCCGCAATAAATTATAAGGGAGGTCATTTTGTTGAATAGGAATAATAAACTTTTCATTTTCTCTATACTTGTGTTTACAAGTCGTATTTTGGCACCGGCTGACCACCTTCGTTATGCCTTCTGTGGACCGATAGACGGCGCGTCGATCAACCACGGGAGATACGCAACAGGCGTATAGCGTAGTTGTTACTTTTCATCGGTTGGCCCAATATACTTTCCGTAGTTGCGCCATCGCGGGTATCACTTCCATAACCGGTACTCCAATTGGGTTCTAAATCTGTAACAAACGTGATTTAATTATAACGCGATAGCGTGAATATTCAATACGCGCGCGTAACGTTGTTACCTGACATATATTCGACGGCCATTGACGGCTCGTAATCTGGAGATCGGGGTCCTGCATCGTCGAACGTTTGCGCCATAGCTTTGTAATTTTCAGCGATGGATTACGTTGCTTACGAATGCCGAGAGACAATTACGCCGATTTGATATCTGTCTGGATCGTCGAAATAGAATAATTCCCCCCTTATGTACCGCTCTCTCTAGATGCCCTCGGGCTCTACAACTGCGGCGGAATTTTTTTCATTGATATGGCGATATATGTAAATTGAAGTGTACAAAAATTTTCCGCCGCAAGTAACATACAGCAAAAAACTAACTATTTCAAATGCGAGATGTATAGAATTCGTAGTCCCCGTTGATATCTCGTCAGCAACGTCACGTATTTTTCCCGCCCCTTTACCCATCATATCGGCAACAGTCTCGGACCAATCGGGTTCTCGGCAAATATATTCAACATTAATATTTATACTTTCCAGATCGTTACTTTACTGTCGCAATGTACGCATTATTTTTTTTTCAGGATTATCTTCGGCACATATATTTTTACGTTTCATAATGCTCGGCATATCGTCGAATTCAGTTCAGAAAACCTCATCCGTATTGGGATTGGTTGAATAGGTGATGCAAGGGCTGCCAAGAACTTTACAATTTTTTAATTTACCGTTCAAATTCGCGACGCGGAAACATCCCGTAATTTTTCTTCGATAATTATCAATTAGTACGAATCCCGCTATCCCACAAACTACCATCGTCGTGCCAAAGCCGATAATTTTCGTTTTATTATTTAATTTTGTTTTCTTCACGTAATTGAAAACTTTGGATGTTCTGCTTTCCGTAATAATAATTTGTTCCACATTTTTCGCACTAGTCGCTTCATTCAACAGCCCAATTTTCCAGCTTTGACCTTTTCGAAAAGTTTACCCATGTTATTTAATTTGAACGCTGGCAAATGTTTAACTTCCGTCGATAAAATACCAACGCTCATAGCATCTAGTGTAACTTTGGGTTCGATTTTAGAAAAGATATATTTAAAATTGCCTATTTTAACGTGTTCCATTATGTTTTTCACGGAAACACCACCAATATGAATAATTTTTTTCATATTCTTCGTTATTTTAATTGAATATTTATTTACATTTGAAAATATATTTCGCAAAACTCCCGAGCTCTTGATCGATATGGTAAGCACCCGCGAAATATCTCGCAGTACAATTTTTTCGGTTGCTTTAAACACCTTTCCGAATTTACTCAGCGCGGGAAGAAAAACCATGTTGCACAGCGATATCTTATGTTTGGGCCAGAACTCTTACAAATCGAACAGCATCTCACAGGAGTACGTGTGGTTCAAGTGGTGTCCCCAAAATCGGGGATTCATCGCCGTTTTGTGATGCAGAGTTCGCGAAAGTGATATAAGAAATTAAAAAAATATAATGTACGGAGACGCGTATACTGGATTATTGGTGAATCCGATTGGTGGGGAGTTGAATGATCGCCGCATTAATAATGCCGACAATGCTGAATGTTTTATGAATACATTTATGCACGAACTTAATCGTGTACACGAAGGAAATGATGATTCATCGGCCGATCCAAACGTCGCTATTGACGCGTCACTGCATAAACAATTTGTAAATAGCATCAATTCTTTTCTAATGGAACATACCAATTATAAAACATTGGAAGTTAGTCCGGGCAGAATCAAATTTAGCAACAAATTACACGTTAAAACCATTTTAATTTGTTTCAAGAAATAAACGCCCTAAGTTCGGATGCATCGAGATGTATTGAAAAAATCTAACGCGAAATTTTACTTTCATCGCCAGCCGTTATCGAAGATTGAAATAAAATTCTATTGTTAAATGCCTTAACTCCTATCCGCGAATTAGCCTCGAAGTTATTAGCTATAGAATATTCGGAAATTGCCAACTTGCGCAGTGAGCACGGATCCTTTTTAGCGGAAAACAATATTTTGATATCTTATTGTTTTCTACTCATGTGGATACACGGAACAATAGACTTTTCTAATCAAAATAATAAAAATATATTTATTAAAAATTTAAAGTATACGCCACCACTGTATTCGCCTTTTACAAAATGCATTAAATACAATTCTATTCGAGCATATCGCGTTAGAGTCGTACAGCGATATTTACAAATAAATTTACCGATATTTATATTCTGTGGAAAATGGAACCACTACCGAAATGGCACATGTTTACCGTTTTCCAAATGTAAAATATTGAAATAGTGTATTCTCATCTAGAACTCCAAATATATTATCCGATGGTAAATTAGTTTCTATGGCCAAACATTGCTATACAAAGATGAATAAGCAGACATTATTTTTTTGGAAGTTAAAAATCGGCAAATGACCTTTTACCGAAATATATTCTGTAAATGAATATAAAAAACAAAACGAAACATCATAGCTCGCGCAATCCCGTATCGTAATAAAAAATAAAAAAATTTTGCCAATAAATGTATCTTGCAACGCGGCGACGACACCGCAACGTATTGTTTTATTCGATCAAGCTCACGCGACCAAAAACTATATTTTTCTGCATTCGAAAGCAAAACCCGATCGCGCAATGAATTGTGAACGAGTGTTTTCAATCCGATAATGCGGATATATACAGTTTCCGTATTTGTTCAAAGGACATGTCATTTTTATCTTCCAACGGCAGAAAGTCGACAAAGGATTTTTTTATATTCGCCAACGGCTGTATCGGGGATATGTATAAATATTTGACGGTTTCAAGGGTTGCAACCTATCCAGTTCCTCGTTAACATTTTCCAACATTTCAGTCACGTCGCCACGATGTTTTTCAAGTAGTGGCCGCATTATTAGTTGTACTTTTATGCCGCTGTAACGTTCATTGAATAAATTAAGTTGCGACATCCATTCGTAAAATTGTACATTTTTGTCATTACGACCTTTCCTTTTAAAATGACTGTGCCGTTTTGTTGAGATGAAATTTTTTATTTCCCCAATTAAATTTCCATCAGACTGCGAAATAATATCATTGCACCTCCGCACACAAGATTCATTCGTAACATTTAGCGTATTGTAACCGAATAATATTTCGCCGGGAGAAAAGTCATCGCGCCACATGGGCGATGTTATATTTTTTGTAGATGTTTTTGAATATTTCGACCTGGCCATTATTGAGTGGGAGTTGACGCGCCAATTCAATAAAATCTACCACGGACAAACTCATGGCTATTTATGTTATTGCCGAATAAGTGAGATTGTTCCACGTTTTTTAATATAAATCGGATAATCCAGACGCTTTGACCTGGAACGGGATCGTCGCCTTTTCCTTATCGCCGAACGCTTTCGTTTAACTCTTGGTGAACGCGAACGCGATCTTCGTCTGCGGTGTTGCGATGCGGAACCGCAACGACGCGGCATCGCTTACAAACTACGCCAACACAGCAAATTATAAATAAATTGAAAACTTTGTATAAATGTAACTGGCTACTTCGGTCGGATGATAAATTTGTATTGCTATAAAAGTAAAGATAGGCACGCAATATTGGACTAGTTTTACCAGTGAACAAATCGTATTTAATACCTTATGCAAGTATAGTTCTACCAAATTTTTTTAACTTTGCAATATGTTTGCAATGAACATATTTGCAGTCGACTTGTATTTGATTAACAGCAAATTCGTCGATGATTGTTTCGAAACTAATCAAGAGAGTAGTTTTTGGTTTTCGATGTCTTGCACGGGTATGAGTAATGCGTGTTGCCACGGCAATAGCGCATTTTTTATATTGATATCCGAATATTTATCGTCCATCAGCGCCCCTTATTCCATACAAATTTTTTTCAGATGAGTAAAATTTGTTGGCCTAGTCAAAATCACAAAGCATTCTTCGAGCGTGCATCCCGAATTGGCATAGATGTCGGTACTTAAGGTTAGACCTTCGCGCCGTATTAGCGATGGCTAATTGGAGTGGAAAACCAATTAGCAGTTTGTCCGATTCCGAACATGAATAATCGGTCGCTGAACTATCGTGTGACTTTTTATAATAATCAAAAGTAACGGCTCGACTGCAGTATATCATGAGTAATGACTTTTGAAACGCAATCCTTCCCGTACTAGGATCCGCTTGTTCCGGAAGAATTGATAAAAAATAAAACATCGCCCTGTTTCAACAGTTGCGTGGTCGTAAGCATTTTATACGGCATTCTTATGATTAACGGAAGCAACGGCGGACATTTTCAAAATGTCCCTCGATCATTGGGCCCTTTGCAGAATCGAGAAAACGTATTGGTGAAAATTTCGCTCGAATTTCATAAAATTTAGGATTTTGACATAATGTGCTTCCATATTTGTAAACGAAAACATGGTAGATTTCCAAAAATATCGCATATTATACTTGTCGCACCATGCCGCAATATCACTCCCATTGCGTATGTATAAGTCGCCATTACCGGTCAATTTTGCATCAGGCACTGGCAAATAACCGTACGCTTTTGCCGGATATCGATAGTCAAAAACAATTGGCATTTTGGTCGAATTCATACTAAAGAACTTGCGCAATGTCAAGTACCAGTCGGCGTCTTTGTCGTAAAGTTTAGATAAAAAATAGGGTAGAAAAATATACTACTTTGTCGGAGATGGTTTTGATCAATTTGGAGTTTACGTGGATGTTTCTAGAATCCGATGCCGTCGATCGAATTATTCTCGTCAGCCGGTTCACCCGCATTTATTTCGTTTGTACGATCTTCGGCATTATTTAAGCGTACATGCTTCTTCAAATTTTTTGACACAAATAACGGTTGGATTTGCTTAGTATCCGCACAATAAAAACACTAATTTGGTATTATTTTCCTTTGCAAAATTGTACAATACTCTCTTCAACTAATAAATCATGTTCGCATTAATCATAGAATACTCGTCCAACCAAATCAAAATTTTTTGCATCGAACGTAGAATTTTAGCTTATTTGGCTGCGGAACTCTTTAATAAAAATTATAAATATCCCTTCCTTCATTCAGCAAGTTCAATCCCTCAGCGTCGAAATAATAGTCATTCAATTTCTTCAAATCTTTCAATTTCCAACCGTTTAAGGCGTTGGAGAATTTTATATACCCGTACAAATTTTGTCTTGTCGCGCGCATAATGAATTTGGCCAAAGTATAAATTTTGATGCTTGAAACATTGAGGTTTTCTTTGACGCTTTGACATAAATGCTGTGACGTAATGTAAATGAATTGTAAAGAAGTGTCTCTGTGAAACTGCGATAGGCAAACAGTTTTACCAGTTCCCGCTGAGACGTCTACGAGTAAAGTCAGCATTGGATCACCGCTCTCGCCATTATAAAATGCCTCAATTTCGTTGACAACTTCCAATTGTTCTTGGCCGTATACAAATTCAGGTAATGGTCGTTTTATATATCGATTAGTTGATGATTCCCGCGAAGACGAGCTTTGTCGTTCTTTTGTTGGAATTAACGTGATGATAAAGTCTTGCGAGTTGATATCACTCCCTGTCACAGGCACGCACATTTTCGGTAAACAAAATAAAAAATGTCTCGTTTGCAGATATTCGATGCAGTTCATGTTCCAATTGCGATTGGATATTCCCGAACAGTAACGAAAGTTAAAGCGGTGGTTTGTTTTAGAACAGCCGTATCGTCCATTGACCAAGCCTTGTGAGAGCTAAGTAAACGCGTCGGCCATCTCTGAAATGAAAATAAAAAAATGAAGCTGTCATGGGACAGCTGGTAGATGTGAAACATCCAACATCTTGAGAATACAGTGTGGGGTATGTGGCGTGGAAAATTAAAAAGAAAAAAAAACGCGAGGAGACATCTCTACGTAAGGTAAACGGCCCAGTTACTGACACTGCCGTAGTTTCTGACACCGACGGCACATTTATATTTGTAATAAATAAAGTTTTCGTCATATATCAGAGACGTTACCGGCAAATTAAAGAGCGATCGATCACATTATCGATTAGATACGTAGTAGTTTATCTGTATATTAGTTTTTATCTTAAATTCCCGATTTCAACAACTACGTCACATAATTGAGTTTGTGTTTTAGCATGAGCGCTTCAACAGTGCCAGGAACCCCGGCAATAGACGAGCATTATTAAATAAATAATTTAATTATTAGATCTAAGTGATTTAACTAAAACTATGCGTAATCTTATTCACAAAGCTTTAATGCACGCATTAAAATAGTTTGTTTTGAGTTTAACAATATATCGCGTTCGTAAACAATAAAAAACAAAGGTCGCTGCCCGAAAGATGTCAGTTACTGGGCCGTTTACCTTATAAGGAAAGTATATATGTATGTATTCTCCTTATACTCCCTGCAGAGAGGGATAGCATAACGGCTTCACTTTTTCGCAACTCCTTTTTTTACCGGGCGCACTATATATAAAAACCGATTTTTAAGAAGTTATTAAACTGCAAAAAGAGAAATTCCAAAATCCACTAACCTTTGGGATGAAACAGATGGTCGTGAAATGTATGGTGGTTCGTCAAACCGATGTGACTTTTCACTTTCACCATCACTCATATTTTGAATATTTTCTGTCGGAAAAATTCCGACAGAAATAGAACAATTTATAGACTTATACACAGGAATATATATAAGTTACACACGATATAGAAAATGTATCTTGAAGAGTATAAGGTAAGCACGTGTTAAAGCGTCGTTCCGGGATTAATACGCACATCGGGATGCGTTGTTACTGGCTATGGCTGCCATCAGCATGCGCAGAGCCCATGCTGATGAATCAACCCGTGCGCAGAGTTGGGTAGAGGGGAGCGTCACTTTGAGTGGGGGAAAAGTTGCCACGACGCGGCATCGAGTTCCCTACTGACCGATTTACTCTCTAACGCGCCTAAAGATGTTTCACATAAAAAAAATATTTGTCGATGATGGATGATTTTGAATTTCGATCATTTCTAAAATCGTATAACGTAAAAATATATCTGGTCAAAGCATTGTATCGAAACTACACGAAAAAGTATTATTGTACGCAGGTTAATTACATTTTATATCGCGGTAATCAGCGACGCGTTGATATCGATATAGTACAATTGTTTTATAATCTGTATACGAAAATATATCACGGGCGAGTTTAATTTCTCTCGTTCTCTTTGAGCACCAACTCTCTACCGACAACGCCCAGAGCATCACTGAACCCGTAATTTGTCCGTTACATATGGAAGGTGGTGCGCGTTTTTTTTTATGCGGCACATTGCGTGGGTTTGGGCATGTGCATAGATATAAATTGCATATAACATGATAACTATATAATAATCATCAGTATAAATGTATTTGAAAAATTTGTATTCAATCGAACAAAATTAAGGCATAACATGAATGACATTACTAATAATGCAAAACCCAATGTAATAAAAACCGATTTAATATTTTCACATTTGGGGTATAATATTTTTGTAAACAATGTCGGTGGATCAGTGGCGCGTTTCATAACCAAAGTGTTTTTTTTTCTCTGTTCCAATAATCGTCAAATATCCAGCTTAATATAAGCGCGAAACCAAGATGGGCGGTGTGTAGCGAGTGATTTATTTAATGATGGAAACTTCATTGAGGAAGAATTTTTTGTTATTTTTTCACAGATATGTCATAATTGTCAAGGCGATGCCGGTTGCGGATCTAAACCAATAAAGTCATTCTTTAATAGAAAAACAGGTGAGCTGTGTAAAAGTATGTCCAAATATAGACAGGTAAAATCTCAGTTTGATTTAAAACCAAATATCGATACATATCGCCAAATGACCAAGGTTTGGAACGGTCTTAGAGTGAAATTATTTATGTTTATCGGTACGTTCTTTACCGACCTAAACGACAGATTTTTGATAAAACATTATCAAGCTTTTTGTACGTTACAGGAACGCGTTTTACAGCAATATCGTGATGAATTTACGCAACAATCTCCCGAAGAGGAATGTAAAAAAAATATTCTTGATAAAATGAAATAAGTAAGGTGTTGTTATGGGTATTTCTGGTTCACATAATGCGTCTCCGCAAACAACTAATTTGAGAAACGGAATTAGATCAAACTTGCCGAGCGGTAAATTCACAATACCGCCCAACTCAAAATATCGCGCGGAATTTGACAAGCATTACATTCTCATCATTCAAAATATCGATTTAGAGAATTTCACGAATTCAATATTGGTACTTCACTTATTGCCCCTAAAAAATACATACTCATTTATCATTAATATAGCAAAGAACAATATCGACGATTCAATCAGACAAAAAATTTCCGACAGAGGTTACAACGTTTATAAAATATTTGAAAAGAATTCCACTAAAGATTTATATTTGGTCACCGATTCTTTTCATTCGAGTTCGGATGCTGAAGTAAAATTGCGCAGATCTAATAAAAAAAACATGCAAAGATAAACATCATCTTGTAATCAGTTCGACGAAGAGTAAAATTTCATCGACATCATACTCGGATTATTTTATATCGTTAAACGATGATGGATCCATCATTGGTGACGTAACCGTAACAAATTTCGACAATTCATGCAGTAAAATTGAACCTAACCAATTGTTCGCCAGTTTAGTTGCTGATGTACGTGAATTTTGCTCCAATAGTTACCGAGCAGCGTTTAATCAGACCCAAATTTTTCAAACAACTAGACGATTTATTTTTGCCTGCTACGTTACCGATGGTAAAAATATCTACAAGCTCATTAATTCCTTGATTCATCTAACCAATGAAAATGAATGTTCGGCCATTATATGCTACAAATTCACAAAAATATACGATTTAAAAAAATACTACATTGCGAGTTTATTTAAAAATACAGTGAACCGAAGAGGAACCATGATAATTAATACGGATTCGAAGATAGCAATATTCGTTAATCAAACAATTCAGTCCCATCAAAATAATACAATTTTATTATTTGGGCGACGAACGGTGCGATTTCTTGCAAAATTTATTATCCAACAACGACCGATTCCATCAGTTCCCATAACCCAAACATATAATATCGCGCCTAACGCAGTAAATATAACTCGCAATAACAATGATTATATCTATATTATTCCATCAATCAAGTATAAAGTTTGGAACGATACAAAATCGAAATTATTCAATAACCAAAATTCCCATATAATATATTGTAATCCGTCGGCACTGAAATTGGAAATGAATGCGAAATTGTTTGAATCGTATTCTTACATGAAACGAGTGATTATATTCTCGTTGTTGCGTAACGTTAAACAAACATACGCATATAAAATAATTGAATCGATTTGCAAATCAAATAATTTTCAAAATTAAAGACCTTGCATCATGATCACAACTGATAATAATATCATAGAAAATAAAATCGATTATTATTATAGCATATTAAGAAAATATAACTTGACTAAAAAGTATAGCGTAAAAATTATAAACGGATTGAAAAAACAATTTTTAATTCTGTGTGATGCCACAATTAATACAAATGTTGACGCCGCAACGAAAAATATTCAATGTGTATGTACAAATAATGCAAATAATGAAATTACAGCCATAGTCACCGACGATATTAAAAGATATACGATAAAAGTCACCGATACGTTTGTGCTCACTACGGAAAAGTACATTCCCAGCGTGGACGAAATAGATGCGTATGATCAAAATGGCTAAAGAATATATTCGGAATTTTCGTATCATCCAGCAATCAGTAGATACGAATTATTTCCCGGATTGCAATCAATTTCGGCTATTTACGAAGATGTTTTCCCGCCCGATGTACAATCGAATTTATCGTTGGCCCAAAACCGACAAAACATAAATGACGTTCACACCATTCACACTGTACGTTGCAATTATAAATCAATGTTTTCGTTGTGCGCGGCTTTGAAAACATTCATTATGGACGTGTTTGATTCGTCGAAGAAATCGGAAGATGATCCGACAGCGTTTCCAGCTATTACGATATTTGTACAGGTGGAAAATGAACCAAAGAGCATGACCAAAATAGATTATTTCGATGTGAAAACAAATATTGCGAAATTTTTAGGAAACGACGACTGGAAAGTTATATACGTTTATGAAACGATCGTAATATCGAATGATATTAAAGACGTTCGCAATGAAACAATCACATTTAACGTACCCCAACAAAATTTAACATTGACAACGACTCTTCCCAAAACTATTACGCCATTTCGCGACTTGACTGAAATTGCTTTTTCGCATTTAGAACTTTATTTACCAACAATCGAATTTGGTTATAGCACTCTAAGCAGTAAAAGCCAAGAAATTACAAGAGGCGCTAATTTATATTCGACGTTACTATCCAAAGACAGCAGCAACGATTTATCCGACGACAATCTGAATAATATCAATGCCCATGTATATTCCCGAAGCACACATTCGCTAACAAAATTAAAATTCGAGCCTGAAATATTTAACAGACACGACATTCATCTGTTTCCCAAATCAAAGTATACCGAATTTTTAACGACTAACGTAACCTTTATCCGGGAATTTTCAATAGCAGATATTACTACAATGCTACGACTGTTGTTATTCAACACCAACGATTATAACCATATAAAAAATCATGTATATATATATATATATATTCTAATATTCCAGAATATAAACTAGATGAGCAAAATTTTTAAATATTACTCGGTACCTCGATTCCGTACAAAAGTTTTAATCATTTTAAAGTGTACAAATACAGCTTGCAGTGTATCAAAGACCGAGAAAATTATGTTGTTTTGGCTTTGACGATCACTGCGGATTATAATTCCATAAAAGTGGATTCGGGCAAATTTATTTTAGATATAAAACAGAATTTTCCTGCGGGCGTAAATGAAACTCGCGCTCAACTGATTAGACGAAAAAATGCAATTGCCATCGAAGTTGTTAATAATGCATTAGCCGATAGGAAATATACCGAAAGATATCTCAGTAGCTCAGCAAACATTATCACATCATTTCGATCACAAACGTTTGATGATATATTCTTGCGGAAAATCGACCTCGACACTCCGAAAAAAATTCCAAATTCGTACATAACGCATCACGCGCGAAGAACCATATATTGCGTGAATAAAAATGTGCGAGTCTTTGATAAAGAATTGTTGAATGTAAAAACTTGATTTGAAACTTCAATGTTTTCCCTTCTAGAAAATTATCCCGTAGCTCAGGTAGCATGCCTGTTAGATCTCATCCAACTACGCGAACATGTACCCAAGGGTAGATCGCATAACGAATATATAATAATGTTTTGGGACCACGAAACAATTCCACCACTATTACAGTACCTGCACTACAGCATTTATTGGCAAAATGATGACGTGGCGCATAGTAACAAAAGGCTAATAGTATTTTCTGGAAGTAAAGTTGACCATGACTTTGCCGATCCCAGTGAAAAAATGTAGCAATATTCGGAATACAACAATACGTATTTCCCTATATTTTACCAATATCCCATTACGTTTAATTCACCAACGTAGTTAAAACATTACATTTACGCGAGTAGAGACAGTGGTTGGGACGCGTCAATGATTCCAACAATTGCAAAAATAAACGACCGTTGCCTACTGGTACATACGCAGTACGAGGCGGATCCCAGTAATACGCTCGTACCGCCGCGCCGCCTCTATTCATCGTTACGGAATTTTACACCAATAACACATATTCGTATAGATTTGGTGCAACGAACCTAGCCAAATCCTGGGCCCTCACTAGTTATGCCGAAGACATTTGCTCAATTAATACTACTATAGTTATACTCAAGAACCGAGAAAAAGTAAAGCGTGACAAAAGATATTAGATCCCGGAAGAATATATTATCGACGCAAATAAACGAATTTTCGGCACGGTCATTTCCGCCGAGTAATGATTGCAAACGTCGACCATTCATTTATTTATTCGCCGAAAAAAGTATCTATTTTTTCCCCTCCACGTGCCCCGATGTTGGTTTCGAATTTTAAAAACTCAATGTGACCAGTTAATTAGACTCCGGATATCACAGTGTCATACCGACCCCCTGATTTATCACTGCTCGCAAGTGTCGTTTATATTTTTTTTTCCACGTAATCGTTATCGTTTTAGCGGTAGTAACACGCGCTTCGATCTTGCTCTTAAAGTTGCGAACGGGACCGTGCGTTTCAATGTCACTGGGGATAAACTTATCTCGCTATTTCTCGGAAAGTTCTGCTCAACGTTCTCCTTTGTCTCCAATTAATTGCAACGATTAAGCAAGCCTGTCTCCTATCACATCCGCCTCGTGTTATGTGCGTATATTTGGGCATATCTGCATACAACATTTTTTCCACGAAATGGCAATCGTTTTATCGTCGGACAAAAATTTGAATCCGATCGTTCGTATCTATGATTTCGGACTTTACAGACCGCTATAAAATTAGTTTTCATTTATCTCTGTATATTGTTGAAAAATCGTCGACAGCCTCGAGTTGAATTTATCGACGAAAATTGTCAAAAATTTGAATCCGATCGTTCGTTCCAATGATATCGGATTTTGCAGGCCGTTATAAAATTAGTTTACAATTATCTCCGTATATTATGGAAAATTATGATAAATTTGTGCCCGGGTCTCTGGAGAGATACATGCTGTATCTCTTCTCTTGAATGAATTCGAAGCAATTAGCTCGAATGTATGTAAAAAATGAGAAATGTATGCAAATTGTATTTTATGCCCAAAACATTGCCGTTCATTTATCAAATAAGTCAAATAATGTCAATGCGAGACTCATAAAGGTGGATTGGCATCTCGTATCAATACGAGATAATATTGATTGAAAATCAGTTCCTAGTTGCACGTAATTTATAGATTCCCGTTTATCAGTGCAATTGAAATAGTACATTGGGAAATTTGATTTCAATTCTCTGTGCTCTATGGTTACTTTTTGCAATTGAACATTTTTTAACGAGTGTATAATTTCGTGTTTCTTGCATATCGCACCGTTATTAATCAAAAGTCTTATTGATTTTACAAAATTTTCACGATCTATGGTGGTCGTAGATTCGAATATTTGACGTATAATTTTTTTCTCGCGTTGCAATGTTACGATACTTCTAGGGGCTGTGATAATTTTGCCACCTTGCACCGACTAGTACAAACTAGTCGTTGGGAGCGTGTCTTTAACGATGCAGGTCAACCATGCTTTAGTCATATTATTAAGATAAAAGTATTCAAAATTTGAACATGTTATTTGTTGCGCTCTACGTTTAATTGTATCAAGCGATGTATGGAGTTGAGTCTTGTCAAAATATGCATACAAAAGATCGAGTTCTCCATCCTCCAATATCACGCAAATGTTGCTATATTTTTGTGACGATTGCGGTAACAATCTATGCGACGCTGTGTTGACCAGTAGGGCATTAGGTGGGTAATAACTTATAAATGCAAATTGCGAGCCATCGGCCGGAAGACATTTAAATTTTATTAAATTCTTAATAATTTCTCTGTACTGCAAAGTGTTTTTGGATATGGTTAGAAATTATACGAATATAGTTCTCGATGGTTGGGGTGGCGCCGTCGTGATTGTATTTTTACTTGAAGATTCAAAAATTTCATTAACTTTAATAATATTTAATATCGATTCATCGATAGTCATTGCCAGTGGAGATGGATTAATAATTAAGGTTGTTTCCTCTTTCCTTTCGTTGTCGATATTCTGTCGTTCGTTGCGCACTGCTTTTAGGCACCTGTTTTGACACAATGTTGCTCACGCTGATTGTACTCGAGGCAGAATTATTTGATTCAACCATCTGTTGATTAACAGGATTTACTCCTTTTTTATTCCCTCATGTATTGGGCTGCATTTTTAGGAGTCTTCGCTGGCCTCCGTCCTCGTTTTGGCACAGATGAGTCCTCCACATGCAGTGTATCCTTTTCACGCCCCCGTTTGCCACCCGTTCCACTTTCTGCGTTACGATTTTTCTTTTTCTTTTCACTTTCCATATTTATCACTTCTGTTTCTCACTGCAACACTGGAGCACGTGTCAGATGCGCATTAACTGCCGTCACCCCTCAGTCGCCCGTGGACGCGTCTCCAACAGGCGAGAAACCGAAGGGCAACGAACAGTTACGGAGCTCTCCGAGCAGTTGCGTGCAGCCAAGCCGTGGTAAACGGAACGATACTTCTCCTCACCGCTCAGTCTCCCCCACTACTCTCCCGTCGCTACCCCTTTTTTTTACGCTCCGTCACATTGTACGTGCAGCCAAGGCGTGGCAAACGGAACGATACTTCTCCTCACCGCTCGGTCTCCCCCACTACTCTCCCGTCGCTTCCCCTTTTTTCTTACGCTCCGTCACATTGTAATTCTCATTTACCCCCGACGGCAGCTACCGAGCCATAAGAAGTTTCACTTCAAAAACTGCCGGACAGACACCGACTCGCTTTCGTCTTTGTCGCGATATTCGCCGTGAGCTTTGCCATCGCTTGTTCTCTCTCTAGCCTTCGTCAAGCAGGGCTTGACCCCTCTCCACGCGCGCCCGTCGAGTCGACACGAGAGGTGCCGGCTCTAGTAGGAGAGGCCGGCGTAACCGAGTAACCCGAACGACAACGAGTGACCCCGGAAACGCACGAGTATGCGCAGGACTAGACCAAAAGGTCAAGAGTGGGGACCATCCACCCACGGAGAGCAAGGATCGCACATCGGAAATCAATTACCGTTCGGACTGCTACCTCGCGTGACGCGTTTTTACCAGTGCTCTCTCGAGTGTCGCCATCGATCTCAACGCTACCTTCGTACATCTCCGTTGATTCTCCATCATCATTCACCTACGGCATCGATCATCCACCGCCATCTTGCGATCTTCCGTACGAGACCCTTGCGTTGCGGCAGAGAATCTTCGGTGAGGTACTTCCTCCTTTTTCTTTGTACGGTTAGTAACTTCGTCTTTCTCAATTTAGCCGTGCGGCTGTTAGTTTTGGTAATCTCGTTAATTTTGGTATTTTGTTGGTTATTTGGATTTAGTCCCGTTCGAGTTTGTTAGTGGGAAACGAGCCGGTCCTCGGACTGCGTGACGAAGTTACTGGCCCATTATCGCCACTTGTTATATTTCTCGCCTTTTTTAATTCTGTTACTTTCTTTATTCGCGATCGAAGTCGCATTTCGGGATTTGTTTTATTAAGTGAATTTGTGTTATTGTGTTCGAGTTTATTGCCAATCCATTCTCTATTCCGGTTTTCGCGTTCCTTTCGTTATTAAATTCAGGTCCGGGTGTTATCACTTACCGCACTGCTACCTTTTGCTTATCTTTGCCCATATCTTCGAACACTTGTGGGATATTTGCTTTTGGTTATTATTCGCTATTTCCTTGCCCTGTTACCCGCGAGATTTTGAATCTTGGCTATCTTTACCATTGCCAGTGGCAATCTTCGACTTCGATTATCCCTGTATGAGTGGCGGGAGGAATCTACGGATTTGCTCAACGTCGTCGCCGTTACCTCTTTGGCTACCGTAAAATCCGGCTAACTTTACCCTTACGAGAGGCTATCTCGAAATTCCGGCTAACTTTCCTTTTACGAGAGGCTATCTGAGATTCCCGCTATCTTCACCATTACCCCTGGTCAACGTCGTTCCCTTGTGCGTAAGATGGTGACCCGTGACTTTCCTCGGTATTAACTACAGGTTAATTTTGTCCGTATTGTTTTTTGGCTACGTTACGCGTTATTTTGCTTCTGCTGGACGTTTGTTAAATTCCGTCGAATCCTCCCTGAGGCGAATCCTCAGGTTATAATATCTTGTTTTAATATTACGGTAATTTTAGACATTCTAGTAATTTATTTCGATTATTTCCTTCGTTTTGTTAAATATTGTATTGAAATTTGTTGCGTTTGTTGCGGTCGTTAATTACGTGACTGCTGGCGTAAATTGGCGTTAGGTTATCAATGTTGTTAATTTTAAGCTTGGTTCTCTTCGATATTATCGCAGAACGCTGATCCGATTATTTTGTACAAATCTTCCGAGTGCGTAGTAACCGTTCATTTTCGTTACCGTTGGCAGTGTTGTCACGCTATCTAATTACACTTTTTTGTACAACCGCCGATCTCTTTGTACAGCCACCGCCGCATACCGTGCGGGTGGTTTCCGGTAGCAAATAAATCATTTGCACAGTTTCGCGAGTCATCGAATTTTGCTTATTCGCCCAAAAATCCCGCCCCTCTACCATTTTCGGAATCATAATCTCAGTAGCCGAAGTCTTTTTGCCAAACATCTTCAAATGTGTTCATTGGGTAGTAATCGGCGAGAGGGGAAAAATAAAATAAACCGTTCTCTTCACGGGAGCGGTGGTGGCGAGCGAATTTCGTTCGTTACCTGGCGCCTATCCCTCGTCCGTTTGGTGGGTACTTCCGACATTTTGGGAGAGTTGGTTACCTCTCCAACGTATTGTTCATTTTTTTGGGTTTTGTTATCGGTCATCAACCACGTTCGACGCCCACGTGACGGGGAGTAAATAATCCGTTACAGCATATAATATCTGTTTCTCCTTTAAGCGTGTATCCAACATATATATTAAATATAAAATCCAATTATTGATTGTTCGAAATACATTGTCTGGTAACTTATATGATTTCAGTGATATTTATTTTTTTATACCATACATGTCCATGTTCGCGCAGATCCAATGTACGACCGATCACAGATGTATGCTCCTTAGAATAGAAAATATTGCTTCGGTGTAGTAAATCTATAGTACCGTTGGTTAGGTGATTGCTCTGTAAAAAGAATAATTCCATTACACACCAATGATTCAAATTTTGATATTTCCCACGTCTCATTTTCTTTGGGTTTAGAGGACAATAAAAGTGTGTCCCTGTTAGTGCGTAAAAGTAAAAATCTTCTCGAATCAAATCGTAATAAATTTGCTCAAATTCATTATTTGTACAAGAGAATGTAAATTTATTGATCGGATCACTTGTTATTTTAGCCTGATTAGTCTGATAAATTTTTTGTAGAAATTTTTTTAAATTTCGAACATTTATTTGTCGTATTTTCTCATTAGTTCCCGAACCGGGTGCTGGTGTAAATGTAATTATTTTGTCCATGACTTGGTTTTGCATTATTTCGTATGACGAAAATAAATGGTAGGGGGTAAATTCTGCCGGTATTTTTTCACATACGGGTAATATTTTTTATGGACCATTACGTAACGCGGACATAGTACGGAATCTATCGTTTTTATGACTTTCGAATTAAGTTCTGTGATGAAGGAAATCGTTCTTTCGTCCGAGTCTCCTCTCCCCCCGGATCCACCGCCAATGTTATAGGGTTTTTTGGTTCCGCCTTCAACTACTTCGTCGTATGCGATAAGAAATTGTGTCTCCGCATCACGCACAACATTGGTGAAGATGAGCCGCTTCATTTCCCCCATCCCATACGATGATGACAACCTTACTCTATATGCTACGAATTGTCACCACCCCTAAGCTCATTAGTATTTTAAATTTTGTACGCTCACAATGTGTCGGTCAAGCAATGAAGTGCTCTTTGCATCGGCGGTGTGTCAGTGATTGAAGGGATCTTAATATTTCCAAGGTACCTATAAACGGCCATCCAATTACTAGTGTTGTTCTTTTTCTCCCATTTTACCACGCATTTGTTCAGCAGCGCTTCACTTTTTTCGAAATTACGAAAATGGCTCGATGACTGGTTTGCCTAAAAGGAGCAATAGCTTTTTTGGCGTGGCATCCACGAATTGTCAGAAAGCTGGGAAAAATGTATAGCGAGCAATGAGCAATACTTTAAATAAAATTTTTTGTTTCATTTTCATACAATAAACGTGGATTTTCTATACAAACATTCGAAAATAGCCTTTCCGATTCCGAGTGACTCCGATGGCCGTTGTGGTGTTTGGAAAGCTATATGGCATACTGAAATGTTATTGGCAAATAATTTTTCTATAATTAGTGATGTTTTTTTAAGTGAGTGGTAGAGTTTATAGACGTAGAAAAATTGCAAATTTTTTCTTTAATGTGAAAATTGTGAATATTCTTAAATTTTATTTTGTTCCCATGGAAAGAACGTTTTTTTTTTGCGAATAATCAATTTTATTTTGAGACTTTTATATCGGGTGCTGAAATAAAAAAAAATTATGCACATTACCGGTCACAAATTTTTATTTTGAACTCAGCTTAGATTGCTCGATTTGTAAAATTCGTAATTTAATTTTTTAACGTTGCTGTAATTTGCGTTCGAAATGCGGAGTTAATATACGCTCAGACCATATTAGTCGGGGGTGCTGAGAGATTTTTTAAATTTCACGCGCAAGCATTTTATTTCAGATCTAGTATGGATAATCCCGAGGAATACGATATCGAGGCATTGGTAATGTTGCACAGTATAGCTATTATACCATTACCGAACGAAATTGTTGTTATACAAACGCAATGTTTTACTTTAGCTCGAAATGGATTTGTCCAACGCGTCGGCGAATAATCATATCGACGATGACGACCAACGATACGAGGGTCGTTCAACAAGAACTTAGCCTCGCCGCCCGAAAGCGCTGCTATTACAGATCACTGTTACTATCGTGCAGTACATACTTTTAGTAGCCTACTGTGAAAGTTTCATTCAATTCCCTTTATTAGTTCTGTTTTGATAGCCTTTGGAAGCGAGCGTGTCAGCCAGTTTTACAAAAATGGAAAAAGAGCAGTACCGTTCGGTGATTCGATTCTTGTTTTTGGAAGGGAAAACGCGCAGCGAAATCAAAGACGGCTTGGATGCTGTCTACGGTGACTCTTCTCCATCGATGGCGACCGTGAAGAATTGGTTTAACGAGTTCGCTCGTGGCCGCACATCGGTTTTTGATGAACCACGCCCAGGTGCCCCGAAAACGGCTTCTATGGAGGAAAACCTAAAAAAGATCCACGATCTCATGTTAACAGACCGCAGATTAAAGGTTCGCGAGATAGCTGAGACTGTAGGCATCGCAGAAGGAACGGTGCATAATATTCTACACGAAGAACTGGGCTTGAGGAAGCTGTCAGCGCGATGGGTGCCGCGTTTGCTTACGCCGGACAACAAGCGCAACCGTGAGACCACTTCAGAGCAATGTTTGAAGCTGTTTAAGCGCAATCCGGCGGAGCTCTTGCGTCGTTTCGTGACCGTCGACGAAACATGGGTTCAATGGTACACACCAGAGACCAAGGAACAGTCAAAACAGTGGACTTTACCTGGCGAACGTGCTCCGAAGAAGGCGAAGACTCTTGTTTCGGCCGGTAAGGTGATGGCCACCGTTTTCTGGGACTCACAAGATGTGATCCACATCGATTACCTCCAGAAGGGTAAAACTATCACGGGCTATACTATGCCGACCTATTGGGCCGATTCGACGCCGAATTGAAGAAAAAACGGCCCTATTTGGCGAAAAAAAAAGTGCTGTTCCACCACGATAAGGCGCCGGCTCACACTTCCGCTGTCGCCATGGCCAAATTGGTTGAACTGCGCTACGAATTGCTGCCCCATCCACCTTATTCACCAGATTTGGCCTCTTGTGACTTTTATTTGTTTCCAAACCTAAAAAAGTCACTCGCTGGGAATAGATTTGGGTCGAATGAGGAGGTCATCGCCGCCACGGAGGACTATTTGCCGACCTCAACAAAAATTATTTTTTGGACGGGTTAAAAAAGTTGGAGCATCGCTGGGCCAAGTGTATAGACTTTAAAGGAGACTATGTTGAAAAATAAATCGCCACTTCTCAAAAATTTTCGTTTTTCTTTTGTAGGCTAAGTACTTGTTGATCGACCCTCGTATATCGGTGATCCACAAAACTCTACGAGCTCGTCGCGGTCTTCGAGCGAACTAACGTATCATATGCTGGAATCTGTAAGGCGAGAGAGTTGGATTAATGAAAATGTGGATCAAAATCCTACGGTCGAAAATGCCAAGTGCTGCGGGCACTTGGCATTTTCGACCGTAGGATTTGACACGGACATTCTTAGAAAAGTATTGGGCAATTCACCCCCGAACAGTCACTTGGAGAATGAAATTTTCGAACTATCCGACTTTATCCAGATAAAACCAAATACAGTTTCATATGCTAAACCAGTTCTTGGTGCTAAATCAACGGAGCACCCGGGAAATCATTCGGAGCATTATAATTGTATTGCGAATTATATAACGAAACTGAATTTCTCTAGTTACGTCGGAGGTGCCGAATATTTTAATACGTCTATAGTTAGTTTGAATTTTTTATTCGGGTAATCAAAGAAAATTGGTCGATACCAACGGTCATTGTTTTAAAGTACCCTTCGGTACATCAGCTAACGTGTAAAAATTGATACGCTTTACCCATTGTGCATTTCATTGCGGTTTTGGGGTTTGATGCGCAAGTTCATGGCAAATATACCGCGGATATATTGAACATTACCTTCAACGTAAGTGTTACCGTCAACAAATATATCGCAATGGGTGAAACTATCGGACAATGTGGTCACAGTTCGAAATTTCTTCCCGTCAACGAAGAAATGCATTTGAAACGATCGTATTTATTGGTCAAAATGAGTAACTCGTATACACATTTTGACCAATAAATACGATCGTTTCACAATGCATTTCTTCGTTGACGGGAAGAAATTGCGAACTGTGACCACATTGGCCGATAACAAAAATGTCGTTATTTTGTTGAAAAAATGCGAAAAAATTTATTTTACTAGAAACCCGGCGCAATTTGTACAAATTACTTTCCACACGAATGATTGCGCATTCAATAATAGTCAACCAACGAACGAACTTTTGTGTTGTCGCCACCGCACGCATTGCAGTATATACGCTATGTTTCCGTTCAGACTCAGTTATGATTCGCTCATTAATGACATTATGTACGGACAAAAAAATCCCATAAAGATTCCAGTTTTTATACTCAGCACGAGTGTTATTATGCGTCACACATGGTTAATTTTTCTGAATCACCTTTCAAATCATTGTACGATAACATTAGGTAACCAAAACACCACCCATAGCTCTTTGAATTACTTTAATGGTATCTGCGACTTGACTAGAAAATTTTTTATCTGCGCGGCAAAATAATTTACAGTCGATTAAAATTTAGTTCGTATATACCAAGTCAGTATTTTCAATTTTTTTTTGTTATGCTCGCCAAAATGATGTTATAAAGTTGACCCCAAAAAATGTACCAAACATTGTAAATTGCACAATTTGGTAAATAAAGTTTTTGATTACGTGATAGTACAAACATTAAAACGTCCTGTATTTTTATTTTATACTCGGCACAAAACGCAAATTTGCTTTTCTGCGAATAGTATCCAAATAAGGTTGTTTGTAATTGCTGTTATCAAAACATGACCGATATGTATAATTTTTTAAACAAATATAGCTTTTATTAATACATATATACCAAAAGGAATATTTATAAGCTGCGCAGAGTTCGCGAAGTATACCCAATTTTTTCATTTTTTGCGACAAAAATACCTTTAACCTCTGTAGAGTTTATTCGTCATGCACTATATATATATATATATATATATATTGTTACGTCCCGATATGTCGAGATGGAGAGAGAGCGTAACTAGTCCCGGTTGAATATGGGGTTGCCTCTTATTTAGACCGGAATGTGCCGGTCAGGGATCGAGGCACAGCGAGGGCGATCGTTGTTACAAATTATTATGAAAATTATTAAAAGAAGCAAGCATGAGCGTTCGGGCGTAACGGGTGTTTGAATAAAACACGATGCACATTTTAACGAACAGCAAATAATATTTTTATTCACTTGGATTTGGTCGTAACTATTGATTTGGTTATGATTTTCCACAGTTTCACAATTTTGATTCTCCGGTTTGACGTTTTTATTTGATGTTAACAATTTTGTTTTGCAGTTTACAATATTTTTCGGTTCTCTTTTTCTATTTCACAGTTTCAAAATTTTGATTTCGCAATTTTACACTTTTCGGTTTGTCAGTTCGGATTTACAATTTACATTATCCGATTTGACGCTTTTATTTCACAGCTTCACAATTTTGATTATCCAATTTTACACTTTTCGGTTTGTCAGTTCGGTTTTACAATTTCACATTTTCGCTTTACAAATGTTGGGAGTTTTCCCGTTTCACAATTTGGCAATTTCGCTTGAACAGTTTTATATTTGGTTAACGCGAGCTGACGTTTGCGCACGCTTCGCCCTCGAGCTTATCGCGAATGGCAACAACAAACTCGCGACACCAATGTGTCATTTCTTCAACATCCCCGAGCACTATCCCTAGGAGCAGTGCTCAGGAAGATGCCCTCGGAAAATCGGATCTCGACCGTCGCTAAGATTGGTCTCGATGAAACCCGACCTCCGAAGAGCAATAATGACTGCCCGCTTTAAGTCGGGGTTACCGAGTCTCCCTGCAGAGGAGGGCTTCGATGTTTTTGTAACGGCCTACTGAACTTTTATTTTTACGTGGTCGACCATACTGATCGACCACGGAACACTCACTTTTATTTTATATTTCACATTCAGTTAACTAGAGTTCACGCTTGCGCACGCTTCGCCCTCGAGCTTATCGCGAATGGCAACGACAAACTCGCGATACCAAAATGTCATTTAACGGCCTTTTATTTTATATTGAACCAACTTTATTTTTAACGTGGTCGTGAAACTTGAGTTTATAATTTTTTAATTATTATTTTATATTTTTAGCGAAAAACGGAACTTTACGTGGTCGACTATACTGGTCGATCCACGAAATGAAAACACCGAACTTTATTTTAACGTGGTCGACCATACCGGTCGATCCACGGAGTAACCAGGATTAAAATTCGGGCTCGACCATCGTGGTCAAGTTCCCGAGCAGGACTATTTTTTATTTTATATTTTGAACCAAACTTTATAGTTTTAACGTGGTCGACCATACTGACCGACCACGGAGTAACCCGGATTAATGTTCGGGCTCGACCATCGTGGTCAAGTTCCCGTGAAGGACTAACTTAGTTCTAATTCGCGTCAATCAAAAAGCGCATTTTTACTCTGCGTATGAAGTGGGAGATGCCGGCGCGTGGGGGACGATTTGTTCCCATACGCCTCGACATTTGTTATCGGATTGATTTCGGCTTAGCTTGGACGTCGGCACAATCTCGCCTTGGTCCAAGTCTTTGTCGCGGGCACACGTGCAGTTCCGAGAACGCTGACTTCCGAGTCAGCGTCTACAGCACGTCCGGTGATAAGGCTCCCGACTTCACAATGAAGTTTCTCACGCTGGTGGTCCAGCAGCCCTATCGCTTGGTGACACAAAGGCCTAACTTTCCTTTGGAATTTTGCATTTTCTATTCTAATAGAGTTTCTCGTTACTTTGAGATTTTTCCCCTTTGAAATCTCCCTTGCCTCAACCAAATGTTGGTTTCTCGCGAGGATTCCGAAAATCCGAGCGATTTTTGAAAATTTTAATTTTGAAAATTTTCGAATTTCGAAAATTTTCGGTTTTAATTTTTTTTTTTATTTTTGCAAACTTTGGCTTCGGGATTCGTGTCCAAATGAAGCCAGGACGTTACACCTCCCCCCTTTTAGGCTGAACACCGTTGAGGTCCGGCTAATAGCCGAGATGCGAGTCCTGGGTTGATCATGCCGACCCGGGATATTTAAATTACATGGTTAAGAATTCGTTATTTCTATCTCGCTAAATAATTAACCATTAAACTAACTTGCAATTGTGCATTATTCTTTTCTTTTATTTTACTTCATTTTTATTTGTTTTTGTTTCTCTATCTTTTATTTCATATTTTAGCATCGAATCTTAATTCTACTTACAATCTTGAACATTTTCAAATGACCCAATCTGGCATACATGAGTGATCGAAAAAAAAAACAAAAAGAAAGAAAACGCCACTCCAATGATTCGCAAACATTATCAAATACAACATATCTCATTTGAAGTTTCACTCCGTGCGTTCTCTTAAGACATATACACGTCCGCGCGGGGGTTCGTGAGGGCTAAGGATTCAATGTGAAATAATTAATCGTCGACGACTACACGATTTTATGAATTTTACAACAATAATAATAATAATATGTATGAGAGAATTGATCTCGATTCAATTAAAACGATCATCGTGCTTAAAAATTAGCTCTGTACAAAGTTATTTAATCGCATATAGATACAATTGGTATCTAGAATGAAAACGTTTTTCGCTTTCAAGCCGAGTTTGTTCCAAAATGACGAGTGTATAATACGATCGACAGTGACGGATTTTCTATAGAAAAATAACAAAAACATGATATTTTAGTGTGTCTTGTCAAATACGCGGAAATTATCGTCGAGGCATCAACAGAATCAAAGAATTTGCATTACTTAATTACCGAGCAAATTAATTTACCCTGTATCATAGAAGATTGGGCGAACAGTTTTTATTTTTACGTATAGTTGGAAAAAATGTAGCTTCACGATGCAAACTCGTAAATCATTATTGCACACAAATTTTGTGAAACATTCCGTTACGACAACCTTTAGTTGTAAAAAAAAAAATATCGCTAATGAAAGTTGCTGTTAATTATAAAAAAGAAACTAATCTATCTTTAATCCACGACATGGTTTTCCATTTTTTTTTTTTTTTTTTATCGACGTGAATCACGTCAAGTGCTTTTGTACAAAAAGCTAAAAATAGCTTCTTGGTAATTCTTGCTAATTGTTTTTAAAACTTTTTAAATTATTGTAGCTTGGTTCCTTTTTGCCAAATCTTTCTATCGTACACGGCTAAACGTATGAATTTATCTTCCCTAGGATATTTCTCGAAGTAACGTGAAATTATATTTTGTAAATAAAAAGAATTTGCCATGTAGTGTAAAAATTGAAAAATTGCGATTAAAAATTGTCCAAAAGCAATAGTGCAATGATAGAAGGAAAAAATAAAAAATAAACATCGTCCATTCCTGATTAAAAGGATTCAGTAACGAGATTGAGTGACACTCGTGGGCGTTGTAAAACTACAATTTTCGAATGAAATAATTTATGAAAAATCCGAAAACAAAACAAACAAAATTTCAATTCTTCCCAATATTTTGGTTGTAAGGTGAAAAAAAATTTTGTGTTTTTAATAATTTATACACGCATACGTTATCGTCACGAATTTTCGATTATTCTCTCATTTAACTCCGCGCGTCCTACTTTTAATACGTCACTATCGATAATATTTGTGACATTAATGGTTTTCTTGAGCAATTTTATTATTATTTTCTTTTTACCTTCGAATTCAAGTGCAGACTTCGAGCACGAAGCATTCAGTTCATTATTTGGCAATGTTCCGATTTATTGTTGTCACGACCGGAAACCCTCATGTTCTAGATTTTATTTTAACGAATCTTAATGTAGATTTCGTTTCATTCTCAATTCCGCTCCATTTCCAATCCAGATTTTAATCTTAACGAATCTATTTTCAACCTCATTTTATTTTGTTCTGTTTTTATTCCAGACTTTAATTTCAACGAATCTTCATTTTGACTTCGTTTTGTTTCTCTCCAGATTTTAATTTTAACGAATCTATCCTCGACTTTATTTTATTTTGGCTGTTTTTTGTTCTAGACTTTTAATTTCAACGAATCTTAATTTTGATTTCGTTTTATTTCGGTCTAGATTTTAATTTTAACGAATCTTAAATTTCTACTTACAACTATGAACATTTTCTTAACGTTAAAACAAAGAATAAAATTTTGAAACGCTATCGTTATTGGTAGAATAACGATCTCTCGATTTGTAATTTTCTAATTTAATAATATTCCGACTTACTTGTCGCGACCGGAAACACTCATGTTTTCCCATTGGAATGAAAAAAAATAAAAAAAATAAAATAAACATCGACCAAACCACAGGAAAACGGTCGATAAAAAAATTCTTTTGCGTCGATTTATCAAAATCGGTATTTTCTCTCACAACTCTGATTTTCTTCGAGAGCTTAAAAGAAGGCTCGATAAAACTTATCAAACGACATTTCAATCAAACTATCCAGCGGAACGTAGGCGAGTTTTTTAATCTCGTCCGCAAACAAATTGAGCGCGATATACAAAATCAAAAGAATACAAAAACAGAAGATGCCTTCAAAAACAATTTAGTTGGCACATATATTGATGTCTCCATGGACAGGTGTAGTTTCGCTTCACACGCCCATACACACACTCGAAAAATAATTGGTCGAAATTTAAATCACACTGTTAGATCAAACAAGCGAGTACTCATCTTTTGTTGACAATGACGAGGAGCGACGATACCGCTCTCTCGCTAACGTTGGAAATCCTCGCGCAACTGCCCTCTCGATAGTCTTTCGGGATCCATGATAAGGAATGTGTATTTTCCGTATTGTCGTTATTATAGACGGAGTAAGTCCCACGACGGTGGTTCGAACTTGATGATCGAGACGGCTTCCCAAAATAGATAGTTGATGATCGATTGGCGTTCCAGGAAAAGAAAGCGAGAAATCCCCAACATCGGCAAAGCACGCAGTAGTCCCAGTTGTCGAGTCGCTGGGCGATGGATCTCCCAACTGATTTTGCAACTCGTTTGTTATTTTATTTATTTTGTTAATTATTTATTTATTTTATTTTATTATCATTATTATTATTATTATTTTTTTTTTTTTATTTTGTTTTGTTTTGCGCGCACCCTTATTTTTGTTATTATGCTTTAAATTCACCAGACCAAAATTTAGTTTCGTTAATTTATTTATTTATTATTGTTTTGGGCGCACTTTGTTTCATCAAAAAAAAGAAAACGAATAGAATTTTATTGAATGTCAACAATCGCGCACCTTGTTTCGTAGGTTTATTTTATTATACCCTTTTTTTTTAAATAGAATTTTATAAAACAAAAATCAACAATCGCGCACTTCGTTTACCTTTATTTTATTTTTTTACTTTATACTATTTTTCCTTTTTCCCAAATAGAATTTCACAAATAAAAACCAACAATCGCGCACTTCGTTTCGTAGGTTTATTTTATTATTTTATTTTTTATTATTTATTTATTTATGTATTTATTTATTTATTTTTTTTATTTATTTTTTTTATTTATTTTTTTTTAAAGAGAATTTTATAACACAAAAAGTCAACAATCGCGCACTCGCGTGGATCCCACCGCTGTCACCAGAAAATATATTCTAACCTGTTACGTCCCGATATGTCGAGATGGAGAGAGAGCGTAACTAGTCCCGGTTGAATATGGGGTTGCCTCTTATTTAGACCGGAATGTACCGGTCAGGGATCGAGGCACAGCGAGGGCGATCGTAGTTACAAATTATTATGAAAATTATTAAAAGAAGCAAGCATGAGCGTTCGGGCGTAACGGGTGTTTGAATAAAACACGATGCACATTTTAACGAACAACAAATTATATTTTTATTCACTTGGATTTGGTCGTAACTATTGATTTGGTTATAATTTTCCACAGTTTCACAATTTTGATTCTCCGGTTTGACGTTTTTATTTGATGTTAACAATTTTGTTTTGCAGTTTACAATATTTTTCGGTTCTCTTTTTCTATTTCACAGTTTCAAAATTTTGATTTCGCAATTTTACACTTTTCGGTTTGTCAGTTCGGTTTTACAATTTACATTATCCGATTTGACGCTTTTATTTCACAGCTTCACAATCTTGATTCTCCAATTTTACACTTTTCGGTTTGTCAGTTCGGTTTTACAATTTAACATTTTCGCTTTACAAATGTTGGGAGTTTTCCCGTTTCACAATTTGGCAATTTCGCTTGAACAGTTTTATATTTGGTTAACGCGAGCTGACGTTTGCGCACGCTTCGCCCTCAAGCTTATCGCGAATGGCAACAACAAACTCGCGACACCAATGTGTCATTTCTTCAACATCCCCGAGCACTATCCCTAGGAGCAGTGCTCAGGAAGATGCCCTCGGAAAATCGGATCTCGACCGTCGCTAAGATTGGTCTCGATGAAACCCGACCTCCGAAGAGCAATAATTACTGCCCGCTTTAAGTCGGGGTTACCGAGTCTCCCTGCAGAGGAGGGCTTCGGTGTTTTTGTAACGGCCTACTGAACTTTTATTTTTACGTGGTCGACCATACTGATTGACCACGGAACACTCACTTTTATTTTATATTTCACATTCGGTTAACTAGAGTTCACGCTTCGCCCTCCAGCTTATCGCGAATGGCAACGACAAACTCGCGATACCAAAATGTCATTTAACGGCCTTTTATTTTATATTGAACCAACTTTATTTTTAACGTGGTCGTGAAACTTGAGTTTATAATTTTTTAATTATTATTTTATATTTTTAGCGAAAAACGGAACTTTACGTGGTCGACTATACTGGTCGATCCACGAAATGAAAACACCGAACTTTATTTTAACGTGGTCGACCATATCGGTCGATCCACGGAGTAACCAGGATTAAAATTCGGGCTCGACCATCGTGGTCAAGTTCCCGAGCAGGACTATTTTTTATTTTATATTTTGAACCAAACTTTATAGTTTTAACGTGGTCGACCATACTGACCGACCACGGAGTAACCCGGATTAATGTTCGGGCTCGACCATCATGGTCAAGTTCCCGTGAAGGACTAACTTAGTTCTAATTCGCGTCAATCAAAAAGCGCATTTTTACTTTCCGTATGAAGTGGGAGATGCCGGCGCGTGGGGGACGATTTGTTCCCATACGCCTCGACATTTGTTATCGGATTGATTTCGGCTTAGCTTGGACGTCGGCACAATCTCGCCTGGGTCCAAATCTTTGTCGCGGGCACACGTGCAGTTCCGAGAACGCTGACTTCCGAGTCAGCGTCTACAGCACGTCCGGTGATAAGGCTGCCCGACTTCACAATGAAGTTTCTCACGCTGGTGGTCCAGCAGCCCTATCGCTTGGTGACACAAAGGCCTAACTTTCCTTTGGAATTTTGCATTTTCTATTCTAATAGAGTTTCTCGTTACTTTGAGATTTTTCCCCTTTGAAATCTCCCTTGCCTCAACCAAATGTTGGTTTCTCGCAAGGACTCCGAAAATCCGAGCGATTTTTGAAAATTTTAATTTTGATAATTTTCGAATCTCGAAAATTTCCGAATATCGAAAATTTTCGAATTTCGAAAATTTTGGGTTTAAAATTTTTGTTTAATTTTTGCAAAATTTGGCTTCGGGATTCGTGTCCAAATCAAGCCAGGACGTTACAATATATATATATACTAGGGGGGCTCTGCCCCCCTGCGCGCTTCGCGCGCCAACCCCCCCGCGGGCCATTTCATGCGGCGTACCCCCCCCCCTCGGGCTATTCCATTTGGCGTACCCCCCCCCCCCTCGGGCTATTCCCTGGTGGGGGGTGGGTACGATGAAGGGAATGACCACCTCAACTCTTGTACACGGCGGCGGCGAAATATTTATATAATATAGAGAGATACTAGGGGTGCTCTGCCCCCTGCGCGCTTCGCGCGCCAACCCCCCCTCGGGCCATTCCATTCGGCGCACCCACCCCCTCGGGCTATTCCATTCGGCGTAGCCCCCCCCCCCCGGGCTATTTTATTAGGCGTGCCCCCCCCGGGCTATTCCCTGTTGTGATTCTGAATTAACATAAAAAAGACTTTGGGCCACAAGCTGAATGGCATTATTTTGCAACAGCTCACGGCAAAGGGCCTTGTGATGGAGTAGGGGGAACTGTCAAAAGATTCGCAGCACCAGCAAGCCTTCAACTTCCATATGACGAACAAATTTCAACTCCTCAACAATTATATGACTGGGCGGTAAAACCGAATTGTTTTCCAAATATTCATGCTCAATTCTTCTGTAACAATGATCACGATATATAAGAGCGAAGACAATAACAGGGACACAAACATATCATTGTGTAATTCCAGACGGAGAAGACACTTTGAAATTCACAGAATTTTCGTCTTCTTTAAAAGCGCGAATTTACAAAATATTTAAACGTGTAAGAAATTAAATGCTACTTAATAATAAAACTTTACCTAACATAATAAGAACTTTATTCTACCCGTATCTTTTGCTTGGAATCGATCTGTAAGCTAATTAATAATCCTTATATGTCACACAATTTTTAATGATAGCTCTTGTGTATAGTATTTTTTTTCAGATATTTTTCAACACATATAACATGGAAATTTGAAATTTCGCAAAAAAAATAGATCCCATCGTTATCCCATCATCGGCCCAGGTTTAAAAGTTGCGGAATGAGAGTCAGTTTTTAGAAAAAAATTTCAAGAAAATCGGTCAGTACGTGTTTTTTGGAAATCAACTTTTCATATTAAAAACATAAAAATCTTAAAGAAATACATTTTTCAAAATTTTTTCGATCTTTTTTTTCCAAAGTGTGTTAAAAAAAAAAAAAAAACGTCCCAATCGGCCCATTTTTCGCAAAGTTAGTGGCATTTAAAGAAAAAGTAACTTTTTTTTTGAAAAATCGAAATCTCGGAAACAACTCGTCAAAAAAATTTGAAAAAAATCAGAGACGCCTCTTTCAACCGATACTAAAACATCAAAAATTACGAGAAAAATCGGAGATGCAAAAGCCAAATAGTATCCGATTTGGCGTGGAATGCCCCATATATATATATACTGTGACGAAACATTTGGCGTCTCGTCACCCGTACGGAGTGTATGCGTTCAGCGGGTCGGATTTACGACCCTGGGATGACGCGCGCTCGCGCTGTCGCACATCCGAGACGGTAAAAACTTAAAATTACGGGCTACCTCCAGCGTTGACAATTTGGCAACGCTGTGGCTAACTGTCGTCCAGCGACTTTGTTTGGCTCTCTAAGTTTATGGCCTATTGTTCGCCCGCTTCGAACGCGAACGATAGAGTTTTTCTGTTTATATTATCGCGTCTGTTTTTCTAGCCCGTCCCGTTCGGCTCTCTGAGCCTTTCGTTAAAGTAAACATTCAAACCATCAAATTATATTGTAAGCCATTGCTTCGTTTGAAATTCTAGAAATTATTTCAGTGTGGCTAAATTTTATAAATATTTTCGTCGCTTCATTTTTTTTGGTTTTACGGCTCTCTCTGCCGGCTATCGTATGGATCTTTTAATTTCGGGCTCTCTCTCCTTATTATTATCAACAACTTTTTCAGGCTCTCTGCGTTTCCCGGCGGGTGACCGGCGTTTATCTCGGCATTGACTTTATTTTTTTGTACTCGGGAGACCGATCATCTCCCGAGGTTAGGATTTTAGGGACTTTTAGAGTCGGGAGTTCGTCCTTAAGGTAGTTCTAACACAAATGAAGAAGTAATGCAAATTTAATGAGTTTTTGGGAAAACCTAGAAAAAGTACCGAAGAATACTTGTGCGAAATTTGAGACTGTTTCACCGTACCGTTTTCAAGATATCGTTTATCAAAAATTGCAAAATTTGCATACGAACGTATACCTATACCGTACGAAATGAGCACTTTCCGGATATTCAGTCACCAAAATGTACGAAGGAGTAATGAAAAATTCTTGAAATTTGGCACGAAAGTAGTTTAGTAGATGAAGAATAACATATAGTTTACAGCAAATTTTCGACCATACAGTAAAAAAGTATGGATTATTGAAAAAATATTGTTTTGAGGCTAGAAGAACTCGTGAGCATGACAACGTCGCTGCGCGACGTGGCTGCCCGCCTCACGCACCACTCCTTCTATCCCCTCCTATTTCTTGTGTTAGAACTACCTTAAGGAGCAGGCGGGTTGCCTAACATCTGCACCCGTGGTCATGGTTGCCAGGGAGCGAGCTGGAGAAACGGCCAAGATTTACCGAGCCACCCTCCTCCCGTACGGCTTCCCAGCCTCGTGCTGGACCAGCCTGCCGTTGTCTCGACCGGATACCCTCCGGCGCCTCGTTCATAAAGGGCCTATGGGACCGATGGGGGTATGTGAGGTGGCAATGTGCCGGTACTGGGATCCGCGTGGAAAGAGTTGGCGGCCACCACCATCCACGGGCGGGATCCCGACCTTACCCTTGTCGGAGACCGGGTCCGGGGGGAAGACGACCGAGACACGGCATAAAAAACTGCCGGACGGACACCGACTCGCTCTGTCTTTGTCGTGGTATTCGCCGGGAGCCCGGCCATCGTTCGTTCTCTCTCTCCGTAGGTCTCTTCAAAAAGGACCCCTCTCCCCGCGCACCCCTCGAGTCGACGCGAGAGGTGCCGGCTCTGGTAGGAGAGGCCGACGTAACCCAGAAACCCGAGCGTTAACGAGCGACCCCGGAAGCGTACGAGTTTGCGCAGGACTTGACCCAGGGTCAAGAGTGGGGACCATCGACCCACAGAGAGCGAGGATCGCACATCGATGATCAATTACCGTTCGGACTGCTTACTCGCTTGACGCGTTTTTCCAAGTGCTCTCTCGAGTTTCACATTCTGTTCATCGTTACCTCCTTTCTTCATCTTCGAATTTCGTCATCTTTCGACATCCTTCAACCTCGGCATCGACGATTTCCCGACATCTTTGGACATCGGCTTCGACGATCCCCCGAGATCCTGCTATCTTCCGGAAAGAGTTCCTCACGTGGCGGCGGAGAATATTCGGTGAGGTACTTCCTCCTTCTTCTTTTGTAAGGTTAGTAACTTCGTCGTTTCCCCAGTTAGCCGTGTGGCTTTTGGTTTTGTGAATTTTTGTAATTTTGGTTATTTTGTTAATTATTGGGATACAGTCCCGTTAGAGTCTTTTGTGGGAAACGAGCGGTCCTCGGACCGCGTAACGAAGTTACTGGCCCATTATCGCCACCTGTTATATTTCTTACGTTTCACTTTCATTACGTTCTTTATTCGCGTGGATATCGCATTTCGGGCTTTATTTTAGTTATTGAATTTGTGTATTTTGTCAAGTTTGTTACGGATTCACCGTTATATTAGGTTTCGCGTTCCGTTAATTTGCATCATTATTATTTCGCTACAAATACCGCTTCTCGCACCGCTACCCCTGTTTTCTGATTGCCCGTTATCTCCGAACCCTGTGCTATCTTGCCCGGTTAGTATCTCCCTGACCCTTTATTCTCAGATCTCGTATCGCGGCTACCGTTAACCCCAGCCATTAATTCAGTATTTCCCGGACCGTTATCTTTCAGATCTCGTGTCTCGGCTACCGTTAACCCCGATTATTAATTTAGTATTTCCCTGACCCTTTATTCGTAGATCTCGTATCGCGGCTACCGTTAACCCCAGCCATTAATTCAGTATTTCCCGGACCGTTATCTTTCAGATCTCGTGTCTCGGCTACCGTTAACCCCGATTATTAATTTAGTATTTCCCTGACCCTTTATTCGTAGATCTCGTATCGCGGCTACCGTTACCCCAGCCATTAATTCGCTATTTCCCTGACCCTTTATTCTCAGATTTCGTATCGCGGCTACCGTTAACCCCGCCATTAATTCAGTATTTCCCGGACCGTTATCTCTCAGATCTCGTGTCTCGGCTACCGTTCACCCCGATTGTTAACTTAGTATTTCCCTGCCCTTTATTCTCAGATTTCGTATCGCGGCTACCGTTAACCCCGCCATTAATTCAGTATTTCCCGGACCGTTATCTCTCAGATCTCGTGTCTCGGCTACCGTTCACCCCGATTGTTAATTTAGTATTCCCATGCCCTTTATTCTCAGATTTCGTATCGCGGCTACCGTTAACCCCGCCATTAATTCAGTATTTCCCGGATCGTTATCTCTCAGATCTCGTGTCTCGGCTACCGTTCACCCCGATTGTTAACTTAGTATTCCCCTGCCGTTTATTCTCAGATTTCGTATCGCGGCTACCGTTAACCCCGCCATTAATTCAGTATTTCCCGGACCGTTATCTCTCAGATCTCGTGTCTCGGCTGCCGTTCACCCCGATTGTTAATTTAGTATTCCCCTGCCCTTTATTCTCAGATTTCGTATCGCGGCTACCGTTAACCCCGCCATTAATTCAGTATTTCCCGGACCGTTATCTCTCAGATCTCGTGTCTCGGCTACCGTTCACCCCGATTGTTAATTTAGTATTCCCCTGCCCTTTATTCTCAGATTTCGTATCGCGGCTACCGTTAACCCCGCCATTAATTCAGTATTTCCCGGACCGTTATCTTTCAGATCTCGTGTCTCGGCTACCGTTAACCCCAGATAATTATTGCATTGCTTCCCGGACCGTTATCTCTCGGATCTCGTGTCTCGGGTACCGTTAACCCCAGTAAATCATTGCACTATTGCCCGGACCGCTATCGTTCAGATTGTGTATCTCGGCTACCGTTAACCCTATTGCTTATCCCATTATTTCTTCGACCGCTACCTCGACTATCTAGGATTTCAGTCATCGTTAACCCCAGGGATTGTTTCAGTATTTCTTTGACCGCTACCGTAATTCCGTATCTCAGCCCTTCTGGTGCGTTAAGCCGGTAACCCGTTTAATTGTTTAGCCGTAAATTTAAGTTTAATCGTTTATATTGAGTTTCCGCCTACGTTTCCGCGACACGTTGTTCTTGCCGGAAAACTATTAATTGCGTTGAATTCTCCATGAAACGAATTCTCAGGTTGTATCATTCTGTTTTATATTGCGGCTAACTCCCTTAATTCTAGTCATTTATTTCGTTTATTTTGCTTCGTTCTCTTAATAATTGTTTGCGAATTTATTGCGCGCGTTGCGGTCGACGATTAAGCGACTGTTGGCGTAGATTGCGTTTAACTACTTGTTTGTTAATTTTAAGTTTGGTTATTTTATTTAAATTATCGCAAAACGCTGGTTCCATTCTTGTTTATTGTAAATCTTCCGAGTGCGTAGTAACCGTTCGTTTCGTTGCCTTTGGCATTGTTGTCGCGCTACCTTCATACACGATTTTTGTACAACCGCCGATCTCTTTGTACAGCCCCCGCCGCATACAGTGCGGGTGGTTTCCGGGATCCAATAAATAATTTGCCCAGTTTTCCCGAGTCATCGAATTTCTTACTCGCCCAAAAATCCCGCCCCTCTACCATTCTCGGAAGTCAAATCTGAGTAGCCGAAGTCTTTTGCCGAACGTTTTATCTGTGTTCATTGGGTATTGAACGGCGAGAGGAGAAAAATAAAATAAGCCGTTTTCTTCACGGGAGCGGTGGTAACGAGCGAGTTTCGTTCGTTACCTGGCGCCTATCCCTCGTCCGTTTGGTCGGTACTTCCGACATTGAGAGAGTTGGTTACCTCTCCAACGTAATCGTTATTGCTTTTGGGGTTTTCATTATCGCGTATCAGGCCACGTTCGACGCTCACGTGACGGGTGTAAATAATTCGTTACAATACATATATATTGTGACGAAACATTTGGCGTCTCGTCACTCGTACGGAGTATATGCGTTCAGGGGGTCGGATTTACGACCCTGGGACGACGCGCGCTCGCTTCGTCGCACATCTGAAACGGTAAAAACTGAGAATCTCCGGTTACCTCGAGAGTTGACAATTTGGCAACACTGTGGCTATCTGTCGTTCAGCGACTTTGTTGGGCTCTCTGAGTTTATGACCCTATGGTTCGCTCGCTTCGAGCGCGAACGATAGAGTTTTTCTGTTTATTATACTATCGCGTCTGTTTTTCTAGCCCGTTCCGTTCGGCTCTCTTAGCGTCCCGTTAGAGTAAATATTCAGATTATTAAATCATATTGGAAGCAAGTGCTTGGTTTGAAATTTGAGAAATTATTTTAGAATGGTTAAATTCTACAAATATTTGCGTCTCTTTATTTTTTTGTTTGGGCTCTCTCTGCCGGCTATCGTATGGCTCTCTTACTTCGGGCTCTCTGTATTTTAGCAACGAATTAAGGCTCTCTGCATTTCCTGGCGAGCGATCGGCGTTTATCCCGGCATGGACATTATTTGTGGTACTCGAGAGACCGATCATCTCCCGAGGTTAGGATTTTAGGGATATACTAGGGGGGCAGAGCCCCCTAGTATATATTGTGACGTTGTGTCACAATTTCCCCAGCGCGCTCCCCGAAGTCTCCCCACAGCACCGCAATTTAGCACGTAAGTCTAGTTATAAGAAAACGGTATGATATTGTCGCAACCCCTTAAGTTTTTTTAAATAATATTTCGCGCGTGCGCCTCTGGTTCCCCCTTTTTCTTCTTCCTTCACCTTTGTTTTTCGTAGTATCTATCCTCGTTCGCTTCTCTCCCTGACCCTTTTTCCCTTTTTATTCGCCGCGCACGGCCCGCGTGCAAACAACTCACGAAAATTGAGAACCGCCACGAAGGATTTATCAAGACCCACGAGTACCCGCAACCGCCGAGACGACCATCCCAGTCATCAGTCTCGCACAGTAAAGCCGAAGAGCGTCGCCAAAGGGGCTCGGGGGAATCCGTAATCCTTCGTGTAATCAGCACGGACGTAATTGTGAGAGTCATATCGGCGGGCCGGCCCACAGGCATGTACAGCATCGTCACGCACGGCAAATGACCAGCCGGCGACATCTCGCGTACGCCGACCCTCACTACCCCCCACCCTGATCCCTACTTACCGTCTCCCGATCCACCGTGTCGCTCACACGGACGCTCCTCGTTGCCATAGTGCTGCCCTCCTACGAGAACCGTGACCCACTGCCCTGATTCCATACCTTCCCTTCCCGCCCCTGACCTACAACCTTTGCTCCCGATCGATATCCCAATCAATACTGACCCCGGAAGGTGCTGCGCCACGCGTGATTAATCCCGAAGCTGATAGCGAGAAATCACGCCATTTACGACGGACCAATGAGAAACGCCGCTTTCTCGGGAAGGAAAAATCACGAGGCAAGGACCTCACTTCGCGGCGAGCATAGGACCGGCGTGGTCGAGGACTAGAATAATTTGTAGCGTAGTTATAAGGAAAAGCGTGAGCGAGTAAAAAAGGACTCGTGCCCAAAATTGTGATTGTGCGGAGTGAATGAGTAGAGCTCAGATTGTAAAAAGAAGCGAGCGAGTGCCATGCGAAAAGAATAGAACGAGTAAGTGCCCTCCATCCTTACGATTCAGCGGGGCTTCCGCGGGCTTGCTGTTCACCTCCGATTTTTCCGACGCCGTAAGTACCGTTTTATTGAGTTTGCCTCCCCCTCTTCGACGACGGTGCAGTGCTGTGAGGATATGTTATTTCCCTTGCGAAAATTGCGTGCATTTGCGAAGCCCCCCCCCTTTTTTACCGTTCCTCGAGTGTCGCATTGCGGATTTTCCCCCACGCGTTAGCATCTGGCCCCCGCTAGTCCCCTCACTCGGAGGAGACCATTGCTGAATCCCTTCCCCCTTGTAACTTTTGCGAAAAGGATACCGAGTCCGCAACGCGTCACCGCTTTCCCCACCACCCGCCCTCTCCATCGGTATCGCGGCAAATCACGTGATCAATTCCCCTTTTTCGTGTATCCCCAGCGTGAGCGAAGGTACAGTGTAAGAGGCCATAGCGGTCGGCGAACCTTCACCCTGAGCTACCCGCGAGATTTGTATTCCCCCCGTGTAGCCAAAGGCAGCTATGCCAAAAGAATAGCTGGCGCCCAAAAATCGGTTGGAAAGTTATTTTCGTGAATTATCATTGTTTGCGATTTCCCCGTTTTTGCGAGTTCTTTGGAGAATTATTATCGTTTTGCGATTCCCCCGTTTTGCGAGTTCTTCCGAGTATTATTATTGTTTTGCGATTCCCCCGTTTTGCGAGTTCTTCCGAGTATTATTATTGTTTTGCGATTCCCCCGTGTTTGCGAGTTGTCCGAGAATTATTATTGTTTGCAATCCTTCTTTGCGAGTTTTCTTTTGTGAATAGTTTTTGCGAATTCCTGCATTACCTGCGAATATTTCTTTTGTAAAATCCCCCATTTCTTTGCGAGCATTATTCTTTTGCTACTATTTGTTTTTCTTGCGAATCCCCCCCCATTTCTTTTGCGAGTAATTTTGCGAGTTTTTTTTGTTTTGGTTATTCTTTTTGTTTGCGACTCCGCTCCGAGAGCCGATTCCCCTGTCGAGAATAAACACGTACTTAATATAACTTTCTTTTGCCCCGTGTCTTATTTTCCCTCCCCGAATCGCGCTTCTTCAAATTTGCGGTGATAATATATATATATATATAAGCGAACAATTTTTCTCAGAACGAGCCTATCATTCGTTCCTATTCAATATATATATATATATATATTTTGATTTATTTTTTCGCAACGTGACGACAAGAATGACATGAGATTTTTTTCCAGAAAGATCAATGAGTGGAGTATTAGTTATTATTATTATTATCGTAACGCGAAAACAAAGTCGGTCGAGAAGACGACGCGAGGATACGTTTCTACGTATAAAGATTATATATACAATATATACTCGTATACTTACTCGTATACTGCCGAACCGGCTGCGCAACAGCTGAGTGGCAGGACAGCGAAGAGTATAGCTCTCTTTGTTATACTCAGTGTATAACAAAGAGAGGAAAACGACCGAGGCGACACACTCCCCCCCCCCCCCCCCCCCACCCCCCGCGGAGTTGAAAAATGCGCGACCGTAATACTAGCCTCCACCGGGATTAATATTTACGGACCTTCCAATATTTAGATTCCAATATTTTACGGAATTTTTACGAATTCTGGGTGGAAAAATAATACTATAGGTTGCGTTCGATCGGTTGGGTTAGGTTAGGCGTTCAGTCGTGTTGGCGTACTATATATGATATATATATATGATGTATTATACGATATATGTCGCGGTCGATCGGTCGGTTTTGTTTGGGTTTGTTGACTTAATATTTATATATGTCGCGGTTGAACTGGGTTAGGTTGAGTGTTGAGTTGTGTTGGCTTACCATATAAGTAGTATTGGTACGCGAATGGCGCCCCCACTCCTTCCCGCACCATGCGGCCATCCCCACCACTCCGATTTCCTCCCCACCGCCGCAGGAGTGGGAAAATCAGAGTGATACGATGGGTGGTGGGGGAAAAAGTGAGGATGAGCGAGGGCGCCATACGCGTACCTCCTTTAATTTTTTATTTTTTATGTGATTTAAAAAAACAATTTATTTCTTTTATTTTTTTATTTTTTTCATGTTCCAAATTTTTTCATTTTTTTTGTCTATGAGTCTCGATGACGAGTACGACGACGACGACAACGAAATATCGAATCAAATAATTTTTTATTTTTTATTTTTTATGTGAAGATGAGGGGGACCTATCCGAAAAAATTTTCCACGAACTTGCCAAGGACGTCATCGCCTTTGCACATTACCTTAATTTTATTTTCAATTCCTTCGATGGCTGTGTGAACGCGATTGCGGCGGCATCGAACGTGCGTTTTGTAAGAATAAAAAATCGCACTATTAATGCCATCTCAAGCAGGAACTCACATTTTCTTCGTTGCTGAAACTATTTCTGATACTATCTTTTAATACAGACCTACTTACCAACTATGATCCGCTGCAATGACAGCCGCCCCATACCAGTTGCTTCGTTGGCTACGATTTCCTGCGAACTTTGCTGAATAAATATTGTGCCACAAAATCTAATGTTTTCCTATATTCACTTATTCACCGTTACAAAGATTTTCACCGTCATTGAACAAATCCACTTTTTTTCTTGCTCACAGCCCGATTTAAATAATATAGCATGTAGCATGCACAAAACAATTGGATATGGTCTAGTTATAAGTTGCAAACCAATGATCTGGTGAAGGCCCCGCGCGATTAATTGGAGAATAGCACCCGGCTATTCTCCTATTTCGTCGACCCTTCCCGATCGTGCACTGCTATACGAATGAAGTTCTGACGATTGTCCGTGTAAAATATAGCGGTTGAAATATTTTCGCAATTTAGGTAAAATCCCCTCCCCCTGCCGTGAGTCACAGCGATCTCGCTGTATCTTTGTTCAGCTCGGAATTGACTAAGAGCTCAATCGTCGCATAACAACATGCGCTTACCTCAGCATTATATCAAATAACTCGCGACTAGCAGACGAACTCGCTCTCTTCATTTCGGATTCTCGTGCGAGTGCTCTTTCTCTTTCTACCGCTTGTAACCGCTCTCTCTCTCTCTCTCTCTCTCTCTCTCTCTCTCACTCTCTCTCTCTCTCTTTCTCTCTCACTCTCCTTTAGTTTGATCGGAAAATCTGTGCAGTTTGCAAGAAATCGTCCATTTCGTTCTCAAGATATATCAAATTTAATTGTACTCCATGATTCACACGCACCCGCGCAACACTCAACATATGTTTGGCGAAGACAAGAAGCGCTTCTCTCCCTCGCGAGTTCTCTCTTTCCATCGCATGGTCACTCTCTTTCTCTTCCCTTCAGGCGTAGTTCGCTCTCGCACGACTTCTCCCTCATGCCCGCTGTCTTACAGCTCTCACCTTTGTTTTGGTTTTCCCTGTGCTCTCTCTCGCTTGCAAAGTTTCGCCACGATTTAACGATATCTCTCGCAGACACATTGTTTTAATGAATATATAACATTTTTCGATTAGATAATAACAGTGACTTATTTATAAAATTAATTACACATCTATTTAGTATAAATATCAAGCTAATAAAAAATATTTTTTTCATTTTTGTTACACAGAATGGCCTACTACTGGTATTTGCTTTTGGCAGACGGCGCTCCGCGACGTGATTTTTTATATTCATATAAAAAATCATATATATAAAAAAAAATCATTTATCATAAATCATTTTTTTATATTCATATGAAGTATTATTGAGAATCGTTCCATACTAAATTTGGCGAAAATTAGTTGAAAGGTTTTTGGTAACTTTGAGCAGAATCGATAACGGCGGACATGATCAAATTAACGGGTCAGCATTTATGACGAGCACATCAGTTCTCGAAAAATCTGAAAGCATCACGTGGGTTCTTTTACGTATTATTGTATAAGAAATTTGAAGCAGAAGGAAATGAAATATGATAACGGTCACATGCAGGTCGAGATGCAGTGCCCCATATGCAGAACCGCGCTTATGATAGAACGGCAACACAGCATCCTTGTGGGTGTTTTGTGCTCTCTCTCTCTCTCTCTCTCTCTCTCTCTCTCTTCCTCCCTCTCTCTCTCTCTCTCTCTCTCTCTCTCTCTCTCTCTCTCTCTCTCTCTCTCTCTTGCTCTCACGCTCTCTCACTGTAGCTTTCTCTTGGACGTGCGCTCCCGCACATCGAGAAACCTATTTTATCAAAATAACGAAGCGAATTCAAAGATCCATAAGCGGGAGAACGTCCGATGTGGGGTAATAAATAAATAATCTCCGTATGCCCTGATTTAATAAGAAATATATTCAAAATAAAAAATATGACAAATAATATGAGTAAGATAATAAAAAATATGACAAATAATATATGTAAGATAAAGTAACAGCCTTATTCCGCAAATCTGCAACAGAAAATTATACCAGGTTGTGCATCATTAAAACTAACCGAATTATGCTTTCACACACACACACACACACACACACACATATAGATTTGCGTTTACTCAGCGGGTAACAGCGCTACGGCCGCCAGCGATGCCCGAACCATTTCGATGGCTGCCTCATCGGCTCCGTCTAGCTCTGCGCCCCTTACGACGGGGATATTCTGCTCCTCCTCACTCCTTATTTCGTCTTAGTTCCCTTAATATCGGTTCATACCGCTCAACAGTAACTATTGGATTATTTTTATTTTCGCTAAATCTAATAAATAAAATTCACCATCGGATGCTGTACTTACCGAGAAGTGTTGTGTGCGGAAATGAATATAAATTATTATACTGCAATCTCCACAGCCCACCTGTTCCAGCCTAATCATTCGCAGGGCGATCGAGCAGTGTCATATATCTTCTTGGCAACATTTTTTCTCATTCGCTTTGTCGTCAGCAATTTCTTTCTTACCTCCTCTAACAGCTCACAGTCAATATTTATCTTCAAGCAATAACCAATTTATTTCAAGCCCGTTATCGAGCGTGTTTTTCCTGAAATACTGCTGTTTTATGTCAATTATCGGCATGATAGTTGAAAATTTAAGACGGTTAAACAAGCGTACACTTTCTAATAACGTATACAAATTTAATAAAATCTGAACCTCTTCACTGATTTTTGCAAATCCTAACAAATTTAACAACAGCTAACAAGTGTACCATTGTTAATAACAAATCATATATTTAAAATTAAAATATGATTTGTTAATAACAAATCATATATTGAAAATTAAAAATACAAGAAATATCCCTTGTAAGCATTCTCTCTCTTTCTCCCTCGCTGTCTCCCACAGGCCCTCTGACCCCACCTCTCTAAACACAAACGCAAACTCAAACCAAACTCAAACACAAACACAAACACAAACACAAACACAAACACAAACACAAACACAAACACAAAGTTTGTTTAATGTCTCCTAATTTTCTGTGGTCATCAATCGATTCCCCATTTTTCTTTGACGTGTATTCTGATGTTCTTGGGATAATGTGGAATAGGTAAATTCTTCCATATCGGTATTATTCTTATATCTTGCCGGAGACCCCCTTTACATGTGTTTTTTTCTTATTGAATTTGGAGGTTTCGTCGTATCGTCGTAGCGGGGGAATTCTGGTATCTTAGAAGTTGTCAATGGTGTTATATATCTCTCGCAAGAGGAAACTGATATGACCTATGACCGGTCGTAAAACTATTTTTCTAAAGATTATAATCGAACGGTGTTTAGTTTGGACAAGGTCGCTATAATCTTCTAGCGTTATAATCTGTTTCGTATCGTTGCAATGAATTTGTATTGCCTCTTAGGTGTTCTCTATTTCTCGATTCCTGACGTTCAATGTTTCTCTTTTTTAATGTTTTAATCCGAAGGAGAGTCAACGTACAACATTGCTCTTGTATAAACTATTGTTAAGGTAATAGGTTTGCTTTTACTCGCGAAAATGAAAGATATTTCAAATCTTATTTTATCGAATTGTTCAAGTTATCGTTTCGTTTAAGGATTTTCTTTCTCGGCTTCGTGGCGGCTCGTGCTGCATTTGTGATGGAGAGGGAAACACTTACGCCTTGTTTTTATTGAGAGTCTGAAGACTGCTCGGCTGGCATCGCCTTCTTTCCCGAATTGTCGCTATCTCGTATTTTTCTCTTCTAGCAATGAATATCGTTCGTTACCATGGAAGGGGAATTACTTACGCCCTATTTTAACAAAACTCTAACGAGAGCATTCGGTGGCTAGTCGCACGCACGAAACGTAGAGATATGAGATTTTTATGATCCAGCCTTTTCCCGTCTTACTCTTGCTGTTTCGCTTTCAAATTTTCGCTGTGTTATTTTAATAGTTATATGAATATTTCTTAATTCTATTAAGTAATCATGGTAAACCCTGGGTGAAGGAGTTTGTTCATTGCTTTGTTCAATAATCGTAATATCGATATCGTTCCAGTTTTAATCCAATAATTGGATATTTTTTCAGAAGTTTCTTGGAAATTTCAATCCCTTGATTTGAGCACATAAATAAATCCAGAATTCTTCCACATTGAATATCATTCAAGTATTTTAGCATGAAAATCAAAGCTTAACTGGTATAGAATGGACAAATAATTTCGGGATCTAAGAAAAATCGTGGCGAGCGAAACATTTTTCGCGAGTATAATCTCTCGTCTGTCTATGCTATTCTTGGTTTCGTCACGCAAGTGCGGCTACCCAAATATCTACAGCTGGAGTAGGGATGAGATGCTCGCGCGTTCAAACGCTACGTTGAGCGATTATTTCGTCACACAGCTCCCCTGATGAGCCTGCCTTGGATTTTTATATCCATATACGTGGCTGATAATCTGGCTGATACAACAGTTTCGGATATTGATAATTCTGTATTTTTATTTCCGAAACCTGTTATTGGATATCGCCGTATCTGAACCAAGGCTCGGGTTTTGCCATTGAGACTGATAGTTTTGATATAATTTAATGTGTCCCTTGATCGATGATTTTTCTTTTCTCCCGCAATTTATATGTTTCATATGGTTTTCTAAATGAAGGACTTGAAAATTTCGCCATTGTATGTTTTAAGTTAATATATATAAAAAGAATTATTGTAATTACGCCAGGACGTAACACACACACGCACACACGCACGCACACGCATACACGCACACACTCACACACGTTCGAGACGAGTAATGTCGATGTATCTAATCTTTGGGTAAAGAAAAATAAAAAAAATTAATTAAATTGAAATTTTATATTTTATTTTTATTTTTATGCGACGTACACGTGTCCGAGATTTTACGACTTCGCCGGATGATGGAGGTGTTTTTTTTTCACGCTCGTTGTATATTCATTTACGTCTTTGCAGAAATCCATAAAATGTTACATAAGAATTCGAGCTTGCTATTGTCTCTTCGGTTTTTGTGCTCTCACTATTTATTTTCTGATGTAATGATGTTCTTAATATGAAACGTTCAATCAAACACAACACACAAACGCACACAGTCACACACACGCGCGCACACACGCACGCACACACACAAACACACACACGCACTCACACACACACACGCAGGAACACGTATACACGCACACACTCACACACACTCGCACACGTTCGAGACGAATATTGTTGATTTATCTAATCTTTGGGTAAAGCAAAATAAAAAATATAAATTAAATTGGAATTTTCTATTTTATTTTCTATTTTTATGTGACGTACACGTGTCCGAGATTTCACGACTTTGCCGGATGACGGAGGTTATTTTCACGATTGTTGTATATTCATTTACGTCTTTGCAGAAATCCATAAAATGTTACATAAGAATTCGAGCTTGCTATTGTCTCTTCGGTTTTGTGCTCTCGCACTATTTCTTTTCTGATGTAAAGATGTCCTTAATATGAAACGTTCACTAGTTTAAACGTTTCATATTGAGAACGTCTTTAATCAGAAAAGAAATAACGAGAAGACAAAAATATTTTTGTATTCTCATTATTTCTTTTTGATTTAAAGAGGTTCAAACTATTGAACGTTTCATATTAAGAACGTCTTCAATCAGAAAAGAAATAATGAGAACACAAAAATAGTGATATTTTAAGTGTTACATCCTGCGGCTTTCGGAAATTTTGCAACGATTCGAAATTGTCAGTATAAGGCAATTTTCGGATACTCAATGGAACAATCACGAGAGAGGAAGATAATTTATTTTTTCTCCTTTCGACACCGAATGAGAGTGCGAGTATGCGTCGAGTTAGTCACCCACACCAACACGGTCACATAACAACGTAAACGTCTGGCCGGCGACACAACGACGCCAGCAATATCAATGGTGAAAAATAACAATTTCTTTATCGTCAAGGTCAAGAGGAAACATCGATTGAGCTAGCGAGAAAAAACATTGGAGATAGTATTGGGTTACTCTAAAACGTTGGTGGGCCTTTGTGCCAGAGCGTGAGACCCATGCGTCGAAATCTTCATGCGCGCGTGGCACTACTACCAGGCCACTGACTCATCGATACCCTCACAGACCCTACGGTGCGTGTACAATAATATACCCAAGTGTGACGGAGATAGAAGGCGTGCATTTCTTTACAAATGAAAATAACAGTGTTTCCTTTTTCTGGACAATAAAACTATAGACTATATTTCCCGAAAGTGCGCGAGTGAAAATGTATTGTAACAGTAATGTAGATTCAAAGCATGAGCATGATACCTGGGTCAGATCATCATAGATATTAGAGATAAATATTGCGTTGTACGTTTGCGAGCGAAATTATTAGATACTAATGTGGGAATTCGCGTGAGCTCCAATTGGTCAAATTATTTATGCATTATTCACCTTATCTAGAGATATATATATATATTCTCATTCTGAGAATTATATTTCTTTCGACATTATGTTTTATTTACTCGTGCCCTCAGCGTTGGTTTATTCAAGATTGCATATGTGCTGGTTGTTTAAGGAGAGCTCAGTTTTGTTAATACGATCTTCAGAGTGGAACATTCGAGATGGCGTTGAAAATTATGGCAGATAAGGATGGCGTGCATGAGTCTCGGACGTGGTCGAGGAATTGGGGTGGTGGTTGAACAGTGTACAGGACCCTTTTTGGAGAAAGAATTTTAAGCGGTCACCCGAAACTTTCGACGCTGTCATAAACGCAACAATTCGTTCCAGGAACCTCTAGTGAACTCACTGTTGTCGAAAGGTTATAAACATCCGTTGAAAGAAAAAACGTTATCCGGACACGAAACACGAAGCCACAACTGTGGGAATATTTATAAAAAAATTCACGTGGCATAGAGTTCGATTGAAGTGACGACACTCGGGCTAAGGAGCTTTGTCTCTGGGACCGGAACGGCAATATAACTACCCTCGTGCCTGTGGCGGTCTTCGTCACACAGGGGATAACTCGATCTTTTTCCCACCTACGCTGCGTGTGGCAATAGCCAGCCTGTAACGCCTAGAGACAGCAATGCAGGACCCACCAACGTCGAGGGGCACATAGCCGTCATAAAAAGAAAGAAAAAAGGGAAATGGAGAGAGAGGGACAATATAACGAACAAGTGTGCCTTCAACAATGAGCTCTTTCTTTACAGCCGGGACATGAACAGACTAAATTGTAGAAATTGAATGACCAATTGTTGCTCGAGAGAATTTTCAGGAAACTCATAAAGTAATAAATGTAGTTATAATTATTAATATAGGCAGTGTGTGTGTATGCATTAAAATGAAGGATCGCATTTAAATTTTGCATGAAAAAAGGCATGAATGGTGATTGCGAATGAATTTAAAGAAAATGCGTAAAAATAATAATACTACTTTGAATTTTTCCTTTAAATAGGATCATCATAAAAATTTTAAATTCAGTTAAAAGTAATTACGCATGATAAAACGAGAATATTTCACATTTCTGGACAGAATAATAATGTTGACAGTTAAATAAAAGATGCCTGTATTTTAATAAACCTTTTTACATTGGAAACTCAAAATTTGCAATTAATAATAATAACTTTAATACGCAATTGCAAGGAATGGAATGAGAAAATAATAGAAAGAGAGAGAGAGAGGGAAGTGAAATAAGAAAGAAAGCGAAGACACCGTGAGAACCAAGAAAGGAGAAAATTGTGACGAAGAGGGATGTATGCAGAGAATGAGTGTGAGACAGAGAAATCATATGTAGAGTGAACGAGAGTATAGTATGAGAGTAGGAAAAGAGTGTAGGAGGGGTCAGGCTATGCGTAAAGACATAGTGACCCACAGCGCCTTCGAAATGAGGGGTAGAACGAGAGAGAAGGAGAGATGGGCCGGAGCATGAGTATGAGAGAGATAGCGAGAGTTGTGCTAAGAGTACGGACGTTAGAATGAGAGAGGAGGATGTGGAAATGTGTGAGTATGAAAGAGATGGAATGATTTTTTGTTAAAAGAATATGAATAAAATAAGAGAGCGGGGTTTATTGCAATTTACCTTGCAAATCAATTATTGTAAGCAATGTAAGAATGATGTGAAGTAAAGTTAAGGGTATATGTAAGTTAAATTTTAAGATAATTTTGATTATATAGAGTCATATAGTCCTCCTGAATGCGAGGTGGAGGTGGAGGGAGAGACCCATCGCGTCTTAGAGGACGGAGGGCGCACTGCCCCACCACCGAAGCTAAGCAGTCTAACGAAGGCTATATATAATGACGGGTCATTGGCCAAATCGGGGAGTTCAGTTTTTTTCGTCGAGTACAGTACAGTTTTTGGAGAGTAGTAGAAAAGTAGTAGAGAGTTCGTCGCGGTACGTTTTTGGAGACAGTTTAATTGTTGCGACTCCCTGTGGTAGTACGGTTTTTATTTTTTGAGAACCTTTTATTTTTGAGAATCTTTTATATTTTTTGAGAATCTTTTATTTTTGAGAATCTTTTATATTTTTGAGAATCACTTCAGTTCGGGAATTCGAGATTTTGACAATAAGTGATTGCGGCGTGTTGAAAACTCAACGCGGATTTATTTTATTTCAAAAGTTGTAAATTGTGTGGTGAACGAAATAAAAAAAAAAAGTTTGGGAAACGGAAAGACAGCGATTGTGTTTAATTCATCGACATCGCCAATCCACATCGTTTCATTTCGAATTATCGCATCACCCGAGGGAAAGGAATTCCCATTTTTGAACATCGCTCCAGGTTCTGGCCATTTACCATCGTTTTCATCAATCCACATCGTTTCGTTTCTGTTTTCATTTTTCATCACACGAGTAAGTACAAATGATTTTCCTTTGCAATTTATTCGTTTCGATTTGCGCCATGCCGCACCGTCTCGTTTCCCGGATGACAACCTCACCCGTAAGCGAATTTATTGTTCGCATCGAAAAGCTCCTCGCGGACTCCTTTGAGAGGTTTTTCAACTAATTTAGAGTCGACGTTCTTTTGTCCATATAGTGGTTTTCTTGTGCGCGTGATATTCATGATTAGTTTAATTCTTTAAATTCCAATGTTCCGTTCGTGTTTTATCCTTTGGGAATTTTCGAGGTGTTTTCCCCATATGCCACCCGTTGGTTGGTCTTATGCGCCGAGCATGCACCCCGTAGCTATACGGTGTCCAAGAAGTATTCCGCACGTTTAAATTTGTTCAGGCTTAAAAATTAATTTCGTTATTTCGTTTTCCGCGATGATTTAAGAGCGGATTAATTGAGATTCCATTATTTCCTTATTTCCTTTATTTTTATTATTGACTTACTGCAGCCGTGTATAGTCGACATGGAGGAACTTCAAGTTCAAATTGCCCTTACGGTAATAATGATAATTCTATTAGTTGCCATTGTTTTAATGGCTTTATCAATGTGTATGGAGCATCGACGGAAGAGTCTCCCTGAAAATCGTCCATCTGTGTATTTTCTCCCTAATTAGGGTCCTTTACGTTCATCCCTGCGCGAATTATAAAATAAAATCTATCAATGGAGTTTTATAAAATATCATCATAAAAATTGGTTTAATAATCATGGTTAACGACATGTTATGTTCTTAAAATTCGCGAAATGTTAAAATGCAATAGAAAATTTATATCTTCCCCTTCATAATTACAAATTTGCACTCTTCGCCCATCCCCGAGCAATTTTCCGCAAGGTTAGGCTCGAAACAGGGCATCTCCCTGACTGTCATCGACTTATCTCGAAAACGTGTAAAGGGGAGCTTGCTCTCCTTGACCGAGATGAGAAAGTCATAAGTCAGGACGTAACACTATCATTATTCATTCCAGTGCCTGTTATAATACTTGTTCTGTTTGGACTTCCAGATGTATCTTGTTGAATTGAATCAACTATGTCCCTTATACTTTGCACGTAATAAACATTGAATTTATCAGCTATATTTAATCCCGTTATATCATCTAATATCTCAAAGTCTATATTCGCCATCTCTTTTACTTCCATTGCTTCTCCTTTAATTACTTCTTTTGATGTTTTCCCCAGCTTCGCTGCATCCCTCTTGTTATCATCAATCACTTTTTCATAATATTGCTTCTTCATTCCTCTGATTAATTCAATTACCGCATTCCTTGCTACCTTGAACTGCTGCCATTGATCTTCTGAACCTGTGGCAGTTGCTACTTTATACGTTTCATCCCTTCTTCTCGCTGCTTCTGTTATATCTTCAGAGTATCATTTTTTCCTTCCCACACCCTTGGTATCTTAACTGCTGTTCTAGGTGCAAACATATCTAATGCTTCTACTATGTTATCAACAAACCTTACTGTTCTTTGGCTTACCTCTACCTCTTGAGCTTGCCTTGGTATACTGCTTAGCCTCCTTATAAATTCCATGATATCAATTTTATTGTAGTTTCTTGATTTATATTCCCTGCATTCCTTCTTTTCTTTCTTACTTCCTAACGCGACTTTTATTCATCCATGGTCCGTTATCTTTGGCTCATGTTCCACCTGATCTCGTGTTTTCTTATTCGCAAACAGTAGGTCTATAGTAGTTCTACTGTCTTGCGTTATTCTTGTCGGCTTATTACCATATTGTTTCATGCCTAGGCTCTGCATTCCTGTCATTAATGTTTTTAGTGAAACTTTTTATCGCTCGTTACAGTAAATCCGACAAGCGTGAACGAAAAAGCGTCAAAAAGAGAGAGGGGATAGACCACGTTGATAGCGGGTAACGCACACTTCCGCCCATACAGTAGTATACCAAGTGAAGGTCTTTAGCACACGAAATAACGTTAGTCGGTGGTGACACGCACGAGCCGGAGACGCGCTGGTGTGCACAAACACGTAGTGCCAGCCAATTACAGCGATGAATCCTACCGGCTCGTCCGTGTGCCAGCACTGCCACGTCGTTTCATGTCTCTTCTCTCTGTATTATACAAATATATCGCCGCCGCCGCCGTGTACAAGAGTAGAGGAGAGCGAGCGGGATCGAGTAGGCTGGGCGAGGGGATCGAGCGGCGGGGAGTGGGGGGGGTACGTCGAATGGAATGGCTCGAGGGGGGGTTGGCGCACCAACTCCCCCTCCCGTCCTTGGGCCGTTCCATTGAGCGTACCGCCCTCCCCTCCCTTGGGCCATTCCATTGAGCGTACCGCCCTCCCCCCTCTTGGGTTGGGGCGGGGGGGTACGGTGAAGGGAATGACCGCCACTCTCTCGGCGTCGTTCTCTCGCGCCGAGAAAGTGGGTATGTGATATCTTTCTATATTATATAAATACTAGGGGGGCTCTAACCCCCTGCGCGCTTCGCGCGCCACCCCCCCCCCCCCCCCGCCCACGCCCCCACCCGCGCATCCCCCGCCGCCGCTCGAACCCCTCGACTCTTGTACACGGCGGCGGCGGCGGCGGCGGCGAAATATTTATATAATATAGAGAGATATCGCCGCCGCCGCCGCCGTGTACAATAGTTGAGGAGAGCGAGCGAAAGAATATATATACGCGGGGGGACGCAAAAAAAACGAGAATTTTGTCATAATTTCTTTATTTTTTAATATTTTTACACCAAATTTTGATCACCTTCAAAGTATTTTCCTTTTACCACAACGCACCTCTGCAAACGATCCTTCCAATGTTCAATACATTTTTTAAATTCACTTATCAGGATGTTCTTTAGGCCTTCCAGCGATTTTTGTTTTACCTCCTCCACAGTGGCAAAACGCTTGATTGCTGCTTTGTTTCAGGGTCGTATCCATAGCACCACGATTCATCACCAGTAATCACCTTGGAAAAAAGTTCAGGGTCCTCTTCGAGCTGATTTTGAAATCCAAAACATGCCTGAAGTCGACGCTCCCTTTGCTCGTCTGTGAAAAGGCGAGGGACAAATGGCTGCAACTCTGCTCATGTGCAAATCTTTGGATAAAGACCTCTGAATTGAACTCCATGATATCCCAGACATCTCACAGAGTTGATCAATGGTTCGGCGACGGTCTTCATGAATTGATCATGAAGACCGCATTGATTTTGTCGACGTTTTCGTCGCTTCTTGACGTTGAGGGGCGTCCTGAACGGGGGTGGTCTTCAATTGACATTTCTCCATTTTTAAAACGCGAAAACCACTCGTATACTCTGGTTTTACTTAGGGCAGCATCTCCATAAGCAGTTTTAAGTATTACAATAGTTTCCGCGGCCGATTTCCCCAACAGGAAACAAAATTTCACAGCCGCGCGTTGCTCTCGACAATCGGTCATCACGTTTTCGCTGAAATGGAAAAAGTTGGTTCACTACAAAAATTCCGACGGGCGAACCGATGCACTCACAGTGACAGAACTTCGCACACTAACTCAGGAGACGTGTCCCCAACGGACACCTTTTTTTTTTTTTTTTAAAGAGGTGGTAAAAAAATCTTGCATAAGACAACCACAGGTCGTATTGTGGGTAGTGTCAGATTTTTACTGACTAAAAAAAAACCAAGAACCTCCTCGCACCTTCGCAACATCACACCGGAAACCGCTCTCGCATTACTTCGGTGTGTGTGCTGTCTGAAAAGCGCCTAGCTCTCCTCCCTAATATCTGCCTCTTTTTCCTTTAATATCACTTTGATAGTCCCGTACGTAGCTGTCTAACTGTCTTTTCCTGCGGTGAGGTGGGCCATCATCGTGGCTTTCCCGAACATTTCTCCTGTTTCCCTTCTGAATTTCTCGCGAGCGTCATTCCACTTTTCGCAGAAAAATATCGTGTGTTCCGCGTCATCAATACTGTTGCAGTACGGGCAGGTGCTGCTTTCAGCCCTTTCCTTTCATGCAGGAACTTCCGAAAGCATCCACGTACGATGCTTTCGGCACCAACGTAGGATAAGGGATATCGAATTTTTAATTTTTAATTTTTAATTTTTAATTTTCAATTTTTAATTTTTAATTTTTAATTTTTAATTTTTAATTTTTAATTTTTAATTTTTAATTTTTAATTTTTAATTTTTAATTTTTAATTTTTAATTTTTAATTTTTAATTTTTAATTTTTAATTTTTAATTTTTAATTTTTAATTTTTAATTTTTAATTTTTAATTTTTAATTTTTAATTTTTAATTTTTAATTTTTAATTTTTAATTTTTAATTTTTAATTTTTAATTTTTAATTTTTAATTTTTAATTTTTAATTTTTAATTTTTAATTTTTAATTTTTAATTTTTAATTTTTAATTTTTAATTTTTAATTTTTAATTTTTAATTTTTAATTTTTAATTTTTAATTTTTAATTTTTAATTTTTAATTTTTAATTTTTAATTTTTAATTTTCTATTTTTAGCTATTTATTTTTTATTTTTTATGTGAGGATGAAGGGACAATCCGAAAAATTTTCCACGAATTTGCGAATGACCTCATCGACTTCGCACATTACCTTAATTTTATTTTTCAATTCCTCCGATGACTGTGTGAACGCGATTGTGGCGGCATCGAATGGGCGTTTTGTAAAAATAAAAAATGTCACTATTAATGTCGTTTCAAGCAGGGACTCACATTTTCTTCGTGGCTGAAATTGTTGCTAATACTATCTTTTAATACAGTCCTACTTACCAACTATGATCCGCTGCAATGGCAGGCACCCCGTACCGGTTGCTTCGTTGGCTACAATTTCCTGCTCACTTTGCTGAATACTCCTATATTCACTTATTCACCGTTACAAAGATTTTCACCGTCATTGAAGAAATTCCCTTTTTCCTTGCTCACACCCCGTTTTAAAAGAATATAGCATGTAGCGTGCCCAAAAACAATTGGACATGGACTAGTTGTAAATTGCAAACCGGCGATCTGGTGAAGGTCTTGCGCGATTGATCGGAGAATCGAACCCACTATTCTCTTATTTCGCCGATTCTTCCCGATCTTGCACCCCTGTACGACCGAAGTTGCGACTATTATCCGTCTGAAATATAGCGGTTGAATAACTTCCGCAATTTAGGTAAAACCCCCTCCCCCTGCCGTGAGTCACAGCGATCTCGCAGTATGTTTGTGTAGCTCGGAATTCCCTTAAGAGCTCAATCGTCGCATAACAACATGCTTACCTCAGCATCATATCGAATAACTCGTGATTAGCAGACGAGTCTCTCTCTTTCTACCGCTTGCAACCGCTCTCTCTCTCTCTCGTGTCGAGTGACACGAGAGAGAACGGGGGATGAACTGGGGTTGTTAACTTGTTATCTTGGTTGGTTCTTGTATTTAGTACAACCTGTCGCGTTCTAGTTTGATTGTAGCTCGCAAATGCTTGTGTTTAATTCTAGTAGGGCGTAAGCGCGTGGAAACGAGCGTTGACCTGACGTCTTGATTAATTGTTCTTTGCGCGGGAGTGGATATTTTGCTGATCTCATGTTTATTATCTAAGTGTTGCTTTGTATAGTGTTTATATTGTGTTTTTTTTTCTGCGTAATTATGATTAATTTGTAAGTAATGCTTATAATTTTGTACTATATTATATTTGCCTAACGGCATGGCTAAGACATAAATAAATGTATCAATCAATTAATCTCTCTCTCTCTCTCTCTCTCTCTCTCTCTCTTTCTCTCTCTCTCTCTGTCTCTCTCACACACACACACACACACACGCGCACACACATACACGCGCGCGCGCGCGCCCGCAAACACGTCCTCTCGTTTTAGCATATAGACTTATTTACGGTTACGCAGGGAGTAACTGCAATTCGGCCTCCAGATCCGGCAGATATTCCAGCATCCTTTCGACCTCGGCCTCATCGGCAGTATCCAGCACTTCACCCCTTATGACGGAGATATTGCGCTCCCGCTCTCACCGTTTGTCTCAGCTCCCTCATGATCGGCCGATAGCGCCCAGGCTCTCTTCACACCCGCATGTAGCCATCGACTACTCGATGCCATCTATTGACAATGGCTATTGACGAAGTCGTGAAAGTATTGCCTTCCTTCAGTTCCTCATCACTGGGGAGAGTCATTTTTCTGGAAAACGGTACGTCAACATTGACTAGTGGATTTTTTATTTCCGATAAATGTAATAAATGAAATTCACTAACGGATGCTGTACTTACTGCACTGTGTTGCGAACGGCAATGAATATAAATTATTTCACTGCCATCTGCAGCTCTTCCAGCCTTGTCATTCGTAGGACATTCGCGCGGTGTCATATATCGTCTTGGTAACATTTTTTCTGTATCGCTTTGTCGTCAGCAATTTGTTTCTTACCTCCCCTAGCAACTCGCAGTGAATATTTTATCACGAAGCAATTAACCAATTTATTTCAAACCCGTTATCGTACGTGCTTTTCCTGAAATACTGCTGTTTTATGTCAATTCCCGACTTGATAGTTGAAAATTTAAGAAGGTTAAACAAGCGTAAAATTTGTAATAACGTAGAAAAATTCAATAAAATCTGTACCCTTTCACTGATTTTTGCAAAATCCCATACCGCTTATCCTTCAACGACACTACAGTCATAACAATATCGCTCGATGCATACCATTTACAGCCAGGGAAAAAGTATCATATGATCTCAAAACTTTAGGAAATGATTAAAAATCTGATTCGTAAAGTCAACAAATTTTGACCCGAGCGATGAAAATTTACGTAAATTAGAGTGATCACTGACGTTTTTAGAAATTCGAAAAGGCGTTAAATCTTGTATCACAAAGGCATTTCAATACGAAACCGATTTTCATGAAGCGAATGAAGCGAATTAAGGATCCATAAAGCGGGGAAAGGTCCTGAGCCGGGCAATAAATAATCACCGTATGCGTTGAGTTAATAAGAAATCATATATTCGAAAATTAAAAATACAGGACATAATACTAAAAATAAACGCATTATTCCACAAATCTGTAACAGAAAAGTAGATCCGGCTGGCAATTATTAAAATTAAGGGAATTATACTGGTACGCACATACACCCGGCACAAGCACAAAAACAAACAAAAACACAAACACAAACACAAACGCAAACACACAAATGCAAACTCACCAACGCAAACACACAAACGCAAACACACGAGCGCAAACTCACAAACGCAAGCACACAACACACAAACGCAAACACATACAAACGCAATACCGATGGTCCGTTAATGACACTACAGCCATGGCAATATCGCTCTTTGCATACCACAAAGGCAAACACAAACACAAACGCAAACACAAACGCAAACCCAAACACACAAACGCAAACTCACAAACGCAAGCACACAAACGCAAACGCAAACACCCACAAACGCAATACCGCTCATCCGTTAATGACACTACAGCCATGGCAATATCGCTCGTTGCATACCACAAACACAAACACAAACACAAACACAAACACAAACACAAACACAAACACAAACGCAAACGCAAACGCAAACGCAAACGCAAACGCAAACGCAAACGCAAACGCAAACGCAAACGCAAACGCAAACGCAAACGCAAACGCAAACGCAAACGCAAACGCAAACGCAAACGCAAACGCAAACGCAAACGCAAACGCAAACGCAAACGCAAACGCAAACACAAACACAAACACAAACACAAACACAATCGCAAACACAAACACAAACGCAAACGCAAACGCAAACACAAACACAAACGCAAATACACGAATGCACACGAACGCGCACAGGCGCAAAGGCCCCCACACACACACACACGTTCGAGACGAGTATTGTCGATTTATCTAATCTTTGGGTAACAAAAAATAAAAAATATAAATTAAATTTAAATTTTGTATTTTATTTATATTTTTATGTGACGTACACGCGTCCGAGATTTCCCGGCTTTGCCGAATGACGGAGGTTATTTTCACGCTCGTTGTATATTCATTTACGTCTTTGCAGAAATCCATAAAATGTTACATAAGAATTCGAGCTTGCTATTGTCTCTTCGGTTTTGTGCTCTCACTATTTCTTTTCTGATGTAAAGATGTTCTTAGTATGCAACGTTTAATAGTTCAAACGTTTCGTGTTGAGAACGTCTTTAATCAGAAAAGACATAATGAGAAGACAAAAACACAAAACCGATAGTTCAAGGTTTTTGGATTCTTATTATTTCTTTTTTAATTTAAAGACGTTCAAACTAGTGAACGTTTCATTTTAAGAACGTCTTAAATCAAAACAGAAATAACGAGAAGACAAAAATAGGGGTACTTTAAGCATACTGACATTCAAAACTTCATTTATAATAAAACAACAGTTTGGCTGCCTGCACTTTTTTTTTGCTTCGCAAAATGATTCATTCATAAGAAATAGAACATTAACTACTTCTCCGATAATCTTTTCGCGATCATTCAGCATTATCATCTCGCGTAGTATAATCAACGCAGCTGAGTTTCATTAGCTTACGGAGTGCAGCGCGTGTTTCTCTCCCTTTACCCTCGGGCGTTCGTTCTATGCCTCTCCCGCTGCCCTTCACGTGCTCGCTCTCGCGCGCGCTCGGTCTTTCTCTCCTCTCGTGCACACGCTCTCTCGCTATAGCGTACTTCATAGCGCTCTCGCGTGCTACGCCCCGCTGTCACGCACTCTACAATAGTAAGCCACCGAAAGTTGCAAAGTTTTATTATACTTATCGTCATTCGGCGAACTTTACTAAAGTTAGACCAACTCATTGATTTAATAGTAATCTCCGATGATCCAAAAGGAAACACCGTCTTGTCACCGCGCGCGTCTATATAAGCTAATAAAACGCGCGCGCAGTGACAAGACGGTGTTTCCTATTGGATCATCGGTGTTTACTATTAAATCAGTGAGTTGGTCTAACTTTAGTAAATTTCGCCGAATGACGATAAGTATAATAAAACTTTGCAACTTTCGGTGGCTTACTATTGTAGAGTGCGTGACAGCGGGGCGTAGGACGCGAGAGCGCTAGGAAGTACGCTATAGCGAGAGAGCGTGTGCACGAGAGGAGAGAAAGACCGAGCGCGCGCGAGAGCGAGCACGTGAAGGGCAGCGAGAGAGGCAAAGAACGAACGCCCGAGGGTAAAGGGAGAGAAACACGCGCTGCACTCCGCTGCGCTGCGTTGATTATACTACGCGAGATGATAATGCTGAATGATCGCGAAAAGATTATCGGAGAAGTAGTTAATGTTCTATTTCTTATGAATGAATCATTTTGCGAAGCAAAAAAAAAAGTGCAGTCAGCCAAACTGTTGTTATATTATAAATGAAGTTTTGAATGTCAGTATGCTTAAAGTACCCCTATTTTTGTCTTCTCGTTATTTCTGTTTTGATTTAAGACGTTCTTAAAATGAAACGTTCACTAGTTTGAACGTCTTCAAATTAAAAAAGAAATAACTAGATTCCAAAAATCTTGAACTATCGGTTTTGTGTTTTTGTCTTCTCATTATTTCTTTTCTGATTAAAGACGTTCTCAATACGAAACGTTTAAACTATTAAACGTTGCCTATTAAGAACATCTTTACATCAGAAAAGAAATAGTAAGAGCACAAAACCGAAGAGACAATAGCGAGCTCGAATTCTTATGTAACATTTTATGGATTTCTGCAACGACGTAAATGAATATACAACGAGCGTGAAAATAACCTACGTCATCCGGCAAAGCCGTGAAATCTCGGACGCGTGTACGTCACATAAAAATATAAATAGAATATAAAATTTTAATTTAATTTATATTATTTATTTTTCGTTACCCAAAGATTAGATAAATCGACAATACTCGTCTCGAACGTGTGTGTGTGTGTGTGTGTGGGGGCCTGTGCGCCTGTGCGCGTTCGTGTGCATTCATGTGTTTGTGTTTGTGTTTGCGTTTACGTTTGCGTTTGCGTTTGTGTTTGTGTTTGCGTTTACGTTTGCGTTTGCGTTTGTGTTTGTGTTTGCGATTGTGTTTGTGTTTGCGTTTGTGTTTGTGTTTGTGCTTGTGTTTGCGTTTGCGTTTGCGATTGCGTTTGTGTTTGTGCTTGTGTTTGTGTTTGTGTTTGTGTTTGTATTTGTGTTTGTGTTTGTGTTTGTGTTTGTGTTTGCGTTTGCGTTTGCGTTTGCGTTTGCGTTTGCGTTTGCGTTTGCGTTTGCGTTTGCGTTTGCGTTTGCGTTTGCGTTTGCGTTTGCGTTTGCGTTTGCGTTTGCGTTTGCGTTTGCGTTTGCGTTTGCGTTTGCGTTTGCGTTTGCGTTTGCGTTTGCGTTTGCGTTTGCGTTTGCGTTTGCGTTTGCGTTTGCGTTTGCGTTTGCGTTTGCGTTTGCGTTTGCGTTTGCGTTTGCGTTTGCGTTTGCGTTTGCGTTTGCGTTTGCGTTTGCGTTTGCGTTTGCGTTTGCGTTTGCGTTTGCGTTTGCGTTTGCGTTTGCGTTTGCGTTTGCGTTTGCGTTTGCGTTTGCGTTCGCGTTTGTGTTTGTGTTTGTGTTTGTGTTTGTGTTTGTGTTTGTGTTTGTGTTTGTGTTTGTGGTATGCAACGAGCGATATTGCCATGGCTGTAGTGTTATTAACGGATGAGCGGTATTGCGTTTGTGGGTGTTCGCGTTTGCGTTTGAGAGTTTGCGTTTGTGTGTTTGCGTTTGTGTTTGTGTTTGCGTTTGCGTTTGCGTTCGCGTTTGTGTTTGTGTTTGTGTTTGTGTTTGTGTTTGTGTTTGTGTTTGTGTTTGTGTTTGTGTTTGTGTTTGTGTTTGTGTTTGTGTTTGTGTTTGTGTTTGTGTTTGTGTTTGTGGTATGCAACGAGCGATATTGCCATGGCTGTAGTGTCATCAACGGACGAGCGGTATTGCGTTTGTATGTGTTTGCGTTTGTGTGTTTTGTGCTTGCGTTTGTGAGTTTGCGCTCGTATGTTTGCGTTTGTGTGTTTGCGTTTGTGTGTTTGCATTTTTGTGTTTGCGTTTGTGTTTGTGTTTGTGTTTTTGTTTGTTTTTGTGCTTGTGCCGGGTGTATGTGCGTACCAGTATGATTCCCTTAATTTCAATAATTGCCAGCCGGATCTACTTTTCTGTTACAGATTTGTGGAATAACGCATTTATTTTTAGTATTATTTCCTGTATTTTTAGTTTTCGAATATATGATTCCTTATTAACTCAACGCATACGGTGATTATTTATTGCCCGGCTCAGGACCTTTTCCCGCTTTATGGATCCTCAATTCGCTTCATTCGCTTCATGAAAATCGGTTTCGTATTGAAATGCCTTCGTGATACAAGATTTAACACCTTTTTGGATTTCTAAAAACGTCAGTGATCACTCTAATTTACGTAAATTTTCATCGCTCGGGTCAAAATTTTTTGACTCTACGAATCAGATTTTTAATAATTTCCTAAAGTTTTGAGATCATATGATACTTTTTCCATGGCTGTAAATGGTATGCATCGAGCGATATTGTTATGACTGTAGTGTCGTTAAAGGATAAGCGGTATGGGATTTTGCAAAAATCAGTGAAAGGGTTCAGATTTTATTGAATTTTTCTACGTTATTACAAATTTTACGCTTGTTTAACCTTCTTAAATTTTCAACTATCAAGTCGGGAATTGACATAAAACAGCAGTATTTCAGGAAAAACACGTACGATAATGGGTTTGAAATAAATTGGTTAATTGCTTCATGATAAAATATTCACTGCCAGTTGCTAGGGGAGGTAAGAAACAAATTGCTGAAAAAATGTTACGAAGACGATATATGACACCGCGCGAATGTCCTACGAATGACAAGGCTGGAAGAGCTGCAGATGGCAGTGAAATAATTTATATTCATTGCCGTTCGCAACACAGCGCAGTAAGTACAGCATCCGTTAGTGAATTTCATTTATTACATTTATCGGAAATAAAAAATCCACTAGTCAATGTTGACGTACCGTTTTCCAGAAAAATGACTCTCCCCAGTGATGAGGAACTGAAGGAAGGCAATACTTTCACGAATTCGTCAATAGCCATTGTCAATAGATGGCATCAAGTAGTCGATGGCTACATGCGGGTGTGAAGAGAGCCTGGGCGCTATCGACCGATCATGAGGGAGCTGAGACGAACGGTGAGAGCGGGAGCGCAATATCTCCGTCATAAGGGGTGAAGTGCTAGATAGTGCCGATGAGGCCGACGTCGAAAGGATGCTGGAATATCTGCCGGATCTGGAGTCCGAATTGCAGTTACTCCCTGCGTAACCGTAAATAAGTCTATATGCTAAAACGAGCCGACGCGTTTGCACGCGCGCGCGTGTGCGTGTGTGTGCGCGCGTGCGTGTGTGTGTGTGTGTGTGAGAGCGAGAGAGAGAGAGAAAGAGAGAGAGAGAGAGAGAGATTAATTGATTGATACATTTATTTATGTCTTAGCCATGCCGTTAGGCAAATATAATATAGTACAAAATTATAAGCATTACTTACAAATTAATCATAATTAAGCATAAAAAAAAACACAATATAAGCACTATACAAAGCAACACTTAGATAATAAACATGAGATCAGCAAAATATCCACTCCCGCGCAAAGAACAATTAATCAAGACGTCAGGTCAACGCTCGTTTCCACGCGCTTACGCCCTACTAGAATTAAACACAAGCATTTGCGAGCTACAATCAAGCTAGAACGCGACAGGTCGTACTAAATACAAGAACCAACCAAGATAACAAGTTAACAACCCCAGTTGATCCACCCTACTCGACACGAGAGAGAGAGAGAGAGAGAGAGAGAGAGAGAGAGAGAGAGAGCGGTTGCAAGCGGTAGAAAGAGAGAAAGAGCACTCGCTCGAGAATCCGAATTGAAGAGTGCGAGCTCGTCTGCTAATCACGAGTTATTCGATATAATGCTGAGGTAAGCATGTTGTTATGCGACGATTGAGCTCTTAGGGGAATTCCGAGCTACACAAACATACTGCGAGATCGCTGTGACTCACGGTAGTGGGAGGGGGTTCTACCTAAATTGCGGAAATTATTCAACCGCTATATTTCAGACGGATAATAGTCGCAACTTCGGTCGTACATAGGTGCAAGATCGGGAAGAATCGGCGAAATATGAGAATAGTGCGTTCGATTCTCCGATCAATCGCGCAAGACCTTCCCCAGATCGCCGGTTTGCAATTTACAACTAGTCCATATCCAATTGTTTTTGGGCACGCTACATGCTATATTCTTTTAAAACGGGGTGTGAGCAAGGAAAAAGGGAATTTCTTCAATGACGGTGAAAATCTTTGTAACGGTGAATAAGTGGATATAGGAGTACATTAGATTTTACGGCATAGTGTTTATTCAGCAAAGTGAGCAGGAAATTGTAACCAACGAAGCAACCGGTACGGGGTGCCTGCCGTTGCAGCGGATCATAGTTGGTAAGTAGGACTGTATTAAAAGATAGTATTAGAAACAATTTCAGCGACGAAGAAAATCTGAGTCCTTGCTTGAAACGACATTAATAGTAACATTTTTTTTTTTTTTTTTTTTTTTTTTTTTTTTTTTACAAAACGCCCGTTCGATGCCATCACAATCACGTTCACACAGTCATCGGAGGAATTGAAAAATAAAATTAAGGTAATGTGCGAAGGCGATGAGGTCATTCGCATATTCGTGGAAAATTTTTCGAATTGGTCCCCTTCATCCTCACATAAAAAATAAAAAATGAATAGCTAAAAAAAGAAAAATAGAAAATTAAAAATTAAAAATTAAAAATTAAAAATTAAAAATTAAAAATTAAAAATTAAAAATTAAAAATTAAAAATTAAAAATTAAAAATTAAAAATTAAAAATTAAAAATTAACGTGAGTCTCGTTCGTACTTTCATACGGTACGGACGTGTTCTGCTACTCGCGCTCTAACGCTGTTGTAATACGCGAGTGATTGTGCCAATCAAGGGAGTACGAGATGCAGAAAACTAGCGACTCCGATATGGATGTCGAAACGCGCTTGCTAATGGCACGCAATAAGACGCGCAAAAAACGGGGCAGACCCTCCAAATCATCACAAAGTGATACGGACGGATTCGCGAGTCCGTTAAGCCAGCGCCCAAGACAAGGCTTCAACACACCGACAACGCGAGCGATGACAAGGGCCTCAGCATCGGATACCCACACACTTCTCAGCCAAGTATCAACAAACCTTAACAATAACTACTCGGCCCGCGCGCTCGAGCGTAATCGTAAACAATACAAACACCTGTTCTACATAAACACAACAACCATGACGAGCAGAATCATGCTCGCAAACGTTTGGACTACAGAAAATCCCCAAGCAAAAGATATTATCTTACAAACAGCAAAAGGCTTCCTCCTGAAATCTGACGCCGACGAAAAACAAATCATCCCAATACTAGACAAACTGGTCAAGGACAAAATAATCACCTCCTTCGCAAAAACTGTACCGCGCACAACCAACCCTAAATTCGCTACCACCTCCGCATCGTTCTCGGCGGTAATCGCTACGGTTGAACTTGAACTCGACGACTTAACAATCAGCGACGCACTCAGCAGCCAGGGAATAACGCACAGATACTGCAAGAGAATTATATCACGAGCTACGAGCAATCCAACTCCCCTGATGAGAGTGATAACAGGATGCGAACGCTCGTTCGAAAAGCTCATGAACGAAGGCCTCTTCTTCTTACAAAAACACTACACAGCTTACCCGAGCACGCCTCCGCAGCCATCCCCCCAGCCCTGCAGCAAATGCTTAAGCTTCACCCACACAACGACGAACTGTCCGAACAAAATTACTTGCCAAAAGTGCAACGGCGAGCACAAAACCGATAACTGCTCGTCGGACCTGCCGATTAAGTGCTCCGCATGCCACGCAACGGACCACGGCGCGTGGTCATTCAAATGCCCACAACGTCCAACGAAGCCAATCGAAGGTATCCCAAACGCCACGATTAAATCGTTAAACAAAAAATCTGCAGAAATCAACAAAAAAACAACTACAAACAATTCCATCCACGCACCAATCACCACTCACGACTTTATCATAAATTGCTACATCAACAAGATTAACAAACCAAAACACGTCAATAGAGAGGAACTCTTAGCGAAATTGAAAAAAAGATTTATCGCTGAATTCAACATCGACACCGCAGCCGTCTTCTCAGGTAACAGAGTATATATCCTGATGTTTGACCTACGCGACCCAGAAGCACCCTCACCAACCGAAACAATCATCGGCGCGAGTTACACGACCACCAATGGCTAAAATAAAAATTCTTTACGGCAACATCAATAGTTACAGCACAAAAAAACTATTAATTAACAACTTCATCGAAAATAACAGCATAGACTGTGTGGCTCTCGTAGAAACTAAAACTAACGACAAAAGCAGGACGAGTTACCGAAATTGGAATTGCATTAAGCAAGACGGAAACATCATCAACAAAAATTGTAGAGGCGGCAGCATGTTCCAAATTAACCCGGCCCTACGACCAAAAAAAGAAAACTCTATCGTCATCAACGATCGGAGAAATGAAGCTCTCCACATTTCTATTCCATTCAAGAACGACTACCTGCACATGTCCCTTGTCTACATCCATCCGCACGCACACATCGATAACTCTATCTTAATTAAGGCATGCAGATACAAATACGCGATTATCGTCGGTGACTTCAACATAAACGCCTATAAAAAAAGACAACTTCAGGATTTAGTCATAAACTCGAATTTCGCCGAATACAACACTCCACCAACGTTTATTATGCGCAACAACACAGACTCAACTCCAGATAGAATACTTTACACCAAAAACATCATCAACAATATAACGTCAGTGGAACTCACGCCAGACTTAGGCTCAGACCACCTCTCGATAGTCATCTCACTGGACTTAAGCAGGCCTATCAGATCCGGAGAAACGTCATCAAAACTCAATTTCAACAAAGCCAACCTGGAATGCATCAATGCGAAAGTGATCCATTTTGTCGAAACTATAGATAGCACACCAATCAATCAAGATACGATTTCGCGATTCTCAGAATGCCTTGCAAACGCGGTAAAAACGCACACTCCAACAACCACCAAAAGCTTCTTCTCACACTCTCTTCCGCCATACATCATCAGACTCATTAAACTGAAAAGAAGAACGTACCGTGAATACAGAGCGAACCCCTTACCAGAATATAAACCGAAACTAAACCAAATTAACAAGGCAATCCAAGGAATGATAAAACAGTATAAAACTCACACATGGCTGAAAGCATGCGACGAAATAAGAAAGCAAAAAGGTAAAAACTACTGGCAAACAATAAAAAGGCTATCAGGCTACAATAGTACCCCTCCGGATACCAACCTCATAATAAATGGACTACACATACAGGAGAGCCAGGACAAAGCGCATATATTTGCGGAACACTTCAAAAAAGCATTCAGCAAATCAGCAGATGACCATTTCGACGAGACCAACTTAAGAATAGTGGAACAGTGGCATAGTGACTTCTTCGACGACCCAGCCAACTTCGATCGGAATCACATCGCTATCACCACCGAAGAACTCACGCGAATAATAAAAAAAGGAAAAAACACGGCGCCGGGACATGACAATGTTCCGATGGCCATTGTCAAACAACTCGACCAGCGAATAACACAATTCATACTTAAAATATACAATTTCTGCATCGATAACAGCGTATTCCCCAATGAATGGAAGGATGGTATCATCATCACCTTACCGAAACCTAACACGGACACAAGTCAAGCTGCCAACTATCGACCCATTACACTGCTCCCCACTTTGGGGAAAATTCTAGAAAAAATAATAAAAAATCGCCTTGAGAGGGAGTTGGGTGCAAAAATCCCACAATATCAGTTCGGATTTTGTACCAACAAATCAACAGTTCACCCACTCACTATCATCGCCTCGAACATCCAAGCAGCCAAACTAGCGAATAAACGATCCGCCACACTCTTCATGGACATAAATAAAGCTTTCGACAGCGTCTGGCACAAAGGGCTCCTATACAAACTCTGGACACTTAAATGCCCGCACTACCTACTTCTGTTAATAGCTAACTTGCTCAACGACCGTTCTTTAAGAATTAAAATTGGCAATCGCACCTCAAACAAATTCAAACCTGAGCAAGGGGTCCCACAGGGGTCTCCCCTCTCCCCCCTGCTTTACAACATCTTCTGCCACGACATATACAACTTCACTCACAGCCAAGCGAATAAGTACGCCGTTGATTCTCAATCTTATCTACTTCAATAGCAGACGACACGGCCCTTATCACACACAACAGCTCCATCGAATCGACAATTGACGCGTTGCAAAGGCTCACTGATAAAAGCATCACATGGTTCAACAAATGGCGACTCAAACCGAATCCAGCAAAATCCAAACTGATAATATTTAACCACGAAATATCACCGAACTCACCTTCAATATCCATGTACGATAAAACACTCAACCCATGCACAACCGCAAAATATCTTGGAATCACGATAGATAATAAGCTTAACTTCAACAAACATACGAAATCAATCAAAACAAAAACCACAGATCGTGCATCGCACTTCCGCAAGCTGACATACCAAAATAAGCAGATCGCTATTGAACACGCCACAAAAATTTACAAGTGCATCTGTCGGCCTCTGCTGGAGTATGGTCATCCGCTCTGGCTCAACTGCAAAAACCGAAGCCTAAAAAATATCGCAACAGCAGAAACAATATCTCTCCGCCGGCTTACCAAATTACGACACCCGAACAACCCACTGCACAACCCATCGAACCAACTGTTATACGACATCACCAAAATACAGCCAATTATCAGCAGAGCAGGAAAGCTAAGCACGAACTTTGCGCGGCAACACCTCGATACAATTGCACCACTGTGCAGAACAATACCAATAGGAATTACACCAAAGCACAAACACCCTTCGCACACAATCTTGGAAATTATGGAAGCCCTAACAACGTAAACCGAGCAAACTTAATACTTTTTTTTTTTTTTTTTTTTTTTTAAATTGAAAACATTTTTTTTTTTTTTTTTCTTTTTTTTTTTTTTATTCTACGTTTTTCATTCTCCCGCCCTACACAAATGAGCATCAGACATAAGTGCACCGCAACCCGCATCCCGCTAAACTGATGGAAAGGGAAAAAATAAAATGAACGAGAAAGAAAAATAAATAAATAAATAAATCAAACCATGATGTCACCAACCGACTACTTGGATGCATGGGCTGAAGGACTTCGGTCAATGGCCCTGGCCCACCCTCCAAAAAAAAAAAAAAAAAAAAAAAAAAAAAAAAAAAAAAACGAGATGCTGGAAAAAAAAAAAAAAAATTTTAATTTGGTGGCCAATAAAAACATTTACTACTACTACTACTTAAAAATTAAAAATTAAAAATTAAAAATTAAAAACTAAAAATTAAAAATTAAAAATTAAAAATTAAAAATTAAAAATTAAAAATTTAAAATTTAAAATTTAAAATTTAAAATTTAAAATTTAAAATTTAAAATTAAAAATTAAAAATTAAAAATTAAAAATTAAAAATTGAAAATTAAAAATTAAAAATTAAAAATTAAAAATTAAAAATTAAAAATTAAAAATTAAAAATTAAAAATTAAAAATTAAAAATTAAAAATTAAAAATTAAAAATTAAAAATTAAAAACTAAAAATTAAAAATGATTTAATTCGATATCCATTATCCTACGTTTTTGGGGATTGTCATAGTTGTCGTTGTCGTCGTCGTCGTCGTCGCCGTACTCGTCATCGAGTCTCATCGAAAAAAAATGAAAAAATTTTAAGCATTAAAAATAAAAAAAAAATTTTTAATTAAAAAATAAGACAAATAAAAAGAAAAATTAAAAAAGGTACGCGTATGGCGCCCTCGCTCATCCTCACTTCTTCCCCACCACCCATCGTATCACTCTGATTTTCCCACATAAATTGATAAAATTAAAAAAATTAAAATTAAAAAAATAAACAAAGGTACCCATACGACGCCTTCGCTCATCCTCACTTCTTCCCCCACCGCCCATCGTATCACTCTAATTTTTCCACTTCTGCGGTGGTGGGGGGGGAATTAGCGATGGCCGCTTGGGCAGGGGGGGCATACGGGTACCAATACTACTACTGTGAATATCTACACGGAGCACTGTTTTTAAACCGAAACAAGACGTATGCACGGTGAAAAAAATCGTAATGTAAACTGTCACTCGTGTGTCCACGAAGACTTTCCGTCAGGAAATTGGGGAAAATATTCAAGTCACTGTTTATTTATGTTTCACCCTCCGCTTTGTGTCTTGGACACGTTACGTGCAAAAGCATACTGTACCAAACCAAAGCTAGAATTTACGGATGATTTTTTTCGGTACGGGTGCGTCTTCCCTTTTCCGGCGAAACGTACAAAAACTATGCCTACATCCCGAAATCGAGGAAAGCAATGTTTTCATATATATATATATATATATATCTCTATATTATATAAATATTTCGCCGCCGCCGCCGCCGCCGCCGTGTACAAGAGTTGAGGAGAGCGAGCGGGATCGAGTAGGCTGGGTGAGCGGATCGAGCGGGGGCGGGGGAGGCGCGGGTGGGGGGGAGGCGCGCGAAGCGCGCAGGGGGGCAGAGCCCCCCTAGTATATATATATATATATGAAAACATTGCTTTCCTCGATTTCGGGCGGCGATTTTGGCGCGGCAGCGGATATATATCCGCTGCCGCGCCACCAACAAGCAGGTTCACCCTGTCGTGGTTCACCCTCATGCATCTTCGCCCAGCGCTTATTAACACCGTAAGATTCATCGGACGTCTTAGTCAGAAAATGAACGGCAAAGATATAATAGCTGTCAAAACATGAGTGCCATCGATAGAATTATCATCATCGATTCTTACTAAAGAAAAGATGGAATTGATTCCGAAGCCAATATTACTCAAACACTGGGGTCGATACATCCCTCTCTTATGGCCACGTCTACCTGCGGACCTCCGCTTGGACGAGAAAGTCGGCACATGCCTGAGCTGCAGATAGCATTGTTTTCTTGAAAATTACCCACCCCCCAGGCGCACCATAATAATCCTATTTTCAAGGTTTACCAACGACAATAAAACCGAGGCTTGAAGGAGTCTGCAGAATGTACATTATATAGGAGCCATTTGGGGGTGGGGGCGTCGTTCTACAGGTGCGCGAACGCGCGTTATTTTTCCACGCATACAATTTTCTACAACCCTCCTAAGAACACCCACGGATTGTATAAGACCCTAAAAATCGTGGAGGGGATTATTTCGTATTATAGACACCGCAACGAGAAATTCTCATCGGGGGAAGGGGCACTGGCCCGTTATAGGGACCAATAATATCACGGGAAATTTTCGGATGCCCATATAGAAGTGGGGAGAAACATTTTGGGGAACCAATCACAGACCTTGAAATGGGGTGGGGAGTGGGTGGTGGGGGTCGAAAGGGGCCAATAAACATACTCACACATGGGTGGGGGTGGGGCCTAATGACTTTTCGCGGTGGTGGGTGTGGTGGGGGAAGTCCATGTGGCTGGAGCGGAAGCATGGTGGGGGTGGTGTCTCCCTATAACGGTACTTTACTACTGACCATGAAGTGAATTGCAGCTATTTTCCTCTTGGCTGTCAGTAGGACTGCTTCAGTCTTCTCCGGAGCAAGTTAAAGCTTCGTATTACTTAACCATCTGGCAGCTCGCGCCAGTGAAGTATTTGCCCTACTCATTAAGGTGTCTTCGTTCGGTGCTACGACGACTAGGGCAATGTCATCGGCAAAGCCTATGAGTGTGACGCCTTCTGGAAACTCGATCTCTAGCAGCTCGTTGTACAGAATGTTCCATAGCGTTGGACCCAATACTGATCCTTGTGGAACTCCGCTACTGATCTTTCTTCTTTCGCCCTGAGACAAAATTTCCCTGTCGGAGAGGTATGAAGCTAGGATGCGAATCAGCCCCTCTCTTCTTTATGAGCAGGGACGCGGTAGCCCCGACTACTTTCTTATCGATAACTTCCCTAAGAGCATGCGCTTTTTCAGCTCCGTTCTTGATCGTGAGGAGGACTTCGCCTTTCCTCGTCTTTCGCATGTCTTTGACGTCTGCGCCAACTCCGGTAGGATTGACTGCCGACTTCATCTCTCTGAGGGTATCGGCGTAGGACTTGCCTTCTATGCGGACGAGAATCGCTTCGTCTTTTCCTGGCCTCTCTGTTTCACCTCCTCCCATGTCTGCTTTCGAGCGTCATGTTACCTTTTCCGGGTCACGGTTTCCTTGGTAGACGGTGATCTCCACGGCTGTGTCTGCAAAGACAAAGCCGTAAATCCTTTCCAGGGTAGAGCCCAGTATTCCATCTACTTTAGGGAACACAAGACTAGATTTCTTGATCCGCATTATCTTTTCCTTGACTAGTTCTGCGGTTTTAAAGCTAACTCTTTCGTCTGGTTTCTCTTGTGTTGTTCCTGCAATGATCGGGTAGAAGATGTCCCTAGCGACCAGAGTTTGTTGACCCTCGTCATCCTCGTCATCCGGAAATCCTAGAGTTTGGACCATCGTCGCGACCTCTCCTGGTATCCTCTTTTGGTGCAGAAGCCCGTCCTTACGTCCGAATCTGCTTATTGCTCGCTGCACCGCGCTGTTTTCGGATACGAGGTTTCTCCTGCAGGGCAGGACAATCACTGCGTCCGATGGTGCTTCCCAGACGTTTTGTCCTTTTACTGTGGTTACAGTAGTGATACCTTGTTCCCCGGCGGACTCATCGACCCTCGCGTACGCACTGTAGGATCCGTCACTGGGCTTTCAGGACTTCACGCTTCCTGATTTTCTTGCATTCTCCGCACCGGGCGGCAGTGGCCAGGCGGAGAAGGCTGATTTCTTTCGCATGCCGCTCTTTCAGGCTTTCAATTTGCTGTTGGAGTCGGCTTACCGCGCCTTTATCTTGCTTGGGGGATTTTAATGCACTTCCCTCCTCGTTTGTAGCTACTGCCAGCCACTTCTGTAGTGAGCTCTCCTGCAGACATTCCACCTGATATGCCAGCTTGCCCGCAATGTCCTTTATCTTTCCTCTCGCATTATAGGCCTCCTTGATAAATCGTTCTAGGATCTTGATGTTGCTGCACATTTTTGAGACAATCTTCTTGAACTCCTCACCACTGGTGTTCGGGGGTTCGAATACTTCGGGTGAACATTCGGCCCGTTTTCGCTTAGCAGATGGCTGGGCCAAACCCGGTATTTCCATTTACCCACAGTGTAACGGACCGTCCTGCACCTGGCAGCGACAAAGCCCGTTTGTGGGGGGGGGGGGGGGGTGTCCTCTTTAAAGCGGCTCGTCTAGCAAACGGGTTTGCTTTTTCTCCAGTATTTTTTATGCCTTCGTCGGCCTGGTTCACTACTACCGACGAGGCATCGCAGTCGTTTGATGATGATCCACTGTGGCCTGCTCGAACACCACTAGCATGGACCAGCACTGAGGTCTCCCTCCTCTGCGCCGTAACCTTCTACTTCTCTTCAGATGAACCCATGTTTGGTTTATTTTTCGGGGTCCTTCCCCTATCCTGTTTGGTCCGCGGGAGGTGTTTTTAGTTTCCCTCCTACCCGCTATATCTAGCGAGCTTTCCCCTATCCGCCACCTGGGGACGCGCCACGTAGGGGTTTCATTCTCCCCCTGTGGCCCCAACGGACACCTGGTCGAGCAATGGGTTCCCCCACACTCCCTCCCCGCAGCAGCGCAATTCCCGTTTTTTTTGGGCCCCCCCTCGTATATATATATATATATATATTGTCACCAAATTGTTTGGAGAAACGCGAATAGGGGAGGGCAACAAGAAAGGTGAGACACGGGAACAAAAACGGTAAGAGAGAGATTTTTATTTTGAATGCGATGCTCGCACCAACGGGAATAATAATAATATAATACTTCTCAAAAACAACAGCCGCAAAAAGGGGGGGTTCGCAAAAAAAATGATAATATAATGATTCTCAAAAATAGTAGTCGCAAAGGGGGAGGGTTCGCAAAAAAATGATAATATAACAATTCTCAAAAAAAATAGTCGCAAAAGGGGAGGGTTCGCAAAAAAGATGATAATAAAGTAATTCTCACAAACAGTAGTCGCAAAAGGGGAGGGTTCGCAAAAATATGATAATATAATGATTCTCAAAAATAGTAGTCGCAAAAGGGGAGGGTTCGCAAAAAATGATAATATAACAATTCTCAAAAAAATAGTCGCAAAAGGGGAGGGTTCGCAAAAAAATGATAATATAACAATTCTCAAAAAAACAGTAGTCGCAAAAAATTACCATCCGCAAAAGAATTGGGGGGGGGGTTCGCCAATAAAGGAATAGCCGCAATAGGGGATGGTCATAATGCCCGCAAAACGTGGGGGATTTACAAAAGGAATATTTGCAAAAAATGCAGGGATCCGCAAAAAGAAGTAGTCGCCAAAGAAAAAAGAATAATACTCGCAAAAGAAATGGGGGTTCGCAAATAAGGAAATAGCCGCGATCGGGGGTGATAATAGTACTCGCAAAACGTGGGGATTTTCAAAGAAATATTCGCAAAAATGTGGGGATTCGCAAAAAGAAATAGTCGCAAAAAAGAATAATACTCGCAAACGTGGGGATTTACAAAAGAAATATTCGCAAAAAACTGTAGGGATTCGCAAAAGAGATAGTCGCAAAAAAAAAGAATAATACTCGCAAAACGTGGGGATTTACAGAAGAGGTATTCGCAAAAAAATGTGGGGACTCGTAAAAAAGAAATAGTCGCAAAAAAGAATAGTACTCGCAAAACGTGGGGATTTACAAAAGAGATATTCGCAAAAATGTGGGGGTTCGCAAAAAGAAATAGTCGTAAAAAAAAAAAATTAATACTCGCAAACGTGGGGATTTACAAAAGAAATATTCGCAAAAAATGGGGGAATTCGCAAGAAGAAATGGTCGCAACAAAAAAAAAGAATAATACTCGCAACCGTGGGGATTTACAAAAGAAATATTCGCAAAAAATGGGGGAATTCGCAAGAAGAAATGGTCGCAACAAAAAAAAAGAATAATACTCGCAAACGTGGGGATTTACAAAAGAAATATTCGCAAAAAAAAAATGGGGGAATTCGCAAGAAGAAATAGTCGCAAAAAAAGAATAATACTCGCAAAACGTGGGGATTTACAAAAGAAATATTCGCAAAAAAAATGGGGGAATTCGCAAGAAGAAATAGTCGCAAAAAAAGAATAATACTCGCAAAACGTGGGGATTTACAAAAGAAATATTCGCTAAAAAAAATGGGGGAATTCGCAAGAAGAAATAGTCGCAAAGAAAAGAATAATACTCGCAAAACGTGGGGATTTACAAAAGAAATATTCGCAAAAAAAACTGTAGGGATTCGCAAAAGAAATAGTCGCAAAAAAAAGAATAACCGTCGTAGCGGAGGGGATTTTTCCCAAAATCACAATAATAAAGATTAAAAAAAAGATAACACCGGAGCGAAGGAATTATTTCCCTCGTTACAAGAAATTATAAAAGAAAAACGCAAGCCGTAGCGAAGGGGATTTTCCCAGAATCACAATAATAAAGAAAAAGAATAAACGCCGTGGCGAAGGAACTATTTCCCTCGTTACAAGAAATTATAAAAGAAAAACGCAAGCCGTAGCGAAGGGGATTTTCCCAAAATCACAATAATAAAGAAAAAGAATAAACGCCGTGGCGAAGGAACTATTTCCCTTGTTACAAGAAATTATAAAAGGCAAACGCAAGCCGTAGCGAAGGGGATTTTCCCAGAATCACAATAATAAAGAAAAAGAATAAACGCCGTGGCGAAGGAACTATTTCCCTCGTTACAAGAAATTATAAAAGAAAAACGCAAGCCGTAGCGAAGGGGATTTTCCCAGAATCACAATAATAAAGAAAAAGAATAAACGCCGTGGCGAAGGAACTATTTCCCTCGTTACAAGAAATTATAAAAGGGAAACGCAAGCCGTAGCGAAGGGGATTTTTCCCCAAAATCACAATAATAAAGAAAAACAAGATAAATGTCGTGGCGACCGAATTATTCCCCCCTTCACAAGAAATTATAGGAGGAAAGGAATACAAGCCGTAGCGGGGAGTCGTTTCTGGGAGGGATTGTAACAAATTTGCCGTAGCGGCGGGACGGCAAAAGGGCAACGATTGAGGGATCGGGTGGCAAGGATCGAGGGAAAGGGTTTCACGGAATTCTCGGGAAGGATTTACACCATCTATGTCACGGATATCACTCGGTGTGGGCGCCAGCTATTTTAAGGTATAGCTACCTGTCACATGAAAAACCTCACTTAATTCCTCGCAGCGTAGCTCAGGGGTTAGGTCCGCCGACCGATATGGCCTCTTACGCTATCCCTTCGCTCTAGTTCACGGGCAGACGTGACGTCTCGTCCCCACAGCACGTTTTCTAACCTAATATGGCCCCGGCGCGACGGCACGCGGTCGCACGCGGTGGCACGCTTAACCTCTAAATGGGCACGTGGCCGCGCGGGTCGACGGAACACAATAAAAATTTGACAAGCAATAATAAGATAATTGATCACTGTCGCTGTTAAGGCCAACGAAAGAGACACTTACTTTTACTCCTTACGACGAGCGCGACGAGTATATTCGCTGCCGGCTCGCTATCGGTTTTTTCGTTTTCTTTGGTTTAGCGTGGGTTTTGTTCCTTTACCCTCTTCCTTCCTTCCTTCCTTTACAAGCTTTTTCGCCTTTGCTTTTCTCCTCTCGTCGCTCGTCGTTCCTTGATTCTGTTTTTACAGTCTCCTCCTTCTTCACAATCTTTCTTTCTCTTAATTTCTACTACAATAACTCTTTTGCGCTTTTAATTTCTATCCTTAACTCTATATCGCCTATACCGTACAATAGCCGCCAAGAAGTAAGGACTCTCTTTTTCGTGCTCGGTGTTCGGCCCGTCTTCTCGCCTCCCATTGGCCAGCCGCGCGTGGCGTGATTTTTGAGAAGAGGGTTCGGGTAGAAAGGCGCGCGAGGCAGCACTATATGGAGGCGTTTGGGGAGTTGTTACCGGTGGGAGCGAGGGATCCAAGACAGTGCGCTGCGGGTCCGCCGGATGGCAGCACTAGGTCCTCGCGCCGAGCCCGCGAACGCGACTGTCGGCTAGGGATGGGGTATAGGGCTCTGGGGAGTGTTGTAGCCCGCGGCGCGCTAGATGGCGCCACGGGGTATCCTGCGTGCCGTGCCCAGTCGTCGGACGTTGCCTGCGGGTGGGTTAGATTTTCCATGGTAAGTGGTTGTACCGCGCCAGGCTCTCCGTCGTACTAATGCTGCTACCGGACTAACGGCTTCGGTTGTCGTCCCGGGTGATTTTGAGAGGCCAGCGCCACGATGGTACGGAGAGCCTGTCCGGCTTGTGATTCGGGTATGCCCGAGACAGGGGTCCTTCTGATTGGCGTGGGCGGCACGATGCGTTGCTACGGGGGAAACAAACGGGGGCGCGGAGAGGGGGGAAGTAGAAAGGGAATGGCGGGAAGGTTCGAGCGGCGCGGTGGAAATTGGGGAAGAGGGGAACTCACGGCGCGGCGAGCGTCCAACGGGAGGGAAAGCCAGGGCTGCGAACAAGAGGAACGTGTGGTAGCGAATAGATAGTATCGAAAAAAAATGTTAAGGGGGTTACACAAATGCGCGTCCGGGTTCCCCTATACGTCCTTATCGCTAACCTTATGCTAAATGTAGTGCTGTGGGGAGACTTCGTGGGACGCGCCGGGGAAAATTGGGACGCAACGTCACAACTCCCCCCGGCCTGACGATAGTACGCCCGCAACGGCGGGTGCTATCGTCAATACTCCTATTGTCCATTCCGTCAGCCCCACCAGCGACAGCGGCACTCCGTTTACCTCCGCTCGACCTCCACGCGGCTTCCGAGGCGCGCCCACCCGCGCCAACAGCGCGCGCGACGCCGGGTGCCATTTCCTATTCATTGCTATTGCGTCGATTCCTGACTAGAGGTGACCGTCATGCATGTCTCGTCTCCCGGTGGGAGTTATCACAGTCTTGGGATCTTCCCCGAGGTACGTGGGGGGGAAGGCAGGAGTGGGACTCGGGGTTGTGGGAGCCCTCGGGGAAGTCGGGGTGGGGCGGGTTGGGTATTTCCCGGGTTGTACGGGGCGGGGAGGATTGGGTTTTTTCTTTTCTTTTAATGGCGTTTGGGTCTGGGTAGGAGTTCAATCCTTCGATCACAGTCGGCGGTCAGGTGTCCTCGGCGGCCGCACGACCAGCAGCAGAGCTGTTGGCGTGCGGCGGCCCGGGTGGAGCACGGTGCGGGTCTCGGGGGAGGGGAGGGAGATTCGAGGACTCGGGGGTGCGGGGAGTCGCGACGGGGTCTAGGAGACGCGGACAGTAGGGTTGGGAGGGGGGGAAGGGTGATGTGCAGCGACAGGGCGCCACCTGCGGCGGATTCCTCCCAGCGAGCGACTGGGGAGGGGGGTGAGGCCGGCGGGGTGGGGGGCGAGCGAGGTACGGGGGTTGGGGGAGGCGGTGGGGTGGCGGCGCGGCGGGAAGAGTGAGTGATTGTGGCAGTCGTGTATCGGAAGCGGGAAGGGGGCTCGAGGACTTGCGACATGAGGGAGGGGAGGGTTGCGCGGGGAAAGGGATGGGTGGGGGCGGGGATCGGGGGAGGTGGTGGAGGGTCACGGTGCAGGGACATGAGGGATGGGATATCCCTGATGGGGGAAGGGCGTGAGTGACGGCCGCCTGCGGTCGATAGAATCGGACGGGGGATGGGAGTTGGCGGGGATGCACGGGGCCGGCTCGATCCAGCCGAGGGGACTGGAAGGAGGGTGAATAGCGGGGGAAGAGGAATGGTCGTTTGCGGCCGGAGGGGCGGCGGTGAGGCGGGTGGGCGTGGGACGGCCGTTTGTGGACGGGAAAACGGGGGTGGGGATGGCGGAAGCGGGGGTCGTTTTACGGGGAGGGGGCGGCGGCGGGGTGGGCGAGGCGGAAGTAGATCCCGTAGGGTCTGGTGGGCGCTCGTGCGGGCGGGGAGCTGGGCGTGCTGGGGGTTAGGGATGGGGAGCGGGGACGGGGGTGGGGAGGGAACGTCGGAGTCAAGGCACTCGTGACAGTCGCAGGATTCCCCGGGGTGAGGAGGGTGTCGGCGGGTGTCTCCGAGGGGAAGCAGGGACACGGAGATCGCTTGTGAGGCAAAGGGGTTTATGAATGGGCGGGATGGGGATGGAAGGACCGTTCCTTGGGGACAACGATACGGGGGCCGTGGCGGGAGACCAGTTCCCTGTCCTCGTCGGCGGACCATCTCGATGCGCTGTAAAGAAAATAACTCTGTATGAGCGACGGTTAAGTTGTTTTGAGGGCGGGGGCGTAAGCCTATTCGTTGTGGAGGGGGTGTCTTTTCGGGGATGGAAGTGGCAGTCGGTGGCATGGCGGCGTGGGGGGTGCTTGGCGCGGAGGGACCGGGGGCAGGGTCGGGGGACGGGGCTCGAGGGACGTAGTTCTTGAGGTCCTTGACATGGACTTTGGGGTTTTTCCGGCTACCAGCGTCCTCGAGCTCATACACCACGGGGGAAATCACCCGAACAACACGGCACGGTCCGGTGTAACTGGGGGCCAGCTTGGCAGCGAAGTTCTGGGCCCCCGAGGATAGCACTCGGTTCTTCCGCATCACCAGATCTCCGACGGCGTACCTGGTGTCCTTCCGATTTCGATTGTAGTAATGGGCCTGTTTCTTGGCGGCCTGTTCCAAATTCCGGTGCACCCAATCATGGATCAGAGGCAATCGCTTCATGCGGTCGCTCCAAGTCTCGGGATCACCGGGGGTGAGGGCGGGGGGTGGGGGAAGGGCATCACGGATGCTGCGAGTGGGTCGGGGGTTACAGCCGAACTTGAGGAACGCGGGGGTCATGAGGGTAGAGGACTGGACAGCGGTGTTGAGGGCGAAACACAATTCATGGAGGTGTTTATCCCAGTCGCGGTGATCCTGTTCCAGAAACGAATTGATCATGGTCTTTAGTGTCCGGTTAACCCTTTCGACGGGATTAGCCTGAGCGTGATAGGGGGGAACGGTGGTCTGAGTGACTCCCAACTCCGTCAAGTGCCTGGTTACATGGGTGTTGACGAACTCAGTGCCGTTGTCGGTTAGGAGATATTTCGGGCACCCCCACCGATTCACTACCAATTCGTCGAAAGCGGCGAAAATCAGGGGTCCCGTAGCGGCCCTAAGGGCTTTAACCTCCACGAATTTCGTGAAGAGGTCCTGAAAAACTAAGACGTATTTGCACTGACTCCGGCTGGGGGGAAAATGTCCCATGACGTCGGCCGCCACGACTGTCCACGGGCCCTCGGTGGTGCGTTCTCGCATGAGGCCCCCAGGGGACGTCTGGTGTACCTTGTGGAGTTGGCACTCCGGCACCGGGACACGTAGCGGGCCACGTCCTGGAACACTCCGGGCCAGAAGAAATCCTGAATCACTCGGTGGTAGGTTTTGTCCACTCCTAAGTGACCGGCTTGAGGACAGTTATAGGCTTTTTCTAGGGTTCGGGGTCGGGCGTCGTGGGGAATGACCAATTTCCATGCGTCCAGGTCGGTCAAAGCGGGTTCGATTATGGGGTGGGGTCGGTGGTAATGAAGGTTCGCGTCCTCGATTCTCCAATTGGGATATTTTCCGGGGAACTCTCGGACGTTTTGCAGTTTCTCGCTATACCAAGGGTCATCGGACTCCCCCAGGGCATAGACTGCGGCCTCGTCAGCTTCGAACATCCGGGAGAGCGCGTCGGGAACGACGTGAAGGGCACCACGACGATGGGCGATGGTCATGTTGTGCGCCTGCAGAGCCAGAGCCCATCGCGCGAGTCGTCCGGAGGGATCTCGGAGATTCCTAAGCCATAGCAAGCTCGCGTGATCGGTCAGGACAGTGAAGTGAGTGCCCTCAATGTACGGCCGGAACTTCCGGACAGCCCACAAGACAGCGAGGCACTCGCGTTCGGTAACCGTGTACTTCCGTTCGGCCGATGTTAGGATCTTGCTGGCGAACACGATGGGTCGCTCCCCTTCATCTGTTTCCTGCGTGAGGACGGCGCCGTCGGCGGTATCGCTCGCGTCCGTCTGGAGGGTAAACGGCCGATCGAAGTTGGGTCGGGCGAGGATGGGGGTTCGGGTAAGGGAGTCACGGAGGGTTTGGAATGCAATTTGCTGCTCGGGGCCCCAATGCCATGGCGTGTTTTTGCTCAGGAGCTGAGTCAGGGGAAGCTTATCTCGGGAGAGGTTGGGTAGAAACCGGGCGTACCAGCCCACCATGCCCAGGAATCGCCGCAGTTGCTTTAAGGTTCGTGGGGGAGGATACTCCTGGATCGGGGCGACCTTGTCCGGATCCGTCTTCAGGCCGTCCGTTCCGATGATGTATCCGAGGTATTTCACCTCGTGGCAAAAGAATTCGCTCTTGTCTCGGTTGATCTCCATCTCGGCCGTGCGGAAGGTATGTAGGACTCGCTCCAGGTATTCGAAGTGCTCCTCCTCCGTGTCCGTGGCTATGATGACGTCGTCGAGATAGGCAAACACGTGGGGTTCCCAGGCAGGGTCGATGAGCTGGTCCATTAGGCGTTGGAAGGTGGCGGGGGCATTTGTCAGGCCGAACGGCATTCGTTTGAAGTGGAATAGACCCCTGCCAGGGACAGCAAACGCTGTGATAGGCCGACTGCGGGGCTCCACGGGGATTTGGAAATAGGCTTGGCTTAGATCGAGTTTCGAGATGAACCGCGCGCGGCGCAACCCGTCCAAAATTCGATCCATGTTGGGGAGGGGATACGCATCCTTTCGGGTGACCTTGTTGACGTCTCGATAATCGATGCAGAAGCGATGCTTCCCGTTGGGTTTCGGGACGATGACAGGGTTACTCAGCCAGGAGCTAGTGGATCTCTCAATCACCCCTTCGCTGAGCAACCGATCCACTTCAGCCTGCGGAACTTTGAGAAGGTACGGGGATACAGTGCGGGACCGTTGGCTTATCGGGGGGTGGCCCTGGGTATCAATGGAATGTTGGGCGCGGGGCGTCATACGGAGGATAGGGGAGGGATTCGGGGGAATTAATCGCGCGAGCAGTAACTCGAGGCGATTGGGGGCCACGTCGGAGGGTTCGATCAGGCCGGCGCATTCGCGCACGGCGGTAGCCTTGAAAGGGGGGTACGCGCTGTCAAAAGACCGAGCTACTCCATCACGGATACGCCACGTTTCCTCGTCATAATCGATGGTGATCCCAAATAGCCGGAGGAAGTCGATGCCGAGGATGCAGGGGTAGCTCACCGCGGTCACTCGCACATCCATCTGGCCCTCCTGTCCTTCATGTTCAAATTGGAGGGTGGCGACTCCATGGACGGGGATCACGCCACCGTCGGCCACCCTGACGCCTTCGGAGAGGGGACGTAAGAAAGGGGCGAGTAGGGGCTTATGGGAGAGGCCAAAGTATGTCCGGGCTGCCCCGGAATCAACAAGGCCCTGCTGTAGCGTCGATCCAATCGATATCCACAGGAAGTGCCGGGGATCGCCGCTCGCGGTAGCCAACGCGGACTCCGTCACACACAACGCGCGGGGGTCGGGACAACTATCGAGCGGGGAGGGCAGCGAGTCTACTGCCCCCCCGCGCCCGCGTTTCCCGCCCGCCGACGGGCGCAGACCGGGCAGTTATCCGCGTTGACCCCAGGCCAACCACAAATCCGACAAAAGTATCCCAAAGGTTGGGGACACTGGCTGTAGCGATGTCCTTCTTGTCGGCAATTGAAACAGCGCCAGCTGGTGGACCCGGAGGGGGCTGCGAAGGGTACTGGGGGTTGTCGGGGAGCCGATTCGGCTAGGGTGGGGATTCCCGACCGGGGGATTGGTGCAGGTGGCGGGGCGGAGGCGGCGATAGGAACGGCGGCGATTGGGGGGGCCTTGGGAATCTTCGGACGCCTGGGGGGTGGTGGAGGTGAGGGAGAGCGGAGGGGAAGGCCTTCGGGCGTACGCGATGGCGGCTCATCTCCTGTCGGGTCCGTTGGAGTCGACGCGACCGCAACGGCAGCGACTCTTCCCTTGGCCGCCCTCAGCCCAGGGGTGAATGCTGCCCACGGTAGGGCCGACTGTTCGACCGACGGCGGCGGCCGATATGTTTTCAGCCGAAGGCTTTGTTCCTCTCGCCGTCTTCCCGCTCGCTGTAGTTCGAGAAAACTGGAAACCTCTTCCCGGTCGATGTGCTGAGCTAGGTCCGGATGCAGGTTCGCACAGCAGATGTCGAGCTGGGTCTCCAACGACAAAGGGGGGTACAGGTGACTGAACAAGGTCCGAAGTTTCACAATGTACTCGGCCACGGGTTCCCCGGGCCCCTGCGTACGGAGTTCCACCTCTCGTCGCAGGCGTTCCTGCAGGTCCCCGTGTCCGAATCGCTCACGAAAGTAAAATACGAATCCCTCGTACGAGTCCCATTGTTCATTCTCCACCCGGTGCCAGAGCAGGGCCTCGCCTGTGAACGCCTCCGGCAAGACTCGGAGGAACTCCTCCTCGCCGAGGCCACGGCTGCTCCCATACTCGAACAACCGTCGCAGGAATTCTTCGGCATCCTCTCCGGGTTTACCAGCGTACTTCGGTCCGAATTTCCGCCAATGGTCGCTGAAACGCCCGTCTAGGGGAAGCGTCTCAGCGGCGGGGATCGGCCCGCTATGATACGCGTGGGAGGGGGCCGGTGGAGGAAGGGAGGGCATCCCCAAAGGTGGGGCTGTGCGGCTACTGTTATGAGTGGGGCGTCGCATGGGGAGAATGTAGGTTTCCTGGGGTGTCCACAGGTGTCTTGGACCTGTCTCTGGGGAGTCCCGCGTCCGGCAGGTCGATCGATGGGGAGGCGGAGTCGCAGGGAGGGGAGGGGGACGGTGGGCGTAGGTTACCACCGGTCGACCTGCGGGTGGGGCCGTAGGATAGAATGACTGGGCGAGAGGCTCGCGAAGGCTGGAGTGCTCCTGAAACGATAACGGGTCTTGATACGGCCCGATGGATTGGCCAGTAGCTAATGCAGCCCCTAGGGGGGGTCGGAAGGGGAAGGGACTACGGGTTACGGGACCGTCCGGGGGCACCGTAGGGTGGAAGGGGTCGTCATCGGCCTCTCGAAGTCCCGCGGTTCTCCGGTTCCACGGGGAGGTCAAGATGTGGCCGAAATAGGGGTCCTCCAAGGCTCCAGCGAGCGTTAGCGGCGGTGCGTGGCCACGTTCGTCGCGGAACTGGTTCCATTCCACTTGTATTTGCGGGTGCCGCCGTCGGGTCTCGGCACGCACCAGCCGATCCCGCAAAACTTCAATCGTCCCGTCCAAGTTAAGACTTGCCTGATCACACTCCGTGACGAGGTCCCGTACAAATTGGATTCCCGCCACGCGAGTTCGTATTTCCTCCGTCGGGTCCCGAGTTCCAGTCGTTGCGCCGGACCCGGCACGGGCCGGCGTTTCCTGAATACCCAGCAGGGTGGCAAGGGGGGTCGCGGCAAGGGGGGCGGGTCCAGGGGCGGGGTCGATGAGAGCGTGGGCGTCGTCCATCTCACGAGGGGTAAGGGCGAAAAAGGGGAGGAGGTTAGAACAACAAAGGGAGAACACAATACGACAAAATACCAGAGCAAATGCAAAAAAAACAGGTCTCGGCACGATCAAAATTTCCGAATGTGCACACAAGTAGGGAACTCGGTTCAAATGTCCACGTCAGTTCCTAGCTATCCTAGACTCCTAACGGTGTGCTGTGGGGAGAGGCTATTCCGCCCGGTTGAGCGAAGGAGGACACTGTTTTCTTTCAAAAATCGAATTTATTCGGTAATTCCGGGTACCCGATCTTTACTGTCGGGCCCCACGTTGGGCGCCAATTTGTCACCAAATTGTTTGGAGAAACGCGAATAGGGGAGGGCAACAAGAAAGATGAGACACGGGAACAAAAACGGTAAGAGAGAGATTTTTATTTTGAATGCGATGCTCGAACCAAGGGGAATAATAATAATATAATACTTCTCAAAAACAACAGCCGCAAAAAGGGGGGGTTCGCAAAAAAATGATAATATAATGATTCTCAAAAATAGTAGTCGCAAAGGGGGAGGTTCGCAAAAAAATGATAATATAACAATTGTCAAAAAAAATAGTCGCAAAAGGGGAGGGTTCGCAAAAAAGATGATAATAAAGTAATTCTCATAAACAGTAGTCGCAAAAGGGGAGGGTTCGCAAAAATATGATAATATAATGATTCTCAAAAATAGTAGTCGCAAAAGGGGAGGGTTCGCAAAAAATGATAATATAACAATTCTCAAAAAAATAGTCGCAAAAGGGGAGGGTTCGAAAAAAAAATGATAATATAACAATTCTCAAAAAAACAGTAGTCGCAAAAAATTAACATCCGCAAAAGAATTGGGGGGGGGGGGGTTCGCCAATAAAGGAATAGCCGCAATAGGGGATGGTAATAATGCCCGCAAAACGTGGGGGATTTACAAAAGGAATATTTGCAAAAAATGCAGGGATCCGCAAAAAGAAGTAGTCGCCAAAGAAAAAAGAATAATACTCGCAAAAGAAATGGGGGTTCGCAAATGAGGAAATAGCCGCGATCGGGGGTGGTAATAGTACTCGCAAAACGTGGGGATTTTCAAATAAATATTCGCAAAAATGTGGGGATTCGCAAAAAGAAATAGTCGCAAAAAAGAATAATACTCGCAAACGTGGGGATTTACAAAAGAAATATTCGCAAAAAACTGTAGGGATTCGCAAAAGAGATAGTCGCAAAAAAAAAGAATAATACTCGCAAAACGTGGGGATTTACAGAAGAGGTATTCGCAAAAAAATGTGGGGACTCGTAAAAAAGAAATAGTCGCAAAAAAGAATAATACTCGCAAAACGTGGGGATTTACAAAAGAGATATTCGCAAAAATGTGGGGGTTCGCAAAAAGAAATAGTCGTAAAAAAAAAAAAAAAAATACTCGCAAACGTGGGGATTTACAAAAGAAATATTCGCAAAAAATGGGGGAATTCGCAAGAAGAAATGGTCGCAACAAAAAAAAAGAATAATACTCGCAACCGGAGGGATTTACAAAAGAAATATTCGCAAAAAAAAAATGGGGGAATTCGCAAGAAGAAATAGTCGCAAAAAAAGAATAATACTCGCAAAACGTGGGGATTTAAAAAGAAATATTCGCAAAAAAAAATGGGGGAATTCGCAAGAAGAAATAGTCGCAAAAAAAGAATAATACTCGCAAAACGTGGGGATTTACAAAAGAAATATTCGCAAAAAAAAATGGGGGAATTCGCAAGAAGAAATAGTCGCAAAAAAAAGAATAATACTCGCAAAACGTGGGGATTTACAAAAGAAATATTCGCAAAAAAAACTGTAGGGATTCGCAAAAGAAATAGTCGCAAAAGAAAGAATAACCGTCGTAGCGGAGGGGATTTTTCCCAAAATCACAATAATAAAGATAAAAAAAAGATAACACCGGAGCGAAGGAATTATTTCCCTCGTTACAAGAAATTATAAAAGAAAAACGCAAGCCGTAGCGAAGGGGATTTTCCCAAAATCACAATAATAAAGAAAAAGAATAAACGCCGTGGCGAAGGAACTATTTCCGTCGTTACAAGAAATTATAAAAGGAAAACGCAAGCCGTAGCGAAGGGGATTTTCCCAGAATCACAATAATAAAGAAAAAGAATAAACGCCGTGGCGAAGGAACTATTTCCCTCGTTACAAGAAATTATAAAAGAAAAACGCAAGCCGTAGCGAAGGGGATTTTCCCAAAATCACAATAATAAAGAAAAACAATAAACGCCGTGGCGAAGGAACTATTTCCCTCGTTACAAGAAATTATAAAAGAAAAACGCAAGCCGTAGCGAAGGGGATTTTCCCAGAATCACAATAATAAAGAAAAAGAATAAACGCCGTGGCGAAGGAACTATTTCCCTCGTTACAAGAAATTATAAAAGAAAAACGCAAGCCGTAGCGAAGGGGATTTTCCCAGAATCACAATAATAAAGAAAAAGAATAAACGCCGTGGCAAAGGAACTATTTCCCTCGTTACAAGAAATTATAAAAGGGAAACGCAAGCCGTAGCGAAGGGGATTTTCCCCCAAAATCACAATAATAAAGAAAAACAAGATAAATGTCGTGGCGACCGAATTATTCCCCCCTTCACAAGAAATTATAGGAGGAAAGGAATACAAGCCGTAGCGGGGAGTCGTTTCTGGGAGGGATTGTAACAAATTTGCCGTAGCGGCGGGACAGCAAAAGGGCAACGATTGAGGGATCGGGTGGCAAGGATCGAGGGAAAGGGTTTCACGGAATTCTCGGGAAGGATTTACCCCATCTATGTCACGGATATCACTCGGTGTGGGCGCCAGCTATTTTTAAGGTATAGCTACCTGTCACAAGAAAAACCTCACTTAATTCCTCGCAGCGTAGCTCAGGGTCTAGGTTCGCCGACCGATATGGCCTCTTACGCTATCCCTTCGCTCTAGTTCACGGGCAGACGTGACGTCTCGTCCCCACAGCACGTTTTCTAACCTAATATGGTCCCGGCGCGACGGCACGCGGTCGCACGCGGTGGCACGCTTAACCTCTAAATGGGCACGTGGCCGCGCGGGTCGACGGAACACAATAAAAATTTGACAAGCAATAATAACATAATTGATCACTGTCGCTGTTAAGGCCAACGAAAGAGACACTTACTTTTACTCCTTACGACGAGCGCGACGAGTATATTCGCTGCCGGCTCGCTATCGCTTTTTCGTTTTCTTTGGTTTAGCGTGGGTTTTGTTCCTTTACCCTCTTCCTTCCTTCCTTCCTTTACAAGCTTTTTCGCCTTTGCTTTTCTCCTCTCGTCGCTCGTCGTTCCTTGATTCTGTTTTTACAGTCTCCTCCTTCTTCACAATCTTTCTTTCTCTTAATTTCTACTACAATAACTCTTTTGCGCTTTTAATTTCTATCCTTAACTCTATATCGCCTATACCGTACAATATGCCGCCAAGAAGTAAGGACTCTCTTTTTCGTGCTCGGTGTTCGGCCCGTCTTCTCGCCTCCCATTGGCCAGCCGCGCGTGGCGTGATTTTTGGGGAGAGGGTTCGGGTAGAAAGGCGCGCGAGGCAGCACTATATGGAGGCGTTTGGGGAGTTGTTACCGGTGGGAGCGAGGGATCCAAGACAGTGCGCTGCGGGTCCGCCGGATGGCAGCACTAGGTCCTCGCGCCGAGCCCGCGAACGCGACTGTCGGCTAGGGATGGGGTATAGGGCTCTGGGGAGTGTTGTAGCCCGCGGCGCGCTAGATGGCGCCACGGGGTATCCTGCGTGCCGTGCCCAGCCGTCGGACGTTGCCTGCGGGTGGGTTAGATTTTCCATGGTAAGTGGTTGTACCGCGCCAGGCTCTCCGTCGTACTAATGCTGCTACCGGACTAACGGCTTCGGTTGTCGTCCCGGGTGATTTTGAGAGGCCAGCGCCACGATGGTACGGAGAGCCTGTCCGGCTTGTGATTCGGGTATGCCCGAGACAGGGGTCCTTCTGATTGGCGTGGGCGGCACGATGCGTTGCTACGGGGGAAACAAACGGGGGCGCGGAGAGGGGGGAAGTAGAAAGGGAATGGCGGGAAGGTTCGAGCGGCGCGGTGGAAATTGGGGAAGAGGGGAACTCACGGCGCGGCGAGCGTCCAACGGGAGGGAAAGCCAGGGCTGCGAACAAGAGGAACGTGAGGTAGCGAATAGATAGTATCGAAAAAAAATTTTAAGGGGGTTACACAAATGCGCGTCCGGGCTCCCCTATACGTCCTTATCGCTAATCTTATGCTAAATGTAGTGCTGTGGGGAGACTTCGTGGGACGCGCCGGGGAAAATTGGGACGCAACGTCACAACATATATATATATACATATATATATATATATATATATATATATATGGTGCTGCAGAGTTAGGAGAAGATTTGGCTTCAATGTCCATGATTTTAAGTGGTGATTTTAATATAAATTTTGCATCGGCAGAATCACAACCGCTTATACAATTTTTAAGGGAGAACACCACTGTTACCCCGTGTTTTTTTCACATTTTTCAAGAATTTTTTTTTGTGGGAAAAAAAAAGAGATATTTGAAAAATTTTTTTGGGTTTTGTTCTTTGTTTATTGATGTATCAAAAAACATTTTTTCACATTTTTCACGCCGCATGGTGGCGCTAGGGAAGCTCTCGCGTCAGGTCCTGTCATCTCCGCGGCACGCAGCAGAACTCTCTTCAACATCGATCTGAAAAAAAATAACGAATTTTTTCGTTAATAATATAATATTTTGAAGAGAAGTACATAGGGATTTGGAAAAATATTTTTTTTACGCCGACCAACGGGTTGAAAAAGGTTCACTTCTAACGCGCGGCATTCCACGTGTTTTTTATTTGTAGACCGTTTCTACTGTAACATCTATGTATATTAAAATCACTTATCACCATACAATCACATTTTATTGTTAAATCCTCTGCTATGTTTTCGATATACCTTACAAGAGAGAGCGAGAGAAAGACGGTGCAAAATGATCTTTGAACAGTGTGACGTCATCCTCCTCGGCCTTTGTCGGAAATTATGCCCCCTCCACCGCTCCTCATTCCAAAATCGAGCATTTTTCAACAGCGCGGCAGAGTGGGGGAGAGTGATGATGCAATACGCTCTTGAGCGGCGTACCCTTCCCCCCCCCGTCACCTAATACAGCTGCCGATAAAGAAAAAAATGTCGATAAACAAGGAACCGCCGAGGATGGATAATGTAGAAAATGATCCGGGTTTGTGTCTGAGTTAAAAAGTGTCGGTAAATGTCGGTGCAGAGCTCGTCGTCCAGAAATATCCTATTTTCACTACTCTGCTCGTGCAGCTCGAAAAGTTATTGATCGATGTGGCTGAAATTTTGGGAGGTTTCTGTTTATATTATTATCGGAAGGATATACCTAAAGTTTAAAAGATATCGCGCAAATAAAGTATTTTCTTGGGGTAAAAATAGTCGAAAAACCGCCGAAAATTTGAACATTTGATAAAGCCACCTATTTAGTTTTTAATTTTATACTTTTTTAATAACTTTATAGGTTTATCCTTCACCTGCACATGTCAGTAATCGAAACAGTGTTGTTCATTTGTTTAAGATTAATAGAAAAAATGTGACGAGTGCAGCACATTTCAATGCCACGGAAGAGTGGGGAAGAAAGCTATATCGCGCGAGGCCTCGTGCCTCGTCGGGGCGGAAATTGATCAGCCGAAACTTGATATTAAGCGTCCGCGGTACGATCGCACGGTCGAGAGCTCGAATAATGAATGTATTTTGAATCGGATTGAATGGGCAGAAATTCGAGCGGCCATTTCTGCTCTCGCGATTTTGAAGTGGATTTACGTTGTGGATAGTGCGGAACATTATATTGTTGGAATAGAAGGAGACTAAAATAATTAATATAAAAATTTCATACAAAAGGTGTCACGACGTAACACCTCCCCTTCTAGTAATTTGTTCGGGGCTAGGCAATGCCCTGACAATTAAAATAATAAAATAAGTCGTGATCCAAGATAAAAAAGGAAATAATGGGGGAAATTATAACTACGTGGAGAGGGGAGTGTAACTCCCAAGTAGTATTGCCATACCATTTTTTTCCAAGATTCTGGCAATGACGTCATTGTTCGCCCTTCCAAAGTCCACGGTATAATGAACAGCCACACCTAGTAAAGTATCGACAGCGACATCCCCTCCCCCACGTCTTTCATTAGTGCACTGTCGGCTATTGTTTTGGCTTAGCAACGATGAATTCTGGATATAGCTGTACGAAGCAGGGCGATAAATGAAAAAGATTTTTTTTTCAGTTTTTTCGTTTAATTTTAAAAAATTACATGAAATCCAAAAATTATTTATTTATTGAGCGAATCATTTTTCGTGAATGTCGTCTTCGGAATCCAAGCCGATATTAGGATAGTCTTCCTCATTCTCGAACGGATGCTGCTGAAGCCATTTTTTTATTTGACATGCGTTTTTCAAGGCACATCGTAATGATCCCGTGCGCATTAAGCCATGACGCATGCACGTGCGATATGGCAGCGGTAAAAGTCTGAACGGAGGAGCTTCTTCTTCCTCTTCAAGGTTGATTATTTCACGCCCCGTGACATTTTGTAGGAGCACTGCCTTATCGCGTCCGCGGGTATAAATTCGCTCCGATTCTAGAGAGATATCGCGTAAATTCACATATACCTGCTCGAGCGAAATCTCACCCTCGCACCACTCAAGTCCGTGATAAACTTCGGCCAGAAAGCTATTTTGGCGCCTCGATTTTTTTGGTAATACCGCGAGTGGGTAAGACGGTGCAACGATCCAATGTCCCGTGAACGGTTTGTCTACAGCAACAACTGCTATTTCTTTTGGAAGGAAATCAAAGTCTTTGCCGCGCAGACCCTGTATATTGACGACGATATCCATATTTACGACCTCCTCGAATAAAGACTCGTGATGAGCTGAATTTTTTTCACAATTTTTATTGTATTCACTGCAGCAAAGATGCCTCAATGAGTAACCCAATATCTGCTGCTTATTCAGCAAAATCTAGTCGGCGAGCGGTGAATTATAACAGGGATACGGTATGACGATAAATGAAAAAATTATTTTCCAGTTTTTACTTTTATTTAACATTTTTAAATATTACGTACAACCAAGTGACATATAATTCCTTAAATTACAAGATTTTTCATTCCCGCTATTAGTTTCGACATTTCATCATCATCGGTATTTTCTTCTTTTAGGCGCTTCTTCTTCTCCTTACGCCTTCGCCGATTCTATACAAATAAAATTATTGATTCTATTTTTCATACTAAAATAAATAGTTTTAAATTTAAAAATGAATTATACCGCTCTGCGCCTGTGACGACATTTTTTCGGCTGACAATCTGGTCGTTCCGACGCTGCAACGAGCGTTACCTCCCAGTTATGGCTAAGCTCACGCGCGCCATTATAACTGTTATCGGCTAAGCGATAATACCGAGTTCGACCCATATCGTCGACGCGAGATAATTAATTGGACTAATCACAAGACCGTGCGGCGGCAGCCATAGTCACACGAGTCCGCCTCCACCATTTTTTATCGGCGCATGCAACAGCGCTGGTTGCAAGGAAATCTTCGTTCGGTAAAACCCCCACCGTTCAAAGTTTTATTATTATTATTATTATTATTATTTTTCTGAGAGGTAAAAGCATTGTAATAATCGCGAACTATTTTATCGTTTGCTCGCACATTATTACAGAAGAGATTATTAAATCGAGCCATACCAAAACCGCAAGACATGAAATGCAAAAAAACAATACAAAATTGTCCGCATACATCCGATGAATCGCTTTAGAGCTGTTTGATGTTGCATCGGAAAAATTTGCAATTTCTTCGGAGTCTTGCGAGATGTTGTGGGATGATCGGCGGCAATCCATAGCTGTCAACGTACCATCCTCTTCCATTGCGATCGACGTACATGGCGACCCAGTGTTCTCCGGGTTTCGTGTGTTCATCGGTGATTGCTATTATCCCCGCCGGTTTTGTCCACACGCGCGGGATCTCGTCTGCGGGGAATACTCCAGTTGTTGCAATTGGTAAATGGCGTAGAGCTTCTTGTATTTGGTGCGTGTTCATACTCTCATGAGCGATAATGGCGAAATGCTGATATATCCCATTTCGCTGCTCTATATATATATTAATTTCCCTCCTTTTTCACTTTCTCGTTAAATCAATATCATTGAATGGCTTTGTACACGTGGTACACCAGTTGTAGCACTCATCCAATCGGGCATCTTTCAAATCCCCTTTTTTCTCTTCTTCTTCTTCATCTTCGTCATCCGCTTCAGAACTACACATCTTCGTTCTCTCGTACGAATTTATTTGGAACCATTTTTTCAGCATAAACGCTCGAGTTAGAGCGCAAACGTAACGAACGTTTATCGTTCACCGTGGAATATCGCAAACATTTACTACATATTTTCGGCAAATGTTCTATTCTCGGACACTCCCACCTCGAAATTTCCAAATCGTTAATGTGGCGAGACAATACTTGACACAAGAGATTGGCTTTCTCGTGTCCTCGGGTATAAATGCTTCTGGCATGTCGGGCAATGTCTCGTAAATTCGCGTAAGCTTGCTTACAAGACACAACACCCTCGTACCACTCGAGGCCGTGACAATTGAACGAAAGACATTTATTTTCCTTTCGCACATCCTCCGGTAGTTCGATAAACGAGTACGGAGGTTGAACGAGCCAATGCATCAAAAACGGATTGTCGATAGCGACAACGGCTATTTCTTTTGGTAGCAAGCGATTATCCTTGTCTCGCATTCCCTTCACGTCCGTCTCGTCTGATAGATAGCGGTAAACTGAATTCTCTCGGCAGCGACAAGAAAAAGTAACCGGTAATCCGATATCCGTGATTAACCAGCAAAATTCACTATTACCTGACGGGACGCATCGATTTCAAGAACGTTGTCATATTCAGCATATATGACGCAGTTTATGGTTGACTATAGCGCTTCTTGGAATCTCACCTCGATCCTCACACTACCATGTTTCACCAAATTCCAGTGGGTGCTGCTATTCGCCGAAAGATCGGGTGTCAAGTCGAACGCGAATAAACAATAACCGTCTAGATAATTCGCTCGACTTATGGAATTTCCCTCGTTTAGAAAATGTATTCCCGTTCCCGAGAATAATGTCTGATGTGCATCCACGTAAAGTTTACTTTTTGTAAAATCCGGTTGCAGTGGTCGGGAAGGTACTTGCATACCATCCACGTATAAAGAAAGATAATTAATTTTATAATTTTGAAAGTTAAACGGGTTGAAGAAGCGGTCACCGTTGTACGCTCTGTTATCGACGAAACCGATAATTATCCGCTTCGGGAGCTGACCGAGAACGACATTATCAATCGTTTCCCCGTGTATACCAGCATACAATGAAACGGCTTTAACTTCCATGCGAGTAAGGGGATATTTCGTAGTAGATTTCGCCAGTGCACGGGCGTGCGAAAGTAAAACGCCAGGTGCGATTTTTGTTCGTCTTACGAGAAGCGTGGCTTCGATAATATTTAGTCCGTATGACCCGTTCGTCGATTCGGTCATGAGACAAAACGAGTCTCTCGCGCGTACAAGACGCATTCGCATTTTTACTCCGTTCAACAGGAAACGCTCCTGATTAAACACGTCACAATGCAAATGTCCGAGCAAATCAACCGTTTTCCCAGCACACAGAAATTTCATCCGCTCTCCCAGCCCCGCGTTTTTTTCTCCACTCGCGTCATCCATTTTGCCCGCTGTGTCGTCGTACTATAGCACTGACTTGACAGGAGATTTTTTAGCCGCCGGGCCGTAATTTAATAAGGTCTCAATGTACGCGCGATACGCGTAAGCATTATTTGGTGGTGAGACGAGCTTTTGATTCAAGTATACTGAGACGATCCTGGTTCCTGCGATGACGTCACCTGTCCTTCGGAGTAGTGGCACCTTCCGCCACGCACCAGGGGCGGGGGGCGCTACCTGCCCCAACCCTTAGGCGAATCCCCTAGCGCCGATGAAGAGGACTGTCAATCGGAAAGAAGATCAACCACGGAGAACCTGTCAACAGAAAAATCAACCAGTTATAATAATGGAATATAAAAGACATTAAATACCGCAATGCGTCAAAAAGGGAGAAGAGAAATGGTAAAGGAACGAGGAAGGGAAGGTCCGCAACCAGGGTATAAAAAGGCCGGTTTTACCCAGGAACGGCACTCTTGAGCCCTCTTGAGTCCGAAAGGAAGCTTGACTACCGGTCTCCATGACTACTTGTCCTCTGTCGTAAGGAAAGTGGAGATTTTGGGAAAGAGACGAATAAAGGAGGAAAAGGGTTGAAAGAGGTCTGGCGAAAGGAAGAAGGAAGGCCAGTACTGTGAAACTCACATGACTACTGTCCTCTGTCGTAGGAAAGTGTGAGGGGATCGGGAAAACTGAATCTCTGCTTATAGCCAAGAGTTATATGAATATTGGGATAAGGGAGAGGCGTTGAGAGGAACAGAACTTAAAAAAACATAGTCTTAAAAGAGAAACTTACCTCAGGTTACTTGAAAAGAAAGAGCGGTCACGGAGTGAAGTTAAAAGAGCGAATGACGACATCCATGTCCTCTGGAATCACGGGACCCCTATAAGAAAGAGAGAGAGAGAGAGAAAGAAAAAGGAATTATAAAAATAAATGAAAATTAAAAATCAAAACAAAAATTCACAATAAAAAAATATACCAACGAGAGAGGGAGAGAGAGAAAGAAAAAGGAATTATAAAATTAAATAATAATTAAAAATAGAAACAAAATTCACAATATAAAAATACACTGACAAGAGAGAGAGAGAGAAAGAAAAAGACATATAGGAAGGGTGTGACGTCACACGGGCGAACGTCCGTGTGCTCACGCATACACAGGAATACTACACGAACACAGAGAACAAACCACTCACCTGTGGGTATTCCGGGGACAACAAACGATAAATTCACGATACACTACACCCGGAGAACCACAAAGAACACAAAAAAAAAGCACCGCGGACGTCACCATTCCCGGTTTAAAAACAACGAAACCCGAAAAATCGTGTACGTAACACGAACGATCACAGCTGACCGGCCGTGAGCTGTCGTTACAGTGAGGACCATCGACTGTGCGACGAAGATCCACGAGCGGTCACGGCAACGCACGAGCAGCTCTACCGTCCTCGCGAGACCGGCGCTAAGGCTCACCCGCACGACAACGACGGTGGGCACAGCTTAGCCTTACAGGGGGGGCGCTCGAGGGCAGCACTTTACGGACAACGGATATATCACGAAGATTACCGACACCCACGAAATATGAATTGTTAAATGAGAATATACAGACAACATACAACTATTAAAACACAATTATCAACGTAAAAACGCTAAGGAAATTGTATGAAAAAAAATAGTAATTACTAACAACCGTATCCTGACTTAACGTCTTTATTTCCTTTCGAGTCCGAACCTATAAAAAAATAGCTAACATATTGATACCGTTACATTTTGGCGCCCGAACAGGGACTCAAAAAAATTAAAAGATAGAGTCTTAATGGGAAATCGTAATTTACTTTAAGAAAAATGTCAACAAATGACAAATCTATTGCAAGGTAAATAAGAGAACTCCAAATAATGGAGGAGTATGAGGATAGGTATCGGGAAGCGCGAGAAAAGAACGACGAAGAAAGTGCGCATTCATTGCAATGGGAATCCACTACGGCCGATGGACTGCTCTTCGAGCAGAGACAAAGCGAAAGAAGAGCCATCGGGAGATTGTCGGAAATTGCCCCAGTAATAGAGGAAAGCTCAGAAGAACAAGACTCTGTACTCGCGGAAACAACCACTGACAATGAAGGGTTAAACGTCACCCGAACAACTGAAATGCCGGAGGATCTGAAAAATGTAATCCTCTCATTAAATAAAATTAGAGAGTATCAGCAACGCGCAAGCGAGGACCTCGGCAAGGCGATTATAGAAAAAGACGATGCATGTGTCGTACGGACGGGGTTACTTCGTTAAGAGGCACGGAAAACGGCCAATCAGATAATAGAAGAAACCGATGCTCGTCTGGGAAGGAGAATGTCACATCTGAGAGAGATGATGTAAAAGAATCACGAGGTATTCGAAGACTTTACTCGGGGAAAGCTCGCAGCGCACGGCGTCGCAATCACGGATCTGACAGAAAATTTCTCGACAATAGCAAAAATACCGCTGCGATAACGAGCACGGTTAACGAGCATGAGGCACGATTGAAACGCTGCGAGGAGGAACTACGGAGACGGCCCCGCCCAGATCTACAAAATACTACGATCTGCGGGGGACTCATTCTCAGTCGAGTCTATGCAGCGAATCAAAAACCACCGACATATAACGGGGATGGCCAAGAGAGGCCCGTTCGATACCTCAAAGATTTTGTTGAATATTATCGAGTGACAGAATGCGAGGATTTACACTACGCGGTAAGCCAATCATTAAAAGGAGTAGCGAAAGACTGGTGGCGCGTAGTGGAAGGTTCAATCGGTATCATCGACGAGTTTACTACACGTTTTCGAGCTCGATATTGGAACCGAGAAACCCAAGACAAGATTCGGACCGATCTCGAATTCGGCGCGTACGTACGGGATCGACAAAAATCAACAAGGGCCGAGTACGCAACAAGGGTGTTCGGAAATGCTCGGGACCTCACACAAACGCTCACGGACGAAGAAATTATCCGAAAATTGGCGAACCACTTCGACGATCAGGTCCGTGCAGCGGTGATCGTTAACGGAATAAAAATGGTGGACGACTTGCTCGAGCTATTGGAAAGGACAGACGGAGCGGGCCCTCTAAATTCTCAGAGAACCCCGCCGAGGAGAAATAATTATCAAAGCACACCTCGCCAGAATAATGGGGCGAACTATAATAACCGTGGAGGAGGGGAAGAGAGAGGAAATAATACTCCAAGAAACAACGGAAATTATAGCGGACCTCCTATAGTGTATTATCCTAATAAGCAGGATAATACACCGCCATGGACGCCCGGAACGCCAATACCACAGCAGCCACAATGGGGGCCACAGCAGCCGCAGTGGTCGCCGCCAGTGACTCCTGAGGTACACCCAGATGGTCTCAAAAGGAATGGAATTTCCACGAATGCAATAAGCAGTTCGGCATGGCAACAACAAGGACCATATTGTGGGCAACCGAACCCGCAAGCGACGTCGACGACTGAAACAACGAGGTCGGGAAACGCCTAGACGTTGCGCCCGGAAAAGTAATTCCCGAAACGGAAACGACGGAAATACACCGAGGTGCAACGGAAGACGATGAAATGACGGAATAGGCCCTGGACGAGGCGAGAGAAAGACAGAAGAAAAACATGAAGAAAAAAGAGCGCAGGAAGCGACGGCAGGGCGAAAAAGTACCCGAAGAGGAGAAAATCATAATTGCAGCACTATCAAGGGAGGACCATGAGGAAAAGGAGGAGAAAAGAAAGTATGAAAAAGAAGGAAGTAAAAACTCGTCATCCGGGCGGAACATTAGGGGAAACGTCGACGAATCAATGGTACGCGGGGGCGTGATCAGATCGCACGGAATACCCTATGGAAAGTCGATGACCGAGAATGAAAAGAAGAATCAGTTGGAAGAGATAAAGGGAGATGAACAAAAAGAGGAAAACGAGGAGCGAGTTGAGCAAGGGGAGGACATGGTCAAGAATAGAGTCGCTGCATATACGATTTTCGAGGATCCAAGGGAGTACCTAGTAGAGGAAGCCGAGGAAAAAGCGGGGGTATGGTACGACGACGCACACCCACGATGTCCCGAGATTCCGACCTGTGTCGAGGGTATCATCGTGCCGGTGCTTGTCGACTGCGGGAGCGAGGTATCATGTATCTCGGAGGACCTCTACCAACAGTACCAAGAAACGTTCTCAGACTGTCCGATGCTACCTGTAACCGGTACGGAAATCTTCGGAGCATTTGGAGGAAATTCAGGCCGCATAAGACGCCAAATTATGGCAGAAATGGAGGCATATGGGTCAGAAGGCGCCATACAATTGCTTATCGTTCCGAGACTCCTACGGGCGATGATACTAGGATTCGCCGGAATGATGAAATAAAAAATATACGTCGATACGAGTTTGGGAGTAGTCCGAGTAAACGAAAAAATTGTTGCCCGCTTAATTCGAGGTTACTGGCGTCAGGAGGTACCCGGACCAATCGATGGGTATCGAGAACGACAGTCGGCAACAAAAATGATTCAAATGTTAAAGAAAAGGGATGAACCGATGAAAGTGACAACCGCTGCGATACAGAAAGATGACATAATCCCGGATGAGGAATTAACCGAAGCAGACGTCGATCAAAAGCTCCTAGAATGTCCTGAATTACCACCACAGGTACAGGCAGCATTCAAGAGCCTGATTCACCGGTATCGGAGGATATTTAGCAAAAGACCAGGACGGATGGAGGCCTATGAACACCGCCTGGCACTAAAAGATCTCGAGCCGTACGTGCCCCGATCGTATCCAGTACCAATGCAGTACCGTGAAAAGGTATCTGCAGAAATTCAAAGGATGCTAGGACACGGGGTTATCGAACGCGCAAAGAGTTGTTTTATTAATCCGTTGGTGACGGTGATAAAAAAGGACGGGACCGTAAGACTGTACCTAGATGCCAGACAGCTGAATAAATATCTTGTCGAGGATCACGATACGGCACAGCCCACAGAAGAAATCGTCCAGAGATATGGGGGAAACAGGTTATGTCGAGCCTGGACATGACCAGTAGTTTCTGGCAAATTCCGCTGCACGAAGACTCACGAGAGTATACGGCATTTCAACACGAAGGGAAGTGTTACCAATTCACAGTTACCCCATTTGGACTAAAAACAAGTACGGCGAGCCTCATCAGAGGACTTGACATCGTACTCCAGGGTCTGGGGGACTCTGTGGTAAATTTCGTGGACGACCTTCTCTGCCTTTCTACGAGCCATTTCGGCCATCTTGGAGATCTGGCGGCACTACTTCAGCGAATGGAAATAAACAAAATGACGCTAAATTTCAAGAAGTCAGCGTTTTTTCGAAGGGAGGTGTCATTTTTAGGGCACACGCTGTCGACAGATGGACTAAAACCACAACCTGAAAAGATCCAAGCGATTAAGGAATTCCCGCGACCGAAGAACATTCATCAACTTCGCGGTTTTCTAGGACTGATAAACTTCTACACGAAATTCACCAGTAACCATGCCAAAGAAACGATACCGCTGTTGGAACTGCTAAAAAAGGAGCAACAATGGCACTGGGATGAGCGACGTGCTCAGGCATTCGCAAGGATAAAGGACTTATTTTGCGAAAGCGTAATCCTTCGACACGTTGATACACGAAGACCTTATATTCTAACTACGGACGCCAGCGACTACGCGCTCGGCGCTACACTATCACAAGAGGATGAAAAAGGGGAAATAGGTGTCGTCGCCTTCGCGAGGCCCCTAAAAGGAGCCGAAATGGGATATATCACGTCGGAGAAGTAGCTCCTCGCCATCGTCTGGGCACTTCAGAATTTCCGGACGTATCTGCTCGGTGCCAAAATTAAAATTATTACGGACCACAAAGCACTCACTTTCATGAAAACGTGTCACTTTGTGGGGGACCGGTTAATGAGATGGGCTCTCCTCATTCAAGACTTCGATATGGAGGTAGAGCATCTCCCCGGGAAGCGTAATAAGGTCGCAGACGCGCTGAGCCGCGTCCGCAACAACGAACAACCCGAGACGCCGAAGGTACCTGGAAAAATTGTCATCGCGGCCCTTCTTGCCCAACAACCCTCAAAGGACCTGGCCAAGGCAATGCAAAATCTCGCGAAGCTCCAAGGAGAACAAGAGGACCTAGCGGCCATACAAGAACTCCTTGGAGACGAACAAGTAGATCTTAGGATAACCAAGAAGGACCGTATGTATAAGGGACACTTACAGAAAGTGACAAGGACCGGTCTCTGGAAAATCATGCTTCCTTACAATCTCGTCACAAACTTAATACAAGAAAGCCACGAGATCTACGGATACCATGGAGCAAGAAAGGTTTTCCGGATGTTCGACGAGGATTTTGCCTATCCACGGTTAGCAAAGAGGGTACGACAGGTCTTGACAACGTGCGACACGTGCCAAAAGAACAAAGTCGCGACACAGACCAACTATGCCGCAATGCAAACGATTATCCCGGAAGGACCACGTGATCTAGTATCCATCAACTTCTACGGGCCATTACCGACATCTGTAGGGGGAGTCAAACACATACTGGTAACAATAGACGCGTTCACACAGTACGTCGTCCTATATCCTCTGAGAAAAGCGAGTACGGGAGCCACGATAAAGAAGATCTTCGGGGACTACATACCGAAACAGGGCAAACCGGAAAGGATCCAATTTGACCATGGGACGCAGTTTACGGCGAAGGCATGGCTAGAAAAGCTTAAAGAAGAAGGGATGACCGGAGTATTCTCCTCCATACGACATCCACAGGGAAATATTGTTGAACGAGTGAACCGAGAGCTTGGAAGATTTTTCCGAACGTTCCTGAAGAAAAAACATTCAGGGTGGTTCAAATGGGTGCCGATCGTTCAGACGTGCATTAACGAGGCACATCATGAAACCACCGAATTCACCCCAAAGGAATTACAGACAAAGAAAAAACCTCATTGAGTATGGCGTGACTGGATACCATCCCTGCAAGAAGCGCGAGCCGACGGCGTCACATACGAAATGAAAATCCAAATCGTAAAGGAAAGAATCACAAAAAAAGGACTACGACGTGCCGAGATCTTCGACGCCACGCACAAAATGACGACTTTCGACATCGGTGAACTCGTTCTGGTAAGGGCCCTGAACGTCTCAGATCCAGCGAAACAACTCACAGCGAAATTCCTGCCAAGATACGAAGGTCCTTACCGAATCAAGAAATGCGTAGGCCTGGCTACGTATCTCTTAGAAGATTCAAATAATAAGAAAGAACGCGGGAAATTCCATGGAAGTTTCTTGAGGCATTACCACACGAGCGAGATCGAGGACGAGCGGTAATCGATAACAGCCGCCTGATAAGAAAGGATAATCACACTCGATAAGTGATCATCCATGACCTATCCTTCCGAGATGGCGCGAGAGACGAAAGCTGAGCCAAAATCAATGGGACGGTGGGGAGAGGGTATATAAGGACAATTTCCCCCTTACAAAGCCCTCTCTGTCCCACACCATGGAACGATCCACCGAAACACCCCACCAAGGGATCGATAAAGGAAATGGAAAATCGATGGAGAAGTGGAAGCTCAGAGAACTTACACTACACCGATGAAATCGATGCTCAAAAAATGGCGCAGAATGATGAAACGCTATCGGCAAAGCGCTAATCGAGTCCAAAGACGGGACAAACGACCAATCGAGGAATCACACGGAACCCCAGAAGATCAGGAATATGTCGTCACGGATAAGAACATCAAGGATTGGTACCCCGGAAAGTCTCTCGGACTCTAAAACGAAGGGGAAATTCGCCCTACGAGCCCGAGACCCGAGGACCAAGAAGACGGACGGACCAGTTGAAATCGAGACACAAAACTGCACACCACAAACGCTCCAACATTCCGAAATGAACAAACGACAAGGCATATCCACGAAAACAAGAATCACAGAAAAACGACGACATGGCGACCTATTGGAACTATCCCGCGCGACGACTCTCTGGCAACCTTCAGGACGTAACCATTCTCACGATGATTTCACCGGGAAGATTCTACATCCACCCCAAGGAGGCCGAGGAAGGCCGACATCAGGTCCTTTCAGAATTTCAAGCAACGCCATTGGACCACCCCGGCGTCTACCCGAGGGGGCGTCTACCCGAGGGGGCGACAGCGACGACGACCGAAAGAGCACAGACTCTTATCAATGACGAAATAGAAAAATAACAGAAAACTAAATAAAAACAAACAAAATGAAACCATAACAAAGACCTTTTCTTCTTATACCCGCGCGATCAATCCCTCGCAAATCCGATGCTTAAAAAGCCTCGAAAGATAAAAAGATACCCGCAGAAAGTATCCGGGAGACAGGACCAGCGAAGAGGTCGTTCGTCGGAGACGAGACGGACCGACTACGTCACACACGACTTTGACAGGCAAAATCACCAAAAGCCATAAGAGAAAAGTATCCGGAGTCAAAAAAGCAAGAAGAGGTAGCCGGACGAGAATCGACAAAAAAGGGACCGATGGAGAAATCCCAGAGCAAATCAATTGAAACAGGGACTAACGGTCGATAAAAGAAAAAGGAAAGGGTAACTACCGAATGTAATCACACGGGAAACATCAAAGGACCAAATCGATAATCCAACGGCGGTCGGTCAAAGAGAACGTCAGGGAACTTCAGGGAGACGAGCAATCAAACCCACGGATCCCAATCAAGACGAAGGATCGATAAGGATGGGAAGCACAAGGAGAAAGGCAGGACATGAAGGAAAGCGGGACGTGAAACGACAAAAGGCATAACGGAAAGATGAGTCCAACGACCAAGAGATCACCACCGCTCGCCTGCGACATCCGACCTGCAACAGAAAGCAAAAACCAACCTGCAGAGGCAACGAACCTCATCCATCGTAGTAGAACCCAACAACCCGCGAGCAACCTGCAATAAACAAAAAAAAGAAAAACGCCAAGGACAAGCAGGGAGAGGAAAGAGAAAGCAGTAAACAATTCAGTTTTCTTTTCTTTTTACAAACAATTCCAGAGAAAAACAAAAATAACAGCAGCTGCATAACGGCAAGAACTGTGGTTCCGCAAGCGTAGAGCAAAGACGAACACACCCAAAGCGGCGCGAGAGAAAAATAGCATTCAGCAAACACCAGCATGCTCAAAGCAGAAAGTATAAAAAGAAATAGACGAAGCAGATGTCAAAGAAACCATCAGGATCTTCGTGCCAGGACGCCAGTTAAGGACCTACGTCAGTCCCGAATATCCGGGGGACATTGAGACGATCCTGGTTCCTCCGATGACGTCACCTGTCCTTCGGAGTAGTGGCACCTTCCGCCACGCACCAGGGGCAGGGGGCGCTACCTGTCCCAACCCTTAGGCGAATCCCCTAGCGCCGATGAAGAGGACTGCCAATCCGAAAGAAGATCAACCACGGCGAACCTGTCAACAGAAAAATCAACCAATTATAACAATGGAATATAAAAGACATTTAATACCGCAATGCGTCAAAAGGGAGAAGAGAAAGGGTAAAGGAAGGAGGAAGGGAAGGTCGCAACCAGGGTAAAAAAAGGCCGGTTTTACCCAGGAACGGCACTCTTGAGCCCTCTTGAGTCCGAAAGGAAGCTTGACTACCGGTCTCCATGACTACTTGTCCTCTGTCGTAAGGAAAGTGGAGATTTTGGGAAAGAGACGAATAAAGGAGGAAAAGGGTTGAAAGAGGTCTGGCGAAAGGAATAAGGAAGGCCAGTACTGTGAAACTCACATGACTACTGTCCTGTGTCGTAGGAAAGTGTGAGGGGATCGGGAAAACTGAATCTCTGCTTACAGCCAAGAGTTATATGAATATTGGGATAGGGGAGAGGCGTTGAGAGGAAGAGAACTTAAAAAAACATAGTCTTGAAAAAGAAACTTACCTCAGGTTACTTGAAGAGAAAGAGCGGTCACGGAGTGGAGTTAAAAGAGCGAATGACGTCATCCATGTCCTCTGGAATCACGGGACCCCTATAAGAAAGAGAGAGAGAGAGAGAGAAAGAAAAAGGAATTATAAAATTAAATAATAATTAAAAATAGAAACAAAATTCACAATAGATAAATACACTGACAAGAGAGAGAGAGAGAGAGAGAGAGAGAGAGAGAGAGAGAGAGAGAAAGAAAAAGACAAATAGGAGGGGTGTGACGTCACACGGGCGAACGTCCGTGTGCTCACGCTTACACAGGAATACTACACAAACACAGAGAACAAACCACTCGCCTGTGGGTATTCCGGGAAAAATAAACGAAAAATTCACGATACACTATACCCGGAGAACCACAAAGATCACAAAAAAAAAGCACCGCGGACGTCACCATTCCCGGTTTAAAAACATCGAAACCCGATAAAATCCTGTACGTAACACGAACGGTCACAGCTGACCGGCCGTGAGCTGTCGTTACAGTGAGGACCATCGACCGTGCGACGAATATCCACGAGCGGTCACGGCAACGCACGAGCAGCTCTACCGTCCTCGCGAGAACGGAGCTAAGGCTCACCCGCACGACAACGACGGTGGGCACAGCTTAGCCTTACAGAGAGAGCGCTCGAGGGCTGCACTTTACGGACAACGGATATATCACGAAGATTACCGACACCCACGATATATGAATTGTTAAATGAGAATATACAGACAACATACAACTATTAAAACACAATTATCAACGTAAAAAGGCCAAGGAAATTGTATGAAAATAAATAGTAATTACTGATAACTCTATCCTGACTTAAGGTCTTTATTTTCTTTCGAGTCCGAACCTATAAAAAAATAGCTAACGTATTGATACCGTTACAATACATCGACTTGATTAAACATAGAATGCAGCAAATTATTTACCGGTCCGACAATTGGCTCTGTAGCGGCTGTCGAACCTGACGCACTGGCTACAAGAGGTTCTTTTATCTGCACGCGAAGACTAAGCATGGTGTGAGCGAGACCAATATATTCATCTCCTTGTCCGGGAATTACAAATTCTATCGGTGAATCATCCGTCAACGATGAAATCGGCTTATAGTGCACCCAGTTCGATCCTTCGATCGTAGTTTGCGTTGGAGGTAATGAAAATAATTCGAGTTCCGATTTTAAACACTCGCACGCGTGTGCGTATAAAAAAGCCATTTTTTTTAATCCAAATATATCGGCAACAGTGCGCAGAGTTTTCTTCATCTTCTTGCGAATCGTTTTCTTTTTAATGTTCTTCTTCTTCGTCTTTTTTAGGAGACACTCGCCTCCTAACGCGGCCGCTGTTCGAATCACTGATTCGCGCAATTTTTCTCTTCTTATAGCCGGATCCCTGCATCATTATCTTATCAATTTTTTCCTCGGCTTTTCGTTTTAAGTTTCCCCCAGATTCGAGTACTCTCGGATGAAAAGAATTTTTCTGACTTATATTTTTATTCATCACATCACCAGCTATATTTACTCCTGAACGCACAGCCTCTTTACCGACAGCTTTGACACCTTTTCGCAGGAGCGGTAAAACTCGTCGAAAAAGCCCCCCGAAGAAGCTGCCGATACCGTGACCCCGTTGATTAGGTATGCCGATATAAACGTGGCTTATCCCCGCGTATCCTCGGCGCCCTAGGTCGGTCTGGTCCTGTTCGTCGTCGTCGTAGTACTCCATGAAGCGATTAACGAAAGCGTTTGAATTGCAGTGTCACCGTCAACGTTCCCTCCTCGAATGGTATGGGATTGCCATATCCATCCCTTATATCGATATCGATCGTGTGAATATTATTACGGATGAGAGGGATAAAGCGCAGAGAAGGGAAATTTTCTATTCTAGTCGAGCCGTATGCGAATGTACCGTCGGTCTTGATAGGCACAACGCGTAACAGAGGCGTCTGCACATCGCCGGTGATATATGACTCGCAGATATCTGAATAAATAAACATGCTATTCAGAATTGCACGAGCCAGCGATGCCGGTTCCGAGCCAATAAACGGCAGTGTTTTATTTGTCGTAATATGCTTGCGAATTCCGATTCCTAGCAGTTTTCCTATAATCGGTGGCACGCTAAATTCGTGATAGAGTTGATCGCTGCATATCCGAGAAACTTTGACGCGCCCACAATGCTCATATTTGAATTCTAGGTGTTCTTTAATACCCGATAGCTCATTAATCGCATCCAACAATGCATCGATAGAACGATATACCCCGCTAGGCACCGGGGCTGACTCGTATGTGCGTAGCGTATGCCCATTTCTACCGGATTTATCATAGTCACCATATTCAAAATTTATAATATTGTCGAACCGGGGAATATGTAAAAAAGTCATAGGATAGCTAATTTCCGTTACTGAAACCCCCCACTCCCCTTCCAAACGCAATTGCCGCGGCAACTTTGTAATCAATTTTCTCGTGGTATTGCTGGGAAAATATTGCATGCTGCTGTTACTCAGCAGCACGACGAAGAAGCTGTTATCTTTCATCATACTCATGTTTTGGACGCACGCTTTCTTTTGAACGCTTCCGCGCTCACCCTAGACAATTCTTGAGTATAAAAAATTCCGTCAATGAGCTCGTTATCGAGATCGCGCAAAATATACACGAAAGGAAGATGGTTCGTAGATACACGATATATTTTGAATATTTCGCTGCTGCAACCCCGCTCATATGCTTTCGCGAACGCTGCTTTTGCGCTACTGATACGCACGAGATCACCGACCCTATATTTAGGCGTTTTAATTTTTGTTTTTTCCTCGACGAGGGCGTGTATCGGCGAATGAGATTTTTTCGCGCAATAGCGGCATTTTCCAAATTTACCGCCGTAGGCTGCATACGTGTACCGCTAGGCCGTGCGTGATTGTAAACATGTATACATTTTTGCAAAATATCGATATAGCGTTTGTTTCGCGTGTACGTAAAATAGCGCCACATTCGTTCTTTCAGCGTACGATTGAATCTCTCGGCGATCGCTGCTTAAACATGAGGATTACGGGCGGCACGAAAAGCGATTTGTTTTTTCCTAAAAAATTCCTGAAACGGAGCTCCGATAAATTCCTTGCCTCGATCGGTTTGCAATTGATGGGGAACTTTATTGTTGCTACGAGCGAGTATACGAGCAAAAGCGCGCGATACATTTGCACTTGTTTTGTCGTGCAACGGCTCGACCCACGCATATTTGCTTAAAACATCGATGACAACTAACAGATAGACGTAGTTATCGTTGTATGTCTTAATTGCGCGAAGAGCGGCAAGATCAGCCTCCCATAAATCATCAATATTATTAACGTTGTATACTCGACGAGGAAGTCGCCTCCGAACGAATCGATGCATAGTATACGAATCCTGAGTTTCGAGCCATGGTAAAATTTTTTTTTTGCTAATTCTTCGATCGGTCATACGTTGTAAATGCTCTGCTCGCGAATAGGATGCCGGATGAGAGGGATAGAGATAAATCTTCTCGAGAGTCTTCATAATTTTAATGCTGACCAAGTAAATTGTTTCTGCCTCTTACGAGGCGGTAGTCGACCGCGACCTTGCTGCGGCCTCTTCTTATCGCCTTTCTCCTCCTCCTCCACCGCTGAACCCGATACTATAATTGCCTCGCTGCTCACATCCTCGTAATCGCTGCTGCTGCTGCTACCACCGCGGGGCGGTGATATGACACGTTTGCGCGGCGTTGATGCCCCGACGACTTTCTCTCGGAATATTTCGGGATTTTCGATAAATTATTGCGGCGTCTGTATCTGTCGCAAGTGCCCGGGAAAGTAAGCTCTACTCTCGGGTTTTACTCGTTTTCTAGCTCGCATCGCGTCATTGATAAAATCGACAATGTTCGAATTTGGAATTCTTTTACCTCCAAAAGAAACAGCACCATTCACATCCCAACAAATATTTTTCTCCGCCAAAGTATTTCGGTGCAAATTGTGTAATAACAATTTTGCTTTTGTGCGATCGCTATCGAGAATGGGCGTATCATTTAATCGTGATTTTACAGCATGCGTTAATGACGCATTATCTACTTCCAAATTGTGTACATGTTCTTCGACTCGATATTATCGCTCAGCTGTTTATTAGGGTCATCGTGCTGTGAGCGTAGAGCGAGTCGAAGATATGTCTGAAGGACTTGAAGATAAGCAGACCACTTGTCTCTCTCACTCTCGTACGCCGCAGAGTTTAGTATTTCACTCATCTCGGCGTCCAAGCGAGAGAGCGGTGTGCCTACGGTCTGTACAGAGTTGGCTGCTGCCGAGTCAGCTTTTTCTCGTTCGCCGAGACGATGTATACTATCATGTGGAATTAGAACCATTTTTCGAGCTCCATGTTTAATATAATGCAAAACGGTCGTAAGAAGTATTTTGAGGAAAGCGCCGCTATTTTTAATAATTAGTCGCCTTTTATCCACCCAATTACCCCGTTTTTCAGCTAAACGCCGAAGAAGCGAAGCATGCCTCTGTAATCGATGTTTCTCTCGCGTGCCGAGGCTCACGTTACCGCGTAAGACATTGAGCGCACACTCGCATATACCGCGTATCAATTTCACGTCGGCTAAACGTAAGACGACACGCTGCTGTTTTTGTGTGAGATAACACAATGCTCGCAAAATTATTTTTTGCTTTTTACCGAGAGCTCTTCGCTCCCCCATTACAGGCGTATTACTGGTACGTCACGACTAGTGTCTCGGATTTTTGTTTCTTTTCGCGGTGTATAACCGTAATGATATTGATCATCGCGAAATACACAGGCGCGAAATCGACAATTGTCGGGTGTCGATTGTTTTAGATCGAGTAAGAGATAACCGTGAGGTGCTGAAGTTGCGTCAAAATATATCTCTTGTAAAAAACGTGGATTTTCCGGGCATACCTGACGCGCGAGATGTTGTATTTGAGCGCGATAACGCGGATTTTAAAAAACGACAATATATTTGGCGTTCAGGAAAATGTCGCGTTACCCGTGCCCTTGATGAAATAAATTTTGCGTGATGTATATAACGCTTGAATTTTTATGATGGCTACCCTTGGTGAAAAGATCGACGATGCTATTATTCGAAGCTTCTCGCATTAGATCATCGATCACGATTAATTTTGGACGTTGATCATTCGAGTAGTCGGCTGCCTGTGGTAAACCCTCGCGAAATTCAATTTTATCGCCATACTCAGTAATACCGGGCTGCCATTCCGAGTAATAAAAAAGTATTCGTTCGAATCGAACATTGGCCATTCCACGCATATATTGAAAACATTTTTTAACAAAATACGTTTTGCCACACCCAGTGGGGCCGCATATCATGGAGGTCCATGGATGTTTCCACCGTGTTTCCATATTGTCAAGTGATATTCGAAACACAAAGATGATTATTTAAATAAGCTGTCTCCGCGGCGGCGGCGGCGGCCCGCGGTACAAGCTAATACCGCGCGCGCGCGCGCGTTTCAACAAGCTGATTACGCGCTCGCCTTTACAAGCTGATACCGCGCGCGCGCGCGTCTTATTTGCTTATATAGACGCGCACGCGGTAGTGTAATCTGAAACGTCACAATAATCGATGGATGCTTCGCGTATTTTTTTTTGCAAAAAGATTTTATTTAATATACTAAATGATGGTAATGATAATTATTTTGTACAGTTATAATAATTGCGAAAAAATTTCAATAAATATTGAGAAACACCGGATTGTTCGCAGGAATTTTTCTTATAATTTTTTTGAAGTGAAACTTCTTAATCGAGTATAGTCGTTTAACGCGTTATGCGTGACCGCTCACGCATGCATAGAGGGGATAGAAAGATACATACGGGGGGAATAAGGATAGAGAGTCGGTGCGAGAGAGAGGGAGAGAGAGAAACCAGACGCAATATCATAGCGTCCGTCGCAAAACCGAAATAGCCTATGGAAGTCGCGCCTTCCTTGTAATTGGCCATTTCAGTTTTGCGTTGGACGCTATGATATAGCGTCAGACGCTAAATCGAAATAGTCTATGAGAGTTGTGTCTTTCCCCTGAAGACGCGACTCTCATAGGCAATCGCTCTTTCGGGTCAGACGTTATGCTGAAGGAACAAGGAAAGCCTTATGTCCACTCGGTGATGAATGACGCAGTACAACGATAGAAATGTTCTAGAAGCATTTGTACTCAGTCAACGTGTTTTATTAAAAGTTCCTTTTATATTGATATGGTGTAATATAGTGTTCATATCCGTGTTGTGTACATAAATTACATGCTGTGTTATAGTTTGAGTTATTATTAGATGAAAATAAAAGACTATATAAATAAAGATGAGTAGTGACCGTGCCGAAGACAAATCTTTGCAGTCTATGTTATGTGATGGTACGTATATTTTCAATTAATATTTATACATATATTTATACATATATATATATATATATATATATATATATATATATATATATATATATATGTAATGCGTCGTATAGTGCCATCCTATATATATATATATATATAAAGTCTACTTTTCCTGGGGAGCGATTCTGTACCAGACGTTATATATCTCTTTTGCGTCAGACGCACCCCTGGGCCATTTATATTCAAATATTCTGAATTTATTTGTTTTTGTTTCTTTTCATTTTATATTCTTCATTTACATATGTTCTAAATATATATTGTTTTAGTACAACCTAATATTCCATCAAGTACAACGACAAGTGGCTCTAAAAGGAAGACAGCGGCAGAATACCAGCGACAGGATAGAGCTCGTCAAAAAGTTGCATGTCAACCAAACGACAATCCAACGACAAATCAAGCTGCAGAACAACAGGTTGAACCATCTACGAGTGATTGCCCTTCTGTAGTTCCCGATGTTGATTCATCTTATTCCAAGCGAAGAAAGTTAGCAGCAAAGCGTCAGCGTGAATGTAGAATACGGCGAAAATTAAAAGGTAATAATATTACACTGAACTCTATTATTGTTAATCCATTGGTTAATGCTGAATCATCTATTGCAGCCCCATCCACAAATACTGGGCCATCTATTGCTGGTCCATGTATGATTGCTGAACCATCGACGAGTGCTAGCCCTCCGACAGTTCACGATGTTGATTCACCGAATTCAAAGAGAAGGAATTTAGCAGCAAAATGTCAGCGTGAATATAGAACACGTACAAAATCTACTCGGGACGATGCGTTACTACTTTCTACGACAAGTAATCCACAATTACCCTATACTCAATTCCATCATTTAAAAAAAACACGTGACATTTTTGGAAAAAAGTTTACGAATAATCCTTTTGGATTTTCGTGCTCAATATGCGATCGACTGTGGTTTGAGCGTGATTTATGTCACTTGTCTGCCAATATTGATCAAGATATAATCGATACGATTTTACCAAGGCGAGCAAGAGAAAATATTAGATCGTGTCAAACGTGTTTTTCGTTATTACGGGCAAACAAAATTCCAACTTATGCGATTTACAACGGCTTCACATATCCACCAATTCCACCGAATTTGCCACCATTCGATATTAATACTGAAAGATTGATTTCCCCGAGAATTCCTTTTATGGAAATAAAACGTTTGAGACATGTTCATGGTCAGTATGGTATATTCGGACAGGTTATAAATGTTCCTGTGAACGTGGATACGATGGTCAAGATATATATTTGCCCCGAGATATAGGGGACGACTAAAGTGAAATGGTGGTGGAAGGGGAAGGAGATAGAGGAGGTGAGGACGTACAGGTACTTAGGGTACGTGGTGAGGGCGGACGGGGACTAAAACGATCACGTGGATGAGAGGGTGGAGAAGGCGGCGAAAGCCGCCTTCTCCACCCTCTCATCCACGTGATCGTTTTAGTCCCCGTCCGCCCTCACCACGTACCCTAAGTACCTGTACGTCCTCACCTCCTCTATCTCCTTCCCCTTCCACCACCATTTCACTTTCTTTTTCCTGCCCACCCCCCCCCCCCCTATCCCGCTTCAGTCTATTCCACAGCAAACCCGCGTACGCTGATTGCGTTAGCGTCACCCCCCTGTATTCCTCCACAGTCGCCCCTCTCCCTTTCTTTACCACCGGCACCACTGTTCCTTGTTTCCACCCTTCCGGCCGCCCTTCCCCTCTCCACACCCACCAACACAACCTCCACAGACTCTCCATCACGTTTTCCCCTCCATATCTCCACACCTCGCTCGGTACCCCGTCCTCCCCCAAAGCCTTCCCATCCTTCAGTTCCCCCACCACCTTCCACACCTCCTGTCTTGTCAGCTCCTCCTATCCCTGCTCCCCCTGGTTCCTTTCCGCCTCTCCTACCCTCCTCTCACCCACCCCCCTAGCAGCCCTTTAAAATACGTGTCCCACTCCTGCATAGTTTTTTCTTTATTCACCCCCTTCCTTCTCTTCCTCGCCCTGTTTGTTACCGCCCACGCTTGGCCCTCCGCCCTTATCCCATTTATCTCCTCCTGCCACCGCCTCATTTCCTCTTTCCTCTTTCTTTCGCGCAACCTTTGATACCTCCTCTTCTCCACTTTGTATTCGTTCTCATTTTTCCTTCCCATCCTCTACTCGAACAGTTCCTTTCTCAGCCTTTCCTTCCCTTCTCTGCACTCCTTGTCCCACCAACTTTTTCTGTGGTCCCTCCTTTTTCCCCCCTCCAACTTAATCATTGCCTTACTTATCCGTTCGCCTAGCTCCCTCCATCCTACATCCAACCCATCCTCCTCCCACCTCCAATCGCCAAACTGCTCTTTGAACCTTATTACCCCCTCCTCATTCTAGCACCCTCCCCTCCGTTCCCCCTTTCTTCCCTTTCCTTTCCTCTTCTCACAATCCCATCTTCACCCCTAGCACCACCGGCATGTGGTTTGAATCCACCTTGCCTTCCACTTCTAGCTTCTTAATTTTCTCCAGCGCCTTCTCTCCCGCCACCACGTAATCAATTACTGACCTGCCCCTTCCTCCCACGTACGTCCATTCTCCCTTTTCATCCCCTTCCGCCCCTCCATTCAATATCCCCCAGCCCGTTTCCCTTAGAAACCTCACCCACCTTTTCCCTTCAACCGTTACTACCCCATTCTTCGACCTCCTCTCCGTCTCCCCTTGCCTGTTCTCACCCAGCTGCCACCGCTGCCGAATCCCCCCCTCCATCCCGGTTCTTACATTGAGATCTCCCCCTATTACCACCGTCTCTTCATTCCCCTCCTCGCCCATCCATTTCGCCATCATACTCATCTTCCTCTCCAGGTCCCCATTCGCATACACCCCGATTACCCACCATCAGTGCTTCCCCAACTTTACGCTACACTCCATCCATCCTTCCTCCCCTTTCCTTACCTCTCCTACTTCCACGCCTTCCTTGACCCTAATCACCATACCCCCTCTCGCCCTGCCCTTTCCTCTGCTTTTTACCGTCTCCTGTACCTCCCATCTGTAGCCTCTCTTCCACTTCTCTTTTATCCCTTCTTGACCTGTCAGGCCCACCCACGTCTCTATCAGTACCACCACTTACCGACTCCTTAACCCCTCCCGGAACTCCTCATACTAATTTTTTCACTCCTGCCACATTCCAAAACCCAACCTTTATGGTGTCCTTCCCTCTTCCCCTTCCCCTCCGCTCCCCTCTACCCACCCTCCCCGTTCCCTCTCCTCTCTGCCTCTGTCTCTCTATTTATGTCCCCCTTCCCCCTCGACCCCCGCTGCCCGCGGCCCTTCCTGCCGGTTCCCCACCACCTGCCTCCATCCCTCCACCACCTCGTCACAACACTTCCACTTATTATCCACCCACATCTTCATGTAACCCACCCTTACTCTCTTCCCTTTTCTCCTCTCCATCTCCGCCTCCCTCTCTATCCGCCATTTCACCTCCCGCTCCATCCGCGTCCAGTCGTCCCCCACCCATTCTTTATCCCCTCTCAGCTTCCCCTTGGCCTTCATCATCTTTGTCTTCTCATCTCTCCCCTCCAGCTCCACCAACACCATCCCTCTCCCCTCTCTATTCACCCCGCCGATTAAGGTCTTACCTTTTATCCTTCCTTCTATCCCTATCTTCCCCCATATCCTATCTATTTCTTTGTCCCAATCCGCCCGGTCCCCGCTCAACACTCCTTTCACTATCACATTTTTCTTCATTTTATCCCTCTCGTCCCTGTCCATCCGCAGCTCCAATTCTCTCATCCTCCTAACTACATTCTCCCCCTTTCCCTTCCCCACCAACACCCCCGACTCGCCCGCTTCTTCCTCTCTTTCCTTGCAACCCACCTCTATGCCCTCCACCCTCTTTTCCAACTCCTGTAACCAACCTCGCATCTCTTCCCTTTTCCCTTCCCACCTCCTCAGCATCTCCTCCCTTTCCTCCCTCACCCCCCTCACCAGCTCCTCCATCCTCTTCGCCCATCCTTTCGCCATTTCTTTTACCCTTTTTTCCCACCTTTTCGCCATTTCCTCTATCCTCTTCTCCATCTTCTCCCCTTCCCTTGTCATCATTCCTCCCAAGTTCTCCATGATCCTTCCCATTCAATCTTCCTCCTCCCTCTTTTTCCCCGGAGACCGCTCCACCAACTTACTCCTCTTAAATATGTCCCCTACTTGCTCCCCCTTGCCCCCTTCTGCCCCACCCAGTGTTAGCGCTTTCTTCTTTTCTGTGAAGAACTCTACTAAGTTCTCCTCACATCCCGCCCGCTCTCTCGCCAGCCTCAACACGTTCGACGGTCTCCCCCTCTTCTTCTCCTCCGCCGTCTCACTCTTACCACCCTCGTCACCCATCGTCTCTTCCTGCCTTATCTACCCTTCCTCTCTTACCTTCAATGCGCCTCCTCGCTTCCTATCTTACCAACGACCTCTTGTCTTACCGACCGCTAGCACACCTACTTAGTACCTCATAGTACTTAGTACCATTCCTGGCCGCCTTCCCCCTGCTGCTTTCCCGCTACACCACACCCGCCGCCCGCCTTCTCGCCGCCCGAACCACCAGAACAAAACTCCCCGACCTTTCTCACTTCACTACACCCTTATTCGTTCCTATCTCCGCATACCTCTTATCGGCCCCCCTTAAATCTCGCGCTTCCCTACCTACCCCAATACCTTTCGCACCCCTGTCACCCTTGCCCTCAACGCTATGAACCTATTCCTTTGCCCTTGTCACACACTCTAACCACTCACTATGTCACCGGAAACGGAAGTCCAATTTGAAAATTAACAAATATAGATTTTTCGATATTCTGATTTGTCTGATTTATAAGTCTTAGAAAAATTCAAAAATTGAATGAGGGTTTTTTTTTAAGATAATATTCCAAATTTTCGGAAATTTTCGGAAAAAACTTCGATCAATAATAATAATAATAAACTATTACATTTTTTCAACAAATTTTTTTTTGTATCTTTAATATGTAAATAAAAACATCCTAAATATCCAAAACGATTCATTTTTATTTTCCTACAAACAAACGCCCTCCAAAAAAGACATGAAAATCGGCTTAAGTTACCAGACTACTACCTTAAATGATTCATAATTTTTCATAAAAATTGCAGATAATATAAAGGAAATATGCGTGCCGAATTTCAATAATGTAGCCCACACCGTTTTCGAGATATCGATATTTGTAACCGAATGCTCTCTGCGGCCGTCATCGCAATGAGCTATACAACGGCAGTGGTGCCAGGTGCCTCTTTCTACCACAATTAGAGCGGGCTTCGGTCAGCGGCCACCCCGACACGTCGCGAGTCATTCTCGTGGGGCTCCCCCGAGTGGCCGTGAGGACGACTCCATCCCGTACGGCCCACCAACATTGCTTATAACGGCGCAAGAGACGAGCAAACCAAACCAAACTCAACTATCCTCGGATTGCCCGAGTAAAGCAAATACCTCTCACTGTTACGCAATCTATAATTTACACAATCATTAATAATAACTACGGACAGGACAGACAGCGACGACATTTTTCGCTACGCAGGAAAAACTTTACCAAAAAACCATCAATCAAATATCGTATTTCCAAAATCCAAAATACTCAAAGACTCGAAAAGTATAAGAGGCGAGACAATTCGTGTCTCGCTCGCTTTTGCAAAGTACCCTTTCGAAGAGCATTTCGATGTCAGTCGACGATCACATATTTCGCACGCGGAAATATCCGGATCACCACGTTGTACCTTACGGGATTCGACCACGTTATTATATAAATCGAGCTTTTATCAAAGCTGCGATTGCACAACTCAGACGATTCAATTTTTTTCAATAAATTTGCGACTACATAATAGGGAACCATATTCGAGTGAGCGTCCGGCTATTGCAGTCGGAAGTTCACGCTCAAATTTGGTGTCGCGGATCGCGATCACCCATTCTTAGTGACACTGGACTTGATAAAGCCTTCAGTATTGCACCCAGAGACTCCCTAGATTTCCGACCGAACAACAAACTCTAACCTTTAACACTACCCACCTAGAAGAGTTTTTTAAATAATATCCACTACTAACAGAATCGTCTGGTTAACGTAGGTTTTCCTTGCGAAATCAAATTGCAATGGTTGTAAACCATGTTTGTTAATTAAATGCTGTGAGGAGCCTTTCGACTTGCAGCATTATAATTGAACCTACTATTTGAATGGGGTGTTAAATTTGAATGCGTATGTGCGTGCACGCACGCACGCACGCACACGTCCCGACATTTTTTCTGACTGTAATTTTCTGACGTTTTTGTACAATTTGCAACACATTGAACTCTTTTTAAAATATCACCTTCATAAAGTTTTATTAATGAGGAAGCAAAATGGCGAACGAGGAATATATATTTTTCTATGGGTTAATAGTTGTTTGCCTCTGACTGCAAAGTAACAAATATTGGTACTCGTCTGATGTGCCTTCTCTGGCCCCTTTACCGACCGGCCCATAATTTAAATATTCTTCGACCACTCGATGGTAGGAGTCATACGGTAGGGCTAGCAGAAGGAATAAATAATCAGAAGGGGCTGCCGAATTTCTTCAATTTTTGCAAAAGGTCAGGTTTTGTAACGAGCGCTTTTTCAATAGACTTGATGAGTAGCATCGTTTGGTCAAGTGGCGGGAATGGCATTTCTTCCAGAGTGTAGATATGAATGTCACCCGTGACATCTGATGCAACCAGCTGGTTCCCATCATTTGTGAATTTAATCGAGACAAACATCGAGCTGTTTGGCGAAACAGCGATAGATGTAGGTCTGTAAGTCCTTCTCTTGATATCCCAAATGTATATCTCATTGTTAATAATATTCGCTACGATCGTAGAATTTATAGGACACCAGGTAGCTCCACGGACACAGGCCATCTGTGTTGAAAGTGTAATCAGTGGTTCAGAAATACCTTCCACCCAGATCCTAGTACACCAGTCAGCCCCACATGTCAAAAATATCTTCGAACAAAATGGTGAAAACTCAAAGGCGTAAACAGGACCATCGTGAACAAGAAAACTTTCGATATGTTGGTGAAGATAGTTCGTTGAGCAACGGTGAATGCAACCTTCATCTGTCCCAACGAAGTAAATGGTACTATGGTGGGGATGCCTTCGTAGCAATACGGCGCCGGGGTTCCGGCTTATTGGTATGTTATAAAGGTTACAGTGATTCGTCCTTTTAATACCTCCGATTTGACCCTCGATTCTCGATATCCTCATTATTTCTGATGCCGTAAAATCTTCCCCAGTTCGATAACATATAATTCGACCGTCCTGATTGCTTGTATAAATATGTTCTTGGTAATCATATTGTTCATCCTCAACCCACCACTGAACCTGCCAGTGTGGTGAGTAGGATATTGATGTCTGACGGGAACTCTTTCTCAATACGATCAAATCTTTCCTACTAACATCAACGACGTTGATTGAACCGTCATATAATCCAATGGCCAACAGATTTGGTTTGCTTCTGCTCCAATCAGCATCAGAGATTGGATAGGTAAATTGGTAAATTCTGTCGGGCTGACTAGGGTTCTTCATACACCAAACCAACAAGAGGCCATTATTTTCAGAAAGAGAAGCCCCGTATCCAGCCGCGAGTAGACTCGCGTTCATGGGGTTCCAGCTGAAACAGCTCACCTGCCTGTCCTGCGTCAATGTAGACGAATGGGTCCAAAGCATATCCAATGAGTATGTGAATCCCAGATCCAGACTACATGGATTTTTAACTACCAATCCTTTAAACCGAGTCTGCGCACTCATATACAGATTGGTAGCTAATATCCGTTCCATCACTCTGACAGCATCACGGAAATTCGTCTTATTGTAAATGTGAGCCAGTTGATCTTCCTCTCTTCCTGGGTGGGATTCAGGTTGGATGAACTTGGTCTGATGCTGCTGTAGGCAAATTTTTATTTAGATCATTAGCGCACGTGAAGCGTGTTGACATGAACAATTTGTTGGGACAAAAGTTAAAAGTGGACGCCGAACAATTAAAACATGTATCCAATCTACATAAAAAAAACTATGAAAAAATGGATTTCATGAACACGAAAAATATTCAATAAAAATTGGACAAAAAACAGTTGCTACTGGCGTATTCGAAACTCATAACGTTCTCACCATATTTGTTATTGGCGAGAAGTTCTGGTCGTAAATTTACTGGGGGAAAATTACGAATAAAATAGTAATATAAATGTATTTTTCAGAATAATAAGTTAGCCGTAATATATGTTGAACAGCAGGGCACGAAAGATGACACACAGGGTGGTGCTGTGAAAGATGACCGCAAGATGGAATTCCGTGACATAGGCATTAGCAAGATTTTTAGATGTAGGAGTGTCAAGACATGCGTGTTGCATATTCTTATAATTAATGATCTAGAGTGTCTTAACCACGGTCTTGTATACAGGTCTGGAAAATCCCTCAAATTTCAGTGGTGGGAGGCGGCCCGTTAACGAAGCTGTTTTTAATTTCTGTAGCAGCCACTAATGGTGTTGCGATCGGATAATGCCGATAGACATAACCTGAAAACCCGTCGATAGTTCTCGCGGTTGTCTGTCTCTGTCCCACTAACGGACACCGTGTTACACATATTTATTGTATGTAATTATAAGTTATTAATCCCGTCATCTTTAATGAATATACTGAATAAATATGCTCTTAATTTGAATCGGGTTTTAAACATTCTAACTGTTAACCGAGCATGATAAATATAATCTATTTGTAAAGATCTGTCATATGAATATATATTAGGCGAAATAGTTGTCTACATCTTGATGGATCGATCTCCGTTAAACTTTCTTTTAAATCCTATAAAATAAACAAAAGTTTTAATTTGAAAAAATAGAATTACATCGAACCGTTTCATATATTTAATTTGATCCTTTTTCATTATATTTTTGTGAAAATTGCAGGTACTCGAGTAAAGATAAAAGTTGAAGAATTTAAATACTGTCCATTTCGGAATATTGACAAAACTTAAATAAAGATAAAAATTCAAGTATTTATTTTTATTCATACTTTCTTCATTTTGAAAACTCGAACACTTGCAAAAACTTAACATAAGATTTATTCAGTAGTTAATTTCGACAATTGTTTCTTAACAACAAATTTCTTTTTGAGTTTAAAATTTTCCTGGTGCGCATATTGCCTCATTTTTAATCTTACATAGTAAATTATGGCGTCTGATAAGATTTCAGATCCATGCTCTTTACAGGGATAAGCGAAGGTGTATGAGTTAAATACTTCATCTAGAATTATATCGAAGACATCAATACGAGAGGAATATTTTGTAAATGATACTTCGATATGACGGATCGGATGAAAGAAATGAGGATTTGGGTGAATCAGGCCACCGCGTCATTTCATTTGCACCAGTTGCGACTCTGAAGATCCGCAGCTGGTTTTCAAACTCACAGCTTCTTGACACACTGGACAGGATGCATATTTTTGACGGAACTCCAGGGATATCTGAAATATCAATATAAGAAATTTATGTATGTTTATATTACTTTTATTTCATCTCTTGTATATACTAACAATGCAATAGATACATTCTGTTAAGGAAACTTACCAAGGCGAGTACTGATTCCTTGAATTGACGATTTCGTGACTCTGAGGGACGGAACAGTCCTTGGAGAATTTCTTTCAGAATTCGAAACTTGTTTCGCATATCCATGCTCTGGCACACAATTTTCATTTTCTACCGAGATGTTCATCGAATCTTGTTCGCACAGCAAACTCTTTGTGTCGCATTGTTTTGTATGGGACCTTACATATTGAAAATACACGATATGAGTAACTATCTTCTTAAACTATGTGTAAAATCCTTTCATTAAACTTACTCGTGCCATTACTTGGCCATTTGCGTCGAGCTTAAGCCATTCGCGAACTATGTCTTCATTGTTAAAATATCACATACACGATTCGTGTGTTGTAATTTTATAATGTCTGGAATAGATTGTTCCCACTTTTTCCACATATCAATATTCTTCGGCACTCGGAATGTACAACATTTTTTGTTTATTTTGCTACCGGTTTTACAATGTGGCACCACACACTGATTCATCATTCTTGATATAATAATCACTAAAAGACTGTGCTCACAAGGCCGTGCTGTGGTCTACCCCAAATAAACATATTATTCAGGCATATCAGTATCGAAGGGTTTTCAGGTTATGTCCATCAGCATTATCTGATCGCCACGCCTCTAGTGACTGCTACAGAAATTAAAAACAGCTTCGTTAAGAGGACCATTCTCGGCGGAGGAGTTTCCAGACCTGTATACAAGACCGTGGTCTTAACAGCCAACGCTGTTGATTAACAATGGCCAGCCTCGTCGCACGGCAGTATACCGGCGGTGCTCGGACCGAAATGAAAAAGAAAAAGAAATAATTTTGTGAAATGGTGACTGTAAAGCCACGCAATTTTTTGAATTAAAATAAATATTGGAAAAATTGAACTCATTTCACAATTTATTATATATCGTGTTGAATATTTTTTATATGATCAGAAAAACATTTTGAAGAATTTCTCTTTTGGGATTATTTGTACGATTTCGTTTACTACAAAATAAAAATGAAATACTTCTTTCGACTTTTAAACGTGAGCCCTTCCCCTTAAAGGATCGTTCGTATTGAATTTGACGAAAATCGGTAGAACGGAACGGATCGGTTTGTCGGAATCGGTAGTTATATGCCATTCAAAATTTTGAATTTCCAATGTTCTAAGTTTGCATGATTTTTTAATCATTTTTGTTACCATGTCGTTGTGGCTCACCCACGTTTCAAATTTCGATGTATACCTTAATAAATAAAGAAAGTAAAAAAAAATAAAAAAAAACATTTTTCTGCAAATTTTGTCTAACTCAACCCCTTAGACAAATTGAATTTAGTAATGATAAACTTGAAATCGAATATAAAACCCCCAAATTCAAGCTTCGGTGGCGTCTTCGATCCCGATTAAGATGCTGATATGTGAAAAAATGATGACGAACATACGGAGACGGATCAGGTATAAGCTGTACGTTCACGCACACGTAACATCGACCAATCAGGCACACGTTGCTGCTTCCGCATGCAAACGAAAACCCGATAGACCAAGTATCAAACACCGCCTAGCGGCAACAATAAATATATTAGTGAATAGTGGCAGAGAAGAGAGACGTACATGGAAGTACAGGTCTTATAGGTCTGCTGAAGCCCATTATCAGGGAGATCTGAACTACTTTATCTTCCCAATCACCGGAACCGCCGCCGGCGTTTCGCTTCTATGCGCTAACGCACATGCGTGCTATTAATTTTTTGATAAGCGCCGCCTACCAAGGGCACGTCTCTGGCACTCACATGAGCCGCCTATAATGTTTTCTTTGTCATCCGGCGACACAGAGAGGACTGCCGCTAGCTACACGCGCTATAGTGTTTCTGCAAACACGTTGTGTATCCCGTCACCAATTTCCGCAAAACGATTATTTTCATTTTCAAGTATTATTTATGTGATGAAGCCTTTGTCGTATAATTTTTATTGCTCTACGTATGACCGTACCTGTGGGATAGAATCACGATAGTCGAGATGCCAACCACCCCTTTGTGTGCGTACTTTGTGTGCGTGGAGAATTTTTGTTTGTTTTGTTTGCCTCAATACCGGGGTGATTTAGGAAAAAAGAAAATTAGGAAAAACCCAAAGGAACAGCTGACAAATCGAAAAAATCAAAATTGGTAATTTTGTATGGGAATTGCCACTACCTATCGTTGCTATGCATCGCGCAGCTGTCAAATATCAAACAACCGACTGGCTGTGAAAAAGCGTATGAACAACGTTATCGAGGCGACGATTATCAAGGGAAAGACAAAGGAGAGGATGTTCTGATTCCGCGCATCGCGATGATTCCAACGGACTTGCCATTCGATTTTAAACGGCTGCAATTCCCCGTGCGTCTAACCTTCGCGATGACCATTAACAAATCATTTCCGTGTTTGGCGCATGGACAACTGTATGTCGCGTGTTCGCGTGTCGGAAAGCCATCATCTTAGTTTATTTACGGGCCGGAAAACAAAACGAAAAACGTAGTTTACCAGAAAGCTTTGCATTGAATGTTAACTACATTTATCTTTCATGAAAATAAAAGACATTGAATTCATTTGAATTACAAACGAGTTTCATTGAATATTATCGATCTCAATGAATTGGAGTTGGAAGGTTGATTAGGATTGATAATCGCTTATGAAGAGTTACAATCAAATAAATTTTAAACGATACGAAGTTCACCGGGTCAGCTAGTATATAATAATAATATTCAATAGTAATTGGGATTTTTTTTACTCAGATAATACCACACAACCATCCCGGCATAGGTAGTATAAGTGACAGATTATTTTTCTCAGTCCTTTATATTAACCGAGGAATTCGAATGCAGTTCTGGTTTGTGAAAAGCTGTTTATCTTTTGTTTCTTATTTTCTTGCGACTGGGAATACTATCGTCATTTGTAGAGGATTTAAAGTCTTCTAAGGTGTTAAAGTCCTCGAAGGGGTTTGTCAAAAAACGCAGCGACCGATATATAATGATTGTAAGCGATTGTCCAATACTGCTTCCGTATAGAGAAAGATTTGTTTTTATGTATAAATCATAAATTATGATTTATATTTAGTAAGCCTGAAATCGCCTATATCGACGTGTGTAATGAGTTCAGTGACATTATACACCACCGATAAGTGTATCAACTACGTTGCAATCGAATTATATTGTATATGTTCATGTGTATGTATTCATATGTACGTGATGAATTCAATGACATTTTTCATCACTAATCGTTGCACTGCTTGCCGATCCTGGCTTAGGTATACATGGCCGGAGCCTTGTCCGGTCAAGACTGCTGAATTAGCAGAATTCACGTCGTTTCCTCGTTCGATTGCGACAAGCAACAGCGACAAGCAACAGCGAGGATTATTTAGTCTCCTTATGTACACGACAGCGTAAAGCTCGGTTCGGGAGTAATGCCGCAAAAACGCTTAAGGTAGCGGCAATAATTCTTTGGGCACAGTTCCGCGGTTTGTACATAAAGACGCCGTTTGTAAGTCGTTAATTACCGTATCGACAACCCAACGTTACGTACGTAGGGTTTATAAGTCCTTTGCGGTATTAAGTAACAATATCAACTTCCGCCACGAACAATTTGTCGTGTAATATAAAAGTCATTAAAAAGACCAAACTGTGGCCCATAGTGAAGGAAAAGAGAGAGAGAGAGAGAGAGAGAGAGAGAGAGAGAGAGAGAGACGGAGAGGGAGGGGTGAGGGGGGAATGATTGATGGTGTTTATTAATGCCTCAGCATTGCTATGAGGCAAGTAAGAATGAGGGATTACAAAGCAACTTAAAAACTATAGTAAAGTAAAAATGTACGTACATAGAAAAGTAGACTAACAAGCTACCTTAAACTAACTTAACTCTAAAGCACTAGCACTAAAGCAATAATATAAAAACAGAATAAATAATATCTGAAGTGCAGTTAAGGCAAAAGACACAACATACTTCCCAGCTAACGAGTCACGGTCAAGCAGGCAAAGGAATGGAAACAAGATTAGAGCCGAAGATAGGAGTACGAACGAGTAAGAAGGAAGGAGACGAGACTAAACAGGCTCGAGCTCAGAGTAGAGGAGATAAGAAAAGAGTCGCGTTTTGAATGATTCCAGAGAAGGCGGAGCAACAATGTCGGGGGGGAGAGAATGCTAAAAATAGGAGGCAGACAAACGAAAGAACCGATAAAAGGTACTAGTACGATGAACTGGTATAATAAAGGTCGATGAGGAAGCAGGACGACTCGTTAAGCGCCTAGCAGATTGCTCCACTAATGGCAGGAGATCGATCAAGTAGGATGGAGAGGGCAAGTGAAGTCGACGATAGGTTGTTATACCAAGAAAGTATAACCGTCGATTACTAACAGACAGCCAGCCTAGACGATGATGATAAGGTGTGATATGCTTAACGCGCCGTAGGTTAAAAATAAAACGAATAGAGGAGTTAATCAGCATTTGCAGTTTGACATTGAGTTCGTCGGTAAGGTCGTGAAAAACGAGGCAACAATAATCGAGGTGGGGAAAAACAAGAGTAGTTACAAGCTTGATTCTAGGAGCAGTCGACAGAGAATTTTTGTGAAACTTGAGCTTGTGGAGAGTTGCGTGCACCTTTTGAGCCACAGCTGAGATATGCTTACTCCATGACACATTAGCGGAAAAGAGAACACCCAGATTGTGTACATCAGTTACATAGGGAACGAAACTATCAGCGATCCGAAGTAGTAGCAGCTCAGCAAGACAAATATTGTGCAGGTAAGAATTGCTGTCAAGAATAAGAGCCTTTGATTTGCCAACGTTAAGAGCTAACCCACCAACCCACCCCCAGGGTGTACCCAGGAGTTGTCAATTGTTGTATTTGCTTTCATGCTATGTATGTCTTTAATTATACTATCTATTTTCTGTTCCATACTTCGTTGTTGTTCTGCGTCGTGTTCTTCCTATTCTTCGCTCATTATTTTTGTACCACGTTCGTCTTTTTTTGGTTTTCGTGTCTTTGTGCACTTTGTTCGAACATTTCTATTTTCCCTTCGCACTTGACAAGTTTGTCTTCACTGTTCCACGTTTTGTGTATGCCCGCACATTCCGGGTGATAATATTTTAAACACCTTTTACATTCGTATATTGTTAGTTTTACAATTTTTCCACACAACGCGCACTTTTCGTGCTTAGGTGTCGGCATTTCGTATTCATCGCTTTTGTTGCCTTTGTTTCTTGCGTTGATATTGATGTTGTCTCGTTCGTGCTCGATGCTGTTTGTCTAACGTATCGTCTGTTTGTTACGTCTTACGTTGTTAGATGGCGTTAGCAGTCCGACGGAGTAGTTGGTTGATCGATGATATCCGGCTGTGCGATCCGCTGAGCTTGTGTGCGCTCGATCTTCACACAGCCGCACCCTTACGCTCACGGGTGTACGTTAGCGGCGCCTGCGCGGTTCGGTGGGTGTCAGTATGCAAGCAGTGGGTGTCAGTATGTTAGCGGACTCAGCGGCGCACGCGCAATGCCAACTGAGAGCGATAGCCGTGATCGAGATCCGCAAGATATGGCCAACCGATTTAGGTTATCAAAAAAGTTCAAGCTTTTCATCCAAATTTGCAGCATGCATTTATGGGGTCGATCGAAAAATTTGTATAGGTATACGGGAGTGGCCGAGGAAATTGTTTTGTATATTATTTTTATATGATAAGTCGTTTTGTTCGGAAATATAAATACTCTATTTGTTAATTGAACTTCTGCGATTGAGTTGATGGTGAAAACATAGACTAACTTAGTAAATGAAATATCTTTACTGTTTTTAAGGACTTACATACGTCCAGCGGTACCGAAAACGTACCAAAAGAAAAACTGTTTTTAGGAGGGATAGAAATAGAAATTGATAAAAAAATTCTTACACATTGTTTATTACTGTGTTATGTTTGTAAAAAAATTTATTTCAATTTTTTGTTTAAAAAATTACAACATGAAAAATCACATTTTTTGAAGCACTGTAAAAAAAAAGTTGCTCCACGGTCGGCAGTATTTCTTCCTCAAATGTTGACGGATCTGCAAAATGTAAAGAAATTCTTGTAAAATAAGGTAGTAGTTATAGTCTGTCGAGCCGGATTTTTGAAATTCGAAAAATTAAACAATTTACGGTAATTTAAAAAAAAATGTTAAGTTTGTGTCAAAAAAGTCACACTTTAATTGTTTTTATAAAATTTTCTAATTATAATTTAAAAAATCCGGCTCGACAGACTATAGAAAAAACAATCCCGAATATTTAAAAAAAAAATCATCAAAAAATATTAAAAACCGTACGAGTTATCATGCCGACCGTGTCAGAAAAAGTAGTTTTGAGAAAAACGCGTTTAAAGTTTCAAGCGCGTTTCGCTCGAAGTCGCGCGCGGCTGGAGCAAGAACTTTATGAATTTTTTAAATTTATTTAGTTAACTTACGTCTAATCTCCCATTCCAGCTTCATATTGTACGCCTTCCTTGTCAGTAAAAAATTGTTGTTGTTTATTTTTTTCTAATCGACGAATTGTTCTGGCCTCTTTTGTTGCTTTGATAGCGTTGATTCGAGCGTGTTTCACATTATCAGGCAGTCACATTATCTACAAAAACTCTTGAACTATGGGGAATTTTTACAATCAGCTTACACAGAAATACGCCTAAGACTATAAGGAATAATAATCTGTAAACAAAAAAAAATCGATTTTTTGAAAATTCTCGACGTATGTAAGGCCTTAACATATTTTTCCACATGTTATTGTTTTTCACTACCGAAAACCGCACTCCAAATAAATTGCAACCTTCTGCAGTTGTGGAACCAAATTCAGAATGGTGGACTACGTGATGATAACAACTATCTTGCTGTAAGGTAATGTGCTGTTAAGGGACAACACCACTGTGACCCCCTGTTTTTTTTCACATTTTTCAAGAATTTTTTTTGTGGGAAAAAAAAAGAGATATTCGAAAAAATTTGTTGGGTTTTGTTCCTTGTTTATTAATGTATCAAAAAACATTTTTTTCACATTTTTCACGCCACATGGTGGCGCTGGGGAAGCTCACGTGTCAGGTGCTGTCATCTCCGCAGTGGTTTGCGGCACGCAGCAGAACTCTCTTCAACGTCGATCTGAATAAAATACCGAGTGGTTTCGTTAATAATATGATATTTTGAAGAGAAGTACATAGGGATTTGGGAAAATATTGTTTTAAATAAAATAGGCACGCCTTTGAAATTAAAGAATGATTTTTTAACAAAATTTCTCGTCGAAAATAGGCTATAACTTTTATAATTATTGAGATATCGAATAAAAATCCTATTGTACTTCTCTAGATAATCTACCATTATTGATACAGTAAAAATTTGAAGTCGATCGGATAAAAATTGCTCGAGTTCTGCTGCATGCCGCACTCAAAAAAGTGGTTTTGAGAAAAACGCGTTCAAAGTTTTAGGTTTGTTAATTTATGTTATAAATTGAAAAAAAAATTATTTACCTTCAATCAGCGATGCCGGCACCATATAGCTGGCCTTCAAGAAGCAAATCGTGGTCTCCTGATTCTTTCCTCGAACTTGTTAAGGCTTTTCTCGCTCCTTTTGCAGCGTCTGTAAGCGAGCGCTCCGCGAGCTGGATCCGCGCTGCGTCGGTCTCAACGCAAAAGTTGAAACAATTTGGGCCGATGGTTATCCGCAACGTCTCCAGTACTTTCATAAGACTTCTCAGGCCATCATTGAACATTAATACCGCGATATCAGTTGCAATATCAATGATTCTTTTGCTTCCGGACTGGTACTTGGGGGCTATTGCCCAAACTGATTTATTGTAACTTTCGTTATTGTTTTGCGTATAGCCGCCCAAACAACGCTGCAGCAAATCGTCCCTGCTCAAATTTTCGAAGATTGGCTGAATTGCCTCCAATATTTCCTGAGGAAGAGGCGGTTTATGGCGATATTTAGAAATATCACCATTTGCGACCGCGCGCTGCCACGAACACCACGACTCGGCTCCTTCCGGGCAATCGTCATGTCGTGGCTCACTGTCTGTGGACATTTTATGTTTGATAGTTGCCCAAATTGCCTTCCTCATTTTGTCAACATCATCGCTGTTCCTCCGAATAGCCAAGCCGTAATATGTGCTCAACTTGTCAATCAATTTTCCGGTGAGCTTTCCTCTGCCAGACAATCCTTTTTTTTCACGATTTCGCGGAGGCGCGTCCCCATACGTTTTTGGACATGATCGATGCACTCTTTTTTTTATCTCGAAACCGTCGTATGGATCGCTATTCGATATGCCCAGAAACGTTTTAGAATCGCCGTCACCAATATAATATTTATATTTTGTGCCATAGAGCTCTTCAGACCGTTGAAACATTTCGATAGCTGCGTCGACTTCCATTTTTCCGGAGGAGCCGCTATGGTTCGCCTGGCACTCATCGTCATGGGTAGCTTTCCATTCCCAGTACTCCGCGGTGTTTTCTTTTTTTTCCCAATGCTCGCAAGCTTTGCAGTATTTCGATTTAACCATAACGTCAATTACTTTTTTAGTGTACCAGCCGATTAGCGATGTTATACCGAAAATCGAGCTGAAACCGCGCTTTCACCACGATCCGTCGCCTGAAACGATAATTCCGTCCGCCACCCCATTTTCCAACGAAATTCTCTGCTCCTCAAGTGCAGCCTTTTTTTGGCTCATTGCGCTCACCGCTTTAGTGGCAATCAAAATCGAATTTATGATTCGATCGTAAAAAGACTGAAATATGGGGCGCGCCAGGTCCATGAATGCACAAAATTTCATCAGGCCATTCAAACCGACGCCAAGAAGACGCATACTGAATACGATCCGACGATTTATTTCATATGCATTGTCAATCATAGGAGACGAATTGATTAACACTTTTTTACAATGGCCGCAATCGACCTCGATTTTGAACCCGACCGCACATTTTACATTTCACTAAAGTGGATATAATGTTCAATGCAGTGAAAAGTTGTACTATATGATAATTGAAATCGTTAGTAACACCGACCTCTAAATCGTCCGATGATTTTAACTGCTTCGCCGACGTGCTCACATGCTCTGCAGAACTGTTTTCGGAGCTATAACGGTTCGGAGGTTTTCGATTCGAAATTTTCGATCGACTCCTCGTCACATAGCTCCGTTTTGTTCCCTTTTTCCCCGTATACACTTTCTTATCCTCCATTTCAACTTGAAAATAATAATTTGGAGCGTTTGATATTCACAAATGAAACGATTCGGAGCGATTAGACACGAATAGCGTCGCTTCTATTCGCAAACTGACGCTATGACGCTATCCCTATACCTGCCATGGAATTTTTTCAATTATCGCCACCTAGTGCTAGTTTTCGAAACTATATTTATAACAATAGTTAACCGGCTAACAATAGCCGGTTTTTGTGAAGGGAGCCAAAAGAACACCTGAGAAAGGTGGGAAGAATACCTGGCGACCCTAAGGCGCCCAGCTGCGCGGGACCCCAACCGTCGCGGACCGCTGCACCGCTCCACAAAATATTCAATATCTACGAAAATAATAATTTTTTCGACCTGGGTCCAACGGCATTTCAATCTTAAAAGTATTTTAGATTTTTTAAAATGGTTTTCAAAAAATCAATTTTTTGAAGCCGTCACAGTGGTGTTGTCCCTTAATATATTTCGTTTCGAGGTCAGATATGGACCCCCATCTTCAGGCCTTATGAAAAAATGAAAAATTTCAAATTTTGCCATTTTTATTTCATTTTTGATTCCATTAGCCTGAACGGTTAAGAATATTTTAAGCTTTACAGAATTGATAAATTCCAAAAATTGTTAAAGTTACAGCATGTAGAGCGTAAAAAGTTTTATTTTCTTGGAAGCAGGTAGCGGCGGTAACCGGCCGCGCTATACGGAGACAGGCGTGCTAGATCGGCAACTACCCTTTTTTATTGTTCACTTATTATCCCTACATATAATCGTGTAACGGTAAACGTAACGGGTAAGTAACGGTTTTTTTCCCCGTAAGAAACGGTTTTTTTCGATACGGCACAAGCATAAAACCAGGAGGAGGAAGTAAAATTAGTTAGTCCGAATTGAGACATTGTAGAGGCAACATAAAATTGTGAGCTGAGACAGTTATATTTTAACATGAGTGATTGTGAAGAAACCCATATTAGTTTAGATAGAAAGGGTTCACGATTCATGGGAGGACACCCAGGCATTCGTAAAAACGTATTTTTCACGACAATCAATATACGAAAAAATGAGAAGCCGAACTAAACACAAGTGCGTCCGCAAAAAAATTAAGTGTCGACAGCACCCGATGTACATATTGACTGCGTACATGGCTACGTAATCGTACATTTTCTATCTGTGGTCACTGCAATTGCTTCACTCATAAAAACTGTCGTGCAAAACTTGTAACAGTGACATCAAGTTCTCTGAAACACGAGTTGGAAGATTGGGATTTACCTTAGTTATCAAGTGCGAGAAGTGCGAGCAAAAAGAGGTAAGTTCGAGTCGTTCGCCTAAAAGTTATTGTTACGAAATCAATCGCACCTTCACGTTGGCTATGCGAATATTAGGTGTTGGATTGACGGGAATGAACATCTTCTGCGGTATTATGAATCTCCCAAAATGCTTCAGTCCAACACTCTACGACAAAATCACCAAACAAATACGAGATGCAGCCAAAGAAGTTGCAGATTCATCTATGCGAATCGCAGCTGACGAAGAAAAAAAAATAACGGTAGGAAACGAGAACACCAAAGACGCTAATGGAATCGCCATCTCCGGGGAAAGTTCTTGGAGAAAAAGAGGCTTTTCTTCGCTGCAGGGTGTTGCGACACTTATCAGAATTTTGTCTGGGAAAGTTGTCAACGTTATTGTCAAGTCGTCATTTTGTAAGGCCTGCCAATCGTGAAGTGAAAAAAAGGGAACAGAATAATACGAAGAATGGTACGCAGAACATGAAGATGAATGCACAAGTAACCACGAAGGAAGTTCTGGAAAGATGGAGGTAGATGGAGTGGTTGAAATTTTCAGCAGATCTGAAGATTTACACGATACAAAATATTTGTATTATGTTGGAGATGGCGATGCAAAAACATTCAAGAGCATAATAGAAGCCCATCCGTATGGAGAGAACATTATGATACGTAAACGAGAATGCATTGGCCATGTTCCGAAACGAATGGGTAGCAGACTCCGCAACGTCAAGAAATAAACAAAAGGTCTCGGAGGGAGAGGCAAACTGACCGGAAAATGGATTGAAGAATTGATAGTGTTTTATAGATTGGTTGTGAGAAATAATTGCACGTCTATCGATGACATGAAGAAAGGCATCTGGGCAACATATTATCATAAGTGCTCAACCGATGAAAATCCTCAGCATGACAATTGTCCTTCTGGCAAAGAAAGTTGGAGCACGTGGCGACAAGCCGAAGCCGCAAACACGCTCGACTCATATACCCATAAGCCGGCACTCGATAAAACTGTGGTAAGAAGCGATCAAACCAGTGTATGAAGCACTTAGTAACGACGAGTTACTGGAGAGATTTTTAGGAGGCTTCACACAAAATAATAACGAGTGTTTGAATTCTAAGATTTGGAAAATTGCTCCGAAAAATTCATGGAATGGTTTAACGATTGTTGAAATCGCCGCATATATTTCGGCTAGCACTTTTAACGACGGAACAGTCGCCTTTCTTCGAATTATGAAGAACCTTGGTATTACGATTGGGCCGAATGCGATGGAGACTTGCGAACAACTGGACGAATTACCCCTTACTGCCAATGGAATTCAATCTGAAAAGGCAACAAAGGAAGCAAGCATTGCCGCCAGAAACGACAAAAAACATGCTGGAAACGTTTTAGATGCCGAGGAAGACCCCACATATAGCGCAGAATGCTATTAAATAAGGTAAGATTGCATTTATAATAGATACCGCGCGGCGCGCCCGACCCCCAACTTCAAAGCCGTTTTTCCACGATTCACTTCTTTGAACCTTGTGAAAGTTCTAACTCTTGAACGAAGGTTCAGATCACTTTGAAATTTTCAGAACATATTCTGAGTATCATCACCTATCGTGTGAACCACAGAAAGAAAAATTCAATGATACAAAAAAATATAAAAAATAAAATACCGACAGAAAATGAAGTAAAAAAATTTTAGGTTTCGAATTTTTATTATAATAATTATTTTTTTATAACATTGTTGGTTCACACTAAAGATACATTCATTATGCAATTACAAATATGTTCATTTTTTTTTCAGATACCCACATCGACGCCGAAAACTTTCACCATCAACACGCGCGCAAAAAAAGCACATTGCCTTATTATGTTATATCTCCGCCATTTGTTAATATTTCTGATTTCTTTACATGTACTTAACCATGTGCATAAATGATCTGTAAAAAAATGTTGTCAATATATGTGTCATTTTTTTTTAACCGCGTCTAGAAAAGTACCTTCGAAAATCGGCGAAATCGCGTATATGAGGGCTTAAACGAACTTTTCTGTTATAACTACCACACGCGACTATTTGTTTTGTGAATATGAAAAAAATTATTTAAAAATAATTATCATTCTGTTATTTATAAATGAATTCCATTTGTAAACTTTTTACCATCAATCCCTATACACATTTTTCATCATTCGCCAGAAGACCGACTTCAGAAAATTAAACACAATATACATTCAGCTAAATTTCTCTTCAGAATATCTGTGTGCAAAATGGAGTACAAAGTGTTAGCACTATTGGTACCCGTATGCCCCCCCCCCCTCCCCACTCTTTTCCTCACCGCGCGACCGCCCCCACCACTCCAATTCCCCCCACCTCTAAAGCGGTTAAAGAAAATCAGAGTGATATGATGGTTGGTGAGGTGAGAAGTGAGGATGAGTCGGAGCACCATACGAGTACCATTTTTTTACTGGCCAATCTGAAAATAAAACCAATTTCCAAGAATTTGCGAATGACGCCATCGGCACGATCCAACGTTCAAACTCGCAAGTATACTCTCGCTTTCGAGATCCGTGGTATAGTGAACGGCCGGGCATAGCAAAGTTTTGAGAGTGACATCCCCTCTCCATTAGCAGAGTGCGCCATCAGCCATTTGCCTCTATTGTTTCGATTTAGCAATGGTGAATTATGAAGGGGTACAGCGTTACGAAGTATGGCGATAAATGACAACATTTGTTTTCAGTTTTCCGTTTTAATTGAACGTTTTTAAGTATTACAAATGCAAATATTATTTTTGCATTTGTAACTTTTTAAATATTGAAATGCAAAAATTATAATGCTGATTTATTCGGCGAATCTTTGTCACTTTTCTCCTTTTGAATTTTGTCTTCGGTATTAAAGTCTGTATTGGGTAAGCTTCCCCCTCGAATAGATGCAGTTGAAGCCATTTTTTATGTGTAACATCTTTACTCTCGGTTCCTATGGCACTGATGTCGCGAAAAGGGACGGTAATCCGTGACGGAAGCCCGAGAAGCGCGCGCTATTTGATTTGACCAATGAGCGCGCGCGGTGGTAGCATTGGCCGTCAGATGGTACCAACCCAATTTTCGTGAGGTTGGTACTGTCAGCCAACAGCGTGTGCATGTGTGGCGAGAAACAGAAATAGAGAAGAACGCATGTTTGGGAAAGAGTCCGGCGACTCTCGAGGGCAGTACCTCCTGGGCACCGGGCTCTCTCTCATTCTCTCGTGCCTCGCTTCTGTCCGCGCGCTTACCCAGCAACACGCGTCTCATCATTAGTTTTCAACGGACAGCGTCTCAATTCATTTCGTAAACTGTGTTTTGAACTCACCAGGGAAAAGGCCACGGAGCTTTACTCGATAATCTCTTGTGGTGCAACACGATCATCGCGTTGTTAATTGAATACATTTAAAAAAGTTGAAAAGTTAATAATGCTATTAATAAAAGTGCGCGCAAATTAAGGTTTTAGTGTGAAATGGTGTGAACGAGCATCTCACGGACAAGGGTTCTCAAAGTCGACCGCGTGTGCGAGTATCAGCTACGAGCAAGTTTTCGTGTGTGAGTGCACGCGTCGTGCCGCCGGCATCATCGCTGTCTCTCTCTATCAAGACCTTCGCGGGTCGCATACGCGAGAAGTAAACGAACTATGAACCGGCTACGTCGCGGTTTCTTCTCAACACTGTTCGTAACTATCTCGTTTAAGTCTCGCATAGGAAATAATATTTCCTCAATAATATTTCAGAAATAACAATTCAGAAATTATATTTTCGAAATTATATTTCCGAAATTGTATTTCCGAAATTATATTTCAGAAATTATATTTCATAAATTATATTTCAGTAATTATATTTCAGAAATTATATTTCAGAAATTATATTTCAGAAATTATATTTCAGAAATTATATTTCAGAAATTATATTTCAGAAATTATATTTCAGAAATTATATTTCAGAAATTATATTTCAGAAATTATATTTCAGAAATTATATTTCAGAAATTATATTTCAGAAATTATATTTCAGAAATTATATTTCAGAAATTATATTTCAGAAATAATATTTCCGAAATAATATTTATTCCAGTGATCGACAGTAGCGCTCAGCTCAACGTAATGAGCCCACGCGTCAGTGGAACTCAACGACTTCGAATCAGTGCCGTCTCGCGTTTGAATTTTCGCTCGAGTTCTGGGACGTCACGAGCCGCTGAGTTTCGTACTCAGTGATCCTCATCTCAACATTTTTCGTCAACTCAAAAAATAATCGATTTTCTTCATTTCGTACTTTTACCATATACCGAAGGTGGTTCCGCTCTTTCAAAAAAAACTATCACTCTCTTCCCATGATTTTAAGTGGTGATTTTAATGTAAACTTTAGTTCACCTGAAGCTGAGCCGCTCATAGCTTTTTTAAATGATGAACTCAAGCTCGAAATGAACATCGATCGAAATGTTTCGACAACAAACAGTGGTACTGTCATTGATCCAGTTTTTCAACGATTTTTAAATACTTTGAAATCACAAGTATACGAGGGTCGTTCAACAAGTACTTAGCCTCACCGCCCGAAGGCGCTGCTATTACAGATCAGTGTTACCATCGTGCAGTACATACATTTAGTAGCCTACTGTGAAAGTTTCATTCAATTCCGTTTATTAGTTCTATTTTGATAGCCTTTGGAAGCGAGCGTGTCAGTCAGTTTTACAAAAATGGAAAAAGAGCAATATCGTTCGGTGATTCGATTCTTGTTTTTGGAAGGGAAAGCGCGCAGCGAAATCAAAGATCGCTTGGATGCTGTGACTCTTCTCCATCGATGGCGACCGTGAAGAATTGGTTTAACGAGTTTGCTCGTGGCCGCACGTCGGTTTTTGATGAACCACGCCCAGGTGCCCCGAAAACGGCTTCTACGGAGGAAAACGTAAAAAAGATCCACGATCTCGTGTTGACAGACCGCAGATTAAAGATTCGCGAGATAGCTGAGACTGTAGGCATCGCAGAAGGAACGGTGCATAATATTCTACACGAAGAACTGGGGATGAGGAAGCTGTCAGCGCGATGGGTGCCGCGTTTGCTTACGCCGGACAACAAGCGCAACCGTGAGACCACTTCAGAGCAATGTTTGAAGCTGTTTAAGCGCAATCCGGCGGAGTTCTTGCGTCGTTTCGTGACCGTCGACGAAACATGGGTTCACTGGTACACACCAGAGTCCAAGGAACAGTCAAAACAGTGGACTTTACTCGGCGAACGTGCTCCGAAGAAGGCGAAGACTGTTGTTTCGGCCGGTAAGGTGATGGCCACCGTTTTCTGGGACTCACAAGGTGTGATCCACATCGATTACCTCCAGAAGGGTAAAACTATCACGGGGCTCTACTATGCCGACCTATTGTGCCGATTCGACGCCGAATTGAAGAAAAAACGGCCCCATTTGGCGAAGAAAAAAGTGCTGTTCCACCACGATAACGCGCTGGCTCACACCTCCGCCGTCGCCACGACCAAATTGATTGAACTGCGCTACGAATTGCTGCCCCATCCACCTTATTCACCAGATTTGGCCCCTTGTGACTTTTATTTGGTTCCAAACCTTAGAAAGTCACTCGCTGGGAATAGATTTGAGTCGAATGAGGAGGTCATCGCCGCCACGGAGGACTATTTTGCCGACCTCAACAAAAATTATTTTTTGGACGGGTTAAAAAAGTTGGAGCATCGCTGGGCCAAGTGTATAGACCGAAAAGGAGACTATGTTGAAAAATAAATCGCCACTTCTCAAAAATTTTCGTTTTTCTCATATTTTAGTTATCATAAGTCTATTGTCTTCGCTCTCCCTCAAATTGAATAAAAATAACTGTCATGAATAAAAAATTGCATTACTCCTAGTGTTCATTAAATAAAATACAATTATCAATAAAAAGAATTATTCTTCGTTACGAAAAATCATTTCCAATAATACCTGAGCCATTTTTTTCAGGATATACTGTTAGTGTTGCTTATTACCAAGGTGAGATGTCAGATGTTACACATCATATGCGACTACTGTAAGGGTCGTAATATTTTTTTGTAATCAACAGGCAATTTTCAAAGCACATCATGATAATCCCGTACGCATTAAACCGTAACGCATGCACGTCGATATCCTCGTGGTAAAAGACTGAACGGTGGAGCGTCTGCTTCCTCTTCAAGGATGATTATTTCACGTCTCGTGATATAATGGATCCTTCGTCACTAGCTTTCAAGTTCTGAGCTCAAATATACTTGTTGGCAAATCGTTAGGCGATTTCCAATAACAGCAAAACAAAACTCTGTCAATTCGAATTAACTTTAGCTATCGGAACTTCTACGTTACGTAGGAAGGTTTCATTAATTTTGGATATGAGTCTAAGTTACGAAAATGACTCTATATTGGTTAATCAAGGTTAAGTTTGGGAGAGATTATTCGTCGTGGATAATCGTCCGTGGCGTCAAGGAAAAGTTACGTCGTTGTCACGTCAAATGCTGTTCACGAAGAAACTCTGAAAAAGATTGTTCGGTCCTGCGGGGTCCTCGAGCGTGCTTCCTTTTTTAATCAATCGGTCTCACATACGAGGGGGACCCAAAAAAAACGGGAATTTCGTCATAATTTCTATATTTTTAAATATTTTTACATAAAATTTTGATCACCTTCAAAGTATTCTCCTTTGACCACAACGCACCTCTGCAAACGATCCTTCCAATTTACAAAGCATTTTTTAAATTCACTTATCGGGATGTTCTTTAGGCCTTCCAGCGATTTTTGTTTTACCTCCTCCACAGTGGCAAAACGCTTTTTTCGCATGTCCCTTTTGAGTCTGGGGAACAAAAAAAATCACAGAGGGCTAGATCCGGCGAGTAGGGGGGGGGGGGGGGGGGGGGTGGACAATTGGTGTCATGCAGTTTTTGGTCAAAAACTGCTTTACGGAGAGAGCGGCGTGGGCCGGCGCGTTGTCATGATGGAGGAACCAGTCACTTGTGCGCCAAAGATCTGCCCTTTTCTTCCGGATACTCTCCCTCAATCTTTTCAAAACCTCCAAGTCGAACTTCTGGTTGACAGTTTGACCCGGGGGGACGAACCCCGCGTGCACAACACCTCTGTAATCGAAGAAACAAATGAGCATTGTCTTGATGTTTGACTTCACTTGGCGAGTTTTTTTCGGACGAGGAGAGCGAGGTGTCTTTCACTGGCTTGATTGCTGCTTTGTTTCGGGGTCGTATTCATAACACCACGATTCATCACCAGTAATCACCTTGGAAAAAAGTTCAGGGTCCTCTTCGAGCTGATTTTGAAGCTCAAAACATGCCTGAAGTCGACGCTCCCTTTGCTCGACTGTGAGAAGGCGAGGGACAAATTTGACTGCAACTCTGCTCATGTGCAAATCTTTGGATAAAATCCTCTGAATTGAACTCCATGATATCCCAGACATCTCATAGATCTGATCAATGGTTCGGCGACGGTCTTCATGAATGAGAGAATTGATTTTGTCGACGTTTTCGTCAATTCTTGACGTTGAGGGGCGTCCTGAACGGGGTTGGTCTTCAATTGACATTTCTCCATTTTGAAATCGTGAAAACCACTCGTAGACTCTGGTTTTACTTAGGGCAGCATCTCAATAAGCAGTCTTAAGCATTACATCAGTTTCCGCGGCCGATTTCCCCAACAGGAAACAAAATTTCACAGCTGCGTGTTGCTCTCGACAATCGGCCATCACGTTTTCGCCGAAATGGAAAAAGTTGTTTCACTACAAAAATACCCACGGGCGAACCGATGCACTCACGGCGACAGAACTTCGCACACTAACTCAGGAGAGGTGTCCCCAACGGACACCTGGTCGATCAATGGGTTTCCCCACTCTCCCTCCCCGCCTCAGCGCAATTTCCGTTTTTTTTAGGTCCCCCCTCGTATAATATATGCTAGTGACTGGCGATAATGCTAGTCGGCTTATGGGGGGAGATAGGTTTGTGACTAAGTTTTTTTAGTTTTTTTCGTGAATTTTTTGGCAAAAGAGGAATCTAAATAATTTATTGAAACTTTGAGACCGTTTTATACATATATTCAAATAAGTATAGTACATTTTTTGAAGTATTTTCTCGGGAAATATGGAAGATATCAGCTCGGAGGTCACCATAAGACGTAGCTGTTTTTGCACCTTCTGGAGGCCACAGTTTTCATCTAAACTCAATATGATTTCAGATTTACTTTAAGGGCATGTCTTCTTCTATATGATTCTAACTTCCCGGCAAAAGATTTGAAATTGCATTTTTTAGAGATGTTTAAAAAAAGAGCATAGTTTTAAAAATTATGCTCTTTTGTTTAAACACCTCTAAAACTGCAATTTCGATTCTTTTGGGGGAAGTTAGGTTCATATAGAAGATAGGTACGGTACAACCAATCGCGTTGGAATTTTGGGCACAAAGTCTGAACAATGGAACACAGTGGCTAAACTTCGGGCAGTTCAAAATTTTGAAAAAACTCTACAGTTTCAGTGACCATGGGAGAAATTACTGAATTTTTCACTGTTAGACTCAACGGATTGTTACATCCTCACTTTAACCACTGGGCAATATAAAAACAGATATTTTGCGCTTTGTTTCATCTTATTCCATGCAGAAATTATCGAAAACGAAAGTTTTTCCGTTTTTGCTGAAACAAATACCGATTTCTGCCTGTATTACCCAAAATGTAGTGCGCCAATATTCCGAGTGGCGGCGCTAACGTCGGTTTCTTAGATGCATGCTTTCTCTATCCGTTCCTTACTTAGGAGACCGGCATCAACGGTGGGCGAGAGACAGTAATCGTGCCTGTTTCGACCTCGCGGTCGTGAGGTGGCAGCACCTTACAGCTGACCAGGGGGCCCCCTGGTCAGCTTGACGCTCGCAGTACTCATGCGTGCTCTCGGGACGGTTAGCAAACTCACGCAGTACGCTGACCGCCACGTGGCCGACGCGCTGGACACCGTTGTGCCCGTCTGCTCATGCGCACACACGCTTTTCGCGCTCTCGACCAATAATCATTCGACACGTCGAGACTCATTGACACGTCCCTTCCGTCGACTACGCACTCGCCTCGACGCGGTCGCCTTCTCCCTCTTTTTTCTCTCACTCTCGTTCTATCAAGCGAACAAGCCGCGCGTGCTCTCGTCCCGTTCTGTTAATTCTTTTGTCAACTCAAAGCTCAACGACTAGTGAAAGTTCATAGTGAAACTCAGTGCGATACTCAAAAGTGTTTGTGCGATTCATTATAGACTTATTCAAGGACTTTAAGCTCATTTTGTGAATGATTAAGTGGTTAATTGCGTAACAATTAATCACGGTGTGGAATTCAACACGTGGCATTCGCCATTGTGCGTTCATCGATCTCGTTGTGTGAGATCGCTATTGTTGTACTTGTTCATCGATATTATTTCATTGTAAAACTCGTTTGTGCTCATCTACAACCTTGGCTAATTGTATTTAGCAAAATTCATTTGTATTCTTCGTAATTTGCATTTGCGAAATCGTGTTCATCGACTCTAGCGTAACCATCATCACGTGGCTAAAAATCAGATACACCTCGCTTCCGTTCATCCGACGCCACGTTGAAACACTCATACAGTTTGTACAACTCATCACTAATCCGTTCCAATCGTCTAGTAATAAGACAAGGTAAAATCATCATTCATTATTAAATAATCTGTTATTAATTTAAATATATTTTCTTTTTATATTTTTCTATTACAACTGTGTTTAATTCATTCATCCTGTGACCTCTTATATCCAATACCGGCACTAGTTTATTTGATTTCAACAACACCGAAACAGTGCCCATGGCGATGCAAGACAGAGAGACATATAGCGAACAATGAAACGACTGTCGCCGTCGCACGCACGAGTCTGATAGTTCAAGAGCTAGTGACCGATTACGTTACACGATCGTTTCGTTCGTTTCGAGAATAGGGCTAGACGTTTCATAATCTGTCCCTTGTAGCGGAACAATAAGACAATCGGAGGTTTGGCAACGGTTCAGGGGTGGCTTTTGTACGTCTAGATTTTTAAAGGGTGAATCAGAAATATAAAATAACATTATTATAATCAGTTTGGCACTTTGGGATATCAAAGTTAAGAACATCTGAAGTAAATGGAAAAATCGCCAAACCGGGGTGTCGGTGAAAAGTGGATGCAAGAAGGTACTGAAATGCCGCACAAACCTGCACTATTTACAGTAAAATAATCAGGTTGGGTTTGATTGATTATTCTAAAATACTTCCTCACAAAGTAATCTTCCTGATGCCAGACCGAAATTCTTTGAAAATCTATTTTCAAATACATTTTTTACCAGAAACATTTTTATATATAAGCGGGTACATGGATGTGTCTGTATATACATTTAGGGACAAATGCATATATAGACTAGGGGGGCCCTGCCCCCCTGCGCGCTTCGCGCGCCGCCCCTCCCACACCGCCCTCGATCCCCTCATCCAGCCTATTTGATCCCGCTCGCTCTCCTCAACTCTTGTACACGGCGGCGGCGGCCCCGTTTGGTGAAGCTGACCGTTTCCCCCCTTGTGGTAAAGTTAAATCTGTCAGCTTCACCAAACGGGGCAACCCTAACCCGTTTGGTGAAGCTGACCTCCCGAACTCTTGTACACGGCGGCGGCGGCGGCGAAATATTTATATAATATAGAGCGACTAGGGGGCTCCGCCCCCCTGCGCGCTTCGCGCGCCAACCCCCCCTCGGACCATTCCATTCGGCGTAGCCCCCCTCGGGCTATTCCATCCGGCGTACCACCCCTCGGGCTATTCCATCCGGCGTACCACCCCTCGGGCTATTCCATTCGGCGTCCCCCCCCCGCGGGTTATTCCCTTCACCGTACCACCCCACCTGGGGGAGGGGGCGGGGGCGAAATAATAATAATATTAATAATAATAATAGTAATAATAATAATAATAATAATAATAATAATAATAATAATAATAATAATAATAATAATAATAATAATAATAATAATAATAATCTCGTGTCGGGTTCCTGGTCCCGCATCGAGCGCCTCCCCAGGTGGCGGATAGGGGGACGCCTTCCAGTTACGGATGGTACCGAATCATTCGGGGCGGACCAAAACCAGGGTACACACACGCGCACGCACAAACACCTACTCAGCCCGAGTAACACACCGGTGAGGCGAATGCCCAGGGACCCTATAAACGGGTCGCCCTGAGAAAGCGAATGCTCGGCGGACCCCTATAAACGGGGCCCACCGAAAAGCGGATGGCCGGGATCCCTATAAACGGGCTCTCCTGACGACGGGTGAATGTACCGGTGTGTTCGCCATTGGCACGGGCACTCACACTCACGTACACTACACAAAGGGGGACACTACACACAGAGGGACGGGGATCTCAGGGGCCGTGTTGCGTTCCGGCACGGTACGGGGAGTCGCGCCCCCGAGAGACCCCTAGCAGACAGGAACACAAAAACATGACATGCACAAGAAAAACGATAACATACCTCAGGTGGTAACCCCAACACAGGGGCAATCCACCCCGGGCTCCGATCGGATGAAAGCTCCGGTGGCCCAGGGCAGCGGCAAGGATTCTGAGGGTCGCAGAATGTGCAAGGACTCGACGACAAGGACAGCGATGAGGAGGACGGATACGAGAGACAAAACGGACAATACAACACTGAGCCTGCTCAGCTGGGCAAGGACAGCCAGCGCATCGAGCGCAGGCAGCGGAGCCAGCTATACCTCCGCAGTAGACAGCGACACGCAACTCCAGACAGAACTTGCGAACAGAACGACACGGACCAAGGCGGACATCACGGAGCTACTGACGCTCATACGGAACACCGCGACAAAAATGGCTGAGGCAGCCGCCGTTCAAAAAAACATGAACATGACGGTCAAAAACGGAATTAAGACGATTCTTGAGGCTGCCGACGTGGCGCTGCATAGGCACACGAAGGCGGCCCCGAGAAGATACGTCACGGACTACGAACTGACAGAGACGGAAACAGAAACAAAAGGACGGGAAAAACCACGGACGAAACGAAAACCGTCGGCGACTGCGACCCCCCCGGAGTTCTCTCAGAAGAGACCTCCGAGAGTGGAAACGCCCGAAGCCTGGCAGACAGTTTCGAGGAAAAAGACTAACCCGACGGAACGAAAAAAGAAAACGAACGCTACGAACGCGAACGCCCAGGACGGGAAGCGCAAGCCGGCACCCAAACAACGGGGGACGGCTGTACTTGTCAAGCCTGGGAAAGACAGTACGTACTCCGACATAGTACGGAAAATACGGGCGACGGTGGATCCAACGAAGAGTCACGTGCAGGTGACGACTCTGAGGAAAACCAAAAACGGTCTGTGTCTACTAAAGATACAGACCGATACGGACGGACGAGAAAACTTCCGACGCGCACTTCAGGATGCGGTCGGGGACACGGGCAACGTCAAAATCACGACCTCCAGGGTTCACCTGGAGATTATGGATCTCGACTGCGTCACGATGGTGGGTGACATAAGACGAGCACTGGAACGAGACGCGGACTTTGGCGTCCACATCTTCGGCCCGAACCGGAGCGAGCAGTACATGGCGGTATGCGAGCTCGAACCGCACGAGGCCGAGGTGCTGCTTGGTCGGGGGCGGATAGGGATCGGATGGGTGCGTTGCCGCGTCCGAGAACGAATAACAGTGACGAAATGCTTTAAGTGTTTAGGGTACGGACACACTAAGGCAACCTGTACGAACGTGGACCGGACTAAAAGCTGCAGGAAATGCGGCGAACCGGGACATTACGCAACGCACGGCAAAAATAGACTAGCTTGTCCCCTGTGCACCGAGGCGGGGCACGGAGACGCGGCGCACCTCGCGGGATCCGGGAGGTGCGTGGTATTTCAGGCTGCGCTGGAGGAGTGCAGGAGGCAGGCGGGACGACGGACAGAATAATACAGGGGAACCTGAACCGAAGCAGGACGGCAGACATGCTACTACCACAGATAGCCGACGAACACGACGCGGACATCCTAATATTGTATGAACCCTGCAGGATTAGGATGACACAGCCATGGATAACGAACGAGACCGAGACAACGGCTATCTGGGTGAGGGGCGCTGCCCGATCTCGGGTGGCCAGCCGCGGTGTGGGCGACGATTACGTCTGTGCTAGGGTCGGCGCTGTCACTTACGTCAGCGTCTACCTGACCCCCAACTGCACCGCGGCGGAGTTCGAGAGAAAGGTGGAGCTCCTCGAGGACGGAATCAGGGATCTGCCCGGAGACGTCGTGGTCGCGGGGGATCTCAACGCGAGGGCGATCGAGTGGGGGATGACAGGAACGAACAAACGAGGACGACTGCTGCTGGAGATGGCCGCAAGGCTAGATCTAGTCGTAGCGAACACAGGAAACGTACCGACATACAGACGACCAGGGTTTGGAGACTCCATCCCCGACGTCACGATGACATCGGACAGAATACTGACACAGGGGCAGTGGCGGGTGATCGAAGGCTATACGGCCAGCGATCACCAGTACATAGCCTTCGAAGTGTCAGGACCGACAACGACGACACGGACAAGGATCCAGCACCCCCTGCGGTGGAACATAAACAAACTGGACGTACGGAAATTCTCGGAGGAACTGGTGGCAGCACCAACCCCGATAACAAAAGTTCCCCCGGAGCTGATCGGCCGGCAAAGGGCGGAAAGACTGGCGGACGAGACGGCCAAACTTACGGAACGGCTGTGCAATAGCACAATGCCGAAACGACGAAGCGGACGAAACAGACAACCACAATATTGGTGGACGGACGAGATAGCCGAACTGCGCAGAAGCTGTTTGGCAAATCGACGACGTGTCACAAGGGCTGGGGGGAGACCCGAAAGGGAGAACCTCCAAGCCGCTTACAAGATAGCACGAAAAGCACTAACGAAAGCCATCAGAGACAGCAAGACGCGATGCTGGAAGAAGCTCTGCGAGGAGGTGGACCGTGACCCCTGGGGAACCGGCTACAAGATCGTGACCGGCAAACTAGGGGCACGAATTCCGCCGGAACTTAAAGACGCCGAAACCGCACGACGGATCGTCGACGGAATCTTTCCGACACACCCGACACGCACAGACGAAACAGACGGCACGAGGGCACCGGCAGCCCCTATCTTCACCGTGGAGGAGCTCACTAGAGCATCTAACGCGATGAAGACTAGAAAGGCACCGGGGCCAGACGGAGTACCGGGAGAGATTATCCGGCTGATGGTTAACCTGAGGCCCGAGATACTCCTCGACCTGTACAACGCGTGCTTGACAACAGGAACCTTTAGTCGTCGGTGGAAGGTGACGAGGCTGGTACTTATCCCCAAGGGTAAGGGCGACCCCGGCACGCCGTCGGCCTACCGGCCACTGAGCTTACTTGACACGACAGGGAAACTCTACGAACGTTTACTGAGACCGAGACTCACAGACGCAATACAAGCCGGAGGCGGTCTTTCGGACCAACAATTCGGCTTCAGAAGAGGCCGATCAACGATTGGAGCGATCCAAAAAGTAGTCGACACCTTCAGGAACACGGACAGACACTGCTACGCAGCGCGGCCAATCGTGTTGATGGCGACACTAGATATCAGGAACGCCTTCAACTCAGCGAGGTGGGTGGACATTCTGGAGGCACTGAGAGGCGGCTTCGGGATTCCACCGTACCTGGTACGAGTGGTGGAGGATTACCTGAGAAACAGACGAATAACCTACGAAACTACGGAAGGACAAGTAACGAGACAAATCACTGCGGGGGTCGCGCAGGGATCCATACTGGGACCGGACTTCTGGAGTGGAGTCTATGACAGCCTGCTCAGACTGAGGCTCCCGCTCGGCGTACTCCTCGTCGCTTACGCAGATGATGTGGCGGCAGTGATCGTCGAGCGGACCCCAGAGCTGGCGCAGTACAAACTGAACCAGACCATGAGACGCGTCGGACGTTGGATGACTGACCACGGACTGCAACTGGCAACAGAAAAGACAGAACTGATGTTCCTTACAAGGAAACGGATACAGACAACACTACCCATGAGGGTCGGGACAGACGAAATCGAAGCCAGAGGAGAAGTTAAGTATCTGGGGGTGACCCTAGACACGAAGCTGACCTTCTGGCCCCACATACAAAGGACAGCCCGGAAGGCGGCCGAGAGGATCGCATCCTTAAGCCGCCTGATGGCAAACACGACTGGACCGAGACCGGGGAAACGGCGACTGCTAATGTCGACGGCCCACTCGATCCTCGTATACGGCGCGGAGATCTGGGCAGACGCCCTGAAGACTAAAAGTACTGTCACGCAATGACGACAGTACAGAGACGGGGTGGGCTGAGGATCGCCAGCTCCTACCGGACTGTCTCTGCACAGGCTGTCTTGGTGGTGGCAGGCGTAATTCCCGTGGACCTTTTAGCGTTCGAGCGCAAGAGGATAAGCGAGAGGAGCGCGGACATGAGACGGCAGGATGCGGCAACCACAGAAAGACAAACGACGATACAGACATGGCAACAACGCTGGACAGATGGAACTACAGGCAACTGGACGAGACGACTGATAAAGGACCGTGGCTTGAGAGGGATTTTGGGGACGTAAATTTCTACGTCACCCAGTTTCTGACGGGACACGGCTACTTTAGACGGTACCTTCACAACATGAACAGAGTACAGACACCGGACTGCAAATACTGCGGACACGAACGGGACGACGCGGAACACACGTTCTTTGAAAGTGACCGCTGGACAACACTTAGACGGAAACTGGAGACGGACGTTGGTACCATCACCCCAGATAATATTGTCGAGGTAATGCTCCACACAACAGAGTGGTGGCAACTAGTTGCCACCTACACAGAGACTATTCTCAGACGAAAAAACGCAGACGGCTGCCTCACATGACAGAGCAGACGAACTGACGCGAGAGACAACGGATAAACGGAACGACCAGACGTACACAGACAGTTCCCCCAACCAGAAGTAATATTAACATAGTTCCTGGTTGGGGGAGAACGAAAAGGAGACGGCGGTTTAGTGGGTAGGCTTCGGGAGTCCCACATACCCACCAGCAGGGCTGGTGGAATCCGTAATTTGGATTCCGCAACTTCTGTTCCTTCTCCTCGCGGAACCCGAATGGATTCCGTAAGGAAAAGGAAAAAAAATAAATAATGATAATAATAATAATAATAATAATAATAATAATAATAATAATAATAATAATAATAATAATAATAATAATATCTGGTCAGCTTCACCGAACGGGTTCGAGTTGCCCTGTTTGGTGAAGCTGACCGTTTTCCCGTTGTGGTAAAGGGAAATCGGTCAACTTCACCAAACCGAGCAACCCTAACCCGTTTGGTGAAGCTGACCTCCTGAACTCTTGTACACGTCGGCGGCGGCGACGAAATATTTATATAATATAGAGAGATATATATCCGGTGCCTCGTCGGTCTCGTGTTTTCGTCGTCCCTCCCGCGTCCCGCCAGGCCCGTCGGTGATCGTATTTGAACTTGCGCCGTGAACGCCGGCAGTCATAGCACTATGCACTAGTCAAGACAGAGAGCGAGAGAGAGAAAGCGAGAAAGACTCAGATAGGGCACGTGTAGCTGTATCAGCTAGTGATTTTTGTTTTGTTAGAAAGAGTACGTTAGTAGATTTTTTAATTGTGTTTCGACCTCGCGGACGTGAGGTGGCAACACCTTACTGGCCCCCTGGTCAGCTTGACGCCTGCAGTACTCATGCGTGTTCTCGGGACGGTCGGCAAACTCACGTAGTACGCTGACCGCCACGTGGCCACCGCGCTGGACACTGTTGTGCACGTCTGCTCATGCGCACACACGCTTCTCGCGCTCGCGACCAATAATCATTCGACACGTCGAGACTCATTGACACGTCCCTTCCGTCGACTACGCACTCGCCTCGACGCGGTCGCCTTCTTCCTCTCTTTTTTCTCACTCTCATTCTATCAATCGTCCAAGGCGCACGTGCTCTCGTCCCGTTCCGTTAAATCATTGTCGACTCGATGCGCAACGTTCAGTGAAAATTCAGTGGAAAACTCAGTGCAATACTCAAGTGTGTTTGTGTGAATCGTTATAGACTCATTCAAGGACTGTTAAGCTCATTTTATGTATGATCAAGTGGTTAATTGCGTCGCAATTGATCACGGTGTGAAATTTGACACGTGGCATTCGCCATTGTGCGTTCATCGATCTTATTGTGTGTGATCACGATTGTTGTACTCATTCATCGATATTCTTCACATTGTAAAACTCAATTGTACTCATCTGCAATCTTGGCTAATTGTATTTAGCACAATTCATCTGTAAGAAGTTTAAGCTCATCTTGTGTGTGGTCAAGTGATTAATTGCGTCGCAATTAATCACGGTGTGAAATTCGACACGTGGCGTTCGCCATTGTGCGTTCGTCGATCATATTGTTTGTGATCACTATTGTTATATTCATGCATCGGTATTGTTCATCTTGTGAAATTCGATTGTACTCATATACAACTTTGGCTAATTATATTTAGCACAATTCACTTGTACTCAGCGTAATTTTACATTCGCAAACTCGTGTTCATTTAATCTAGCGTAACCATCATCACCTGGCTTAAATCAGAACACCTCGCTTCCGTTCATCCGACGCCACGTTGCAACACTCATACCGCTTGTACAACTCATCACCAATCCGTTCTAATTGTCTAGTAATAAAACAAGGTAACATCATCGTTCATTATTAATTAATCTGTTACAAATTTAAATATATTTTCTTTTTATATTTTTCCTTTACAACTGTGTTTAATTCATTTATCCTTTGACCTCTTATATCCAATACCGGCACTAGTTTATTTGATTTCAACACATCGAAACATTTTTTGGTCCTTCGAGCCGGATATAATTGGTCATAGGATTAACTCAAAAGGAATTTTTTCTTGTTGTTTAACAATTCATTGGTCAATTCAAATTAATTGCAAAGCTCATTAGTACATTCATTGTGAAAGCTGTCGTTGCGCTACCTCATTGTATTACTCACTGTACGCACTCATAGTACTAGTTCATCGTAAGGCTCGATTGTTCAAACATTGTTAACGCTATTGCGATACTCATTGCGCCTTACTTTAAGAACCTGTATTGGTTTCAATTTGAGAAAGTACTCAGTCATCAGTAACAATCATCATTCAGCTCAAATTGAGAATCTAGTGAAACAGTTAACGGTGTGAATCAAATCAAATCAAATCAACTAAAGACAATCCAAATGTTCAAGTTCAAGTCCGCGGTCGGAAGTTCATCCAGAGCACGTGCGCACGCGGTTCATCAGTCAAATCATGTCTGACCATGGAGAGTTGGTTGGCGAGACAAGTGATGCGGCGGCAAGTGTAGCAGATCAACCTCAAGCCGAAGACTCATCGCTACGCGTACAGGAAGTACGATCCGGCGCATCATCCCGAGCACCATCACCGACGGCAACGATCACCATAGCGGCAGAGTACATGATAGCGAGCCAGAAGTCAAGGCTGAGAATGCTAGCTCAACTTAACTTTCGATCATCACAGTTCGAGGCACTTGACTCATCAATTGACGAGGTACGAAGCCATATTTAAACACTCGAGCGAGAGTGGAATAAATTCAATGACGAACACGAGAAGATTGGTGCCACAACCCGTCGATCACTGCTCACTCATTCGTACATCACTGGAGACTACTTCGGTCAAGCATTTAACCTCTTCTAGGAAGCAATGACGCTCTCAAGCGAACATCTTGCTCGACTCAACAAAATCGCCTTGGAACAGGCCGATTCAACACGATCATCGGTCCACTCATCGACTCACTAGGTAAATAAATAGCCTGACATCGTCCTACCATCGTTTGCAGGAAAGTATGTGGATTGGCCATCATTCCGAGACCTGTTCAAGTCCTTGGTGATCGATAACTTAACAATTACGGATGTTGAACGGATGCACAATCTAAGATCATCTTTAAAGGATAGTGCTGCTCAATTAATTGCCTCAATGCCATTGGAGGGTGATGAATTCAACTCAGCGTGGGAAATCTTGTCGAAACGATTCGAAAACAAAAGATTATTAGTTGCTGCTCATCTCTCACGTATAACAAACGACAACTCAGCGGTGAAGTGTACTTCAAAGGATTTAAATCAACTACTCAGCACATTGACCGAATAAATCAACGCGTTGCGATTACTTGAAGTAAATGTCCATCAATGGGACATAATCTTGGTTCATCTCATTACTCAACGTCTAAGTCGTCCGCTCATCGAGTCATGGGAAAACAAATTGGGTTCCGCATCTGAATTGTCTACTCTTGAACAACTCACTACGTTCCTTATGGCAAAGGCAAGAGCTCAAGATCGCTTAGAAACAACTCATCCGAACAACGATATGACCACTCAACAACACAAGGGCATAGCTCATTCTTCCAATCAACGTTCGCAGAGATCAAGTGCGGTTCACACTGCATCTACGTCATCGGCAAAAGCCCCGCTCAAACATCAATATCCGTGTGACGTGTGCAAGGGTGAACACTACATAGTCGCATGCCCAAAGTTCCTGTCGCTCACACCAAAGCAACGCCATCAAGGTGCAGTCACAAATAGGCTGTGCTTTAATTGCCTTGGTCATCATAGTCTAATCAACTGTTCATCATCAAAGACATGCAAGACGTGCGGCGGGAAACATCATACGATGCTGCACCTGCCGAAAGAGTCAACTCAAACGTCTACTCAACAAGGCTCATCGGATACTCATTGAGATAATCAAGCCATGCATAGGCTCACTCATCATAGTTCAACTCATGACAGTTCAACTCAACAATTCCCAACTCAACAGATCATTCAACATTCAAGACCAGCTGTTCTGCTCGGCACTGGTCTCGCATTATTAATTACACCATTTGGCGCTCATCAAGTTCGACTACTCATCGACCCGGGGTCTGAATTAACGTTCATATCAGACTACCTGGTTGTTCATCATCATCTACCACGAAGGTGTTCATCAATATCAATCTGTGGGATTGGAGGCAATTATTCTGGTCACACAAAGGGTGTGCCAACAATTACACTGCAATCAACGTATTCATCGACGACCATTACAGTCAGTGCTCACATACTCAAACAATTAACAACAACATTGCCTCCAGTTTCAGCTTACCAAAACTATTGGACACACATTGTCTCATTAGTGCTGGCTGATCCAGATTACATGCGACCACGTGAGTAGTATTGGTACGCGTATGGCGCCCCCCACTCTCATCCCCACTCCTTCCCCCTCCATGCGGCCATCCCCACCACTCCAATTTTCCCCCCACCTCCACAGAAGTTGGAAAATTAGAGTGATACGATGGTGGGGGAAGAAGTGAGGATGAGCGAGGATGCCATACGCGTACCTTTTTGATTTTTTTAAATTTTTTCATTTTTAATTTTTTTTTATAAATTTTTTCTGTTCGTTCTGTTCGTTCTTTTTTATTTTTTATTTTTTTTATTTTTTATGCCCAAATTTTTAAATTTTTTCATTTCTTTTTTTTTATTTTTCTGTTCATTCTGTTCATTCTTTTTTACTTTTTTTCTTTTTTTTTTTTTTTTTTTTTGTCGATAAGAATCGACGACGAGTACGACAACGACAACGACGACGACGACGACAACAACGACGACAACAACGACGACAACAACGACGACAACAACGACGACAACAACGACGACAACAACGACGACAACAACGACGACAACAACGACGACAACAACGACGACAACAACGACGACAACAACGACGACAACAACGACGACAACAACGACGACAACAACGACGACAACAACGACGACAACAACGACGACAACAACGACGACAACAACGACGACAACAACGACGACAACAACGACGACAACAACGACGACAACAACGACGACAACAACGACGACAACAACGACGACAACAACGACGACAACAACGACGACAACAACGACGACAACAACGACGACAACAACGACGACAACAACGACGACAACGAAGACCAACGACGACGACGACGAAAGACGAAAGACGAAAGACGAAAGACGAAAGACGAAAGACGAAAGACGACGACGACGACGACGATTACGACGATACGATACGGACGCGGGATGAGGGATATGGACCGCAATAAATAAATAAATTGTTAATATAAAATTTTTTTTATTTAATCTCTCTTTTCTCTCTCGGCGTTAGCGCTTCCTGGAAAAAAAATTAAATTATTACGCATCTCATTATTATTATGATTTTTTTTTTTTTTTTTTTTGGGTATTCTCCTACTTACGCTATCTTTTCTCCGCTGCACTCAGCCTTGGCCGCCGTCGCAGCCCTTTTGCGGCGGAGCCGCGCCGCGCCCGCCTTAGCCGCGGCGGCCATAGCGCGTCGATCTTCTTCTTCTTCTTCTTCTTCGCCCGCTTGCCCTCACCATCGACCTCCACCCGGTACGTAGTAAAACGGTCGAGTGTCGACCCGCTAGTCGCCGACACGTAATCCTCGTACCGCAAAGCTGAAACACAATTAAAACACAATTAAAACACAAGAAATAAATAAAAATTACGTCGCACTACACTAGTTGAAAATTTTAGCACAAGCACTTACGATGGCTGTCGCGTCCGGCCATTTTTTTTTATTTTTATTTTTTAATTTACTTTTTAAGCCAACTTTCCGGCTGAAATCTCCGTCGAACAATGAGCAGCGTCTCTTCAGCATCCGTATGTCCAAGCGCGAATCCCCACTCGCATACCTGCTGATTCGGCAGAATTATGATACTGCGAATGTCTTCCACGCGCACTGATATTGATATCTCTTGACGAATGTCTTCCACGAGGACTCATATTTTCCGATATCTTGACGACTTTATTCTCCTTTTATATTTTATTATATTTACATTGAGATTTCTATTATTTATCCGATTAATATCATTGTTATTATTACTCCTCCATACTCCCGAACTAGTTTTATAAAATTATTCAGCGGATGTTGCAGCGAAGTCCGAAATTTTATCTCGATACTGCGCGGTTATTTCCGATAAAATTAATTCCAATGAGTTTTCTACAAACTCTGGATAGGCATTTGTCAGCTCGCTACGCAGTTGCACGAGTATTTTTTCATAATTCTCTCTCGATTCGAGAAACTGCACGGTAGCTGAGCGATGCATTTTGTCTCCTATGTGTTTTCTGACATATGATATCACAGCGCGCATACACAAGTTAACAGCCGAACTGTCGCGAAGCAGACGTTGGATATGTAGATCTACACATCTAGTTATTTCCACGAGATTTTTGAAGGTTGAACGCTGTAGCACGATATTCGAGGAGTATTTTTGCTGACTATGGTTTGATGTCATCCCGGCGACCATTCCTTTTCCCTCAGCGCTCCCCTCGTTGCTACCCAAACAGATTGCTCACTGTTGATAACACGATGTTAGAAGCACGTAATGCTTTCCATGAATCGTACGAGTCCCGTACATATTTTCAGCCTCCTTCCCCCAGACGTCGAAGTAATGCGTAATTCGAGGGTACTCGTTTTTAAATAGATTCCACTCATCTACGCTAAGCGTTATACCGGAAAAAGAATTTGACAATATTTTCACCACGGGAGTAAGAATCCCGCTATCCAACGACAATTCGAGCCCGGCGGTAATTAATTTTCCGAACGAGCTATTTATCCCGTATAGAACGCACATCGCTAGATGCGGTGAATTGGCGCGGCGCTCTACTTTTATTACCCCGGTGCTCTCCATTTCTTCGATGTTTCGAGTTCGCGAATTCGAATGACGCGAAAAACGGTTACTCCGCTCATTTAAGCATTTTCCCCCAACCAGAACACCGATTTTCGAACCAATGAGTGGTATCGCAGAATTAGAAATATCGACGCCCTGTTTCCTTTTGAAATACCGCCGCAGATATTCACACGCATACCTTCTGCTTATCCGCACAATGAAAATAAAGTCGTCTCCGGATCAGATTTCATAGCGCCAGGCACGCGTCAACTCAGCGGTTTCACTTCGCGCCACGCGCCATATAAAAAATGCAAAGCTCGGCATAATTATCAACACGAGAGCACGAAATCGATTCCTCTATATAGAGATTTTAAACATGCGTAGTCTCAAAGTAGCCTGAATCGAAACCAATAAGCGGAGGATTAATTTCTCGCATACGTCCGTCTTATGAATCGTAACACCCCCGCCCTCCTCAAACCGATCCTTTTTAGCATAAGTTTCTTGAGGCGCAAAATTGCTCGATTTGCACCTTCTACATACTTAAATGCGAGCGCATCTATCCATAATCGTTAGTCAATTAGAGAGATACGACGCGAACGTTTCATCATCATGGTGCGCATTATTCCTCGTTATATTCTCGCTCGATTGATAAAGTTTTTAATTAATCGTGGTACCGCTGCTTCGCGAAGGCTGAAACTTAGACAATATGATATGCTGTGGCATCTTGACGCTCGCGTGGTGCTTCGAAAAATTCGTGGCGCACTGTACGAGTGTTCCAAACGTGATATTCTTTGCGCGTATAATTCGGGAATGTTTCACGCGCAGCCTTTGATTGATTCGCTAGTTAGAGTGATCCAAAGACGCCGCTGGACAGACGACCCCGAATTACAGGGAATATTCGCAGAACGAAGTAAGTATTTTATCACGCTTTAGCTGTTAATTTTTACTAAAATCCGATGGAATTATTCAGTCAAGCGTTATCAAGCCATGCGCTCTGACGAGGCCGACGCGTATGATTTCGTCGAGGAGGGCCGTACGGATTCGGAGAGCGAGTATTATTCTAGCGACAATGATAATCCGCACAAAAACAAATGGATCGATACCAGGCGACGGCCAATTTACGGCCTCGATTCAGTTTGCATAACGGGACCAATGCATGAACCTGATGCTGCAATAGCGGGGCCGTCTCATCAACCTGACGGTGCAATAGCCGGGCCGTCAGGGGCCTGCGGAGCAGCATCGGATTCAGGCGAGTCACCGTCTCCAATATCAGCGATAGCAGCATCCGACACAAGCAGCTCAGAGGAAGAAGAAGAAGAAGAATACGAAACAGAAGGAGAAGAAACAGAAGAAGAAGAAGAAATACCTTCGGAGTCAGATTCAGGTAAATGAATCATATATCTAAATATTATTGTCGCGAAAACACAGCTCGTCATTACATACAAAAAAAAACAGGATATTCCTCGGACACAACGCGGATATTTCTGGAGGATATCTTTTTAATCAGGCAACGCCCGTGGACAACGAGCTGCGTAATCGTTACCCTGGTGCTGCGGAGGGTTTCGATTGATAAAAATGTACGCTAATTAGTAATTTACACGAGCCATTTTGTCATTTTTCCAATAAAAAAAAAATTTGGTATCTAATTTTGTTACAGTTAATCAAACCGGTGGCGGCGGCAGCGGTGGTGAGGGAGGGGATATTTTACCGCCTGGTCGTCGTTTCGAAATCATCCGTGAGGGAACTTGTTATTTCCCTCGATTTAAAACTCGCGGCCGTGAAACGATTTTTCACATCCGTCAGCCACCACCGAGCGCCGATCATTTGCCATGGCTCGAAGGAGCCATACGGGATATTCTCACGCATCTTACGGAATCGTGCGAGCCTTATGATTACGCCGGGATGACTTTTACGACACCGGGTTTCACAAACGGGCCTGCGTGGCTCTCTTTTCGTCCCGTACGTGAATATACTCCAGGTGACATTTGGGCACTTATTAATAATATTGCGCAGAGTGCTCGGGAATTTAGAATAGATAATGGCATGTTTAAGATGAGAACTTGTGTGGTACGCGGGGTTCAGGGTGCTGGTGGGGGTATTCCTCTCACGCACGAGGCCGTAGCTAAAAGATCGATTTTGACAATAAACAATCGCGATAATTTGTGCTACCACGCTCCCTTGTCACTGCACTCGTTTACGCCGAGCGCGGCGAGCTGCGAAGCGGTGATTTACACAAAAAGTGGCAGCGAATTCGCGACGGGCGTCGTGATTATCAACGTACCGAGGCGTTAGAACTTGCGCGTATGGCGCGAGTAAAATTACCATCAAGGGGTTGCGGATTACGCGAAATTCGTAAATTTCAAGAATATTTCGCTCACGAGGGTATCGCCATCGTGGTATATGAATTTCTTTCGTTTGGAAAACGTTCTCATGCGCTTTACGATGGTCGCGATACCGTAATTACCCTCATAGGTCGCATTAAACATACGCTGTATATTTTGTATTACGAGCGTGCGCAACATTTTCAACCTATATTGAATCTTGTCGGGGCGCTCGGGAGTCGCGGATTTTGCACATTATGTAACGCGCGGTATACACGAGTATACGAGCATCGTTGCTCTAAACAATGCTCTCGATGTAAATCCGAGCGCTGTAAAAACGAGCGAGATGTATTAAAGCATTGCCACGATTGTAATCGATCATTTTTCGGAGCAGAGTGTTTTGCGTTACACAAGCAGCCGAAAGAACAAACAGTGCGTGGTTGCAAAATTAAACGCGGGTCGAGCGTCTGCCAGGCATTAAAAATTTGTCGTAATTGCTCGCGTCTCGTGAAAAAAGCGTCAAAGGGCGCTCATGTTTGCGGAATGATATTTTGTACCACGTGTAGATGCACTCGCCCAACAAGTCATCACTGTTTTATCTCTCCGGTTAGAAGTGCCAGGCTATCCGCAGTAAATAAAAAAAAAGATTTAACGTTACAATTTTTATTTTATGATTTCGAGACGGAGCAGCATACTCATTTACCCGGTGACAATTTAACCCGTGTTCACGTGCCAAATCTATGCGTGGTACAAAGGGTATGCTTGACATGTCTAGACGATCTCAATATTGAGACATCCTGCCGAGTTTGCGGCGAACGGGAATTTGTATTCGCGAATGAACCGATAGCTTCTCTCGTGGAATTAGCTATGACGTCGAAATTCGCGAAAACAATTTGTATTGCACATAATGCTAGGGGGTTTGACGGTCAATTTATTTTGCGTTATCTTATCGAAAATAAAAAGACGCAGTTGCCTTCGCTCATAATGTGCGGTACAAAAATTATTTCAATGCGCGTCGGAAATATCATTTTTCTCGATAGCTTAAACTATCTTCCAATGTCGCTTAGTGCGCTACCGAAAGCATTCGGCTTCGCGGAGATAGTAACGAAGGGTACATTCCCGCATTTATTCAATAGACCCGAAAATCAAAATTATATCGGACCATTACCATCGGTAAATTTTTATTCACCCGACACGATGTTCTCGGCTGATCGCGAACGTTTTTTAGCATGGCACGAAGAGACGAGTCGTACGGGTTATGAATTTGATTTTTCGAAAGAATTTTTACGCTACTGTCGCAACGACGTGACGGTGTTACGTCGAGCGTATTTGACTTTTCGAAAACTTTTTATTCGCAGCGGGAATGTATGCCCTTTTGACGAAAGCTGTACTATAGTTTCGGCGTGCTCCTTAGTATATCGCAAGAATTTTTTAAAGCCCGATCGTATAGCTATATTACCACCTGGTGGCTATCGCTGGGGGGATAAACAATCGCGCAAGGCCGTCTCGTGGCTCGTGTGGCTTGAGCGAGAGCGCGCCGTCATTATCGCTCACGCCGGACGCGCGAGAGAGTATCGCTTACCAGGGGGGTTGCCCGCGGTCGACGGGTACTACGAACAGGCTGATACGCGTCACGTACTACAGTTTCAAGGTTGTTTCTGGCACGGCTGTCCCCGTTGTTATCGCGTAAACAGAGATAAGAGATTAAAATTCGGTGACACGATGGATGAACGGTATGAGCGCACTTTGGCGATATCGGGTAGAATAAAAGCGCGAGGATACGAATTAGAGGAAATATGCGAGTGTGAATATGACGAGTTATTAAAGAGCAATAACGAAATGATTCAGTACGTTGAAAATCATCTCATGGTGTTATCCGCACCGCTCGACCCGCGCTCTGCGTTTTTCGGTGGCCAAACGGAAAATTTCGTAAGCATGTACGAGGTCGGGGATGGGGAACAAATACGCTACGTAGATGTTTGTTCTCTATATCCCTGGGTATGCAAAACTGGAAAATTTCCGATTGGCCATCCGCGACTGTACGTGGGGGAAGAATGTCTCGAACTGATCGGTCCTAATAACGATCTTTAGCGTGTCCAGGGCCTAGTCAAGTGTACTGTATTAGCGCCGCGAAATTTGTATCTTCCGGTATTGCCTTACCCCACTAATGGAAAATTGTTATTCGCACTATGAAAGGCATGCTGCGAAACAATGAATACTAGTGAAATTTGCACGCACGAAGATCCGAACACGCGAGCATTTTCGGGGACATGGGTCATAGATGAATTAAAAAAAGCAGTTTCACTCGGTTATACGATAATTTGCGTTGACGAAATCTGGCAGTATGAAATAACGCGATATGATCCGGCGACGCGAAGCGGCGGCCTTTTCGCCGGGTATATTAATACTTTTTTGAAAATTAAACAAGAAGCAAGCGGAGCCCCCGTTGATAGTAACGATGATGATGCGATAAACCGTTTTATCGAGTCATATGAAGAAGCCGAGGGAATACGGCTAGATGCTAATGCCTTGCAAACAAATCCGGGTCTTCGCTCGCTCGCAAAATGAGCTCTAAATTCATTTTGGGGTAAATTTGGCCAGCGAGAAAATCAACCAGCTACCGTAATCGTTTCAACACGGGGCGTGCTCATGGATTTATTAACGAGTTCGGAAATCGAGGTCGTAGGAATTTTACCCGTAAATCATAACGTAATGTACGTTAATTACGTAAGCAGTGCTTCGGCTATGCGTCCAACACCGACGTCTAATGTCGTGATCGCGGCATATACCACAGCACAGGCACGGCTAAAACTATATACATATCTCGAGGCGCTCGGGCGGCGAATATTGTACTGCGATACCGATTCATGTATTTATGTTAGCCGAGAGGGCAGTGAAGAGTACGAACCGCCGATCGGACAATTTCTCGGTGATCTTACGGACGAGTTAAGCGAATACGGTGTTGGCTCGTATATTTCTTCGTTTGTATCGGGTGGCCCGAAATTTTATGCTTTTATCGTAAGTAAACCGGACGGTACAACGACAGAAGTGTGTAAAGTTAAAGGCATTACCCTAAATTTTGCAAATAGCCGCCACGTTAATTATGAGACAATTCGTTCATTCGTGACGGGTGATAGAGAGGCACCCATAGTTTTAAAATTCGACGCGATTCGTCGCACAGAATTTCGGAGGGTTATATCGCGCCAAGAAACAAAGTCGCTCCTGTAAATGTAAAGCGTCTCCGCCAGGGAGAATATGGTACGTTGCCGTATGGGTTTGTACGAACGAACGAATGATAGTATGCAAAAATAAATGTAATATAGATTTTTGTGATGAATGACAATTATTTGTAATATTTTCAATAAACAATATCTTTAATTTAAATTTTTCAGACTATGTAGACATTGTACATATTTATATATATTATTTGTAAAAGAAAAATATTCTCATACTACGCCGTTGCGTTATATTCTTTAAAGCATCGTACTGCAAGGTTACGCCTATGCTGCAGCCATCCTTCTCTTCCTCAAAGCTGCTATCGCGACGACGCTCTTCTCGAGCGTTGCGATTCGCCTCCCGCGCCGCGCGCCCCGGCATTCCTTGTTACCCGACGCTTCCACGCAGTTTTATAAATAAAACGATATGACGAATACAGTGGAAAAAAAAATTATAAGAAAAATTCCTGCGAACAATCCGGCATTTGTGAATATTTATTGAAATTTTTTCGCAATTATTATAACTGTACAAAATAATTATCATTACCATCATTTAGTACATTAAATAAAATCTTTGCAAAAAAAAAATACGCGAAGCATCCATCGTTTATTGTGACGTTTCAGATTACACTACCGCGTGCGCGTCTATATAAGCAAATAAGACGCGCGCGCGCGCGCGCACGGTATCAGCTTGTAAAGGCGCGCGCGTAATCAGCTTGTTGACACGCGCCCGCGCGCGGTATTAGCTCGTACCGCGGGCCGCCGCCGCCGCCGCGGAGTCAGCTTATTTAAATAATATACTTTGTGTTTCGCATATCACTCGACGATATGGAAACACGGTGGAAACATCCATGGACCTCTATGATTTGCGGCCCCACTGGGTGTGGCAAAACGTATTTTGTTAAAAAATTTTTTCAATATATGCGTGAAATGGCCGATGTTCGATTCGAACGAATACTTTTTTATTACTCGGAATGGCAGCCCGGTTATACCGAGTATGGCGATAAAATTGAATTTCGCGAGGGTTTACCTCAGGCCGCCGACTACTCGAATGATCAACGTCCAAAATTAATCGTGATCGATGATCTAATGTGAGAAGCTTCGAATAATAGCATCGTCGATCTTTTCACCAAGGGTAGCCATCATAAAAATTTAAGCGTTATATACATCACGCAAAATTTATTTCATCAAGGGCACGGGCAACGCGACATTTCCCTGAACGCCAATTATATCGTCGTTTCCAAAAATCCGCGTGATCGCGCTCAAATACAGCATCTCGCGCGTCAGGTATGCCCGGAAAATCCACGTTTTTTACAAGAGATATATTTTTACGCAACTTCAGCACCTCACGGTTATCTCTTACTCGATCTAAAATAATCGACACCCGACAATTGTCGATTTCGCGCCTGCGTATTTCCTGATGATCAATATCATTACGTTTATACGCCGCGAAAAGAAATAAAAATCCGAGACGCTAGTCGTGACGTACCAGTAATACGCCTGTAATGGGGGAGCAAGGAGCTATCGGTAAAAAGCAAAAAATAATTTTGCGAGCATTGTGTTATCTCACACAAGAACAGCAGCGAGTCGTCTTACGTATAGCCGACGTGACATTGATACGCGGTATATGCGAGTGTGCGCTCAATGTGTTACGCGGTAACGTGAGCCTCGGCACGCGCGAGAAACATCGATTACAGAGGCATGCTTCGCTTCTTCGGCGTTTAGCTGAAAAACGGGGTAATTGGGTGGATAAAAGGCGACTAATTATTAAAAATAGCGGCGCTTTCCTCAAACTACTTCTTACGACCGTTTTGCATTATATTAAACATGGAGCACGCTCGAAAAATGGTTCTTATTCCACATGATAGTATACATCGTCGCGGCGAACGAGAAAAAGCTGACTCGGCAGCAGCCAACTCTGTACAGACCGTAGGCACACCGCTCTCTCGCTTGGACGCCGAGATGAGTGAAATACTAAACTCCGCGGCGTACGAGAGTGAGAGAGACAAGTGGTCCGCGTATCTTCAAGTCCTTCAGAGATATCTTCGACTCGCTCTAGGCTCACAGCACGATGACCCTAATAAACAGCTGAGCGATAATATCGAGTGGAAAGAACCTGTAAAGAATTTAGTAGTAGATAATGTGGCATTAACGCATACTGTAAAATCACGATTAAATGATACGCTCATTCTCGATAGCGTGCCGAAAAAATTTCGCGCAAAAGCCAAATTGTTATTACACAATTTGCACCGAAATACCTTGGCGGAGAAAAATATTAGTTGGGATGTGAATGGTGCTGTTTCTTTTGGAGGTAAAAAAATTCCAAACTCGAACATTGTCGATCTTGTCGATGACGCGATGCGAGCTAAAAAACGAGTAAAACCCGAGGGTAGAGCTCACTTTGCCGAGCACTTGCGACAGATACAGACGCCGCAAGAATTTATCGGAAATCCCGAAATATTCCGAGAGAAAGTCGTCGGAGCATCAACGCCGCGCAAACGTGTCATATCACCGCCCCACGCTGGTAGCAGCAGCAGCAGCAGCGATTACGAGGATGTGAGCAGCGAGGCAATTGTAGTATCGGGTTCAGAGGAGGAGGAGGAGGAGGAGAAAGGCGATAAGAAGAGGCCGCAGCAAGGTCGCGGTCTACTACTACCGCCTCGTAAGAGGCAGAAACAATTTGCTTGGTCAGCATTAAAATTATGAAGGCTCTCGAGAACATTTATCTCGATCCCTCTCATCCGGCATCCTATTCGCGAGCAGAGCATTTACAACGTATGACCAATCGAAGAATTAGCAAAAAAAAATTTTACCATGGCTCGAAACTCAGGATTCGTATACTATGCATCGATTCGTACGGAGGCGATTTCCTCGTCGAGTATACAACGTTAATAATATTGATGATTTATGGGAGGCTGATCTTGCCGATCTTCCCACAATTAAGACATACAACGATAACTACGTCTATCTGTTAGTTGTCATCGATGTTTTAAGCAAATATGCGTGGGTCGAGCCGTTGCACGACAAAACAAGTGCAAATGTGTCGCGCGCTTTCGCTCGTATACTCGCTCGTAGCAACCATAGAATTCCCCATCAATTGCAAACCGATCGAGGCAAGGAATTTATCGGAGCTCCGTTTCAGGAATTTTTAAGGAAAAAACAAATCGCTTTTCGTGCCGCCCATAATCCTGACGTTAAAGCAGCGATCGCCGAGAGATTCAATCGTACGCTGAAAGAGCGAATGTGGTGCTATTTTACGTACACGCGAAACAAACGCTATATCGATGTTTTGCAAAAATTTGTACATGCTTACAATCACGCACGGCATAGCGGTACACGTATGCAGCCTGCGGCGGTAAATTTGGAAAATGCCGCTATTGCGCGAAAAAATCTCATTCGCCGATACACGCCCTCGTCGAAGAAAACAACAAAAATTAAAACGCCTAAATATAGGGTTGGTGATCTCGTGCGTATCAGTAGCGCAAAAGCAGCGTTCGCGAAAGCATATGAGCGGGATTGAAGCAACGAAATATTCAAGATATATCGTATATCTACGAACCGTCTTTCTTTCGTGTATATTTTACGCGATATCGATAACGAGCTCATTGACGGAATTTTTTATACTCAAGAATTGTCTCGGGTGAGCGCGGAAGCGTTCAAAAGAAAGCGTGCGTCCGAAACATGAGTATGATGAAAGATAACAGCTTCTTTGTCGTGCTGCCGAGTAACAGCAGCATGCAATATTTTCCCAGCAATACCACGTGCAAATTTATTACAAAGTTGCCGCGGCAATTGCGTCTGGAAGGGGAGTGGGGGGTTTCAGTAACGGAAATTAGCTATCCTATGACTTTTTTACATATTCCCCGGTTCGACAATATTATAAATTTTGAATATGGTGACCATGATAAATCTGGTATAAATGAGCATACGGTACGCACATACGAGTCAGCCCCGGTGCCTAGCGGAGTATATCGTTCTATCGATGCATTGTTGGATGCGATTAATGAGCTATCGGGTATTAGAGAACACCTAGAATTCAAACATGAACATTGTGGGCGCGTCAAAGTTTCTCGGATATGCAGCGATCAACTCTATCACGAATTTAGCGTGCCACCGATTATAGGAAAACTGCTAGGATTCGGAATTCGCGAGCATATTACGACAAATAAAACACAGCCGTTTATTGGCTCGGAACCGGCATCGCTGGCTCGCGCAATTCCGAATAGCATGTTTATTTATTCAAATATCTGCGAGTCATATATCACCGGCGATGTGCAGACGCCTCTGTTACGCGTTGTGCCTATCGAGACCGATGGTACATTCGCATACGGCTCGACTAGAATAAAAAATTTCCCTTCTCTGCGCTTTATCCCTCTCATCCGTAATAATTTTCACACGATCGAGATCGATATAAGGGATGGATATGGCAATCCTATACCATTCGAGGAGGGAACGTTGACGGTGACACTGCAATTCAAACGCTTTCGTTAATCGCTTCATGGAGTACTACGACGACGACGACCAGGAGCAGACGGGTCTAGGGCGCCGAGGATACGCGGGGATAAGCCACGTTTATATCGGCACACCTAATCAACGGGGTCACGGTATCGGCAGCTTCCTCGGGGGGCTTTTTCGACGGGTTTTACCGCTCCTGCGAAAAGGTGTCAAGGCTGTCGGTAAAGAGGCTTTGCGCACAGGAGTAAATATAGCTGGTGATGTGATGAATAAAAATATAAGTCTGAAAAATTCTTTTCATACGAGAGTGCGCGAATCTGGGGGAAACTTAAAACGAAAAGCCGAGGAAAAAATTGATAAGATGATGATGCAGGGATCCGGCTATAAGAAGAGAAAAATTGCGCGAATCAGTCATTCGAACAGCGGACGCGTTAGGAGGCGAGTGTCTCCTAAAAAGACGAAGAAGAAGAACATTACAAAGAAAACGATACGCAAGAAGAAGTAGAAAACTCTGCGCACTGTTGCCGATATATTTGGATAAAAAAAAAATGGCTTTTTTACACGCACACTCGTGCGAGTGTTTAAAATCGGAACTCGAATTATTTTCATTACCTCCAACGCAAACTACGATCGAAGCATCGAACTGGGTGCACTATAAACCGATTTCATCGTTGACGGATGATTCACCTATAGAATTTGTCATTCCCGGACAAGGAGATGAATATATTGATCTCGCTCACACCATGCTTAGTCTCCGCGTGCAGATAAAAGAACCTCTTGTATCTAGTGCATCTAGTTCGACAGCCGCTAAAGAGCCAATTGTCGGACCGGTAAATAATTTGCTGCATTCAATGTTTAATCAAGTCGATGTATACGTGAATCAAAAACTCGTCTCACCACCAAATAACGCTTACGCGTATCGCGCGTACATTGAGACGTTTTTAAATTACGGCCCGGCGGCTAAAAAATCTCATCTAACGTCTGTGCTATGGTATGACGACACTGCGGGCAAAATGGATGACGCGAGTGGAGAAAAAAATGCGGGATTGGGAGAGCGGATGAAATTTCTGTGTGCTGGGAAAACGGTTGATTTGCTCGGACATTTGCATTGCGACGTGTTTAATCAGGAGCGTTTCCTGTTGAATGGAGTAGAAATGCGAATGCGTCTTGTACGCGCGAGAGACTCGTTTTGTCTCATGACCGAATCGACGAACGAGTCATGCGGACTAAATATTATCGAAGCCACGCTTCTCGTAAGACGAACGAAAATCGCACCTGGCGTTTTACTTTCGCACGCCCGTGCACTGGCGAAATCTACTGCGAAATATCCCCTTACTCGCGTGGAAGTTAAAGCCGTTTCATTGCATGCTGGTATACACGGGGAAACGATTGATAATGTCGTTCTCGGTCAGCTACCGAAGCGGATAATTATCGGTTTCGTCGATAACAGAGCGTACAACGGTGACCGCTTCTTCAACCCGTTTAACTTTCAAAATTATAAAATTAATTATCTTTCTTTATACGTGGATGGTATGCAAGTACCTTCCCGGCCACTGCAACCGGATTTTACAAAAAGTAAACTTTACGTGGATGCATATCAGACGTTATTCTCGGGAACGGGAATACATTTTCTAAACGAGGGAAATTCCATAAGTCGAGCGAATTATCGAGACGGTTATTGTTTATTCGCGTTCGACTTGACACCCGATCTTTCGGCGAATAGCAGCACTCACTGGAATTTGGTGAAACATGGTAGTGTGAGGATAGAGGTGAGATTCCAAGAAGCGCTTCAGTCAACCGTAAACTGCGTCATATACGCTGAATATCACAACGTTCTTGAAATCGATGCGTCCCGTCAGGTAATAGTGGATTTTGCTGGTTAATCACTGATATCGGATTACCGGTTACTTTTTCTTGGCGGTTCAGTTTACCGCTATCTATCACACGAGACGGACGTGAAAATGGATATCGTCATTGATATACAGGGAATGCGAGATAAGGATAATCGCTTGCTACCAAAAGAAATAGCCGTTGTCGCTATCGACAATCCGTATTTAATGCATTGGATCGTTCAACCTCCGTACTCGTTTATCGAACTACCGGAGGATGTGCGAAAGGAAAATAAATGTCTTTCGTTCAATTGTCACGGCCTCGAGTGGTACGAGGGTGATGTGTCCTGTAAGCAAGTTTACGCGAATTTACGAGACATTGCCCGACATGCCAGAAGCATTTATACCCGAGGACATGAAGAAGCCAATCTGTTGTGTCAAGTATTGTCTCGCCACATTAACGATTTGGAAATTTCGAGGTGGGAGTGTCCGAGAATAGAGCATTTGCCGAAAACATGTAGTAAATGTTTGCGACATTCCACGATGAGCGATAAACGTTGGTTACGGTGCGCTTTAACTCGAGCGTTTATGATGAAAAAATGGCTCCGAATAAATTCGTACGAGAGAGCCAAGATGTGTAGTTCTGAAGCGGATGATGAAGATGAAGAAGAAGAAGAGAAAAAAGGGGATTTGAAAGATGCCCGATTGGATGAGTGCTACAACGGGTGTACCACGTGTACAAAGCCATTCAATGTTATTGATTTAACGAGAAAGTGAAAAAAGGAGGAAAATGAATATATATATAGCAGCAAAATGGGATATATCAGCATTTCGCCATTATCGCTCATGAGAGTATGAACACGCATCAAATACAAGAAGCTCGACGCCATTTACCAATTGCAACAACTGGAGTATTTCCCGCAGACGATATCCCGCGCGTGTGGACAAAACCGGCGGGGATAATAGTAAACACCGATGAACACACAAAACCCGGAGAACACTGGGTCGCCATGTACGTCGATCGCAATGGAAGAGGATGGTACTTTGACAGCTATGGATTGCCGCCGATCATCCCACAACATCTCGCAAGACTCCGAAGAATTTGCAAATTTTTCCGATGCAACATCAAACAGCTCCAAAGCGATTCATCGGATGTATGCGGACAATTTTGTATTGTTTTTTTGCATTTCATGTCTTGCGGTTTTGGTATGGCTCGATTTAATAATCTCTTCAGTAATAATGTGCGAGAAAACGATAAAATAGTTCGCGATTATTACAATTCTATTACCTCTCAGAAAAGAAATAATAATAGTAATAATAAAACTTTGAACGGCGGGGGTTTTACCGAACGAAGATTTCCTTGCAACCAGCGCTGTTGCATGCGCCGATAAAAAATGGTGGGGGGTGGAGTCGTGTGACTATGGCCGCCGCAGCACGGTCTCGTGATTAGTCCAATTAATTATCTCGCGTCGACGATATGGGTCGAGCTCGGTATTATCGCATAGCCGATAAGAGTTATAATGGCGCGCGTGAGCTTAGCCATAACTGGGAGGTAACGCTCGTTGCAGCGTCGGAACGGCCAGATTGTCAGCCGAAAAAATGTCGTCACAGGCGCAGAGCGGTATAATTGATTTTTAAATTTTTAACTATTTATTTTAGTATGAAAAGTAGAATGAATAATTTTATTTGTATAGAATCGGCGAAGGCGTAAGGAGAAGAAGAAGCGCCTAAAAGAAGAAAATACCGATGATGACGAAATGTCGAAACTAATAGCGGGAATGGAAAATCTTGTAATTTAAGGAATTATATGTCGCTTAGTTGTACGTAATATTTAAAAATGTTAAATAAAAGTAAAAACTGGAAACAAATTTTTTCATTTATTGCCATACCGTATCCCTGTTATAATTCACCGCTCGCCGACTAGATATTGCTGAATCAGTAGCAGATATTGGGTTACTCATTGAGTCATCTTTGCTGCAGTGAATACAATAAAAATTGTGAAAAAAATTCAGTTCATCACGAGTCTTTATTCGAGGAGGTCGTAAATATGGATATTGTCGTCGATATACAGGGTCTGCGCGGCAAAGACTTTGATTTCCTTCCAAGAGAAATAGCAGTTGTTGCTGTAGACAAACCGCTCACGGGACATTGGATCGTTGCACCGCCTTACCCACTCACGGTATTACCAAAAAAATCGAGGCGCCAAAATAGCTTTCTGGCCGAGGTTTATCACGGACTTGAGTGGTGCGAGGGTGAGATTTCGCTCGAGCAGGTATATGCGAATTTACGCGATATCTCTCGAGAATCGAAGCGAATTTATACCCGCGGACGCGATAAGGCTGTGCTTCTACAAAATGTCACGGGGCGAGAAATAATCAACCTTGAAGAGGAAGAAGAAGCTCCTCCGTTCAGACTTGTACCGCTGGCACATCGTACGTGCATACGCCATGGCTTAATGCGCACGGAATCATTACGATGTGCCTTGAAAAACGCGTGCCAAATAAAAAAATGGCTTCAGCAGCATCCGTTCGAGAATGAGGAAGACTATCCTAATATCGGCTTGGATTCCGAAGACGACATTCGCGAAAAATGATTCGCTCAATAAATAAACAATTTTTGTATTTCATGTAATTTTTAAAAATTAAACGAAAAACTGAAAAAGTCTTTTTCATTTATCGCCCTGCTTCGTACCGCTATATCCAGAATTGATCGTTGCGGAGCCGAAACAATAGCCGACAGCGCACTAATGAAAGACGAGGGGGAGGGGAAGTCGCTCTCGATACTTTACTAGGTGTGGCTGCTCATTATACCGCGGACTTCGGAAGCGCGAGCAATGACGTCATTTCCAGAATCTTGGAAAAATGGTATGGTACGCGTATGGTGCTCTCACTCATCCTCACTTCTTCCCTCCACCTCCCATCGTATCGCTCTGATTTTCCCACTTCTGAGGAGGTGGGGGGAAAATTGGAGTGATGGGGATGGCCGCATGGAGGGGGAAGGAGTGGGGATGATAGTGGGGGGCGCCATACGCGTACCAATACTACTCACGTGCAATCGATGTAATCATTGGTGCGGATTCATATGGGCAAATCATTGAAAACGATCGTGTAAAATCATCACCCGGTTCACCCATTGCGCGACTCACCATTTTCGGGTGGATTCTACTTGGGCGCATTAATCAACAGTCATCGCCGACTCACCATTCATATCACTCAACAGCCAGCAGTTCACATGAAGAGCTTCAACACTTGCTCACTCAATTACAGATGCTCACTCAATTACAACTATCACCAGAAGAGCAAGCTTGTGAAGATCACTTCATGTCAACGCACTCAAGAGACAACACCGGCCAATACATTGTTCGTTTACCACTCACAGCACCACCAACAGTACTCGGTAACTCAAAGGCAACAGCACAGAGCTGTCTTCAGCGACTCATCATACGATTGAAGAAGGACTCAACTTATCATCACATGTATTCATCATTCCTGACCGAGTACGAACACCTAGATCACATGAGAAAGGCAATCGACAAATCAACCGTTCATTCATCGGGCAATGTGAGTAGTGGAAGTGACATAGTTGGAGGTGAGATGACCTTAGCACATGATGTTTCGACATCAGGAGGGTTAAGGGTCTCATCAGAAGACTTTTCATCACACGCTCACACCAGTCCTATGTATTACTTGCCTCATCACGGTGTATTCAAAGCAGACCGTTCAACAACAAAGTTGAGAGTGGTATTCAACGGATCAAGCCCATCGAAATCGGGCAAATCACTCAACGACATTCAACACACGGGATCGAACCTGCAAAAAGATCTATGCGAAGTACTCATTTGGCTTCGCCAACACAAATTCATGTTCTCGAGTTACATCACCAAGATGTATCGACAAATCAAGGTTCACCAGGATGACTGGGACCTCCAAAGAATTCTGTGGGTAGATGAACAGGGAAACTCAACATCATATCATTTAACAACAGTGACTTATGGCACTCGATCTGCACCATTCTTAGCCATACGAGCAGTATTACAACTTGTCAACGATGAAGGTCATCGATATCCACAAGCAATACCATCTCTGCTAAAAGGAAGATATGTGGATGACATTTATGGCGGTGCTAGTAGACTATCAGAGTTACTTGAAATTGCTCATCTGGTCAATCACCTATGCATGGCGGGTGGCTTTCCACTGGCGAAATGGCAAAGCAATCACCCAGAATTCAGTAATGAATTTTCGTCAAATTCGAATAAATCAGAAGAAATCATCATCGACGACAACTGCATGAAAATCCTCGGCCTGTATTGGCATCCGAAATCGGATGTATTCAAATTTAAACCGAAGCCACCACATTCAGGATCCAAACTCACGAAACGAATCATATTGTCAGAGATTGCTCAACTATTCGATCCACTCGGACTCTTGTCACCATTCACTGTCAAATCAAAAATGTTGATGCAAGAGTTATGGCTGGAGAAGATCACCTGGGACGAACCAGTGCCATCTCACACCGCATCAAAGTGGATTCAACTGAAGAATGATCTACTTAACGTGTCTTCAATATCGATACCAAGATGGTATCATACGAACCGCTCATCAAACATCGAAATTCATGGATTCTCTGACGCATCACAATTAGCAATGGCTGCTGTCGTCTACATCAAAATTGTTGATCCAAACAATCATGCTCACATTTCGCTCGTGTCCTCAAAAACGAAAGTTGCCCCACTCGAAAGACTCACCATACCTCGACTCGAACTCACAGCCGCTTTGATATTATCAAAATTGGTCAGGTATGTTCAATCAACATCGGAGAAACCAAACACTCCAATTTACTTATGGACAGACTCATCTGTCTCACTCACTGGGATCAACTCACACTCATCACGGTGGAAAGAATTTGTCAGGAACAGAGTGTCGAAAATTCAAGATCTCGTTCCAAATAGCGTATGGAAGTTCGTTCCTGGCAAAGAAAATCCAGCCGACTGTGCTTCACGCGGGCTAAACATCTCCCAGCTCGCGAAGCATCGTCTCTGGTGGACAGGCCCACCATGGCTCATAAAATCGCAAGACTCGTGGCCAGCGAATACGTTTGCGACAACTCATCAAGCACAACTCGAAGAGCAACCAGGAGTATCATTTACAGTGATATCAAATCGGCCACAAAATCATTGGGAGATGATAGAAAGGTATTCGTCCCTCACGAGATTGCTCAGAGTGACGTCAATCTGCTTTCGAGTAGGGCGACGAATGAAGAAGATATCAAACTCATTGATGATGTATCCTCTATCGCCACAAGAACTCAGCGAATCTCGCTCATTTTGGCTACAATCAACTCAAGCAGCGTACTTTAGTACAGAAATCAAGTTGCTCAGATCAGGCTCACCACTACCACACAATCATCCATTCCATCGATTGACTGCCTACATCGACACTCAAGGCATCATTCGCGTGGGAGGTCGACTCAACAACTTAATCTTGGATCCTGAAGCCACTCATCCAGCAATCATTCCGAAAGAATCACATTTCACAACATTGGCAATTCAACATGCACATCGGTCAACTGTACACGGTGGCACTCAATCAACTCTGGCTCACCTGAGAACATCGTACTGGATTCTTGTTGGTAGAAGTCCAGTTCGATCATTCATTCTACGCTGCATCAAGTGTGCTCATGAACGTGGCGAACGAGCACAACAACTCATGGGCCAACTACCATCATCAAGGGTCACACTATCACGACCCTTCTATGTATCTGGAGTGGACTACGCTGGTCCACTGACAATTAAAACATGGCGTGGCAGAGGCGCGAAACTTACAAAAGGATGGCTCTGCGTGTTTGTCTGCTTTACTACTTCAGCTGTGCATCTGGAGGTAGTAACAGAATACTCAACCGACTCATTCATAGCTGCATTAAGACGATTTACTGGGCGGCGAGGCATCTGTCACACTCTCCATAGTGACTGCGGCAAGAACTTCGAGGGTGCAGATCCGAGGCTGAGACAAATGTTCACATATTTGTCTGAGCTGAGAAATACTGGGACTACGTGGAAATTCAACCCACCATCAGCTCCACATATGGGCGGAAAGTGGGAAGCTGCCGTGAAATCAGCTAAGTATCACCTAACCAGAACAATTGGTGAAACTATTCTCACGTTAGAAGAACTCAACACTCTGTTCATTCAGATAGAAGCAGTACTCAACTCAAGACCATTAGAACCACTCAGCAACGATCCAGACGATGTATCAGCTCTGACGCCCGCTCATTTCTTGATCGGAGATACATTGAACACTGTTCCAGAACCATCGCTAGAACTCATTTAACAATCTCGACTCAACCGTTGGCAACTCATTCAACAACGTGTTCAATATTTCTGGAACAAATGGCCAACTCAATATCTCCAGACTCAACTCGCTCGAACCAAGTGGCATCATCCAACAAACGCAATCAACATCGGTTCACTGGTACTAATCACCGATGAAAGATTTCCACCATCAAAGTGGCCACTTGTTCGAGTCATTGCTGTTCATCCTGGACCAGATGGACTCGTCAGAGTTGTGACGCTCAAAACCGCGACCACAACCCTGGAGCGACCAATCACCAAGCTGGAAATCCTGCCAATCGCAACACTCAACAAGTCATAATCAGCAACGCTGTTCCTGATGGCGGGCGGAATGTGTGGACCTCGCGGTCGTGAGGTGGCAGCACCTTACGGGCCCCCTGGTCAGCTTGACGCCTACAGTACTCATGCGTGTTCTCGGGACGGTCGGCAAACTCACGTAGTACGCTGACCGCCACGTGGCCACCGCGCTGGACACTGTTGTGCACGTCTGTTCATGCACACACACGCTTCTCGCGCTCGCGACCAATAATCATTCGACACGTCGAGACTCATCGACACGTCACTTCCGTCGACTATGCACTCGCCTCGACGCGGTGGCCTTCTCCCTCTCTTTTTTCTCACTCTCATTCTATCAATCGTCCAAGGCGCACGTGCTCTCGTCCCGTTCCGTTAAATCATTGTCGACTCAATGCGCAACGTTCAGTGAAAATTCACTGGAAAACTTAGTGCAATACTCAAGTGTGTTTGTGTGAGTCATTATGGACTCATTCAAGGATTGTTAAGCTCATTTTGTGTATGATCAAGTGATTAATTGCGTCGCGATTAATCACGGTGTGGAATTTGACACGTGGCATTCGCCATTGTGCGTTCATCGATCTTATTGTGTGTGATCACGATTGTTGTACTCATTCATCGATATTCTTCACATTGTAAAACTCAATTGTACTCATCTACAATCTTGGCTAATTGTATTTAGCGCAATTCATTTGTAAGAACTTTAAGCTCATCTTGTGTGATCAAGTGTTTATTTTCGTCGCAATTAATCACGGTGTGAAATTCGACACGTGGCGTTCGCCATTGTGCGTTCGTCGATCATATTGTTTGTGATCACTATTGTTATATTCGTCCATCGGTATTGTTCATCTTGTGAAACTCGATTGTACTCATATACAACTTTGGCTAATTGTATTTAGCACAATTCACTTGTAATCAGCGTAATTTTACATTCGCGAACTCGTGTTCATTTAATCTAGCGTAACCATCATCACGTGGCTTAAATCAGATACACCTCGCTTCCGTTCATCCGACGCCACGTTGCAACACTCATACCGCTTGTACAACTCATCAACAATCCGTTCTAATCATCTAGTAATAAGACAAGGTAACATCATCGTTCATTCTTAATTAATCTGTTATTAATTTAAATATATTTTCTTTTTATATTTTTCTCTTATAACTGTGTTTAATTCATTTATCCTTTGACCTCTTATATCCAATACCGGCACTAGTTTATTTGATTTCAACAACATCGAAACATTATTTGATTTCAACAACATCGAAACAAATTGAATATCCGTGTTGGATTCGAAAGTGCCGATGTGCAGAATAGTTGTAATTGTGTAGTCAACTAGAGAAAATTGTAATGTTATAATAAAAAATACATTTTAAATCGTTATTGAGCGTGATAAATGTAATTTTGTAGTTAACCGTTCTAACGTAGAGCAAGAAGCAAGTAATCTTCATTGCCCAAAAGTTTCACGCTTCTCGAACCGCCCGTTGATGCATGTCGACGGAGAACCGTATCGGAATATAAAGTATTTGTATAAATAATAATAATTATTATAGTCTCGTTCGTACTGTCATACGGTACGGACGTGTTCTGCTACTCGCGCTCTAACGCTGTTGTAATACGCGAGTGATTGTGGCAATCAAGGGAGTACGAGATGCAGAAAACTAGCGACTCCGATATGGATGTCGAAACGCGCTTGCTAATGGCACGCAATAAGACGCGCAAAAAACGGGGCAGACCCTCCAAATCATCACAAAGTGATACGGACGGATTCGCGAGTCCGTTAAGCCAGCGCCCAAGACAAGGCTTCAACACACCGAGAACGCGAGCGATGACAAGGGCCTCAACATCGGATACACACACACTTCTCAGCCAAGTATCAACAAACCTTAACAATAACTACTCGGCCCACGCGCTCGAGCGTAACCGTAAACAATACAAACACGTGTTCTACATAAACACAACAACCATGACGAGCAGAATCATGCTCGCAAACGTTTGGACTACAGAAAATCCCCAAGCAAAAGATATTATCTTACAAACAGCAAAAGGCTTCCTCCTGAAATCTGATGCCGACGAAAAACGAATCATCCCAATACTAGACAAACTGGTCAAGGACAAAATATTCACCTCCTTCGCAAAAACTGCCCCGCGCACAACCAACCCTAAATTCGCTACCACCTCCGCATCGTTCTCGGCGGGAATCGCTACGGTTGAACTTGAACTCGACGACTTAACAATCAGCGACGCACTCAGCAGCCAGGGAATAACGCACAGATACTGCAAGAGAATTATATCACGACCTACGAGCAATCCAACTCCCCTGATGAGAGTGATAACAGGATGCGAACGCTCGTTCGAAAAGCTCATGAACGAAGGCCTCTTCTTCTTACAAAAACACTACACAGCTTACCCGAGCACGCCTCCGCAGCTATCCCCCCAGCCCTGCAGCAAATGCTTAAGCTTCACCCACACAACGACGAACTGTCCGAACAAATTTACTTGCTAAAAGTGCAACGGCGAGCACAAAACCGATAACTACTCGTCGGACCTGCCGATTAAGTGCTCCGCATGCCACGCAACGGACCACGGCGCGTGGTCATTCAAATGCCCGCAACGTCCAACCAAGCCAATCGAAGGTATCCCAAACGCCACGATTAAATCGTTAAACAAAAAATCTGCAGAAATCAACAAAAAAACAACTACAAACAATTCCATCCACGCACCAATCACCACTCACGACTTTATCATAAATTGCTACATCAACAAGATTAACAAACCAAAACACGTCAACAGAGAGGAACTCTTAGCGAAATTGAAAAAAAGATTTATCGCTGAATTCAACATCGACACCGCAGCCGTCTTCTCAGGTAACAGAGTATATATCCTGATGTTTGACCTACGCGACCCAGAAGCACCCTCACCAACCGAAACATTCATCGGCGCGAGTTACACGACCACCAATGGCTAAAATAAAAATTCTTTACGGCAACATCAATAGTTACAGCACAAAAAAACTATTAATTAACAACTTCATCGAAAATAACAGCATAGACTGTGTGGCTCTCGTAGAAACTAAAACTAACGACAAAAGCAGGACGAGTTACCGAAATTGGAATTGCATTAAGCAAGACGGAAACGCAAGACGGCAGCATGTTCCAAATTAACCCGGCCCTACGACCAAAAAAAGAAAACTCTATCGTCATCAACGATCGGAGAAATGAAGCTCTACACATTTCTATTCCATTCAAGAACGACTACCTGCACATGTTCCTTGTCTACATCCATCCGCACGCACACATCGATAACTCTATCTTAATTAAGGCATGCAGATACAAATACGCGATTATCGTCCGTGACTTCAACATAAACGCCTATAAAAAAAGACAACTTCAGAATTTAGTCATAAACTCGAATTTCGCCGAATACAACACTCCACCAACGTTTATTATGCGCAACAACACAGACTCAACTCCAGATAGGATACTTTACACCAAAAACATCATCAACAATATAACGTCAGTGGAACTCACGCCAGACTTAGGCTCAGACCACCTCTCGATAGTCATCTCACTGGACTTAAGCACGCCTATCAGGTCCGGAGAAACGTCATCAAAACTCAATTTCGACAAAGCCAACCTGGAATGCATCAATGCGAAAGTGATCCATTTTGTCGAAACTATAGATAGCCCACCAATCAATCAAGATACGATTTCGCGATTCCCAGAATGCCTTGCAAACGCGGTAAAAACGCACACTCCAACAACCACCAAAAGCTTCTTCTCACACTCTCTTCCGCCATACATCATCAGACTCATTAAACTGAAAAGAAGAATGTACCGTGAATACAGAGCGAACCCTTTACCAGAATATAAACCGAAACTAAACCAAATTAACAAGGCAATTCAAGGAATGATAAAACAGTATAAAACTCACACATGGCTGAAAGCATGCGACGAAATAAGAAAGCAAAAAGGTAAAAACTACTGGCAAACCATAAAAAGGCTATCAGGCTACAATAGTACCCCTCCGGATACCAACCTCATAATAAACGGACTACACATACAGGAGAGCCAGGACAAAGCGCATATATTTGCGGAACACTTCAAAAAAGCATTCAGCAAACCAGCAGATGACCATTTCGACGAGACCAACTTAAGAATAGTGGAACAGTGGCATAGTGACTTCTTCGACGACCCAGCCAACTTCGATCGAAATCACATCGCTATCACCACCGAAGAACTCACGGGAACAATAAAAAAAGGAAAAAACACGGCGCCGGGACATGACAATGTTCCGATGGCCATTGTCAAACAACTCGACCAGCGAATAACACAATTCATACTTAAAATATACAATTTCTGCATCGATAACAGCGTATTCCCCAAAGAATGGAAGGATGGTATCATCATCACCTTACCGAAACCTAACACGGACACGAGTCAAGCTGCCAACTATCGACCCATTACACTGCTCCCCACTTTGGGGAAAATTCTAGAAAAAATAATAAAAAATCGCCTTGAGAGGGAGTTGGATGCAAAAATCCCACAATATCAGTTCGGATTTTGTACCAACAAATCAACAGTTCACCCACTCACTATCATCGCCTCGAACATCCAAGCAGCCAAACTAGCGAATAAACGATCCGCCACACTCTTCATGGACATAAATAAAGCTTTCGACAGCGTCTGGCACAAAGGGCTCCTATACAAACTCTGGACACTTAAATGCCCGCACTACCTACTTCTGTTAATAGCTAACTTGCTCAACGACCGTTCTTTAAGAATTAAAATTGGCAATCACACCTCAAACAAATTCAAACCTGAGCAAGGGGTCCCACATGGGGTCTCCCCTCTCCCCCCTGCTTTACAACATCTTCTGCCACGACATATACAACTTCACTTACAGCCAAGCGAATAAGTGCGCCGTTGATTCTCAATCTTATCTACTTCAATATGCAGACGACACGGCCCTTATCACACACAACAGCTCCATCGAATCGACAATTGACGCGTTGCAAAGGCTCACTGATAAAAGCATCACATGGTTCAACAAATGGCGACTCAAACCGAATCCAGCAAAATCCAAACTGATAATATTTAACCACGAAATATCACCGAACTCACCTTCAATATCCATGTACGATAAAACACTCAACCCATGCACAACCGCAAAATATCTTGGTATCGCGATAGATAATAAGCTTAACTTCAACAAACATACAAAATCAATCAAAACAAAAACCACAGCTCGTGCATCGCACTTCCGCAAGCTGACATACCAAAATGAGCAGATCGCTATTGAACACGCCACAAAAATTTACAAGTGCATCTGTCGGCCTCTGCTGGAGTATGGTCATCCGCTCTGGCTCAACTGCAAAAACCGAAGCCTTAAAAATATCGCAACAGCAGAAACAATATCTCTCCGCCGGCTTACCAAATTACGGCACCCGAACAACCCACTGCACAACCCATCGAACCAACTGTTATACGACATCACCAAAATACAGCCAATTATCAGCAGAGCAGAAAAGCTAAGCACGAACTTTGCGCGGCAACACCTCGATACAATTGCACCACTGTGCAGAACAATACCAACAGGAATTACACCAAAGCACAAACACCCTTCGCACACAATCTTGGAAATTATGGAAGCCCTAACAACGTAAACCGAGCAAACTTAATACTTTATTTATTTTTTTTAATTAAAATTTTTTTTTTTTTTATTCTACGTTTTTCATTCTCCCGCCCTACACAAATGAGCATCAGACATAAGTGCACCGCAACCCGCATCCCGCTAAACCGATGGAAAGGGAAAAAATAAATGGCTGAAGGACTTCGGTCAATAGTCCTGGCCCCCCCTTCAAAAAAAAAAAAAAAAAAAAACGAGATGTTGGAAAAAAAAAAAATGTAAATTTGGTGGCCAATAAAAACATTTACTACTACTAATTATTATTATTTACTTTGACCGTTCCAACGTAGAGCGAGAAGCGAGCAATCTTCATTGTTCGAAAGTTTGACGCTTGTCGAACCACCCGTCGATGCATGCCGACGGAGATCCGTAGCATAATATAACTTATTTGTTTAAATAATAATGATTATTATTTACTTTGACTGCTCTCACGTAGAGCGAGAAACGAGCAATCTTCATTGCTGGAAAGTTTGACGCTTGTCGAGCCACCCGTTGATGCATATCGACGGAGATCTGTAGCATAATATAACTTATTTGTTTAATTAATAATTATTTTTTACTTTGACCGTTCTAATGTAGAGCGAGAAACGAGCAATCTTCATTGCTCGAAAGTTTGACGCTTGTCGAACCACCCGTCGATGCATGCCGACGGAGATCTGTAGCATAATATAACTTATTTGTTTAATTAATCATTATTTTTAACTTTGACCGTTCTAACGTAGAGCGAGAAACAGGCAATCTTCATTGCTCGAAAGTTTGACGCTTGTCGAGCCACCCGTTGATGCATGTTGACGGAGATCTGTAGCATAATATAACTTATTTGTTTAATTGATTATTATTTTTTACTTTGACGGTTCTAACGTAGAGCGACAAACGAGCAATCTTTATTGCTCGAAAGTTTGACGCTTGTCGAACCACCCGTCGATGCATGCCAACGGAGATCCGTAGCATGATATAACTTATTTGTTTAAATAATAATGATTATTATTTACTTTGACCGTTCTTATATAGAGCGAGAAACGAGCAATCTTTATTGCACGAAAGTTTGACGCTTGTCGAACCACCCGTCGATGCATGGCGACGGAGATCCGTAGTATAATATAGCTTATTTGTTTAAATTATTATTATTATTATTTACTTTGACCGCTCTAACATACAGCGAGAAATGAACTACCCTGCTGGATGGTAGGAACAGCTGATACGAGCTGCATACGCTATAGTGTGTCCAAGCGCTACCGAGTAGCGGCGAGAGCCCCTCGCTTCATTTGTGTTGTAACGAAATATTTAATCCTCGTCACGTGGGCGTCGAACGTGGCCTAATGGACGATAACAAAACCCCAAAAAAATGAATATTACGTTGGAGAGGTAACCAACTCTCTCAATGTCGGAAGTACCGACCAAACGAACGAGGGATAGGCGCCAGGTAACGAACGAAACTCGCTCGTTACCACCGCTCCCGTGAAGAGAACGGTTTATTTTATTTTTCTCCTCTCGTCGTTTAATACCCAATGAATACAGTTGAAAACGTTCGGCAAAAAGACTTCGGCTACTGAGATTATACTTCCGAGAATGGTAGAGGGGCGGGATTTTTTGGCGAATAAGCAAACTCGGTGACTCGGGAAACTGGGCAAATTATTTATTGGGTCCCGGAAACCACCCGCACTCTATGCGGCGGGGGCTGTACAAGGAGATCGGCGGTTGTACAAAAATCGTGTAGTAAGGTAGCGCGACAACACTGCCAACGGCAACGAAAACGAACGGTTACTACGCACTCGGATGATTTACAATATTAGGAATGGAACCAGCGTTTTGCGATAATTTAACAAAGTAACCAAACTTAAAATTAACAAACAGATAACCTAACGTAATTCACGCCAACAGTCACGTAATTGTCGACCGCAATGCGCGCAATAAATTCGCATACAATAATTAACAGATCGAAGCCAAGTAAACAAAATAAATGACTAGAATTAAGGGAGAGTTAACCGAAATATAAAACAGAATATTATGACCTGAAAATTCGCCTCAGGGAGAATTCAACAAAAATAATAGATTTCCGGTAGGAACAATGAGTCGCGGATACGTAGGCGAAAACCCAATACAAACGATTAACCTTAAATTTACTGCAAAATCAATCGAACGGGTTACCGGCTTAACGCACCAAAGGGGTTGAAAATAACGAAGATTCGTGTCACTCGGGGTAATGGCCAAGGGAAGCGATGCAAATAATAATTGGGGTTGACGATAGCCAAGGTACGAAATTTCAGAGATAGCGGTCGGGGAAAATAATGAAACGAGAAATGGGGTCAACGATGGCTGCGATACGAAATTTCAAAGGTAGCGGTTAGAGAAATAATATACTAATTACGGGGGTTAACGATGGTTGAGATACGGAATTTCAAAGTAGCGGTCCGAGAAATAATGAACTAATAACGGGGGTTGATGAGAGCTGAGATACTAAATTGCAAGGGTAGCGGTCAAAGAAATAATGAAATATTTACTGGGATTAACGATGGCGGAGATACGCAATTTCAAGGTAGCGGTCCGAGAAATAATGAACTAGTAACGGGGTTAATGAGGGCTGAGATACTGAATTGCCAAGGTAGCGGTCAAAGAAATACTGGAATAATTACTGGGGTTAACGGTGGCTAAGATGAGGAATTTCAAAGGTAGCGATCAGAGAAATACTGAAATAATTACTGGGGTTAATGAGGGCTGAAATACTAAATGGCAAAGGTAGCGGTCAAAGAAATAATGAAATATTTACTGGGGTTAATAAGGGCTGAAATACTAAATCGCAAAGGTAGCGGTCAAAGAAGTAATGAAATATTTACTGGGGTTAATGGGGCTGAAATACGAGATTTTAAAGATAGCGGTCAGGGAAATCAAGAATTAATTGCTGGGGTTAACGATGGCTGAGATACGAGATTTTAAAGATAGCGGTCAGGGAGATCAAGAATTAATTGCTGGGGTTAACGATGACTGAAATACGAGATTTTAAAGATAGCGGTCAGGGAAATCAAGAATTAATTGCTGGGGTTAACGATGGCTGAAATTCGAGATTTTAAAGATAGCGGTCAGGGAAATCAAGAATTAATTGCTGGGGTTAACGATGGCTCAAATTCGAGATTTTAAGGATAACGGTCGGGGAAATCAAGAAATAATTGCTGGGGTTAACGATGGCTGAAATACGAGATTTTAAAGATAGCGGTCAGGGAAGTCAGGAATTAATTGCTGGGGTTAAAGATGGCTGAGGTACAAGATTTTAAAGATAGCGGTCAAAGAAGTAATGAAATATTTACTGGGGTTAATGGGGCTGACATACGAGATTTTAAAGATAGCGGTCAGGGAAATCAAGAATTAATTGCTGGGGTCAACGATGGCTGAAATACGAGATTTTAAAGATAGCGATCAGGGAAATACTGAGCTAATAACTGGGGTTACTGATGGCTGAAATACTAAATTTCGAAAATAACGGGTCAGGGAAGAATGAAATATTAACCGGAGGTAACGGTAGCCGAGATACGAAATCTCAAAATTACGGGCCAGAAATGAGATATTCACCGGGCAAAGATAGCATAGGGTTCGAAGATAACGAGCAAGCGAAAAACAGGGGTAGCGGTGCGATAAGCAGTATTTTCAACCAAATAATCAAGACGTGAAATTAATCCGAAAAGGAACGCGAAACCCGATATAACGAGTGAATTCGTAACAAACTTGAACACAATAACAGAAATTCAATTAATAAAATAAATCCCGAAATGCGATAACGCACGCGGATAAAGAAAGCAACAAAATCGAAACGTAAGAAATATAACATGTGGCGATAATGGGCCAGTAACTTCGTCACGCGGTCCGAGGACCGGTTCGTTCCCACAAAAAAACTCTAACGGGACTAAATCCCAATAATTAACCAAAAGAACAAACTTAAGAAAAATCACCAAAATTAACAGCCACACGGCTAACTGCGAACGACAAAGTTACTAACCTTACAAAAGAAGAAGGAGGAAGTACCTCACCAAATATTCTCTGCCGCCACGCGAAGAACTCGTACCGGGTGATCGCAAGATGGCGGAGGATCTTGAAGCCGACGTTGAAAGATGTCGAATCTCGATGGTGGAGAACAAAGATAGCGTTGGGATTGAATGCGACACTCGAGAGAGCGCTAGTAAGACGCGTCACGCGAGAAAGCAGTCCGAACGGTAATTGATTTTCGATGTGCGATCCTCGCTCTCCGTGGGTCGATGGCCCCCACTCTTGACCCTGGGTCAAGTCCTGCGCACACTCGTACGCTTCCGGGGTCGCTCGTTTACGCTCGGGTCACTGGGTTATGCTGGCCCTCCTTCTTACGCCGGCACGTCTCGTGTCGACTCGAGGGGTGCGCGGGGAGAGGGGTCCTTCTTGACGAAAACTAGAGAGAGAGAACGAGCGATGGCAAGGCTCACGGCGAATATCGCGACAGATGTTAGACAACCTGCCTGCTCCTTAAGGACGAACTCCCGACTCTCAAAGTCCCTAAAATCTTAACCTCGGGAGATGATCGGTCTCCCGAGTACAAAAATAATGTCAATGCCGAGATAAACGCCGTTCACCCGTCGGGAAACGCAGAGAGCATTAAAGAGTTGTTAATAATAAAGAGAGCCCGAGATAAGAGAGCCATACGATAGCCGGCAGAGAGCGGCAAAATAAAAAAAAATAAAGAAAGGAAAATATTTACTGAATTCAACCACACTGAAATAATTTCTCAAATTTCAAACGAAGCACTTGCTTACAATATAATTTAATGACTCGAATATTTACTTTAACGGGACGCTAAGAGAGTTGAACGGGACGGACTAGAAAAACAGACGCGATAATATCAAACAGAAATACTCTATCGTTCGCGCTTGAAGCGAGCGAACAATAGGGCCATAAACTCAGAGAGCCAAACAAAGTCGCTGGACGACAGTTAACCACAGCGTTGTCAAATTGTCAACTCTGGAGGTAGCCGGAGATTTTGAGTTTTTACCGTCTCGGATGTGCGACAAAGCGAGCGCGCGTCGTCCCACGGTCGTAACCCCGACCCCCTGCACACATACACTCCGTACGGGTGACGAGACGTCAAATGTTTCGTCACAGTGTATACACAGCCATATGTAGAATAAGTTATGTGCAATCACAGCAACCGTCTGCTATTCGGCTTCGATGCTTCGTCACGCGGAGCAACTAAACTTCATAGAAGACGCGCACTGTGACATCTAGCGGTAGTAAGCAGCGGCTCGTAGTGAAATACTACGAGCTCTGCACTACCGCGACGAGGAGGGCCGCGTCGAAATTTTCTTGCGACTGATACATCCTCTTAAGGGACAACACCACTGTGACGGCTTCAAAAAATCGATTTTTTGAAAACCATTTTAAAAAATCTAAAATACTTTTAAGATTGAAATGCCGTTGGACCCAGGTCGAAAAAATTATTATTTTCGTAGATATTGAATATTTTGTGGAGCGGTGCAGCGGTCCGCGACACTCGGGGTCCCGCGCAGCTGGGCGCCTTAGGGTCGCCAGGTATTCTTCCCGCCTTTCTCAGGTATTCTTTTGGCTCCCTTCACAAAAACCGGCTATTGTTAGCCGGTTAACTATTGTTATAAATATAGTTTCGAAAAATAGCACTAGGTGGCGATAATTGAAAAAATTCCATGGCAGGTATAGGGATAGTGTCATAGCGTCAGTTTGCGAATAGAAGCGACGCTATTCGTGTCTAATCGCTCCAAATCGTTTCGTTTGTGAATATCAAACGCTCCAAATTATTATTTTCAAGTTGAAATGGGGAATAAGAAAGTGTATACGGGGGAAAAGGGAACAAAACGGAGCTATGTGACGAGGAGTCGATCGAAAATTTCGAATCGAAAACCTCCGAAACGTTATAGCTCCGAAAACAGTTCTGCAGAGCATGTGAGCACGTCGGCGAAAAAGTTAAAATCATCGGACGATTTAGAGGTCGGTGTTACTAACGATTTCAGTTATCGTATAGTACAACTTTTCACTGCATTGAACATTATATCCACGTTAGTGAAATGTAAAGTGTGTGATCGTGACATAAAATTCACCGAAAAAAGTTTGCGCGGACTCGGGTTCAAAATCGAGGTCGATTGCGGCCATTGTGAAAAAGTGTTAATCAATTCGTGTCCTTTGATTGACAATGCATACGAAATAAATCGTCGGATCGTATTCAGTATGCGGTTTGAATGGCCTGATGAAATTTTGTGCATTCATGGACCTTGTTGAAGAAAGACAGTAAATAGAACAGCAAATAAGGCAACGACACAAACATGAATCGACGTATGTGTACACAACACACACGCACAATAAACCATACACACACGCACAATATCCAATCCTTATACACCGTTGCTTTGTTACGATGTCTCCGGCTATTATACTTTTAGTCTCGAATAAACACGCCTTGCGTACAGACGTACTTATTATATATTGTAATACACTTCTTTCTTTTCCCGCTTATCTCTATTCCACATCCTGGACAGTCAGTAGATTCGCAACAGGTTATGGGCCCAGGTGTTGAGAGTGAACGGATTAAAGAAAAAGTGCACAAATAAGAACATAAGGAATTGATAAGGTGTATTCGTGTGGAACTGCGTATGAAAGAAACATGGTGGACAACGCTCATATATCCATCGCGAAACTCAACAGTGATAATTACCAGATTTGGAAATATAAACTGGAGATGTTATTAACAAAGGAGGATCTGTGGAATGTAGTGAGCGATGACCCTCCAACCGAGGCATCTCAGCTGAGTGGTTGGAGGAAACGCGATGGCAAGGCACGAGCGTTTATCGCCCTGTTGGTAGAAGATAGTCAACTCGTATATATACGCACGAAGAAGACGGCAAGAGAAACGTGGGACGCACTAAGACTATACCATGAGAAATCGTCACTCACTAGTAAAGTCTTCCTACTGAAGAAAATATGTAACATGCGATTGAGCGATGAAGGTGATATGGAACAGCACATAGGTATCATGCAGGAGTCAGTGGATGAGCTCACGGCGTTGGGAGAAGACCTGGCAGAGAAATTGATTGTAGCAATGGTGCTTTGCAGTCTCCCGGAATCGTATAATACACTGATTACAGCGCTAGAGTCAAGGTCAGAGGCTGAACTCACACTGTCTCTGGTCAAAGGGAAGCTTATAGATGAATACAGGAGACGCAAGGGACAGTCACTGATACCAGGCTCGAGCGAAACAGCGTTGTTAGTAAACAAAGATAGAGTCGCGGGCCCGCCGAGCATTATATGCTATTTCTGTAAGAACGGAGGACATATGAAAAAGGACTGTAATAAATATAAACGCTGGAAGTCGAATAAGGAGAAATCGACGAAAAATACAGAGGCAGGAGCGAGAATAGCCGATGATCGAGGAAATTCAAGCAAAACCTATCGCGACGATTACTGTTTTTCCGGGCGCCGAGACCAATGCGAGGACAGCATAAAAAATAAATGGTGTTTTGACTCAGGTGCGACTAGTCATATGACGAATAATAGAAATTTTTTCTCGTCGCTGGATCATAATCATCGTTCGTTTGTGAAGGTGGCAAACGGAGAAAAGTGCGAAGTGAAAGGAATTGGTGAAGGACGATTAACGTGCATAAATAAAGACAATAAAGAAGTGCAGTTAAAGTTAAAGGATGTATTGTATGTGCCGGACTTTGAAGAGAACTTGATATCAGTGAGAGTGCTTGACGACCTCGGATATAAGACCGAATTTAGCAAGGGCACGTGTAACGTGTTTAAGGACCAAGTGAGTGTCGCAGTTGGAGGCGCACGAGGAGGGATGTACGAGATAAAACTGTCGGAAAAAACCTTCTCAGCAAGAGGAAATCATTCGGTGAATTGTCTACACACGTGGCACTGCAGATTCGGTCACAGAGACCCTGAAGTAATTAAAAAATTAGCAGGTAATGATTTCATTTCCGGTTTTAAGTTGGTGGACTGCGGAATAAAGAGTATCTGCGAAAGCTGCGTTAAAGGGAAAATGGCGCGTAAACCATTTCCGAAAAATTCAGAGAGTACTACGGAACGCCCATTGCAGTTAATACATACGGATTTATGCGGGCCCATGCAAACTGCGACTCCAGGAAGAAAAAGGTATTTCATCACGTTGATAGATGATTATAGTAGATTTACGGAGATATTTTTCTTAGCTGAAAAATCGGAAGCTACGGAAGTCATTCGTAATTACATTGAGCATGGAAGACAAAGTTCGGACGAAAGCCTGAAGTCTTTCGATCAGATCATGGAGGGGAATATATGTCAAAGGATCTCCAAACCATACTTAAGGCTGAAGGGATCGAAGTACAGTTAACGGCACCTTATTCACCGCAACAAAATGGAGTAGCCGAGCGAAAAAACAGAACTTTAATGGAAGCAGCGAGGTGCATGCACATCGAGGCAGAGTTGCCGAACATATACTGGGGGGAGGCCGTCCACACTGCAAATTATCTGCAAAATAGGTCACCAACGAGTTGCAGAAGGAAGACGCCTTTCGAGTTATGGTACGGCAGAAAGCCCGACGTTAGCAACCTAAGGACTTTTGGGTGCAAAGCATACGCGTTAATGCCGAAGGGATTAAGGAGAAAGCTTGACGCGAAAGCGCGCCAATGTACTTTTGTCGGATATGCAAGTGAATCAAAAGCGTACAGACTTCTGGACCGAAGTTCAGGAAAGATCGTCATCAGCAGAGATGTAAGGTTTTTGGAAGACACCTACGGTCATGAAAAAGTTCTGGAAAAATCACACAATCCACGTGAAAGTACGAAAGATGATCAAGAAATGGGATTCATCGAATTCGGCGATGAGTTTCAACGAGATGCTACAATGCATGATGAAGACATGGATGATGGGGCATTGGATAACCTCGCAGATTCGGGTACAGTGAGCCTCACAGACAGTACGATGGTAGATGGTACGATGGTCGATGATGTCGAAAATGACCCGGATTGGAGTTTCGAATCGGCTACTCAAGACGAAGAAAACGCGTTCGGGAGACAGCGACCTCTGCGTGTAAGCAGAGGCAAACCGCCTGATAGATACGTACCGCACGCGAGTACGGCCCTGGAATTAGAACAGAAGGAACCGAAAAGCCAAGCCGAAGCATCATCCGGACCTGAGGCAGTTTTTTGGAAAGAGGCTATGGATGAAGAAATGAATTCCATACTTGAAAACGACACTTGGGAATTAATACAGGCACCACAAGGGACGAGGGTCATCGGGTGTAAATGGGTTTTTAAGAAAAAGCATTGTGTTGATGGAAAACCTGATAGATACAAGGCAAGGCTAGTTGCGCAAGGTTTTTCTCAAAAATTCGGGACAGATTACGACGAAATTTTTGCCCCCGTAGTAAAACACGAAACGTTAAGAGTGCTGTTGTCAATCGCCGGAAAGAGAAATTTGAAGGTTAAACATTTGGATGTGAAAACAGCATTTTTGAATGGAACATTAAAAGAGGAAATATTTATGAAGCAACCACCAGGATATATAAAACCGGGAAATTAAAACTGTGTATGTAAGTTAAATAAGAGTATCTACGGTCTGAAACAAGCAGCGAAATCGTGGAACGATAGACTGAACGAAATCCTTAGTAAACACAGGATCAGTCAAAGCGAGGCTGATCAATGTTTATACATGAAGAATACAAAAGACGGAATGTTATACCTAGTAGTCTACGTTGACGATATAATCGTGGCAAGCGAATCTACAGCGCAAATCGAAGAAATAAAGGGTATGCTTAGTGGATATTTTCGTCTCACGGATATTGGGGATCTCAAGTGCTACCTAGGAATAAGAATAAGAAGGGATTGTTTGGGAAACTTTTATATAAGTCAACCAGATTATATCAAGAAAGTATCAGAACTTTTTGGATTAGCAGAGTCGAAAGGTTCGTCCATACCGATGGATACAGGATATTTCAAACTTAGACACGACTCCCCGGCTGTTCAAAACGACAATTATCGCAAGCTGATTAGATCGTTATTATATATTGCAGTCAATACGCGGCCTGATATCTCAGCAGCGGTATGTATTTTGAGTCAGCAAATCACTGCGCCCACCAAGTTCGACTGGCATGAGGCGAAACGGATCGTCCGCTATCTGAAGCAAACGGCAGACTACGAACTCAAATTAAGTGACACCGAAGAAAAAACCGCAGATCTAATCGGTTACGCAGATGCGAACTGGGCGGAAGACAGGCAGGATCGAAAATCTAACACCGGCTACATATTCAAGCTTAATCACGGAGCTATAAGCTGGACTTGCAAAAAGCAGAGATGCGTAGCTCTGTCATCCACGGAAGCCAAATTTGTGGCATTAGCAGAAGCATGCCAACAAGCAGTCTGCATCAGGAAGATACTGGAAAGCTTCGGAGAAGATCGGAAAAAACCAACTATCATTAATGAAGATAACCAGAGTTGTTTGAATAAAATAAACTCTGGAGACTATGCCAATAGAACGAAACATATCGACGTAAAATACTATTACGCAAAGGAGCTCAAATATTGCCGCACCGAAATCAACGAAGCTGATCTATTAACTAAGCCTCTCGGGCCTACTAGAATAAAGGGGTTATGTGACAGGATTGGATTGAGATCATGGAATCAGAGTGTCGTTGAGGGGAAGTGTTGAAGAAAGACAGTAAATAGAACAGCAAATAAGACAACGACACAAACATGAATCGACTTATGTGTACACAACGCACACGCACAATATACCATACACACATGCACAATATCCAATCCTTATACACCGTTGCTTTGTTACGATGTCTCCGGCTATTATACTTTTAGTCTAGAATAAACACGCCTTGCGTACAGACGTACTTATTATATATTGTAATACGCTTCTTTCTTTTCCCGCTTATCTCTATTCCACATCCTGGACAGTCAGTAGATTCGCAACAGACCTACCGCGCCCCATATTTCAGTCTTTTTACGATCGAATCATAAATTCGATTTTGATTGCCACTAAAGCGGTGAGCGCAATGAGCCAAAGAAAGGCTGCACTTGAGGAGCAGAGAATTTCGTTGGAAAATGGGGTGGCGGACGGAATTATCGTTTCAGGCGACGGATCGTGGCGAAAGCGCGGTTTCAGCTCGCTTTTCGGTATAACATCGCTAATCGGCTGGTACACTAAAAAAGTGATTGACGTTATAGTTAAATCGAAATACTGCAAAGCTTGCGAGCATTGGGAAAAAAAAAGAAAACACCGCGGAGTACTGGGAATGGAAAGCTACCCATGATGATGAGTGCCAGGCGAACCATAGCGGCTCCTCCGGAAAAATGGAAGTCGACGCAGCTATCGAAATGTTTCAACGGTCTGAAGAGCTCTATGGCACAAAATATAAATATTATATTGGTGACGGCGATTCTAGAACGTTTCTGGGCATATCGTTTAGCGATCCATACGACGGTTTCGAGATAAAAAAAAAAGAATTCATCGATCGTGTCAAAAAACGTATGGGGACGCGCCTCCGCGAAATCGTGAAAAAAAAGGATTGTCTGGCAGAGGAAAGCTCACCGGAAAATTGATTGACGAGTTGAGCACATATTACGGCTTGGCTATTCGGAGGAACAGCGATGATGTTGACAAAATGAGGAAGGCAATTTGGGCAACTATCAAACATAAAATGTCCACAGACAGTGAGCCACAACATGACGATTGCCCGGAAGGAGCCGAGTCGTGGTGTTCGTGGCAGCGCGCGGTCGCAAATGGTGATATTTCTAAATATCGCCATAAACCGCCTCTTCCTCAGGAAATATTGGAGGCAATTCAGCCAATCTTCGAAAATTTGAGCAGGGACGATTTGCTGCAGCGTTGTTTGGGCGGCTATACGCAAAACAATAACGAAAGTTACAATAAATCAGTTTGGGCATTAGCCCCCAAGTGCCAGTCCGGAAGCAAAAGAATCATTGATATTGCAACTGATATCGCGGTATTAGTGTTCAATGATGGCCTGAGAAGTCTCATGAAAGTACTGGAGCCGTTGCGGATAACCATCGGCCCAAATTGTTTCAACTTTTGCGTTGAGACCGACGCAGCGCGGATCCAGCTCGCGGAGCGCTCGCTCACAGACGCTGCATAAAAAGCGAGAAAAGCCTTAACAAGTTCGAGGAAAGAATCAGGAGAGAACGATTTGCTTCTTGAAGGCCAGCTATATGGTGCCGGCATCGCTGATTGAAGGTAAATAATTTTTTTTTCAATTTATAACCTAAATTAACAAACCTAAAACTTTGAACGCAATTTTCTCAAAACCACTTTTTTGAGTGCGGCATGCAGCAGAACTCGAGCAATTTTCATCTGATCGACTTCAAATTTTTACTGTATCAATAAAGGTAGATTATCTAGAGAAGTACATAGGATTTTTTCGATATCTCAATAATTATAAAAGTTGTAGCCTATATTCGACGATAAATTTTGCTCAAAAATCATTCTTTAATTTCAAAGGCGTGCCTATTTTTTTTAAAACAATATGTTTCCAAATCCCTATGTACTTCTCTTCAAAATATCATATTATTAACGAAAACACTCCTGATTACCTGTTGATTTATGTGAAGAAGTAATGTTTAAATTTTCAAAAGGATCGGTTCAGTAGATTTTGAGTTCTAATGTTCACAAACTTCAAAAATGACGTTGGCGGGAAAATCGATTTAAAGTTTTTTATACGTGAAAATCAGGTATCACGGCCGGTCGTTTGAAACGCTGTAACTCCGTTAGTTTTACTCCGATTGACTTAAAATGTATACACAATATTCTCGACATATTGTTCATTCAGAAAAAAAATATAAAAAAAAATGCAAAAAATAATTTAAAAACCCTACCCCCCCCCCCCTTAAGACGTGCACTCAAAGGTTTAGCGTCCTGTCACAATGACGGGGGTCTTCCCACGGTTGGCTCCCTACGGATGGCTAGATGTCTTTATTGAAAAAAAATATCGCCACGTAATTAGGTCTTAATAGAGACTAATGACTGGTGGTGTGTCGTGGTATGAAGCTCCGTGGTGAAATGAGATCGTCTGGAACCGCGGTCCGTTGATTCCGGTTCAGCTTCACGTTAAAGAAAGGTCTATGTAAGTTCATCGGATTCACAACAATGTAGCTCGTCGAAGTTCTAGCGCAGAAAACTGAAGACCAAGAGAGCGAGACCCCGAACGTCTCGACTTTAATACGTATTTCGAAAATGCGACCTTTTTGGTTTGCGAAATAGTAGTTGGTTGTTGATAGGAAGGTGAGGACATTCAATTGGTTGAATCTGGGAACTAAAGTGGGTTCATCTTTGTGTTTGTCGACCGTGTCGTAATTGTTTTTAATCAACGTGTGTCGGGTGTACTTTCGTCATACCATTGGTAACTCTGAAAGTTTAAACAATGTCGCCAAGTTCGGCAAGATGGGCTACTTAGCGGTCCGATGTATCCGGGACGAAGGATGAGTGGGGAAGTGGTCACGCGCTGCGCAGGCCGCGGCGAACGCTACTCGCAGGGACAAGCCGCGCCTGCGTGGCAGCCGGGCGAGCTTTTTCTGAAACATGTCATTTTTGAAGTCGGTGTACGCAGTAACTCAAAATCGAATCCACCGATTCTTTAGAAATTGTATACACTATTTTTACACATAAATCACCAGGTAACGCTGCCGAGTTTGTTATTTATTATAATTATTTTTCATTTTACAATAACAAATTTACCGATTTTTGTAAGGAAAATCGTGTTTTTGACTTCCAAGTGCTACCAAAAATGAAAAAAACGATAAAAAAAAAAACTCGACAGCGTTGCCTCGAGAAACATCTCACCTAATAAACGCATTTTTAATTTTTTCTTTTCGATGATCCAGTGACGAGTTCTAGCGTACACCGCAAAACAACTTTTTTCGAGGCGCCTGCGGAGATTTTCTGCCAATGGCTTATTTATCAATATTTTGCAATAATAATTTAGGAAAATATAGTACAGATGTTGTATTATTATATGGACAGTAAATGAATAAACCAACCAGCATTACCTGTATCGTCTAAAAAAATTCTAGAAGATAATGCTTTTTTCACTGGATTAACCTTAACCCCCGTTAATAGCCGGCGTGCGGATAGCGCAAGCAAGGCCGCCCGGTTCATGCCCTCTCTCGTGACAATATCGACGATGATATCCATATTTACGTCCTTAGCGAATAAAGTCTTGTGCTGAACTGAATTTGTTTCTCCGTTTTTCATCATTTTTACTGTATTATCCACCACCCAAGATAACTCATTGGGTAACCCGTATTTGCTGCTCATTCAGTAAAATCTACTACTACTCGGCGAGAGACAACGATTTTAATGATATTATAATAATTACTCTCATTAATTAGCAGCGGTGAATTGTAACGGGAAGTAGAAAGCGGTACGCAGCAGGGCGATAAATGAAAAAAATTTGTTTCCAGTTTTTTCGCTTCAATTTAACATTTTTAATATTACGTACAAACCGTGAGCAGTGGACGCGTGGCTGATGCGCGGCTTCGGCGATCTGCCATGTTAAGCATTATCGACCGCGGGCAGTACTAGGATTGGTCACCGCTTAGTCGTATACTGGCCTGCACGCCGACTACTGAGCGGGAGGCAGTTTTTCTGAGTTTTTGACAGTAAGACAACTGAAATTCACTAGACAAATACAGCCGTTTGTATCGGCATGGGTTTTCCGCAGCTTGCTTGTGTCCACGGCGAATAGTGTAGCTAAAAAGCAGCTGCGGATGCGACGGAAGTTAGATCAGCTTAGCACGGTAGGGAGTGATAGGAGGGAAACTAGGGAAGGGTCGTACGTATAAACCCGCGAGGATATACGTTGAAATTCACAATAATAATATTACGTATAATGAAGTGGTATACACATACAATTCCTCATATTATAAGATTTTCCATTTCCGCTATTAGTTACGACATTACATCAATGTTTCCATCGGTTTCTTCTACGCGCTTCGACTTGTTACGCCTCCGTCGATTCTATTCAAATACAATTATTCATTCTATTTTTCATCTTAAATAAATAGTTTTAAATATAAATGAATTATACCATTCATCGTTTCGTTTGACGACATTTTCTCGTCTGTCGATCAGATCGTTCCGGCCATGTAACGAACAATATCTCCCGGTGATGGCTAAGTTCACATCATGATAGTTTTATTGGGTAAGCGATAATACCGAGTCCGGCCCATATCGACGACGCGTGATAAATAATTGGACTGATCGCGAGACCGCGCGAATAATCGGCCTTCGACACAATTCTTCCCACTATACCATATTTTTATCGTCAGATACAATAGCCATGGCTGCAAGGAAATCTTCGCTCGGTAAAACCTCCTCCATTTATACTTTTATTATTATTAGTATTATTATTATTTTTAGAAAGGTAAAAGGATTCTAGTATTCGCGCACTATTTTATCATTTTCTCGCACATTATCGCTGAAGAGATTATTAAATCGAGCCATATCAAAGCGGCATCACGTGAAATGTAAAAAAACAGTACAAAATTGTCCACACACATCCGATGAATTGCTCTGGAGCTGTTTGATATGGCAACGGAAAAATTTGCAATTTCGTCAGAGTCTTGGAAGATGTTGTGGGATCATCAGCAGCAATCCACAGCTGTCAAAACCACCCTCTTCCACTGCGATCGACGTACGTGGCAACGCAGTGTTCATCGGGTTTCGTGTGTTCATTGGTGTTTATTATTATCCGTGCTGGTTTTGTTCACACGCGCGGGATCTTTTTGTATTTAATGCGTGTTCATACTCTCATGATCGATAATGACGAAATAGTGATATATTCCATTTTGTCGATATATATTGAAACGTTTCGCGTTTACTTGACCGAGCCCAAATGGCTCGAGCAAGGTAATTTTGAATAAACTAATTCTTATTACGCGAAACCGGTGAGATACAAACCGTTGTCGTTGTCATATTAATGTGGATTCGTGCAGGGCTCGAAATGTCGCTGGATGACCAGGAGGCGGAGTTCTTAGGAAGTAAACATCTAATAGTTATTTCGTTTAAAGGATAATCGCTGAGAAATATTATTGTAATTTAAGGGTGTCCTCAGATTGGTATTTTATCGATCCTCATGCACTAAGCAGATGTCTCGAATAGACCCTTCATCATCGGTGCTCGAATTGAGCGTTATATGGATATGGTATATCCCTTATTCGGCTGTGGTGACTCGTGAAGCGAGAACACCACTTATCAAGCAAGCAAGGCTATTGCACAGATAGCCGTATTTATAGGAAATGCTCCTTTAATTTGAATGGAAATGTTAGTCAAGGCACAGAGTGATTTTACTGAATCTACTTGTTAGCTATATCGAACTGACTTGTGAGGTTTGGAAAAGGGTTTTATTAGATAGGGAAATCGGCCGTCGAACTTGTTTTTCGTATCGTCGATTTTGCTGTATCGTTATGTTGAATCGAATTCCAAGAGATGATGTGAACTCCCGAATATTGGTCGAGTTTACTCGTAGAGTAAAAAAAAAGAAATGTCCTGCGATCAAACTTTGAGTTTCCCTTGGGTGTCTGGTTTGGATTTCCTTCGAGGAGCTTCAACGAGGAGCAATTGCGATAATTGCGCCCGTTGTTGCACAACGAAGTCCCTGCCTATGGGTGTCAAGGACTCTGAGACGTGCGCTCCAAGGTTCGAACTTCCGAGACGCAATGATCGGGGTCTTGCCGAAGAGAGTTCCCTAAAGGTAGCTGAAAAGTTTAATGTCCACGAAAAGACACGTTTGAAATCGGCAGTGCGTTCTGAAAACAACACCTTACCCTCTAGGTTGATCGATCTGTCCTTGACAAGTACAATCGATGCTGTGGTGATTGGAATTGATCCGCCCAGGAATTTCCAATATCGTGATGATCTTGCAGATTGATGTGTCCGCACGGCAATATTCTCGTCGGGAGAATATCGTTCATAGCCGAATCGTGTAACACTTGTTGGCAGACATTTTAAATTTGAAATAATGGAGTAAAGAAATAAAAACTGCTCAGCGCCTCAGGCGATTTCTCCGAGAGGTCTGGACTTCTCGATCGTCGAAATGCCGGACACTAGTCGCACCGAAAGTGTCGGAACGTATTGTTAATCACGTAGTTGAAGTTTGAAGTACGTTGAGTAACTGGGTAAGAACTGAGACTGAGGTGTCGAATTCACTCCTTTTTATATCTTGGAATTGACACCGAGTTCGCTTGCTGATTAGTCCCTCTGGTCGAAGGAGGGATACTCAAATTTTATTTGTTGCTTGGTGTAGAGTGGGAATTTTCGTACCTGGTCAGAATTTTCGTACCTTCCCATGTGTATGAGAGTGGGTGTTGGTCACGTGATGCATTGACTGCCCGTGGAAATATGGGGGCAGGATAGCCTACCGATAGTTTCTCGAAGCTAGGAGAGCATGAGTGCGAGGAGGTATCCCGGCTCTCGCCGTGACGAGTCGGCGCACCGCAAGACCCTGCTCCGCGTTCATGCTTCCCCGTGACGGCCGGCGCGGAGGCCGTTCCGTCATATAATATTTCCCTCCTCAGAATTTTACGAATAAACGTTGTATTTTTCCCTTTGTCCATAGATCATTAACAATGAATGGCTTTTTATACGTGACGCAGCCATTGTAGCAATCATCCAATCGACCATCTTTCAAGGCCCCTTTTTCTGTTACTTCTTTTTCGTCATCTTTGTCATCCGATTCAGGGTTATACATCTTCGCTCTCTAGTACGAATTTATTTGGAGACATTTTTTCAGAATAAGGTCTCGAGTCAAAGTGCAACGAAACGATCGTTTAACATTCCCCATAAAATGACACCGAAATTTGGTACATGTTTTTGGCAAATGTTCGAAACTCAGACACTCCCACGTTAACGTTGGGAGACAATACTTGGCATAACAGATTGACTTTTTCATGTCCGCGGGTATACCAGGGGTGTTAGTTGAAATTTGCCGGTTTTTTCGATAAAGAAAACACTTAATTTTCAGAGGAATCTCAAAACTTTTTTATTCAAAGTATTGACCATTGGTTTCTACACATTTCGCCCATCTCTCAGGCAAATTATGGATACTATCCGAAAAAAACATTTTCTCTTTCGAGGTAAACCATTCGACGAGCCATTTTTCGACTTCTTCAAAATTAGCGAAGCACTGCAAGGGAGTGTCCCATCGATGCGAAAAGGTGATAGTCGGACGGGGCGAGGTCTGGAGAGTACGGCGGGTGTGATAATATTTCCCAATTAAGTGTTTTTAATGTGTCTTTCACCAGTTTAGCGGTATGAGACGGCGCGTTGTCATGTTGCAAGATAACTTCGCCATGTCTTCGGGCCCATTCCGGCCGTTTTTCGATCAACGCATAATTCAAATTGATCATTTGTTGTCGGTAGCGATCCTTGTTCACCGTTTCACCAGGTTTTAACAACTCGTAGTACACCACACCACACTGGTCCCACCAAACACAGAGCATTGTCTTACGGCCAAAGCGATTTGGCCTTGCAGTCGATGGACCGGCTTCACCAGGTGAAAGCCATGATTTTTTTTCGCTTCGGGTTCTCAAAATAAATCCACTTTTCGTCCCCCGTGACAATTCGATGCAGAAAAGATTTCCTTTCGAATCGTTGAAGCAGCATTTCACAAACGGTTTTTCGATTTTCCATTTGTCTATCGTTCAGCTGGTGAGGCACCCATTTTCCATACTTTTGGATCTTTCCCATGGCTTTTAAACGTTGGCAAATTGCTCCTCGAGTCACATTTAGTGTTTCTGCCAATTTTTGTTGCGATTGGGTTGGATCAACATCCAATAACGCCTGCAATTCCTCGTCTTCAAACTTTTTCGCTGCACCAGGATGTTCATTGTCTGTCAAATCGAAATCTCCACTTTTAAATTGACGAAACCATGTCTCACATGTTCTAATCACTGGAGCATGTTCACCATAAGTTTCTACCAGCAACCGGTGAGCTTCGGCTGCTTTTTTCTTTTGATGAAATAAGAAAAGCAACGAATGCCGCAAATGCGATTTACTTGGAACGAAACTCGACATATTCACTGAGGTAAACAAATATGACGCTATTATTTTGGCGGAATGTGACTTGCGTATTTTTGTAGGTTAATGTCAATAGAAAAAAATGACATACATGCCAAATCATAGAAATTTATACATATTGCGAAATCTACTGGTAAAACCGGCAAACTTCAACTAACACCCCTGGTAAATGAATATAGCATGCCAAGAAATATCTTGTAAATTTGCATAGACTTGTTTACAAAACACATCACGCTCATACCCCTAGGCCCATGATAATTTACCGAAAGACATTTGTTTCCCTTTGCAGCTGTTACGTCCTACGGCTTTCGGGAATTTTGCAACGATTCGAAATTGTCGGTATAAGGCAATTTTCGGATATTCAATGGAACGATCACAAGAGAGGAAGATAATTTATTTTCTCTCTTTTCAACACCGAATAAGAGTGCGAGTATGCGTCGAGTTAGTCACCCAGACCAACACGGTCACGCACCAACGTGAACTTCTGGCCGGCGACAAAACGGCGCCAGCAATATCAATGGTGAAAAATAACAATTTCTTTATCTTCAACGTCAAGAGGAATCGTCGATCGAGCTAGCGAGGAAAAACATTGGAGATAGTATTGGGTTACTCTAACGAGTTGGTGGGCCTTTGTGCCAGAGCGTGAGACCCATGCGTCGAAATCTTCATGCGCGCCTGGCACTACTACCAGGCCATTGACTCATCGATACCCTCACAGACACTATGGTGCGTGTACAATAATATACCCAAGTGTGACGGAGATAGAAGGCGTGCATTTCTTTACCAATGAAAAGAACAGTGTTTCCTTTTTCTGGACAATAAAAATATATGACTATATTTCCCGGAAGTGCGCGAGTGAAAATGTATTGTAACAGTAATGTAGATTCAAAGCATGAGCATGATACCTGGGTCAGGTCGTCATGGGTATTGGAGGTAAATATTGCGTTATACGTTTGCGAGCGAAATTATTAGATCCTAATGTGGGAATTCGCGTGAGCTCCAATTGGTCAAATTATTTATTCGTTATTCACCTTATCTAGATATATATATATTCTCCTTCTGAGAATTATATTTCTTTTGACATTTTGTTTTATTTACTCGTGCCTTCAGCGTTGGTTTATTCAAGATTTCATATGTGCTGGTTGTTTAAGGGGAGTTCAGTTTTGTTAATACGATCTTCAGAGTGGAACATTCGAGACGGAGTTGAAAATTATGGCAGATAAGCCTCGGACGCGGTCGATGAATTGGGGTGGTGGTTGAACAGTGAACAGGTCCCTTGTTGGAGAAAGAATTTTAAGCGGTCACCCGAAACTTTCGACACTGTCATACACTCAACAATTCTTTCCAGGAGCCTCTAGTGAAATCACTGTTTTCGAATGGTTATAAACATCCGTTGAAAGAAAAGACGTTATCCGGACACGAAACACGAACCCACGACTGTGGGAATATTTATAAAAAATTGACGTGGCATAGAGTTCGATTGAAGTGACGACACTCGGGCTGAGGAGCTTTGTCTCTGGGACCGGAGCGGCAATATAACTACTCTCGTGCCCATGGCGGTCTTCGTCGCACCAGTCACACAGGGGATAACTCGATCTCTTTCCCACCTACGCTGCGTGTGGCAATAGCCAGCCTGTAACGCCTAGAGACAGCGATGCAGGACCCACCAACGTCGAGGGACACATAGCCGTCATAAAAAGAAAGAAAAAAAGGGAATGGAGAGAGAGGGACAATATAACAAACAAGTGTGCCCTCAAAAATGAGCTCTTTTTTTTACAGCCGGGAAATGAACTGACTAAATTGTAGAAATGGAATGACCAATTGTTGCTCGAGGGAATTTTCAGAAAATCATAAAATAATAAATATAGTTTATAATTATTAATGTAAGCAGAATGTGTATGTTGAAGGAAAGATTGCATTTGAGTTTTGCATGAAAAAAGGGATGAATGATGATTGCGATTGAATTTAAAGACAATGCGAAAAAATCATAATACTACTTCCAATTTTCTCTTTAAATAAAATCATCATAAATATATTTTTAATTCAATTAAAAGTAATTACGCATGATAAAACAAGAATATTCCACATTTTGGACAGAGTAATAATGTTGACAGTTAAATAAAAGATGCATGTATTTTAATGAACCTTTTAACATTGGAAACTTAAGATTTGCAATGAATAATAATAACTTTAATACGCAATTGCAACGAATGGAATGCGAAAAGAATCGAGAGAGAGAGAGAGAGAGAAGTGAAATAAGAAAGAAAGCAAAGACACCGCGTGAACCAAGAAAGGAGAAAATTGTGACGAAGAGGGTGTTATGCAGATAATGAGTGTGAGACAGAGAAATCATATGTAGAGTGAACGAGAGTATAGTATGAGAGCAGGAAAAGAGTGCAGGAGGGGTCAGGCTATGCGTAAAGACATAGTGACCCACAGCGCCTTCGAAATGAGGGGTAGAACGAGAGAGAAGGAGAGATGGTCCGGAGCATGAGTATGAGAGAGATAGCGAAAGTTGTGCTAAGAGTATGGATGTTAGAATGAGAGAGGAGGATGTGGAAATGTGTGAGTATGAAAGAGATGGAATGATTTTTGGTTAAAAGAATATGAATAAAATAAGAGAGCGTGGTTTATTACAATTTAACTTGCAAAATTAATTATCGTAAGCAATGTAAGAAGATGTGAAGTAAAGTTAAGGGTATATGACAGTTAAATTTTAAGATAATTTTGATTATATAGAGTCACATAGTCGTCATGAATGCAAGATGGAGGTGAAGGGAGAGACCCATCGCGTCTTATCAAAATCAGAATCAAATCTATCAATGGAGCTTTATAAAATATCATCATAAAAATTTGTTTTAATAATCATGGTTAACGACAAATTATTTTCTTAAAATTCGCGAAATATTGAAATGCAATAGAAAATGTATATATTCCCCTTCATAATTACAAATTTGCACTCTCCGCCCATCCCCGAGCAATTTTCCGCAAGGTTAGGCTCGAAACAGGGCATCTCCCTGACTGTCATCGACTTATCTCGAAAACGTGTAAAGGAGGAACGTGCTCTCCTTGACCGACATGGGAAAGTCGTAAGTCAGGACGTTACAAATTTTTGGGGGCTCGTCCGCGATACGAGAGTACATTGTATTGTTTTTTTTGGTTTTGCGTGTGTTTTTTTTTTGCATTAGTAATATTTGTATTGCACGGAATTTTTTGTTTGTTTTTTTTTTGCGATTTCTTTGATATTTTGCATGCTTCATTCTCGCCCGTTTATTGCCGTCGAGTATATAGGGTCAACTGGATGAAGGTGGACGAAGGTAAGTCCAGGCGTCCACCGCCGGGTCAACAACCCACGTTTATAAATGAATAGGCAAACGCGTTCGAAGGTCCAAGTAGATAGTTCGATTCTGAGTAATTATCCGCGAGAAAGAAAGCGTCGCGCAAAAAGTGCGTCTGAACGAGTAATTTGTGGCGATGATCGCGTTGTAACAGATGAAAATTTGGGGACCAACAGGGATAATATTGGTTGTTCTCCTAAAGCGATATTCCGAGTTTGGTCATCGCCATCTTTAATAGATCATGTAGAATTGAAAAATAATAATGCAAACGATTCAGAAGTAAGATTAGTCGAAAGTTCTGTAGAAACACCCAATAGTCGTGAGCCTTTGATAGCATCACGTTCTACATCGGAAACAGTAAAATATGAGGAAGAATTAGCTAACCGTTTTAAGCAAGTTCTGTCACCTTCTGAATATGAACAATTTAAACAAGCTCTCGAAGTACAAAAATCCTTTGAATTTTGATACTCATAGCATACAAAAAATTAGTAGAGATTTGAATCCATTGTCGAATAAAGCAACATTGGCGGAAACACCAAAATCGTCATTTTTGTCGCTACCTTCTGTAGAAATTCGAAAATCATCAAATACTTCGAGCCCAAGTAATAATCTCCCTTCATTGCCTTCTGCAAAAACTTCTGCGGAAGCCCCAGTAATTTCTGTTTTTGAGAGAGCGAATGATTTCCTTTCAATACCTCCGTTACCATTGCCTGCAAAATCAATTGATCCTGTTGTGTCCATAAAGAATCAACTATTGTCATTTTTCGGTATTCCACCTAAATCATTTACCCCGTTAATTGAAAAATTAAAAACACCGGAAGTCTTTTTATCAGCAGAAGCTAGTTTACCACCTCTTAGAAGTGTTCGTGGAAGGGATACAGTAAGGCCTCGTCGAATTAATACCACCATGCCGGAAACAAAATACGACCCGTCCACGTTGACCGCTCTGCGGGAAGCGATGAGGGTTATTCCGGATTTCGACAGTAGGAAAACATCGCTCGGAAGTTATATTGCAGGTATAAAGGAAGCAAGTAGTATGACAGGGGTGAGCTCGATGCCTAATTATTAAGATTAATAAAGGTAAAATTGACTCCAGCAATATGGAATAAAGTTTCAAAAATCACTTTTGCTAATCTCAAAGAATATTCAAATTATCTTCGCGAAACGTACGATCCTCCTAGGGACGTATATCAATTGATTGCCGAATTAGGAAATAGTTATCAGAAACCATTAGAAACTGTAGATGATTACGTGGACCGGATTAGATATGCGGAAAAAATCTTAGAGGCTTATGCTGTCGACGGTAATTTGGCCGATGGAGAGCGCGAAAAAATCGATGTAATGGCGTAAAAAGTTATGCAACGCGGATTATTGCCGGAATATGAACAACGAATGAAAGAGGAAGCTTCTCTTAGCGACGCGGTAATTCGAGCAAAGGCGATCGAACGCCAACTTGCTGACGTAAATCGTTTGAGGGGTGGGGATACTCAAAAACCGCGATCTTCCGATAAAAATGAAAGGAAAGCGAGTATAAATGTAGTTCAATCTAAAAACGTAGATAGTAGTAAGAGACCGGTAGGCACGGGAGTTCCGTCGTTCGTAAGTTGTCAGCTTTGCGAACGAAAGGGACATACCGCTGATAAATGTTATTCTCTTCAGGGTAGATCAGATTCTGCGGCTGCGATTGTGTGTCAGCTGTGCGGAAAAACGGGTCATACCGCCGACAAAGGTATCCCGGTGGCGCCCGTTGCACAGCCAAAAATGCCTATCGTATGTCAACGTTGCGGAAAGCCAGGTCATACAGCTGATAAATGTCTCTCGAGAGCTGACCCATCGAATGGTCAGGGTCTGACTGTCTGTCAGATTTGTGGCAAGAGAGGACATGTGGCTGACAGATGTTATTCTATACCGTGTCGTAATTGTGGCCGTGTAGGGCATCTTGCCGAGAGTTGTTACCGCGCACGGCAACCCGCCAATGTGCAAGCATTTTCCGGTAATGGAGCTATTTCACAGGAATCGCAAAGTGTCGGACAAAGTCAACAAACAATGGTTCAATGTTTTAGATGTCAGGGATGGGGACATGTGTCAAGAAACTGTCCTCAGAAATTTAATCAGGTTAATCAGGGAATTGCAGGTCCGTCTCCTATTTCAAATTTGAAAAACCAAATGTCAAACTCCACGGGTCCGGTTTCGTACGCGCAGGTAGCTCAAACGTTTTACCTCTCGGGAGTGTGCCGGTACTGTAAGCAGCCCGGACATGTACTCGAGGAGTGTCAGATACGTTCAGCACACAATAGCAATCGTATTGGCGCACAGGGAAACGGGAGTGGCCAGCCGGGAACGGGTGCCCAGGCGGAGGCCGTATCGAGAGTTCACCCGACTTTTATAATAAATACAGCTCAAAATGTCCAAGAATAATTGATGTATTTCTTGCGCGACCAGTAGATCATGTAATTGCTCCTACAATATTGGTGAAAGGTGAGGTTTTGTGCGAGACTATCATTTTAATGCTGGATTCGGGTGCGAGTAAAAATGTTATAAAAGAACAATGTTTGAATCCAAATGTTACCATTTTTCAGGATCAAGTTTTACGTCTTAGGGGAATAACAGAAAATATCGTACGTACGTTGCGGTATATAGAGGTTTTGACATTGGGGAGTGACGCATTGTTTCATGTAGTTCCCAATAGTTTTCCAATAGAGCAGTTAGGAATTTTGTCCTCAGAGTATTTCCGTGATAATTTTGCCAAGATCGATTATGAAAACAATTGTCTCGAGGTAAGGGGAATAAAAATCCCATTTCATACCAGAGAATGGATGATTTTTCCTCCGAAATCGACAAGACTTTTTTACGGTCGTGTTAAGAATAGTGAGCTTTCGCATGGCTACCTACCAACCCTCTCAACGGGGGAAGGAATAGTCATTCAGCAGGGACTCGTGAATAATGTGAAAGGAAAAGCGTATTTTGTTGAACACCAATACTAGAGATCATACAGTCGAAATTGAAATACCTATAGTAACTTTATTGACGGTTCCGCCTTCTGCGACATCGAATAAATGCGATAAAGATGAGTCCGTACTTATGACGCGAATTGAAGATTCTTGTGAGGTTAATGGTCCATTCCCTACCGGAGAACCGAGGGATAGTTTTTGCAATGTTAAGGGATAACACCACTGTGACCCCCTGTTTTTTTTCACATTTTCAAGAATTCTTTTTTGTGGGAAAAAAAAGAGGTATACGAAAAATTTGTTTGGGATTTGTTCCTTGTTTATTAATGTATCAAAAAACATTTTTTTCACATTTTTCACGCCGTATGGTGGCGCTGGGAAAGTTCTCGCGTCAGGTGCTGTTATCTCCGCGGCACGCAGCAGAACTCTCTTCAACGTCGATCTGAAAAAAAATACCGAGTGTTTTCTTCAATAATATGATATTTCGAAGAGAAGTACATAGGGATTTGGAAAAATATTGTTTTAAAAAAAATAGGCACGCCTTTGAAATTAAAGTTAATTTCAAAGGCGTGCCTATTTTTTTTAAAACAATATTTTTCCAAATCCCTATGTACTTCTCTTCGAAATATCATATTATTGAAGAAAACACTCGGTATTTTTTTTCAGATCGACGTTGAAGAGAGTTCTGCTGCGTGCCGCGGAGATAACAGCACCTGACGCGAGAACTTCCCCAGCGTCACCATACGGCGTGAAAAATGTGAAAAAAATGTTTTTTGATACATTAATAAGCAAGGAACAAAAACCACAAAATTTTTTTAAATATCTCTTTTTTTCCCACAAAAAAAAATTCTTGAAAAATGTGAAAAAAAACAGGGGGTCACAGTGATGTTATCCCTTGAAACATGATCAGACGTGTCGATGAATGTAGAATCTACATTCATCTTCAGTCTTCACTAGCCTTTGTGTGCCATCAGTTTTTGTGCGGGTCTCACCATCAGTTTTTGTGCGTGTCTTTTCTGTTTTTGTGAGTTTGTTTTGAAGTACTATATTGTAGATCAATGACAAGTGTGTTGTGATGGCAGGGGGGGGGGGGGGGGGTTGAGTCACCAGTCGGCCGCGCTCAGCAATAACTGGTGGGGACTGTGGAGAGGGGTGAATGCAGTGAACTCGCCGGCTGAGAATAGCCAGTGACTCGTGCTACCCGGCAACTTCTACAGTATAGTACTATTTAAATTTTTCCCCCTTTGAATACCCATCGCCCACAAATCGCCACCCACTTATTTATTGCCCCCCTGATAACCCAAATCGTCCACTTGGGGCGATCGCCCCCAGGTTGGGAACCACTGTTATAGAGCATTGAAAACTAAGCGAAACGTATTTTTTTTATCTGCGGAAAAGTGGTTTTAAGGGGTGAAATCACCCTCTAAAGTTACACAGGTCAAGAGCCGATTTTGCAGTTTCACATACAAGCAGTGCATTGATTTTAATGAAACAAAAATTAAAATGTTTCTCATGTGAAGGAATGAAGAACCCACCAGATAATTAAAAAAATATATCTATTTTAAGGGGTCGAAACACCCTTGAACATGTATTTTTTGCACCCTACATTGAAAACTTATGAATCGATTGGAATTAAAATTATACTGCTTTATACCGGAAATAAAATTAAAGTTCACGTATTGTTGTATTTGTTGTCTCCTTATCATTCCAAATGTGTTTGCCGATACGCACTCTTCTCATTAAGCTAAAATTAAAGATTCACCGTCTTTCTTCATTTTAAGGGGTCGAAACACCCTTGAAAATTTACTTCTTGCACCCTACATTGAAAACTTACGTATCGATTGGAATGAAAATTATGCTGTTTTATAGCGGAAATAAAATTAAAGTTCACGTATATTTGTACTTGTTGTCTCCTTGTCATTCCAAATATGTTTGCCAATACGAACTCTTCTCATTAAGCTAAAATTAATGATTCACCGTTTTTTTTTCAATTAGCACAAATACTTAAAGGGCGGACCACCCTTTCTAGCCCGTTTTTTAATAAATATTCAAAAGCTTCCGACCCACTGCCAATATATTTAATGATGGTACGACTTTCGTGTTGAGATAAACACGAAAATCGTACCATAAGTCCGATCGTAATCATAAGTTTATCTGAACACGAAAATCGTTCCATCATAAAATTTCTTAGCAGTGGTTCCGAAACATTTGAATATCTATTAAAAAAGACGCTAAAAAGGGTGGTCCGTCCCCTTAAGTATTCGTGCTAATTAAAAAAAACGGTGAATCATTAATTTTAGCTTAATGAGAAGAGTTCGTATCGAAAAACACATTTGGAATGACAAGAAGACAACTAGAATGTAAAAACGCAAATAGGAGTAGATTGCCCCCTCTCAACTGTTTTCTTGCACAAATACAAAAATATGTGAACTTTAATTTTATTTCCGCTATAAAACAGCATAATTTTCATTCCAATCGTATCGCAAGTTTTTAATGTAGGGTAAAAAAATATATATATTTTTTCCATTGTCTGGTGGGCTCTTTATTCCTTCGCATAAGAACGTTTTATTTTTGTTTTATCAAAATCGATGCACTGCTTGCATGTGAAACGAGAAAATGCAACTTTAGGGGGTGGTTTCACCCCTTGAAACCGTTTTCCGCAGATAAAAAAAATACGTGTAGCTTAGTTTTTAATGCTCTATAACATTCATCAGTTTTAACAAAATCGGAGAGGGACACCTCGGGTACTTTCCTTGTGAGACTCATCAAAAAGTCAAAACCGTTAATTGACTTAGAGACACGTTGGCACTCGTTCTTAGGCATGATCGAGTCACTTTTTTGTTTGAAAAGTTTTTGCAAAGGGATGGAAGATGTGGATAAAAAATTTCACATTTCGGAAGAACAATGGAATAAAATAGAGGATTTATATGAGGTCTTAATTCCGTCGATAGTTCCAACAAAGATTTTTCAAGGTGAACAATTACTTCCGGGTGATTTTTATAGTGCGTAGTTGAAATGCAAGTTCGATTAAAAAGACCAGCAAGGGACCTGACGATTTTACATAAAAATTGGTAGCTTCTATGACGAAACGCGAGAACTGGATTTTCATGAGAACAGCAGTTGTAACATCTTAGTACCTTGATCCAAAATATAACGTAGTCCTTTCGAAGGGAGGGATTCAGATAACTCAAGAACAAGTTGAAAAAATTTCGAAGCGTTTATCAAATTTAAAGAAAGACGCATCAGTAGTCGAAAAAGTTAATGAGAACCCGCACAGAAAAAGACAAAAGAAAAAGAGGAAGGAGACGAAATCAGAAAAAAAATCACAAAAAAAAATTCTTGAAAAATGTGAAAAAAAACAGGGGGTCACAGTGGTGTTATCCCATAAGAGTGATGACGAGTTAGATTTGAGGATAGTTGGGAATGAAGGGGGGAGGTCAATTATCTATTCAGAGGAATTCATGGAAGATTTAGAAATCCTGAATTTAATCGGTGAAGAATCCAAAACCCAAACATTCCCGTTCCTAGAGCAAATCATCCGAAAATTTGAGAACGACGGTTCAAAATTTCAGAAGAGTTCGAAGATTGAGAAGGAAAAATTAATAAATTATGATGATAAAATATGCAAGAATGAGTCGGTAGAAAGTCCAAAAGTCCAGAGTGTTGTTGTAGAGAAAGTTCAAAATCCAAAAGTCGAAAGTGTTGTTGTTGAAAAAGTTGAAAATCCAAAAGTTGGTAAAGTAGTTATTGAGAAAATCGAAAGTCCAAATGTCCAAAGTGTTGTTGTAGAGAAGATTCAAAATCCAAAAAGCGAAAGTGTTGTTGTCGAAAAAGTTGAAAATCCAAAAGTTAATAAAGTAGTTATTGAGAAAATCGAAAGTCCAAATGTCCAAAGTGTTGTTGTAGAGAAGATTCAAAATCCAAATATCGAAAGTGTTGTTGTTGAAAAAGTTGAAAATCCAAAAGTTAATAAAGTAGTTATTGAGAAAATCGAAAGTTCAAATGTCCAAAGTGTTGTTGTAGAGAAGATTCAAAATCCGAAAATGGATAGTGTTGTTGTTGAAAAAGTTGAAAATCCAAAAGTTGATAAAGTAGTTATTAAGAAAATCGAAAGTGCAAATGTCCAAAGTTTTATGGTTGAGAAAATTGAAAGTCCAAAAGTTGATAAGTTTGTTGTTGAAAAAAATGAGAGTTCAAAAGTTGATAATGTTGTTATTGAAAATGTTGAGAGTCCAAAAGGTGATAATGTTGTTGTTGAAAAAGTTGAGAGTCCAAAAGTTGATAAGTTTGTTGTTGAAAAAAATGAGAGTTCAAAAGTTGATAAAGTTGTCGTCGGAAGAATTGAGAGTCCAGAAGTTGATAAAATTGTTATTGAAAATATTGAGAGTCGAAAAATTGATAAAGATGTCGTTGAAAGTTTTAAATCCAAGGGTCCAAATGTTGTTAGTAGAAAATCTAAGAACTCGTGTTTTGTCTCCGAAGAGGATAGTGTTGTAAAAGGGAAAATAGAGAGAATCCAGTGTCCAAGTTTCATCGAGAGTAAGGATCGTGTTATAGTTCAGAACGAGATGATAAATAGTGCAGAAGAAATCTATGTGAGTATTCCAGTAAAAGAAATCCAGTGTCTAAGTTCAAGTGTCCAAGGTATTGTTAGTGTTAAGTCGTGCATGAAAAATTCTGTAGCTAAAAAAGTCAATCTCGTCAAGGATCATTTCCAGTATCCATGTACCAGTGGTGAAGTTTTCATTTCGGTTCCAGGAGTTGTACCCTCAGAGGAGGAAGATGCGAGTTTCAATTCAATCCAGGTAGGAGATATAGTTTTTCATAGAGAAGATATCCAAGAGTCAGTATCAATGGCAGACAGGGACGAAAAAGAGACGCCGACGACAGAGTTAAAAAATCAGAGTCCGACACCAGAGAGAGATAAAGAATATTTAATTTGTCAAAGAAATAGCATTATACAACAGTATCCAGCAGAGGTAAAATTTGAAATGGATGGGGAATGTTTCTCGATAGCAACAAGAGTACAAGAAGAGGATCGTTTTAGCAGAGTGATAGAATTACTTCGATTTTACCATTTGAATAGTGAGGAGATTAAAGAGATAGAAAGTTTGATAAAAGGTGCCGCTGACATATTTCATTTGCCAAGCGAGATATTGCGTGCTACAGATGTAGTTGCGCATAAAATTCCGACAACGAACGATTTTCCGGTGAATTCAAAACAGTATCGTTTTCCCATGATACATAAGGCAGAAATAAAGAGACAGGTAGATGAGCTGTTCGAAGCAGGGTTAATACGAGTATCCAAGTCTCCTTATAACACACCTGTATGGGTTGTGCCAAAGAAGCCGGATTCACAGGGAAATCCCAAGTGGAGAATGGTTCTTAATTTTCGTCAGCTGAATGAAAAAACGATAGGTGACGGATATCCGTTGCCGAATATAATCGATATTTTGGATCAGCTAGGGGGTGCACAGTATTTTTCGGTTTTTGATTTGGCCTCAGGATTTTATCAAATAAAAATGCATCCTGATGATTGCCATAAAACCGCATTCACGACTCCGTACGGTCATCACGAGTATGTGCGCATGCCTATAGGCCTGAAAAATGCCCCTCCCACGTTTCAGAGAGTCATGGATATGGTGCTGATCGGGTTACAAGGGCAGGAGTTGTTTGTGTATTTGGATGATATCGTGATATACGCAAGAATGTTGAAAGAACACACGGAGAAATGTTTGAGGCTTTTCAATCGCCTAAGGAAAGCCAATTTGTCTTTACAGCCTGATAAATGTGAATTTTTTAAGAAAGAAGTTGTTTATTTGGGTCATATTATTAGCCGTACAGGATTGAGACCCGATCCGAGAAAGTTAAAAGCAGTTCATGATTTTCCTAAACCAGTCAACGTAAAGGGCATATGCCAATTTTTGGGTCTTACGGGTTATTACCGTCGTTTCATTGAAGATAAATAAGAAGATAAACCCTCAGGTATTCAAGATGGGAGAATATGCATTTTTGCTGAAAGGCCCTCAAGTCGGGGAAATTAATTGATCATTATACTGGACCGCATGAAATTGTAGAAGTGATGCACAAACAGAATGTACGCATCAAAATACACCAGAATACGAAGGTCGTGCACGCAAACCGACTCAAGCATTCTCGGATAATCCCTGCATGAAAAATGTGAATATACACCGTATCAATAATGAAGAAATCAGCAAAGAAGAAAATTCGACCATTATAATATGACCGTGCTCGATACTCTCAAGGAGATATCAGATTGGGGTTTGACAGTCTAAACGATCTGTCGTCCTGCTGTGTCTTCCCAGTGAGAGGGGTTGTTGGCCACGGCCATCCATGTCATTCTTTATGTATTTTATTTTATTTTTATTTTTTTTCTCCTAGCTTTGCTTAAGGGAGGGGTGGTGGTAGGGTTTTAAAGGCGAAAAAAAAACATATTTTTATGATTTTTTCGCGACGACATGAGTAATATAATTTTATTAAATAGAATTACATATTATTGTACAACTATTGAAGTATCTCAGAAAAAATTTTCAATGAAAAATATTGATAAATAAGCCGGTGACGTTGAATCTCCAGAGGCGCCTTAAAAAAAGTGGTTTTGCGGTGAATATTATAACTCGTTACCGGATCATCTGAAACAAAAAAATTGATATGCATTTTAAAGGTGATGTATTTCTCGAGGTAATCAGGAAGAGTTTTTTATTTTTTTAATTTTTTGCAGCACTTGGAAGTGAAAAACGCAATTTTAGCTAAAAAAATTGCGCTTAGTTTGTTATTAAAAAATTGAAAAAAAAACTCCTCCTGATTACCTGTTGATTTATGTGAAGAAGTAATGTTTAAATTTTCAAAAGATCGGTTCAGTAGATTTTGAGTTCTAATGTTCACAAACTTCAAAAATGACGTTTTCGGGAAAATCGATTTAAAGTTTTTTATACGTGAAAATTCGAAATAAACCATCAATAAAAGAACATGAATTTTTATACTTACATAGTCATCAATGCCAGCTCCATACAGTGAAACACTGTCATTCAGCATATCCAATGCATCTTTTTGCTCTTGTCTACGTTGAATTCTACCCTGTTTTGTTGTGGCGATAGTAGGATATGAGTGCGGGTCATCAGCACCCAATATAACCACTCTATCCCTTCTGAATGTGGATGAATGTGACATACCGTCACCGATATTGAACATTACAACTGTGCACATACAGTTTCTGCAAATAGACGATTATACCTCGGTGCACGTACGAAAATGTAAGATCGAAATTGCTCGCACTATACGAAAGTGCGGAATGTTCTCGCACACTAGTGACGTTTTAAATGGTTGTTTCGATGTTGTTGAAATCAAATAAACTAGTGCCGTTATTGGATATAAGAGGTCAAAGGATAAATGAATTAAACACAGTTGTGAGAGAAAAATATAAAAAGAAAATATATTTAAATTAATAACAGATTAATTAATAATGAACGATGACGTTACCTTGTCTTATTACTAGACGATTAGAACGGATTGGTGATAAGTTGTACAAGCGGTATGAGTATTGCAACGTGGCGTCGGATGAACGGAAGCGAGGTGTATCTGATTTCTAAGCCACGTGATGATGGTTACGCTAGAGTCGATGAACACGATTTTGCGAATGTAAGTTTACGCTGAATACAGATGAATTTTGCTAAATACAATTAGCCAAGATTGTAGATGAGTACAACTGAGTTTTACAATGTGACGAATACCCATGAAGGAGTACTACAATAATGATCACACACAATGAGATCGATGAACGCACAATGGCGAATGCCAAGTGTCGAATTTCACACCGTGATTAATTGCGACACAATTAATCACTTAATCATACACAAAATGAGCTTAAGGGACAACACCACTGTGACGGCTTCAAAAAATCGATTTTTTGAAAACCATTTAAAAAAATCTAAAACACTTTTAAGATTGAAATGCCGTTGGACCCGGGTCGAAAAAAATATTATTTTCGTAGATATTGAATATTTTGTAGAGCGGTGCAGCGGTCCACGACGCTCGGGGTCCCGCGCAGCTGGGCGCCTTAGGGTCGCCAGGTATTCTTCCCGCCTTTCTCAGGTATTCTTTTGGCTCCCTTCACAAAAACCGGCTATTGTTAGCCGGTTAACTATTGTTATAAATATAGTTTCGAAAAATAGCACTAGGTGGCAATAATTTAAAAAATTCCATGGCAGGTATAGGAATAGCGTCATAGCGTCAGTTTGCGAATAGAAGCGACGCTATTCGTGTCTAATCGCTCTGAATCGTTTCGTTTGTGAATATCAAACGCTCCAAATTATTATTTTCAAGTTGAAATGGAGGATAAGAAAGTGTATACGGGGAAAAAGGGAACAAAACGGAGCTATGTGACGAGGAGTCGATCGAAAATATCGAATCGAAAACCTCCGAACCGTTATAGCTCCGAAAACAGTTCTGCAGAGCATGTGGGCACGTCGGCGAAAAAGTTAAGATTATCGGACGATTTAGAGGTCGGTGTTGTTAACGATTTCAGTTATCGTATAGTACAACTTTTCACTGCATTGAACATTATATCCACGTTAGTGAAATGTAAAGTGTGTGACCGTGACATAAAATTCACCGAAAAAAGTTTGCGCGGATTCGGGTTCAAAATCGAGGTCGATTGCGGCCATTGTGAAAAAGTGTTAATCAATTCGTGTCCTATGATTGACAATGCATACGAAATAAATCATCAGATCGTATTCAGTATGCGTCTTCTTAGCGTCGGTTTGAATGGCCTGATGAAATTGTGTGCATTCATGGACCTACCGCGCCCCATATTTCAATCTTTTTACGATTGAATCATAAATTCGATTTTGATTGCCACTAAAGCGGTGAGCGCAATGAGCCAAAAAAAGGCTGCACTTGAGGAGCAGAGAATTTCGTTGGAAAATGGGGTGGCGGACGGAATTATCGTTTCAGGCGACGGATCGTGGCGAAAGCGCGGTTTCAGCTCGCTTTTCGGTATAACATCGCTAATTGGCTGGTACACTAAAAAAGTGATTGGCGTTATGGTTAAATCGAAATACTGCAAAGCTTGCGAGCATTGGGAAAAAAAAGAAAACACCGCGGAGTACTGGGAATGGAAAGCTACCCATGACGATGAGTGCTAGGCGAACCATAGCGGCTCCTCCGGAAAAATGGAAGTCGACGCAGCTATCGAAATGTTTCAACGGTCTGAAGAGCTCTATGCCACAAAATATAAATATTATATTGGTGACGGCGATTCTAAAACGTTTCTGGGAATATCGAATAGCGATCCATACGACAGTTTCGAGATAAAAAAAAGGAGTGCATCGATCATGTCCAAAAACGTATGGGGACGCGCCTCCGCGAAATCGTGAAAAAAAAGGATTGTCTGGCAGAGGAAAGCTCACCGGAAAATTGATTGACAAGTTGAGCACATATTACGGCTTGGCTATTCGGAGGAACAGCGATGATGTTGACAAAATGAGGAAGGCAATTTGGGCAACTATCAAACATAAAATGTCCACAGACAGTAAGCCACAACATGACGATTGCCCGGAAGGAGCCGAGTCGTGGTGTTCGTGGCAGCCCGCGGGCGCAAATGGTGATATTTCTAAATATCGCCATAAACCGCCTCTTCCTCAGGAAATATTGGAGGCAATTCAGCCAATCTTCGAAAATTTGAGCAGGGACGATTTGCTGCAGCGTTGTTTGGGCGGCTATACGCAAAACAATAACGAAAGTTACAATAAATCAGTTTGGGCAATAGCCCCCAAGTACCAGTCCGGAAGCAAGAGAATCATTGATATTGCAACTGATATCGCGGTATTAGTGTTCAATGATGGCCTGAGAAGTCTCATGAAAGTACTGGAGACGTTGCGGATAACCATCGGCCCAAATTGTTTCAACTTTTGCGTTGAGACCGACGAAGCGCGGATCCAGCTTGCGGAGCGCTCGCTCACAGACGCTGCAAAAGAAGCGAGAAAAGCCTTAACAAGTTCGAGGAAAGAATCAGGAGACAACGATTTGCTTCTTGAAGGCCAGCTATATGCCGGCATCGCTGATTGAAGGTAAATAATTTTTTTTTCCATTTATAACATAAATTAACAAACCTAAAACTTTGAACGCGTTTTTCTCAAAACCACTTTTTTGAGTGCGGCATGCAGCAGAACTCGAGCAATTTTTATCCGATCAACTTCAAATTTGCTGTATCAATAAAGGTATATTATCTAGAGAAGTACATAGGATTTTTTCGATATCTCAATAATTATGAAAGTTATAGTCTATTTTCGACGAAAAATTTTGCTCAAAAATCATTCTTTAATTTCAAAGGCGTGCCTATTTTTTTTAAAACAATATTTTTCCAAATCCCTATGTACTTCTCTTCAAAATATCATATTATTAACGATAACACTCAGTATTTTTTTTCAGATCGACGTTGAAGAGAGTTCTGCTGCGTGCCGCGGAGATGACAACACCTGGCTCGAGAGCTTTCTCAGCGTTACCATGCGGCGTGAAATATGTGAACAAAATGTTTTTTGATACATTAATAAGCACGGAAGAAAAACCCAAAAAAAATTTCGAATATCTCTTTTTTTTCCCACAAAAAAAAATTCTTGTAAAATGTGAACAAAAACAGAGGGTCACAGTAGTGTTGTCCCTTAACCGTCCTTGAACAAGTCTATAATGAATCACACAAACACACTTGAGTTTGCGCTGACTTTTTCACTGAACTTTGCACTGAACGTTGCGCTGAGTCGACAATGATTTTTAGCAGAACGGGACAAGAGCACGTGCGGCTTGTTCGCTTGATAGAATGAGAGTGAGAGAAAAGAGAGGGAGCAGGCGACCGCGTCGAGGCGAGTGCGTAGTCGACGGAAGTGACGTGTCGATGAGTCTCGACGTGTCGAATGATTATTGGTCGCGAGCGCGAGAAGCGTGTGTGCGCATGAGCAGACGGGCACAACAGTGTCCAGCGCGGTGGCCACGTGTCGGTCAGTGTACTATGTGAGTTTGCTGACCGTCCCGAGAACACGCATGAGTACTGCAGGCGTCAAGCTGACCAGGGGACCCGTAAAGTGCTGCCACCTCACGACCGCGAGGTCGAATCATTCCGCCCGCCATCAGGAACAGCGTTGCTGATTATGACTTGTTGAGTGTTTCGATTGGCAGGATTGCCAGCTTGGTGATTGGTCGCTTCAGGGTTGTGGTCGCGATTTTGAGCGTCACAACTCTGACGAGTGCATCTGATCCAGGATGAACAGCAATGACTCGAGCAAGTGGCAACTTTGATGGTGGAAATCTTTCATCGGTGATTAGTACCAGTGATCCGATGTTGATTGCGTTTGTTGGATGATGCCACTTGGTTCGAGCGAGTTGAGTCTGGAGATATTGAGTTGACCATTTGTTCCAGAAACATTGAACACGTTGTTGAATGAGTTGCCAACGGTTGAGTCGAGATTGTTGAATGAGTTCTAGCGATGGTTCTGGAACAGTGTTTAGTGTATCTCCGATCGAGAAATGAGCTGGCGTCAGAGCTGATACATCGTCTGGATCGTTGCTGAGTGGTTCTAATGGTCTCGAGTTGAGTACTGCTTCTATCTGAATGAACAGAGTGTTGAGTTCCTCTAATGTGAGAACAGTTTCAACAATTGTTCTGGTTAGGTGATACTTAGCTGATTTCACGGCAGCTTACCACTTTCCGCCCATATGTGGAGCTGATGGTGGGTTGAATTTCCATGTAGTCCCAGTATTGGTGAATGAGCAGAACAAGTGTTGATTTTCTTGAGTACATTGAGTGAACAATTGTCTGAGGGTAGGATCTGCACCCTCGAAGTTCTTGCCGCAGTCACTATAGAGAGTGTGACGGATGCCTCGACGCCCAGTGAATCGTCTGAATGCAGCTATGAATGAGTCGGTTGAGTATTCTGTTACTACCTCCAGATGCACAGCTGAAGTAGTAAAGCAGACAAACACGCAGAGCCATCCTTTTGTAAGTTTCGCGCCTCTGCCACGCCATGTTTTAATTGTCAGTGGACCAGCGTAGTCCACTCCAGATGCATAGAAGGGTCGTGATGGTGTGACCCTTGATGATGGTAGTTGGCCCATGAGTTGTTGTGCTCGTTCGCCACGTTGACGAGCACACTTGATGCAGCATAGAATGATGGCGAACTGGACTTCTACCACCAAGAATGCAGTACGATGTTCTCAGGTGAGCCAGAGTTGATAGAGTGCCACCGTGTAGAGTTGACCGATGTGCATGTTCAATTGCCAATGTTGTGAAATGTGATTCATTCGAAATGATTGGATGAGTGGCGTCAGAATCCAAGATTGAGTTGTTGAGTCGACCTCCCACGCAAATGATGCCTTGAGTGTCGATGTAGGCAGTCAATCGATGGAATGGATGATTGTGTGGTAGTGGTGAGCCTGATCTGAGCAACTTGATTTCTGTACTAAAGTACGCTGCTTGAGTTGATTTTATCCAAAATGAGCGAGATTCGTTGTGTTTTTGTGGCGATAGAGAATACATCATCGATGAGTTTAATATCTTCTTCATTCGTCGCCCTACTCGAAAGCAGATTGACGTCACTCTGAGCAATCTCGTAAGAGACGAATACCTTTCTATCATCTCCCAATGATTTTGTGGCCGATTTGATATCACTGTGAATGATACTCCTGGTTGCTCTTCGAGTTGTGCTTGATGAGTTGTCGCAAACGTATTTGCTGGCCATGAGTCTTGCGATTTGATGAGCCATGGTGGGCCTGTCCACCATAGATGATGCTTCTCGAGCTGGCAGATGTTTAGCCCGCGTGAAGCGCAGTCGGCTGGATTTTCTTTGCCAGGAACGAACTTCCATACGCTATTTGGAACGTGATCTTGAATTTTCGACACTCTGTTCCTAACAAATTCTTTCCACCGTGATGAGTGTGAGTTGATCCAAGTGAGTGAGACAGATGAGTCTGTCCATAAGTAAATTGTAGTGTTTGGTTTCTCCAATGTCGATTGAACATACCTGACTAATTTTGATAATATCAAAGCGGCTGTGAGTTCGAGCCGAGGTATAGTGAGTCTTTTGAGTGGGGCAACTTTTGTTTTTGAGCACACGAGCGAAATGTGAGCATGATTGGTTGGATCAACAATTTTGATGTAGACGACAGCAGCGATTGCTACTTGTGATGCGTCAGAGAATCCATGAATTTCGATGTTTGATGAGCGGTTCGTATGACACCATCTTGGTATCGATATTGAAGACACGTTGAGTAGATCTTTCTTGAGTTGAATCCACTTTGATGCGGTGTGAGATGGCACTGGTTCGTCCCAGGTGATCTTCTCCAGCCATAACTCTTGCATCAACATTTTTGATTTGACAGTGAATGGTGACAAGAGTCCGAGTGGCTCGAATAGCTGAGCAATCTCTCACAATATGATTCGTTTTGTGAGTTTGGATCCTGAATGTGGTGGCTTCGGTTTGAATTTGAATACATCCGATTTCGGATGCTAATATAGGACGTGGATTTTCATGCTGTTGTCGTCGATGATGATTTCTCCTGATTTGTTCGAGTTTGACGAAAATTGATTACTAAATTCTGGGTGATTGCTTTGCCAATTCGCCAGTGGAAAGCCGCCCGCCATGCATAGGTGATTGACCTGATGAGCAATAATGCGAGACCAGTGCCGAGCAGAACAGCTGGTCTTGAATGTTGAATGATTTGTTGAGTTGGCAATTGTTGAATTGAACTGGCATGAGTTGAGCTATGCTGAGTGAGCCTATGCATGGCTTGATTGTCTCAATGAACATTCGATGAGCTTTGTTGAGTAGACGTTTGAGTTGACTCTTTCGGCAGGTGCAGCATCGTATGATGTTTCCCGCCGCACGTCCTGCATGTCTTCGTTGATGAGCAGTTGATCAGACTGTGATGGCCAAGGCAAATGGAGCACAGCCTATTTGTGACTGCACCCTGATGGCGTTGCTTTGGTGTGAGTGTCAAAGGCTTCGGGCACGCGATCATGCCCGAAGTTCACTCTTGCACACGTCACACGGATATTGATGTTTGAGCGGGGCCTTTGACGATGACGTGGATGCAGTGTGAACCGCACTTGATTTCTGTGGGCGTTGACTAGATGAATGAGCTATGCCCTTGTTTTGCTGAGTGTTCGTATCGTTGCCCGGATGAGTTGTTTCTAAATGCCCTTGAGTTCTTGCCTTTGCCATGAGGAACGAAGTGAGTTGTTCAAGAGTAGGCAATACAGATGAGGAACCCAATTTGTTTTCCCATGACTCGATGAGTGGACGACTTAGACGTTGAGTAATGAGATGAACCAAGATTATGTCCCATTGATGGACATTTACTTCAAGTGATCGCAACGCGTTGATTGATTCGGTCAATGTGCTGAGTAGTTTATTTAAATCCTTTGAAGTACACTTCACCGCTGAGTTGTCGTTTGTTATACGTGAGAGATGAGCAACAACTAATAATCTTTTGTTTTCGAATCGTTTCGACAAGATTTCCCACGCTGAGTTTAATGAATCACCCTCAAATGGCATTGAGGCAATTAATTGAGTAGCACTATCCTTTAAAGATGATCTCAGATAGTGCATCCGTTGAACATCCGTAATTGTTAAGTTATCGATCACCAAGGACGTGAACAGGTCACGGAATGATGGCCAATCCACATACTTTTCTGCAAACGATGGTAGGACGATGTCAGGCAATTTATTTACCTGGTGAGTCGATGAGTGGACCGATGATCGTGTTGAATTGGCCTCTTCCAAGGCGATTTTGTTGAGTCGAGCAAGTTGTTTGCTTGAGAGCGTCATTGCTTCCCAGAAGAGGTTGAATGCTTGACCAAAGTAGTCTTCAGTGATGTACGAATGAGTGAGCAGTGATCGACGGGTTGTGGCACCAATCTTCTCGTGTTCGTCATTGAATTTAATCCACTTTCGCTCGAGCGTTTGAATATGGCTTCGTACCTCGTCAATTGATGAGTCCAGTGCCTCTAACTGCGATGATCGTAGGTTGAGTTGAGCTAGCATTCTCAGCCTTGACTGCTGGCTCGCTATCATGAACTCTGCCGCGATGGTGATCGATGCCTGCGGTGATGGTGCTCGGGATGATGCGTTGGATCGTACTGCTTGTACGCGTAGCGATGAGTCTTCGGCTTGAGGTTGATCTGCTACACTTGCCGCCGCATCACTTGTCTCGCCAACCAACTCTCCGTGGTCGGACATGATTCGACTGATGAACCGCGTGCGCACGTGCTCTGGATGAACTACCGACCGCGGACTTGAACTTGAACATTTGGATTGTCTTTAGTTGATTTGATTTGATTTGATTCACACCGTTTACTGTTTCACTAGATTCTCAATTTGAGCTGAATGATGATTGTTACTGATGACTGCGTACTTTCTCAAATTGAAACCAACACAGGTTCTTATAGTAAGGCGCAATGAGTATCGCAATAGCGTTAACAATGTTTGAACGTTCGAGCCTTACGATGAACTAGTACTATGAGTGCGTACAGTGAGTAATACAATGAGGTAGCGCAACGCAGCTTTCACAATGAATGTACTAATGAGCTTTGCAATTAATTTGAATTGACCGATGAATTGTTAAACAACAAGAAAAAATTTCTTTTGAGTTAATCCTATGACCAATTATATCCGGCTCGAAGGACCAAAAAATGTTTCGATGTTGTTGAAATCAAATAAACTAGTGCCGGGATTGGATATAAGAGGTCAAAGGATAAATGAATTAAACACAGTTGTAAGAGAAAAATATAAAAAGAAAATATATTTAAATTAATAAAAGATTAATTAATAATGAACGATGATGTTACCTTGTCTTATTACTAGATGATTAGAACGGATTGGTGATGAGTTGTACAAGCGGTATGAGTGTTGCAACGTGGCGTCGGATGAACGGAAGCGAGGTGTATCTGATTTCTAAGCCACGTGATGATGGTTACGCTAGAGTCGATGAACACGATTTTGCGAATGTAAGATTACGCTAAATACAGACGAATTTTGCTAAATACAATTAGCCAAGATTGTAGATGAGTACAACTGAGTTTTACAATGTGACGAATATCAATGAATGAGTACTACAATAATGATCACACACAATGAGATCGATGAACGCACAATGGCGAATGCCACGTGTCGAATTTCACACCGTGATTAATTGCGACACAATTAATCACTTAATCATACACAAAATGAGCTTAACAGTCCTTCAACAAGTCTATAATGAATCACACAAACACACTTGAGTTTTGCACTGAGTTTTTCACTGAACTTTGCACTGAACGTTGCGCTGAGTCGACAATGATTTTTAACAAAACGGGACAAGAGCACATGCGGCTTGTTCGATTGATAGAATGAGAGTGAAAGAAAAGAGAGGGAGAAGGCGACCACATCGAGGCGAGTGCATAGTTGACGGAAGTGACGTGTCGATGAGTCTCGACGTGTCGAATGATTATTGGTCGCGAACGCGAGAAGCGTGTGTGCGCATGAGCACGTGGCGCGGTCAGTGTACTACGTGAGTTTAATGACCGTCCCGAGAACACGCATGAGTACTGCAGGCGTCAAGCTGACCAGGGGGCCCGTAAGGTGCTGCCACCTCACGACCGCGAGGTCGGAACAATGGTATTGCTTCATATTTGGTGGACGTTTCGCGAGAATCTTGCATACGTATGCAGGAGTACGGTTCGGTAATGATAGACAAAGGTTAAATTTCGGGACTAAAACCAAACGAAACCTCGCGATATCCATTAACTCTGGGGGGACGCGTTGGAGTAGATGGCGAGTGCATGGGAGCAGCATACTCTGACCCGTTCGATAGTTGGGATGAAGTGATAGTGCAAGCGGACGTTAAAATCACGCTGCGGGATTATCATGCTAGAGTGGGGGGTAAAGAATAATATGGTATATCTGAACTCGGGAAGTAGATGTGATCTTAATAAAGGACACTGTATGGACGGAGAAGATGAACCCACATTTTACTTATTTTGAAGTAAGGGAAGGTCCGGCCCACCCCACGGCACCAGTCCATTGAAGAAATACAACAATATTCTAATTTTCATATTATCAAGTTTTTTTTTATTACTCTCCTTTGTGTTATTCTTATCAATAATAATACTATCATTATTCGTTTTTGAAATATTATATACATATTCTATCTAGATTCTAATTTCGTTATTCTCAAGATAATGGCGTTATATCATTTTATTTAATTTGGCTAGAGTTTTGATTATAAAGTATTCTATTGCGAATATTTGAATAAATTCTATTTTATGCCCATGCTTCGTGTTAATTCATAGCGTTATAAGAAATATTATAGTTTGAAGTCCATTGCACAAGAGATTTTTGAAGGTAAAGGGAGAAACAATTTTTTTTCTATTTTTTTTTTTTTTTTTTTCAAATTCTCACTAACCCTCTAATCATTACTAAGGTCGTCGTTTCCGGAGTGTGCTCTCATTATGCGTGGCCATATACATCCATACCCACGCATATACACCCGGATCCAACGAGAATTTTCCATTTTTATTTTAGTTTGTTTTGTTTTTTTTATATATTTTATTTTTTCATATTTTTTTTTATTTCTCCCTTCCATTTCCATCTCGGAATTCGAGATGCCACATTCCTTTTTCTTCACTTTCAAAATCCAGATCCATCATTCAAATTTTTGCATTTTTTTAAATTTAGGCATTTTGCCTTCGTAACGTAGAATCATAATTATGCTTACGTCATTTGTTATTTTCATTTTTCTATTTGTGAGTCATTGCATTTGTCTATCAAGGTGCCATTGCCTTTGAATTATAAGGCATCATATCTCGTTTCCTCATTTGGTGACTACTGTCGAGATATTGCAAGTACAGTAGTGTTCATTAAAAAGGAGCATAGAATTGAGTTTCTCCGATAACAGTTGGATAAGTCTAAAACCAGTATAAATAGAGTCAATCAAATATAAATTAGAGTCAGAAAGAAGCAGGAGAGGAAGGAGTGGAGGAGCATCAAAGAGGCAATCATTATGCTATTGGGGAAGAATATCAGCACACAGAGAATCAAACAGGGAATCTATGGAAGAAGAGCGTCAAGAGCTTTAAGGGGGGCGTAGGGTTTTAAAGGCGAAAAAAGCATATTTTTATGATTATTTTGCGGCGACATAAGTAATGTAATTTTATTAAATAGAATTACATATTATTGTACAACTATTGAAGTATCTCAGAAAAAATTTTAAATGAAAAACCGGATCATCCGAAACAAAAAAATTGATATGCATTTTAAAGGTGATGTATTTCTCGAGGTAATCAGGAAGAGATAATTTTTTTTTTTTTTTTCTATTTTTTGCAGCACTTGGAAGTGAAAAACGCAATTTTAGCTCAAAAAATCAAAAAATGAAAAAAAAAACTCCTCCTGATTACCTGTTGATTTATGTGAAGAAGTAATGTTTAAATTTTCAAAAGGATCGGTTCAGTAGATTTTGAGTTCTAATGTTCACAAACTTCAAAAATGACGTTTTCGGGAAAATCCATTTAAAGTTTTCACGTATCACGTATCACGTATCATGGCCGGTCGTTTGAAACGCTGTAACTCCGTTAGTTTTACTCCGATTGACTTAAAATTTAAACACAACATTCTCGACATATTGTTCATTCAGAGAAAAAAATAATAATAAATGCAAAAAAAATAATTTTAAAACCCTACCCCCCCTTAAGAGGAATTTTATCACCGGACGTTGTACGACTCGCGCAGAAATCAATGTCGATTGACCAAGATCAGCGATGAGAGAGAAGAGGCATGTACGCCGAATGGCTCTTACATATTATCATTTTGTATTGTTTGGTTTTTCTGTTTTTGTTCGGGTTTTGTTTTTTTTTTGTTATAGTTCATATGGATCCATGGTGAGCTGACCCAGGGTTACAATTATATGGGCCTCTGCCGAGGTCGAGCGCCGTTCTTCGAAGCGACGCTCGTTTAAGGGGGGCGGTGTTACGTCCTGCGGCTTTCGGGAATGTTGTAACGATTCGAAATTGTCGGTATAAGGCAATTTTCGGATATTCAATGGAACGATCACAAGAGAGGAAGATAATTTATTTTCTCACTTTTCAACACCGAATAAGAGTGCGAGTATGCATCGAGTTAGTCACCCACACCAACACGGTCACACACCAACGTGAACTTCTGGCCGGCGACACAACGACGCCACCAATATCAATGGTTAAAAATAACAATTTCTTTATCTTTAACGTCAAGAGGAATCGTCGATCGAGCTAGCGAGGAAAAACATTGGAGATAGTTGGGTTACTCTAAAGTGTTGGTGGGCCTTTGTGCCAGAGCGTGAGACCCATGCGTCGAAATCTTCATGTGCGCGTGGCACTACTACCAGGCCACTGACTCATCGATACCCTCACAGACACTACGGTGCGTGTACAATAATATACCCAAGTGTGACGCAGATAGAAGGCGTGCATTTCTTTACCAATGAAAAGAACAGTGTTTCCTTTTTCTGGACAATAAAACTATATGACTATATTTCCCGAAAGTGCGCGAGTGAAAATGTATTGTAACAGTAATGTAGATTCAAAGCATGAGCATGATACCTGGGTAAGGTCGTCATGGGTATTAGAGATAAATATTGCGTTATACGTTTGCGAGCGAAAATATTAGATCCTAATGTGGGAATTCGCGTGAGCTCCAATTGGTCAAATTATTTATTCGTTATTCACCTTATCTAGAGATATATATATTCTCCTTCTGAGAATTATATTTCTTTTGACATTTTGTTTTATTTACTCGTGCCTTCAGCGTCGGTTTATTCAAGATTGCATATGTGCTGGTTGTTTAAGGGGAGCTCAGTTTTGTTAATACGATCTTCAGACCGGAACATTCGAGACGGAGTTGAAAATTATGGCAGATAAGGATGGCGTGCATGAGTCTCGGATGTGGTCGATGAATTGGGGTGGTGGTTGAACAGTGAACAGGACCCTTATTGGAGAAAGAATTTTAAGCGGTCACCCCAAACTTTCGACGCTGTTATAAACTCAACAATTCTTTCCAGGAACCTCTAGTGAAATCACTGTCGTCGAATGGTTATAAACATCCGTTGAAAGAAAAGACGTTATCCGGACACGAAACACGAACCCACGACTGTGGGAATATAAATATTCCTGCCACGTGAATTTTTTATAAATAAAAAATTCACGTGGCACAGAGTTCGATTGAAGTGACGACACTCGGGCTGAGGAGCTTTGTCTCTGGGACCGGAGCGGCAATATAACTACCCTCGTGCCCGTGGCGGTCTTCGTCACACTAGTCACACAGGGGATAACTCGATCTCTTTCCCACCTACGCTGCGTGTGGCAATAGCCAGCCTGTAACGCCTAGAGACAGCGATGCAGGACCCACCAACGTCGAGGGAAACATAGCCGTCATAAAAAGAAAGAAAAAAAGGAACTGGAGAGAGAGGGACAATATAACGAACAAGTGTGCCTTCAACAATGAGCTCTTTCTTTACAGCCGGGACATGAACAGACTAAATTGTAGAAATTGAATGACCAATTGTTGCTCGAGGGAATTTTCAGAAAATCATAAAATAATAAATATAGTTTATAATTATTAATGTAAGCAGAATGTGTATGTTGAAGGAAAGATTGCATTTGACTTTTGCATGAAAAAAGGGATGAATGATGATTGCGAATGAATTTAAAGAAAATGCGTAAAAATCATAATACTACTTCCAATTTTCTCTTTAAATAAAATCATCATAAATATATTTTAAATTCAATTAAAAGTAATTACGCATGATAAAACAAGAATATTCCAGGACTTCCGGTTGGGACGCCGGACCGTGCGGACGTGTGTGAATTTACGTCACGGGCTCGGGCCTTGAAAAGCGGATTTGCAGTGCTAAGTGCGGAAGAAAGGTGAGAAAAGGGTGAAGTTAAGGGTGAGGAGTTCTGTGTGGTATGCGGAAAGGTGGGTTGGTGAAAGAAACGGAGTATTAGTGCGGTTAAAGTTGGCGAGGTGAAAGTGAGGTTACGAAAAGTTTGTACCGGAAGCATGGAAGAGGCCGGGGAGCCAGCCATGAACCATGCAAGCGAAGGAGTGAGGAAAGTTACCGAGGAGGGACACGGGGCCGCACCGACGGAAGGGGAGGTAGGTAGTGGAGAGGTGGCGACTCTGGCGAAGAGAGGAAGAGGTAGACCGCGCAAAGGCGCTGGTAAAATCGGGACGCGGCGTGCCCTGAGCATCGAACGCTATCTAGTGAAAGTATCGCATACTACGACGGAATGGGCAGAGAGCGAGAAGGAGGCATTCAGCTCGCGGAGTAAACTGAAGTTCACGCCGTGTAATAGCGTGGAGGGGGGCGCGAGTAACGACGCGGCGTGGGCCGAGAGTGAGGCAGAGTCGGCGAGTGTGTGGGGGACAGCGGGGGAAACCGACACGGACATGAGGCCGGGCAGTGTGTGCGGGCTTGCTGGAGCTAAGGGCACGGGAGAAGTGAGCGGTGGGGCGGAGAGCGAGTCGGATAATGCAGACACAGGGCCGTTCGCGAACGGGGTGAACGATGGAATCGTGCTGGACTGGGCTGAGATAGAAGAAGTCAAGTGCGGGAATGGGAAAGATACGTGTAACGCCGACGGGGACGACGAAGGGGAGGCAGATAGTAAGCGTGCGAGCGAGACGCGGGAATTGCCAGAGGAGGAGGGACAAGAGTTCGAAGTGCAATTCAATGACAGAGAGAAAGAGGACGGTGAGAAAAATGAGTGGGTGAAGGGGGAAGAAAGTGAGTTTGAGGACCACAAGTGGTACGACCAGCTGACATCAGCAATCGAGGAAAAAATGTGTAAACTGATGAGCGAGCTGGAAAGAAAGGTTGCGAAAAGAATATCGGTGCTAGTGAGTGACGTCGAGCTCAGAGCGAGAGAGGAGTCAAACTCGTGGATCTGCCGGTGCGAACAGATGGACAGAATCTGGAATGATTTGAGAGAGGAAATGGAACAGCTGAGGCGAAAAGCTGACAAAGAAGCGGAGAGGTGGCGCGAGGAGCGGCGAAACCTCATGACGACAATACAACGGAGAGAGAAAGAAATCGAGCAGTTGAGAGAGGAGCGGCGAAACCTCATGACGACAATACAACGGAGAGAGAAAGAAATCGAGCAGTTGAGAGAGGAGCGGCGTGGCAGGGCATACACCGGAAGGGAGGGGGAGCGGAAGCGAGAGGCAATGGCCCGCCGCCTCTTGGATAGAAGAGAAAGAAGAGAGGAAGGAATGGGAGGAAGTGACGGGAGAACGGAAAGAAGAGATGGAAGAATCGAAAGGTCGGAAAGAAGAAATGAAAGAAAGGACGAAAGAGCAGGGGCGGGGGGGCAATACCGAAGAGGAAAGGCGACGGTGGACACGGGGATTCGAGCCCGAATGGCCGATCCGCACGTCGCCGGTCTCCGCGGGATCGCTCGTAACACTTGACAGCGTCAGTGGGACGGAAGAAGAAGAATGGTGCAAGGTGGACCGGAGAGCGAGGAAAAGGTGGAAGACGGCGTGGGCATTGGGTGGAAGCCGAGCCGGGGGTAATGGAGGGAGGGATGTGAACGATAATGTAATGATCGCTGACAAAACGGTAAGAGGATCGGGGGGATTCACACGACCAGTGAATTATAGTGTGAGGAGGGGGGAGGTATCCCCGCGTGAGAACCAGGGAAGGCCGTATCCCCAGATGGGACAGTTGAGAAAAGTAGACTCGGACCCGGAACCAAAGCCGCTCTCAGAGCAGGAGTGGGGGAGAGAACGCGAGGAGCGACGGAGGAGACAGAAAAACATCGCGATTAAAGGGGGTAAATGGAACAGCAGCGGTGAGATCGAGATGGAGCGGGAGATAACCCGAATGCTGGAAGAGAATACGGGGGTATCGCCCGGAATAACGAAAATCCGAAAAGTTGGCGGGGCGGTGATAGCGTCACTGGAAGACATGGAAGCGAAGAGGCAAATTATGTCGAACCGCCGAGTATTCGGGAGAGGGTCGTGGCGCGTGGAGGACGATTTGACAGCGAGGGAGCGACGGGTTATGGACTGGTTGAGATGCTCGGCGGCGAGATTGAGATGCGTGGGCGCGCCGGTGAGGGAAGGATACCTGAAACTCTGTGTGAATGGGGAATGGTGGCACTGGGTGGAGAGGGAGGGCAAACTAGAGAGTGTTGTGCCATTTCGAGGCGGGTGGAAGAGCCGAGAGTAAAGCGCTCAAAATAATGACGTGGAATGTGGCAGGGATGGGGAATTCGAAGGAGGGACGCGAGCGGCTGAGGGACTTCGACATCGTGATGCTGCTAGAAAGATGGCTGGAAAATGGAGGGGCGGATAAGGCACTGAGAGGGGTCGCGAAGGACTTCAACTGGTGGACAAAAGCGGCGGTGAGAGAGAAAGCGAAGAGGAGGGCGAGCGGGGGGCATGCCATTGGAATTTACAAAAGTGTGATGGGGAAATTCAGAGTGGAGGACTGGAGCCATGGCATGATTCTCAAGATAGACGGGAATTCCGAGTGCAAAAGCCTGTGGTAATTGAAGTGTAACAACGTGGGAATTAGGAAAATAGGAGAGCCTCTGAGGCAGTGTGTGGAGGACGGTGTGGACAGGGGAGCGAGTGTGTTGATCGTCGATGACCTGAACGCAAGGATCGGGAGAATGAGGGGGTTGGTGGATTGTGAGAAAAGTGGGGGTTTAGCAAGGGAGAGAAATTCGGAAGACGCGGTACTCAACGCCGAGGGGCGAAAACTGTTAAAAATGTGCGACAGTCTTGGGCTGGCGGTGCTTAATGGACGAATGAAGGGGGACACGGAACGGAAAGTCACGTTTGTAGGTGGGGGCGGAGGTTGCTCGGTCCTAGACCTGGTCACATGGCTAGAGGACGAGGAGGAGGGGGTGGTAGAATCGCTGGAGGTGCTCCCGAGTCAATACTCGGGAGCACCTCCAGCGATTCCACCCTGATTCCAGATGATCCGACTCAATAGTCGGATCATCTGCCAGTAGCAATCACGCTAAAGAGGGCATTAGCCGGCGAGGGAGGCTTAGATCCAAGGGAGAAACAAGAAGCGATGACAAGATTGGCGTGGGACGACGAGAAAGGGGAAGAGTACAGAGAGGAAATAATGAAGGCGTGGGCCAGGGAAGGGGGGGAAGTGGGGGCGGAGAAAAAATGGGAAAACTTGAGAAGTACCATTTGGAAGGCGGCGGAGGAGTCCGGGATGGTGAGAACAGTGAAAAGTGGTGGGGGGATGGCGAGTTGGATGGACAGGGACTGCAAGCAGCAGAGGCAGAGAGTGTGGAGGTGTCTCAAAGCCTATCTCGAGTCCAAAGGAGGGAGGGAAAAGGAGACTCTAGCAGCAGAAATGAAAGCGTGGAAAACAATGAGAGCGGAGAAAATAAGACAGTGGTTTGAGGAACGTTGGAGAGCGGTGAGAGAGAGCACGAATATGGTGGACTGGTGGAAGGCGGTGGGAAAGTTTAGGACAAGAAGAAAAAGGGAAGGCGAAGATATAAAAAGTGTGAAATGGGTGCAATACTTCGGGAAGCTACTTAGTGCCGGAGAAAAAGGGGGGGGAGGAGACAAAGGGACCGTGGGAGGGGGGGCCGGCCGTGGACGCGGGCTCTACAGATCCGGGGCTGGACCGCGAGATCGGGGTGGAAGAGCTCGTGAAAGTGTTAAAGAGGATAAAAAATAAGAAGGCACCGGGGGAGGACGGGATAACAGTGGAATTTTTGAAGAGTCTGACAAAGGAAGGAATATTGGAACTAACGAATATTATAAGTGGAATTTGGCAGAGTGGTCGCGTACCAGGAGGATCGGCGTAGCAAGAATCTACCCGATTCATAAGGCTGGGGACGTTGACACGCCAAGCAACTACAGAGGGGTCGCACTACTAGACATCGGGTATAAACTGGTCACGAGCATCATGGTGGGGAGGTTAAACAGGTGGATTGAGAGGGAGGGGGTGTTGCGGGAAAGCCAGGCGGGGATCAGAGCAGGGAGAGGCACAAGGAACCATATCTTCGTATTAAATGCCGTAATAAATATTCGGCTGAAGAGGAAAGGGGGAAAACTTTACGTAGCGTTCGTCGACCTCAAAGCGGCGTTCGACAAAGTGGATAGGGGACTGCTTCTGAACAGCCTGTGGGAAAAAGGAATTCGGGCAAGGATGCATGCAATGATAAGGGGAATATACGAGAAGACAGAAAATGATATCATAACGGGGGAAGGAATTTCGGAGAGGTTCGAAACGAGAAAGGGAGTGCGACAAGGCTGCCCCATCAGTCTAACGCTCTTCAATATAGCATTTGACGAGGTAGATAGTGACTGGGACCGAAAAAAAGAGGGGGGCACGGTGATGGGGGGCAAAAAGTTCTACGTCATGAAATATGCCGACGACATCGCGCTCGTAGCAGAGGAAGCAGGAGAGCTCACAAAGATGCTGAGGATGCTGGAAAGGCGGGTAGCAAAAATAAAGATGGAGGTCAATGTGGACAAAACTAAAATAATGGTATTCAGGAACGGGGGAAGGAGGAAAAAGCGGGAGGAGTGGGAGTTTATATGTAAAAAAATCGAAGTAGTGAAAGACTTCAAATATCTGGGCTACTGGTTTTCGACGAGGAACACGGCGGGAAGACATCTGGAAAATATGGTGGCAAAAGCAAGAAAGGCGGTAAACGCGGTGTGGGGAGTAATGAAACGAGCAAGAATATACAAGTTGGGACAAAGGCTACAGTTGATGGACTCGCTAGTCAAGGCTGGAGCGTTTTACGGGATTGAGATCTGGGGCTGGAAAAGGAGAGAGACAGTTGAGCAGCTGCAGGGTAGGTTGGTAAAGATGGCATTGGGAGTAGCTGGAAATACTCCAGACTATCTGTGGAAGACGGAGGCTGGGAGAGCCAGCGTGGAAATCGAGGCGAGGAGAAGAGCCGGCAACTACCTTGTGCAAATTTTGAGATTGGGAAACAACAGGTGGCCGAAGATATGTTTGAGAGAAGAAATAAGAGGGATAACAAACGGGGTCCCGTCAAAATGGGGCAAGGAATGGCATGATGCAATGAGGGAAGTGGGGGAGGGTGGGATATGGCGACTATTGAGGGAGGGGGGGCAGTCGGAAACGGTGGAAAAAATCTTGAAGAGAGGAGTGGCGACAAGAGCTTTACAAGACGCGCAGAAAGACTGGACGAAGATTGATAAATCGTCGTTTTGTGAAATTTACAAAGATATCGAAACCGAACTGGGTAGGGAGAAATACTGGGATGAGGCAGGCGGACGAGGGGACTTGAGGGAAGAGTGGGCAAGACTAAGATGCGGGAATGTGGGCAAGATCGGAAAAAAAGGCTACACCGACTGGAAGTGTGACTTGTGCCGATCGGCGGAGGAGAGCGTAGGACATGTACTGAGTTGCGAGACAGCAAGGGGGGCTATAAAAAGGGAATAAAAAGGGGTAGAGGGTGTGGACAGCTGGAGAGGGGGCAGAAGTGGGGAGCAGTTGGGAGACTGGTTGAAGGAGTCGTTGAGGGGCAAGCTGGTGCCGGAATTGAACGAATACTTAAAGGTCTGGGGGAGGCTGAAGAGAGAGAAAAGGGAGAGTTACAACGGAAGCGCTGGCGAGCAGAGCGGGAGGGCGGAAGGAAGCGTAGTGGGGGGGAGGGCAATGAGGCGAATGGAAAATGCGCGGAGGGGCGTACACAAATCGCACACAAAGGACAAGGGATAACTATAGCTAATTATAGACAGTTACTCATCAAGTAATGTGTGTGGTGAAGGAAATGGGTGTCTGTAAAGAAACTGTATTGGTAGGAGGAAGGAGAAAGTAAGAAGGAAAATGTGAAGTACGGAGTGAGGAGGTTGTATTGATACTGTAATTTAATAGTTTTAGTGAATAACTTGTTAATTTGTTTTAATTCGATCATTTAGTAATTTAATAATTTAATAGCTTGTTAATTTGACAATTTAATAATTTAATAATTTTAATAATTTAATACTCACCAAGAAAACGTGTGTGGTGAAGGAATTGAGTGGCTGTAAAGAAACTGTATTGGTATGAGGAAGGAGAAAGTAAGAAGAAAATGTGAAGAACGGGGCAAGGAGGGGGTATTGAAACTGTAAGGATTGGAGAAGAGAGGCGATTGTAAAAGGCGTAAGCCGCCGTACATTTTGGAAATAAATATATAGTGTAACGGGACGCTTTTCGAGCCATCGTTACACACAAGCATGAGAAGCGAAAAGGAGGTATACTCCGTGCACCGCGCGATCGACGACGCGGGCATTGCGCTCCGGGTCGTCTATTGCCAGGCGGGCACGGAAGAGACCATTCCGCGCCTCTTCATACCCCAAGACCACAAACTGATTTGCGTCCGTTTTGCCCCATCGGAGAGGGGATACAAATAAAATCTACAAGACGAGACGCGACGAAATAAAATAAATTACAAAATTTAAACAAATTGTTTACCAGGAATTCCCTACTCCAAACTGGGCAGGGAAGCTCACGATTTCGCCCCACTCGATTTCCGGAACCAATCGGAATTTCGGTAACGAGCGTGGGGTTCATTCTCTCCAGTCTATAAAAGTTGTGCTTTTACCGGAGAGAGCATCAGTTCAGAACACCAAATCGTGCTGGTCGTAACAATTAAATTTACTCTTCGAGTAAATCACTCTTCGGTTTTGTCCGTTTTATACAAAACGGTCTGCTCTTCCAGCATATTTCAGTAGCTTCAATCCTGTACGTGTTTCACTTAGAAACAAGTAAATAATTGCTGTACGTGACTTAAAGTGTAGCTTCATCGAGAATTTAAATATTCCTCGCACTACGCCAACTTCACATCAAGTAATTATCCTTTTGAAAAATAGAATAGCCATTCTGACTATTCTATTCTCCCGTAAACGTGTTGGTTTAGGGAGTTTAACTATCTTCAATTTAACTTCGAACCAAGTGTTATTATCTCTTAAAGATAATAAAACATTCCCCGGTGTTTACTGAGTTCATGAGTTCAATTCCAGCTATTCCTAGGGAGCCGTCCGTATCTAAACCCCTTGCATTGCGCTTGGATGTTCGAAATACGGAAGGTGCACGTCTCAGATCATCGCGAACCCGTAGGTAGGGAACTTTCTCGAGTCGCCTCGTGTTTCGTTATTGCAACGTAGCACATTGAGAGTCCGAGGAAGCGTGCATGTTTAGCAAACCCCAAAAGGAGATTGTGGTCTCGATTTCACGAGGGTGAATTATCAAATTAATCTCTTTTCCGAAATTAAAATCATCATAATTTCCTCCTCTAGGAAATCTTTCAATTTCAATTGTTTGAAATATCAAACAGATCAAAGAACAACCAAATTAAATCTTTTTCACATTAAAGTCTATTAAATTCAATATAATTTAATAGAGCGATCTTCACTTTTTATCCAATAATTAAGGAATATAAAATTCCATTTTCTGAAATTCAAGAACAATAAAAAAGATCATTCAATTTCGATCGCTAACTGAGAATAAATTCGCAACAGACAAAACAGACGTATTCCTGACGCAATTTATTCCATCCAAAGTATTAACATCACTAACACGCTCTTCAAGCAATTTTAAATAATAAAATATTCCAACTAAAATAACCTTTCCAAAAATTAGAATCAAATCCTTCAGTCAGCTATCTTGAAAATAGCATTGAGAATTTATTTGCTTACTGATCATCGCTTAACGAGATACAGTAATTTTTAAACAACCTTCAAAATCGCTCTATTGAGTGCCGATGATGAGAGGTTGTGTCTGAACGCATAAAATATGCAGTGACGAATTAAACCAAATCTGAGGCATCTTAAAAATTCAATAAAATTGACTTGAATTACAAATATTCGGCATCTCTGAATTATCCTCTTTCCAAGTTTCCTTCGAGTCCACGACACGAACTCTTCCTTAGATTTCAACAGTAAAAAGATATAACTTTTTATCAAAAAGTTACACCATTTAATTCGAAATATACAATTAAAATTTCATTAAATGTTCTGACACGATCATTCGGATCGTGTCACATGAGTGTAACGTTTCAATATATAAATAAACAAGAATATTCCACATTTTGGACAGAGTAATAATGTTGACAGTTAAATAAAAGATGCATGTATTTTAATAAACCTTTTTACATTGGAAACTTAAGATTTGCAATGAATAATAATAACTTTAATACGCAATTGCAAGGAATGGAATGAGAAAAGAATAGAGAGAGAGAGAGAGAAGTGAAATAAGAAAGAAAGCGAAGACACCGCGAGAACCAAGAAAGGAGAAAATTGTGACGAAGAGGGATGCATGCAGAGAATGAGTGTGAGACAGAGAAATCATATGTAGAGTGAACGAGAGCATAGTATGAGAGCAGGAAAAGAGTGCAGGAGGGGTCAGGCTATGCGTAAAGACATAATGACCCACAGCGCCTTCGAAATGAGGGGTATAACGAGAGAGAAGGAGAGATGGTCCGGAGCATGAGTATGAGAGAGATAGCGAGAGTTGTGCTAAGAGTATGGATGTTAGAATGAAAGAGGAGGATGTGGAAATGTGTGAGTATGAAAGAGATGGAATGATTTTTGGTTAAAAGAATATGAATAAAATAAGAGAGCGTGGTTTATTGCAATTTAACTTGCAAAATTAATTATCGTAGGCAATGTAAGAAGATGTGAAGTAAAGTTAAGGGTATATGACAGTTAAATTTTAAGATAATTTTGATTATATAGAGTCACATAGTCGTCATGAATGCAAGGTGGAGGTGGAGGGAGAGACCCATCGCGTCTTAGAGGACGGAGGGCGCACTGTCCCACCACCGAAGCTAAGCAGTCTAACGAAGTCTATATAATGATGGGTCATAGGCCAAATCGGGCAGTCATAGTTTGGAGAGCAGTCGTAATTTGCGCAGTACGTTTTTGGAGAGAGAGTTGTTGTTAAGAGTTCAGAGTCAGTCAAGTTGCAGTTCATTATTCGCAGTTCATTGTTCGCAGTCATAGTTTGGAGAGGAGTTGTTGGAGTACGTTTTTGGAGAGAGAGTTGTTGTTAAGAGTTCAGAGTCAGTTCATTGTTCGCAGTTCATTTTTTTTTGAGAGTCAGTTACTTTCGGGAGATCGTTTTTGAAGTCGAGTTTGAGAGAAATATTGGACATATTTCTTTGTACCGAGACACAATTTAGTTGTTGCGACTCCTCGTGGTAGTACGTTTTTTTTGAGAATCTTTTATTTTTGGAGAGTCACTTCAGTTTGGGAGTTCGAGTTTTGACAATAAGTGATTGCGGCGTGTTAAAAACTCAACGCGGATTTATTTTAATTTTAAAATTGTAACGTGACGATTGTGTGGTGAACGAAATAAATAAAAGTTTGTGAAACGGAAAGACAGCGATTGTGTTTAATTCATCGACATCATCAATCCACATCGTTTCATCTCGAATTATCGCATCGCCCGAGGGAAAGGAATTCCCATTTTTGAACATCGCTCCAGGTTCTGGCCATTCACCATCTTTTTCATCAATCCACATCGTTTAGTTTCCGTTTTCATTTTTTTCATCACACGAGTAAGTACAAAAATGGTTTTCCTTTCCAATTTATTCGTTTCGATTTGCGCCATGCCGCACCGTCTCGTTTCCCGGATGACAACCTCACCCGTAAGCGAATTTACTGTTCGCATCGAAAAGCTCCTCGCGGACTCCATTGAGAGGTTTTTCAACTAATTTAGAGTCGACGTTCTTTTTGTCCCTATAGTGGTTTTCTTGCGCGCGTGATATTCATGATTAATTTAATTCTTTAATTTCCAATGTTCCGTTCGTGTTTTATTCTTCGGGAATTCTCGAGGTGTTTTCTCCATTCGCCACCCGTTGGTTGGTCTCATGTGCCGAGCATGCACCCCGTAGCTACGCGGTGCCCGAGAAGTACTCCGCGCGTTTAAATTTGTTCAGGCTCATGATTAATTTCGTTATTTAGTTTTCCGCGATGATTTAAGGGCGAATTAATTGAATTTCCATAATTTCTTAATTTTTTTATTTTTATTATTTGACTTACTACAGCCGCTTATAGTCGATATGGAGGAATTTCAAGTTCGAATTGCCCTTATGGTAATCGCGATAATTTTATTGGTTGCCATTGTTTCAATGGCTCTATTAATGTGTATGGAGCATCGACGGGAGAGTCTCCCTGAAGATCGTCCATCTGTGTATTTTCTCCCTTATTAGGGTCCTTTAAATTCATCCCTGCGCGAATAATAAAATCAAATCTATCAATGGAGCTTTATAAAATATCATCATAAAAATTTGTTTTAATAATCATGGTTAACGACAAGTTATGTTCTTAAAATTCGCGAAATATTGAAATGCAATAGACAATTTATATCTTCCCCTTCATAATTACAAATTTGCACTCTCCGCCCATCCCCGAGCAATTTTCCGCAAGGTTAGGCTCGAAACAGGGCATCTCCCTGACTGTCATCGTCTTATCTCGAAAATGTGTAAAGGGGGAGCGTGCTCTCCTTGACCGAGATGGGAAAGTCGTAAGTCAGGACGTAACACAGCTGCTCTGGTAATGTGATAAACGAGAACGGAGGTGTAACGATCCAATTCATAAACAATGGGTTGTCGATAGCAACAACGGCGATTATTCTTGATAAGAAGCGATATCGTCGTTGTCTTGCATTCCCTGTATATCGATGACGATATCCATTTTCACGCCCGTTTCGACCTAAAGATAGCGGTAAACAGCTCGTTTCTCCCATCAAAGTGCCAGCGCCGAAAACAAAAAGTATGCGGTAACCCGATATCTTTCTTTGTACGTGACTAACCAGCAAAATCCACTATTACCCGACGAGATGCATCGTAATTCAATAATGGCGTAATAATGCCGCATATCGAGCAGGCTCAATGCCCGCTCGATATGCGTACGTATTATTTGGTGGTGAGACGAGTTTTTGATTTATGTATTGTGACGGGACGGATCCGGAGCCCCCGTTACCAGGTAACATGAGTAGGCGATGAGGTTGCTTGACCGAGCGCCACGCGGCCGGCGACACTGGCATCGCGTCACGCGTCGTCTGCTGCGACGCGGCGAGCCCTGAAGCACCAACTCGACGCTCTGCGCTCCCGATACAAGGACCGAACAGTAGGCCATCCTGCCTCACGAGGCAGTGGACAATTTTAAATCATCTAGGACTGAACGTGATGAATGACTAATAAACAACGACTTAACAATCAGGACTACAAAGAAAACCCTACTCCTCGCAGAAATAGGATCCGCGCGTTTTTTCCCCGAACGAACTGCTCTTCAAGCAATTATTTTACTTTTTCTCAAAACAAATCGCTCTTCAAGCAACTAATTTACTTTTTCTCTCGTTTTTCCAAACGAGCATTAATTACCGTAAACGGGTTTCAACGAAGATTCATCGACGCGATCTAAGCGATCCATCGCACTTCGGAAGACATCGTGTCACGTAATTATCATCACAAAAATAGAATAGTATTTTTCAAGACTATTCTATCACCACGTACGAGCGACGTATCTTTTTCAAGACAGCATTGTTCACCCTCTCAGAAGCAGTGCAGTGTCTTCAAGGCCGCACTGCGTATTACGACGAATCAACAATTTAAATAAACTTTTCGGCCACCTATTAGGGAGTCTTCCTGGGGGCTTACCTTTGGTAAGCCCCCACGCATTGCACCTGGACGTTCAAACCTCAGAAGGTGTAATTCACAGAATCACAAAAACACCCACAGGTAGGGCCCTCCCTGAGTCGCCGCACGGAGCGTTATTGCAACGTGAAACTGCATGCTTCCAGTGAGGAAAGCATGAATTACCCGAGGGAAACTTCGATCGTGTTCATTGAAAAGTATCATTATCAGAAATATTCACAGAATATTTCAGAACGACTAAACTCACTGCAAAAACGCCACGGACATTTCCTGACGAAATTACCAATTCAACCTTTTCTAAATTTACTAACAAATCTCTCCCAAAAAATTCAATTAAATAAATCAATCCGCGTTAATGCTACCTTCCGTAACGTAAACTCAATCCGATAAAATAAACGCAATAATTTGAATACCATTGCTTAATTTTTGTACCTATCGCTTCCCGAGAGACAATAGTTTTTGAATCGACCTATAATCTCACTCTTTCAGAGTTCCAATGATGAGAGGTCGACTCGTGACACGTATTAAATATGCGATGAATGAATTCTACCAAATCTGAGGCATCTTTTATATCAAATATAATATTAAATCACAAATGAATTCCTATCCGATCGCCTCCTCGAACCCCCAGTTTTCACTCGAGTCCACGACCGAACTCTTATCCTCAGACAATCTACGAGACAAGGTTCTTAAAACATCATTACAAGATGTACTAGCTACGAAAGGTATTTTCTGTGAACGCGCAGACTGAGCATGATATGAGCGGGATCAATATATTCATCTCCCTGACCGGGAATGACAAATTCTATCGGATAATCATGCGTCACCAATGAAATCGGTTTATAGTGCAACGAGTTTGCTTTGGAGGTAGTGACAATAATTCGAGTTCCGATTTTAAACAATCGCACGAGCGAGCGTATAAAAAGCCCATTTTGTTTATCCAAATATATCGGGAACAGTGCGATAAGTTTTCCTCTTCTTCTTTTTCTTTGTTGTTCTCTTCTTGTGAATCGTTTTCTTTTTTAAGTTCTTCTTTTTAGGAAAGACTCGTCGACTAACGCGTCCGCTGTTCCAATAGTTAAATCGAGCAATTTTTCTCTTCTTATAGCCAGATTCCTACGTCATCTCCGAAAGCCTTGGCACCTTTTCGTCGCAGCGGTAAACCCTGTCGAAAAAGTTCCCTGAGGAAGCTGCCAATTCAGTGACCCCGTTGATTGGGTGGGCCGATATAAACGTGACTTATTTCAGGGCATCCTCGGGGCCCTAGACCAATCTGTAGTTCCTCGTCGTCGTAGTACTCCATGAAGCAATTACTGAAAGCGTTCAGATTGCAATGTCACCGTCAACGTTCCCTCCTCGAATGGTATAGGGTTGCCATATCTATCCCTTATATCGATCTCGATCGTGTGAAAATTATTACGAATGGGAGGAATAAAGCAATGTGAAGGAACATTTTTTATTCTAGTTAACCCGTATGTGCAGCTGCCATTGGTCTCGATAGGCATGACACGAAACAGAGGAGTCTGCACATCGCCCGTGATAGGTGACTCGCAGATATTCGAATAAATAAACATGCTATTTGGAATTGCATGAGCTAGCGATGCTGGTTCCACTTCAATAAGTGGTTCCGTTTCATTTGTTGTAATATGCTCGTACATGCGAGGTTCAAATCCTAGCAGTTTCCCTGTAATCGGTGAGACGCTAAACTCATGATAAAGTTCATCGCTACATATCCGGGATACTTTGATACGCCTACAATACTCATGTTTTAATTCTAGGTGTTCTGCAAAACACGGTAGCTTATTAGTTGTAGTCAATAATGATAGAACGATATAGTTCGAACGATAAGCCTGTTGACATGGGACATGTAGTGGTGGCAGGCGATTTTAATATAATATAGTGTAACGGTATGAACTAACGTTAATTTTTTTTTTTCTATAAGGGTCGGGACCCGGTCAGAGGGTAAAGAATTTTAAACCAGGTTAGGGTTTTAGGTAGTTTTCTTTATTCCGTGGTCCTGTCTTTGTTTCATAATCATCTAGTACGTTTGTGCAATGTGTTATCTTGTCTTGGTACATTCCCGCATATTTAAATTTTCTTTCCCGTATCTCGTGTGTTTTTCAGTTCCGTGACTGGGCGTTTGACTGGGCCGTGGCGCTGCAGGATGATTCTGAATTCTTATCGCCACGGAAGTGCTCTATCTCAAGATCGTAATCTTGGATGAGGAGGGCGTATCTCATCAATCTGTCTCCTACAAATCGACACGTTTTCATAAGCGTGAGAGCCTTGTGATTCATGATGATCTTTATTTTTGCCCCCAGGAGGTATGTGCGAAATGTGATATAACCCATCTCTTAGCGTGCGGCTTGCGAAAGCTACGACACCGATTTCCCCTTTTTCGTCCTTCTGTGACAATGTTGACCCTAGTGCGTAGTCACTGGCATCGATTCGTACAACGAGTCATTCATTCTTTCGGGTGCTCTTGCGCGCCATCTATCCCAATCCCAGTGCTGTTCCTTCTTGAGTAGTTCAAGTAGTGGCACTGTTCCTTTTGTGTACCGACTGATGAATTTGCTATAGAAATTCACGAGTCTCAGAAATCCTCGTAGCTCTCGTATGTTTTTTTCCTTGGGAATTTTCAGAAAGTTTTCATATCAAGTCGCTGTTGGGTTACAGAATGTTTAGTCTGCATGCGGCATTTTCACATGGACGCCACCACTTTAGTGCCTATGAGTGAGAGTGAGGATGGCATATCCGCTATTTCACTCTAATCTCTTTTAGAGGTCCTAACTCCCAATCGTGGACACAAAAGCGCTGTATGCCCGTACAAGGATCGGCTTTCACACTAGGGGTGACACGTTGCGAATGTAGTTCTATCTAACGGTACAACGTATTGTTCAAATGTTAAGTGCGCTCGCTCGCCGAGAGTTATTGCGGTCGCGTTTACTACTGTACCACTATCGTAATCGTCGTCACCTTTCACGTGTTCTTGAGATGGACATAAGCAACAGTATTGGGTCACACAGAAAATGGTCAGAGTGAACATATGTTTAATATATTACACTAACCTGATGGGTCTTCAAGATTTGAGTCATTACATTTGATGAATGTAGTACGTGTCGTCCGTTTCTAGCAGTAATTACTTCAGAACCCGTATAAGTATCATGAATGACGCTGTTGCTGACAAATGTTCCACGGTTCTGGCGCGTTTCGTGACCGACATAAGTTGATCTGCGTTTAGTGTGTATCCTCGGCGTCTGAGTTTCGGTGCTAATTAGTTTTCTATTAGAACCACCACTAATGTTGATATACTGGTATCTTTCATTAGATTCTTTTATGTTTAAGCCTTCCGGAGTTTCCAAATCCACAGTCAATTGGGCCATCTCGAATAGGAATATTGTCTCCGATTCCTTGATAGATATGTTCACATTTTCCGGTTTCACGTAGAAGATGCTCGAGTCGTATCTAGATTTATTCACAACATTTTATTACCATACTCTATTTTCACTCACAATGCGTATTAACGATATTAATATGCATAGGGGTAATATATAAAAAAGGACATCATTCTCCAGTTATTTTATGAAATTTTCAATCGGATTAATCTAATCTAATTGATTTTTATCATAAATCATTTTTTATGACAAAGTGAATTTCCACTACAAATCAGGAGGCTTTAAATATCTTGTGTATAAAACCGTTTAAATGTTAGGGCAAACCTTGGAAAGCAAACTTTGGAAACCATTGAAAAATATCTTACTCTGAAAAAAGTCTTTAACAAAACAACCCTACCATGAAACAATTAAAGTTTAGAAAAGGACCGTTGCCGGTGCTTTCGGGTCTCTATCTCGTTAAATTACTCCTGTCCGACTCACCGTTGCGATCGAACGTCTCTCTGGAAATTGTGTCTTCGTCGGTTCTAGATCAAAACTCGGTTTCTATATATTGATACGTCCGGGGTTTTCGAACCGCCATTTTTCACGATTTAAATTAATAATAAATTTTGCTAAATAAAGAAACACCCTCAGAGGTGTTTCCTAACGGAAATATTCGAACCGCCTTATCAGCGTGCGAGCTGAAAGACGGCGAGACTGTCACGATGAATTTTCGCCAGTCGCGCACTTTTTAGGCGTCCGACCGACGGCTACTGAGAATCACGCTGTTCAGCGTTTCGCTGACAGCGTGGGACCCACGGTGACCGACGGACGCCTCGCGCACTTAAGGATGCGCTATGGTCAAACTCACCGTGAGATAATAGCGCGTAGTAATCTCGACTCGGTCCTACTTAAGACGCGAGGAGAGAACATTTTAGTCAGTTATACCTCGCGAGCTCGGACACGATGGTAGAGCTCGAAATTAAAAATCGGGATTCTCCGTGGATCGTCCCATATGGTCGACAACGTTAAGGTGAGCAAACCCTTTAGACTTTTCAACAAATCGATTTTTGATGTGTAACATCTTTACTCTCGGTTCCTATGGGACTGATCTCGCGAAAAGGGACGGTAATGCGTAATAGCAAGCCCGAGAAGCGCGCGCTATTTGATTTGACCAATGAGCGCGCGCGGTGATAGCATTGGCCGTCAGATGGTACCAACCCATTTTTCGAGAAGTTGATACTGTCAGCCAACAGCGTTTGCATGTGTGGCGAGAAAGAAAAATAGAGAAGAACGCATGTTTGTGAAAGGGTCCGGCGACGCTCGAAGGCAGCACCTCCTGGGCACCGGGCTCTCTCTCATTCTCTCGTGCCTCGCTTCTTCCCGCGCGCTTACCCAGCAACACGCGTCTCATTATTAGTTTTCAACGAACAACGTCTCAATCAGTGTCAATTCATAAGCACTTTCGTAATCTGTGTATTTGAACTCATCAGGGAAAAGGCCCCGGAGCCTTACTCGATAATCTCTTGTGGTGCAACGCAATCATCGCGTTGTTAATTTAATATATTTAAAAAAGTTAAAAAGTTAATAAAGCTATTAATAAAAGTGCGCACAAATTAAGGTTTTAGTGTGAAACGGTTTGAACGAGCATCTCACGGACAAGGGTTCTCGAAGTCGAGCGCGTGTCGAGTTTCAGTTACGAGCAAGTTTTCGTGTGTGAGTGCACAGTAAACAAACTATGAGCCGGCTACGTCGCGGTTTTTTCTCAACAGTGCTCGTAACTATCTCGTTTAAGTCTCGCATAGGAAATAATATTTCCAAAATAATATTTCAGAAATTATATTTCAGAAATTATATTTTCGAAATTATATTTCCGAAATTATATTTCAGAAATTATATTTCAGAAATTATATTTCAGAAATTATATTTCCGAAATTATATTTCCGAAATTGTATTTCCGCAATTATATTTCAGAAATAATATTTCCGAAATAATATTTATTCAAGTGATCGACAGTAGCGCTCATCTCAACGTAGCGAGCTCACGCGTCAGTGGAACTCAACGACTTCGAATCAGTGCCGTCTCGCGTTTGAATTTTCGCTCGAGTTCTGTGACGTCACGAGCCGCTGAGTTTCGTACTCAGTGACCCTTATCTCAACACTTTTCGGACTTTGCAATTGGAATTCTTTTTTGCATTTTCTCTCGATTTTCGACTTCGCGAGTGCTCGAGTCGTGACTTTTCGAACGGTGTGTTCGCATTTTTGTGTTTATTCTCGAGCTTCATAATTGCGACTTTTTCGTTTAAACTATCACTCTCTTCCCATGATTTTAAGTGGTGATTTTAGCGTAAACTTCAGTTCACCTGAAGCTGAGCCGCTCATAGCTTTTTTAAATGATGAACTCAAGCTCGAAATGAACACCGATCGAAATGTTTCGACAACTAACAGTGGTACTGTTATTGATGCAGTTTTTCAACGATTTTTAAATACTTTGAAGTCACAAGTATATGTCTCATATTTTAGTTATCATAAGCCTATTGTCTCCGCTCTCCCTCAAATTGAATAAAAATAACTGTCATCGTTAAAAAATTGCATTACTCCTAGTGTTCATTAAATAAAATATAATTTTCATTAAATAGAATTATTCTTTGTTACGAAAAATCATTTCCAATAATACCTGAGCCATTTTTTTCAGGATATACTGTTAGTGTTGCTTATTACCAAGGTGAGATGTCAGATGTTACACATCATATGCGACTACTGTAAGGGTCGTTATATTTTTTTTTCTTCATATTTCGAAAGTATAAGCTATTAAGAATATACTGTAAAAAGGAAAAATTGAAATATTAAATAATTACGGAGTTACTGTACATAGTCGAGAGCGCTACATACCGTAAACTAGCGCGTCAGGTAGCCGGAGCGCTCGGAGTGGAGCAACTTTCTACAATGCCTTTGTATAATTCTTTTGTCCCATTAGTTTCGGCAGAGCATTGGCTGTATTTAACGCGGATACCCTTACATTGTATTGGTAGGTCGTAATGTATGAAGGGTTGTTAAAAAAAAATTTGACTTTTCAATTTTCGCGGGCTACGTACATTCGATTGTCGAATTTTTTTTTTGTTATGTTGGTACACACGTCTCCAACATATGTTGACATTATCAGCCATTTTGCAATTTTAGTTTGTTTTTGACAGACAAGTGAATGATCGGTTAATATGATCAAATTTTTATTTTGCCGGTCAGAGTACGATTTCCGACACGTCAAGTTTTGCATATTCAAAGTGACATGAACTTAACGTTTATTTCACCATATCCAACAAAAAATTTGTTGTCACTAAACGGATAAGAAATTTTTGTATCCGTCCCTATCAGAATTTTCTAGTAGGGGTTTTCGTCAAAACTAAGACAAAGCGAGTACGTTCATTCGACTTAATTTAAGAGCGGGAGGAAGGCATAGAATGTCAAAAAAATCTATTTTTTATTAGTGACCTATTTTATTAGTACAATCTTTGTCGAACATTTTGTGTAATATCTTTGTGAAAGTTTGTGAAATATGCAAGTTGAGTGACAGCTTGTTGAAAGCAAAGAAAAAAGTGCTGGTATCGATAAAAGAAGCTAGAGAATAAAAGAACCGATGTCCTGCGATTGCTACTGAAGGAGAAACTGCCCTCGAGAAAATATTTTACAGTGCGGGGAATTTTTGAGCTACATAAGTTACAGCTTCCTACAGTAATACTACGCCGCATTTTTCTCAGAAGAAATTTTTTTTAGTTCTGCTAAAATAACGCAAGAACGCCTGAAGATATCATATCGATTTTTTTTAACGAATATAACAATTCCTTTCCACACATTGAACCGACGTCTGTATAGGAAAATTAATTTTGTTGTACTGATATAACAATAAATGTAGCAAATTTTCGTGTTTCTTAGATTATTAGCCGCACTTCTAGTTTCAACGTTTTTTTACAATTGTTCGCACCACCTTGCAGACCCGATGATCCCGATCAATCCCTCAGGTATACCGCCGTACTCCTGCCTCTGCCCAAAGAGTAAGCGGAAGACTCTTCGTGTGAAGCATCGTTCTCGCGCTCTCGACAATTGTTCTGTTTTCTCTTTCGGTTTTGCTCCGGCGTATACGGCGCTGTATGCTCTGGTTGAATTCCGCGCGACGCGAGATAACTGTCCATATTTATGTTACGAAACTCCCGGTCATTGTTGGATCGAAGCACTCGCATCACCCTTCGAAACTTGTTCTCAATTAGTTTGTCGAACATCTTGAACTTTTCGTGCCCATCACTCTTGTGCTTCAAGAAATATATGTACCGATAATTCGTTGCGTCGTCCTCGAACGTTAGAAAAAAGGGCGCTCCCTAGCGGCTCCATTGCCATTGGTCCGCTTACATCTGTGTGCATAACCTCACCGGCCTCGGTAACTGCACGATCACGCACTTTTCGAAACGCGCGCCTATTTGATTTTTCGATTTGACACATGTCACAGAACTATTCACTCTGCCTAGACAGTTCAACACCGTCCACGAGACCCTTTTTAAGGGACAACACCACTGTGACCCCCTGTTTTTTTTCACAGTTTTCAAGATTTTTTTATGTGGGAAAAAAAAGAGATATTCGAAAAATTTTGTTGGGTTTTGTTCCTTGTTTATTAATGTATCAAAAAACATTTTTTTCATATTTTTCACGCCGCATGATGGCGCTGGGGAAGCTCTCGCGTCAGGTGCTGTCATCTCCGCAGTGGTTCGCGGCACGCAGCAGAACTCTCTTCAACGTCGATCTGAACAAAAATACCGAGTGTTTTCGTTAATAATATGATATTTTGAAGACAAGAACATAGGGATTTGAAAAATATTGTTTTAAAAAAAATGAGCACGCATTTGAAATTAAAGAATGATTTTTGAGCAAAATTTCTTGTCGAAAATAGGCTATAACTTTTATAATTATTGAGAAATCGAAAAAATTCTATGTACTTCTCTAGATAATCTACCTTTATTGATACATTAAAAATTTGAAGTCGATCGGATAAAAATTGCTCGAGTACTGCTGCATGCCGCACTCAAAAAAGTGGTTTTGAGAAAAACGCGTTCAAAGTTTTAGGTTTGTCAATTTATGTTATAAATTGAAAAAAAAATTATTTACCTTCAATTAGCGATGCCGGCACCATATAGCTGGCCTTCAAGAAGCAAATCGTTGTCTCCTGATTCTTTCCTCGAACTTGTTAAGGCTTTTCTCGCTTCTTTTGCAGCGTCTGTGAGCGAGCGCTCCGCGAGCTGGATCCGCGCTGCGTCGGTCTCAACGCAAAAGTTGAAACAATTTGGGCCAATGGTTATCCGCAACGTCTCCAGTACTTTCATGAGACTTCTCAGGCCATCATTGAACACTAATACCGCGATATCAGTTGCAATATCAATGATTCTTTTGCTTCCGGACTGGCACTTGGGGGCTATTGCCCAAACTGATTTATTGTAACTTTCGTTATTGTTTTGCGTATAGCCGCCCAAACAACGCTGCAGCAAATCGTCCCTGCTCAAATTTTGGAAGATTGGCTGAATCGCCTCCAATATTTCCTGAGGAAGAGGCGTTTTATGGCGATATTTAGAAATATCACGATTTGCGACCGCGCGCTGCCACGAACACCACGACTCGGCTCCTTCCGGGCAATCGTCATGTTGTGGCTCACTGTCTGAGGACATTTTATGTTTGATAGTTGCCCAAATTGCCTTCCTCATTTTGTCAACATCATCGCTGTTCCTCCGAATAGCCAAGGCGTAATATGTGCTCAACTCGTCAATCAATTTCCCGGTGAGCTTTCCTCTGCCAGACAATCCTGCTTTTTTTTCACGATTTCGCGGAGACGCGTCCCCATACGTTTTTGGACATGATCGATGTACTCTGTTTTTTTAATCTCGAAACCGTCGTATGGATCGCTATTCGATATGACCAGAAACGTTTTAGAATCGCCGTCACCAATATAATATTTATATTTTATGCCATAGAGCTCTTCAGACCGTTGAAACATTTCGATAGCTGCGTCGACTTCCATTTTTCCGGAGGAGCCGCTATGGTTCGCCTGGCACTCATCGTCATGGGTAGCTTTCCATTCCCAGTACTCCGCGGTGTTTTCTTTTTTTTCCCAATGCTCGCAAGCTTTGCAGTATTTCGATTTAACCATAACGTCAATCACTTTTTTAGTGTACCAGCCGATTAGCGATGTTATACCGAAAAGCGAGCTGAAACCGCGCTTTCGCCACGATCCGTCGCCTGAAACGATAATTCCGTCCGCCACCCCATTTTCCAACGAAATTCTCTGCTCCTCAAGTGCAGCCATTTTTTGGTTCATTGCGCTCACCGCTTTAGTGGCAATCAAAATCGAATTTATGATTCGATCGTAAAAAGACTGAAATATGGGGCGCGGTAGGTCCATGAATGCACAGAATTTCATCAGGCCATTCAAACCGACACCAAGAAGACGCATACTGAATACGATCCGACGATTTATTTCGTATGCATTGTCAATCATAGGACACGAATTGATTAACACTTTTTCACAATGGCCGCAACTTTTTTCGGTGAATTTAATGTCACGATCACACACTTTACATTTCACTAAAGTGGATATAATGTTCAATGCAGTGAAAAGTTGTACTATACGATAACTGAAATCGTTAGTAACACCGACCTCTAAATCGTCCGATGATTTTAACTTTTCTGCCGACGTGCTCACGTGCTCTGCAGAACTGTTTTCGGAGCTATAACGGTTCGGAGGTTTTTGATTCGAAATTTTTTATCGACTCCTCGTCACATAGCTCCGTTTTGTTCCGTTTTCCGGAACAAAACGGAGCTCGATAAGAAAAATGAAAGTGTTCGAGTATGTCTCGATGCGCGATATTTGAATGGAATAATACAGGGTGATAAAAAATCTCTACCGATAATATATGAAATAATGCAAAAACATCATGGAAAATCGTGGATGACAACTCTCGACATAACACATGGCTATTGGCAAATCCGATTGAACAAGGAATCTCGCAAATATACGACATTTATGTTCGATGGAAATCTGTATCAATTTAAAGTAATTTAATTTGAGTTAAAAACGTCGGGAAATTGGTTTATCCGTGCTTTGAGTTTAATTTTCCAAGACGATTTTAATGATTTTTCAAACTTGTTATGTGGATGACCTGCTCATAACGTCTGTAAATTTCACCGAACATCGCGATAATTTCGAGAAAGTTTTCCAAAGACTCGCAATATACAAATTTACCCTTCGGTTAGATAGAGCAGAGCTCGGAATAAGCTGCACAGCTGGGCACCGGTAGGGAGGCGACGCCTCCGCTACCCCCTCTACCACGTAACGCGCGACGGCGACGAGCGCACAGTCTTAGGAGCGTTCCGATCATAAAAGTACATGGCACCCGCGACAAATGGTCATTAAAATATTGTATCGTTCCATGATATTATATTAATTTATCATTGAAAATATAATTATTTACCACAATTTTTTATTAATATCGCATAATTATTAAATGATTTTAACAATAGTTTTCCACATCACCCGTGAGGTATTATCGCAGATGCGGTTTTTTAGAGTGGTTTCCCCAGGAGGCCTATTCCACTGAAAATTAATGCAATGATGAAACCTGGCTCAGTAGGAAAAAACGAAGAAAGTATAGCAACCAATTTTCCGACAAATATTAATTGGATCGTCTGGGTTTTTTTTTATAAGATTCAGCTAGGGACGGTACATCCACAGAAATTTTTGAAGAACTTGCTCGCATTAAGGAGGTCAATAATGCATCGTCCATGGCAGAACGTTTGTCTGTTTACGTCAACTTCATTTTTGAGAACGAGCATTCGCATAAATATGTGGACCCAACCATGGAGAAAATTCGAAGACTGATATCCCTAAGACTTGGATAACGCGACGCATCTAAAATTTTGAAGAAGTCAATCTCTTTTTCTGGCCGTGCTTTTACCGAAATATCACTTTGCAAATCGCACAATTCAGCCAGAAATTGTAGGCTCTGTTCCTCGATTTGCACAGTGAGAGGATTTTCAAAAAGTATCAAATCTTTCCGCAGCGTTTCGAAATCACTAAAAGGCGTATCAAATTGAATCATCAAAGAATCAATTATATTTAAAAATTGTATAAAATTACAACCTGCGCCATCATCGCAATCATGTTCTTCAAAAATAATTTGACAACAAGGGAAAAAATGAAGAATGTTATATTCTAAATGATTTTTAAAAAGTACTAACTTTCAGCGGAAAGAATCGATGTGACTAATTAACTGTGAGATGATTTGGTCGGTTTTTTGTCGGAAAATTGGTTGCTATACTTTTTTCGTTTTTTCCTACTGAGCCAGATTTCGTCATTTCATTAATTTCCAGTGGAATAGGCCTCCTGGGGAAACCACTCTAAAAAAACCGCATCTGCGATGGTACCTTACGGGTGATGTGGAAAACTATTGTTAAAATCGTTTAATAATTATGCGATATTAATAAAAAATTGTGTTAAATAATTATATTTTTAATGATTACTTAATATAATATTACGGAACGATTCAATATTTTTATGACAAATTGTCGCGGGTGCCATGTATTTTTATGATCGGAACGCTCCTGAGACTGTACGCTCGCCGCCGTGGCCGCCGCGCGTTACGTGGTAGATGGGGTAGCGGAGGCGTCGCCTTCCTACCGGTGCCCAACTGTGCAGCTTATTCCGAGCTCTGAGATAAAGCTTTTTTTGTCAGGAATGGGTTAACTTTCTCGGTTTTGTACTTTCCCCTCGGGGAATAACACCCGATCCTATCAAACTTGACGTGATCCTGAATTTAGAAGAACCTCGGAACAAACAATATTTACAGAAATTTTTAGGTATTCGTAATTATTATCGACAGTTTCGCATAAACATGCTGAATTCGTTGACCCCCTTAGAGAGCTTTTAATAAAGGAATCTCGATGGAAATGGACACCGGCGCATTCCAAGGCTTACCTAACATAAATAATTTTAGAAAAGCCGTCGAATTATCTTATTATCGTGCTGATCAAACGTTCTATTTGCAAACCGATGGCCCCCGATAAAGGTATTAGTGGAATATTGTTTCAAATAGATGATAACAACGATAATCAAATAATATCGCTTGCCAGTCGAGGTTTGCACCAAGCTGAGGTGAACTACACCACTACCAAAAAAATATTGCTGGCCATTGTTTATTCGATAGTTAAATGTCCGTTCATTATCGTTACAGATCATCAAGCACTCACCTTTCTTAATAAGACACCTTATCATACCGCGCGGATTATAAGATGGATTTTGTTGTATCACCGCAAATTTGAAGAAGCGCGATTCGGGGAGGGAAAATAAGATACGGGGCAAAAGAAAGTTATATTAAATACGTGTTTATTCTCGATAGGAGAATCGGCTCTCGGAGCGGAGTCGCAAACAAAAAGAATAAGCAAAACAAAAAAAAAAACTCGCAAAAAGGGAAGTCGCAAACAATAATAATTCTCGGAAAACTCGCAAAACGGGGGAATCGCAAAACAATAATAATTCTCAGAAGAACTCGCAAAAACGGGGAAATCGCAAACAATAATAATTCTCGGAAAACTCGCAAAACGGGGGAATCGCAAACAATAATAATTCTCGGAAAACTCGCAAAAACGGGGGAATCGCAAAACAATAATAATTCTCAGAGGAACTCGCAAAAAAGGGGGGAATCGCAAAACAAGAATAATCCTCAGAAAACGCGCAAAAAGGGGAATCGCGAAACAATAATAATTCTCGGAAACTCGCAAAACGGGGGAATCGCAAACAATAATAATTCTCGGAAAACTCGCAAAAACGGGGGAATCGCAAAACAATAATAATTCCCTGAGGAACTCGCAAAAAAAAGGGGGGAATCGCAAAACAAGAATAATCCTCAGAAAACGCGCAAAAAGGGGAATCGCGAAACAATTATAATTCTCAGAAAACTCGCAAAAACGGGGGAATCGCAAAACAATAATGTTTTTCAGCCGAGTTTTGGGCGCCAGCTATTCTTTTGGCATAGCTGCCTTTGACTATACGGGAGGAATACAAATCTCGCGGGTAGCTCAGGGTGAAGGTTCGCCGACCGCTATGGCCTCTTACACTGTACCTTCGCTCACGCCGGGAATACAAGAAAAAGGGGAATTGATCACGTGATTTGCCGCGATACAGATGGAGAGGACGGGTGGTGGGGGAAGCGGTGACGCGTTGCGGACTCGATATCCTTTTCGCAAAAATTACAAGGGGGAAGGGACTCAGCAATGGTCTCCTCCGAGTGAGGGGACTAGCGGGGGCCAGATGCTAACGCGTGGGGGAAAATCCGCAATGCGACACTCGAGGAACGGAAAAGGGGGGGGAAAGAAAGCACTAATGCACGCAATTTTCGCAAGGAAAAAGAAATAATATATCCTCACAGCACTGCACCGTCGTCGAAGAGGGGGGATGCAAACTCAAATAAACGGTACTTACGGCGTCGGGGAAATTGAAAATGAACTGCAACTCGCGGAAGTCCCGCTGAATCGCAAGGACCGAGGGCACGTACTCGTTCTATTCCTTTTCGCACACTTCACGCTTGCTCTTTTTCACAATACTCATTCCACACTCTAACACATACTCTAACACACACGTTCGTTACAATTTTGGACACGAGTTCGGGTTTTTACTCGTTACTCCTTTTTTTCTTAGTCACTACGCTACAGATAATACTAGGATTTGACGACGCCGGTCCTATGCTCGCCGCGAAGTGAGGTCCTTGCCTCGTGGTTTTTCATCCTCGCGAAAGCGGCTTTTCTCATTGGCCCGTCGTACGTGGCGTGATTTCCCGCTACAAGCTTCGGGATTAATCACGCGTGGCGCAGCACCTTCCGGGATCATTATTGATTGGGATATCGATCGGGGGCAAAGGCTATGGGTAAGGGGCGGGGAGGGGAGGTTTGGAATCAGGGCAGTGGGTCACGGTTCTCGTAGGATGGCAGCACTATGGCAACGAGGAGCGTCCGTGTGAGCGACACGGTGGATCGGGAGACGGTAAGTAGGGATCAGGGTGGGGGGTAGTGAGGGTCGGCGTACGCGAGATGTCGCCGGCTGGTCATTTGCCGTGCGTAACGATGCTGTACATGCCTGTGGGCCGGCCCGCCGATATGACTCTCACAATTACGTCCGTGCTGATTACACGAAGGATTACGGATTCCCTCGAGCCCCTTTGGCGACGCTCTTCGGCTTTACTGTGCGAGACTGATGACTGGAATGGTCGTCTCGGCGGTCGCGGGCACTCGTGGGTCCATCGTTCAAGTTGTTCGATGGATCTGGATGAATCCTTCGTGGCGATTGTCGATTTTTTGTAAATTATTTGCACGCGGGCCGTGCACGGCGATAAAAAAAAGGAAAAAAAGGGATCAGGGAGAGAAGCGAAAGGGGACAGATACTAAAAAAAAGAAGGGAAGGAAAAAAGAAAGGGGGAACCAGAGGCGCACGCGCGAGATATTATTAGAGAAAAATTTAAGGGGTCGCGACAGAATCATACCGTTTTCCTTATAATTAGACTTACGTGCTAAATTGCGGTGCTGTGGGGAGACTTCGGGGAGCGCGCTGGGGAAATTGTGACACAACGTCACAGTTGATACAAGAGTACTCATTTGGTGTGAAATATTGCAAGTGTCGTGATAACATTGTAACCGGATACCATGATACTATTGTGTACACATAGGAAAACCGAAAAGAAAATTATCCGATAATGGATCGCAGTTTACCGCAAAATTGGGGAAAGAAGAATTAGGGAAAGAAAATATAAAAATAGTGTTTTCGTCGATTCGGCATATTCAATCTAATCCGACTGAGCGAGTGATGCGAGAATTAGGGAGGCTATTTCCGTAAGAAGTAGATGTTCAACGATGTTTCAACCCCTTATCATAAAAAAAAACGGTGAATCATTCATTTTCAGTAATGAGAAGAGTTTGTATCGGCAAACACATTCGGAATGTCAAGCAGGCAACTGGAATGTAAAAACTCAAATAGGGGTAGCTTGCCCCCTTAAAACTGTTTTCTTGCACAAATACAAAAATACGTGAACTTTAATTTTATTTCCGCTATAAAACAGCATAATTTTCATTTCAATCAATTCGCAAGTTTTCAATGTAGGCTGCAAGAATTACATATTCAAGGGTATTTCGACTCTTTGTATATATCTGTATTTCGACCGATATGGACATATCTGTATGTTGCGAAAAAAGTTTTACTGCAGTTGTGTGGTCTAAAGCACACCCAATTTTTTGGTTGATGGTCCTGGAGCACCGCATTCGTACTCCGAGTCTGTATCACTCCCTGCCATAATTTTATATTATTCAAGCAAAAATTCACCAAATGTGAACTTTAAAATGAATTTACAATTTTATTCACTCTAAACGTCGAATACTTAATGTATTGAACAAAATATTGATTTATAAAATTGTTCAAGATCGAAATGAAATCACGAAATAACCAAGAAATCACCGTTCGTGTAACGCTAGTGAACTCACACACTCATTACTGAGATATATCTATTTCATGAACTTGCAATGAGAAAAAGAGAGAAAGAAAATATGCGCGCGTCATGTTTTCATTCACCCGCTCCTATAGGGCTTCCATCAACGTTTGTGTAACGTAGGCTAACTCGCTAACACTACGTAATGGGCAATCAGAGAAAGAGAGAAAGAAAATCTGCTTGCGCACCACTCTCTCTTGCTCCGACAATGCTTCTAGATCTGGACTCAAGACTCAATGTAAGAGTGGGGATGATAGGCCTACACTGTGTATTAGGTATACGAAACATAACTCTCACTCTCTTTCTGTCTTTACCAACGTATATCTCCCTCTCAACTTCCGTTCGCCTAGCCCGATCACACTTTTCGTAACGCTCCCGTCACGCTTTCGCCAGTTTACTCCCCAAGCCCAGCGTGCGTATAGAAGTTTTACTTCGAAAAGTAAGATCGGAGGGCAGAACCGACAGTGAAACGGAAGCTAGTGTACTCATCCCTTATGGTTTTGCTTTTGGTTCGATACACAGATCAATCCTCGTTGTTTGGGTTCAATAAACACGTTCGTTCTTGTTGTCCAGAATATAAAGAGCCCCCTCGTTCTCATAAACTTGTCTGGATAATACGCTTTGTTGAAGTTGTTTGATGCGTTCGTACACTGGTCGAGCGAGCGAATGACAATTTTATACTAGCCGATGGCTAGTATATAATTGTTATGTATGTCATTTTTTGTCATCAGATAGTATATCCGCTAGTACGAGTATATCTTTGAAATATCCCCGATGAGAGACATTTTATATTTTATATTATGTTTCGAGATGCGCTCATGTTCGGAAACTCTCGATTGAGACACTCGGCGAGTGCGTTCTGCGCCGAGCAGTCGCGAATTTACATTCTACGACGAGTGCCATATAACCGTTAACGTTATGGTGCTTCCGATGTAACATACCGCCGTCCGTGTCACCGTAGTTACAAATAGAGTATCACACTACTAGAGTTACAAGCACAAATTTTATTCACAAGACTCTACCGAATCTCTTTATACATACGCGACAGGACGCGCTGTCTTTAATTAAATCGTCTCTAATAGGGTTGATGGTGGTAGGTTTCATGAAAATGTATAGATACTAGGGGGGCTCTGCCCCCCTGCGCGCTTCGCGGGCCAACCCCCCCTCGGGCCATTCCATTCGGCGAACCCCCCCCTCGGACTATTCCATTCGGCGTACCCCCCCCTCCCCATCCCTCGGGCTGTTCCATTCGGCGTACCCCCCCTCGGGCTATTCCCTTCACCGTACCCCCCCCCCCCCCCCCGGTGAGGGGGGTACGGTGAAGGGAATGACCACCTCAACTCTTGTACACGGCGGCGGCAGCGAAATATTTATATAATATAAAGAGATATATACGGGCTGGGTAAAGGAAAATACTCCGGATTGGGAGATAAGATATATTCGCGAAAAAAATTTACGTGTTATCAGTTGATGGTATAAAATCTCAGGATACAATTGCATTAAATAGGAAAATTGTTATCAAATTTTTTTAGTTAACGCCTTTGTGCATAAGGTTGATGGGAAGAGTTTAATATTACGATTATTTAATGAGGGTCAAATTTTTTTCTTCGCGAATTAATTACTTATCGCTACTCCACGATTGGCTCGGCCGTTCAGTTTAACATTTCCCACGCAAGTGGAACAAAATGAAACGAAGTTGAAAACTGCATGATTTTCGATTTGGTAATAATCAATTATGAATTTCAAATTTCGAAGGATCTTACATTTTATATTTCGAAAAAAAATATACCTGCGCTGTAACTTGAGTACATTTTCTGATTTTTCGAAACTCTACATTTGTAGAAATAAAAAAGTGAAAAATCCATCAAACTCATGCAAACGGAAAACAAAGTGGTATGTAACATATGCATATAGCTTCCATATGGTTTTTTAAGATTCACAAAGCTCCCCGAATGAGGGAGCAATACTTGAGAAGCCACGTGCTTATGAAAGGAGTTTGCGGTTATTCGAAAATATAAGGAAGCAATGGGCAATAATCAATCAGGAAATAAAAAAAATTGATTTAGTATTTCTTCGAATCAACAAAACTTATTATCTTAAATTCACTGGTAACTTTTTTATTTTTCATGAATGTTGAAAAAAAAAGGTAATTCTCTACATTATCGGCCATAGAAAGTAGACATGTAAATAGATAGTACCGATTAATAACCAACAGATAAGCCGAGAGCGCTGCTTATCCGCACTCGACTTTACGTAAAACATTCTTCTACGATCTCTATATGAAACATGTGATATTAAAACTTTTTACTATTAGCAATTAATATATCGTCTTTTATTTCCTACATCCTCCACATCCATCGTGAATAAAACAACAGGTTATGGGCCCAGATGGATCCCTGATGATGTCTGAATAACATTTACGAGTCAAATCGTTACAAGTGTCGAAAAACCGGGTGCTGAAATTTTGAGGTTAGCCGCCCTCGTGCGAAAGTGGAATTATCAAGAGAGATGGAAGATAACCAGGATTCGATGAGGATCACGAAACTAAGAGGAGTGGAAAACTGGCCAATGTGGAAGTTTCAAGTGAATATTGGACTGATGGCCATAGAAGCCTACGAAAATGTGACTGGCTCACTGCGAAGGCCGCGTGCGCCTGTCGGAGCTGAGGTTGCGGCTGTCGAAAGTGCGAGGTATCGAACTGAGCTCAGACAGTGGGAGCTCCTAGATGGAAAAGCTCAACGTCTGATTGCAACAAGTATAACGTGCTGAGAATGATTTTCGCATTTAAGCGTCGACTGTACCGTCGTACTGCTCGAACCGACTGTACGGAGAAACATCGAGAAGCGCTGTGCGCGCGCAGCGTCTACGAAACAGACTTCGGGAATTCTCGCGAATACTCGTGCTCGGATAGTCTCTCGTATCAAGCGTTGCGCTCGGCAACAGCAGTCTAGTCCTGCGAGTCTATCTCTACGCACTCCTTTATATTATACGCACTCTTTTATATACTACGATAGAATTACATAGCAAATAAATATCTCTTCTTTATCAAACAAACGAACGACGTCGGGTCTTTTTCCTGCCCACTCTCCTTACAATCACTCTTGTATTAACAGGTTATGGGCCCAGTCACCCATCCTGTGCAAAAGTGAGCGAGAGTGAGAGAAACAGAACGTTCGAGAAGCCTCGCGAGAAAACGTGGTGGTAAGATCGGCCATCTTGGTCGAGCGCGAGTCTGCGATATCGAGCACGTGCGAGCAAGTAATTCGTATCCACGATGTCTGACGGCATCTCAGCGAGGAATATCAAGAGATTTGATGGATCAAATTTTCAAGGATGGAAAGTGGCAGTGAATTCGTTATTGGTAGCAAATAACATAAAGGACGTGGTAGACGGCACAAGAACGATGCCACAGGTCGTCGAGGGTCACGAAGCCGAAGCAAAGCTACGGGTGCGCGACAATGCAAAAGCTCAATTCTTGATTCTGTCCACGATCGAAGACGAGCAACAAAGTATCGTTCTAGAGTGCACAAGTGCGAAAGCAATGTGGGACAAGTTATGTTCAGTGCACGAGCAAAAATCCATAACGAATAAAATCGGTCTCCTGCAAAAGTTTCACGAACACAGAATGGGTTTAGACGATACAGCGCTAAAACACGTGTCGACGTTAATGAACATGGCGAGCCAACTTCGAGACATTGGTGTGATAATGGACCATGACATGTTAATGGCGAAGATATTGGCCAGTTTAACGCCCAAGTTCAGTCTAGTACGGGCTGCGTGGGAAAGCGTCGAGCTCGCACGACAGACGTTGGACTACCTCCACGAGAGATTGATTCGTGAGGACGCGAGACTCAGTGAGGAAGGCGATGCAGCGATTGCATTAGCGGCGACCAAGTTCGAGAGGAACAAAAAGATGCCGCGAGCACAAAAAAGGGACATCGAGTGTTACCGGTGTCACGAAAAAGGACATTTCGCGCGTGAGTGCAACAGCGACCATCAAAAGACGGAAAACAGAAACTACTCTCGTGACGATTGTGCGCTCGTAGCGGAAAAAGGAGCAAAAAAGAGAATACCACGTGTACCGGTGAACAAGACTCGAAGTGCTCCAATAAATGGCGCGGGAGATCAGGCCGAATTCACAGGTAAGCAATTGAGAGAATTGCTCTCGGCAAGTCAGAGTGAGTCCTGGCTTACCGACATTGGGGCATTGCGGTAAGTAACTGTTGTAAGTCGGTCAGTACACCTCTCCCAACGAAATTGGATTATGACGCCTTGAATTCAGATGAAAAGTATGATGCGAAGGGTTCTTAGATATTTAAAAGGATCTGCTGATATTAAATTAACTTATGTTAAAAAAAATAATTATGAAAATATCTTATGTGGATATGTAGATTCTGATTGGGGTGGAAGTCATGGCACAGATCGAAAAAGCACAACTGGTTATTTGTTTAAATTGTATGAATGATGCGTAATTTGTTGGAACACGAGAAAACAAGCATCGGTAGCAAGTTCATCTACAGAAGCTGAGTATATGGCTCTGTATGAGGCAGTAAAAGAGGCTCTGTGGTAGCCTGTCGAACTTTAACAAATTTGGTTGCACGCCTTGTTATGGAGGAAACAATTCCTCCATTCGAGAGGCGAACGAAGCTGGCGAAGCTCTAACCACGAAGAAATGCGAAAGGAAAACGCCCCGCACGACAAGGGAATTGCAACTATTGCAAGAAACCAGGGCACTAGGAACGAGAATGTCGCACAAAACAGAGGGGCGTCGGCAAAAATCAAGAAACCTCAAAGACATTCGCGAATAAGAGGGTCGGAGGAACATTTGTACAAGAAATGCTCTTGACCGTGCCAGTGGTCAAGACCATGGAAGAGCAGTGGTGGCTCGACTCAGGAGCAACAAACCATATGACCGGAAAAAAATAATGGTTCTCAGAACTGGTAAGTATAAAACCAGAAATACCTATTTGAGTGGGAGATGGAAAAATAATTTATGCTGTTGCACGAGGATACATAAACATTCGCGCTTGTGACGGAGAAAAATGGGTCGACAAAGACTTGGACAATGTACTGTTTATCCCCGATCTCAAGTATAATCTCCTCTCACTGAGCTCAATGCTAGATACAAGTTTCACCATGACATCAACGAGCACGACCTGCAAGATAGCCAAAAACGGCAGTACCGTTGCAGTGGGAGAACGCGAAGGAAATCTTTACATGATGGAATTCAAAGTTACTCCGCCAAAAAATGACCTGAATTATGAAGTTGCTCTTACAGGAAACGATGCAGCTGTGAGATCTATCAGCTTGCAGAGGTGGCATGAAAGGCTCGCTCATCAGCACTACGCGCATATAAAGAAAGTGCTGAAAGCGAAGAGTATTCCAGTGACAGGTGAAGGAAAGCAGTGTGAGCCATGTGCTTTAGGAAAACATGCATCGCAACTCATACAAACGAAGCCACACCAGAGCAACTGAAATCGGAGCGGTTGTTCACACTGATGTCTATGGATTCATGGAGGAAAAATCGTTGGGTAATGCAAGGTATTTTCTGTTATTTAAGGATGATTTTTCATACTATCGCCATGTGTACTTCCTCAAAGCCAAAAGCGAGGTTTCATCGTGCTTCGAAAACTATCTACTTAGAGTAAAGAACGAAACCGGCAAAAAGATCAATGTATTGAGATCGGATAATGGTTTGGAATTTGTTAACAGCGACATGAAAAAAATCGTGTTCAAAAACGGAGTAACGAAGTAAGAACGGTTGTGGAAGCGGCCAGAACGATGCTCCACGGTAACAATCTCCCTCTGTCCCTATAGGTCGAGGCTGTGAACACAGCAGTTTACGTGCTCAATAAAACCGGAACAAGCTCTGTGGGCAACAAGACTCCACACGAACTTTGGAATGAAGAAGACTTCGACATGAACCAATTCAGAGTATTTGGCACGAAAGTATTTGTCCATATTCCCAAACAAAAAAGACGGAAATGGGACAAAAAGGCTGAAGAAGGAATTATGGTCGTATACAGTGACACCGTCAAAGGGTACAGAATTTGGTTTCCCAATAAGAACAGAGTTGAAGTTCACTCCGATATACTATTCAGAGCAGAACTAACTCGTGTCGATGATACAATAATTCTCGATGGGAAAACAGCGAGTGAAGAAAGGGAACCATCCGAAAACTCGTCCGGACAAATCAACAATGATACAAATCATCGACAAGTATCTGAGGAGGGCGCTGAATCAGGTACAGACGACTATGACAGTGCCGAGGATCAAAGCGCAGATAAAAATAAAAGAAACGAAATTGACGACAATGGCGACTGCAAAGCTATTATATGTCTTCACCCGAAAACCAAGGTGACTGATTGGGTCCAATGCGATGTCTGTGACAGGTGGTATCACATGCCATGTGTCAACCTCGAACCGGGAAAAATCACAAAGAACGATCCATACGCTTGCAGCAGGTGCAACGAAAATCTACTTCTGTGTGAAGAACCAGCTTTAGTCAAGGAAGCAGGTGAAAGCAAGGATTCCCAAAAATGGTCGGAAGCCATGTGTTGAGAGATGGATAAACGCGAGTTCGCCAGCTCATTGATGACGAGATCGGCGGGCATAAATAAACGAAGACGAAGATGGAACAAGATATATAACACGGTTTATTAACGGGAAGATAGGCGAAGATGACAAAGATAGGTGGTTATTAACGTAGGTAGCGAAAAGTACAGAGTCTATGAATGTATTAACAGATGATGCGTAGAACCCAAAAGTCTTTGAGATGCGGACACTGAGGCGGCTATTGCCGACACCGCAATAGTCGCAATGCACCACGATCAGGAGCTGCCGAAGCCCCCCGTGGCGTTTTACCGTAGCGAATTCTGTAACCCGTGACGAGTGTAGACACTGTACGGTGATTAATGAGTGCTAAGTATGAACACGGTGAGTGTAGATGAGTAAGACGAGTAAGTTGATGAGAGAAAGTTCAGACACGGTGAGTGTTATGAAGAGTTCGCGTGAAACGCGCCTGAGTTTACACGATGCTGAACGGAGACTGCCGGTGCACCGCCTATTGCCGGTCGCGCAAGAATGGTTGGCGTGAAGGGCGAGAGAAAGAGAGAACATCGAGCGCCTGAGAGGTGCTGCCCTCGGGCGCAACGGACTCATTCCCGAACATTCTTCCCGCCATCAGCACGTTGTAGCTGATTGATCTCTGGGTGCGACCTGAGAGCACCGGCAGTTTGGTGATTGCCCCGATGAGTATCAAGGATGACGTTTTCAGGGTGACCGCTCGGGTCAGCTCGCCTTGCTCTGGGTGACGTTGCAGCACTCTCGCCAGTAGCCACTTCGCTGGTGTTAACCGTTCGTTGGTGACTAACGCCAGCGAGCCGACGCTGATCCTGCTCTGAGGGTGATGTTACGTTGAGTGCGAGAGCTGCGGTTGAAGGCCGTGTGAGCTCCACAGCGTTTTGAACCGCTGCACCTGATGTTAGATGAGTCGCCACCTCAATCTTGGCGTAAGTGCTGAGTGCGGAACGGACGGCTCCGGGAGTGTGATGAGTAGTTGCCCGACGAGGAACTGGTGAGTGAGTTGTGAGTGCTCATGTGTCCCTTGTGAGATCATCGCTGTTAAAGATCACTCGGCACCCACAAAGTTCGTACCACAACCCGAAAGGATGCTGTGCGGGATGCCTCTTCGAGCTCTGAATGGCCGGTGGGCTGCGATGAACCCATCGCTCGAGTAGTCTGTGACGAGTTCAAGATGAAGTACTGAGGTAGTGAGACACACGAACACGCATACCCATCCCTTTTGAGTTTGGCCCCTCGCTCCTTCCATGTCTTCAGTGAGGTAGGACCGGCATAGTCGACGCCAGTGTAGTGAAACGTGTGCAATGGAGGGACTCGTGAGAGAGGTGGTTGGCCCATCAGGTGATGAGCACGAATCCCCCTCTGACGAGCACAACCTCGCTCCTCAAGATGTGAGTTTTCACTGGCGCCCTTCCCCCGATCACCCAGTACCGAGTGCCGAGTAGAGCGAGGGTGAGTTGAGTTTCTCTGTGAAGCATCGCGAGGTGCGCTTGACGAATGATGAGTTCTGTAAGTGGTGTGTGACGAGGCATAATGATGGGATGCTTGCTCTCGTAGCTGAACTCTGAGTTCTCCAATCCTCCTCCGACCCGGAGTATTCCCTTGTTGTCGATGAGTGCTGTCAGCCTGTCGAACCCGTGAGAGGCTGGCAACCTCACTTGAGAGTGCATACACTTGAGTTTGTACGCAAAGTATGCGGCTTGAGTTTCCGCCACCCCGAACTCCCGTGCTGCTTCCGTTTCCCTGGGCGTGATGGAACTGCCCCGTGCTGGATCGATGTTGTCGCGGCACCTGGCAATGAACAGGAAGCAGAGAGCGGTGACGTTGATGAGGGTTGAGAGTGAGGAGAACTTCTCGACGAGACCCCAACGGTACTCGACCCGTTGAGTTATGAGAGCGGTAGAGTTCCCAGGACGTGCCTCTATGGTACCTGAGGCGTCCTGGATTGACGGCTGAGCAGGCCATTCGCTCTTCGGTTGAGTCATCCATGGTGGTCCCGTCCACCACAGTGAGGGATATTCAAGCTGACCGGCTGTGACTCCTCGCGAGGCACAGGCGGCTGGGTTCGAGGTGCCTGGCACATGACCCCAATGTGCGCGAGGGTCCAGCTCCTGAATAGCTGACACATGATTGCTCACGTAAGTTGTCCATCGTGAGGGGTGAGTTCTGATCCATGCGAGTGTGACCTGTGAGTCCGTCCACGCGTGAATGTGCAAACCGTTGAGTCTGAAGTTCGCTTGAACATACTTCGTGAGTTTTGCATGCATGAGTGCGGCTGAGAGCTCGAGCTGTGGGAATATGAGCCTCTTGAGTGGTGTAACTCGCGTTCACGAGCACACCAATGACGTCGTGATGAGTTGTGTGGACGGTGCGGTAATAATAATGTAGACTACCGCTGCCATGGCTTGTTGAGATACTTCTGAGAACCCATGAAGTTCCACGGCGGATTCAGCGTGCGTGCCGAACCACCGAGAGATGGTGAGTGCGGATAACCGAGTAAGGTCCTCTTTGCGCGACCTCCAATCAGTCGCGAGTCGGTCAGGTAGTGAGTCGTCCCATCCCAGCTTGTGCAGCCACAATCCTTGGACCAGAATCTTCGATCGAATTGTGACTGGGGACAAAAGGCCAAGCGGATCAAAGACTTGGGCGACTTCCGACAGCACCCCCCTTTTGGTGCTAGTCGTCGCTGGTGAAGTTGAGTAGGATGTGAAATGGGAGGCGTCGCTGTTCAAACCCCGACGCATCCCCAGTAATTTTGAGCTGTAGTCGTCTACAGTGAGTGCTGAGGCGTACCGTTGAGTTAAGTCCGCCACCGCACACGGCAGTGGTGAGTTGGTTGATAGCCACTTCGCGAGAGGGAAACCACCCATCCCGCACATTTCCCTAAGCTGAACGCAATTTGAACGAGTTGCTCACCCGTATCGGCGCCTCCAAAAAGGTCGTCGACATAGCGAGCCTGTGTGATCGAAGGCACGGCTAATGGATAGCTCGCACCCTCATTGATTGCCAGTTGTTGAAGTGCTCTGGTGGCCAGGAACGCGCTGCCCTTGTGCTATACGCGACGGTGGTGAGTTGATATTCCCTTTCCTGCGAGTGCTCGTCCACCCATAGGACTCGCTGCAGATCCCAGTCGTTCTCATGTACTCGGATCTGCCGGTACTTCCTCTTGATATCCGTCACAACGATGTAACGATGATGCCGTACCCATAAGAGTACGTCCGACACGTTAAGTAGTAGATTTGGTCCGGTGTGCATAATGTCGTTGAGTGAGTACCCCGATGATGTCGGACACGATCCGTTGAACACCACGCACAGCTTTGTCGTTGCACGCTCCGGCCGCAACACCCCATGATGCGGAAGAAAATACACCGGAACGCCACGAGAGAGTGCTGATGGAGCTTTTCTCGTGTGCTGAAGCGTCTCAGACTCCAGCATGAACTCATTGTATAGCTGCTGATACGTGGTGTCCCGTTCCAACTTGGTGAGTGTTCGCGACAAATACTTCCTCGCGACTGCGTGCGACTCCCCCACACACCGGCATCCATCTTGAGCGGAAGGCGGACGATATACCCTCCTGTCGTATCTCGAGAGTGCGTCGACGCGAAGTTATCCTCACAGGCTTGCTCCTCTGCAGTCAACTTCCCTGAATGAGATGATGATAGCCCCTCCTGCAGCCATAACTTAGGCAACAAGTCCTGGAGAACCGCCTCCGCATCGTCCACGTGAGTCGATATCTAATACGCTTGACATGCTTGTGAGTTCGATGAGTGTACTGGTCTCAAGATTAACCAGCCAAATAACGGTGAGTTGAGCTATCGGCATCGCTTCATAGCCCTTCTTGATGTTCGTTCTAACGATTTGCCCGTAGGCATCTGCTCCGACGAATCGCGACAATGTCTTGCGCACGCACACACACAACTCGAACTCGAGAGCGAGAAAAATCGGAAAAACGATAAAATGTCTTGCGCACGCACGCGCGAAACTCGAACTCGAGAGCGAGATAAATCGGAAAAGCGAGAAAACGTCTTGCGCACGCACGCGCGAAACCCGAACTCGAGAGCGAGAAAAATCGGAAAAACGAGAAAATGTCAAAATGTCGCACACACGCACGCGTGGAAATCGCGAATCGAGAATCGAAACGGGAAAAAAGACGAGAAAAATGTCAAAAACGCCGCACGCACGCACACGCGAAACTCGCGAATCGAAACTCGAAACGAAAACAAAAACGTGAAAATGTCAAAATGTCGCACGCACGCACGCGTGGAAATCGCGAATCGAGAATCGAAACGGGAGAAAAAACGAGAAAAATGTCGAAAACGCCGCACGCACGCACACGCGAAACTCGCGAATCGAAACTCGAAACGAAAAGAAAAACGTGAAAATGTCAAAATGTCGCACGCACGCACGCGTGGAAATCGCGAATCGAGAATCGAAACGGGAGGAAAAACGAGAAAACTGTCAGAAACGCCGCACGCACGCATACGCAAAACCCGCGAATCGAAACTCGAAACGACAAGAAAACCGAGAAAATGTCAACATGTCGCACGCACGCACGCGTGGAAATCGCGAATCGAGAATCGAAACGGGAGGAAAAACGAGAAAACTGTCAGAAACGCCGCACGCACGCATACGCAAAACCCGCGAATCGAAACTCGAAACGACAAGAAAACCGAGAAAATGAGAAAAATGTCAAGGTGTCTCGCGCACTCACGCTCAAACTCGCGAAAGAATCGAGGAAACCAAAAGACCGTCAATGGTGACTTGCGCACTCGCATTCCAAATCCACGGACGGGTCGAAAAACGCACAAAGTGATATGCGCACATACGCTCGTCAACGAATCGAGAAAAACACATTGGAAGAGTGTGAAATGCGAAAACCAATAAAACTGGTTGAACTGCGTTGAGTGTCACTGCACTGCGCCGGTGCTACCCCGCGAACGTATTAATCCGCGGCTGAACAAAGTTGCATGAGCGCCACTGACTCGTGACGTCACAGAGAGTCGCGCGAAAATTCAAACGCGTTAAGTTGCTTGACGACGTCGTTGAGCTTCACTGATGCCCCGCCCGACACTAGGCTGAGACCCACTGGCGAAATAATTTTCGAAATATTATCCCGAAAATTATTCCCGTGATAAAATTTCACAGAGATCACTCGAGACACTTTGTCGAGAACTTCGTCGGTGCTGGCTAAAGGTTTGTTGATGTTTCGCCGCGAAGGTCCTGAGCGAGAGAGATGCCACGCTCACGGACACGACCCGCTCGCACACGCACACGACGCTCTCGCTCTCCTTTACGCACACATGCGCACGAATGTCGCCAGGCTTTGCCTCTGCACTCACGAACACAATTCTTTCCGCGCAAAACCGTTAACGAACTTCGCTAATTACCCCGCCGATCCGGCTCGAAGGACCAAAATGTTGAGAGTTGGATAAACGCGAGTTCGCCAGCTCACTGATGACGAGATCGGCGGGCATAGATAAACGAAGACGAAGATGTAACAAGATATATAACACGGTTTATTGACGGGAAAATAGGCGAAGATGACAAAGATAGGTGGTTATTGATTTATGAGTAGATGATGCGTAGAACCCAAAAGTCTTCAGAGTTGCGAACACTGAGGCAGCTATCGCCGACACCGCGATAGGCGCGATGCACCACGATCAGGAGTTGCCGAAGCCCCCCCGTGGCGTTTTCCGTAGTGAATTCTGTAACCCGTGATGAGTGTAGACACTGTGATTAACGAGTGCTGAGTATGAGCACGGTGAGTATAGATGAGTAAGTCGAGTAAATTGATGAGAGAAAGTTCAGACACGGTGAGAGTTATGGAGAGTTCGCGTGAAACGCCCCTGAGTTTACACGATGCTGAACGGAGACTGCCGGTGAACCGCCTGTTGCCGGGCGCGCAAGCGTGGTTGGGGCGAATGGCGAGAGAAAGAGAGAACGCCGAGCGCCCGAGAGGTGCTGCCCTCGAGCGTAACGGACTCATTCCCGAACACCATGAAAGAAGAGATGATAGCACTAAGAGAGAACCAAACCTGGACATTGGTTAAACGACCTGAAAAAGCCAACGTATTGAGAAATCGGTGGGTCTTCAGAATAAAGTACGGACCTGACGGAACAATTGAAAGATATAAAGCAAGGTTAGTTGTCAAAGGATGTCAACAAAGAGCCGGTTTCGATTATGCTGAGACTTTCAGTCCAGTGGTGAAGTTTGACTCAATCAGAATCGTCCTCTCACTCATCGCATCCAACAAGATGCACGTACAACAATTCGACGTAAAAACCGCATTTCTTCACGGAGAACTTCAAGAAGAAGTATACATGGAGCAACCTGAAGGATTCGAAGATAACAGTAATCGGGTATGCAGGCTACAGAGGAGTCTCTACGGTTTAAAGCAGGCTCCGAAATGCTGGAACCGAAAATTCGTAAAGTGTCTCAAAATATTTGACATAGAGCCAACGAACGCGGACTCATGTGTCTTCAAATCTCCCTGAGACATAAACAGCTGGGTGATCTTGGTTGTTTATGTGGAGGATGGACTAGTTATCTCAAAAGACAGCAAAAAAGTTCGAACGCTCCTTGAACTGTTAAGAACGGAAATTGAAATTAAAGATTTTCCTCTGAGTACGTTTTTAGGTATACAATTGTCGAGAACACCAGATGGGTCCATAATAACTAGTAAGAAACCTTACACGGAGAAGGTCCTGAGCAGATTAAAAATGGAAGAAACGAATCCAGTCAGCATCCCTGCTGATAATCATCAAAACCTGAGCATCTTGACAGCTTCAAACGTCGAAGGACAACAACTCAACGTACCATACAGAGAGGCTGTAGGAAGCCTGCTGTTCCTGTCAATGACAACACGACCCGATATATCCTCCGCGGTAAACGCTGTAAGTCAACATTGTTCAAATCCTCAAAAAGCTCACTGGAATGCAGTGAAAAGGATCGTAAAATACATGAAAGGTACAGCTGACTTTGGAATTAAATTCAATGCTGGGGAGAAATCGACGCGAATTGAGGGTTTTTCCGACTCAGACTTTGCAGAGATACAGTATCCAGAAAATCTGTAACGGGGCTATATTTTGAAACTTGGAAATTCACCGGTAGTTTGGGACTCTAAGAAGCAAAAAGCCGTAACTCTGTCTACAGCTGAGGCGGAATTTGTGGCAGCATGCCACACAACGACAAATTTGATTTGGGCGAATATGCTAATCAAGCAACTGCTGAGCGACAAAACCGAGTCTCCAATATTACACATCGACAACCAAAGTGCAATTTCATGGATTAAAAATGATCAATTCGAGTCAAGGTCGAAACATGTAGACGTAAAGTACAAATTCATTCTTGATAAATTCAACAAAGGAGAAATTACTCCACTCTACACGCCTACAGAATTTCAACAAGCTGACATTTTCACAAAACCGTTAGCTAGGAAACGTTTCGAACAAATGAGAGAACTCATCGGAGTGATGGATACAGCAAGTTACGTGACTGAATAATCATAACCTTCTTTCGGACCGAACAACAACGGAAACGTGAACAAGTGTCTCCTCGAAAAAAAAGGCGTTTCTCGTCAATCTGTTCAAACAACTGTAAAATATAACTTTACCTGCGTACTAATTGCACATCGTTTTTTTTATAGGCTCGTATGAGATAATCTCAGAGACGTAAGTGGGAGTGTTGAAAAATAAGGTAGTTTTCTACATTATCGGCCATAGAAAGTAGACATGTAAATAGATAGGACCGATTAATAACCAACAGATAAGCGGAGAGCGCTGCTTATCCGTACTGGACTTTACGTAACACATTCTTCTACGATCTCTATACGAAACATGTGATATTAAAACTTATTACTATTAGCAATTAATATATCGTCTTTTATTTCGGACATCCTCCACATCCATCGTGAATGAAACAACAATGAATCTAATTACAATGAATCTAACAATTAACCTAAGTTAAATGGCGTCAAGGATATGGTAAGCAATAAATTTAGTAAATCCGCAGTCATGAGTTTGCATGTTCCAATGATAATTAGGACCAATAACTATGGAAGGCTCTTTATATGATGATAAGGCAATAAATCAAAGATTAGCCGAGTATGAAAATCGTTGACCACTGACCGAAAAACGGCCCGGTACCCTCACAAAGAAAGTACTCGAGGTGTCCCCCTCCGATTTTGTTGAAACTCAAGTATGTTATAGAGCATTAAAAACTAAGCGCCACGTATTTTCTTTTATAGGCGGAAAAACGGTTTCAAGGGGTGAAACCACCCCCTAAAGTTACCCATGTCAAGGGGCAATTTTGCAGTTTCAGATAGAAGCAGTGCACCGATTTTGATGAAACAAAGATTAAAATGTTTCTTGTGCGAAGAAATGAAGAACCCACCAGGTAATGAAAAAAAATATATATTTTAAGGGGTTGGAACACCCTCGAACATCTACTTTTTGCACCCTACATTGAAAACTTGCGAATCGATTGGAATAAAAATTATGCTATTATGTAGCGGAAATAAAATTAAAGTTGACGTATTTTTGTATTTGTGCGAGAACATTTTTTTAAGGGGGTAAACTACCCGTATTTGAGTTTTTACATTCCAGGTATCTCCTTGTCATTCCAAATGTGTTTGCGGATACGAACTCTTCTCCTTAAGCTAAAATTAACGATTCACCGTTTTTTTTAAATTAGTACGAATACTTAAAGCGGTACTCTGGTCTAGAGCGAGATTTTCGACGTCATTTCTAATGTGCAATAACTTTTAAACCGTTGAAGTTGTCTTGATGAAAATTTACACGTGCATTTATTGATCATTAGAGAATACTTGTACATTAAAACAAAAAATTATTTTAAATATTTTCATGTAGTTCTTTGCCTTGTTGCAACATGGTGCGCCGAAAGCCGCCTCAATCGGCGCCCACTCTGGCGATGTTGTATGCATCTGAAAAAAAAATATATATATTCTCAATCTGTATGAGTATTATGAGCACTGGTAGCAGAATTGGTACTTAAAAAAATGTTTTGACAAAATAGCGGCCTGTTGAACTTTCATTAATGATGTTTCATACATTTTCGGGTATTCGACGAGTTATAAAATGTCGGCAAAATTATTGTTCAACTCAATTCTGCTACCAGTATCAGAAACAGGCTACCTAAGGTACGTGCAAAATTTGAGCTCGATCGGTCTATTAGTTATCGAGATATCGTGGGCGCCGATTTGAAAAACATAGTTCTGAGATAAACGCGTTCAAAGTTTTGACACCGTTAAATGAGATTTAAATTGAATTATCGATGCTTACCAGTTAATCGGCCAGCCCGGGTCCATAAATGGCTCCTTCTTCCCTTTCATAGAACTGATCTAATTCTAATACTGCTTCCCTCCTAGCAGTCCTGGCTTCTTTTGAGGCGAATAACGATCGTCGTTCGGAACGGTCGATTCTCTGTTGATCGCGTAACCTCGCATTTGCTTCTGCTTGCTGTCCGATTTTCACACCCATCGTATCCAATATCTTCAGTATTTTTGTTAAGCCTTCGTTGAAAATACACGTAGCTAGAAAAGTGGCAATTTCAATCGTAACAGCTCCAGAGGGAATGTGTTTTGGAGCGAACATCCAAATCAATGAATTTAGAGATTCATTATTGTTTTGTGTCTCCGCTCCTAGACACCGCTCTAACAAATCCTCCGATGAAATATTTTCGTATACGGGTTTTATCGCCTCTAAAACTTGATCACAGAGGAGCGGTCTATCATGTCTAAAATCGTCGAGCGACTCAGTAGCCTCTGCGTTATGCCACTTACACCAGCTTGAAGGTCCCGGCGGGCAATACATGTGCTGAGGGTTTTCGTCACTCGAAGCATAGTGATAGAATGTTGACCACACGCCTTTCTTCATTTCTTCGATTGAGTGACAATTTCTTCTAATCGCTAAACCGTAGTAAACTGTCAAGTCGCCGATTACCTTGTCAGTCAATTTTCCTTTGCCTTTTCCACCTATACCTTTACATTGTTTTTTAACATGACGTAATCTTGTTCCTATTCTTTTCGAAACATGGCCAATACACTCTTTTTTTTGTGTGATAGTATCTTGGCCGTAAGGACACGCGTCTACAATTGCTTTATCCGTTTTGCAATCTTCATCGCCAATGTATCGAGTGTATTGCATGCCGTATTTTTCTACCGATCGTTGAAACATCTCTAATGCCACGTCAACTTCCATCTTGCCCGCACTGCCATGGTGGTTATTAGTACAGTCTTCGTGAGTTTCAAACCAATCATCGAATTCTTCGGTAGTCATCTTGTTTTTTCTTACAGCCCACGCTTGGCAAAAGCTCGATTTGACCACAGTATCTAGCACTTTTTTGCTGTATTTACCAATTATACTCGTCACGCCAAACCGTGAACTAAAACCTCGCTTTTTCCAAGTGCCATCTCCTGACACTGTTAGCTCCGATGATGAAGATTCTTTTTCAAAAGTCAGTTGTTTCTCCTCATTGACGGCTTTTTGCAGCACGCAATCGTACACAGCAGCAGCCGCGCAGTGTAATTTTTTTCAACACAACAGCATACGTTGCTTTTGAAATTCCCACTCCGATATCCATTATCCCGCAAAATATATTGACGCCTTCTCTACCAATTCCTAACAATCGCATTGTCACTACAATCAAACGATTTATCTCAAATGCTTTATCGATAAGCGGAGAACTGTTAATATATTGATAACCGCACGTACATTTCATTTGGACTTTGAAGCCCAATCCGCGACAGGAAGCTTTTGCGAAGGAAACTTCGTCTTTACATGTTTTACAGACAACAGACGCACTGATTGCTGCAAAAAACGGTGAAAAAATTTAGTATACAGTAACCGTGTTCCATGTCAAGTGGAACTCCCATATCCCCAGTTTTTCGCAACTTCGATGCTGATGCACTTGTTAAAACTTGACTGCTTTCTCCAGTGTGCTGATTTCCTCGAAATGCTCTTTTTTTCGGCACTGAATTACGATGCGCGCAAGTTTTATTCATTTTCGTACCTTTCTTACTATTCATTTTGAAGAATTCGCGTCTGCTCTACTATCGCGTTTTCGCGTCTGCTCTATTCGACGGTTGGAACGTAACTGAATATAGCACAGTTCAAATACGTTAACATGAAGTGTAGAAGTGTTGGTAGAAATTCTGTGAACTGGTTTATTGGTTTTATTACCGGTACATTGTTTGGAGCCCTACGGGACGGTGCCCGTTCTCGAAACGACCGCGCAGCTGCTTCCCGACCGCGCTACCTGAGCGCGCGGCTTGCTTAGAATTTTTATTTCTCGGCTAATTTTTGAAATATCATTAAACGGTTTTCAGGAGCGTAAGAAGAAAGGTCTAAGGAATAAGAAAATGAAAAAAAAATCGATTTTTTCAAATTTCTAGACCAGACTACCGCCTTAAGGGCGTAGTCCTTTTATTAATAGATATTGAAAAGTTTCCGAACCACTGCCAAGAAATTTTTTGAAGGTACGATTTTCGTATTTAGATAAACTTACGCATCTACGAGAAGAATAATTAAGAGGGATTATACTATACATCATTCGCAAACACATCCTTTTTTTTATATAATTTTCCGAACTTTTCCACATATCAATGTAGGAGTATTTTTGTATTATTAGCATAAACACGGTGTTTATATATTATTAAATGATATTACCCGTAATAAAGTGATAGGTTCTAATGGAGATGATAATTTTTCTGTATAGATTTTCAGTTAGGAGTTACTTTTACCTAAAACAGAAGTGCTAGATTATTTGAAACGGGAACCTTAATAGTATATATCAAGTGATTCGATTCCTTCTTTCGAAAGGATCATTTGTGTATGAGCGCTTTTGACGTACACACTTTATTTACATAGCAACTTTACTCTAACACACGCTATCATCATCTTTTGTATACATGTTCATTATCTACTGTCCGTTATTATCAACTTTTAACCACAATTATGGTTCATAGGCCGAACGAAAACGGTAGTCATCGAAAAGATGCTTCAAGCACAACGATTTTTTACACCACGCATATTTAATAACCGCTACGTTATTACAACCAGGTACTTCACAATGTGTTTTAGAACCACCAAATGCAAATTCGACGGGGTTTGTAAAATATCCTGGTCTTTCAGCTACATTATTGCTTTTACCTGAAGTGAGTTTTCCAGATTTAGAAGTCGTCAGTACGACGTTTTCCGGCCTAAATAATTATTTTTATACTATCGGTCCAAATTCACCTTTTGCTTCCTTTAACACAATAAAAAGTGGAGAAAGTAATTTTCCATCAGCACTTATTGTAGACTGAATAGTGTAACTATGGGTTGTTGAAGAGACTAATTGTACTACACATTCGACTTTCTTTGGCCCTTCAATTGCTATAGTTCGTCCTGAGTGAATTTCCAGTTGAAAACCACTTTGATCTGAATTATATATATTTTCTGCTCCATATGTTGAGATGTACGGTTTAACCGTATTTACAAAATTTTCTCCTGTTTGTCGTATAACCGCTTCTTCTTCTATAGTTTTCTGCGATACAAATGTAGTCATTTTTCGAGATGTGATACGATGTAATTTCTTGAATTTTGAGAGCCAAGTACGAGAAGCTTTGAACCGTATATCTTTGTGGCCTATCTCTTTTTCAGTTTGAATAGCCCACTTTTGTATATCAATATCATGTATGATTACACCCGCCTCTATAGCGGTTTTCATATTTTTCAATACATACTCGGAAATCCGTGCGAGTTTCTCTTTATAAGTGCCGCCTTTGTTGAACTGATGTGCCCAGCGTCTCAATTGTCGTATAAATTTAATCTGTTTGTATTTTTGTTTAACGGTTTCAACACTACAATTTTTTTTTACCCGATCTCCCGTATTCCACCGCTTTTCGTTTATAGTCATAACTTAATTCATCATCACTGGAACACTTATCAGAATCGTATTCAGTAAGATCTGTTTCTCAAAAAGTATCTTCAACAAGCTTCGCTTCGGGTTCCTTAAAATGTTCTTGGAAGTCGAATGTATTTTCCTGTACCATTTCAACTCCATTGTCTTCCATAGAGTCGATTAAAATTGGTTCAAGATGTCCCGTCAGTTCCATTTCCGCATTATTCACTGAAGTTTCTGCTATGTTCATAACTACAAATGTAGCCAGCAGAAGTTTATTAACGTTAATGGGATTCACTTTAATTGACAACGATTATAGGTTGCACAACAAAATTTTAAACGCTGCTCGGAGAACGAGGTGTAGAGCCCGAGTCCGAACGTAAATTCGGAAATACGGATTGACGGCGTCTTTTATAGACGCCACCAATTCGTATCCAATATCCAAATTTTGATGCATCCAAAAAAACGAGAGATATCGCGCACTAACACAAGAAGACGATGATTTCATCAGTGCTGAAAACACTTCATGGTATGTTAATGACTTTCTTTTTCACGGATACGCCCACCCCTACGCTCTGGCTCGCCTCCCACGGGATTTACTGATGAGCATTGCCCGTGACATTCATGTGGTGTCATCGAACAGCAAAGTATTAGTAACAAATTTAGGTGGTAAAACGAAATAGTACTGAAGTTGTAAATTCCTCAATTACGGATAATGATACGAAGGCACAATCAAAAGTGTAATTTTACGGTCAGGCATATAGCTGTACTGCTAATATTGAAAATATGCTCCTGCAGCAACGTGTGGAAAAGCAAGGAAAATGTTATAAAAACGGATGCGTTAGTGAATGAAGTACGAGGGGGGACCCAAAAATGTTTACACCAAATTTTGATCACCTTCAAAGTATTCTCCTTTGACCACAACGCACATCTGCAAACGATCCTTCCAATGTTCAAAACATTTTTTAAGTTCACTTATCGGGATATTCTTTAGGCCTTCCAGCGATTTTTGTTTTACCTCCTCCACAGTGGCAAAACGCCTTTTCGGACGAGGAGACCGAGGTGTCTTCCACTGGCTTGATTGCTGATTTGTTTCGGGGTCGTATCCATAGCACTACGATTCATCACCAGTAATCACCTTGGAAAAAAGTTCAGGGTCCTCTTCGAGCTGATTTTGAAGTTCAAAACATACCTGAAGTCGACGCTGCCTTTACTCGTCTGTGAGAAGGCGAGGCACAAATTTGGCTGCAACTCTGCTCAGGTGCAAATCTTTGGATAAAATCCTCTGAATTGAACTCCATGATATCCCAGACATCTCGCAGAGTTGATCAATGGTTCAGCGACGGTCTTCATGAATGCGAGCATTGATTTTGTCGACGTTTTCGTCACTTCTTGACGTGGAGGGGCGTCCTGAACGAGGTTGGTCTTCAATTGACATTTCTCCATATTTAAAACGTGAAAACCACTCGTAGACTCTGATTTTATTTAGGGCAGCATATCCATAAGCAGTCTTAAGCATTACAGTAGTTTCCGCGGCCGATTTCCCCAACAAGAAACAAAATTTCACAGCCGCGCGTTGCTCTCGACAATCGGCCATCACGTTTTCGCCGAAATGGAAAAAGTTGTTTCACTACAATAGTTTTCACGGGCGAACCGATGCACTCACGGCGACAGAACTTCGCACACTAACTCAGGAGACGTGTCCCCAACGGACACCTGGTCGAGCAATGGGTTTCCCCGCTCTCCCGCCCCGCCGCAGCGCAATTCCCATTTTTTTGGGTCCCCCCTCGTACATTTGGAATGACAAGGAGACACCTGGAATGTAAGAACTCAAATAATGGTCGTTTACCCCCTTAAAAAAAATTTCTCACACAAATACAAAAACACGTCAACTTCAATTTTGTTTCCGCTACACAATAGCATAATTTTCATTCCAATCGATTCGCAAGTTTTCAATGTAGGGTGCAAAAAGTGGATGTTCGAGGTTGTTTCAACCCCTTAAACTATATATTTTTTTCATTATCTGGTGGGTTCTTCATTTTTTCGCACAAGAAACATTTTAATCTTTGTTTCATCAAAATCGATGCACTGCTTCTATGTAAAACTGCAAAATCGCCCCTTGACACGTGTAACTTTAGAAGGTGGTTTCACCCCTTGAAACCGTTTTTCCGCCGATAAAAAAAATACGTGTCGCTTAGTTATTAATGCTCTATACTTGTTACACTACATACTTGAGTTTCATCAAAATCGGAGGGGGACACCTCGAGTACTTTCCTTGTCAGATTACAACAACGGCTATTTGTATTATCTCAATATATCGCAAATATTTTAGAAACAGTACAATTAATCTTTTTGGACCGTAGACCAACGGTTCAATTTTTAATCTGTAAACTAGATTTAACCCGATTTACTTTTTTTATATTCAATAAAATTCTTCGATGCCAAATTTCCATCAGGATCTAAATTCCCCCTGATCCACCCAAGGTATATCTCCGGTTAAGACTGAGCAATTGTTATATATATTCCAACGTTGGCTAGTAAAATACATTCAATTATGAGGATAAAAGAGGTTCTCAAATTGTTTTTTTATTGATGGGCGATATATTAATCGAAAGCAATGTTCGGCAGTAAGACCAATTGGATCAGTATGACATTGGGCGCAAATCTAAGAAGTTTTCTACTTTACCTTGGTAAACAGAATTGAGAAGGTGCTTTATCACCTTTGAGGTCCTGCACGGAACCGATACCACCTTGAACAGATAATATGCTTCCCACCATTTCCTCGAAGGGTAGCGCGTTTGTCTGCATCGATGAGGACCTTATAAGACTCAATGAACTCATCCTCGGTAGCCCATGACTGGACGATACAATAGCGAGCTGAGTTGTACTTTCATGTCGACTCAAACCAATCTTATAGAATGCGGTTAACTGTTTCTCCTCAATAGGAAGATAAAAATTGTTTATCAAAGAGTTCGGGGTTAAATCTACGCCATGCTCGACAACATGGATATTCCTACGGTGTTGAACTGTCGAAGTAGTTCCACGCGGAAGGTGTCGGCGCAACGTTCTTAATTGAATAGCTCGCATTCGTGACGAACTGGTACTTTGACCTCGTTCGGTGATTTTTCTTGATGAATCACTTCCATTTTGAGGCATGACAATTCCAATCTCTTCACTTATGTTAGTACGGTAAATTGATTTCGCAGCTTATTCAATATGTTTCCCGTTAGGACATTTTATTTAGTAACTAATAAAATTCAAATTCTCGATATGAACATATGGTTGCTAAGGGTGTTCATGTGATTGATATGAGTCTCGAACTGATTACACTGTTAGTTTTCTCGACTAGAAGCGAATGGTTGCCATGGCCGTTTGATCAATGAATTTGATGCATGGGCCATTTCGGTCGTTGTAGGAGAGACCGGGGCAATTCGTGACATTTTTTGGTTTTGAATTTCTTCTGAGATAAGTATTTGAAATGAAAATACGTCTTAACCCGGTTTTTCATCGTACAACCTCATAGTTAAAAAAAAAAAATTATTTGGGTCTTTTCATTAGATTACCGTTAAAGTAGAACGTGAAATGTCTCACTGTGTCTCGTGTCACGGATTGGTTGAATACCGGGGCAATTCGTAACAATTCTTCGTTCAACGAGTTAGAATATCCGAATTCGTCCTATTTTCATGATTTATATCAAATCGCGCACTTAATCACTCTTAAAAGGTTTTTATTAATCAACTTAAACATTACATGGAGAAGGAAGGGCAAAAAATCGTTAGGCTTCGCTTTCGTCTTTTTCCAGCTGCGGAAAAACGACCTTTGTCGGGCGTCCAAGCCCCCTGCGATCAGGCTATTTCTTGAGAGGCTTCATCCTTACATTCTTTTTTAAGTGCAACTTCTTTTGGCAGGGTGTAAGCCTAATTCGCGTCACGGAATACGCGACACGAAAAAGCGTAACGGTCAATAATAAAAGTCGGGGAATATGTTTTATACCGTACAATACCCTCCCCATTCTTACCGACCACAGAGAGTAAGTATAAAACGTTACCCGTTCTCATGTCGCAGCTGGATATGAACCCTCCCTTCTCTCCGTTGAGTGTGGTGAGTTCATGTACTCGCACATGAAACAACGTTAACGGAGCTACGGAGACGGAACACGTATAGGCCGTCCATTCACTCACACACATCATAGACCAATCAGGCGCCGATCTCCGCACTCTGAAGCGGGATAAAAAATTCAGCCGATAAGGGTTTCAAATTTCGCCAAAAGCATCTCTATCGTCGCTATGTTCGTCTGATGTAAAGTGAGCAAGAAGTAAACTGTACGTGGAACCTCGCTGAACCTAGGCACCTACAGTAAATATACATATGACTCTTCAGTGTAATCACGCGTCATAGTTAATATAACAGTTTTATGAAACTATTAATTACTGCCAATCTGTAAAGGTAAAGACATGAAATGGTATTATATCGATTTTATAATGTACTAAGAAAAAAAAATTAAATGGTTTGGTAAAGATTACAAAAAAAATCCAATGTGATTTATATTTAACGAAATTAAAAGTACGGTAGGGTAGGAGATTGTGCATTAATTATGCACAATAGCACCGGAATCCACAGCATAGCTTATATATTGATACTTCAGTATTTCATTGTACGATAAGAGAAGCACCTTTTGTTTGTGGCAAATCAATATCACCGGAATCCATTAAATAGCTTATATACTAAGATATATCCTATGAATTTTTGTTCAAAGGATTAATAAATAGCATATAATGGGATTAACAATGACTTCAGATGTTAGAAGTTGTAATCAAATTTTCCAAAGGCGTGGTCCAAAGTAAAAACATGGTATGATGCAAATACATTTTTGTTCTCTTCAAACTCACCTTATGCTGATGTGGTTGTGTAAATATATGCGACTTAAAAAATACAGACGATGGGCGTGTAATAAATAATGATGTCAACGATATTATGTACATTATCTTATTATTATGATATGCAAATTTGTATGTACTGAGAATACTTTATAACAATGTTCATTATAATTTGGCAAGTCTGCGATACTCCCCGGTTTTCTGATGCTTCGTATCATTGTTGGCATTATAAGCTTCAGAAATGAAATGTTTTCTCATAACCAGTAATTTGCTATAATCCGTAATATTATCCATTGCTTCTTTTAATTTTTGTAATAAATCTTTATTTGCAACCTTTTTGGAGTCGAACAATAAATTAGCATTTAGTAAACAATGATGTCAACGATATTGTGTACATTATCTTATTGTTATATTTTTTGGGTTCAATGATCAGCGTATACGTGGCACTGTGTGTTCCGTTCCATCTGACAGCAGTACTCTATCTACTTTACGAATATCTCTGTCCAAAAAGTGACGCTCGCAAACGAACTCTAGATCATGAAGGTGGTAAAAGAGGATGTGACTCGATTGCGTACGCTTGCTTGAACTCTGGAAATGTGAGAATAAGATATATAATGGAATCTACACTGACATAATACATATAGAAATCCTCTTTAACCTTTGGTAACCTGAATAAAGATATTTGTCGTACACCGAGTTCTTTCCTCTGCCTCCGGTCAGCCTTGCTGCCACTAATACAGATTAACACTGCGCACGCTTTACCCATTCCGATGATACTCTAAAAAAATTATACATTCATTAAGAAATAATCAATTGTAATATTTTTGTCCTTGTACTTATCATCTGCTTTATCGTAATGATTGTCCTTGAGTGACCAGCGCTGGATTAACTTGTAGACGATGTAGATGACGATAAATCCCGGTATGTCGTTTGGCACAAAATTTACGGGAGCGACCACGTAGCGTGAGACAGGCGAGCTAAAGTTGCAAGGATAATACAAAAGAGTATACGTCGGATAATACTGCGAGCTTAATAATAGAGATTGGCACCAATTAATAGTTTCATAAAACTGTTATATTGACTATGACGCGTGATTACACTAAAGAGTCTTGGGTATATTTACTGTAGGGACCTAGGTTCGGCGAGGTTCCACGTACAGTTTATTTCTTGCTCATTTCATATCAGTCCAACATAGCGGCGACAATGACTCTTTTGGCAAAATCTGAAACCCTTATTTGCTGAATTTTTTAGGTCGCTTTTTTCGTACGCATCCCATTAGAGATCGGACTTCTTTACTGTAGTCTGCATGGATAGACCCAATAAACCAAGAATGCGGCACCGCCGAGTGGCAACAAGTAACATATATCAGTGAATATTAAAAAAAAAGTATTTATGTCGTCGGTTTGGAAAAACAAATTTAAAAAAATTATATTCAGTATACATTTTGGAAAGGTAAGCCAATTATTGATTTCATCTATTTTCTCCTTTTTGATTAAAAATCATTCGTTAAAAGTGTACAGGAGTGTGACGAATATGGGGCTACATAACCTCATTCCACACTCATAAGTTTTTAACGTTGCTTAACTTCCTTTTACATTTATCCCACCGTCGTGAGCCTCAGCAGTTTTGCGGAGAAACCGTCCTAATTTCTAATGTTGTGTAGTGTCCGCAAAGAACCGCAAAGAACTGAAGTATATTTGTTTCATCTCTTCGATGAAAGTTTCTATCAAACCGTATTATATTATATAAGTTCTTAGATATAATAAGATAAATGATCTTTTTTCTCATCCGTGACAGTTTGTGCGAAGGATCTTTTTTTTTTCAAGTTCTTTGGACTGATGGAAAACCATAGCTCACAATATCTACAGCTTTTCATCTACAGCACACTTAAGAACTTCTACTGATAATAATGTTTGTTTTTTTTTCATCGATGATCTCGAGAATCTTTTTTTTTCGTCAAGTTCTTTACTCCGATCGAAAATCCCATCCAAAACTATTCGTACCATTTTGTTCACAGCGCACTCAGCTAATTCTATTGATGAGGTTTGTATTCTTTTGTCATTAACAGCAGTGACTATTATTATTATTCCGTTAGTTTAGTATTATCATTGTTATACCATTAGACTCTTTTTGTTTCGTTTTGGTGAATTTTCGCTTGAATTTGAACTTCATTTTTTAGCACAATTTTCTATCTCAGATTTTAGTTTTATGTAAGTTTTATTTTTGCTATTTACTGTGACGGCGAATTTTCGCTATCGTCACAAAGCATCTGAAATACTTGTATACTTCATACGCGACACGCGAGAGCACCGCCTCTTCGCGTCATGAGTCCCTCCCGAGCGAACACCAGCAGGGCCTAGCGTTAGCGTACCGTATAATGTCTAAATTCTTTTATATTATTTTCTCTCCAATTCACGAGTCTATGTCATCGCCTTCGACGAGAGTGTCAAATTCCGTTCATGAGACCGCTCACTTCTTACCGTCATCGCTTTAATATCTCAGCGACGACTGCGTACTGTCAATCCCGGAATGACCGTTACCGCCTCAGTCTCATTATCGAGAGAGAGAGCGACGAAAATTCACCATCCAAGGAAATTCCCAGTTCTATTACCATCATTGAATTATTGTCCACGACGCAAATTATGCGTCCTATCATGGACCACCAGTACGATGCAGAACGTCGATTATCAGCTTTATCGGCTTATCTCACACCAAACACCGTCCACCGCGCGTGAGTCATCGAAATTCAAATATACGCGCAACCACACGGAATTATACCGAGTCATGATTGTAATCGAGACGTAGGGGTAAGTCAGATAACGAGAGCGAAAGCGGGACGCGTCTGGAGGAATCTAGCGTATGCTGTTAATGGAGCGAGACGTAGCTCCGTGGCATACATAATTACCGTTGCTCAAGAAAGCGACGCTACCGAATATTGAGATATTCGGTAGCGTCGCTTTCTTGAGCAACGGTAATTATGTACCGTAATTATGTACAGTACGAGGCGGTCGAAAGCCCTGGTCCCGTACTATACAAAACTAATCGGTATGACTGTCGCTTCGCTCAATTTTTGTTGCGTGGGTTGGGAAAGAGTTTGGAATTAAGAGTCGAGAAGTTGTAGTGATATTGTCGCGGCTGTACATTCACGCACGGCGCCATAGAAGTCTTTGTCCGAAAGTTTCATCTTTCGCGTTACCGTTAACTTGTTATTTTATAGAATCGCCGAGAGGGATTCACTTATTACTAATGCAATCGTCAGTATTGCATCTCCTGTAGCGAATTACGTGTGTCAAAAAAGGGAATGAGAAATTTGTATCGTTCATTTCTATTTATTACTTGCACATGATAGATATAGACAGGTAGAGCGTAGAAGGACATTGCATATTGAATATAAATTGCAAACGTACATGGCAAAAATGAATAAAACTTGCATAAAACCAAAACCTAAGATGGAAAATTGTGCTAAAAAAATGAAGTTCAAATTCAAACTAAAATTTAGCAAAACGAAACAAATAGAGTCTATCGAACAAAGTGATTTGGATCAAAGAAATATTGATTACATTTTATAATAAAGAATACAAACAACGAAAAAAAAAACTTCCGCTATTGCACGTAGACTATACAAATCTTTTTATAATGACAATAACCTAGGTCAAATTATTTTTTTAAATTGTTTGGTGCAACAACATACCGCAACACTAGCAGAAAGCGATGTGCATGAGGTGAAGCGCGAGGACTTCTTTTCAAAAGATAATGATAAACCATTCCAAGGAGTTCATATAGCGTTGGTAGCTCCATCCAGATATAACAGTGCAACATTGTTCGATCAAATTGTAATTCCCGAAATAGATTATGAGGATCTCCCTGATAAGCTCTGTTTATATTTAGAGGCTTAACCCACCAGCGCCTATTTCTCCTTCGCCGGATATACCCAATTCGTTGCAATATCATGAAACACACCATCCATGCTAATATACCTAAGAGTTCGTCAACTTCCATAATCTATGAAAAAATGCACGATTTGATGGAATAATAATGATAATACTAAACTAATGATATAATAATAATACTCACTGCCGTTGATCATAAAAGAATACAAACCTCATCAATACTATTAGCTGAGTGTGCTGTGATTAAAATGGCACGAATATTGGTGGATGTGATTTTCCATCGGAGCAAAGAACTTGTCAAAAAAAAAAGATTCTTCAGACCATCGATGAGAAAAAAAAAACTTGTGCGGTCGGGGGACCGCCGTCAGGAACGAAGTTCCTTACGCTTTTGACTGAATGTTCATTCAATGATAATAACGAATCAAGTTCAGCACGTTGCTTTTTTTATTTTAATTTATCTCTATACCTTTTAGAGCGTTCAGCAACAATTTTTTTTTTCTGAAAAAAATACGAAATAAAAAATTAATTATAATTTTTATATTTTATTAGTTAAAACAGAAATATAAAAAGAAAAACAATATAACAAATATGATAATTGTTGCTTATTCTCATACAAAAGATATACCATACCTGGCAAGATTCGAATTAAACGTTTCACTTTCTTGTATCTTTTTTCGATTCTGCCGGAATTGTTGTTGGCGTTGAGCGTTTGTTTTCGGTATTTTCGGTATTTTATTTTCACTTTGAAGTGTGGGCTTTTGATACTCTTTTTGACTCTGAACACATGATTTGACAATTGTCTCTCTATAATGTAAATAGTAAATAGTTAACGCTCGAATCACATGTACAATAAACGAATGTAAACAGCAAATACTTGTATCAAGTTATACAATTTTATTAACTTACTTTTCTAAATCTGTATTACACACATTTGCTGCCGTTTCCATTTCTCAAAACTTAATTGGAATAATAAAACAATATAACTTACGTATGATTTAAAACAAAACAAAAAAACACAGATGACAAATGAGTTTGTACAAAATTCCACGTCAGTACAACTTAATATTGAGGTTATGTAATAAATACAATAAAAATAAAAATAAAAAGAGACAGAGGCACAGAGCGGAGACACAGAACAGAGACACAGAGCAGAGAGAGAGTTGCGCACCCGGCTGCGCATTTGCCTGCTCGTTTGATAGTGTTCGAATCTCGATACTCGCACGCACACACACAGCGCGCTTGCATGCTCGTCGTAGCCTGCTCGATACACGCACGCATACACACACAGCATACCGCATTTCGCTACGCGCCTGCTCGTTGTAGTATGCTCGATACACGCACGCATACACACACAGCATACCGCATTTCGTTACGTGACGATTTCTACGGAATCGCTCCCCCCGTAAGCTGCGTTAAGGAACTTCGTTCCAATAAAAATAAAAAGAGACAGAGGCACAGAGCGGAGACACAGAGCAGAGAGAGAGTTGCGCACCCGGCTGCGCACTTGCCTGCTCGTTTGATAGTGTTCGAATCTCGATACTCGCACGCCACACACAGCGCGCTCGCATGCTCGTCGTAGCCTGCTCGATACACGCACGCATACACACTCAGCAAACCGCATTTCGTTACGTGACGATTTCTACGGAATCGCTCCCCCCGTAAGCTGCATTAAGGAACTTCGTTCCAAAAATACCAAACATCATTATAAATAGAAATTCTTAAGGGTATGTATCACACGCACGAAAAATTCGACGCGGTAATGCAGAGGGCATAGTATTTTACTACGAGCGGCTGCTAACTACCGCTAGATGTCACGGCGCGCGTCTTCTATGAGATTACGATGCTTCGCGTGATGGAGCATCGAAGCCTAATAGCAGACGGTTGCTGTGAATGCACAACTACTTACTCTATGTATGTGTGTACGCATATGAAGCGAGTGGCTTTCGCCACTAGTCAGTAACGCTTGGACACAGCATAACGTATACAGCTCGTATCAGCTGACGATTGCTCATTTCTCGCTCTACGAAAGGGCGGTAGCAGTAAATTATTATTATTATTATTTAAAGAATTGCGTAACATTACGCATCGATTCTCCGTCGATGTGGATTGACGGGGGGTTCGAAGAGCGCCAAACTGTCGAGCAATGTAGATTGATTGATTCTCGCTCTATGATCGAGTGGTAAAAGTAAATAATAATAATTGTTATTGAAACAATCGTTTTCTATTACGCTATGGTTCTCCGTCGATATACATCGACCGGTAGTTTGATGGACGTCAAACTGTCGAGCAATGGAGATTGCCTATTTCTCGCTCTATCTTAGAGCGGTAGACGTAAATTATTATTCTTATTATTTAATCATATGCCTTATACTGCGCTATGATTCTCCGTCGACATGCCTCGAGCGGTAGTTTGATGGACGTCAAACTGTCGAGCAATGGCGATTGCTCGTTTCTCACTTTATCTGAAAGCGATAAAAGTAAATTATTATTCTTATTATGTAACAAATGCCTTATACAGCGCTATGATTCCTTGTCGACATGCCTCGACGGGTAGTTTGATGAACGCCAACCTGTCGAGCAATGGAAATTGCTCGTTTTTCGTTTTATCTGAAAGCGGTAAAAGTAAATTATTATTCTTATTATTTAATCTTAATCAAATGTCTTATACTGCACTATGATTCTCCGTCGATATGCATCGACGGGTAGTTTGATGGACATCAAACTTGATGGGCGTCAAACTGTCGAGCAATGGAGATTGCTTATTTCTCGCACTATCTTAGAGCGGTAAAAGTAAATTATTATTCTTATTATTTAATCGAACGTCTTATACTGCACTATGATTCTCAGACGATATACATCGACGGGTAGATTGATGGACTTCAAACTGTCGAGCAATGGAGATTGCTTATTTCTCGCTCTATCTTAGCGCGGTAAAGAGAAATTATTATTCTTATAATTTTAATAAATGCCCTATATTGCGCTATGATTCTCCGTCGATATGCATCGACGGGTAGTTTGATGGACGTTAAACTCCATCCAATAAAGAAAAAAATTTTTTTGAAGTGAAACTTCTTTATCGAGTATAGTCGTTTAACGCGTTATGCGTGACCGCTCACGCGTGGCATTCAATGCTAGCGTGTACATCCAATAAGGAAAGCGAGTTGGTTGACGCATGCATAGAGGGGATAGAAAGATACATACGGGGGGAATAAGGATAGAGAGTCGGTGCGAGAGAGAGGGAGAGAGAGAAACCAGACGCAATATCATAGCGTCCGGCGCAAAACCGAAATAGCCTATGGAAGTCGCGCCTTACCGCTGAAATTTTCCTTGTAATTGGCTATTTCAGTTTTGCGTCGGACGCTATGATATTGCGTCCGACGCTAAATTCTTTTCCCTGAAGACGACGACGTTAAATGCTTTCCCCTGAAGACGCGACTCTCTTACCGATATTTTAATGCTGTCAGAGACATTCACGGACGACAATCATCCTCCTGTACCGATTCCAAACTTTGATTTTGTCGTTAGATTTCAGCGTAATGAAAAAAGAAATTCAGGCGTTACCATTTATCATAATCAAGGAGACAATTGTCATATTGTTACGCCTCATCTGGATATAAAGGCTCTTTACATGAGTGACGCTGAAATAACGATTTCAACATCAGCAAGAATTGGTGACTTGTGTGCAGTACAATGCCAAATCAGGAATCGCGAACATTTAACACAAAAACTGATTTTAATAGCAGTCTACATATCACCCAATTCTGCAATCCGTGACATCAAACTGTTCCTCGGTAAATCTTTATTGCCACTGTCGATTGCAGGTTCCCAAGCACTCGCAGAACTTATTGGAGAACCTGTAGATTACGCAGAATATCCAGTAATTCTTGCTGGAGATTTCAACGTCAATTTTTCCAACCCAGAGTCTCAAGCATTACTAGACTTTCTAAATGACAAATTTGCATTTAAAATGATCAACGGTAGAAATGATCCCACGACAAAAGGTGGCACAACAATCGACGCGGTTTTGGCGAGAAATTTGCACAATATAGAGCTGAAACATTTTATTTCATACTTCAACTATCATAATCCAATTGTTAATGTTGTACATTTAAATACACCGCTGACGGATAACCCAGTTGGAAATACGTGAAGTTTTTTCAGAAAACAAAATTCTCAATAAAAAAATATCAATTAATTACCATTTGTTGACTCAGTGATTTAATGTGTTTTTTAATCCCTCTCCTGCTCACTATCCTCTTCAACATCTTACCCCTTCCCTCTACGAATACATACAAGAAGTTTCACTTCAATCGTGCGTCGCGACACACTAGATTTTTTTTTATTCCAAAGTCCGCCATTTTGTTATTTATCCATGAAATTTAACTTCAGTAGTTCCGACCAGAATGACATGTCTATAGATTAAGAATTATCAAGAATTTTTTATTTCAGATGACATCATGAGCCAAAATCAAGAGCCAATGAAGAAAAAAGTATTTTTTTCCAAAGTCCGCCATTTTGTTATTTATCTATGAAATTTAACTTCAGTAGTTCCGACCAGAATGACATGTCTATAGATTAAGAATTATCAAGAATTTTTCATTTCAGATAACATCAAGAGCCAAAATCACCAGGGCCACCCAAGCGCTTTTTTTTCGAGGTGCCAACTTCGATCAATAAAAATAATAATAATAAACTATAAAATCTTTTCAAACAAATTTTTTTTGTATCTTTAATATGTAAATAAAAACATCCTAAATATCCAAAACGATTCATTTTCATTGTGCTACAAAAAAACGCCCTCCAAAAAAGACATGAAAATTGGCTTAAGTTACCAGACTACTACCTTAATACACTGTTGTCTGTTTACCCTTTTCGGGACATACAAATTCTAATATATTTGGCTTCGAACTTTTTTTTCTGAACCTTTTCAGGTATAAAACTTGACCGTTCGGCAACTGGAGTTTCTAACACCATAATTTTTCGGAACTTTACGTTTTCTAATTATTAAAGTACGATTTTTTAAGTAGGAGGATTTTTGATTTTCGATGCTTTTGCAGATCGGTCCCATAATTATTCTTGTCATTTAATCCTCGATGTAAAACTATTCTTCGCAATGACATTGCTGTTTTAAAAAGGACGGATTTTAAAAATTTCGAAAAGTTTTAAGATCGTCCCAAATAAATTCGGAGTTTCAAACCGTCGAAGCTTTTACGGTTCGAAACTTCAACCCCGCCCCACTGTTTTTGTTCGAAATTGAGCAATTTTGACACGAATTTCGCGGCGACCCGTCTCATGCCCAAATCATTGGTAAAAATCGAATAGCCCGAGCCAATTGATATGTTAAGTTCCTCGGCAACTTCTCTAACGCTGATTCGACGATTGGCCAAAATTATTTTCTTCATTTCATCAATGTTTTCGTCTGTTGTTGATGTGCTCGGGCGTCCGGAACGCATTTCGTTGTACGCATCTTCTCGACCCTCTGAGAACATTTTGTACCACCGATAAACGTTGCTATGGTCCAAGGTAGCTTGACCATATGCCACAGTCAACATTCGGAATGCGTCCACGCACTTAATTTTGTTTTTCACACAAAATTTGATACAGATTCTTTGATCCATTTTTTGGAATAGGCAAAAATCGAAGACAAGCCAAAACATGTCTAACCAAAACAGCTGTCAACAATTAACTAAACATTCACAATGGCCGATTTTTTCAGCATAAGTGAGGGACATGAGTACCAACCTAACGCCACAAAAAAATCGAAAATCGAATATACGTAGCCCGCGGAAATTCAAAATTCGCGATACTTTTTTAACAGACCTCGTATATACTACACTATTGAAGTAATCAAGTTCAAAACACGGCCGGACCGGGGCCCAATTCACAGACCATTGGTCGGAGTTATCAGTCCAGAAACTCGATAAATGTGCCGTTACAGGAACCGGAAATAACACATTAGTTCGGTCCATTTTTTTGTGGTAAAAAATGCATTTATTTCAGAACAAAATTAATGAACAGATTATTTAAAGTATTCTCCATCGCTGGCTATTACTTTTTCCCACCACTCAGGCAATTTTAGAATTCCATCTCGAAAAAGTGTCTCAATTTTTGAGGCGATCCAAGTTAGGATCGAGTTTTCAATTTCTGCGTAAGAAGTGAACCGGTGGCTTGCCAAATCGTGCTGCATCCGTCGGAACAACCAGTAATCAGAAGGAGCAATGTCCGGAGACTACGGCGAGTGCAGTAAAACATCCCACTTGAGCGTTTCCAAATATTTGTTTACAATTTTTGCGATATGTGGCCGAGCGTTGTCATGCAGAAGAATAACCTTGTCATGTTTTTGCTCATATTCCGGCCGTTTTTCGCGCAACGCACGACTCGAACGAACCAATTGTAGCCTATACCCGCGCAGAAAAAAAAAGTTTGGGAAGCCAGTCTCGGAAAGAGTGTTGGGAAGAGTCTCGCATAGGATCCGATCCCATACTTTTATCTTGTTAACTGGAAACAATCCTGATTGTTCCATTGAGACTTTTTCTCTGAAATGTTGATTGAAGTTTTCAGTAAAACTTTCCAAGACTCTTATAAACATGATGCTTAACATTTTCGACGAATCTTGGAAAGATTCGTCAAGATACTGTTATTAAAATAGATTTACAAATTTTCGATCAATCTCTTCGAGACTCGTTCCAGACTCCTGGAACGGTTATTAACATTTTCGATAAATCCCTCCGAGACTATAAATATTAGTAAAAAAATTCAGTTTATCTCTTCGAGATCTCACTTCATGAAAATTTGTAATATTTGACGAATCTCGCCGATACTCGGTATCATTCTTTGCTGGCAATAAAGAGTCATTCGTCGGCTGTCTGTCCGAGACTCGTTACGAGACTTTTCAATAGAATGAATATTTTTTCGATGGTCTCTCCGCGTCTTTTATCGGGACGGCTTTAAATATTTTTAATATTCATTTTATTAAATGTAGTTTATTCTTTATTACAGTTTACCATTTGGTTACCCCATGTATAATAATATTACAAAGAATAGAGAATGTCATCGAATCCATTCAACAGTTTATTCTGAATCACGCGCAGAAAGGAATGTAGGTGAGAACCGGTGTAGACAAAGCGAATCGGTTTGCAGACTATCTGAAAAATTTGTCAGTCGAACCCCCAAATGATTGTTGATCAATCACATTTATAAGTAAACTACAGAGAACTTGGCTTTCGTAAACTTGGTGATCGATAACATAGTGATCCAAATCTTGAGATATACAACTTAGCGATCAAGACCGCGGCAATCGAGAAAATGGCGATCGGGAACTTTGTGATCTATAACCTTGGCGATCGAAATTTTTATAATCAAGAACGAGAGGGGTAATACATTTAAATCTATAAATACATTATGGTACCTGTTCAAGAAGGTTGCGTTGAAGAACTTACACTTCAGAAAACTGGCGATTGAACGAAAATGCGATCTAGAATCCGGCGATCCAGAACCTCGTGATTAACAATATTGCGGTTCAGAACACGCTGTTCGAAAACTTTGCAATATATTAGTTGGCGATCCAGGACTTGGTGATTGAGAATGGGGCGGTCATAAAAGCTGTAGCAATGTAGAATGTACTTATAAACAAATTCGCGGGATCGAAATTTAAAATCTGAAATGAATAGGGCTCACAATTTTTTACATAGTTTATCGGTTCACTAACAAGCCCTATTTGATTTATATCTGAATGCATAATCGTATCTATACGGTATCTTGGTATTCGCAACAACATGAAATTAAAGAGCATAATTGTACCTGCATCAGAATATGACAATCGAGAAATTCCCTCAAATCCCATCGAGTTCACTGGCTCGATGGCATACTCATTCGGGACGTCTTCGACCTTAGAGTGGAAGCAGACAGACTTGAGATTTGAGATGTCCACGGCCTGCTCAATTTTTCCAAAACAATAATACTATGCTTTGTTAAGAGTCTAGCTCGTGCACTTGGTGTCAAGCTTTTTAGATTTCAGAGTAACATTTTGTATATAGATAAACTGTCATTGAATGATCATTCGTGTCGAACTGAGCGAGAATCGATGAAACAGTTACGATTTTATGATACTTCAAAATATTCGATAAATCTGGGATTCAGAATACATATAGGGGAGCAAGTTGCAAGTTGTCACTCGCAAGTTGTTTCCTCGAAACTTCACACAATGCTCGAAGCTTCCTCTATGAGGAACCTAAAATTGAGAAAGACATTTTTCCTTATGTAAAAGGGTCTCAGTATTGTGTGATATTACGAGGGAGCAACTAGCAACTTTCAACTTGCATCTTTTTATTTATTCTAATTGTATGGCATCCTTCACCATTTTTGTACCCCATCCGCTTGACTCTTGTAATTTAATAATATCAATTGTATTATTTATATTTGATTATATTATTTGTATTTTATTTTTACCATGTAAAAATTAGTTTATTTAAAAACCTTTAGGAGAATAAATATGTTGCCAAAAATATTGTTCCAAATAATTGGGATTTCCTTAACATCCTAATCGTTGTTTTCTACAATTCTCCATTACCACCGTTTTTTTCAGCTTTATTATTTTGTGAAAATATCACCTGAATCAATATAAGAAAGGTCCTACAAGAAATTAAATGTAGTTCCCGTTTCGAAGATATTTATTGTGTTATTGTAATTGGATTTGGATTTGGAATTGGATTTGCATTGAAATATTTAATTATTACACATTAATTACTGTTGTTAACAGATATGTTTCAGGAAAGATCATTGACTATTCAAATTCGATTTACATTTAATAAATTAAAATAGAATTGGAATAGAATTGAATTGATTAGTTGATTTAATTCGAGTAATTCTATGATTGCGATTTAAGTAATTTTTCATAGATTTACACTTTAATATTGTCTACTGAAAAAATTATATAGTATTAACACCTACGGATGAATATGTTCTGAATTGAACATTGAGGGATGCTGGATTTTGATTACTCAGATATTGGATTTCAATATGAGAATACTAGATATCAGTTGATTTACATTAACGAAATTAAATTTATGGCATTGATTTAATTTACATAAAATGAAATCGACTACATACATATTAAAATATACCAATCGTTTAACAATGCAAATGCTGGCCCGTAACTGGTATGGCTAAATTTTTGTTTCCTGCAAAAATTCTCTAATATTAACCCATCACGCTATTTCAATGTATTTAAATTGAACTTAGAGAGAGACAGGGAGAGAGAGAGAGAATGGGTGTGTGTGTGTGTGAGAGAGAGAGAGAGACTCACCCTTGCTTCTGTAGATTGACAACGCTTATTCGTAGAGCAATTTTCTTCCCACAAAAGCCTTCTCTATTTTACCTTATTTTTTTGCTCTTGAGGCAGCATCAACGTTTAAATCCGCTTGATTTCGCGAAATTCTTTCATTGAACAGATTGTCATATATGTTATCGCCTCATCAGGTTGTTATGGTTACGTGCAACCACTGCAAGCAACATAACAATATCTTTTGATACAAAATTAATTCAATTATTTAATTATATTGAAATTCAATCAATCAAAACTAAATGAAATCGAGAGAGGGCGAGAGACAGCACAAGCGCGAGTGCAAAAGAAAGGGAGAGAGACTGAGAGAGAGAGAAAATTCAACTTTTCTACCCCAATTTTCACTGATTTTCTGAATATCTTGTTGTCACCTACCAAACCCCAGACCACCGTTATTGGTTTTTGTTCGGTCAGATAACCGTTCCTGACTTAATATTTTGTATCCTTTTCGGCTTTTAGTATACACGATTTTTCGTTCCTGATTGATTCCAGAGATCCCACACAAGATAGCTTTCATTTGTGTTATTGATAAGTCATCGCGTCGCCACAGCACACGCGTACTACTTCAGGCAGCATTGCGATTCAATTTTATGTAATTCAATAAAATTAGTTAAAATGAAATTCAATGAATTCAATTAACTAGATCGAATTAATTAGATTAATTTAACGTAGTCTAACATAAACGGAATATCCCTTATTGTTATTGAACAATGGGGGAAAAAATAAAAACATCTATAATGATTTTCTTGGGAACTATATGTTGCACTAAAGAATTTGTTTAGGCAAGAATTAATGTTTTCATTCAAATTATACTAATATACAACCAAATTTCAATCTATTTTCCGTAAAAAAATCATTTCGATCGAACATCTACGAATCAAAAAGCAAAAAGTCCGAACAAGTAGTTTTCGAGTGAATCTTATAGAATATTTAATTCTTAAAAAAATTGTTAAACAGCAATAAAGAAATACGCAATTTAAATGGCTTTCAATCAATGTAATGAATGAGATTGAATTAATTGAATTGAATTACACTAAATTAAATCACAATGCTGACTGAAGCAACCAGTATCTTACTGTGACAACGTGATGATGTATCAATAACACAATTAACAGCTCTCTTGTAGGATCTTCGGAAGTGAACAGGAACAAAAAATGGTAAAAATATAAAGCCGTAAAGAAACAAGAATATCAAGCGAGGAACGAACATCTCCAACCCATTAAATACATATTACCGTGATTTAGTTTTGTGAATGAAAATAAGAAAAATAAGGGGTTAAGAAAATCATTGAAAATCGAGGGGGTGAGTTTTCTCTCTCTCCCTTTCTATTGTAGTCTCGCGCGCGCTGCCTTTCTTCTGTTCTCGATTTAATTTTGTGTTGATTGATTCAATTGGAATATAATTAGATAATTCAATTTAATTTGTATTAAAAGATATTGTAATGTTGCTTGCAATGGCCGCACGTTACCATGACAACGTGATGAGGCGATGATGTATGGGACAATCTGTACACTGAAAAAGAGTATGGAGAAATCAATTGGGTTAATAATATTAAGGCTGTCTCAAGAGCAAAAAAACGGGGTGCAATAGAAAAGAGCTTTGTAGAAAAAAAATCGTCTAGAAATAATCGTTATCAATCCACGGAAGCAACGGTGAGCCTCCCCCCTCTCTTTCTGTCTGTAACTGCCTAATGGGTATTGAAAAATTGAGTGATTCGCGAATTGCGTGATTAGTCCATAGATATTACGATTAGAGAATTTGTTCAGGTAATGAAATTGAAGTTTTTATTCAAATTTAATTTCAATAATTAAAGTACCCGATTAATAATTAATTCTATTTGTATGAGACTTGAACAGACAATTCAGTCTTTCTTGCCTAAAAATAATGTTAGGCATAACTGGTACGGATCAGCATGTCCGTTATTAAATGATTACTGGATTTTTATATTAGAATACTCCATTTCATGTTAGGGAAATTAATTTGCGATTCTAAATTTAATTTTATTAATGTAAATCAATTAGAATTTCGTATTCCTATACTGAAATACAATATCTGGGTAAAAAATCAAATATAATTTAATCCTCAACTCGGAACCTAATACTAAACAATTAGTTTGGTAGAAACTATTAAAGTTTTAATCAACATTACTTTAATAAATTAATTTATTTCAATTTATTGAATGTCAAGTGAATATAAATAGTGAATGATTTTTTCATTGAAAAAATGTTTAGTAATAATAGTAAGAGACCAGAAATTAAACAGTAAAATATTTAAATATTTGAATTTTAATGCAATTACAGTAACACAATAAATATTTCGGAAACTTCGGGAAGCACATCTACCTCTTTATATTCCCTTTGTTACCTCAATTTAGGTGAGACTTCGAAAACAAATATTTGAACCAGTAATGTTTGAAGTATGATTCAGAATTGTTGCGCCATCGGCGATGGCGCATCGAACGGACAATCGAGTTCTGCTAGTTCTGAAACCTCTGATGACGATGCAGATTCCGTTAATGGTGGTGTAGATGCGGCTGCTGGTCGGAAGAATGAAGATCTTTATGACGGGGCTCGGTTGACGGTGGGGGACAGCCTCATAGCGACTATGTCCTTAATCGTGGGTCACAATATGAATACTGCACAGCGAGCCGATCTTTTAAAATTTGCGGAATTGTATTGTCCCCTAAGAAACAAGGGTAAAACAACTTTGCATACTTTTAAGAAACTGTTTATGCAAATTGAAACACCATTAGTTCGTCATTACTATTGCATCAGATGCTTTCGAATTATGGATGATAAAAAATCGAACTGCTGATTATGTGCTGACCAGTCAAAGATCAACTACTTCATAGAAGCGTCAATTATCTCGCAAATTTAAACTTTTTTCAAGCGTGCAGGCTTCCGGGATTTGCTGCAACAGCAACGGTTAAGAACAGTTCAGGACGTTTTAAATTATGCTGACATATATGACAGTGCAGTATACCGAAAACTGTGTGAAATTGGCGGTTTCTTGTACGACCAGGCCAATATATCATTGACGATGTACACAGATGGGGTGAGCATCTTCCGGTCCTCGAAATACAACATCTGGCCCATTTATTTCGTAATAAAGGAATTGCCTGTCTCAATTAGAACACGCAAGGAAAATGTTCTACTTGCCTCTTTGTGGTTCGGGGACGAAAAACCGTATCCTAACACGTTCGTGAGACCTCTGCTCGAAAGTATAAAAGAATTACGTCAAGGAATCCACGTGCAAGTTCCAAATGAAGACTATCCTCTCACTGTAAAAGGGATCGTCATTTGCTTTACGTGTGATCTTCCAGCAAAGGCTCTCTTTCACAATATGAAGCAATACAACGGGTAATTCGGCCGCCAAAAATGCCTCTGAATTTGGGAACTGACCTACGTAAAGGGACCTACGATATTGTCACTTTTCATGCATACTTATACGAGGGCAATGGCCGTCGACGTGATGCATTGTGACTTCGAAGTGGTTGTTAAATGCGTGCTGAAGTTTTATTTCTCTCCAAAGTTTGCTTATCATCCCATCAAACGTATCGGGCTAGTCGATCGAAGACTGTCATCAATGACTCCACTGTCGTCAGTGCAGAGGCTTATTCGGTCGATTTAAGATCATTTTCCCTATTGGAAGGCTCATGAGCTTAAGTCGTGGTTGTTTTATTATTTGATATCCTGTCTCATTGGTATATGGAATGATGGCTATTAAGATCACCACAAATTGCTGGTGTTTGGAATATCTCTTTTGTGCAAATCGGTCATAACCTTGGAGGAACTCGATAACGCAGCTCGTGCACTCAACGAGTACGAATAATGTTCACCATTTGCTCCATTTGCCAGAGACCGTTGGCCCTCTGTGGACTACGGCATGTTTTCCGTTTGAGAATCTAAACGGAATATTGAAACGGCTGGTGCATGGAAGCAATTCGGCACAATTGCAGATATATTCCGGTGTCTCGAAATTTGTACATCTCGTAAATCTCAAATTTAAGCACTTACGTCGAGGGCGATCAGCTTACGAATATTGCCAAAATCTGGATGCGAAATGTGGCAGGTTGAAACGCTTTCGTATAACCAATTCAGTATATATGATTGGGAAATGCACTGAAATGTGTCATATTCCTTGAAACACAGTATATGCACTAATTCGTCGTTTGCTGTATATTCGGCATGAGACGGTATAATCAAAATCGGTCGGATTCAATGCTTCGTACGCACCGTAGACTGTCGTTGTCCTAGATTATGTCAGTGCTTAGCAAGAAATTATGCAATTGTAAGGCCCTGCATTCTGGAAAATCGATTTTCAACGGATGCAGATGGCACTGCCCTATCGACTATACACAGTATTTTGGATTTTTGAATTAACGAGCAGGCCGTGGATATCTCAAATCTCAAGTCCGTCTGCTTCTATTGCCAGGTCGAAGACGTCCCGAATAAGTATGCCATCGAGCCAGTGAACTCGATTGAATTTGAGGGAATATCTCGATTGTCATATTCTGATGCAGATACAATTATGCTCTTTAATTTCATATTGTTGCGAATACCAAGATACCGTATAGATACGATTATGCATTCTAATATAAATCAATTAGGGCTTGTTAGTGAACCGATAAACTATGTAAAAAATTGTGAGCCCTATTTATTTCAGATTCTAAATTTCGATTCCACGAATTTGTTTATAAGTACATTCTACATTGCTACAACTTTTATGACCGACTGGATTGCCAACTAATATATTGCAAAGTTTTCGATCAGCGTATTCTGAACCGCAATATTGTTAATCACGAGGTTCTCGATCGCCGGCTTGTAGATCGCATTTTCGTTCAATCGCCAGTTTTCTGAAGTGTAAGTTCTTCAACGCAACCTTCTTGAACAGGTACCATAATGCATTATAGATCTAAATGTATCACCCGTCTCGGTCTTGATTATCAAAACTTCGATCGCCAAGGTCATAGATCACAATTTTCCCGTATAAAATTGAACCGTTCGGGAACTCGGTTTTCCAAAACCACAAATTTTCGGAACTCTAGTTTCTAATTATGAAATTGAGGTTTTTTTACGTAGTTGGGTTTTAATGTTCGATACGTTTTCAGCCGGTCCCGTAATTATTCTTGTCATTTAATCCTTGATGTATAACTATTCTTGGCAATGAGATTTCTGCTTTCAAAATGTAGGATTTTAGAATTTCCAAAACTTTTAGGATCCTCACACATAAATTCGGATTTTTACACCTTCAGAGCTTTCGCAATTCGGAATTTCAACCCTGCCCCAATTCAACATCAAGCAAAAGGTGAATTTGAACCGATTGGGGAAAAAGAATTATTTAGGCCGGAAAAGGCCGTAATGACAGCTTCTAACTATGGAAGACTCACTTCAGGTATGAATACATTTTTGTGCAATTTATTTTTATATCGATTACATTCCATCAAGACACTTGATTATCATATCATGTACAGATTTTTCTTATAATTAAAAATATGTTAACGTCAACAAAACATTTTAAAATATGGTTGGGACAAGTATTCTTTCCTAATGTCGGTAATGATAGCATATCGTTGATATATGATAGGAGTGGACACTGTCCACAAGCGATTCGTGAAACAACACTTCTTGACAAAAATATCATCCCAATGATTATACCAAAAGGTACTATTGGAAGAATTCAACCACTCGATGTGGACGGCTTCCGGACATGGAAAAATTTCGTACGACATTTTTCTGATAGTGTTATTTTATAAAAGCCTGATACAAATTTACATTTACGAATTAAAATAACCAAACTCCAATCTCTGATACATAATCAACTTTAAAATCCGAGGTATTAGAATGTTTCCAAATATTCGTGGTTTAAAAGCAATTATGTCGTTGAAAAACCAGGATATTTTACAAACTCCGTTGAATTTGGATTTGGTGGTTCTAAAACACACTGTGAAATACCAGGTTTTAATAACGTAGCCGTTATTGAATGTGCGTGGTGTAACAAATCGTTGTGCATGAAGCATTTTTTCGATGACTACCATTTTTGTTACGCCCTATGAACCATGATTGAGGTTAAAAGTTGATAGTAATGCATAGTAGATAATGAACATGTATTCAAAGATGATGGCGTACGATATAGAAAGTTATCATGTAAATAAAGTGTATACTTCGTAGCGTTTATACCAGGGGTCGAAACTCCTTCCGGTGTTGGATTTTCCTCAACTAAATTCTTTCTCGCTGTGTTCATGTCAATTTTGATATGTGACCAACCATATCATTTCGGGTCAGCATTTCGGTCGAGAAAATAGTGGAGAATGAAAAAACAAATTGGAAGTCGGGTACTTTTCTGCAATCAAAATACATCGAAAATATATTTAATGATGAAATTTGGTGCAAGTGAAACTACGTGCATCGGTCTGTTTCGCATGGATTTATTATTCTTTGTCGGTAACAACATGGAAAATGAAAGCGCACGTTAAGCTGAAGATCCAAATAATAATATTTATAGTCCCCACATCAATATAAAACTTTGAAACTAAACGATTGAATTGATACAAAATCGAGATTTTCAACGGCGTATGATACTTCCTATTTTTCTTCGATAAAAAATAAATATGTGCCCCGAATATTAACGAAACAGGGTGGCGGATGAGTAAATCAGTCTAAAATTTAAAAGTTTCAATGTGGACGTAGCAGTGCCAAACATTATTATCGAATTATTGTCTTGTAACTTTTCTTCATTCATGCTACATCAGTAAGGTGAGAAGACGAACGCAATATGGGATAAGCTTCTCTTTACACTCACCTGTAATTAATACAAAAAATGTTCTTATGCTGTTTATATATCTATCATTGAAGGACAGTTGGTATTCAATTTGGCGAGAATTAGTGAAATAGTTAATATTATATTGACGTTTGAATTTTTCGCAACTTTCATATTTGGTAGGAAATTAAATGTTTGCTGAAACTTCCTTAGATTTGCGACTATAGTACCTAATTGTAAATCTAATGTATACATGCTTGATTATTTAAAATGATTTTTTTTTCGTAAAATTAGTATGCTTCGTCTAATTTTAGTAAATCTTGCAGACTATTTATGAAACCTCATAGAGCTTTGTGTTACCCGTGGTACCTCAGAATTCTTCAGACGGAATTCGCAAAAATAAAATTTGCTAATTAAAAACTTGTACACGGATTCCTCATTATTTTGTACCACCCACAAAGCTACCACTACGAGAAAGCTAAAATTAAAGAACTAGCTTGCTCATAAAGAGAGATTTATGGGCGTGATAAAATAGCGAGGAAGCAATGACAAGTTTATATGGTGCAACTTTTTTTTATAATAGTCGCTCCAGTCCAAACGACACGGACGCAAGTTGCAAATTTCAAATTGCAGTGCTTTCATTCTTCTGAATCAATAGCACGTCAATGCGTTAATGCTCTGAACCGCCGCACCTGAGTAACAGGGTGTGCATGCACAACCATTGCTACTTCGTAGAGTTGGGGCCAAACATATTTTCGCGATTCCCAAAAGTCGATTGGATTTTCTTTTTGTGGAAGACGAGGAATAGAGCTGAACTCTTGTCAGTTGTTGTATCAAATTCTTGCTATTAAACTCGATCGGATGACTTCTTCTTTCTACATCCTTCTTTCTTAAGAATTCATTGATTTCGTCTTCTTCCTCTTTTTCTTTCGTCTTTTTCCGTTGTGGATTGCGGGTTCTCATTAACTTTTTCGACTACTGATGCGTCTTTCTTTAAATTTGATAAACGCTTCGAAATTTTCTCAACTTTGTTCTTGAGCTATCTGAATCCCTCCCTTCGAAAGGACTACGTTATATTTTGGATCAAGGTACTAAGATGTTACAACGGCTGTTCTCATGAAAATCCAGTTCTCGCGTTTCGTCATAGAAGCTACCAATTTTTATGTAAAATCGTCAGGTCCCTTGCTGGTCTTTTTAATATCGAACTTGCATTTCAACTACGCACTATAAAAATCGCCCGGAAGTAATTGTTCACCTTGAAAAATCTTTGTTGGAACTCTCGACGGAATTAAGACCTCATATAAGTCTTCTATTTTATTCCATTGTTCTTCCGAAATGTGAAATTTTGTATTCACAACTTCCATCCCTTTGCAAAAACTTTTCAAACAAAAAAGTGACTCGATCATGCCTAAGAACGAGTGCCATCGTGTCTCTATGTCAATTAACGGTTTTGACTTTTTGATGAGTCTCACAAGGAAAGTACCCGAGGTGTCCCTCTCCGATTTTGTTAAAACTGATGAATGTTATAGAGCATTAAAAACTAAGCTACACGTATTTTTTTTATCTGCGGAAAACGGTTTCAAGGGGTGAAACCACCCCCTAAAGTTGTATTTTCTCGTTTCACATGCAAGCAGTGCATCGATTTTGATAAAACAAAAATAAAACGTTCTTATGCGAAGGAATAAAGAGCCCACCAGACAATGAAAAAAATATATATATTTTAAGGGGTCGAAACACCCTTGTACATCTACTTCTTGCACCCTACATTAAAAACTTGCGAAACGATTGGAATGAAAATTATGCTGTTTTATAGCGGAAATAAAATTAAAGTTCACATATTTTTGTATTTGTGCAAGAAAACAGTTTTAAAGGGGCAATCTACTCCTATTTGAGTTTTTACATTCTAGTTGTCTTCTTGTCATTCCAAATGTGTTTTTCGATACGAAGTCTTCTCATTAAGCTAAAATTAATGATTCACCGTTTTTTTTAATTAACACGAATACTTAAGGGGACGGACCACCCTTTTTGACGCCTTTTTTAATAGATATTCAAATGTTTCGGAACCACTGCTAAGAAATTTTATGATGGTACGATTTCCGTGTTCAGATAAACTTATGATTACGATCGGACTTATGGTACGATTTTCGTGTTTATCTCAACACGAAAGTCGTACCATCATTAAATATATTGGCAGTGGGTCGGAAGCTTTTGAATATTTATTAAAAAACGGGCTAGAAAGGGTGGTCCGCACCTTTAAGTATTTGTGCTAATTGAAAAAAAAAACGGTGAATCATTAATTTTAGCTTAATGAGAAGAATTCGTAATGGCAAACACATTTGGAATGACAAGGAGACAACAAATACAACAATACGTGAACTTTAATTTTATTTCCGGTATAAAGCAGCATAATTTTAATTCCAATCGATTCGTAAGTTTTCAATGTAGGGTGCAAAAAATACATGTTCAAGGGTGTTTCGACCCCTCAAAATATATATATTTTTTTCATTATCTGGTGGGTTCTTCATTTCTTCACATGAGAAACATTTTAATTTTTGTTTCATTAAAATCAATGCACTGCTTGTATGTGAAACTGCAAAATCGGCTCTTGACCTGTGTAACTTTAGAGGGTGATTTCACCCCTTAAAACCACTTTTCCGCAGATAAAAAAAATACGTTTCGCTTAGTTTTCAATGCTCTATAACAGTGGTTCCCAACCTGGGGGCGATCGCCCTAAGTGGACGATTTGGGTTATCAGGGGGGCGATAAATAAGTGGGTGGCGATTTGTGGGCGATAGGTATTCAAAGGGGGAAAAATTTAAATAGTACTGTACTGTAGAAGTTGCCGGGTAGCACGAGTCACTGGCTATTCTCAGCCGGCGAGTTCACTGCATTCACCCCTCTCCACAGTCCCCACCAGTTATTGCTCAGCGCGGCCGACTGGTGACTCAACCCCCCCCCCCCCATCACAACACACTTGTCATTGATCTACAATATAGTACTTCAAAACAAACGTACAAAAACAGAAAAGACACGCACAAAAACTGATGGTGAGACCCGCACAAAAACTGATGGCACACAAAGGCTAGTGAAGACTGAAGACGAATGTAGATTCTACATTCATCGACACGTCTGATCATGTTTCAAGGGATAACACCACTGTGACCCCCTGTTTTTTTTCACATTTTTCAAGAATTTTTTTTTGTGGGAAAAAAAGAGATATTCGAAAAATTTGTTTGGGTTTTGTTCCTAGTTTATTAATGTATCAAAAAATATTTTTTCACATTTTTCACGCCGCATGGTGGCGCTGAGGAAGCTCTCGCATCAGGTGCTGTCATCTCCGCGGCACGCAGCAGAACTCTCTTCAACGTCGATCTGAAAAAAATACCGAGTGTTTTCGTTAATAATATGATATTTTGAAGAGAAGTACATAGGATTCTTTCGATATCTCCATAATTATAAAAGTTATAGCCTATTTTCGACGAGAAATTTTGCTCATTTAATTTCAAAGGCGTGCCTAGTTTTTTTAAAACAATATTTTTCCAAATCCCTATGTACTTCTCTTCAAAATATCATATTATTAACGAAAACACTCGGTATTTTTTTTCAGATCGACGTTGAAGAGAGTTCTGTTGCGTGCCGCGGAGATGACAGCACCTGACGCGAGAGCTTCCCCAGCGCCACCATGCCGCGTAAAAAATGTGAAAAAATGTTTTTTGATACATTAATAAACAAGGAACAATACCCAAAAAAATTTTTGGAATATCTTTTTTTTTACCACAAAAAAAAATTCTTGAAAAATGTGAAAAAAAACAGGGGGTCACAGTGGTGTTATCCCGTAAGTGAGAATTTGAAGCAACGCAAGTTGGAACTTGCGTACCTTACAGATATTTTTGAAAAAATGAACGAAGTCAATATAAGGCTTCAAGGAAACAAGATGAACTTTATCAAGGCCAAAGGAATTATTTCATCATTCATCGCCAAGTTTGATATTCACAAGGTAAATATTGTCCGTAAAGAGCCTATTCAGTTTCCGACCCTTAAAAAGTGTTTAGTGTCAGATAACGACTCCTGAACTCCCAGAAGACAAAATCCTAATTTTTACTGATCACCTTGACCAGTTAAAAACTGACAGACTCAAGATTTAAAAATTTGATCAAGTTACAAATTCTGGATTGGATTCGAGATCCATTCTCGTTTGAAGCTGTGGATAAGCTTGATAACTCTTTGCAGACGGAGTTTCTAGATCTGAACTATGACTGTGAGGCGAAAAACATTTTCAAGCACAGCGGTTACGAGTTAGCCTGGGTGAAGCTTATGGGCACTTATCCACAACTATGGAGAAAAACTGAACCACGTCTCATCTCGTTCCCGTCAACATATTTAGTTGAAAAACGATTTAGTTCTGTTGTCCCGCTCCTCACAAAACAAAGAAATAAGTTGGACATTGTTGGTTGGATGAGAGTTCTCGTACTCGTATCTCCCGCGCCTGCGTGCGCGAATAGAGAGACACGTTGGTACGACTGCGTGCCGAGAGAAGCGATATAAGCATAGCGGATGTTGCGTCAAGCACTTCACTTCCTATTGAGAGAGTACATAGAGAGAGTATCACGCGCTTTGGTTTCATATAATAAAGAGTTTATTTTCCTGCTTTTGTATCGATAAGCACCCGAGTGACAATTCAATTATTGATCTCCTGATATCTTCCCTCATATTAAACTTGACGAACATAAAGCCGTATATTCAAGCTTTAACTGAAATCCACCAAGCACAAGACAGCTATTGAAAAGGTAAAATAAAACAATAACAAAGTTTTCAAACTTCCATTTATTTTTTTAAATTTTAACTGTCAACTTTCTCAATTTTTCCAGGTTCCAATTGAAAAATGAAAACATGTACTCCTGTTTTTTAAATGTACGTCAATGATCTTAGTTAATTATTTCACTTCTTTGTTCTTAAAAAAAATCTGTAAAAAATGCACATTTCAATTTTTCTATTTTATTTAAGAGTGACCGAATAAAACTGCTGTGGTTATTTTATATACGATAATAATATTGTTAAAAATATTTAAACTGCTTTATTATTTACACTTTACTTCAAATTAAAATTAGGCATACAATGAAAATGAAAAGGGGGCGATAGGTATTAGTTAACCTCCAGAAAGGGGAGATGGGCCACAAAAGGTTGGGAACCACTGCTCTATAACATCCATGGGTTTCAACAAAATCGGAGGGGGACACGTCGGGTACTTTCCTTGTCAGATACGCAACAACCGAAGGTGTTCGTAATTCTTTTACCAATTCCCTTGCCTTTAACAGAATATGTTTCAAATCCAACTGTTTCATAGCATCTTTGATTGTCAGTTGCTGGGCATGAGAGATGCAACGTGCTCTCTCTATGCGTAGCTCGTCTTCACAGTTATCCAGAATTACTGGATCCATTATCGATACAATTTCATTTTTTCCATAGTAATCGAAAAATGATTTGCCATCCTTGAAATGATCCACATCTTCACCCATTATTTAAAAATCTTGATCATATTTGCAGCATGATCCGTAGTAAGTGTGTACACATCTCTGCGGATAAATTGTACGTTTGGAGAATTTTCAAAGTGACAACTTTCAAGTTCTGTAACGTATGGCTTGTCAACAACTCTTGTATGGCTAAATTTCGGAATTGGACCTTCTTTTTTCAACAAATTGTAAGTTAACTCCAAGTATTGAATGTCCATGTCTTGAACCGCCATCAGCTTTTATTGAAACGAGCTTGCCAGACACTTCCTCCGCGATACTTTGGCGAACAGCAATCGCTTTTTCTTTTACCAGCTCTGAAATGTTGTGAGGGTTGATCGATTGGTTACCTCCTAGACCTTCTAGCATTAGATCTATAATTTTTGAATCCCGCATCAGCGACAATGGAAAACGGACCTCCTAGTGTAATCATTTCCAACATCCTCGCTGTAGAGTTTCAAAATCCATTTTAACTTTTATAATGGCGGGTTTCTTAATTCGACCGGCATTTTTCTCCTCTTCTGCCTTCCGTTTATAACGTTCTCCTTTTTTTACTAACTCTTCGAAAATAGCTTGATAGTGATTTGCTTGATATTCTATCGGGTTTGATAGAATATGTCTTTCTTGATTTTTTGCATACTCCATTTTAAAAATATTAAATTCACATTAAAGTTTTGAAATGGTGTATTCCCATTTGCTTCGCCATCTTCCTCGCAGAGGAAACTTTGTGATGACGAAACATTTTTTTTCTCGTCCTTAATATCAATATGTTCAAAATGTCTCAAAACGTTCAAAAATCACATTTATAAACATTGTCCAGACGTGTGTGTGTGTATGTGTGTATGCAACGGCCCTGAAAAATTCGAACTTCTATATCTTGGAAGCGGTTTGAGCCATACACTGCAATTTCGCACACAATTAGAGCGTTGCATACCCTTTATTTAATGCAATGTTTATAGAAATTTATGGAGTGTCTCAGCATTCATGGATTTTTGAAATCTAAAAGAAGTGTATATACGCGCTTTCTCTTCGACAAATTTTGAAATATTCCGCTAATTTTTGTATATAAATGGATTATCATTAAAGGACGGTTGATATTGAATTTAGCGAATGTCGACAAACGGGTTCAGATTTTACAAAATTTCGAACTTTCCGAAAATCCTGATGGTAGCTCTAACTTTCGCACATTTTGAAATATCCGATTAGAAATGTCTATACAAAGAAAATTATTTTAGAGAACGGTTAACACTAAATTTGATGGAAATCCATGGAAAGGGTTCGATGTTAGAAAATTTCGAATTTTTTAAAAATCGTGGCTGACAGCTTTAGCTTCCACGAATTCTGAGATATCGAATTAAAATTGTGATGTGAATAGAATATTATTATATTAAATGTGCGTTGAAATTGCGAGAATCAACTGCGGATATCAGCCAATAATATTAAGCATTTCGACTTCATAAAATTTTGAATTATTCCAAAAATCAGTTGTTTTAACTTTCACAGAATTTTGGAATAATGCAAACGTGCATTAAAACTTTTCAGTTGAATTTTTAATTTTTCGAAATTTTTGAATATCTATCAGAAAAGGGACTAGAAAGGGTGGTCCGCCTCCTTAAGTATTCGCGCTCATTACACAAAACCGTGAAACGTTAATTTTAGCTTGATGAGAAGAGTTCGTATCGGTACATTTGGAATGACAAAGAGACAACTAGAATGTAAATACTCAAATAAGGGAGGTTAATCCTTAAAACTGTTTTCTTGCAGCAACACAAAAATACGTGAATTAAAAATTTTTTTCGGTTATTAAACAGTAAGTTTAAATGCAATCGATTCGCAAGTTTTCAGAGTAGGGTTCAAGAAATAGATGTTCAAAGGTGTTTCAACCCTTTAAAATATATTTTTTTAATCATCTGGTGGGTTCTTCATTCCTTCGCATAAGAAACATTTACATTTTTGTTTCATTAAAATCGATGCACTGCTTGTAGGTGAAACTGCAGAGTCACCCCTTGGCCTCTGCAACTGTAGGGGGTGGGTTCATCCCTTGAAACCGTTTTTCCGTAGATCAAAAAAATATCGCTTAGTTTTTAATGCTCTATAACATCTATGAGTTCCAACAAAATCGGAGGGGGACACCTCGGGAACTTTCCTTGGTAGATGTAGTATTTGTTGTTATTTTTGGTATTTATCAGGTCAGCTTAACATTTTTAATGTTATTTATTCTTTTCATATTTTTATTCCATCGCCAAGTACTCAAGTCCGTCGTACCCCATTGGAGTCCGTGGTACAACATGGAGGTCCATTATGCCCCTTAAGGATAAGTCATACGTCATTAGCGCTCAAGATACTTCTTGGAGATCCAGTCATACCAATTAAGGTACCAGATATCCCTTGGTTGTATGCATGATACAAGTATCATGCATACCCCATGTATGTGATGGATGCCCCTAGGCATCCATAAAATACTTCATAGGACTCAATAATACCCCATAAGAGTCTATAATACCCCATAGGAGTCCATACAACTTTGTTACGTCCTGACTTACGACTTTCTCATCTCGGTCAAGGAGAGCACGCTCCCCCTTTACACATTTTCGAGATAAGTCGATGACAGCTAGGGAGTTGCCCTGTTTCGAGCCCAACCTTACGGAAAATTGCTCGGGGATGGGCGGAGAGTGCACATTTGAAACTGGGTAGGGGAAGATAAAAATTTTCTATGGTATGTTAAGATTTCGCGGATTTTTAAGCAAAATAACAGGATATGAAACCGAAATTATTCTGACAAATTTTAATGATCGTTTATGGATAAGATTTTATACGCGGGTTCGGTCGACGCGGGCGTAGGTGGTAGGACAAGATATAAAAGGGACACCGGAATAACGTCCTCTAACACGTTGGCCTATTTTATTACATTTAATTTGGACGTACGCATACCGAGAGCAAGAACGACGCTTAGGGGATGACCGAACCTTGAGGTCATGTATGACTATGAAAATGTTTGCCGCTGTGATCGAGATTGTTATGCAAAAATACAATAAAACTGATAGGACGTTATAAACCTCCATTGATAATCGGATTCTATTATTCGCGCAGGGATGAATTTAGAGGAACTTAATAAGGGAGAAAATACACAGATGGGTGATTTCCTGGGAGACTCTCTCGTCGATACTCCATACACATTAATAAAGCCATTAGAACAACAGCAACCAATAGAATTATCACTATTACCACAAGGACAATTCGAACTTGAACTTCCTCCATATCGACTATAAACGGCTGAAGTAATTCAATAATAATAATAAAAGAAAGAAATAATGGAAATTCAATTAATTCGCCCTCATATCATCGTGGAAACCGAAATAACGAAATTAATCTCGAGGCTGAGGTTAAACGCGCGGAGTACTTCTCGGACACCGTATAGCTTCGGGGTGCATGCTCGGCGGGGATACAGACAATGTCTCGAAAGACAAAATCCCGAAAAACAAAATGGCGTCAAATTTTGTGACGTCACATCCTGTTTCGTCGAGATAAGTCGTCATCTAAGATACACATAGGCGTAGCCGCAAATTCGCGGTTTGCTTTGCTGTCAGTGTCAGTGGTGTGACATAACCTAAATGATGAACCCTAAAAGTCTTGTTTCAAGAATAAAAGTTTTACAATATAAATTTAACACTATATACCACAGATTAATTAATAAGCTTCTGTAATTTTCGGAAGGATGAAATAAAAATATGAACTGCATATACAATTTATTCTCTGAGTGTTTATTATTTGTTTATATTTTTAATTGTAGTTAAAATGCATATCAGGTCGCCAAAATATGACTGGATTGAGAGTAAGAGAATGCCTCCAGATACATATACTTGCATGATGATTGTACCATGCCGGCATGGGATGCGCATGCCGGCACACAGTGTCTATATGATCGAGTCTTGTACGACTGTAAGTGAGTAGGAAAGTAAGATGAAAGCATCGCAATTATTATTATATATAAATAATAATAATAATGAAAGTATGATTAAATTTCTCACCTTGGGTGCAGGATGTTGCTGTATATGGAGCAGCTAGGGTCAAATTTTTACAAGGAACCTCTGCATGGTCTGGGATTGGATGTAGACGGAGGGAAATTGTAGGTTTCACGCGAGGGAAAGGACCAACTGCCGGTGCCCTAGCACTTGTTGCTTTAATTGAAGTAGGCCCAGAAAAATCACCAGCAGCTGAGAGCCGACCATGTTCCGAAAAATAAAGGGGCATGGATGAAGATAAGTATAAACTGTAATAAGGCGGTATATTAGCAATTGTGATATGATGTGATATAGTGTCTTAATATAACGATAATGTTATATTAAGACACTATAGTGTCGTAAGGAACACTAAATAATCAATTTTTGACGGTAAGCTTCTTGATGACAGATGAGCATGTAAGATATTCAAGAATTACTGGTCAACAATTATTAGTCAAGATTTTATTACATGACTGCATATTTAATGATAAAAACCATGACATTTGAAGACGTGAAAAGCATTTAATGAACCCGTTTCTTTGCAACTTTCGCATTGAAAATGGATTTGCGTTGGTATTTGGGAATGAAAAGTGTGATTAACATTTGTTGGCCACTCAGTAGGTTGAGATTCGAAAGCCAGTTAGGAGGTGCCAAAAGTGTAATTTCGTCTGTAAAAAGAAACTTCTATGAGCAATATATATTTTATCGTACGTACAAATCATGCACATTCGCGTGTCTGTTTCTTTCATAGCATGTTTGGGGATGATTGGAAAATGTCATATATTTATTAACAATTTTTTGGAAGCTGTATGTTGACCGGTGCAGTAGGCTATTTGTGCAAAAAAAACCTTTATTTGGGTCACTATCGTATAGACGAATAAGATTAACGGGAGAATAGTTACGGCTATCACCTTGGGCACCAAATGTCACTCCATCTGGATTACGGATGAGTACAATTCGGCGAAGAGGAATGGTTGAAGTAACCGGAGGAGGAAGACCGACTTTAAGCGGCCAAGCCGCTGTAGCTTCTGTGGGAGGCACAATTAATCATCAGATACTATATACGAGATCGTCATGGTCCGCAATACAAAAAGTCTTAACGAAAGATACACTGAATCGACGTTAAGGCGGTACATTAGCAAATGGTCGCATTCAATAGTCTGCATTTTGTCGTATTCCAACATCAGTACACTCTAGTGAATAATGCTAAATACACCTACACCTAGATTATCATTTTTTTTCGAAAAAATTGAACTTTTTCACATGGGAAAGCATATTTAAATATTTTCATTAAGCGACCGGTCGAATCGAAAAACAATAAACCCAAGTCTATTCTGCTATCCGTAGAAATAATAATGATAATAATAATATTCTTTCAAGAACCAATGGAGTTAAACCGCTATAATTTGCCGCAGCATCGCTAATACGCACAATGAGATGTGAACATGCCAGAGCAAATGAGAATTTTACGCCGAAAGGCTAGGCGAGAATTGGTGAAATTACCCATGTACACCAGCCGAATTAAAAATTGGAGCTGAAGCATATATATTTTATAAAGTATAAATATATGATTGATTTCTCACCAAAGGCACCGGATGTCACGGTACATGCAGGAGCAGGAGTCGTGGAATTTCGAGACACCGTGGTTGGGCCGATAACAGTTGCCGTATTCTGTGGAGAGGAAGGTGCACGAAGAACTGAAGTCTGCGCAACTATGTCCTCTTCACATTCTACAATGATAAAAATGATAAGGGGCAGCTGAAGGGAAGGTAGTGTACGTCACCAGAGTCGTGATGTTGTAATTGTTGGTAAGCTATATTCATATAATACTATATATAGCTATATTTATATTTATATAATGTTTGTGGTAGCTACTCTGTACCACTACAGTATTTATCCTTACCACTGTTTTCGTCGCTGCGTGGGTCGGATTCACCAATCAGCACAGGGTTCGGATACTTATGTATAATTGTAACCCCTCTAATGAGAAACGTATCGACGTCTATTAACTGCTCCTCCAAATCTGTCCACGCGCGATTTAAAGCTGCAATTTCTTTCACATGTTTTCTTCTCATTGTTTTCACCATTATTCCTTTTTTCGCTGACAAATACTCGCGATAAGATTTTGTTTGCATCGTCACGATCTCTCCTGCAAAAAATGATGTGACCTCCATGAGATTCATAATTCTTATATTTTTACCTAGTGTGTAGCTGTTAATGGAAAGAGCCTCTTAGAGGAATTTTACAAGGATCAATTTGAAACTTCTTACTTATTTAATCTTAAGATTGTATATGCGACATTCACGTCAGAATATCTTTTATGGGAAATGGTGTTTTTGCTATATAGATTTTTACGACTATCGGACTGACACTTGCGACCAAAAAAGCTACGGGACAGCAATATTTGGTATTGAATTGTAAAAGAATAGGTGAAAGGGTTTAGATTTTCTAAGAAATTACATATTCCAAAAAGTGGAAAATTATCTAGTAATTTTGAAAAATTTGGTATTCCCTAAAGGGACTGAGAAAACCCCTAACTAACAAGGCATGAGCCTTCACGAGACCCCGTGTGTCCAAGCGCGCGCGGGTGAGTGTGTGTGTGCGTGTGTGTGTGCGTGCACGCGCGCGACCGGATATTGTGTGCCTGCGACTGTGTGTGTGCCCTTATGTCTGTGTGTCTTTCTCGGGTTGAATGTCGTTTCAGTCGGAGATTCAAAAAACCTGAAGAAAAGAAATGAGTGATTAGCGATAGAATAATGTAATCATGATATAGCAGTGAGATACCAATTTTATATATTGTAACGAGACGGTTTTCGAGCCATCGTTACACACGAACATGAGAAGCGAAAAGGAGGTATACGACGGAGGAGGACGACGCGGGCATTGCACTCCGGGTCGTCTATTGCCAGGCGGGCACGGAAGAGACCATTGCGCGCCTCTTCATACCCCAAGACCACAAACTGATTTGCGTCCGTTTTGCCCCACTTGAGAGGGGATACAAATAATATCTACAAGACGAGACGCGACGAAAATAAAAGAAATCACAAAATTTAAACAAATTGTTATACCCGGAATTCCCTACTCCAAACTGGGCAGGGAAGCTCACGATTTCGCCCCACTCGATTTCCGAAACCAATAGGAATTTCGGTAACGAGCGTGGGGTTCATTATCTCCAGTCTATAAAAGTTGTGCTTTTACCGGAGAGCGTATCAGTCCTGAACACCATTTCGTGCTGGTCATAACTTTCGTCGAAATACTCTCAGAGTAATTTTTAACTTCAGTTTTGTTCATTTTTACAAAATGAATTGCTCTTCCAGCATTTATCATTAGAGTCACCACGTGCTCGTCTCACTTCGAGACGAGTAAGTAATCACTCTACGCGAGTTCCAGTATAGATTCATCGATGAATTTAAATATTCTTCGCACTATGCGAACATCGTTTCAAGTGATTACCATTTAAAAAAAAATAGAATACTCTCTTCTAGAATATTCTATTCTCTCTCACAACCTTCTGTTGAGAGAGAGTTTTATCAGTCCTGAACACCAAATCGTGCTGGTCATTACAATTCCATTTACTCTTCGAGTAAATCATTCTTCGGTTTTGTCCGTTTTATACAAAACGGTCTGCTCTTCCAGCATAAATAATTAGCTTCAATCCTGTGCTTCTTTCACTTCGAAACAAGTAAGTAATTGCTGTACGTGAGTTAAAGTGGAGCTTCATCGAGAATTTAAATATTCCTCGCACTACACCAACTTCACCTGAAGTAATTATCTTTTGAAAAATAGAATAGTTATTCTGACTATTCTATTCTCCCGTCAACGTGTTGGTTTAGGGAGTTTAATTATTTTCAATTTAACTTCGAATAAAAGTGTTATTATCTCTTCAAGATAATAAAACGTTCCCCGGTGTTTACTGAGTTCATGAGTTCAGTTCCAGCTTTTCCTAGGGAGCCATCCGTATCTAGACCCCTTGCATTGCGCTTGGATGTTCGAAATACGGAAGGTGCACGTCTCAGATCATCTAGCGAACCCGTAGGTAGGGAACTTTCTCGAGTCGCCTCGTGTTTCGTTATCGCAACGTAACACTGTGAGAGTCCGAGGAAGCGTGCATGCTTAGCGAACCCAAAGGAGATTGTGGTCTCGATTTCACGAGGGTGAATTCTCAAATTAATATCTTTTCCAAAATAAAGTCATTACAATTTCCTCTTCTAGGAAATCTTCAACATTCATTGGTTTGAAAAATCAAACAAACAAAAAGGACAACCAAATTAAACCTTTTTCAATAAAACGATTTCTATTAAATTCAATATAATTTAATAGAGCGATCTTCATTTCACATTCAATAATCAAGGAATATAATTTCCATTTTCTGAAATTCACGAACAATAAATAAGTTCATTAAATTTCGATCGCTAAAAAACAGAATAAATTCGCAACAGACAAAATAGACGTATTCCTGACGAAATTTATTCCATCCAAATTGTTAACATCACTAACGAGCTCTTCAAGCAATTTTGTATAATAAAATATTCCAACTAAAATAACCTTTCCAAAAATTAGAATCAAATCCTTCAGTCAGCTATCTTGAAAATAGCATTGAGAAATATATTTGCTTACTGATCATCGCTTAACGAGATACAGTAATTTTTAAACAACCTTCAATATCGCTCTATTGAGTGCCGATGATGAGAGGTTGTGTCTGAACGCATAAAATATGTGGTGACGAATTAAACCAAATCTGAGGCATCCTATAAATTCAATAAAATTGACTTTAATTACAAATATTCGGCATCACTGCACCGTCCTCTTTCCAAGTTTCCTTCGATTCCACGACACGAACTCTTCCTTAGATTTCAATAGTAAAAAGATATAACTTTTTACCGAAAAGTTACACCTTTTAATTGGAAATACGCAATTAAGATTTCATTAAATGTTCTGACACGATCATTCGGATCGTGTCACATGAGTGTAACGTTTCAATATATTCTTAAAATTTTTGAAAATCTCGATAATGTTCTCGTCTCGACAAGACAAGAATGAAAAAAGAGTAACGAGCAATGGAATAGCGGTGAAATTGAATTGACTCTATTTTTTGTTTAAGTCTCGACCAGAAATGTCTGGTCTCGGCGGCTTAACTATCTACTATACCGATGCTGTTCGAGTTTCTGATCATCTTTTGCTTCCTCGTAAAGCAAAGAGAAAGTAACGTACAAGTCTCTACTACGTCAGGAAGATAAATGAGGGACTTACTTATGAAGTTCGTGAAGCATGGTCTCTTGGGGAGGATGTGGGACAAGTGCGCGTTGTTGCGTTCTGCAGCATTATTTGTTCGACGCACTTGACGATACACGCTAAATTCGTGAGGACCTCGTCGAATTATCCAATAGTGAAGCACGTATTTTTTAAATTACTTGAACGATTCGGCCGTCTCGGCGTCCATGCTGTGAAATATCGCGTCAAAGGCCGAGCGAATTAAGTGACTGGGCAAAAGGGCAAGAGCCACAATCTTGCGTAGTATGGTTTGTCCTGGTGTATTAGATTTTAAGGCCTTGAAGAGGCCGATCTTTTTGGCTCTTCCTATAATGCCTGCAAAAAAAAGGTGCAAGTTGAGACTTGAAAGGTGCTTTCTCAGAATTTCAAACATTGCGCCAAAGAAGTCTAAAATGGATTGTGCGATACTTTTAGTGCGATTGCTTGAAAATTGGTTGAGTTGTGCTCTTAGAACACTTTTTGGGACATTTCAAAATCTGATGAAAGCCCTAAAAAAATGCCACGAAAATTGTATCGACAGGCTTTCTCTATGCTAAGCAAAAAATGAATAATTTTCAATGCCCAAGTCGCAGAAATCGTAAGCACGTTGCCATAGTTTTTGAAAGTAAACTTGTATCAAGTAGATGGAGTCATCCAAAAATGTTGGAAACTTTTTTCTTTTTAATAACGGCTTTCATTTGTCCATTGTCCATTGTAATCTCCTTAAGGAAGGCTTTTAAAAAACCATAAAATTGCAACTCTACAGAATCGCAAATCGAAGAAAATGAGACCGAAGCGAACTCTGTACGGTAAAGTACACAGTAGTTATAGCTGTCCAAAGATAACACTTTATCTGATGTAGATATTTTCAAGGTCATGCAGTGCACTTTACAATAGTGGTAAAAAGAAAGCCCATACCTGGATGAAGTGAAAAAGACATCCTAAGATCTCTGCTGATTGTAGAACTTTACGGAGGCAACTCCGCATTGCAATTTAAAAATCCGTCATGACGGTGCCCTGATATTCTCCGAACTGCTCCAGGATGATGCTGAATACCTTCGAATAAGCTCGCTCGGTTCTATTGTTCATTATCGTCCAGGCGATGGGAAATGCCTGTTCAAAAGAGAATTGGTAATATTAATTACCTGTTTCTGACAAATTGAACCATGTTCCAGAAATAAAAGTGTTATGGTATTCTCGCTCTATGACTCGACTAGCGTAGCTCAGCGGAGGTTTCGTCGACCTCTATGGCCTCTTACACTTTCCCCCCGCTCAACAAGGACACGGATTCACTCAAATGGCTCGGAATCGTCACTCTTAAATAAGGAGACAAGGGAGACGAAGCGAAAAAGGAGAAAAGGGTGAGAAACGAGGCAACATAACAGCGCCACGAGGCAGGCCACCCTGCTCTGCGGCTAAGTGAGTGCCCTCTTTATTGGTTTCTTTTGGCGACGTTTTGCTCAAAATTGCGTTTATTATCATTTCGAGTGCGATTTCTTTTCAGATGTCTTTTTCTTCCCCTTGTGGGCATCGAGAAGTACTTTTCGCAAAATACTTCCCCCTTGGCGACGAGTCGTGCTGTCTCATATCATAGCGTACTACCTAGACTAACTAAGTGCGACGTGCTGCGGGGTAAAACCACTGAAATGTACCCCGAACCGACCACGCGTCCACTGCTATTGATATTATTTTTACATTAACTATTCTTTATTTCAACTTACGGAATCATATTTTACGGCCAGAACTATAAGAAGTTGACATTTGGCCGCGAACTGCAGGTTCGCAAATCGAGGTAAAACTTTAAATGTAGCATCGATATGGAGCATCGTGGCATCAACGAAGAGACTGGCATATTCTCTATCCCAGATGAGGAGTGATTCGGTGTCACCATCGACAATGAGATGGGATGTCAAGGATCCTCGAGGATAATTCAACACCGGTTTGTTATCGGCGAAGGATAAGAAGGTGTGGATATCTTTTAATGAGCCGAAATGTTTGCGCCCAGTAGTTGAAAGAAAGTTCTTCTCTTTCCAGCGGCACATTGATCTCGAGAGTGAGCTATTGAATGGTTTCTCCACTGCTGCATTTTCGTGTCTTCAGGTTGGTGTAAGGACAAGGGAGATACAAGGATTATGATTGGGATTTTTATCTGGTAATGTATGTTTGGTGCTTGTGCTGATTGAGTGTATGGATGGAATAAGGGCGTAGCTTGGAGTAGAGTATTTCAAAAAATTCGAGAAAAACGTAGAAAACGATTCCGGATATGACCATTGAGTATTAACACAAGGAAAGAACTCTGGAAAGTATACACCACTATGATGCGGATAAAGTACATCGCTCAAAGTTATGTAGCCCTTTATCGGCGTGTCGTTTTTTCCCCCAACATCAGTACTCGGCTGATCAGCGTCAGGATTAACGCTACAAAAATGCTTATTTCTCAGCTATCGTTACTGACAAGCTGCCCAATATCGAAATTCCCGCTTAAACAGTCATAGAATAAGATTAGGTACATACATTATGATATTGAATTCCGTGCTTGAAATACTTATAGGAACATATTGAACAGATAAATCATTATCGATAGGATGGGTTGGGATAAATTTTTACGACATTACAGTTAAATATTTTCAAAACATTAAACCAGTGTCACAGTTAATGGCATATACCCCGATGTCGAAGTATCAACTTCAGCCCCCTGGAATCTGAACGAGCAATTTTTTATTTGATTTTCCAATAAAATGAATTGTGATATTTCGTATAAATAGATATGTTAAAGAAATATATCGTGTACTTGTGCCCTTTCTCCACAGAAATACAAATGTGTACGGCTCGAAATCGCAAAAAAATCTTGAGAGCATATGAAAGGTCTGTTCCATCGACTCTGTATTACCGACGGAATGTATGTTAATTTGCGATCAAATAGCAATCCTAAAATATCAAACCCAGTGATTTGAAATGTGGTCAAAATATTTTTGAGATCTTTGTCCCTTGAATACATACCATACCATTTTGATATTCAAAGTAGCGAAGTAAATTTTTCGCTAAAAATCAAGAGGTCTAATGTTGAGGAGTATCATCGTGTTTGATGTGCGTGCGCAACACGAGTTTCCGAGCGACGGCGGAGTTAGCCGAACGAGACCCTTGTCGAGGCAGCGTCGGTGGTCAACGCGTGCGCTCTCATGCGTTGACGTTCACGAGAAAAGAGAGCACAAGCGTTTTCCGAGTCACGTACAAATTAAGTGCTAAAGTAACGAAACGATCTCACTATTTTTTAATAATTATATCATTACCCTTGTATTAAATAATAAAAGCGTTGCATTATCAATCTAACTTACTGATCTTCATCTCCAACCACAATCTTATTCCGAACAATAAAATCTGCGCCGCAACAGGTTATGGGCCCAGTAAACGGGTCGGAATAAAATCGTGGAGACGCTGTGTTTCGAGAGTACGTTGTGGAAGCGTGGTCGAGTCGGCCATTACGGCGTGCGAGCAAGGCACGGGGTACGCGAAGTAGAAATCGAAGTTCGAGGATGGCGGACGACGGACTAGTAGCGTCAGTGAAACGGTTCAACGGAGCAAATTATCAGGCCTGGAAATATCGCATTACCAAAGTGCTGAAAGCTAAGGGATTTTTCGACGTCGTCGATGGTTCGAGAACGAGACCGGAAAACGCGGCAGGCGTGAACGAGGGTCGAATGAGAACGTGGCTTCAGGACGATGCGAAGGCAGCGGCGATAATTACGGCAGCGTTAGAGGACGAACATGTAGACTGTGTGTTAGTGTGTGATACGTCGAAAGATGTGTGGGACATGTTGAATGCGATGCACGAACAAAAGTCTGCGTCGAACGTCGGGACGCTCGAGGAACGTTTTTACTCGTATAAGATGGCGCCGACGGACACGGTTGTGCATCACGTGAGTGTGGTACGGAATATGGCCAGTCAGCTCAAAGATCTCGGACAGGAAAAGACAGAGCGTGCAATAATCGCGAAAATTATGTCAAGTTTAACGACAAAATATGCGATGTTTAAGACCGCCTGGGCAAGCGTGGATCTCACACGGCAAACCGTGTCGTTTTTGATAGAACGCTTGATCGAGGAAGAGTCAAATCTCGGGGAAGACGGTGAGTCAGCGAGTGCGTTAGCGGTAACAACAAAAGGCGCGAAACCAAAGAACGAAAAAAGAAAGAAAAACATAGTGTGTTGGAACTGCAGTGAAACAGGACACTACGCAAACAAGTGCGATAAGCCGAGAAAATCGGGAGACAAAGACGACCAAGGAAACAGAGGCCACTCGAGTGCCGGGTGCGCGTTCGTGGTTACATCGTGTAAAGGAAACGACGAGATGTCGATAACAGGCGCAAAGCGACAGATACCGTCGGGCGAGCAGATTCGTGAGTTGCAGGATGCGGACAACGCAGATGTCTGGATTACCGACAGCGGGGCATCGGGACATGTAACATCACGACGGGACTGGATCGAAAAATTACGGTCGGTAACGGGAGAGACCGTTGTGCTCGGTGACGACGGCGAGTGCGAGGTAGAGGGCGTCGGTAGCGTTCGGATCGAGAAACTTGTGAACGGCAAATGGGAGGACAGCGTCATCAACAACATTCTGCTTGTCCCTCGGGTGGAGAGGAATCTATTCTCGGTCGGTGTCTGTATGGACAAAGGATTTCGAGTAAACTTCGAGGATAAACTTGTCGAGGTGTCACATAACGGTGTGATCGAGGCAACAGGCCTCAAACAATCGAACGGGCTGTGTCGCATGTTTTTCCGAAGGCCGAGGAAGGACCACGAAGTGAACGTAACGGCGATGAATCTGAAGACTTGGCACGAGAGGCTCGGTCATATCCACAAGCGAGCGCTTGTCGAGCTGGTGCGTCGAGATTTAGTCGAAGGGGTAAGCGTGAAGGACGATACGGAGTTTTTCTGCGAAGCATGCCAGTTCGGCAAACTGCACAAACTTCCATTCCGCAAAGAGAAGAAAGCGACGTCGAGCAAGCCAGGAGAAATCATACACAGCGACGTGTGTGGTCCGTTGTCGATCAGCTCAATAGGCGGAGCGCACTATTATGTCCTGTTCAAAGACGACGCTACGGGTTTCAGGTTCGTGTATTTTATTCGTCATAAGTCTGATGTGTACAATCGTTTCGTAGAATTCGAGCGGCTATTGAACAACAAGTTCGGACGAACGATGCAGACGTTTCGTTCCGATAACGGGACCGAGTTCTGCAACACGAGAATGCGAGAATATATGAAGACGAGAGGGATCACGTTCGAGACGACAGCGCCATACACACCAGAACAAAATGGCAAATCTGAGAGGGACAATCGCACCATTATTGAAGCCGCAAGAACGATGCTTCAGGCTAAGCGGATGCCCGCTTACCTGTGGGCGGAAGCTGTGGCAACAGCTGTCTAAGTGCTCAACAGAACTGGGGAGTCGAGGAGCAAAGAGGGCCGTACACCGTACGAACAATGGACCGGGGGGAGGCCGAATCTCCGGCACGTGAGAGTGTTCGGTTCGGATGCGTACGCACACGTACCGAAGCTGAGGACGACGAAGCTCGATGTTCGAGCCAAGAAGTATGTCCTGGTGGGATACGACAGCGGATCAACAAACTACAGGTTGTACGATCCCGTAGCACGGAAAGTTTTTGTTTCCAGAAATGTTGTCTTCAACGAACAGAGCATGAACCAAGAGTCGTCCGAGACGAACATCGAGGTCGTCTTCCCATTAACGAACAACGGAAGCGACAACGGAGTAGTCGCGAACGAAGTCGCCGAGAATGCGGTGATAGAGGACGTTATCGTGATCGAGGACGAGGCAGAACAGGGTCAACATCAGAACGAGAGAACGCCGAAGACGTTGCGCAATCGAGCGCTGTTACAACCACCGGCTAGATACTCGCTGTGCTTGGTAGAGCACAACATTCCAACGACATACGAAGAGGCGATGTCGAGCCCGGAGAGCACTCAATGGGCGGAAGCCATTGACGAGGAACTCGAGTCTCTCGAGAAAAACGAAACATGGGAAATCGTCCCGAGAGTTTCTGGAGAAAAGACGATCGACTCGAGATGGGTCTTCAAGATTCTGCGCGACGAAGATGGCAACGTGGCGAGGTTCAAGGCACGTCTATGCGCCAGAGGGTTTATGCAGACAGAAGGCATAGACTACTCCGATACCTTCTCCCCGGTGGTGAGGTATGACTCACTTCGGGTGCTTCTGGCCGTCATCACGCAGTTGGACCTTGAAACTGCGCAGTTCGACGTACGCACCGCTTTTCTACACGGCACGCTGGACGAGGAAATTCGAATGGAAGTTCCGGTAGGACTTCACGACAACGAGGAAGCAAGACGTCGAGGTGACGTGGTGTGCTTACTGAAAAAATCCCTCTATGGGCTCAAACAAGCACCACGCTGCTGGAACCTGAAATTCGTAGAGTTCTTGCGACGTTTCAATCTCGAGGGGACAGACGCAGACAAGTGCATCTTCTTCGGTGTCCACGACGGACACGACGTTTATCTCGCGTTGTTTGTCGACGATGGGATCGTCACATCAAAATCAAAAGAGACAATTTCTAGTATAATCGGTGTTCTACGCGAAGCGTTCGACATAACACTCGGGGACTGCAACGCATTCGTCGGAATGCAAATCTGCCAAGATTGAGCAAATAAATCGATGTTTATACACCAATCGGCGTACGCGACAAAAATCGTAGAACGTTTCGGTATGAGTCAAGCGAAAGGACTTTCCATACCAGCGGATCCCCACACGGTATTGTATCCGGTAGAGAGAGAGGACGAAAAACAAAATGTGCCGTATCGCGAGGCAGTCGGGTCATTGATGTTTCTCACGGTAGTAACTCGTCCAGATCTTGCTTATTCGGTTAACGCGGTCAGTAAATTCCTAAACAACCACAATGAGAGTCACTGGAATGCCGTGAAGCGTATCATCTCATACTTAATCGGGACAATCGAGTTGGGAATCGAGTATCGTGCGAGCGAATCGGGAACGGAACTGACGGGATATTCGGATGCTGATTTTGCGAACGATATTGCGACGCGTAGGTCGACAACGGGGTACGCGTTTTGTATTGCGGGCGGGGCTGTGATGTGGTCATCACAGCGACAAAGACTCGTGTCTTTAAGCACAACCGAATCCGAGTACATTGCTGCAGCAACAGCGGCAAAAGAGGCTGCGTGGCTTCGCAAATTGCTAGGCGGTATAGGGTAACAACGCGAGAAGCCAACTGTGCTACACGTCGACAACCAGAGTGCAATGCGCCTTGTTCGCAATCCCGAATTCCACAAGCGAACGAAACATGTTGATATAAAATATCATTACATTCGCGAGAAATTCGAGAATCGCAAAATCGACGTTGCGTTCATCCCGACCGAACGTCAGTTGGCGGACATGTTCACCAAAGCACTGCCAAAGAATCGTTTTGTCGAATTGTATTCAAAACTCGGACTACGCATAAAACACTCAGACAGCGGAAGTGTTGAGGAGTATCATCGTGTTTGATGTGCGTGCGCAACACGAGTTTCCGAGCGACGGCGGAGTTAGCCGAACGAGACCCTTGTCGAGGCAGCGTCGGTGGTCAACGCGTGCGCTCTCACGTTTTCCTTTAGTCTGAAGCGCAACGAAAAGAGAGCACAAGCGTTTTCCGAGTCACGTACAAATTAAGTGCTAAAGTAACGAAACGATCTCACTATTTTTTTATAATTATATCATTACCTTTGTATTAAATAATAAAAGCGTTGCATTATCAATCTAACTTACTGATCTTCATCTCCAACCACAATCTTATTCCGAACAATAAAACCTGCGCTGCAACATCTAAAACAAAAATGAACATAATTATTATTTTATGCCGTAATTCCGAAAAATTTGGTATTCACTGAAGGGACGGATGAAAACCCCAATTAAGAAGCCTTCGTTTGTTGCTGAAGGCGCAAAATTGACGACGTGGTATTTGGTCGAAAAATACACAGTAATCGTGGAAAGAGTTTTGGATTAATTCGTTCAATTCCACTGCCTCTACTTACAGACCCGAACCCGCATTTTTCCTGACTTCTTTTTCAATTCATATACAATTTTCGAGAGACTTTGAGGTCCTTTTTGGCAAATAAACAGTTACAACACCAAAATATATAAGTAAATCGCTTCTGACACCGTTAATTTGTGTACTCGGTAAAGTTTCCTTGAATATTACCCAGATTTCAAAGGGCTCTACTATACCGACGCTGTTGGAGTTTCTCATCGTCTTTTACATCCTTCTTAAATTAACCTATCATATCGAGACGAAGTCACTGTTCCCTTTGAAAAATGGATATGAGTACGTTCTGCCATCCTTCCCCCCTTTTTTTAACGAATTTTGCTTTTGATGCCAGCAAATATAGACAGGAAAAAGTACACATTATTAAGAATGTTACTAGAAAACTGTTTACAATGAATTATCATTCAAACAGAAATCTAAGCCGGTCATTAACTAACTTTGCACTAACGACAGCATATGCTTCAGCTGGTGTACGAACCCGCTTCATTTCCGATTTTAATTCCACGGTAAATATTTCAACTACCTCGGCATCGGGATTACGTTCCATACATACGTGTGGCACCGTTTCCGTAAAGACTCCATCCCTGAGTTTTCCGCGCCCCCAACAACCGGCAATTCGATTATATTTGCACACCAAGTACCTGCAAAAAAAATTAATAATGATTTGTCAGAAAAAAACCTTCACACAACAGTAAACTATTCAAGACATGCACCACAAAGAGTTATAAAGAATATAAAGTATATCTGTCACACTACATTGCGTAGTTCATTGGGTACTCGAGAAAGAATGTAAGCACTATACATAGGTCTTATTTTTCTTTTATATTACGACATTCAATTTTGACTTTTCAATTTTCAGATAATGTCCACATAGATTCTACGTCAACACAAAAATCATCCACAGAACTGATCATGAAAGATGAAGATGAGAAGGACGAGGAAGATACTAGTGATGTAGTTCTGCATGATGAGAGCATTCTATACAATTTTCATAACACACCATTGGAAAAAGGGGCCACTTTAAAGAGTAAAAATCTAAAGGTAATGAAAAATTGTATATATTAAGTTTATATTAATTATTAATACTAGTTAATATGAATAAGATTTTGTTGTCAATTCAAGAACTTTCTGGTAAAGCAAATATCATATCCCTATAATGTTATAACATATTAAACTTTGTATATTAAAACATTAAATGAACACATCATTTCAGCTGATTTGTGTATGAAATTAAATACATAAATATTTCAGCAACAGCTTAATGTATAATATTCATATAGTAATAGAATATTTGTCTTGCAAGTTATTGAAATCACAACGAAACGAAAGTGGGGGAAAGTAATCTTCATTTCATCAAATTAATGTTAATAAAATACGAACGGTAAAGTAATTGATTTTCAGAACTGTAACGAAAAAGAATTAAAGTTAATAAAACTGAAGCAATCGAGCAGCAGCGGGAGTTTCATGCTTAAAAAATTGCGATCGCTGAAGCAGCAGAGAAGGTTGTTATCCTGAAAATGTTGAAGGAGGAAGAAGCAGTCGGACAAACGTGGTCTTATATACAATATTCATAACCATATAATTAGTTTTTGAGAATAATCAAAACATTCTTATATGAATTTATTTGGCTTAACATTATTACATGGCATTCATCGTAGATATAAACTTAACATAAAAAATACAATTGGCTTGCAGCACTATTTCATATTTAAGAAAAATGTGTTAAGAAAAAGTATTTCTGTGCGCAAGTCCTATACGATCTTGTCGATCTATAACGTCCTGAAATATATTTTCATTAAGCTACTCTTCGACCACTTCACCCAAATAATTTTGAATACACACATTGTGCAAAACAGCGGTGGCACAGACAATTGCCACCGATGTGCACGACTTTGTTCTTAAGCCGTAATTCAAGCTAGGTAATCACCAAGTAAAATTCCGTCCAAGTGTCCTACGTCTACGCGACAGCACAGACCGCTTCGATGGCAACTATATCGAGAATTACTCATTCAGGTTCAGCTACAACCTATAAAAACAACAAATCAAAAAAATTCACTTGCTATTAATTTATTCATAATTATTTAACATGAACACAAAATAAAACAGTTAAGAAAATGTACCTGTACGTTTAGAGAGGACCATCTTTTTCAATTCCGGAATACCTCTCCATTATTCCCTCCAGAATTCGCTACACGTATATGGGTGCAATCGATACATTTTATTACGCATGGAAGTTCGTCACGTCATAAAATTTGTTGTTATTATATCCCGACGGTTTTGATCATTGCAACAATTAATGTATACATTCAAATGTGATGCTAAAACTCTGGATACATGTGCAACAATTCTCGATACTGATGCTGTATCCTCGCAAGTCTCCGTTAACTGTCTGCAATTAAAACAGTATAGAAATGAAATGAGAATTAATTGCCTATTTATTGACCACGATGTTACAACAAAAGTTTCAAACCTGGAAGCTGCTTGTTGCCTCAAAATGCAGTACCATTAACAACTGAAGTAATGGAGAAACAGGCAGTACACGATTGTTCAATCATCTCAACCGGGCATTTACCAAAGGTAATGAAATCTTAATTACAGCTCCTTTGTTGAATCTGTACCTTTTCCGAAAAGAAACATCTTCGAAAAATCTCTTTTCACAAGCCGGCACAGAATTGAATCCTCTGGATTTTCGTCCTCAAATCCCTTGCCAGAATCATTTAAAAATGTGTCGTGCATGATTATTTTTTTTCTTTATACACTTTCTCCGAAAACGCGACACCACAAACTTAAAATGTGACAAATTTGTATAGATTATATTTGGTTCTACTCTACGCATCATGTGCTAAGAAGTTCAGAAGTGGAGCAAAAACTAACAGAGCAAAGGCGGCATCCCTGAGCATCCACTCTTCAAGGAAGCTCGTGACCTGCCTTGAGATGAGGAAGCCAATAAGGCTCCTTGCTCGATCAAGAAAGGTTTATGAAATCCCCCAAAACACCAATAATGATGTACAAAACTTGGAGACACGTACATTTACGAGACTATATTAATTGTACCTCTACCTTTTCAAAAAGTTACGATATAAATTAATAATGTCCAAAGCCCGTGTTGCCAAGTCACAAACGACAGATGTGAAATCAGGCAGAGGCTACGTGATCCAACATCACCACCGCTATAGCTTCCACTGTTTTAAAAATTGAAGACGGATAGACTCAAAAAATATGCAAGGTCAACATCTTTTTCTCCACCTTAAAACCCTTGGAACGAGTTTGCGACCAGTGTTTCGTGTACAGAATTGAGTGAACTTTATTGTTCTAAAATAAAAAAGCATTTTTTAATTTTTTTCGACAAAAACTGCACGATCCTCAAAAACGGTACGTCCCACATCAAAGTCATATTTTTATCGAAGAGAGCACCGGAATCCTTCAGAAACCGCTTTTTAAACGCCACGATTTTTCAACACCAAAGCGGCATAGTTGTTCTTCAAGGAACGACTATGAATACGGATATTAGTGGTGTAAGTATTAAGATATGGAGCATTTCACAAAAAATCGACCTTCTCGAAACTCAAGTCGATTTTATATAAAAAATATCTCGAAGAAACCGATGGTCACTGGTTCAGGAGATAGGATGATAAAAAAATGAAATTTACAAAATTTACAATGTATACTTACATAGTGCCTTTCGTTCGTTGTTGAAGCAATAGTGAAAGACATTAAAAACTTTCGTTTCTAACCGCGAAACGTGGCGGCGATGCACCACCGGGGGCACATCCGTTAGTTCCTCTGTGCACTTAGCCATATCCACGATGTTGCCTCCAAATTTATCGCAAATACGAAAACAAATAACTCGCACGATAATGAAAATAAAATTGAGACCGCAATGCAACACACAATTGAGTAATAATAAAGAACAAAATAACTTGAACGACGAAAATTAAATTGATAACACAATACAAAACACAATGAAAATGAACACTACGAAAACACAATTCATAACACAATGGAGTAATCAAAACACAGCGAAAACACAATGGAACATTGAAAACACAATGAAACAATTAAAACACAAAATAGCTTTGACAATAAAAAATAAATTGACAACACATTGAAATAATATTAAACACAAAAAAACGTCTTCGTTGTAGATGCACTGCGCGTCTCAAAAAATTCTTTTGGCCGTGTATATTGACAAACTATTTGTAACAACGCGCGCAATTGTCTCAAACAACGTGCACGTGTGCGCGCCGGCGCGTTCTGGTGACCCGCCCACCAGCGCGCACCGCTGCCCCATATGATATTTATTGTTATTAGTCGATACGTTAATATACTCATGAAGATTGTTCAATCCGCTAACCCAAAACAATGAATCTAATTGTGTTTAATAGTTACATACAATTTGTCAAATTATGTAATGAAAAAATGCTTTAACCGGATTAACTCTCGAGTATAAGATATAAGAGTGCGGTAATATTATGGAAGAGTGTGAGGAACTTCTGAAGTGACCTAACCTCGAAATTTCCAATCGCAATAACTGTCAAACTTCGTTTTTGTCAATTTCACTCTCGCCGATTTACCCTTTATCGTTCCGTGCTCGTATTGTGGGGGAGAGTTAACCAAAATAAACAATTAACATAATAATAATAATAATAATTAATTGTTTTCCACGGTTCGTCGCAAAAGATTAACGAGTGTAACGGTGATACTTGGTGAATTACTGGAATTATGTCTTCTCTATTTTGCGTTAAAAGAAGCTTCCTATGTTTACGATCGGTTTCAAAAGAGACGCGAACATCGAGAAATCCGGTTCGTCGTTCGAATTCTAGTCCAGAAATGAGCGCACACTGGAAAAATCTGTTTGTAAACAGGACGAGCTAATATTTCAATCGACCGAACCAGCCACGGACGATTTGGACTTTAAACTCGATGCTGAACCTAAAAATATCTTTAGCCAAATAGCTAGAGCATTCAATTATTGAACCATTATTGCGCTCGAGTCCTCGTTGCACCTTGTTTCTGGCTTGTTTCTGTTGAATGCCCACGAATGATTCAACATCATCAAACTGACGGTAATAATGGAATTAAAAGCACACACACACACAGAATTGGGAGAAGAATAAATTATTATTTGCTTTTCTTCATTGATTGTTTTAATTTTCAGAAATGTGACTAATACTTAAACTGATGAACAGAGTTCCTAAAGGCGTCGGTCCAATGTTGAAACATCTCGAGAAGCACATATAAAGCGCAAGCCTCGCTAATATGATGGCAACAGTGACCATAATAATCCAAGTCTCCGAGAAATATGTTGAAACATTGCTCGAACTGTTTTGCCGTTTCTCGACTCTAGTTAACGAAGCTGTCGACGACAAACTTCTACTTTTCACGGCATGTGACAAAGCTTATAAGCTTGCCGTCAATGATGTGACCATGTCTAGATTGGAATTGTTTTCTCACCGAGCCGTTACGGACATTATAAATAGTAAACCAAACAACAATATGAATACAATATGAACGGTCAGTCGGAATTGATGTATCCCGAATTACTAGCCGATTACTGTGATACTCTACTGAGAAAGACAATGCTTAGTAGAAAGCTCACGTCCAATGAGATTGAGAGTGAATTTAAAGACTGTAATAAACTGTATTTAAAAAAAAATAAAAATTCGTAAATATAGCACAATTGGGTAATTATATAAAATCATTCACGCACTTGTTCCAATAAAAAAATAATCCGCTGACAGCGCCGCGCTCCACCGCGTCACGTTCAAAGTCTTGCTCTCTCTCGTACTACGCACTATTGGCAAACAAACCTAAATATATGATAAATAAACACCAAGATGAAATTTGTACTGACAATTATTCGTATTACTGTAATATCGTCGTTCGCTGGAAAATCAACGATAATTTGTTGTCTTGTGTTCATTGTTAGTTCCAGCGTCGGCATATAAAGCGTCGTAAGGTCGTGTACGAGAAAGTCCAATGGAACCTCAAATGGCATTGTATTCTGGATGCGCATTATCCAAGACATATCGCCGGTTGAAGGACGTAATAATCGTTCAATAATCGCATGCTCGTGCTATTTGGCTCAAAATATTTTTGCTGTCCGAGCTCTTCCTCCTGAAGTTTAACTTTAGTGTAACGCATGTAATTGTCAACGCTATGCATTGATAATTCTTCAGGACAATTCATCGAGTAAAAAGCTTCAGTAGCTCCTATATAAGCAGCTGCAACATTTTCCCGATGAATTTGCAGCTTGTCGGTGGTATTTGAACATAAGACAAAATTTTAAGACGGATAGTTATTATTATTATCATTACTTTTCAGTCCAGTCAATAACGGATGAATAGATAAAAAAACAGTACCGTATGATTCACGGACTTCAATACCCAACAGAGAATCGTTTTTTAATTTTGCTGAATATACTTTCATTCCAAGTAGCTAACACGGGGTATCTAATATTATTACGCTTTCACATCCACTATCTTTGACGACCATCCGATTATCCAGTTGATTTCTCTTACAGATACTTAGTTCGCCGGCGAGAGAAGTTTCCAATCCTCAAATGGATGACGGCAGGTAATCACATCAAGTACAGAATTTTCTTCATTCGGCTATGTAAGCTTTGAGCAATGCTCGTCCTCGTTAGGAACCAAAACACGCACATAGACGATGTATTATTATGAATAATAGAGAAAAAGAACAAGTATTTAATTCAATATATTAGATTTCAAAGTATATTTTTTGCTTTTACCCGTTGAGCCTGTTTCATAAAATCCATGATATCCTCTTTTAGGGCATCTCAACTTTGGCGGCCCTTTCTCGTCACTCAGTCTGACCAAACGAACGGAATAGAACAAAGCTTGCCATTCTCCTGGCGTAACTGGCTCCTCCCTCCGGAGTTTCAATGTTATAGGGCACGTACAAGGCCATATGTCTCCAAAAGGAAATCGTAGAGCAATTCTAAGCAAAAAAAACAATCATAGACCATCAATCGCTGCCATCGCCGTTAACGTAGTAAATCACTCGAGGTTAATTAAAAAGAAATTATAGTGGACGGGGAGATAAAGTGTTTTTTTGTCTCATCCTTGCACATTACAATTCCTGATATCGTAATTTGGTAAATATAAGCACGTAGCCAATTACAGCAAAAAAAATTGGTAAATAAATAATAAACACTCAGAAAATAAATTGTATATGCACTTCATATTTTTATTTCATCCTCCCGAAAATTACAGAAGCTTAATAATTAATCTGTGGTATATAGTGTTAAATTTATATTATAAAACTTTTATTCTTGAAACAAGACTTTTAGGGTTCATCATTTAGGTTATGTCACACCACTGACACTGACAGCAAAGCAAACCGCGAATTTGCGGCTACGCCTATGTGTATCTTAGATGACGACTTATCTCGACGAAACAGGATGTGACGTCACAAAATTTGACGCCATTTTGTTTTTCGGGAGTTTGTCTTTCGAGACATTGTCTGTATCCCGCTCGGCGCATGAGAGCAACTAACGGGAGACAAATGTGGAAAAACACGTCGAAAATTCACAAAGAATAAAACACGAACAGAGCTTTGGAAATGAACGAATTAAATTAATCACGAATGTCACGCGCGAAAGAAAACCACTACATGGAAAAGAACGTTGACTCTAAATTACTTGTATAATATCTCAAAAACGTCCGCAAGGACCTTTTCATTGCGAACAATGAATTTAATCACAGGTGAGGTTGTCATCCGGGAAACGAGACGATGCGACATAGCGCAGGTTGAAACAAATAAATTGCAAAAAACCATTTTCGTACTTACTCATGCGATGAAATACAATGCAAACGAAAACGATGTAATGAAGCTCGAAACAAATGATGGGAAGATGCTCTGACAGGAACCAATGGACACCCTCTGATACCGATGCTGATCGGTGATAATTGATACTGACTATCCGGAACGAGGAGTGATAAATCAATCAGAATTCTGTTCTTTTCTCGGCAAAGGAGAAATGAATGGAAGAAAACGCTGGCGTTGATATTAAAACACGTTTTTTCGTTTCACAAATCTTTTATAACTTCCGCTGACATAAAATTGTCACGTCACAAATTTTAGTCTTTTCGTTTCAATAAGGACTGGATACGAATATAATTTCACAGAAAGCAGAAATAAAATAAAATGGAACTGCGCTGAACTCCCGCACAAAAACTGGAAACTCTACTGCCAAAACTCGAACTGGAACTCGGACTCTAAAACTGGACTCAACTTACAAAAACTCGAACTCCCAAAACTTGAACTCAACTCTCCACTGGAACTGCCTGATTTGGCCTATGACTCGTCATTATATAGACTTCGTTAGAATGCTTAGCTTCGGTGATGGGATAGTGCGCCCTCCGTCTTCTAAGACGCAATAGGTCTCTCCCTCCACCTCCACCTCGCATTCATGGCGGCGGTGCGACTCTATATAATTAAAATTATCTTAAAATTTAACTTGAATCTACCCTTAACTTAACCCTTAACGCCGCGGTTTCACCCGCGTTAAATTTCCGTCCCCCGATTCAACGCACCGCCGCTGCTTCTTAGGGTCGAAGCATGAATTTATATGGCGTAAAGCCTTTCAGAATAAACGGGCTATCTGATGCAAAAAGAAATGTTCAAATCGGATTAGTATTTTCTGAGATTAGCGCGTGCAAACAAACTCTCTAGGTTTATTATAGTATAGTATAGATATAGTAGTATAGTAGTATAGCAGTAAGATAGTAAGATTAGGGTTATAGCATGAAGTTATATGGCCTAAAGCTTTTCCGAATAAACGGGCTATCTAATGCAAAAAGACTTTTTCAAATCGGATTAGTATTTCCTGAGATACGAACACTTCGCAAAACACTTCTCTCTGCTATAGGGTTACCTCTATGTAGACTATAAGTTGGTAGTCTCATAGGCGCGAATATTTGAATTTCAATTTATCGCTTACACAATGAATTTTTTGATCGATAGATGCCGACCGATGCATCTATTAAATCACATTTGCTTCGCGCGAACTGTCAAACGCGCAAAGGTTAAATGGTCGTTAAATTCTCTGAAATTTTCCAATTGTCTGCGTAATTTTCTTAATTTTTCTTTTCGTAATAACCTTCTACAAAATATTAGAGAACTTAAAAGAAAGATGAATGAAATCGGTAAAGTCGTTCTCAAGTTATGGCGTGACCAAGGGAAATAGGGATTCATTTATATATATATATATATATATATATCTATATTATATAAATATTTCGCCGCCGCCGCCGTGTACAAGAGTTGAGGAGAGCGAGCGGGATCGAGTAGGCTGGGTGAGGGGATCGAGCGGGGGCGGGGGAGGCGTTGGTGGGGGAGGGGGCGTGGGTGGGGAGAGGGGGGGGGGGCTGGCGCGCGAAGCGCGCAGGGGGCAGAGCCCCCCTAGTATATATATATATATATATATATATATATATTGTGACGTGATTTTTTTTAATTCACGGTCACAAAGAAAACTTAGCTATCGGACATTAACGCTCCCTGTTGCTGACCTATTAACTCGCTCTCGGTGATAAGTTTTGCTCTCGCGCTACGTCTAGGTTTCGAAGAAAGGCGGATAAGGTAAGGAGATGAGTTGAAGGGCGGTGCGCTCGAACCTGTCGCGGGGAGAATGTCTCAAAGTAACGAGTTGCCCGACAGAGGAGAGCGCCCGACGAGATTCCTCCACGAATTAGCGGAGGTCCGGTGATACCGGCGCCCCGACATAGAAGGAGCGTCACGCTGGAGAACGGGCGGCGATGTTTGCGTTTCGGGCAAGGGCTGGGACCCCTCTGCGCCGGTTTTTGTTGAGTAGTGCCCTGTGTTCGCGTGGTGCTCCAGGGGATGCGATCGTGGAGGATCTCCAAAGGAAAAGCTACCGGGGTTGCGTCCCAATCGTTCTCGTTAACGTTTAGGAAGAAGGGTTAAGAGGGCAGCAGTTATCGGTTAAGGAATTCGAAAGAGTTCGAGCTATCGGAAATAAATGAGTAAGACAGAGAGTCTTGTTCGGGACGTCGACGAGGACGGTCGTACAAGCTCGCGCTCCCGTGTTGATATTCCGGTAGTTACATCGTTGTCTCGCTCTCGCTCGTACGCGGTATAGGCTCTTCGCATCGTTCGCGCTCCCTCACGATATACGTGTCTCGCTCTCGCTCGTACGCGGTATAGACGCTTCGCATCGATAGTGCTCTCTCGCGATATACGTGTCTCGCTCCCGCTTGTGCGCGATATAGGCTTTACGCCTCCGTCTCTCTCGTTCTCGTGCCGCGTAGAGTTATCTATCTCGCTGGACGTTCCCGGGGCATTTTTAGTCTAGCTCTCGCACCTCAAATAAAATATACAGTGTTGTGGGTTCGCGTTTTTCGAGTTTAGTGATTGTTCTCGCGCGTTTGATCCCGTTAACTACCCCCTTTTCCGGCATTCCACCCCGACCCTCTCTACCATAACCCGCAGCCTGAGCGGCCGTGCATTTTCCGCAACCTCCCGCCTCCGCTCGTGCGTCCCTTTTTGTTTTGTTTCGTCCCGTTTTTAGTCTTGGTTTTGTCCGTGGTGAAGGTTGAGCCTAGTCCCCCTTAACCTCACCGGGTGATACCGGTTAGTCCTTCCGGTGAAGCAAAAATCGTTCGCGTTATCGAGTCCGGTCCCCCTCGATTTCCAGTTTATACCGGTTGTTAATACCGGTGAAACAAAAATTAACCGGCGCCCGCCGGCACGTTGGACGTGCGCGCAGAGGCGAGGGGCCGAAGGTGACGTTTGGGAAAAATTTCCGTCACAATTTATAGAGAGATTTAACTTACCCCTAACCCCTAACCCTTAACTTTGTTTCACATCATTCTTATATTACTTACGATGATTAACTTGCAAGTTAAATTGCAATAAACCCCGCTCCCTTGTTTTGCTCACAACCTTCTAACAAAAGTCATTCCATCTCTTTAATACTCACACATTTCCATATCCTCTTCCCCCATTCTAACATCCATACTCTTAATGACTCTCGCTATCTCTCTCATACTCATGCTCCGGATTCTCTCTCCTTCTCTCTCGTTCTACCCCTCATTTCGAAGGCGCCGTGGGTCACTATGTCTTTACGCATAGCTTGACCCGTCCTGTACTCTTTCCTACTCTCATACCATACTCTCGTTCGCTCTACATATGTTCTCTCTGTCTCATACTCATTCTCTGCATACATCTCTCTTCGTCACAATTTTCTCCTTTTTTGGTTCTCGCGGTGTCGTTCGCTTTCTTTCTTATTTCGCTTTTCTCTCTCTCTCTCTCTATATATATATATTCTTTTCTCATTCTATTTCTTGCAATTGCGTATCAAAGTTAATATTGTTAATTGCAAATTTTAATCTTTCAATGTATAATGGTTTGTTAAAATACAAGCAGCATTTATTCATCAGTTAACATTGTTACTCTTTCCAGGATGTGGAAGATTCTCGTTTTATCAAGCGTAATTACTTTTATTGAATTGTAAACATTTCGGATGGTTCCATTTAAAAAGAAAATTGAAAGTAGTGTCATCATTTTTACGCATTCTCTTTAAATTCATTCGCAATCATCATTTATCCCTTTTTCATGCAAAAATCCAATGCAATGTTTCTTTTCAACACACACACATATTCTGCCTATATTAATAATTATAAACTATATTTATTACGTTATGGTTATTCTGAAAAATCCCACGAATAGTAATCGGTCATTTAACTTCTATAATTTAATTTGTTCATATCTCGGCTGTAAAGAAAGAACTCATTGTTGAGGGCATATTCGTTCGTTATACCGTCCCTCTCTCTCGATCTTTATGACGCGGTCTATGTCCCTCAACGTTGGTGGTCTTGTATCGCTGTCTCTCGGCGTTGCAGGCTATTGCCATATGCAGTATAGGTGGGAAAGAGATCGTGTTTTCCCGTGGTGACTCGTGCGACGAAGACCGCCATGGGCACGAGGGTAGTTATATTACCGTTCCGGTCACAGAGACAAAGCTCTCCAAGCCCTGTGTCGTCACTCCAATCGAATTCTATGCCATGTGAAACTTTTATAAATATTCCCATAGTCGTGGTTTCGCGTTCCGGATCTGGATAACGTCTCTTTCTTTCAGCGGATGTTTATAACCAATCGATAACATTAATTTCACCAGAGGTTATCGGAAAAAGTTTGTTGAATTTATAACAGCGTCGAATGTTCGGGTGACCATTCGAATTCTATCTTCAACGAAGGTTCCTTGTTTGTTGCAAGACCACCGACCTGATTTATTGTCCACGTGCGAGACTCATGCATGCCATCTTTAGCTGTTATGGTTTCCATCTCCGCCTTGTCCACTCTGAAGATCGTACTAACAAACTGAGCCCCCCTTAAACAACCGTCATATATGCAATCTTGAATAAAACTAACATTGAAGGCTCGAATAAATTAAACAAAATGTCAAAAAGAAATACAATCTCAGAAAGAGAATATATATATCTCTAGATAAAAGTGAGTAACGAATAAAGAAATTGACCAATCGGAGCTCATGCAAATTCCCACATTAGGATCTAATAATTTCGCTCGCAAACATACCACGCAATATTTATATCTATTACCTCTGACGACCTGACCCAGGTATCATGCTCATGCTTTGACTCAACACATGTTACAATACATTTTCACTCGCGCATTGTCAGGAAATATAGTCATATAGTTTTGTTGTCCAGAAAAAGAAAAACTGTTTTTTTCTCTTGCAAAGAAATGCACGCATGGGTCTCACGCTGTGGCACAAAGGCTCACCAACGTTTAAAGTAACCCTACGTCAAGGTAGATTTAGAGTAACCCTCTCCAAGGTTTTCTCGCTAGCTCGATCGGCTTTTTCCTCTCGATGTTGATAGAGAAATTGTTATTTTTCACCATCGATATTGCTAGCGCCGTTATGTCGCCGGCTAGAGGTTTGCGTCGGTGCATGCCCGTGTTGTGTGGGTGACTAGCTCGATGCATACTCGCACTCTTATTCAGTGTCGAGAGAAAAAACTATATATATTTTCCTCTCTCATGATTGTTCCATTGATTATCCGAAAATTGCTTTATACTGACAATTTCGAATCGTTACAAAATTTCCGAAAGCCGCAGGACGTAACAATAGATTAGACACATTTTTTGATTACTTGGCATCCATTTTAACTTTTTAAGTTTTTAATGGGGCTTCATTATCTCTCTATATTATATAAATATTTCGCCGCCGCCGCCGCCGTGTACAAGAGTTGAGGGGATCGAGCGGGGGCGGGGGAGGCGTGGGCGGGGGGGGGAGGGTTGGCGCGCGAAGCGCGCAGGGGGGCAGAGCCCCCCTAGTATCCAAATATAAACATCCAAACATAATTGTAGAAATAAATTGTATCAGAAATGAAATGTTGTACTATTGTAGACGTTCTGAATCATCAGTTTAAAAAAATAGATTTTTCCTACAGCAGTAAACACGCGATCGGGAGACGGCTACGGGCCGTCTCTCATGTTGAGCAGTAGTGGCCGCGGTATGTGCCCTCGTGCAAATGTAATACAGTAATACATTCGGAAAGAGTGGGTGCGGACGATATTGTGGAGGATCAATGAATGGAATGGAAATGGGAATAAAATTAAGGGAAGGGATCTAAAAACCTGAATAGGTATAAAAGGGAAACACCAATAATAAAAGGACATTCTTAATTTGTATCCGTTCGATGCCACTATATTACGACATTCGAATAAAAGAAAATGTGAAGTTTCCGATAACGGAATGAGCGGTGTGTGCGTCGTTACGTAGTCATAAGTAGGTTTAAATCGCAGGTTCAAACCTCGGAGTAGGCGGAGCAATTGTCTTCGAGGGAATCCATTACCCGACTGAAAACAACAACAAAATATGATTAATAAACCAATTTCCGGAAGATGAATATTTTTATAAGATGATTGATATATTTCATAATAAGTCAATTTAATTGAGACAGTCCAGGGTGATTGAAAGATTTATTCGGATAGCGAAGTAACTAGTGACATTATGACAATCTATTGTCGTTTAGTAGTTGCAAGCATCTGATGATTAGTAGCGATATAGATTGCCTCATCTGCCTTATGGAAATATTTGGTACCGTGACCGAAATATCGTTTGCGTTAGAATGAAAATTGTATTTCAAAATTATAAAACCTATGATTATGTGAGTGTAGTATGGTATTATAAATGTTGTCGATAACATCAAGTTGCCAAAAGCTGTGAAAACGAAGTAAGTTTTAGAAGATGTGGCGATTATGAAAAAGACTCTAACAAGGAAAGTACTCGAGGTGTCCCCCTCCGATTTTGTTGAAACTCAAGTATGTTATAGAGCATTAAAAACTAAGCGTCACGTATTTTTTTTATGGGCGGAAAAACGGTTTCAAGGGGTGAAAGCACCCCCTAAAGTTACACATGTCAAGGGGCAATTTTGCAGTTTCACATAGAAGCAGTGCATCGATTTTGATGAAAAAAAGATTAAAATGTTTCTTGTGCAAAGAAATGAAGAACCTACCAGATAATGAAAAAATATATATATTTTAAGGGATTGAAACACCGTCGAACATCCACTTTTTGCACCCTACATTGAAAACTTGCGAATCGATTGGAATGAAAATTATACTATTGTGTAGCGGAAATAAAATTAAAGTTGACGTGTTTTTATATTTGTGCGAGAAACATTTGTTAAGGGGGTAAACTACCACTATTTTAGTTTTTACTTCCCGGTGTCTCCTTGTCATTCCAAATGTGCTTGCCGATAGGAACTCTTCTCATTAAGCTAAAATTAATGTTTCACCATTTTTTTGTTATTTTAAGGGGTAGAAACACCCTTGAACATCTACGTCTTGCACCCTACATTGAAAACTTGCGAATCGATTGTAATGAAAATTATGCCGTTGTATAGCGGAAATAAAATTAAAGTTGACGTGTTTTGCTATTTGTGCGCGAAAACAGTTTTAAGGGCCCACACTACCCCTATTTGGGTTTTTACATTCCAAGTGTCTTCTTGTCATTCCAAATGTGTTTGCCGATACGAACTCTTCTCCTTAAGCTAAAATTAATGATTCACCGTTATCTTTAAATTAGTACGAATACTTAAGGGCGTAGACCACCCTTTGTAGTTCCTTTTTTATCAGATATTCGAAAGTTTCCGAACCACTGCCAAGAAATTTTATGATGGTACGATTTTCGTATTTAGATAAACTTACGCATCTACGAGAAGCATAATTAAGAGGGATTATACTATACATCATTCGCTAACACATCCGTTTTTTATATAATTTTCCTCACTTTTTTACATATCACTGTAGGAGTATTTTTTATTATTAGCATAAACACGATGTTTATATATTATTAAATGATATTACCCGTAATAAACTGACAGGTTATAATGAAGGGAATAATTTTTCTGTATAGATGTTCAGTTAGGTGTTACTTTGACCTAAAACAGATGTGCTAGATTATTTGAAACGGGAACCTTAATAGTAGATTTCAAGTGAATCGGTTGCTTCTTTCGAAAGAATCATATGTGTATAAGCGCGTTTGACGTACATACTTTATTTAGATAGTAACTTTACTCTAACACACGCCGCCATCATCTTTTGTATACATGTTCATTATCAACTGTCCGTTATTATCAATTTTTAACCACAATCATGGTTCATAGGAAGAACAAAAATGGTAGTCATCGAAAAAATGCTTCAAGCACAACGATTTTTTACACCACGCACATTTAATAACGGCTACGTTATTACAACCAGGTACTTCACAATGTGTTTTAAAAGCACCAAATCCAAATTCAACGGGGTTTGTAAAATATCCTGGTCTTTCAGCTCCATAATTGCATTTAAACCACGAATATTTTAAAAGATTCTTATACCTCGGACTTGAAAGTTGATTATGTGTGAGAGATTGGAGGTTGATTATATTATTTTGTAAATGTAAATTTATATCAGACTTTAATAAAATAACACTATCGGAAAAATGTCGCAAGAAATTTTTCCACACCCGGAACTTGTACACATCGAGTGATTGAATTCTTCCAGTAGTACCTTTTGGTATAATCATTAGGATGATAATTTTGTCATGAGGTGCTGCTCCACGAATCACTTGTGGACAGTGTCCACTCCGATTATCTATCAATAATATGCTGTCTTTACCGACATTAGGGAAAAATACTTTTTCCAGCGATGTTTTGAAATGTTCTGTTGACGTAAACATATTTTTTATTATAAAAAACATCCGTACATGATATGATAATCAAGTGTCTTGACGTAATGCAATCGATATCAAAATAAGTTCCACAAAAAGTTTATTCATACCTGAAGTGAGTTTTCCAGATTTTGAAGCTATCAGTATGACGTTTTCCGGCCTAAATTATTATTTTTTTAGTATCGGTCCAAATTCACCTTTTGCTTCCAACGATAAAAAGTGGAGAAAGTAATTTTCCATCAGCACTTATTGTAGGCTGAATCGTGTAACTATGGGTTGTTGAAGAGACTAATTGTACTACAAATTCGACTTTCTTAGACCCTTTAGTTGCTAAAGTTCGTCCCGAGTGAAATTCCAGTTGAAAACCATTTTGATCTGAATTATATATATGTTCTACTCCGTATGTTGAGATATAGGGTTTAACCTTATTTACAAAATGTTCTCCTGTTTGTCGTATAACCGCTTCTTCTTCTATAGTTTTCTGCGATACAAATTTAGTAATTTTTCTAGATGCGATACGATGTAATTTCTTGAATTCCGAGAGCCAAGTACGAGAAGCTTTGAACCGTATATCTTCGTGGCGTAACTCTTTTTCAGCTTGAATCGCTCACTTTTGTATATCAATATCATGTATAATTACACCCGCCTCTATAGCGGTTTTCATATTTTTCAATTCATACTCGGAAATCCGTGCGAGTTTCTCTTTATAAGTGCCGCCTTTGTTCAACTGATGTGCCTAGCGTCTCAATTCTCGTATAGATTTAACCTGTTTGTATTTTTGTTTAACGGTTTCAACACTACACATTTTTTTCTACCCGATCTCCAGTATTCCACCGCTTTTCAATTCTAGTCATAACTTAATTCATCATCACTGGAACACTTATCGGAATCGTATTCGGTAATGTCTGTTTCCCAAAAAGTATCTTCAACAAGCTTCGCTTCGGGTTCCTTAAAATGTTCTTGGAAATCGAGTGTATTTTCCTGTATCATTTCAACTCCATTGTCTTCCATAGAGACGATTAAAATTTGTTCAAGATGCCCCTTCAGCTCCATTTCCGCATTATTCACTGGAGTTTCTGTTATGTTCATAACTTCAAATCTAGCCAGCAGAAGTTTAATAACGTTAGTCGGATTCAATTTTATTGTCAACGATTATAGGTTGCTCAAAGAGATTTTAAACGCTGCTCGGAGAACGAGGTGTAGAGCCCGAGTCCGAACGTAAATGCAAAAATACGAATTGACGGCGTCTTTTATAGACACCATCAATTCGTATCCAATATCCAAATTTTGATGCATCCAAAAAACCGAGAGATATCGCGCACTAACACAAGAAGATGATGATTTCATCACTGCTAAAAACACTTCATGGTATGTTAATGATTTTGTTTTTCACGGATACGCCCACGCCTACTCTCTGGCTCGCCTCCCACGGGATTTACTGATAAGCATTGCCGGTGACATTCAGGTGGTGTCACCGAACAGCAAAGTATTAGTACCAAATTTAGGTGGTAAAACGAAATAGTACTGAAGTTGTAAATTCCTCAATTACGGATAATGATACGAAGGCACAATCAAAAGTGTATTTTGACGGTCAGGCATATAACTATACTACTAATATTGAAAATATGCTCCTGCAGCAACGTGTGAAAAAGCAAGGAAAATGTTATAAAAAACGGATGCGTTAGTGAATGAAGTATACTATAGTCCGTCTTAACTATGCTTCTCGTAAATGCGTAAGTTTATCTGAATACGAAAATCATACCATCATAAAATTTCTTGGAAGTCGTTCGGAAACTTTTGAATAACTATTAAAAAAAGCGGTTACAAAGGATGGTCTGCCCCCTTATGTATACGTACTATTTTAAAAAACACGGTGAATCATTAATTTTAGCTTGATGAGGAGAATTCTTATCGGCGAACACATTTGCAACGACAAGGAGACAACTGGAATGTAAACACTCAAATAGAGGTAGCTTGCCTGCTTCAAACTGTTTTCTTGCACAAACAGTAAAATACGTGAACTATAATTTTATTTCCGCTATAAAACAGTATAATTTCCATTCCAATCGATTCGCAAGTTTTCAATGTAGGGTGCAAGACGTAGATGTTCAAGGGTGTTTCTATCACTTAAAATAACAGGAAAATGGTAAAACATTAATTTTAGCTCAATAAGAGGAGTATGTATCGGCAAACACATTTTGAATGACAAGGAAACACTTGGAATGTAAAAACTCTAATAGGGGTAGTTTAGCCCTTAAAAATTTTTTCTCGCATAAATACAAAAACATGTGAACTTTAATTTTATTTCTGCTATACAACGGCATAATTTTCATTACAATCCATTCGCAAGTTTTCAATATAGGGTGCAAGACGTAGATGTTCAAGGGTGTTTCTATCACTTAAAATAACAAAAAAATGGTGAAACATTAATTTTAGCTTAATGAGAAGAGTCCCTATCGGAAAGCACATTTGGAATGACAAGGAGACACCTGGAATGTAAAAACTCAACGAGGGGTAGTTTACCCCCTTAAAAAAATTTTCTCGCACAAATACAAAAACACGTTAACTTTAATTTTATTTCCGCTACACAATAGCATAATTTTCATTCCAATCGATTCGCAAGTTTTGAAACACCCAAGAAACATATTAATCTTTGTTTCATCAAAATCGATGCACTGCTTCTATGTGAAACTGCAAAATCGCCCCTTGACATGTGTAACTTTAGGGGGTGGTTTCACCCCTTGAAACCGTTTTTGCGCCGATAAAAAAAAAATACGTGTCGCTTAGTTTTTAATGCTCTATAACATACTTGAGTTTCAACAAAATCGGAGGGGGACACCTCAAGTACTTTCCTTGTAGGAGTAACCACGAAAAACGTACAAATTGTGTGATGTTGTACAAATAATATAATGTAAAGGAAACAGTACCCAACCATATAGCCGCTCATTGTAATTGTTCTGTGTACAAGCAAGTGTTGGAAAAAGCGACATGAAATGTGATATATAAGGCAGCACAGGAGTAATACGAACAAACACAACACATAACAAAACAGGTGGGTTGTTAACATAAATAGAAAGTCGAAATTTGTAAATTGCTGCCTCGAAATTGTATACAATGTTCACAGGTCATCGATGAGGGACTATATTTCTTAATTTTGGCTTCCTCATCGAAGAAGCTAGGACCTTTGAAAATTGTATGAAATTGTGAGGAAACAATTTTCAAGTTTCAACTTGCAGCTTGGTTCTGTATATGTATTGTCATTCCCAGATTGTACAGAAAAATTTTAATTTCATGAAATCGGAGCCGTTTCATCAAATCTCGCTAAATTCATGGCTAACCAACATTTAGTAATATAATAATTATCATTAACGTTTTAATGTGATCTATTGAAATCTATGAAACTTAAAACCATACATTTTTTTTAAATTCATAATTTCATAAAATCTGAACGGTTGCATCAATTCTCCCGCTGTATCAATTCTTGGTTAATATTCTTGGCCCATATCCATAGTTGATTCTCACAATAACCAGGCATATCTCATAACATGCTATTCATGTAGAGAATTGCAGTTCGATAGTTTAGAACTTACGGCAGCCAAAGCGGTAATCATAATTTTTTTAAATAAAATTTTTTTTAGAACCCATACCTTTAGACAGATTTTCGACAAATTTAGTATCGAAGGTGTTTTCGTAATACTCATGAACAAAAATTTACTCCAATATTCCAAAGTTAGCGGAAGTTACATGACTCTGAAGCTAGCAGACAGGTCTAGCGACGCGGTCGCCCGGCGGGAGAAGGTGTGAGCGAGCTTGTACGCGCTTTGCTACCGTGCAGTATAGGGCGTCATAAACGGCTGAACGATGTTTCCAGGTATACGGTTGATAGGCCAGTAAAAAAGCAAGAAAGGTAGCACTTTTTAGTCCCGAATCCGCAAACTTGATGTAAGGGTAATTCGATGATGCTGAATCGGATGGTGGTAATTTTTTTGTAATCAACCCCCGAGAACATTGCGAAAAAGGCGATTGAAGAGTAAAAAACCATTTAATTCAGAATCTAATAACATTAGCGAAAAAAGTTTCAAACTAAAGTTGTTGGGGATAAAAAAATACATAAAAAAGAATTCCATATTATTTTTCGTATTTCCGAAAATAAGAGAGAATAATGCGAAGAAACCTTGCATCAAAGGGCGAAAACCCCGAAGTTTCAAATATAGAAAAATATATTAAACTGGTATATATCTTAAATTTTTTTGCTAAATATTCTTCAGTAAGAGTTAATCTAACTTCCAAGACAAATTTTTTTTTACTCGTATAACCATCAGAAAATTACGATTGAATATTAACAAAATACGAGTTGAGAAACTCTGTTAGAAAGAGACGTACATATGGCTATGCCGTACGCACTCATAGGAGGTATAGGAGATTCTCTCTATCGCTCCACGCATGCGTCGATATTCCGTCAGCGTAAAGCATGAGTGTGTAGCGTCCATGCGCGCACGTGTGTGTGTGTGTGTGTGTGTGTGTGGGTTATTTCTGGCACTGAAAAATTGAAACGGCTACTCGAGAACTATTTGAGCCACAATAGCCCAGTCGTCATATACATTTGGAAATGCAAATCAACCGAAAAAGTTGATTTTTTGATATGTTGTTGGGGAGGCTTAGAAAAGCTTACGTTCAAATTTTCGACCAAGATTTCTTATGAGCTTTCGCCGCCATCTTGAAAAGACGGGTTAATTTAGTTTTTCCGCCATAGCTCGGTTATACGCCATGATACGCAAATTGTACATAGATACTTTTTTTTCCCTCTTTTACCGCTGTACAATTAAGATCCTTTAAACTTTTCCTCTATCGTTGATCGTTTTTGAGATATTGAACTGGAAAGTAAAAAATTGAGAGATCGAAACTTATTTTTTGCATTTCCTCCTTTCTCGTTATAGATATGAAAAAAATAGACATATGAAACTTATAGAGGATGTTAAAACCTACAATTGCATTGTTTTTTTTAGGACAAAAATTACGACTTGTAGCGCCCCGTGAAGTTGACAAATCCTCGCGTACGATCGATTTCGGTTTTTTAGCGATCTTCAGTTTCTTCGCGATAACGTGGTTCTCCGTCATGATATGGAAATTGTGCTTATATACTTTTTCGTTACTTATTTCCCTCTCCACAATTAAGGTCCTATGAACTTTTCACCTACCGTTGATCGTTTTTGATATACCGAATTAGGGACCAAAAAATTAAGAAGTTGAAATTTGGTTTTTTGCTGTTTCCTCCTTTCTCGTTACACATATCGAAAAAATGTCCAATATGAAACTTGTACAACATGTTGAAACCTACAATTTAGTATTTTAATTTTCTTCCTAGGACAAACATCACGACTTGTAGCGCCCCGTAAAGTTGGAAAATTACGTGAAGGCTCAATTTCATAGCTGGCGAGGTTGTATAGATATAATATTGTTACGAAGTTAGGGTTGTATAGGAAATTATTCAAGTACAATATAAATAAATAGAGCAGCAGATACGTATGAATAATACGCATGAAATTTAATTTGCAAATACATTTTTTTGGGTCGTAAAATGGCGGTCCGTTTTCATTTCCAAAAATCATCTTTCTCGGTTCATTTGCATTTCTCGGCCGTTTTTTCGTATACAATGACTGCACTACAGGATTCCCGTTCGCACAGACGACCATACAGCATGATGGTCTTATCGACATCACAAATACGTCCCATAAATGTCTTTATCTATATGAAGTATTTTTGACATATACAAGGCAGTCATGCTGTATGGGTGCGATAAAATCGTCAAACTGCTGTATTATTTGTAAATTTGCACATGTATTTTTTTATGTTATTTGTTTATTTATTTATATATATATTTTTTTGTTTGATATAGAAAATTGTAGAGGTACAGTTAGTACGAAAAGAGTTTAAATATTAAAGAATGTAGATTTAAAAAAAAAAATTTATGAATCGAATTGTTTAATTTCTTCCAAGTTTGGTACTATCGTGCTGTTTTTTTCGATGAAATATTATAATGATTATTACAATTATAAATCATGAATTATGAAGGGTTGGATTAAATTTGGCAAAAAAGGTGAGACGAGGTATTTTATAGGATACAAAATCTCTTTATTTGTTTAGATATTCTGGAAATCGTATTCGATTTCCATATCTTCATCTTCGTTCTCATTTCCATGAATTTCCTCATCATTATCAGAATCATCCGAGGCCAAGCGTCAAATCATTCAATATACAATGAATACCCGAAAACCGTTACAGAGATACGATTCTGTACTTGACGCAATATCATAGCGTCTGACGCAAAACCGAAATAGCCTATGAGAGTCGCGCCTTTCCGCTGGAATCTTCCTTGGAATTGGCTGTCGCAGTTTTGCGTCTGACGCAAAACCGAAAAAGCTAATTGCAAGAAAGATTCCAGCGGAAAGGCGCGACTCTCATAGGCTATGTACAGAAGGTTCTCGTGCTGCGGCTATCTCTGTCTCCCTTATTTTCTCTCTGTCTCTGTCACACTTATTGACACGCATGCGCAAAAAGCATTGCAACGAGTGCGAGAGAGACAGATATACCTTCCCTCCTTTACTATCTCAGTGGTGCTTCAATTTTTCCTTCAAAAATATGCCTATTTCTCTCTTATTTGCGAAGATACAATAAATAACATAGAATTCTTTTTTATGTATTTTTTTGTCCCCAACAACTTTTGTTTGAAACTTTTTTTGTTAAAGTTATTGGATTCTGAATTAAACGGTTTTTTACCCTTTAATCGCCTTTTTCGCAATGTTCTCGGGGGTTGATTGCAAAATAAATTCCACCATTCGATTCAGCGTCATCGAATTACCCTTACATCAAGTTTGCGGATTCGGGACTAAAAAGTGCTACCTTCTTACTTTTTTACTGGCCTATGAGGCCGGCACAGCTTTATAAGCATATGATTTTTTTCATCGGTCAACAAAAGCCAAAAGCCATCACTGGGATAAACCATAGGTCAATCGATTCGTGTCGATGTGGAGAGAACTTGACTAAATTGTCAATGGTCTTTTGTGATGCGCGATCACACACCATGAACATGTAAACAATATATCTTGTACTCAAGCGCGAGAATTCCCGACGTACAAAAACTATTTTAAATTAATTAACAAATGTTGTCACCGGGATAAACTATAGGTCAATCTATTTGTCTCGATGCGGAGAATAATTGATTAAATTGTCAATGGTCTACCATCGTTCCCTTTTAAACACTGGATACTTATAAACAATTCATCTCGTACTCGTTGCGCACGAGTTTGTCTGCTAGCTTCGGCGTCTTGTCCATCTGCTAGCTGTAGTGTCATAGCTAGCCGACAGATAACACTGACGCTAGCTGCCAGACGTAACAGACAGTCCCGATGTGTAAGATTTAAAAAAATTAATTAACAAAACTCATCACCAGGATAGACTATAGGAGGTGTGTAAATTAAGTAATGAGACTGTTGTTTTTCATTTTTTTTATTCAAATAGAATTACAATTTTATATTGTCACCCTCAAAATAACTTCCTTCTGAAGCCACACAGCGCTGGAGACGGTTCTTCCAATCCTCATAGCAGTGCTGGAACTCCGATACTGGAATAGCCTTCAGCTGGTCGGTTACAGCCGTTTGAATGTTTTCGAGTGTCCCAAAATGAGTTGCCTTGAGGTGATTTTTCAATCTCGGGAAGAGAAAAAAGTCACAAGGACTCAAGACAGGCGTATAAGGAGGCTGAGGAGCCACAGGAATGTTTTTACTGGCCAAAAACTCGTTTATTTAAATTGCTGTGTGACAAGGAGCATTATCGTGATGCAACACCCAGTTGTTCTTGATGTTTGGTCTCACACGAATGACCCTTTTTCGAAGTTTTTCAAGAACCTCCCGGTAAAAGTGTTGATTGACCGTTTGGCCTTGAGGTACAAACTCTTTGTGGACGATTCCGTGGGTATCGAAAAAACAAATCAGCATGCATTTTATCTTCGACTTGCTCATTCTTGCTTTTTTGGGCCTTGGAGAGGTTGAAGTGTGCCACTTCATGCTCTGGCGCTTGGTTTCTGGGTCGTACTCAACACCCAAGACTCGTCACCAGTAATGACACGTACCAGAAAATCGGGGTCATTTGCAATCGAATCCAAAAAGTCAAGGCACCTTTCCCTCCTGATGTCCTTTTGCTCTTGCGGAAGGTTTTTTGGAACCATTTTTGGGCAGATTTTTCTCATCCCCAATTCATTGGTCAATATCTGATGAACGGTGGTGTGAGTCAAATTCAACTCTTCCCCGATTATTCTGACTGTCAACCGACGATCTGAACGCACGATCCCGGATTCTGTCGACATTTTCATCGGTTCTTGAAGACGAAGGCCTTCCGCTTCGTGGTTCATCTTCAATCGACTCTCTTCCTTCTGAAAATGCCTTAAAACATCGAAAAACCTGGGCTCTTGACAGAACACTGTCTCCGTAAGCCTGCTGAAGCTTAGCAAGAGTTTCCGTTGCACTGCGTCCGAGTCTGAAGCAAAACCTGATAGCACACCGTTGCTCAAAATTGATGTCACTCATTTTTAGAACACAATAGAAAAAACTGTTTGACAAAAAAAAATCGCTACGGACAGCCAAATGACTCGAGCGAGTTCAAGCCCGGCCTGAAGGCGTATCACATGTTCCCCTGCCGCCCCTCCAAGCCCAGCGCCACAAGTGTTGTCAGATCGAACGCTACGTTGCCAGTCTCATTACTTAATTTACACACCTCGTATGTCAATCGATTCGTCTCGATATGGAGAATAATTAACTAAATTGTCAATGGTCTATTGTCATGCGTGTTCACACACCATTAACATATAAACCATTTATCTCGTACTCGAGCGCGAGAATTACCGACATAGAAAAACTTTTTTTAATTAATTAACAAAAGTCATCACCAGGATAAACTATATATCAATCGATTCGTCTCGATGTAGAGAATATTTGACTAAATTGTCAATAGTCTATTGTCATACCCGTACACACCATTAACATGTAAACAATTTATCTCTCGATTTTTTAATAATCAATAAAAGCCGTCACCGGGACAAACTACACGTAGATCGATTCGTCTCGATGTGAAGAATAATTGACTAAATTGTCAACGATCTACCGTCGTGTCCGTTCAAACACTATTTATATATAAACAATTCACCTCGTGCTCGGTGCGCGCGAGTCTATTCGCTAGCTTCAGCGTTATGACTTCTTGCGCGCAAAGAGTGCGAGATCAATTGTTTCTCTGTTTGTATATTTCTATATCTATTGTCGAACGGGTACGACAATAGACCATTGACAATTAAAAAAAAGGCCTAACTTTGACAATTTATTTTGGGAGTATGAAAAAAGGAATAGGATTTCTTTTTATAGGGTTTAGTTAATGCATATTGAAGTATGAAAAAATATAACGACCCTCACAGTAGTCGCATATGATATGTAACATCTGACATCTCACCTTGGTAATAAGCAACACTAACAGTATATCCTGAAAAAAATGGCTCAGGTATTAATGGAAATGATTTTTCGTAACGAAGAATAATTCTTTTTAATGAAAATTGTATTTTATTTAATGAACACTAAGAGTAATGCAATTTTTTATTGATGACAGTTATTTTTATTCAATTTGAGGGAGAGCGGAGACAATAGACTTATGATAACTAAAATATGAGACATATACTTGTGAGTTCAAAGTATTTAAAAATCGTTGAAAAACTGCATCAATAACAGTACCACTGTTAGTTGTCGAAACATTTCGATCTGTGTTCATTTCGAGCTTGAGTTCATCATTTAAAAAAGCTATGAGCGGCTCAGCTTCAGGTGAACTGAAGTTTACGTTAAAATCACCACTTAAAATCATGGGAAGAGAGTGATAGTTTAAATGAAAAAGTCGCAATTACGAAGCTCGAGAATAAACACAAAATGCGAACACACCGTTCGAAAAGTCACGACTCGAGCACTCGCGAAGTCGAAAATCGAGAGAAAATGCAAAAAGAATTGCAATTGCAAAATCCGAAAAATGTTGAGATAAGGGTCACTGAGTACGAAACTTAGCAGCTCGTGACGTCACAGAACTCAAGCGAAAATTCAAACGCGAGACGGCACTGATTCGAAGTCGTTGAGTGCCCAGGAGGTGCTGCACTCGAGCGTCGCCGGACTCTTTACAAACATGCGTTCTTCTCTATTTCTCTTTCTCGCCACACATGCACAAGCTGTTGGCTGAAAAATGGGTTGGTACCATCTGACGGCCAACGCTACCACCGCGCGCGCTCATTGGTCAAATCAAATAGCGCGCGCTTCTCGGGCTTCCTGTTACGCATTACCGTCCCTTTTCGCGAGATCAGTCCCATAGGAACCGAGAGTAAAGATGTTACACATCAAAAATTTGTTTCTACTTCAAGAGGAATCAAGCGGCTTATAGCTTGTGCCCATGTCCGTACCTCGACAGTATATACCTATGGCCCGTTGAATATAAAATGAAACAAGTATTACACACTATTAACAAGTACAGAAACGGACTCAAATCATGGCAAGTTGAGCTTAAGCATAGCAAAGTTGAATTTCCAATGCCGAAGACTTTTTTTTATTTAATATTTTCTAGGCTACATTAAAAATTGTATACCTTTACGCTGGCTTCTGAACAGAAATAAGCGTAAAACAACAAAGTTTTCATGACTCGCTGTCTACATCTTTTGAGCCACACAGATGTCGACAAAGATATACTTTGACTTACCCCCACCTATTCGATGGTCAATTCCCTCTCTACTCTTGAATTTGTTTAACGAAGCTCACAATAGTTGGCGTACGGTGGCACCCGATCATTTGGTGTTTGGACACGGTTCAACAGGTAGAAAATTGTGCTTCCAGCAAACAGTAACTTCAGATTTGTAAAGTGCGAAAGGTTGTGTAGTGAAATTCAACAACTATTGGGTAAACTAGTGTCTCCCAAGATCAGTGAGGGACAACACGTTCCACAATTGGGTTTTATAGCAATAACAAATGTTTATTTTTATTTATTCTCCACATCGAGACGAATCGATTGACCCGTAGTTTATCCTGGTTACGACTTTTGTTAATTAATTTAAAAACCTTTTACACATCGGGACTGTCTGTTACGTCTGTCAGCTAGGATCAGTGTTATCTGTCGGCTAGCTATGACACTGCACCTAGCAGATGGACAAGACGGCGATGATAGCAGACAGACTCGTGCGCAACGATTACGAGATGAATTGTTTTTAAATAAACAGTGTTTGAACAAGCACGACCGTAGACTTTTGACAATTTAGTCAATTATTCTTTACATCGAGACGAATCGATCTACGTATAGTTTGTCCCGGTGACGAATTTGTTGATTAATAAAAGAATCGACGAGATAAATTGTTTACTTGCGTTGAGTGTATCGTCATGGTGTGTGAACACGCATGACAATACACTATTGACAATTTAGTCAACTATTCTCCACATCGAGATGAATCGATTGACATATAGTTTATCGTGATGATGTCTTTTGATAATTAATTTTTGAAAATGTTACCATCGGGACCGTCTGTTACGTCTGTCAGCTAGCTTCAGTGTCATCTGTCGGCTAGCTATGACACTACACCTAGCAAATGAAGAAGACGCCGAAGCTATCAGACAGACTCGTGCACAAAGAGTACGAGATGAATTGTTTATAAGTTACCAGTTTTTGATGAACGGGCACGACAGTAGACCATTGCCAATTTAGTCAATTATTCTCCACATCGAGACGAATCGATTGACCAATAGTTTATCCCGGTGACAATTTATGTTAATTAATTTTAAAAAGTTTTTGTACGTCGGGAATTCTCGCGCTCGAGTACGAGATAAAGTGTTTATATGCTAATGGTGTGTGAACACGCATGACAATAGATCATTGACAATTTAGTCAATTATTCTCTGCATCGGGACGAATCGAGTGACCTATAGTTTATCCCGGTGACGACTTTTGTTAATTAATAAAAAAAAGTTTTTGTGTATCGGGAATTCTCGCGCTCGAATACGAGATAAATTCTTTATATTTTATATGTTAATGATGTGTGAACACGCATGACAATAGACCATTGACAATTTAGTCAATTATTCTCCAGATCGAGACGAATCGATTGACCTATAGTTTATCCCGGTGACATCTTTTGTTAATTAATTTTAAACAGTTTTTGTATGTCGGGAATTCTCGCGCTCGAGTGCGAGATAAATTGTTTATATGATAATGGTGTGTGAACACACATGGCAATAAACCATTGACAATTTAGTCAATTATTTCCCACATCGAGACGAATCGATTGACCGATGGTTTATCCCGGTGACGGCTTTTGTTAACCGATGAAAAAAATCATATGCTTATGAAACTGTGCCGGCCTCGACCGTATACCTGGAAACATCGTTCAGCCGTTTATGGCGCCCTATACTGCACTATAGCAAAGCGCGTACAAGCGCGCTCACAACCTTCTCCCGCCGGACGGCCGCGTCTGCTAGGTCTGTCTGCTAGCTTCAGCGTCATGAAATTACAGCGACCAAAAGCATTTCTCAAGAAATTCAAAATTTCATAAAATCTGAACCCTTTCACCGATTATCGCCAAATACAATACGAACCGTTGTCCAATGATACTCTATTCGTATTCAAAAAATTAGCCCGATATCTTAAAATTCCCGGGAGTTAGAGCGCGTACAGACATTTTCAAAAATTAAAAAAAGCCATAAAATCAAACTCATTTGATAAATTTCTATAAAAACTGGAATGGACAAAGTGGATGTACTGCTTTTCTTACATGTACAACTGTAGCGCTGTCGTTCAAACCCTTCCCGAGATATATACGTTAACATTTTTTAAGGTAGATACATACAAACGTATGTCTAGACATTTTTTCTAAATGTGATTGTCCAACGGTTTCGTACATTTTAAACACATTGACATTAAAAACTCGAAAAAAGTGTTCGTCATCACAAAGCCGCCCCTATGAGGAAGCGAAAGGAACCAGATTCAAGATAATAGGAAATAGGAAAGTAGAAAGTAATATCATCTATAATGTCTGTCACTTACCGAGCACGAGCGATCGAAAATTTATTGAATTTATCATCGCAGAAGCTAATGAGCTAGTAGATATAGGGCATGTGATAATGGTCGGTGATTTTAACATCAACGTGAGCAAGGAAATTCATTACGCGATCAGACTCATCAGAAATGTATCATCGCTTGTACGTACGCAGAAAGACGGACGAGGGTGACGAAAAATTCTGCAACGATAATCGATTTGGTGTTTTCTAACTTTTATGTACAAACTGAGGTTTTCATAACGGCAAAAATTATAGATCATCATTTAGTTGAAATAGGGATGAATAAACATATACAGGACGAATATGACATAATAGAATTTTATAAACCTTACTTCACTACATCCAATGAGGAGGGGATTTATTAAACTCTTCCAGTACTGTATTAGTACCGGAGGACAAAAAGAATGAAAGATTAATGGTGATGTGGAATTAAACGCACTTACAAACAAGATAGTACAAATAGACACAACGGACGATGTTGCACCGGCTATTGAAAAAGTACTCCCGGTAAAATGGATAGAGAAGCCGTGGATTGATGGAAATGTGAGGAAGACGAGTGGGGAGAGAGATAATAGTTACAAAAAGGCGCTGAAATCAGGGAAGGTAACGGATTGAAATGAGTACAAAAACTGCCGAAACATAGTGGTCTCTGCCATACACATTGGTAAAAAAGGTACTACGAAGGTAACATTGATGAACAAAAAATGAATCCACAAAAAATGTGGAACACCTTGAAGCAATTGATTGGAGATAAAAAAAACGAGCTCATATTATAAAGACAGCTAATAGCGAAGTAACTATTGACTTTGTCATAATCTATTACTTTTTAATAGTTGCGGGCACCTCATGCAAAGTAACGATATATGTACATTGCTCCATCCGCTCTATGAAGATATTTGGTAGGGTGTCCGAAATATAGTTTGCGTTAGTTTGTTTTTGTATGCCACGATAAGTATAAATATATATGACCTCTCAGGGAAACGTATAAATAGTTGAAGTTTGGTTATCGGAGCCATATATATTTGTGAGCGTTTTTTTGAGTTCCACACTGGTTAAACTAGGAAGAAATAATGGTACTTTCTTAAACCGAACTTTGTGACCTACTGCTGGGTATTCTCGAAAACATTATCAGATAATTACGAAGTGTGTGCCTCAAACGTTTGTTCTCCAGCATCAATTGATCGTGTTCGCGCTTTTTGTGAATATTCTCAGCTTTCACGTGATTGAATTGCTCCCAAAATTTGTCCATCTTATGATACGGACTCAAAACCTGAAAACTTTATATTGATCAATTGTATCATTGGAAAGACGGTAAATAATTGATTGAATATAACTTACACATAGTGTATTCGTTTCCTCAGCCGTCTCGGCAGAGTATATCGCATATTTTTTTGCAGCCAGATCAGGGGGCTCCAAGGACGAGCACATGCTCAGGAGCAGCAATAAAGACGAGCTTTTTTCCTCGATTCTCTTCAGTGTCGTGACTACACTAACGCTCATAACGCTTGTACATTTCAACCGTAGAGCATCCATCATTTGATTAATTCTTATCGCTTGTCTCGATTCCCATATTTTATCGTTGAATCGTTCAACTTGAATCTTCAGTTCATCAATACGGCCACAACGTACATTTATCAGCTTATGTTGATTATCTCGCAGACTTTCCATGTGATACTGTAAATTCGATTGTATCCTCGGAAACTGTTCACCATCCAACCTCATGCCATTGTCCTGTAACTTTAGATACTCGTACTGTTTTCTTCTGTTCACACTCGATGACTCGTACTCCGATATACCATCGTCCAGTCGCTTCCAAAGATCTTCGATATGTCCACCCACTTGTTGCCGTATGAGTGAGATCTCATCTTTCGTAGAATGTTCGATCCCACGAATGCTCACAGCATTTCGTATTCTCGTATTTCTCAAAGTGCTTTTTGTGCATTCCGTTTCTGCAAATATCACCGTCTGGAGGTACTGGCAGTCCTTGACAAGTTTGAAACGTAAATTATTCAGTTCATCGATCTCAGCAATCTCTATCTCGCGTATTGCCAAATTGTAGCTGCTGTTCATCAATTTCAGCCGGTCCTTATGCTTTCCTAATTCATTCCCAATATTTTTCATAAACCTAATATGACCCACATCTCGAAATAGTCTGCAAATGAGGCATTGCACTCCAGCACGACCTACATTAAACTGTTACCATCGACAATTCTTTTAAATATTTTACTTGTCTCAACCTCCTTAGCCTTTCCCTTTTAATCTTTTATTTTCAAGCTATTCGCGCATACAGACATTTACATTGCGCAGTCAGTAAACAGTGGACACCCACCCCAAGATCAGTATAAAACTGCGATAAATATTCTGTGAAGAATAATTTTCCTGTAGCATTCAAACTAGGACGTCGGTCACTTATAAGCAGATCTCAAAATATTAGTTGTTCAAATAAATAATGTATTGTATAAATTTGAAATCAATTAATTCGGTCTCGACTTGGTTTAATTTGGTTTAATAAAAAATCAGGTGACATACAAGTCTCCGAATCGCCACTCGTACTACAGAAGAGGCAATCTGGCGATACGGTAAAGTAGTTAAGTTAGGAGAGCTCTGAACCACGAGCTCTGCAAATGACATTTACCGACACTTTTTCGCTCAGCTAGATACCACTTAGCTGAGATATAAACCAAGGGGCATTTCGGTGGCGAGAGACTTTAACGGGGGACGTACAACTGAATAAACAATTATCGACCGTTGTGGATGTTTTTGGAACAGGCTGACAAAGATTAGGGGAGGCTTACCGTTTCGGTGACACCCTCGGAAGAGCGATATGTACTGTGACGAAACATTTGGCGTCTCGTCACTCGTACGGAGTGCATTCGTTCAGGGGGTCGGATTTACGACCCTGGGACGACGCGCGCTCGCTTCGTCGCACGTCCGAAACGGTAAAAATTAAGAATCTCCGGTTACCTCGAGAGTTGATCACTTGGCAACGCTGTGGCTATTTGTCGTTCAGCGACTTTGTTAGGCTCTCTGAGTTTATGACCCTATGGTTCGCTCGCTTCGAGCGCGAACGATAGAGTTTTTCTGTTTACTATACTTTCGCGTCTGTTTTTCTAGCCCGTTCCGTTCAGCTCTCTTAGCATCCCGTTCAAGTAAACTATTCCAAATCTTTAATTATATTATAAGCAAGTGCTTCATATTAAATTCGAGAAATTATTCTGGTATGGTTAAATTCTACTAATATTTGCGTCTCTTTATTTTTTTGTTTGGGTTTTTCTACCGGCTATCGTTTGGATCTTTTATTTGGGGCTCTCTGTATTTTAACAATGAATTAAGGCTCTCTGCGTTTCCCGGCGGGTGATCGGCGTTTATCTCGGCATTGACATTATTTTTTTGTACTCGGGAGACCGATCATCTCCCGAGGTTAGGATTTTAGGGACTTTGAGAGTCGGGAGTTCGTCCTTAAGGGGGCAGGCGGGTGCCGAACAACTGCACCCGTGGTCATGGTCGCCAGGGAGCGAGCTGGAGAAACGGCCGAAATTTACTGAGCCACCCTCCTCCCGTACGGCTTCCCAGCCTCGTGCTGGACCAGCCTGCCGTTGTCTCGACCGTCGCGGTCCGGATGCCCTCCGGCGCCTCATTCGTAGAAGGCCTATGGGACCGATGGGGGTTTGTGAGGTGGCAATGTGCCGGTTCTGGGATCCGCGTGGACAGAGTTGGCGGCCACCACCATCCACGGGCGGGATCCCGACCTTACCCTCGTCGGAGACCGGGTCCTGGGGGAAGACGGCCGAGACACGGCATATAAAAAACTGCCGGGCGGACACCGACTCACTCCGTCTTTGTCGCGATATTCGCCGAGAGCCCTGCCATCGCTCGTTCTCTCTCTCTCTCTCTCTTTAGCTTTCGTCAAAAAGGACCCCTCTCCCCGCGCACCGCTCGAGTCGACACGAGAGGTGCCGGCGTAAGAAGGAGGACCGGCGTAACCCAGTAACCCGAGTGACAGCGAGTGACCCCAGAAACGTACAAGTATGCGCAGGACTAGACCAAGGGTCAAGAGTGGGGACCATCGACCCACGGAGAGTAAGGATCGCACATCGATTTTCACTCACTGTTCGGACTGCTACCTCGCGTGACGCGTTTTTCCTAGTGTTCTCTCGAGTGTCGCCATCGATCATAACGCTACCTTTGTCTTCACCATCCATCTTCAACATCAATCAACGACGGCATCGACGATCTTCCGCCATCTTGCGATCCGCCCGAACGAGTTCCTTGCACTGCGGCAGAGGTTATTCGGTGAGGTACTTCCTCCTTTTTCCTTTGTAACATTAGTAACTTCGTCTTTCTCAAATTAGCCGTGTGGCTGTTAGTTTTGTTAATTTTTTTTGGATTTTGGTATTTTGGTTAATTATTGGGATTTAGTCCCTTTCGAGTTTGTTAGTGGAAAACGAGCCGGTCCTCGGACCGCGTGACGAAGTTACTGGCCCATTATCGCCACGGGTTATATTTCGCCTTTTCAATTTTGTTACGTTCTTTATTCGCGATTGAAATCGCATTTCGGGATTTGTCTTATTAAGTGAATTTGTGTTATTGCGTCCAAGTTTGTTACCAATTTATTCGTTATTTCGGTTTTCGCATTCCTTTCGTTATTCAATTCACGTCCGGGCGCTATCGCTTACCGCACTGTTACCTTTTGCTTATTTTGGCTCTTATTTTCGAACCCTTTTGGACCATTTGCTTTTGGTTATTATTCGCCATTTCCTTGCCCCGTTACTTGCGAGATTTCGAATCTCCGCCATCTTTGCCCGTATCTTCGCACCCGTTCGTAATATTTTGCCCGTGATTGTTAATCGCGTTTTTTCCTTACCCGTTACCCCTCTGGCTACCGTAAAATCCGGCTAATTTGACTCTTACGGGAGGCTACTTGGAAATTCCGGCTAATTTGACTCTTACGAGAGGCTACTTGGGAATTCCGGCTAATTTGACTCTTACGAGAGGCTATCTCGGATTTGGGCTATCTTGGTGAGTGCCGTGAGAAATCTACGGATTTGCTTAACGTCCTCGTCGCTACTGCTTTTGCAATCGTCAAATCCGGCTAACTTCCCTCTTACGAGAGGCTACTTGGAAATTCCGGCTAATTTGACTCTTACGAGAGGCTACGTGGAAATTCTGGCTAATTTGACTCTTACGAGAGGGTAACTTGAAATTCCGGCCAATTTGACTCTTACGAGAGGCTATCTCGGATTTGGGCTATCTTGGTGTGAGTGTCGTGAGGAACCTTCGGAATCGCTCAACGTCCTCGCCGTTACCACCGTTACGATCTTCAAATCCGGCTAATTTGACTCTTACGAGAGGCTATCTTGAAATTCCGGCTAATTTGACTCTTACGAGAGGCTATCTTGAAATTCCGGCTAATTTCCCTCTTACGAGAGGCTATTTGAAATTCCCGCTATCTTCACCGTTACCCCTGGTCAATTTTGTTCTCCTGTGCGTAAGACGGTAACCCGTGACTTTGCTCGGTATCAATTTCAGGTTAATTTTGTTCGTATTGTGTTTTTGGCTACGTTTCGCGTTATTTTGCTTCCGCCGGATATCTGTTAAATTACGTCGAATCCTCCCTGAGGCGAATCTTCAGGTTGTAATATTTCGTGTAAAATATTTTGTTAATTCTAGTTATTTATTGCGATTATTGCCGTCATTTTGTTATCTATTGTATCGGAATTTATTGCGTTGTTGCGGTCGAACTACGTGACTGCTAGCTTAAATTGCGTTAAGTTATTTGTTTTGTTAATTTTAAGTATTGCAATTCTTTGTATTATCGCAGAACGCTGATCATTTTATTCTTGGTACGAATCTTCCGAGTGCGTAGTAACCGTTCGTTTGCGTTATCGTTGGCAGTGTTGCCACGTCCCCTTGTGACACGTTTTTTGTACGACCGACGATTTCGTTGTACAGCCCCCGCCGCATACCGTGCGGGTAGTTTCCGGGATAAAATAAATAATTTTCACAGTTTTCCCGAGTCACCGAGTTCGCTTATTCGCCAAAAATCCCGCCCCTCTACCATTCTCGGAAGTATTAACTGAGTAGCCGGAGTCTTTTGCCGAACGTTTTGAACTGTGTTCCTTTGGTATTAAATGACGAGAGCGAAAAATTAAATAAGCCGTTCTCTTTACGGGAGCGGTGGTGACGCGCGAATCTCGCTCGCTGCCTGGCGCCTATCTCTCGTTCGTTTGGTCGGTACTTCCGACATCTTTTGAGAGTTGGTTACCTCTCCAACGTAATATTCATTTTTTGGGGTTTTATTAATGTTCATTAGGCCACGTTCGACACCCACGTGACGAGAGTTAAATATTTCGTTACAGTGCATTGCATGTCATTGCATATTACATCGCTCACCTCAACGTGTGATGATGCAATCCCGCTCTTTCTTTATTTCTTTCTCTCTACCTCAAAATTCTTACTATGTCGTTCGAACTATATCACTGTTACGGAGAAAATACTTGCACTTGATTTTTAAAAAGAAATGAGATCTGTACCATAGTACAGTCTCACGTATTTATTCCTTTTAAAGCACAATACAGTACAATACTTTCGTGGAGTTTACAATATGCTTAACCGTAGTATAAGTCTATGCTCAAGAACTATAATTCTCGAGATGCGTAATGCTCGAGGAGCTCTGGTATAGGAAAGGGATATCTATAGGGGATCTATAGGAGTCCCGTGATATAGGAAAGGGGAGACCTTATTGCTACTTAACAATCAACATGAAAGATCTTTTTGAACTTTTAGCAGCGGTTTATTGTTGTGCCTAACATTTCGAATTAAATAAAAAATAAATAAATGATTATCCAGATAACTTTAATAACTACAGACGTAAGAATCGACCAAATTTTAAGACAAATTAAAAGATTGGCTAAAAAGTATGTTTGAATGGAATGAATAAAAGAAAGCATGCGGGAATAATAAAAACCGAAATAGGAAAGTTCAAGATCCAATTGGAGGAAGATTGTATCTCGAAAATCAAAGGAAATCTCATGGAAGCAGTAAAAAAAGAAAAAGAAGAAGTTGGTTGACAAAATAAAAAAGGAAAAGATAGTGTAGATGAGAGAAAACGCGCAAAAGTTGGGTCTTTTAATGATGGCAGGGTGAGAATGGAAAATGAGAAACGTAAGATTTGTTACGCATAGAAATTAAGAGATATCATGCATAAGTGTGAATAGTCGAACCGATAAATAAACAAACAAGTGAAGAGATGGAAGGCGTAAAAAATAACAGGTAGACGTCTCGAAAGTGGGAACAGGGGCAGAAAGAATAACGAAGGGATCGAAAGGAAGAATAATATTAAACTGACAACACAATAGAGAAACACTTTTGAGCGAATTAAAAAACAATATGAGACCGGAGTATAAGATTTACGCGCCCAATAGAAAACTACTGAAGTTAAAAGTGATAGCCATTGAGGAAAGTGATGAGAGAATAGAAGGAGATGGTTACATTGAATGGGTAAACAAACAAAACAGAGTGAATACAAGAAATGAAGTCCTCAAGATGAAGATTATAAAAACGGTGATAACTAACAAGGAAAATACTCGAGGTGTCCCCGTCCGATTTTTTTAACTCATGGCTGTTATAGGGAATTAAAAACTAAGCGACACCATTTTTTATGGGCGAAAAAAACGATTTCAAGGGGTGAACCCAGCCCCTAATGTTGCACAGGTTGAAGGGCGATTTTGCAGTTTCACTTACAAGAAGTGCATCGATTATGATGAATCGAAAATGAAAATGTTTCTTATGCGAAGGAATAAAGAGCAGACCAGATAATGGAAAAAAAATATTTTAAGGAGTTGAAACACCCTTGAACATTTTCAGGAACTTGAAGCAAAGCCTGTTGAAGATACTCTATGGGGAACGATAGATATTTCTGAAGGCGATTCTGATGAGTGTTCCAGTGACGATGAATTAAGTTATGACTATAAACGAAAAGCGGCGGAATACTGGAGGTCCGGCGAAAATAATTATAGTGTTGAAACCGTTGATAAAAAATCCAAACAAGGTAAATCTGTACGACAATTGAGACGCTAGGCACATCTAAAACTACAATAAATATGGAGTACCACAAAGATTGAAACTGGGCCGCTTGTTATTCATATTATGTATTAATGATGTAGTTGAAGAACACAACAAATGCGGATGTAAATGCAAACTTCTTGCGGATGGCATAATGCTGCATCTCAGTAGCGAGGATATAGAGCATGTAGAAAATAGACTGAACGTGGACATGAAAGAATTAGGAAAATGTTTGAATAAGAGCTCGTTAAAAATGAATGAGAAGAAAACTGTATCCATCGACCTTTCTCGACGGAACTGAGACGGAATATTTAGCTCTAATGATGGACGAGCATCTAATGTTTGGAAACCACGCCTGATACGTCGCTAAAAATTTCGGGAAGAAAGTCGGTTTCTTGAATAGGGTGAAAAAAGATGTGAGTGCATATACGAGAGTGACGATAGCTAAAAAGATAATAGCCCCACACTTACTGCAATACTGTAATGTTGAACATCACTGACAAAGAAATGAGAATGTTACAAACATTACAAAACCGAGCGATGAAATCCACATGATGATTAATAGGTACACTTCAATCCGGGCAATTCTTGATGTACTGGGGTTTATGAGTATCAAGGAAAATAATGAGGTTCACTATCTGCATACTCGTGTATAAAATGAAAATGGGCTAGTGTCGGAGTACTTATGTAAGCGAGTGAACAATGTAAGTAAAGCCCATGGGTAAAACACAAGAAATAAAGATAATGTGATGGTGCAAAGAACCAAAATGACATGAGCGCAAGCATCACTCACATACAATGCGTTCCGATTATTCAATGAACTGCCGTGTGAAATAAGAAACTCCAGATCTCTAGTCATTTTTAAAAGAAACTTGAAGGAATATATAAAAAGTAGGATGGAAGATTAGAGTATAAGTGGTAGGTGAGAAGATGGCAATAAAAATAAATCTGATTGTACATTAGCGAAGAAAAATATTGGAATTGTAGCGTTAAAGCATTGTAACAAGGAAAGAGGCTGTATCTTCCTCTATCGCTTGTAAGTTTATTGCCGTGTGGATACGCTTTCGATCTGCAACGATTGAGACTTCGCAAAGAAATCAGTTCATATTTATCATTGCATGAGCACTAATCAATCAAGAGACACGGGCACAAATAAGTACAAAGACAAATAAGTACCGTCTCATAGCAAAATATTCCGCATTACTGCAATGTGCGAATCACATAAAAAGAATATTAGTTGTCGTAACAAATCATCGCGAAACTGCCGACGTCGTAAGCCAAAATCTCATCTCTGCCTCCAACGACACTGCCGAAAATATTGGAGTGGAATTAAAACAGCCAAGGATAGTAGGAAAACAACAGCACCGTGCTAATCCTCCAGCGTCAACTCCTGTCGAATTCTGGAAAAGGTCACTGATAATTCCTTACCTAGATTCTTTAATAACTTCACTGGAGCGGCGATTTTCCAATGAGACCTTACCGGCTTTTTCATTATTAACATTACATCCTTTTATAATGTTGGACATGATATTAGAAGAGTTAAAAAAAAGCACATGATTTCTCTGATTATTATGATTTAACTAATTTTTACAACGAAGCCGAATTATGGTATAACTTTTGGAGAGATAAAAACATTAAAAAAGAAGAACTCAAAGAATTGCAACTAGTAGATGTTTTAAAAGAAGCAGAAACTTTCTTCCCGGCTACAAAATATGCCTTGCATATTTCCTTGGCCCAACCGTGGACAACGGGCAGCATTGAAAGGACTTTTAGCCCATTGAGAAGCGTGAAAACTTGGTTGCAGTCAACCATGTCTGAAAATCGAATTCAATGGTCTATGTATGCTAAGCATACATAGAAAATTGGTACACGCAGAAAAAAAGAAGATGGAAGAAGGGGTATTAAAAAAATTCGCTGTAAATCCTAGAAAAATGGCTTTAATATAAATATTAAAATAAGTTTTGTGTGAAGATCCATTTTTGCCCCCCCCCCCCCCCCCCCCCCCCCAACTGAAATCCTGGATACGCCCATGGATATTCCCATGAATCTAACAAATTTGCCAAAATTTGAGAAACTAATTGGACTCTGGATTTCAACGTGAATGGTATCGAGATGTGTGGGAAAAAAAGCTGCGCGTGAGATAGCACCGATAGATAGATTCTGAGGAAGGTAGAGAGAATAATTTACAGAACTAGAATCTCATAAATCATTTGAACAAAAAATATCTCGCGATTGGTAACTTCTCAGATATCTCTGGATAATGGCGGTGCTTAGTATTATGGTATAAATACACCGTACTAATATGCCATATTGATACCATGTTACATGATATAAATATCATATCAAGATATAAATACTGCATACGATCTTAACTGCATCGTAACTTAACGATATGCCTTATCACCGAATTAATATCGAACACAATATTAAATCAATTTTTAATCAATTATGAATGTAAATACCATTCACGTCAGTAGTATTGGTACGCGTAAGGCGCCCCCCACTCTCATCCCCACTCCTTCCCCCTCCATGCGGCCATCCCCGCCACTCCAATTTTCCCCCCACCTCCTCAGAAGTGGGAAAATTAGAGTGATACGATGGGTGGTGGGGGAAGAAGTGAGGATGAGCGAGGATGCCATACGGGTCCTTTTTTATTTTTTTTAATTTTTTTCATTTTTTAAATTTTTCATTTTTGATTTTATTTTTTTAAATCTTTTCTGTTCATTCTGTTCATTCTTTTTTTCTTTTTTTTTTTTTTTTTTTTTTTTGTCGACGACGACGACGACGACGACGACGACGACGACGACGACGACGACGACGACGACGACGACGACGACGACGACGACGACGACGACGACGACGACGACGACGACGACGACGACGACGACGACGACGACGACGACGACGACGACGACGACGACGACGACGACGACGACGACGACGACGACGACGACGACGACGACGACGACGACGACGACGACGACGACGACGACGACGACGACGACGACGACGACGACGACGACGACGACGACGACGACGACGACGACGACGACGACGACGACGACGACGACGACGACGACGACGACGACGACGACGACGACGACGACGACGACGACGACGACGACGACGACGACGACGACGACGACGACGACGACGACGACGACGACGACGACGACGACGACGACGACGACGACGACGACGAGAAGTGTGTAAAGTTAAAGGCATTACCCTAAATTTCGCAAATAGCCGCCACGTTAATTATGAGACAATTCGTTCATTCGTGACGGGTGATAGAGAGGCACCCATAGTTTTAAAATTCGACGCGATTCGTCGCACAGAATTTCATAGAGTTATATCGCGCGGAGAAACAAAGTCATGCGCTCCTGTAAATGTAAAGCGTCTCCGCCAGGGAGAATATGGTACGTTGCCGTATGGATTTGTACGAACGAATGATAGTATGCAAAAATAAATGTAATATAGATTTTTGTGATGAATGACAATTATTTGTAATATTTTTAATAAACAATTCCTTTAATTTATATTTTTCAGACTTTGTAGACATTGTACATATTTATATATATTATTTGTAAAATAAAAATATTCTAATACTACACCGTTGCGTTATATTCTTTAAAGCATCGTACTGCAAGGTTACGCCTATGCTGCAGCCATCCTTCTCTTCCTCAAAGCTGCTATCGCCACGACGCTCTTCTCGAGCGTCGCGATTCGCCTCCCGCGCCGCGCGCCCCGGCATTCCTTGTTACCCGACGCTTCCACGCAGTTTTATAAATAAAACGATATGACGAATACAGTGGAAAAAAAAAAATTATAAGAAAAATTCCTGCGAACAATCCGGTGTTTGTGAATATTTATTGAAATTTTTTCGCAATTATTATAACTGTACAAAATAATTATCATTGCCATCATTTAGTACATTAAATAAAATCTTTTTGCAAAAAAAAAATACGCGAAGCATCCATCGTTTATTGTGACGTTTCAGATTACACTACCGCGTGCGCGTCTATATAAGCAAATAAGACGCGCGCGCGCACGGTATCAGCTTGTAAAGGCGCGGGCGTAATCAGCTTGTTGACACGCGCGCGCGCGCGGTATTAGCTTGTACCGCGGGCCGCCGCCGCCGCGGACTCAGCTTATTTAAATAATAAACTTTGTGTTTCGCATATCACTCGACGATATGGAAACACGGTGGAAACATCCATGGACCTCTATGATATGCGGCCCCACTGGATATGGCAAAACGTATTTTGTTAAAAAATTTTTTCAATATATGCGTGAAATGGCCGATGTTCGATTCGAACGAATACTTTTTTATTACTCGGAATGGCAGCCCGGTTATACCGAGTATGGCGATAAAATTGAATTTCGCGAGGGTTTACCTCAGGCCGCCGACTACTCGAATGATCAACGTCCAAAATTAATCGTGATCGATGATCTAATGCGAGAAGCTTCGAATAATAGCATCGTCGATCTTTTCACCAAGGGTAGCCATCATAAAAATTTAAGCGTTATATACATCACGCAAAATTTATTTCATCAAGGGCACGGACAACGCGACATTTCCCTGAACGCCAACTATATCGTCGTTTTTAAAAATCCGCGTGATCGCGCTCAAATACAGCATCTCGCGCGTCAGGTATGCCCGGAAAATCCACGTTTTTTACAAGAGATATATTTTGACGCAACTTCAGCACCTCACGGTTATCTCTTACTCGACCTAAAACAATCGACACCCGACAATTGTCGATTTCGCGCCTGCGTATTTCCCGATGATCAATATCATTACGTTTATACGCCGCGAAAAGAAATAAAAATCCGAGACGCTAGTCGTATTGATACGCGGTATATGCGAGTGTGCGCTCAATGTGTTACGCGGTAACGTGAGCCTCGGCACGCGCGAGAAACATCGATTACAGAGGCATACTTCGCTTCTTCGGCGTTTAGCTGAAAAACGGGGTAATTGGGTGGATAAAAGGCGACTAATTATTAAAAATAGCGGCGCTTTCTTCAAACTACTTCTTACGACCGTTTTGCATTATATTAAACATGAAGCACGCTCGAAAAATAGTTCTAATTCCACATGATAGTATACATCGTCTCGGCGAACGAGAAAAAGCTGACTCGGCAGCAGCCATCTCTGTACAGACCGTAGGCACACCGCTCTCTCACTTGGACGCCGAGATGAGTGAAATACTAAAGTCCGCGGCGTACGAGAGTGAGAGAGACAAGTGGTCTGCTTATCTTCAAGTCCTTCAGAGATATCTTCGACTCGCTCTACGCTCACAGCACGATGACCCTAATAAACAGCTGAGCGATAATATCGAGTCGAAAGAACCTGTAAAAAATTTAGGAGTAGATAATGCGGCATTAACGCATACTGTAAAATCACGATTAAATGATACGCTCATTCTCGATAGCGTGCCGAAAAAATTTCGCGCAAAAGCAAAATTGTTATTACACAATTTGCACCGAAATACCTTGGCGGAGAAAAATATTAGTTGGCATGTGAATGGTGCCGTTTCTTTTGGAGGTAAAAAAATTCCAAACTCGAACATTGTCGATCTTGTCAATGACGCGATGCGAGCTAGAAAACGAGTAAAACCCGAGGGTAGAGCTCACTTTGCCGAGCACTTACGACAGATACAGACGCCGCAAGAATTTATCGGAAATCCCGAAATATTCTGAGAGAAAGTCGTCGGAGCATCAACGCCGCGCAAACGTGTCATATCACCGCCCCACGCTGGTAGCAGCAGCAGCAGCGATTACGAGGATGTGAGCAGCGAGTCAAATGTAGTATCGGGTTCAGAGGAGGAGGAGGAGGAGGAGGAGAAACGCGATAAGAAGAGGCCGCAGCAAGGTCGCGGTCTACTACTACCGCCTCGTAAGAGGCAGAAACAATTTGCTTGGTCAGCATTAAAATTATGAAGGCTCTCGAGAAGATTTATCTCGATCCCTTTCATCCGGCATCCTATTCGCGAGCAGAGCATTTACAACGTATGACCGATCGAAGAATTAGCAAAAATAAAATTTTACCATGGCTCGAAGCTCAGGATTCGTATACTATGCATCGATTCGTACGGAGGCGATTTCCTCGTCGAGTATACAACGTTAATAATATTGATGATTTATGGGAGGCTGATCTTGCCGATCTTCGCACAATTAAGACATACAACGATAACTACGTCTATCTGTTAGTTGTCATCGATGTTTTAAGCAAATATGCGTGGGTCGAGCCGTTGCACGACAAAACAAGTGCAAATGTGTCGCGCGCTTTCGCTCGTATACTCGCTCGTAGCAACAATAGAGTTCCCCATCAATTGCAAACCGATCGAGGCAAGGAATTTATCGGAGCTCCGTTTCAGGAATTTTTAAGGAAAAAACAAATCGCTTTTCGTGCCGCCCGTAATCCTGACGTTAAAGCAGCGATCGCCGAGAGATTCAATCGTACGCTGAAAGAGCGAATGTGGCGCTATTTTACGTACACGCAAAACAAACGCTATATCGATGTTTTGCAAAAATTTGTACATGCTTACAATCACGCACGGCATAGCGGTACACGTATGCAGCCTGCGGCGGTAAATTTGGAAAATGCCGCTATTGCGCGAAAAAATCTCATTCGCCGATACACGCCCTCGTCGAAGAAAAAAACAAAAATTAAAACGCCTAAATATAGGGTTGGTGATCTCGTGCGTATCAGTAGCGCAAAAGCAGCGTTCGCGAAAGCATATGAGCGGGGTTGGAGCAACGAAATATCCAAGATATATCGTATATCTATGAACCGTCTTCCTTTCGTGTATATTTTACGCGATCTCGATAACGAGCTCATTGACGGAATTTTTTATACAAGAATTGTCTCGGGTGAGCGCGGAAGCGTTCAAAAGAAAGCGTGCGTCCGAAACATGAGTAATATTTTCCCAGCAATACCACGAGCAAATTTATTACAAAGGTGCCGCGTCAATTCCGTCTGGAAGGGGAGTGGGGGGTTTCAGTAACGGAAATTGGCTATCCTATGACTTTTTTACATATTCCCCGGTTCGACAATATTATAAATTTTGAATATGGTGACCATGATAAATCTGGTATAAATGAGCATACGGTACGCACATACGAGTCAGCCCCGGTGCCTAGCGGAGTATATCGTTCTATCGATGCATTGTTGGATGCGATTAATGAGCTATCGGGTATTAGAGAACACCTAGAATTCAAACATGAACATTGTGGGCGCGTCAAAGTTTCTCGGATATGCAGCGATCAACTCTATCACGAATTTAGCGTGCCACCGATTATAGGAAAACTGCTAGGATTCGGAATTCGCGAGCATATTACGACAAATAAAACACAGCCGTTTATTGGCTCGGAACCGGCATCGCTGGCTCGCGCAATTCCGAATAGCATGTTTATTTATTCAAATATCTGCGAGTCATATATCACCGGCGATGTGCAGACGCCTCTGTTACGCGTTGTGCCTATCGAGACCGATGGTACATTCGCATACGGCTCGACTAGAATAAAAAATTTCCCTTCTCTGCGCTTTATCCCTCTCATCCGTAATAATTTTCACACGATCGAGATCGATATAAGGGATGGATATGGCAATCCTATACCATTCGAGGAGGGAACGTTGACGGTGACACTGCAATTCAAACGCTTTCGTTAATCGCTTCATGGAGTACTACGACGACGACGACCAGGAGCAGACGGGCCTAGGGCGCCGAGGATACGCGGGGATAAGCCACGTTTATATCGGCACACCTAATCAACGGGGTCACGGTATCGGCAGCTTCCTCGGGGGGCTTTTTCGACGGGTTTTACCGCTCCTGCGAAAAGGTGTCAAGGCTGTCGGTAAAGAGGCTTTGCGCACAGGAGTAAATATAGCTGGTGATGTGATGAATAAAAATATAAGTATGAAAAATTCTTTTCATACGAGAGTGCGCGAATCTGGGGGAAACTTAAAACGAAAAGCCGAGGAAAAAATTGATAAGATGATGATGCAGGGATCCGGCTATAAGAAGAGAAAAATTGCGCGAATCAGTCATTCGAACAGCGGACGCGTTAGGAGTCGAGTGTCTCCTAAAAAGACGAAGAAGAAGAACATTACAAAGAAAACGATACGCAAGAAGAAGAAGAAAACTCTGCGCACTGTTGCCGATATATTTGGATTTTAAAAAATGGCTTTTTTACACGCACACTCGTGCGAGTGTTTAAAATCGGAACTCGAATTATTTTCATTACCTCCAACGTAAACTACGATCGAAGCATCGAACTGGGTGCACTATAAACCGATTTCATCGTTGACGGATGATTCACCTATAGAATTTGTCATTCCCGGACAAGGAGATGAATATATTGATCTCGCTCACACCATGCTTAGTCTTCGCGTGCAGATAAAAGAACCTCTTGTATCTAGTGCATCTAGTTCGACAGCCACTAAAGAGCCAATTGTCGGACCGGTAAATAATTTGCTGCATTCAATGTTTAATCAAGTCGATGTATACTTGAATCAAAAACTCGTCTCACCACCAAATAACGCTTACGCGTATCGCGCGTACATTGAGACGTTATTAAATTACGGCCCGGCGGCTAAAAAATCTCATCTAACGTCTGTGCTATGGTATGACGACACTGCGGGCAAAATGGATGACGCGAGTGGAGAAAAAAATGCGGGATTGGGAGAGCGGATGAAATTTCTGTGTGCTGGGAAAACGGTTGATTTGCTCGGACATTTGCATTGCGACGTGTTTAATCAGGAGCGTTTCCTGTTGAACGGAGTAGAAATGCGAATGCGTCTTGTACGCGCGAGAGACTCGTTTTGTCTCATGACCGAATCGACGAACGAGTCATGCGGACTAAATATTATCGAAGCCACGCTTCTCGTAAGACGAACGAAAATCGCACCTGGCGTTTTACATTCGCACGCCCGTGCACTGGCGAAATCTACTGCGAAATATCCCCTTACTCGCGTGGAAGTTAAAGCCGTTTCATTGCATGCTGGTATACACGGGGAAACGATTGATAATGTCGTTCTCGGTCAGCTACCGAAGCGGATAATTATCGGTTTCGTCGATAACAGAGCGTACAACGGTGACCGCTTCTTCAACCCGTTTAACTTTCAAAATTATAAAATTAATTATCTTTCTTTATACGTGGATGGTATGCAAGTACCTTCCCGACCACTGCAACCGGATTTTACAAAAAGTAAACTTTACGTGGATGCATATCAGACGTTATTCTCGGGAACGGGAATACATTTTCTAAACGAGGGAAATTCCATAAGTCGAGCGAATCATCGAGACGGTTATTGTTTATTCGCGTTCGACTTGACACTCGATCTTTCAGCGAATAGCAGCACTCACTGGAATTTGGTGAAACATGGTAGTGTGAGGATCGAGGTGAGATTCCAAGAAGCGCTACAGTCAACCGTAAACTGCGTCATATACGCTGAATATGACAACGTTCTTGAAATCGATGCGTCCCGTCAGGTAATAGTGGATTTTGCTGGTTAATCACTGATATCGGATTACCGGTTACTTTTTCTTGGCGCCGCCGAGAGAATTCAGTTTACCGCTATCTATCACACGAGACGGACGTGAAAATGGATATCGTCATTGATATACAGGGAATGCGAGATAAGGATAATCGCTTGCTACCAAAAGAAATAGCCGTTGTCGCTATCGACAATCCGTTTTTAATGCATTGGATCGTTCAACCTCCGTACTCGTTTATCGAACTACCGGAGGATGTGCGAAAGGAAAATAAATGTCTTTCGTTCAGTTGTCACGGCCTCGAGTGGTACGAAGGTGATGTGTCTTGTAAGCAAGTTTACGCGAATTTACGAGACATTGCCCGACATGCCAGAAGCATTTATACCCGAGGACATGAAGAAGCCAATCTGTTGTGTCAAGTATTGTCTCGCCACATTAACGATTTGGAAATTTCGAGGTGGGAGTGTCCGAGAATAGAACATTTGCCGAAAACATGTAGTAAATGTTTGCGACATTCCACGATGAGCGAGAAACGTTGGTTACGTTGCGCTTTAACTCGAGCGTTTATGATGAAAAAATGGCTCCAAATAAATTCGTACGAGAAAGCCAAGATGTGTAGTTCTGAAGCGGATGATGAAGATGAAGAAGAAGAAGAGAAAAAAGGGCATTTGAAAGATGCCCGATTGGATGAGTGCTACAACGGGTGTACCACGTGTACAAAGCCATTCAATGTTATTGATTTAACGAGAAAGTGAAAAAAAGGAGGAAAATGAATATATATATAGCAGCAAAATGGGATATATCAGCATTTCGCCATTATCGCTCATGAGAGTATGAACACGCATCAAATACAAGAAGCTCTACGCCATTTACCAATTGCAACAACTGGAGTATTCCCCGCAGACGAGATCCCGCGCGTGTGGACAAAACCGGCGGGGATAATAGCAATCACCGATGAACACACAAAACCCGGAGAACACTGGGTCGCCATGTACGTCGATCGCAATGGAAGAGGATGGTACTTTGACAGCTATGGATTGCCGCCGATCATCCCACAACATCTCGCAAGACTCCAAAGAAATTGCAAATTTTTCCGATGCAACATCAAATAGCTCCAAAGCGATTCATCGGATGTATGCGGACAATTTTGTATTGTTTTTTTGCATTTCATGTCTTGCGGTTTTGGTATGGCTCGATTTAATAATCTCTTCAGTAATAATGTGCGAGAAAACGATAAAATAGTTCGCGATTATTACAATGCTTTTCCCTCTCAGAAAAAAAATAATAATAGTAATAATAATAAAACTTTGAACGGTGGGGGTTTTACCCAACGAAGATTTCCTTGCAACCAGCGCTGTTGCATGCGCCGATAAAAAATGGTGGGGGGTGGAGTCGTGTGACTATGGCCGCCGCAGCACGGTCTCGTGATTAGTCCAATTAATTATCTCGCGTCGACGATATGGGTCGAGCTCGGTATTATCGCTTAGCCGATAAGATTTATAATGGCGCGCGTGAGCTTAGCCATAACTGGGAGGTAACGCTCGTTGCAGCGTCGGAACGGCCAGATTGTCAGCCGAAAAAATGTCGTCACAGGCGCAGAGCGGTATAATTGATTTTTAAATTTTTAACTATTTATTTTAGTATGAAAAGTAGAATCAATAATTTTATTTGTATAGAATCGGCGAAGGCGTAAGGAGAAGAAGAAGCGCCTAAAAGAAGAAAATACCGATGATGACGAAATGTCGAAACTAATAGCGGGAATGGAAAATCTTGTAATTTAAGGAATTATATGTCGCTTAGTTGTACGTAATATTAAAAAATGTTGAATAAAAGTAAAAACTGGAAACAAATTTTTTCATTTATTGCCATACCGTATCCCTGTTATAATTCACCGCTCGCCGACTAGATATTGCTGAATCAGTAGCAGATATTGGGTTACTCATTGAGTCATCTTTGCTGCAGTGAATACAATGAAAATTGTGAAAAAAAATTCAGTTCATCACGAGTCTTTATTCGAGGAGGTCGTAAATATGGATATCGTCGTCGATATACAGGGTCTGCGCGGCAAAGACTTTGATTTCCTTCCAAAAGAAATAGCAGTTGTTGCTGTAGACAAACCGCTCACGGGACATTGGATCGTTGCACCGCCTTACCCACTCACGGTATTACCAAAAAAATCGAGGCGCCAAAATAGCTTTCTGGCCGAGGTTTATCACGGACTTGAGTGGTGCGAGGGTGAGATTTCGCTCGAGCAGGTATATGCGAATTTACGCGATATCTCTCGAGAATCGAAGCGAATTTATACCCGCGGACGCGATAAGGCAGTGCTTCTACAAAATGTCACGGGGCGAGAAATAATCAACCTTGAAGAGGAAGAAGAAGCTCCTCCGTTCAGGCTTTTACCGCTGGCATATCGTACGTGCATACGCCATGGCTTAATGCGCACGGAATCATTACGATGTGCCTTGAAAAACGCGTGCCAAATAAAAAAATGGCTTCAGCAGCATCCGTTCGAGAATGAGGAAGACTATCCTAATATCGGCTTGGATTCCGAAGACGACATTTGCGAAAAATGATTCGCTCAATAAATAAACAATTTTTGTATTTCATGTAATTTTTAAAAATTAAACGAAAAACTGAAAAAATCTTTTTCATTTATCGCCCTGCTTCGTACCGCTATATCCAGAATTGATCGTTGCTATGCCGAAACAATAGCCGACAGCGCACTAATGAAAGACGAGGGGGAGGGGAAGTCGCTCTCGATACTTTACTAGGTGTGGCTGCTCATTATACCGCGGACTTCGGAAGCGCGAGCAATGACGTCATTTCCAGAATCTTGGAAAAATGGTATGGTACGCGTATGGTGCTCTCACTCATCCTCACTTCTTCCCTCCACCTCCCATCGTATCGCTCTGATTTTCCCACTTCTGAGGAGGTGGGGGGGAAATTGGAGTGGTGGGGATGGCCGCATGGAGGGGGAAGGAGCGGGGATGAGAGTGGGGGGCGCCATACGCGTACCAATACTACTCACGTCTAACATTATGTTGAGATGGCAATTGGAACGCACCTATCAGTCCGTTTCGACTTGCAAATATATAGACAATAATGCAACGCGGATTTTGTAGGACAGCAAATGAAACAAAGGCCACATTGTTTCCTCTACGTTTACTTTTTTGGATCAGCCATAACGTGAACACGAATAAAAATTGTGTCGTAATTAAAACGAAATTGTAAACAAAAATTCACCCCGGAAATTAGACAATTAAACATATTTGTATATTGGTAATGATTACCTCCTTTCTTAATAAAGCCAGCGTATTGTGAAGTTCGCTGGCTCAGTGCAGGACAATGTCTTGAAAAGTTTTTTGCAATAAGAAAGGAGGTGTTACTTTTTTAACAAGAAACATTTCCTGACAAATTTGACGAATTAAAATTTTGTTTGCAAGATTTAGATTCGCTTTGCGAACTTGCTCTAGTCACTGATGTGACAAATCATTTAAATATTTTAAATTTGAGCTGCAAAAAACCGACCAAACCATCTCACAGGTAATTAGTCACATCGATTCTTTCCGCAGAAAGTTAGTACTTTTAAAAAATCATTTAGAAATAACATTCTTCATTTTTTCCCTTGTTGTCAAATTATCTTTGAAGAACATGATTGCGATAATGGCGCAGGTTGTAATTTTATACAATTTTCAAATATAATTGATTCTTTGATAAGTCAATTTGATACGCGTTTTAGTGATTTTGAAACGCTGCGAAAAGATTTGATACTCTTTGAAAATCCTCTCACTGTGCAAATCGAGGAATAAAGCCTAGAACTTCTGGCAGAATTGTGCGATTTGCAGAGTGATATTTCGTTAAGAGCACGGCCAGAAAAAGGGATTGGCTTCTTCAAAATTTTAGATTCATCGCGTTATTCACGTCTTAGGGATTTCAGTCTTCGAATTTTCTCCATGTTTCGATCCACATATTTATGCGAATGCTCGTTCTCAAAAATGAAATTGACGAAAACAGATAAACGTTCGTCCATGAACGATGCGTCATTAACTTCCTTAATGCGAGCAAGTTCTTCAAACATTTCTGTGGATGTACCATTCCTAATGGAATCTTCTACAAAAAAACTCAGACGATCTAATTAATATTTGTCGGAAAATTGGTTGCTATACTTTCTTCGTTTTTTCCTACTGAGCCAGATTTCATCATTGCATTAATTTTCAGTGGAATAGGCCTCCTGGGAAACCACTCTAAAAAAAGCGCATCTGCAATAGTACCTCACGGGTGATGTGGAAAACTATTGTTAAAGTCATTTAATAATTATGCGATATTAATAAAAAATTGTGGTAAATAATTATATTTTTAATGCTTAATTAATATAATATTAAGGAACGATAAAATATTTGAATGGCAATTTGTCGCGGGTGCCATGTTTTTTTTTTATCGGAACGCTCCTGAGATGACGCGCTCGCCGCTGTAGCCGCCGCGCGTTACGTGGTAGAGGGGGTAACGGAGGCGTAGCCTTCCTGCCGGAGCCGAACTGTGCACTTTATTCCGAGCTCTGGCGTAGAAGATTATTTAGAGATGCCTGTGTACAGATACGATTTTCGCACGAATACACGTACAAGTTCCTTTTGGCCTTGTAATGACTTTAAAACATGAAATTTTATCTTATCGATCATACATATCTTATTGTAAAATTTCCCGCTCTTTCCGAATCCGGGGTCGAAAATGGGCGTTTCCATTTGAAATTTTTTTGACCTTCAAATAACCCCTAAGGTCAAGGTCAAATTCAAGGTCATGGTCATACGTCCCCCTCCTTGCCCAATAACTTTTGTATAAAACATTTTTTATTATTTTGCTTACCGTCGAGTTATTCTCCATTAAAGGTTAAAATGGTCCACCCTGTATATATATTGTGACGGAACGGCCTCTGAGCCGGCCGTCACGGGAAGGCGTGGGCGCGGAGCGGGGTCTCACGGCACGCCGACTCGTCACGGCGAAAGCCGAGATACCTCCTCACGCTCGTGCTCTCCTATCTCCGAGAAACCATCGGTAGGCCATGCTGCCCCCATATCCCCCGGGCCGTCAACGTGTCACGTGACTAACACATACCCCGGTACCCACGGGAAATCGGTGTGAAAATTCCCACCCTGCGCCCAGCAACAAATAAAATTTAAGCATCCCTCCTCCCACAAGACCAATCGGCAAGCAAACTCGGTGTCGATTACAAAAATATAAAAAGGAGTGAACCTGACACCTCACACTCAGTCTTCACCCGGTTACTCGACGTACTTTAAGTTTCAACGACGCGATTAACCATACACTCCGACACTTTCGGTGTCCCTAGTCTCCGGCCTTTCAACGATCGAGACGTCCAGACCTCTCGGAGAAATCGCCTGGGGCGCTGAGCAGTTTCGTTTTTTTCATTCTGTTATCTTTCAAATTTAAAATCTCCGCGATCGAGTGTTTCACGATTCAGCGTTGACGGTATTCTCCCGACGAGAATACTGTTGTGCGAACACGTTCGTCTGCGGGATCATCACGATATTGGAGGTTCCTGGGCGGAACTTCTCCGATCACCACAGCATCGAGTGTCTTCATCAAGGGCAGATCGATTAACCTGCAGGGTAAGGTGATCTTTTGAGGACGCACTACCGACTTCAAACATGTCTTTCTTGTGTATTAAAGTTTTCAGCTACCTTTAGGGAACTCTCCTCGGCAAGACCCCAAGCATTGCGTCTCGGAAGTTCGAACCTTGGAGAGTGCACGTCTCAGACTCCTTGGCAACCCTAGGTAGGGACTTCGTGGTGCAACGGCGGGCACAATTATCGCAATTGTTCCTCGTTGAAGCTCCACGAAGGAATTGTAAACCAGACACCCGAGGGAAACTCAAACTTTGATCGCAGGACGTATCTTTTCTCTTATTCCACGAGTAAGCTCGACAAATATTCGGGAGTTCATGTCATTTCTCGGAATTCAAATCGACATAACGAGACAGGAAAATTGATAATACGAAAAACGTTTGACGTACGACGATTTCCTTATCCAACAAAATTTATTTCAAACCTCACGAGCCAGTTCAAAATAACTAACAAGTAGCATCAGTAAAATCACTTTGTACCTTAACTAATACTGCCATTCAAATTACCGTAGCATTTCCGATAAATACGGCTATCTGTGTAATAGCCTTGCTTGTTCGATCAGTGGTGTTCTCGCTTCACGAGTCACCACAGCTTAATAAAAGATCCATACAACGCTCAATTCGAGCACCGATGATGAAGGGTCTATTCGATGCATCTGCCTAGTGCAAGAGGATCGATAAAAAACCAATCTGAGGACCCCCTTAAATTACAATAATATTTCTTAACGATTTTCCTGTAAACGAAATAACTAGTCGACATTTACGTTCCAAGAACTTCGCCTCCTGGCTATCCAGCGACATTTCGAGCCCTGCACGAATCCACCGTAATGGAAGGACCGTTGAGGTGTTTTTAATTTGGTTTAATAAATTGGTGAAACTTAATTAAATGAGCAGTCTATCTCTTATATGTTATTCTGAGGATAGAGTTTGGGCATGAACTCGAAGGAAAGCTGAAGGTTCGGGGAGGCTAAGTGAAGAGGATTATTTTTAATAATAATAATTTTGTTGATTTAGAAAGATGCCTCAGATTCAGTAGAAATCGCCATCACATATTTTAATGCGTGTCACGAGTCAACCTTTCATCATCGGCACTCAAAAAGAGCGATGTTATAGGTTGATTCAAAAACTACTGCGATAACCAGTAGGCACAAAATATCTCGCACGGCTATTTTCAAATTATAGCTTCTATTTAAAGGAATTAAATTTACGTTGGAAAGCTTCATTTAATTGGCTTTATTTGTTTTATTAAATTGCTAGAAGAGCTTTGTTAGTTTGATTAGAGGTTCAAAAAAGTAAATGATGTCGGGAAAACGTCCGTGCGTTCGTTAATTGACTAGTTGTATTTAATATTTTCGAGATTCAAATTGTTTTCCCCTATTTTGATGGAGATCGAAGTTTCCCTCGGGTGAATAATTCGTACTTTCTTCGCTGGAAGCTCGCAGCCTCGCGTTGCAGTAACGCTCAGTGCGGCCACTCAGGGAAGGCCCTACCTATAGGTGTTTTTGGGTAGCTGAGAATTACACCTTCTGTGGTTCGAACATCCAGGCGCAATGCAAGGGGTCTTACCACAGTCGGCTCCCTAACGGGTTGCTGGAAGTTTTATTTAAATCCGTCGATTCAAAGTTAAATGCAGTGAGGTCTAAAGGAGACAACACTGCCATGCGAGAAATGATATCAAACTGTCTTCTAACTGAATTGTTGTGAGAGAGAATAGAATAGTCTAGAAGAGGCTATTCTATTTAAAGATAATTATTTGGGACGATGTCCGCGTAGTGCGATGAATATTTAAATTCGTCGATGACGCTATACTAAAACTCGCTTACAGTAATTATTTCGAAGTGGAACGAGCACAAAGTGATTCTAATTGCAAATGCTTGAAGAACTGTCCGTTTTGCAAAAACGGACAAAACGAAGTTTTAAGAATTTACTCGGTGAGTAAATCGAAGATTACGACCAGCACGATATGGTGTTCAGAAATGATATTTAGCGCTACAAATGCCCTGCTTTTATAGCAAAGGTACTACAACGCCCGCACTCGTTTCCCAAATTCTGATTGGCTTTGGGTTGTTAAGTGGGGCATAACGTGTGATTCCCTGCTCGTTCTGGAGTAGGGAATTCCGAGTATTGAAAATCATAACTTCATATGTTTATGTTTCCCGGTGACGGGGGGTTCCGGATCCGTCGCGTTACAATATATATATATATATTATATATTAGGGCTTGGTGCCCTGGCGCTTCGCGTGCCACCGCCCCCCCTCCTCAACTCCTGTACACGGCGGCGGGGATATACTTATATAATATAGAGAGATATATATACTAGGGGGCTCTGCCCCTCTGCGCGCCAGCACCCACCGAGAGGGCTATTCCATTCAGCGTACCCCCCCCCCCCCCAAACGTGTACATGGCGACGGCGGCGATATATTTATATATATACTAAGGGAGCTTCGCCCCCTGCGCGCTTCGCGCGCCAACCCTCCCTCTCGTTCCATCTCACCCCGGTTTACCCCCCCCCCCCCTTCATCACGCTGCGGGCCCGCCCCTTTCAACTCTTGTACACGGCGGCGGCGATATATATAATATATATATACTAGGGGGCTCTGCCCCCCTGCGCGCTTCGCACGCCCCCCCACCCGCGCCCACGCCCCCACCCACGCCTCTCCCGCCCCCGCTCGATCCCGCTCGCTCTCCTCAACTCTTGTACACGGCGGCGGCGGCGGCGGCGGCGGCGATATATTTATATAATATAGAGAGATATTATATATAATGTATATTTATATTATATGTATATATATACTACGGGGGCTCTGCCCCCCCTCGGGCCATTCCATTCGGCGTACCCCCACACAAATTTTGTGTGAAAAACAAAATTAAGTGCGCGGACGCATTCCGAATGTTGACTGTGGCATATGGTGATTCTTTGATCCATTTTTTGGAATAGGCAAAAGTCGAAGACAAGCCAAAACACGTCTAACCAAAACAACTGTCAACAATTAACTAAACATTCAAAATAGCCGATTTTTTCAGCATAAGTAAGGGACATGAGTACCAACAAAACGCCACAAAAAAATCGAAAATCGAATATACGTAGCCCGCGGAAATTCAAAATTCGCGATACTTTTTGAACAGACCTCGTATGGGCAGATCCATTATTTTTCAACGAAGCTTGCACTTGCGCACTTGCATCAGCGATTTAGCTCATGATTTTTTATGTGAAAGTAGGTCCTGTTACGTCCTGACTTTCGACTTTCTCATCTCGGTCAAGGTGAGCACGCTCCCCTTTTACACGTTTTTGAGATGAGTCGATGACAGCCAGGGAGTTGCCCTTTTCCGAGCCTAACCTTGCGGAAAATTGCTCGGGGATGGGCGGAGAGTGCAAATTTGAAAGTGGGTAGGGAAAAATAAGAATTTTCTAAGGTATGTTAACATTTCGCGTATTTTCAAGAAAAATAACAGGACACGAAACCACGATTATGATGACAAATTTTAATGATCGTTTATGGATAAGACTTTATACGCGGGTTCGGTTGACGCGGCCATAGGTGGTAGGACAATATGTAAAAGGGACACCGGAATAACGTCCTGTAACACGTTGGCCTATTCTATTCGATTTAATTTGGACGTACGCATATCGAGAGCAAGGACGATGCTTAGGGAATGACCGAACGTTGAGGTCATGTATGACTATGAAAATGATTGCCGCTGTGATCGAGATTGATATGCAAAAATACAATAAAACTGATGGGACGTTATAAACCTCCATTGATAATCGAATTCTATTATTCGCGCAGGGATGAATTTAGAGAGCCTTAATAAGGGAGGAAATACACACATGGATGATTTCCAGGGAGACTCTCCCGTCGATGCTCTATACACATTAATAAAGTCTTTAGAACAATGGCAACCATTAGAATTATTACTACTGCAACAAGGGCCGTTCGAACTTGAAGTTCCTCCATATTAGCTATAAATGGCCGAAGTAACTCAATAATAATGAAAAAAGAAACCGAAATAAAACGAAATTAATTTCGAGGCTGAGTAAAGTTAAACGCGTGGAGTACTTCCCGGACACCGAATAGCTTCGGGGTGTATGCTCAGCGCATGAGAGCAACTAACGGCTGACAAATATGGACAAACACGTCAAAAATTAAAAAACGATGAAACACGAATGGAGCATTGGAAATGAACGAATTAATTAATCACGAATATTACGCGCGAAAGGAAAACGACTACAAGGAAAAGAACGTTGCATCTAAATTAGTTGTACAACATCTCAAAAACGTCCGCAAGGACCTTTTCATTGCGAACAATAAATTTGCACATGGGAGAGGTGGTCATCCGGGAAACGAGACGATGTGATATGGCAGGTTGAAACGAATTATTTGCAAAAAACCATTTTCGTACTTACTCGTGCGATGAAACAAAATGAAAACGGAATCGATGTAATGAAAATCAAAACAACTGATGGGATGATGCAATGACAGGAACCAATGGAAACCCTCCGAACCTCCTGCTGATCGCTAATAATTGATGCTGAGTGTGCGCAACCGGGAGCGATAATTGAATGGGAATTCTTTTCTCCTTTCAGCAAAGAAAAATGAAGGGAGGAAAGCTGGTGTTGGTATTAACACACGGTTCCGCTTCACAAATTTTTATTGTTCCATTGACACAAAAAAAACCGTCGCGTCACAGGTTTTAGTCTTCTCGTCCCAATTAGTAATGAATACAAATACAATTTCACAGAAGGCAAAAAAATAAAATAAAATCGAACTGCGCTGAACTCCTGAACAAAAAAAAATGCGAACTCTACTCTCTACTACAAAACTCGGACTTGAACTTAAAACGACTCGGACTACAAAACTCGAACTCCCAAAACGACTGCAACTCAACGCAACTGGACTAAATAAAAACTGCCTGATTTGACCTATGACCCGTCATTATATAGACTTCGTTAGAATGCTTAGCTTTGGTGGTGGGATAGTGCGCCCTCCGTCTTCTAAGATGCAATGGGTCTCTCCCTCCACCTCCACATCCACCTTGGAATAAACCTCGCCCTCCTGTTTTGCTCATAGTCTTCTAACAAAAGTCATTCCATCTTTTTCGTACTCACACATTTCCATATCCTATTCTCTCATTCTAACATCCATGCTCTTAGCATAACTCTCGCTATCTCTCTCATACCCATGCTCCGGACCATCTCTCCTTCTCTCTCGTTCTACCCCGCATTTCGAAGGCGCTGTGGGTCACTATGTCTTTACACATAGCCTGACCCCTCTTGCACTTTTTCCTACTTTCGTACCATACTCTGGTTCGCTCTACATATGATCTCTCTGTCTCACACTCATTCTCTGCATACATCTCTCTTCATCACAATTTTCCCCTTTTTTGGTTCTTCGCGGGGTCGTTCGCTTTCTTTGTTATTTCGCTTCCCTCTCTCTCTCTCTCCTTATATTCTTTTTTCATTCTATTTCTTGCAATTGCGTATCAAAGTTAATATTGTTAACTGCAAATTGTAATCTTTCAATGCATAACGGTTTGTTAAAATACATGCAACATTTATTTATCAATGGACATCATTATTCTTTCCAAGATCTGGAATATTCTCGTTTTATCATGCGTAATTACTTTAAGGGATAACACCACTGTGACCCTCTGTTTTTTTTTACATTTTTCAAGAATTTTTTTTTGTGGGAAAAAAAAGAGATATTCGACAAATTTTTTTTGGGTTTTGTTCCTTGTTCATTAATGTATCAAAAAACATTTTTTTCACATTTTTCACGCCGCATGATGGCGCTGGGGAAACTCTCGCGTCAGGTGCTGTCATCTCCGCGGCACGCAGCAGAACTCTCTTCAACGTCGATCTGAAAAAAATACCGAGTGTTTTCGTTAATAATATGATATTTTAAAGAGAAGTACATAGGGATTTGGAAAAATATTGTTGAAAAAAAAATAGGCACGCCTTTGAAATTAACTTTAATTTCAAAGGTCTGCCTATTTTTTTTTAAACAATATTTTTCCAAATCCCTATGTACTTCTCTATATTATATTGTTTTTTAAACAATATATGTTTTTTTTTAAAACAATATTTGGCCTTCGGGCCAATAAATAAAACAATATGTCAAAAAGAAATATAATCTCAGAAGGAGAATATATATAACTCTAGATAAAAGTGAGTAACGAATAAACAACTTGACCAATCGGAGCTCATGTGAATTCCCACATTAGGATCTAATAATTTCGCTCGCAAACGTACCACGCAATATTTATCTCTATTACCTCTGACGACCTGACCCAGGTATCATGCTCATGCTTTGACTCTACATTACTGTTACAATACATTTTCACTCGCGCACTTTCGGGAAATATAGTCATATAGTTTTATTGTCCAGAAAAGTAAACACTGTTCTTTCCAGTTGTAAAGAAATGCACGCCTTTTATCACCGTCACACTCGGGTATACTGATGTACACGCACTGTAGTGTCTGTGAGGGTATCGATGAATCAGTGGCCTGATAGTAGTGCCACGCGCGCATGAAGATTTCGACGCATGGGTCTCACGCTGTGGCACAAAGGCCCACCAACGTTTAGAGTAAACCTATGCTACCTCCAAGGCTTTCTCGCTAGCTCGATCGATGATTTCCTCTTAATGTTGATGATAGAGAAATTGTTATTTTCACCATCGATAGTGCTGGCGCCGGTGTGTCGCCGGCTAAAGGTTCACGTCGGTGCGTGACCGTGTTGGTGTGGGTGACTAGCTCGATGCATACTTGTACTCTTATTCGGTGTCGAGAGGATAAAAAAATTATCTTCCTCTCTCATGATTGCTCTATTGAGTATCCGAAAATTGCCTTATACTGACAATTACGAATCGTTGAAAAACCTCCGGTTCGAAAACACCGGAGGACAACCTCATCGTGGGAATCCAGGACCAGAACAGCGGTGGACGAGCGTGCATTGTTGCGACACACGATGGGCAGCACGAAACGCGTTGTGGAATTGGTTGAATTTCACATGTGTACCTCGAGGTTGCCACGATTCTATGGACAACATGTAAAATACAACGAAACGCACGAAATAGTCAAATAAAAATAGGAAAATAGGACTAGTCCATAAGAAAATAGAATAGCAATAAGTAAATAATAAATTCAGTCGAAGTTAGAAAATAATAAATCAAATAAGCACTAGGGAACAAGTAGGAAGAATAATGAGAGGAAAAGGTATACAAATAAAAGCTAAATCAAACAAAACCAAAAAGCCGACATAGAGAAATCACAATAGAATAAGAAACCGCAAAAACAAATATAAATAGAAATAAGGACGAAAAGAAGAATTCGGAATGGAATAAGAAATCGAAATAAAAATGGAAAGACCAATAAAAACAGGAATAAGAATAGAGAATAAGACTAGGAGAATAAGATTAGAATAAGGAGACTTTAAGTCTAGCATTGGCTTGTGCCACGAATAAGTAGGCTAAGTAAAATATGTTAAAGCAGTCGATGCCCTATAGAAAAAGAAATCTCTATTCGCGATTAATTAGCACTAATCTCTCACAGAGATTTGGGGGACATTGAGACGTACTGTAGTACCATAAGCGCACTTGCGAGGCCTTGTTACCAACAGCGCGGGAGCGGGGTGCGGGGAGAGTCGCTAGATGGCACCAATACAATTCGCGGCATCATTATTTACAAAAGGGCCAATCCATTAAGTTAATTTTACCCACGTGATGAAGATCTTGGTTATAACCAATTACAGGGGTCCACGCTAAAATACCGCAATGCGGCAAAGACGAGGAACGGAAAGGGTAGAGAAAAGAATCCATGACTACTTGTCGTTTGTCGTAGGGAAAGTGGAGATCTTGGGAAATAGAGGGCTGGAGGAAGAAAGGGTTACAGGCGGTCTGAGGAAGGAAAGAGGGGATGGTAGTACTGCAAAGCTCTCGTGATTACTGGCCAAGTCGTAGGAAAGCGAGAGGGGAGCGGGAAACTGGAGACTTTATCCGGATGCACAAAGAAAATAGTAAACTGGCTAAAGTTTATGACCTAGGGTATAAGAGTCTATGAAAAGTCCGAAGTGTAAACGCAATAAATATTTGAGATTAAGTGCTATAAAACAATCGTGAAAGTGCCACTCGTGAATAGAGAAGTTTGAAATGGGCAGCTTCCCAATAAAATAAATAAGTGAGAAAAATAATGCGAGTGATAAGAAAGTGATAGAAGTATAAACAAAAGAGACAGATAGATATTGCATGGCTTATATTTCGCCGTCAAAATACGAGACTATAGACAAACATTTCGGGTGCCTCTGTACTAGACTGAGTACGGAGCTAGACCACAAGCAATATGTATAGGCGTGTGAGAAGCATAGCGAGGTTCACACGCGACAAGCAATACTATAGAAAAAGTATATGACCATTCGACAGAGCATTTAAATGTCCGAATATAAAAAATGAGAATGTGAAGCGCTCCATTGAAAGCAATGTATCCCTACTCAGTGGCGAATTATGTAATAAGAAAGACAATGATGATTATATAATAAACTTAAGCATTTTACATTATCCGCACAAGCCTATATTTAATTCACTCCCTGTTCGAGTCCCGAATCCACGCAAACACTTGTTGTGACATTGTCTTTAAATAAAATGTTAACAATAGTTGATACCGTTACAATATATATATATATATCGAGTCGCGGTAGCGACTCGAAATACATGTGCATATATATATATATATACTAGGGGGGCTCTGCCCCCCTGCGCGCTTCGCCCCCCCCCCACACGCCTCCCCCGCCCCCGCTCGATCCCCTCAACTCTTGTACACGGCGGCGGCGGCGGCGGCGAAATATTTATATAATATAGAGAGATATATATATCTAAACTAGGGAGGCTCTGCCCCCCTGCGCGCTTCGCGCGCCAACCCCCCCTCGGGCCATTCCATTTGGCGTACCCCCCTCCCCCCGGGTTGGGGGGGTACGGTGAAGGGAATGACCGCCTCAACTCTTGTACACGACAGCGGCGGCGGCGGCGGCGAAATATTTATATATAGAAGGTTCGAAAATCGATAATTTCGGCAAGAGCGGTGAAATCGAATGACGTGGTTATTAATTACTTCATTCCTTGACCTTTGAACCATACTCCTTTCATATTGCCATATCTGAACCGAGACTCGGGAATCGCCGTTGGAGGCGACACGTTGTATATATATATATATTGAATCTGATCCACGAACGAAGGGCCTCTCCTCAAAACAACACTTTGGCTTGAGAGTTGTGAATTTAGTTAATATTGAGAGGTTTGTGAATTAGGACATAACACGACCATGCACGTGTGAGCCCGAGCGTTATCACGAGCGTGAAACAGGATTGTTTTCCTGCAAAGAGGACCTTTGCCTTCATCGGAGTTGGTTCCCCCACCGCAATCCACAGCATTGACTGTTGTTTAGTCTCAGGAGTATGGTGCTGTACCCAAGTTTCATCGACAGTTATCATTTGCCACAAAAATTTCGCTGGATTTTTTTGATACAGGCTTTTGATACACTCGCGCGACATGTCCGCCCGTATGCGCTTTTAGTCCATCGTCAACAAGCGCGGCACCCAGCGCGCGGATAATTTTCTCATATCCAAATCTTGATGTAAAATCTTGTGCAACCGTTTGGATGATATCCCGCAAGCCTCAGCATTATCCTTAACAGTCAATCGGCGATCTTCCATCATAGTTTGATGTACTAAATCGACCATTTCGTCAGTTGTAGCGGTTTTCGGGCGCCCGAAACGTTCCTCGTCTAAAATGCTCGTACGACCACATTTGTACGCGGCCGTCCAATGTTTGACCGTTGCAAATGAAGGGGAGGCTTCACCGTATACAGAGTCTAACTCATCTTTCATTTCCTGAGTCTTTTTCCCCTTCGAATGAAGGAATTTTATCACTGTGCGATACTTTATTTTCTCCATTGTTGACAGACAATGTCAGCTGCCAACTTTAGAAGAGTGCCATAGACAAAGTAATGATCAGAATGCTTCGAAATTTTTACGGTTTACATATGTCAAGGCCATCTATCAGACCGCGAAAGTAATTTTTCCTACGGTGACTTTATGTCGATGAGGCCGGAAACTTTTCAAATGGCCCTCGTATTCCGCATCGAAATGTTTGATAAATACAAATTTGATCGACTAACTTCGCGATAAAATCCATTTTTTATATTCCAAAAAACTATTATTTACCAAACGTTTTGATTGCATCAACAATCAAAAATAAGAAAAGTTAAGATTGGCTGTCCGCCTTAACACAGGTGTTATGCACACATGTGTTAGAATTATTTTCCTGGCTTCTAACGTCGACGGGTGTCGGACTTCAATAATGTCACCACTATTTTTCTCTCCATATACCCAATGCATATTTAGAATAATAATAAAATATCTGTAGCATTTTTTTTATAATTTCTGCAACATACTCGCACAAAGAGATTTAAAAGCCGTCGATGGTGACTGTATAATGTGGGACATATTGAGGAAGAATGACGCAATGCGAACTCTTACCAATCAGCTTATTCATCATGTCGATGTGAGATTCCTGGAGTCTTCTGTGATCGAGATCTCCGATGTCGTATTCCTCGTACAATTTATAGATAACAGCGTCTTTCACTTTCAATGTTCGGTCAAAATTGTCCCAAAGATAATCCAGATCACTACATAATTCTTTGCACTTCATTTGACGAAGTATTAAACGCCATTGTTCGTTTATTTTTGCTGTGTTTAGTCGAGCAAAAGTTTTTTCACGTCTCAGCTTACTCTGTGATAAAAGAAAAACGTACATTAAAAATAGCGTAATAGGGGAAATCGAAAACAGCTAAAGTCAAAATAAGAAAAAGATTCAAGATGAACCTTGCACATTACTTTTCCATAGTTATCAAAGATTTACAAAGGCTTACCCCACAAAGGATTTGTTATAGTTTTTACAGTTTCACACAAGTCCTGTGCAAGAGGCTTTTTCAATGTGCAAGTGATTAGTAATCACCGATTAGTTCGTAGTAATTAGTAAAATTTCGCCTGGAGAGAACTGTTATATTGAGCAATTATGTTTTTTTTAATCATCTGAACGCGAAGGTTTTTAAAAATATTTGCCAAACGGTTTTTTCGATGCACTAATTTCACTATTCAGTTTTTTCGTTCATTTCGCAACATTTTCATATTTAATCTAGTGTATTTCAAGGTCATCGTCTACGCCAGAGCTCGGAATAAGCTGCACAGTTGGGCACCGGTAGGAAGACGACGCCTCCGCTACCCCCTCTACCACGTAACGCGCGGCAGCCACGGCGGCAAGCGCCGAGCCCAGAGCGAAGAGCGCAGAGCGCAGAGCGCTCTCAGGAGCGTTCCGATCATAAAAATACATGACACCCGCGACAAATTGTCATTAAAATATTGTATCGTTCCGTAATATTATATTAATCAATCATTAAAAATATAATTATTTGCCACAATTTTTTATTAATATCGCATGATTATTAAATGATTTTAACAATAGTTTTCCACATCACCTGTGAGGTACTATCGCAGATGCGGTTTTTTTGGAGTGGTTTCCCCAGGAAGCCTATTCCACTGGAAATTAATGCAATGATGAAACCTGGCTCAGTAGGAAAAAACGAAGAAAGTATAGCAGCCAATTTTCCGACAAATATTAATTGGATCGTCTGGGTTTTTTTATAGAAGATTCAACTAGGGACGGTACATTCACAGAAATTTTTGAAGAACTTGCTCGCATTAAGGAGGTCAATGATGCATCGTTCATTGAAGAACATTTGTCTGTTTTCGTCGAATTTCATTTTTGAGAACGAGCATTCGCATAAATATGTGGACCCAAACATGGTGAAAATTTGAAGACTGAAATCCCTAAGACGTGAATAATGCGACGCATCTAAAATTTTTAGAGATACAACCGTAGCAACATTTGCTGATGATACAGCCTTACTAGCGGCCCATGAAAACCCCGAAATTGCAAGCACCATATTACAAAGGCATCTAAACACCGTCAAGCAGTGGCTCTGGACAAATGGCGAATAAAAGCTAGCGAAACCAAATCAGTCCACATCACGTTTGCCAACAGGAAAGGTAACTGCCCTAACGTCACGCTCTACAACCAACCTCTACCGAACGTAGAAGAGGTCAAATACCTAGGAATGCACCTGGACCGAAGCTTGACGTGGACCAAACACATCAAAACCAAAAGAAGAGAACTGGATCTAAGAGTCAGAAAAATGTACTGGCTCATCGGTAAAAACTCAAAACTGTCGCTACACAACAAAGTAACGATCTACAAAGCAATACTTAAGCCAATATGGACCCATGGTATACAGCTATGGGGTACAGCTAGCAACTCAAACATCGACATACTGCAGAGACGGCAATCAAAAACCCTGCGGATAATAGCCAACGCCCCCTGGTACGTTTCCAACAACATCATACACAGAGACCTGAAAATCGACACGATCGAAAAGGAAATCCAACGCCATAGTCAACGGTACGAAACGAGGATCGACAACCACCCCAACGAACTAGCTTCAGGCTTGCTCACGGAAAACGCAATCACAAGAAGACTCAAGAGATACAAACCAAGGGACCTACAAAATCGATTCCCAGTGTGAAACGAACGATTAACAAACATTCATGAACTGCGCCAGTTGGGATCATTGGATACCCACCACGATCTACCCAAATAAACCACACATCAACCCAATTGCCGAGTGTTAGGAAATAACAGATAGCAATATAAAATATCAAAAAAAAAAAAAAAAAAAAAAAAATCTAAAATTTTGAAGAAGTCAATCCCTTTTCTGGCCGTGCTTTTAACGAAATATCACTTTGCAATTCGCAGAATTCTGCCAGAAATTGTAGGCTCTGTTCCTCGATTTGCCCAGTGAGAGGATTTTCAAAAAGTATCAAATCTTTCCGCAGCGTTTCAAAATCACTAAAACGCGTATCAAATTAACTTATCAAAGAATCAATTATATTTAAAAATTGTATAAAATTACAACCTGCGCCATTATCGCAATCAGGTTCTTCAAAGATAATTTGACATCAAAGGAAAAAATGAAGAATGTTATTTTCTAAATGATATTTAAAAAGTACTAACTTTCCGCGGAAAAAATCGGTATGACTAATTACCTGTGAGATGATTTGGTCGGTTTTTTGCAGCTTCAAATTTAAAATATTTAATTTCTAAATATTTAAATTTGAAATATTAAAAATTTGAAGCTGCAAAAAACGGACCAAACCATCCCACAGGTAATTAGTCACATCGATTCTTTCCGCAGAAAGTTAGTACTTTTAAAAAATCATTTAGAAAATAACATTCTTCATTTTTTCCCTTGTTGTCAAATTATCTTTGAAGAACATGATTGCGATGATGGCGCAGGTTGCAATTTTATACAATTTTTAAATATAATTAATTCTTCGATAAGTCAATTCGGTACGCGTTTTAGTGATTTTGAAACGCTGCGGAAAGATTTGATACTTTTTGAAAATCCTCTCACTGTGCAAATCGAGGAACAGAGCCTACAATTTCTAGCAGAATTGTGCGATTTGCAAAGTGATATTTCGTTAAAAGCACGGCCAGAAAAAGGATTGAGTTCTTCAAAATTTTAGATGCGTCGCATTATTCACGTCTTAGGGATTTCAGTTTTCGAATTTTCTCCATGTTTGGGTCTACATATTTATGCGAATGCTCGTTCTCAAACATGAAATTCGGCGAAAACAGACAAACGTTCTTCTAGGATTAAGGAGGTCAATGAAAGATGCATCATTGACCTCCTTAATGCGAGCAAGTTCTTCAAAAATTTCTGTGGATGGTACATCCACACTAGGGACATTCAACTAGGGACGGTACGTCCCTAGTTGAATCTTCTATACAAAAACCCAGACGATCCAATTAATATTTGTCGGAAAATTGGTTGCTATACTTTCTTCGTTTTTTCCTACTGAGCCAGGTTTCATCATTGCATTAATTTCCAGTGGAATAGGCCTCCTGGGGAAACCACTCTAAAAAAACCGCATCTGCGATAGTACCTCACGGGTGATGTGGAAAACTATTGTTAAAATCATTTAATAATTATGCGATATTAATAAAAAATTGTGGTAAATAATTATATTTTTAATGATTAATTAATATAATATTACGGAACGATACAATATTTTAATGACAATTCGTCGCGGGTGCCATGTATTTTTATGATCAGAACGCTGTTGAGACTGTGCGCCCGCCGCCGTGGCCGCCGCGCGTTACGTGGCAGAGGGGGTAGGCGGAGGCGTCGCCTTGCTACCATCGCCCAACTGTGCAGCTTATTCCGAACTCTGGTCTACACAGGTGGATTCTGGACCACCGAATTCGCAAAGAAAACCTTTAGAAAAATCACTAGAGTCAACGGGATTCGAACTCCTGAAATTACGCCAGACTCGTATCCCTGATCCCCATGAATAATTCAAGAAGACGTCTGGCTCACGAGCTCTGCACCGACATTTACCAACACTATAGCTCAGACACAAACCACTTACATGAAAGTGTACCACTCCGATTTTGTTGGAACTCATGGATATTATAGAGCATTGAACACTAAGCGACACCATTTTTTATCAATGGAAACAACGGCGTTAAGGAGTGAAACCACTCTCTATAACTGCACAGGTCAAGGGGCGATTTTGCAGTATCACTTACAAGCCGTGCATCAATTTTGATGAAACGAAAATGAAAATGTTTCTCATGCGAAGGCATGAAAAACCCAGCAGATAATGAAAAAACAAAAAATATTTTAACGGGGTGAAATACCCGTGAACATCTATTTCGTGCACCCCACTTCGAAAACTTCTAAATCGATTGGTAGCGAAATTATACTGTTTTATAGAGGAAATAAAATTAAAGTTCACGTATTTTTGTATTTGTGCATGAAAACAGTTTACACCAACTTGAATTTTTACATTCCAGTCGTCTCCTTGTCATTCCAAATGTGTTTGCCGAAACAAACTGTTCTCATAAAGCTAAAATCAACGATTCACCGTTTTTTTTTGTTAGTATAAATACTTGAGCAGGCGGATCACCCTTTCTAGGCCCTTTTTCAATAGATGTTCAAAAATTTCCGAACACTGCCAAGAAATTGACTGATGGTACAAATTTCGTGTTCAGATGAACTTCCGCATCTACGAGAAACATTAAGGGAGTAAACTATATCTCATTCGCTAACGCACACTTTTTCTATAACACTTTCCTTATTTTTTCACACGTTACTGCAGCGGCATATTTTTAATACCAGTGGTATAGCTATACTTCGGACCGACAAAATACATTTTTGATTGTGTCTTCGTGTCATTATCTGTAATTAAGGAATTCGCAATTTGAGTACTATTTGCTTATTACCAATTGCCGCGGCAGGCAAGCCAGAAAATACAATACTAGAATACTGATTAGATTGTGGAAATATCGGTGAAAAACGGAGCCTTTAACGGGATGTATCAGTCGCCTCGAACGGCTCAAAAACGCGAAAGAGTCGTTCTCCAATACGGTACAACCAATCGCGTTGAAATTTTGGGCACAAAGTCTGAATGGTGGCACACAGTGGCTAATCTTCGGGCATTTCAAAATTTTGAAAAAAACTTTACAGTTTTAGTTACCATGGGGAAAATTACTGAATTTTTCACTGTTAGACTCAACGGGTTGTTACATCCTCACTTTAGCCACTGGGCAATATAAAAACACATATTCTGCGCTTTGTTTCATCTTGTTCCATGCAGAAATTATCGAAAACGAAGGTTTTTCCGTTTATGCGCAAAAAAATATCGACTTCTGCCTGTATTACCCAAAATTTAGTGCGCCAGATTCCGAGTGGCGGGGCTAACGTCGGTTTCTTAGATGCATGCTTTCTCTATCCGTTCCTTACCTAGGAGACGGCGCCAACGGCGGGAGAGAGACAGTAATCGCGCCCATGGCACTGCAAAACAGAGAGACATATAGCGAACAATGAAACGACTGTCGCCGTCGCACGCACGAGTTTGATTCGGGCTATTCCATTTGGCGTACACCCCCCAGGTGGGTGGGGGGGGGGGGGGGGGGTACGGTGAAGGGAGTGACCACCTCAACTCTTGTACACGGCGGCGAAATCTCTCTATATTATATAAATATTTCGCCGCCGCCGCCGCCGCCGCCGTGTACAAGAGTTGAGGTGGTCATTCCCTTCACCGTACCCCCCCCCCACCTGGGGGGGGGGGGGGGTACGCCGAATGGAATAGCCCGAGGGGGGGTACGCCGAATGGTATAGCCCGAGGGGGGTACGCCAAATGGAATAGCCCGAGGGGCGGTTGGCGCGCAGGGGGGCAGAGCCCCCCTAGTATTTATATAATATAGAGAGATATTATATATACAGTAGGGGTCAGTTAGGCTTGGTAACCCTAACTCTCCCTCTCCCCCCTCTCCGCCAGCGTATTGTGAAGTTCGTTGGCTCAGTGCAGGACAATGTCTTGAAAAGTTTTTTGCAATAAGAAAGGAGGTATTACTTTTTTTGCAAGAAACATTCCCTGACAAATTTGACGAATTAAAATTTTGTTTGCAAGATTTAGATTCGCTTTGCGAACTTGCTCTAGTCACCGATGTGACGAATCATTTAAATATGTTAAATTTAGAGCTGCAAAAAACCGACTAAACCATCTCACAGGTAATTACTCACATCGATTCTTTCCGCAGAAAGTTAGTACTTTTTAAAAATCATTTAGAAAATAACATTCTTCATTTTTTCCCTTGTTGTCAAATTATCTTTGGAGAACATGATTGCGAGAATGGCGCAGGTTGTAATTTTATACAATTTTCAAATATAATTTATTCTATGATAAGTCAATTTGATACGCGTTTCAGTGATTTTGAAGCGCTGCGAAAAAGTTTGATACTCTTTTTAAATCCTCTCACTGTGCAAATCGAGGAACAGAGTCTGCAACTTCTGGCAGAATTGTGCGATTTGCAAAGAGATATTTCGTTAAAAGCACGGCCAGAAAAAGGGATTGTCTTCTTCAAAATTTTAGATACGTCGCGTTTCCACGTCTTAGGGATTTCAGTCTTCGAATTTTCTCCATGTTTGGGTCCACATATTTATGCGAATGCTCGTTCTCAAAAATGAAATTGACGAAAACAGATAAACGTTCGTCCATGAACGATGCGTCATTGACCTCCTTAATGCGAGCAAATTCTTCAAAAATTTCTGTGGATGTCCCGTACCTAATGGAATCTTCTACAAAAAAAGTCAGACGATATAATTAATATTTGTCGGAAAATTGGTTGCTATACTTTCGTCGTTTTTTCCTACTGAGCCAGATTTCATCATTGCATTAATTTTCAGTGGAATAGGCCTCCTGGGAAACCACTCTAAAAAAAGCGCATCTGCAATAGTACCTCACGGGTGATGTGGAAAACTATTGTTAAAGTCATTTAATAATTATGCGATATTAATAAAAAACTGTGGTAAATAATTATATTTTTAATGCTTAATTAATATAATATTTCGAAACGATAAAATATTTGAATGACAATTTGTCGCGGGTGCCATGTATTTTTTTTATGGGAACGCTCCTGAGATGACGCGCTCGCCGCTGTACTTGGCTAGAAACCTCTTAGCAGACAATGCCGAATGAGCCGGCGCATTGTCTTCGTGGAGAACCCATGACTTCCACAACTCGGGTCGTTTTTTTCTTATTCTTTCACGGAGTTCAGCAAGAACGCGAAGTTAGTAATGTTGATTAATAGTTTGACCTTCAGAAACCCAGTGATGGTATACAATCCCATGAATTTCGAAAAAAAACAATCATCATTACTTTGAATTTTGATTTGCTCATTCGAGCTTTTTTGGCTCTGGGTGAAGATGGGCTCTTCCAGTGCATGGATTGGCGCTTCGTTTCAGGATCATAAATAAAATACCACGATTCGTGACATGTTATTATCCTTTCCAATTAGTTTGGGGCATTTTCAATGGCATTCGAAGGGTCAGTACAAACTTTTTTGCGAGCTTCTTGTTGTTCAAACATGAGAATTTTGGGCACCATTTTGGCATACACTTTTTGTATGTTAAAATTGTTAGGTAAAATTTGCCGTACGGATTCTTTATCAATTCCTACAGTTTCACCAATCGCACGAATACTTAACCGACGGTCAGATCGAGTCAGATTACCGATTTTTTCGATATTGTCATCCGTTGTTGACGTGGAAGGGCGACCGGGCCGTGAATCATCTTGAACATCTTCTCGGCCATCTCGAAAACGCTTAAACCACTTCTTTCAATAAATTATAAGTTTCAGCAGCAGTTTTTCCAAGTTTCATGTGTAATTTCACAACAATTCGTTGCTCTATTGTGTGACGTGATTTTTGGAATTCACGGTCACAAAGGAGACTTAGCTATCGGATATTAACGCTCACTGTTTGCTGACCTGCTAACTCGCTTTCGGTTATAAGTTTTGTTCCCGCGTTACGTTAAGATTTTGGAGAAACGATGGGATAAAGTAGAGAAATTAGTTGAAGGGCGGTGCGCTCGAACCTGTCGCGGGGAGAATGTCTCAAAGTCATGAGTTGCCCGACAGAGGAGAGCGCCCCACGGGATTCCTCCATGAATTGGCGGAGGTCCGGTGTGATACCGGCGCCTCGACATAGACGGAGCGTCACGCTGGAGAATGGGCGGCGGTGTTTGCGTTACGGGCAAGGGCTGGGACCCCTCTGCGCCGATTTTTGTTAAGTAAGGCCCTGTGTTCGCGCGGTGCTCCAGGGGATGCGATCGTGGAGGATCTCTAAAGGAAAAGCTACCGGGGTTATGTTCCCAATCGTTCTCGTTAACGTTGAGGAAGAAGGGTTAAGAGGGCAGCAGCTATCGATTAAGGAATTCGAAAGAGTTCAAGCTATCGAAAATAAGGAAAACAAGGAGTCTTGTTCGGGTCGTCGACGAGGACAGTCGTATAAGCTCGCGCTCCCGTGTTGACATTTCGGTCGTTACATCGGTGTCTCGCTCTCGCTCGTACGCGGTATAAGCGCTTCGCATTGTTCGTGCTCTCTCGCGATATACGCGTCTCGCTCTCGCTCGTACGCGGTATAGGCGCTTCGCATCGTTCGTGCTCTCTCGCGATATACGTGTCTCGCTCCCGCTTGTGCGCGATATAAGCTCTTCGCCTCCGTCTCTCTCGTTCTCGTGCCGCTTAGCGATCTATCTCGCTGGACGTTCCCGGGGCATTTTTGGTCTAGTTCTCGCACCTCAAAAAACATACAGTGTTGTGGGTTCGCGTTTTCCGAGTTTAGTGATCGTTCTCGCGTATTTGATCCCGTTAATTACCCCCTTTACCGGCATTCCACCCCGATCCTCTCTACCATAACCCGCAGCCTGAGCGGCCATGCATTTTCCGCAACCTCTCGCTTCCGCTCGCGCGTCCCTTTTTGTCTCGTTTCGTCCCGTATTGCGTTTTAGTCTTGTCTGTGGTGGAGGTTGAGCCTAGTCCCGCTCAACCTCACCGGGTGATACCGGTTAGACATTCCGGTGAAACAAAAAATCGTTCGCGTTATCGAGTCCGGTCCCCCTCGATTTCCAGGTCATACCGGTTGTTAATACCAGTGAAACAAAAATTAACTGGCGCCCGCCGGCACGTTGGACGTGCGCGCAGAGGCGAGGGGCCGAAGGTGACGTTTGGGAAAAATATCCGTCACAATTGTTACACCCAAAATTTTTCCGGCGAAACAAAAAACAACCCTAATGCGAACGAAGGCTATAACTATACTGATTTGTTTACAGAAGCAACAGGCACTGCATTCGAAAGAGAAGACTTCACAATAAACAGCTGTCGGTCGCTGGCGTTTGGCGCATGCACACTTCTTCTGTAGCAGCGTCTGTCTCGTTATTTAAAAGTCACACCTCGTAAGTTATAACGGATTCTTTACTCCCCATCACGTAGGTTCCGAACGTGGCCACATTAACGATAATCAAATTCACCAAATTAATACAAAGGAGGAGAGGCAAGCAGCTCTCCCAAAATGTCAGAATTACCGATCAAACGAACGAGAATTAGGCGCCAGGCAACGAGCGAAATTCGCGTGTTACCACCGCTCACGCAAAGAACGGCTTATATTATTTTCCTTTCCCGTCGCCTCAACTGAGTTCATTTAGTATTAATACTAAATGAACTCAGTTGAAGCCGTTCGGCAAAAGACTTCGGCTACTCAGATAATACTTTCGAGAATGGTAGAGGGGCGGGATTTTTTGGCAAGTAAGCAAACCTCGGTGACACGGGAAACTGTTGGAATTATTTATTCGTTCCCGGAAACCACCCGCACTGCGGCGGGGGTTGTACAAAGGGATCCGCGATTGTACAAAATCGTGTAATTAACTAAAACGGCAACACTGACAACCGCAAACTAGCTAACCGGTTACTACGCACTCGGAAGATTTACACAAGATGGGAGGGCGTTTTCCGATAATAAATAAGAGAACCTTAAATTATAATAAAGCGACGACGATTTCCGTACGCACGAAATAACGAAATTGATAACCTGAACGCATTTTTCACCAGCAGTCACGTAATGAACGACCGCAACGCGCGCAATAAATTCAAATACAATATTTAACCAAACGAACAGAATAACCGAACCAAATTACAAGAATTACTAAAATGACCAAAATACTAAAGTAAATTACAATAACCCGAGGACTCGCCTGAGGGGATCACGACGAACGTTAACAAATTTCCGGCAGGAACGAAGATGGTGCGGGAACATACTCGAATGGACAATACCTAACAAATTATCCCTGAATTTATTACAAAACCCAAAACACCCGGATTACCGCCTTAATGCACCAACCGACCAAAGATAACCGAGATTACAAAATCCCAACAAGATAACCGAGACTCGAGATCTCGTAGGCAACAAAAAGGAGGGCAGTGAATAACGCACCAAGATAAACGCGGGGACGGGGTTCGGATGGATAATTAAGATAACCAAAGTGAAAATTCAAAACGGGTGGCTCATAGGTAACGAGCGGGTCGAGAACGAAGGGTAGTGGCGAGAACGTTGAGCGAATCCGAACGCTCCTCACGCAACTCACATAAAGATAACTGCGGGAACAGGACTCGGGCGGATAATTAGGATAACCAAAGGAAAAGTTTCAAAAGGGGGCTCGTAGGTAACGGGCGGGTCGAGAATCAAGGGTAGTGGTGCGATAAGCGGTATTCCCCAGATAACCAAAACACTCGACGTTAATAATGAACTGAACGCGAAGAACCGAAATAAAGAACAAACTAATAACAAACTTGAACTAAGCAACCCAAAATTCCCTTAATAGTGTCCCAAAAATGCGAAATTGATCGCTAATATAAAATACCAAAATTGAAACGCAAATAATACAATGAGTGGCGACAATGGGACAGCAATTTCGTTTCATGGTCCGAGTCCCGCTCGTATACGACTACCAAACTCGAGTGAGACTAAACCTCAATAATTACTAAATTAACCAAAATACCAAAAATAACAGCCACACGGCTAAACGAGAATGAACAAAATTACTGCCCGTACAAAGTAATGGAGGAAGTACCTCACGAAAAATCTCTGCCACACCGCCAGGATCTCGTTCATAAGACAATCGAAAAGATGGTGGATGATGCTCGATGCCATAGTTGAAACGAAGATGGAGATGTTCAGTGTAGAAGTGATAAGGATGGCGACACTCCAGAAAGCGCGTCACGCTATGTCACTGTCTTCATAATGATTAATTTTAGTTCAGCGATCGTCTCTCTCCATGGGTCGATGATCCCCACTCTCGGCCCTTTTCGGCCAAGTCCTGCGCAAACTCGTCTGTTTTCCGGAGTTACTCGTCATTCCTCGGGTCGCTGGGTTTACGCCTGTCTCTCCTTCGTACGCTGGTGCCTCTCACATCGAGTCTAAAGGTAATGCCGAGGCAGGCTTACGACGATTAATCTCGGCACAGACTATAGCGAGTCGTCATCCTTCCGGCAGTTCGTTCGCGCTGAGTCTCGGCTGTCTTCCCCTAGGATCCGGTCTCCGACGTGGGTAAGGTTGAGGTCCTGCGCGTGAATGGTAGTGCCCGCTAACGCTGTCAACGCGGGTCTCAGAACGGCACATTGCCACCTCAGATACCCACGTTGGTCTCATAGGCCCTCTACGAATGGGGCGCCGGAGGGCATCCGGTCCGCGACAGTCACGACTGCAGCGGGCTGGTCCAGCGCCAGGCTGGGAAGTCGTCTGGGAGAGGGTGGCTCGGTAAATCTTGGCCTTTTCTCCATCTCGCTCCCTGGCATTCATTGATTACGGGTGCTGATGATCGGCAACCCGCATGCACGTTAAGGTTGAACTCCGGCTCTAAAAATCCCTAACAAATCTAACCTCGAGAAATGATCGGTCTCCCGAATACCAAAAATAACGGCCAAATGCCGAGGTAACCGTCGATCGCCTGATGGGAAACGAAGAGACCCTCAGGTATCCGTGATGATACAGAGAGGACGAAATCAAAGAACCATGCGATAATGGGGAGAGATAACCAAACCAAAAAGGGCACGCTAATATTTATTAAACTCAGCGAACGCCATAACACTCTTCGAAATAACTTTATAAGCACTTGCTTATACCCAAATTGAATGAAGCTGATATTTACGTTTACGGAACCATGAGAGAGACGGACAAACTTAATGAACAAAAGTTACGATATTATGGAACCAAAATATTTTAAGAAACGCGTTCGAGCTCAATTATAAACAGGGCAATAAATTCAGAGAGCCTAAACACAGTCGCCGACCGACAGATATCCGCAGAGTTGTCGAACTCCTGCCTGGACACGTAATAAAGCAAGCGCGTGTCGTCCCAGGATCGTAAATCCGACCCTCCGAACGAATACAGTCCGTGCAGGTGACGAGGTATAAAATATTTCATCACAAAGTATATAAAAAATAGAAGAGCCAGTGAATGAGATATAGTATAATCCCTCTTAATTATACTTTTCGCAGATGCGGAAGTTTATCTGAACACGAAAATCGTACCATGATTAAATCTATTGGCGGTGGCTCGGAAACTTTTGAATTTCTATTACAAAGGTGCTAGAAAGGATGGTCCTCTTCTTAAGTATTTGTACTAGTTTTAAAAAAACGGTGAATCGTTTATTTTAGCTTTATGAGAAGAGTTCGTATCGCCAAACACATTTGGAATGACAAGGAGACAACTGGAACGTAAATACTCAAATAGGGGTAAACTGTTTTCATACATATATACGAGGTCTGAAAAGTTTCCGACCTGACATAGAAACAAAAATTTTATTTTTCACATTTATTTTTATTTTTCTACTTAGTCTCCATGTAAGTGTATACCAGGGGTGTTAGTTGAAATTTGCCGGTTTTTTCGATAAAGAAAACACTTAATTTTCAGAGGAATCTCAAAATTTTTTTATTCAAAATATTGACCATTGGTTTATACACATTTCGCCCATCTCTCAGGCAAATTATGGATACCATCCCAAAAAAACTTTTTCTCTTTCGAGGTAAACCATTCGACGAGCTATTTTTCGCCTTCTTCAAAATTAGCGAAGCACTGCTCTGCAAGGGAGTGTCCCATCGATGCGAAAAGGTGATAGTCGGACGGGGCGAGGTCTGGAGAGTACGGTGGGTGTGATAATATTTCCCAATTAAGTGTTTTTAATGTGTCTTTCACCAGTTTAGCGGTATGAGACGGCGCGTTGTCATGTTGCAAGATAACTTTGCCATGTCTTCGGGCCCATTCCGGCCGTTTTTTTTATCAACGCATAATTCAAATTGATCATTTGTTGTCGGTAGCGGTTCTCCACCATCCTCCACCACACCACACTGGTCCCACCAAACACAGAGCATTGTCTTACGGCCAAAGCGATTTGGCCTTGCAGTCGATGGGCCGGCTTCACCAGGTGAAAGCCATGATTTTTTTGCTTCGGGTTCTCAAAATAAATCCACTTTTCGTCCCCCGTGACAATTCGATGCAGAAAAGATTTCCTTTCGAATCGTTGAAGCAGCATTTCACAAACGGTTTTTCGATTTTCCATTTGTCTATCGTTCAGCTGGTGTGGCACCCATTTTCCATACTTTTGGATCTTTCCCATGGCTTTTAAACGTTGGCAAATTGCTCCTCGAGTCACATTTAGTGTTTCTGCCAATTTTTGTTGCGATTGGGTTGGATCAACATCCAATAACGCCTGCAATTCCTCGTCTTCGAACTTTTTCGCTGCACCAGGATGTTCATTGTCTGTCAAATCGAAATCTCCACTTTTAAATTGACGAAACCATGTCTCACATGTTCTAATCACTGGAGCATGTTCACCATAAGTTTCTACCACCAACCGGTGAACTTCAGCTGCTTTTTTCTTTTGATGAAATAAGAAAAGCAACGAATGCCGCAAATGCGATTTACTTGGAACGAAACTCGACATATTCACTGAGGTAAACAAATATGACGCTATTATTTTGGCGGAATGTGACTTGCGTATTTTTGTAGGTTAATATCAATAAAAAAAAATGACATACATGCCAAATCATAGAAATGTATACATATTGCTAGCGACATCTACTGGTAAAACCGGCAAACTTCAACCAACACCCCTGGTACACGTCTCCCAGCGATGCTCCCACCTCTTTAACCCGTCCAAATAATACTCGGCGTCTCTCTCTACAAACAAGTTGTTTACAAAGGTGATCGCCTCCTCATTCGACAAAAATCTCTGTCCTGCAGGCGCAATTTTTAGCTTAGGGAACAAAAAGAAGACGCTTGGGGCTAAATCTGGTGAGGAAGGAGGGTGGTCAAACAGTTTAAATCGTAATTCGTGCATTTTCGCCATGGCAACCACTGAGGCGTGAGACGGCGCATTGTCTTGATGAAATACAATTTTTTGTTTGTTTTCTACCTCGAGTTTGTCAAGTAATGATGCGTAGTATGCTCCTATAATGGCTGTTCCTGTTTGAAGGTAATCGATTGAGATAACTCCATGACTATCCTAAAAAAGAGTCGCCATCACTTTCCCAGCCGAAGGAACTGCTTTTGCCTTCTTTGGAGTCGATTCCCCCTTCGCAGTCCACTGTTTTCACTGTATTATTGTTTCTAGAGTATAATGGTTCATCCAAGTTTCATCTACAGTAATTAATCGGCGCCAAAACTCTGATTTATTGCGCCTAAACTGCGTCAACAGAGCGTTGGAAATATTCATTCGAACAAGTTTTTGGTCCAAAGTAAGCAAACGCGGCACCCAACGCGCGGACAGCTTTCTCATGCCTTAAGTTTCATTCAATATGTGACCAACACGTCCTTTCGACATATTCATAGCCTCTGCTATCTTTCTAACTTTAATTCGATGGTTGTCTAGCACCATTTGCCGAACTTTAGCGAGCTGTTATCGACAGTGGTTGCAGTTTTTGGACGTCCCGAACGTTCATCGTGTCCAAAGCTGCTACAGCCACGTTTAAATTCAGCTGCCCAAAATTTCACGGTAGTAAATGATGGTCCAGAGTCCCAGTACAGAGTGTCCAACTCGTCTTTGATTTGCGGAGGCGTATTGCCTTTCAAAACCAAATATTTAATGACAGCTCGATACTCGATTTTTCCAATTTCACAAAAACACTCGCATCGCCTCACTGGTTAGTACGCGTCAAAGGATGCGCAAACACATTCCCTAACTTTTGTTGACAAGTGCTGTCATCTTTTTGATGAGGTCGGAAACTTTTCAGACCATCCTCGTATAAAAATACGTGCACTGTAATTTTATTCCACGTGTAAAACAGTATAATTGTCATTCCAATCGATTCATAAGATTTCAAAATGGAGTGTAAGAAATAGATGTCCAAGGGTGTTTCAAACCCTTAAAATATTTTTTGTTTTTTCATTATCTGGTGGGTTCATCATTCTTTCGCTTAAGAAACATTTTTATTTTTGTTTCATCAAAATCGATGCACTGCTTGTAGGTGAAACTGCAAAATCGCTGCTTGACCTCTGCAACTTTAGGGGGGCTTTTCACCCTTTAATACCGTTTTTCCACCGATAAATAAAATGGTGTCGCTTAGTTTTTAATGCTCTATAACATCCATGAGTTTGGACAAAATCGGAGCGGAACCCCTCGGGTACTTTCCTTATTAGTCGAGGTACGAACCTGCGGGGATGGGGATACCATGACGAAATCGTGAATAAAAAAAGGGTAACCCATGATTCACATTTTATTAACACGGTCGTTGATTCATCAAAGACGGCGTTTAAATGCCATCCGAATATCCGAAACTCGAAATATCTAGAAGACCGAAGCTTCCGTGTTGAACGAGGAGAAACATGATTCCATATCGTTGTCGTGCTCCCGTTATTCAAGAAAAGCAACGCTACCGAGAAAATTCAAAGATCGAGCCTGAGGATAGCCAGGGACTCCTTATGCAGAGAAATAACCGGTATGACAATTGTTTCACTCATTTTCATAGTGTAATTTGGGAATCAAATTCCGAATTGATGTTGGAAATTGTGGCAATATTAAAGCGATTTATTTTTCATTGTTCATGGGTGAAAGTCCCTCGGGTAATTTGTGTTAAGTTTTAACTTGGTTCCCGGCCACTTGATCATTTTGTAATTTATTTATTTTTCTTTTTTATTTAAGATTGCTCTCGTCATCACGTTTCGTTGTCTAGATTACGAAACGACCAGATTGTTCGCCACCATCTCGATATGGATTATCCTTTTTCATAGTATTAAAGAATGTGGCCGGGGAAAAGAGTTAAATTCAAAGATAATACTCGTATTATTGATTTGTTGTGAATCAAGTGCATGCAGTGTTGCAACAAATAATTAAAAACTAAAACCAATCCCCGAAATCGCGCTGCATCGTCGTTTTTCGCTTATGCTGCAAAAACTGTGATATATACGGTAAAAATCCTCTGGAGCAATTTTGTAGAGGAAAAAATTTGCAATAGAATAGCAACAATACCACTATTTCCAGACTGACAGTTTCTGTGTGATAAGCGTCTGAACATTAACCTCCGAAAACGCGTCATGTTTCGGTGCGTTCGCATTTCAATTTAGTTGCCAAAATCGGTGTCAACTGTGAAAAATGCACTAAAAAATCGTACAAAATTATGAATATTCAGAATACCCTAAGTTATCACATCCAATACAAAAAAAATTTGTCCCCCAATTTTTCAATTCTTTAAAACATCAAAAAAGCAAATTGAGCTTTCTTCTTCGTTTTACTTTAATTACTAATAACTATTGGTCCATCAAGCCGATTTGGCTACAAAAATATCCTAATTGTTCTTTATTTAATTTCTTACGTCTTTTATTGATCTACTTTTTCGCTCCAAACCCCCCCCCCCGACCCAAACTGACCCAACCCAACCTAACCTGATCAGACTTGATCTAACTCACTTCCTCACCCAGCCTACTCACGATCGAGTAGGCTGGGTGAGGGGATCGAGCAGCGGCGGCGGGGGAAGCGTAGAGGGGCAGAGCCCCCTAGTTATCGCTCTATATTATATAAATATTTCGCCGCCGCCGCCGTGTACAAGAATTGAGGGGGAGCCCGCGGCGAGATGGAACGGGGGGGTTGGCGCGCGAAGCGCACAGGCGGGCAGAACCCCCCTATATATATATATATACTAGGGGGGCTCTGCCGCCTGCGCGCTTCCCCCCCCCCCCCCCCGCCCGATCCGCTCACCCAGCCTACTCGATCCCGCTCGCTCTCCTCAACTCATGTACACGGCGACGGCGGCGGCGGCGGCGGCGAAATATTTATATAATATAGAGATATATATATATATATATATATCTCTAGAGCCCCCCTAGTATATATATATCTACATTATATAAATATATCGCCGCCGCCGCCGCCGTGTACAAGAGTTGAGGAGAGCGAGTGGGATCGAGTAGGCTGGGTGAGGAGATCGGGCGGGGGCGGGGGAGGCGTGGGTGGGGGGGCTGGCGCGCGAAGCGCGCAGGGGGGCGGAGCCCCCCTAGTATATATATATTATCACCGCAAATTTGAAGAAGCGCGATTCGGGGAGGGAAAATAAGACACGGGGCAAACGAAAGTTATATTAAATACGTGTTTATTCTCGATAGGAAAATCGGCTATCGGAGCGGAGTCGCAAACAAAAAGAATAACCAAAACAAAAATAATTCTCAGAAGAACTCGCAAAAACGGGGGAATCGCAACCAATAATAATTCTCGGAAAACTCGCAAAACGGGGGAATCGCAAACAATAATAATTCTCGGACAATTCGCAAAAACGGGGGAATCGCAAAACAATAATAATACTCGGAAGAACTCGCAAAACGGGGGAATCGCAAAACGATAATAATTCTCCGAAGAACTCGCAAAAACGGGGGAATCGCAAACAATAATAATTCCCGGAAACTCGCAAAACGGGGGAATCGCAAACAATAATAATACTTTTCAGCCGAGTTTTGGGCGCCAGCTATTCTTTTGGCATAGCTGCCTTTGACTACACGGGGGGAAACAAATCTCGCGGGTAGCTCAGGGTGAAGGTTCGCCGACCGCTATGGCCTCTTACACTGTACCTTCGCTCACGCTGGGAATACACGAAAAAGGGGAATTGATCACGTGATTTGCCGCGATACAGATGGAGAGGGCGGGTGGTGGGGGAAGCGGTGACGCGTTGCGGACTCGATATCCTTTTCGCAAAAATTACAAGGGGGAAGGGACTCAGCAATGGTCTCCTCCGAGTGAGGGGACTAACGGGGGCCAGATGCTAACGCGTGAGGGAAAATCCGCAATGCGACACTCGAGGAACGGAAAAAGGGGGGGGGGGGGGAACGCTAATGCACGCAATTTTCGCAAGGGAAATAATATATCCTCACAGCACTGCACCGTCGTCGAAGAGGGGGGAGGCAAACTCAAATAAACGGTACTTACGGCTCGGAAAAAAAGTGGGAAATGACTGCAAGCTCGCGGAAGTCCTGCCGAATCGCAAGGACCGAGGGCACTCGCTCGTTCTATTCCTTGTCGCACACTTCTTCTCACGATAACAACTTGCCTCATTCACTCCGCAACAACAACACACACGTCTTTACAATTTTCGGCACGAGTCTGGGTTTTTTACTCGTTACCCTTTTTTCCTTATCAACTATGTTACAAATTATCTATTCTAGAACTTGACCACGCCGGTCCTATGCTCGCCGCGAAGTGAGCAGGGTTGCCAGATACTCTCAGAGCACAGTCGCCAAAATCCCCTTACCAAGTCGCCCAATGTCGCCACAATCCCGCCGCCAAGTCGCCAAATGTCGCCGCTGGGGGACGGTGATCAATCGTGGATCGTTCAATGAAAAGGCGCGAATTGAGAAACGATATGAAATATTAATTTATTTAAAAAAAAACATAGGAACGATTCAGTATCGTATAACGTATAGTAATAATTTTCTATTATATATTATGTTTTCTATTATATATTATATATTATCTATTATATATTATGTTATATTATAATATTTGGTAAAGTAAAGCTTGGGATGAATGTCCTATTGTTCGCAATATTCTTCCGCCCTCACGCGTCCTTTTCGCCGAACAGCGTCATCGTCTCGACTAGCTCATCCGCAGAGTCATTTTTCGCTGAAGTTCCTTGGATATGATCTATGGCCGAAACCTTAAGATCGTACATTTCAGATCTGAACGTTTCATACATCATCGGCGATGGTACAAAAGATTTGCAGCACGTATTGGTCGTATGAAAGTGCGACCGAATCCTCAATATCGCATCGAGCAATTCAAAACTCAATTTATTACGAGGTGTCGTCTTCGTAGCATTCATAATCGAAAAAACCCGTTCGACTACAGCATTGCTGAGCGGCAATGATAGTATTTTTAAAGCAAAACGAGCTAGTTCTTTGAATGGCTGAGCGCCACCAAAGGTTTTATGGACGTAAACGTTCGCCCAGAAGGTTGACGAGCTGCCCATAACTTCATCCGTTAAAACTTCCGTCCACTCAATGAACGGAATCTTCCGGAGTTGATTCTCAACCGTGGAAACATCCGAGGAACTGTCAAGTAGGATCAAAGGCAAGTCCGTAAGATCAACTTTTCGTGGAGTTGTCAATATGTTTTTTGGGGATAGTTTCAACGACGATTTTAGTATCGACATGTTACTAGGGAGACGTTTTAGTAGTTCGGCGAGCAGGACGATTAAATATTCACATCTGCGTTTGACCTCGTCTAACTGGTCCGACCGCAGATTGTACGCGGCAACCGTATTTTTGAATTCTGTGCCAAGATCTACCATATCAGCCGGCTGCAAAGACAAGTCATTTTGAAGAGCCTCTTCGACGTACTCAAACCGTTTATGCGCTTTATCCATAAATGCTGGCTTGATAATACGAGTCGCAACGGACAAGACGAGCGAAGACAGCGTTTCGTAAAGGTTTGTGATTTCTTCCCGAGTGCTTTGGAACAAGATGTTCGCCTGGTTGATATCATGGAGGATAGATTTAAGAAAAATTAAATACAAGTGATTTGCCGGATCTTTGTACATGCTAGATAGCGTCCTTGCAGTGTAACATTTCTCTTGTCCGTTGCCTATCGTCTCGAAGTGCGTCTTCAGCTCTAGCCATTGGTATAGGATTCGTTTTACAGCACCCTCCCATGCTAGCCATCGAGTCAGCGATAATTGAACGAGATTAAGAAATGACTTATCAATGTCATTTAACAAATTGTATAAATCAGCGTAATGCGCTCGTCGCAGTGCACTGTGAGCGAACCAATTCCTGCTTTCTCGTACCAAGAACTCGAGCGAAGACGGCAGAGTCTCAGATGCCTTTGAGCTACATAAGTGCAAAGAATGGCATACGCATCGAACGATCTGAAGGTTCGGTAACGGCACGCGTTCCTTCAGAAGCGTGTATAGCGAATGATTTTTGCCACACAAATTACTCGCTCCATCCGTCCCTATACCGATCAAGTTCATAATGAGTATGCTGATCTTCGTCAAGAATCCTGTGAGGCGCTCGTACAATGCGACAGCAGTGGTCTCGACGATCTGTATAATACCCAAAAATTCAGTTACAATGTCGGTTTTGCTTACGCTAAAATATCGTATGCAGACCGCCATTTATTTTTGAGTCGAAATATCCGTCGATTCATCAATGATTAGAGAATACGACTCCTCGCCGACATCGTTCACCAGAACGATCAACAGAGCCGGAGAGATGACGTTGGCTATTAATTTGGAACATTTAGTTCGATGAATCTGCAACGACTCGAGCATAGATTTTTTGCCAAGATCGCGGAGTAACTCGTTCAGATGGTCAATGCTGAGTACCGCACTATGTGTTGCAACGTATACGGCAAGCTTTATGTCGATCCTTTTATTTTCATCCGATACAACGGCGATACGACATGACTCGAGCGTTTTCTGCGACACAAGCTTCGAGGCATTATCGCGATGAATCTTTGTCCTGCTGTGCTTCTCCAAGTCATACTTTTGAGCACGTAATGCGGTATTGCAAATTTTGCAGTACGCCTCTTGATTAAAATTATTGCCTTCGCCATTCTTTTGTAACCACCCTATAGATAATGAAAGCAAAAAGCAATATAAAATCCGGCGAATTCTGTTAAGGGTTAATTGAGTGGCTAAACCGAGAATATTATAACACTTTGGACGGGCAGTAGTGGACATGCGGTTCAATCAATTAAATAACAAAATTATCGAAAGAACAAAAAAGATATATATGAACATTGTCTACCCATTAAATACATTGTATACTGTATCTGCTCACGTTTCACGCATACCTTTAAACAAAGACAAATCTTCCCAACTTCTGTTATATTTCTTTTCGTATTTGCCAAACTTTCCCATGTTTCTGGCCTCGATGTTTCAATAATCGCAGTCTAGTAGCTTATTGAGAGTTTGTACTTGAAGATTTAAGCACCAAGAGGATATGTACCAGAAAATATGTTCAACAGCTCACGTAGTGTTATACGGCTTTTGTATGTACTACAGATGCTAAACTATACTATAGTATAGACAACTGTGTGTATACTACTGTGAACCTGAAATATTTTGGCAGAGAAACGGAGGAATAAAGAGTCGAAAATCAACTTGGCGGCGCGGCAAACTACGTAATTAACATCTCTGCCGTCAGAGGCGACAGGTGTTTCCGTGCGAAGTGATAAGCATACCGCGTGATTTAAAATCCTCTAACAACACTTTCAACATTCTGCAGAACGCGTGCGGCATTCTTAATTCTTAACTACTAAAACTCGAATAACCAGATAGTTTAATGGAAAAAGGGCTGTGAATCCCAAGTAGCCCAATATCGCCGATGGAAAAGTCAGATCGCCCAATTGGACGACAGGCGACTGACCTTCCATTTCTTGTCGCCGATTTGCCGTCGAAATCGCCCAAATGGCGACAAGTCGCCCAATCTGGCAACCCTGGAAGTGAGGTCCTTGCCTCGTGGTTTTTCCTCCTCGAGAAAGCGGCGTTTCCCATTGGCCCGTCGTACGTGGCGTGATTTCTCGCCACGAGCTTCGGGATTAATCACGCGTGGCGCAGCACCTTCCGGGATCATTATTGATTGGGATATCGATCGGGGGCAAAGGCTATAGGTCAGGGGCGGGGAGGGGAGGTTTGGAATCAGGGCAGTGGGTCACGGTTCTCGTAGGATGGCAGCACGGTGGCAACGAGGAGCGTCCGTGTGAGCGACACGGTAGATCGGGAGACGGTAAGTAGGGATCAGGGTGGGGGGCAGTGAGGGTCGGCGTACGCGAGATGTCGCCGGCTGGTCATTTGCCGTGCGTAACGATGCTGTACATGCCTGTGGGCCGGCCCGCCGATGTGACTCTCATAATTACATTCGTGCTGATTACACGAAGGATTACGGATGGCCTCGAGCCCCTTTGACGACGCTCTTCGGCTTTACTATGCGAGACTGATGACTGGGATGGTCGTCTCGGCGGTTGCGGGTACTGGTGGGTCCATCGTTTAGGTGGTTTGATGGATCTTGATGAATCCTTCGTGGCGGTTCTCAATCTTCGTGAGTTGTTTGCACGCGGGCCGTGCACGGCGAATAAAAAGGGAAAAAGGGTCAGGGAGAGAAGCGAAAGGGGATAGATACTACGAAAAACAAAGGGGGGAAGGAAGAAGAAAAAAGGGGGAACCAGAGGCGCACGCGCGAAATATTATTTTTTTTAAACTTAAGGGGTTGCGACAAAATCATACCGTTTTCTTATAACTAGACTTACGTGCTAAATTGCGGTGCTGTGGGGAGACTTCGGGGAGCGCGCTGGGGAAATTGTGACACAACGTCACAATATATATATATTACTAGCTGACCCGGGAGACGTTGTCCCGTCTGAGCTATGAATATTCAATTCGGACTGGAATAAAAAATTTTTTTTTTAATTATTTCAAAAACATAGTGCTTATTGTAACTGAAAATAAAAAATTGACTCCCTTAGTGTTTCTATATAACCATGTATACCACGTGTTATTCTATCAAAACTTACCAAAAATCGATATTAAATTAATCTTTTAATATAAGGCGTGATTGCGGTGAACTAACTGCGATGAACAAACACTTCTCAAAAACTCACTCAACAAACTCAAAACTGGATAAACGTTCAGATCGAATGGACTGTGCACTAAGAAATGAATAAATGAATTTTTTGATCGATAGATGCCGACCGATGCACCTATTAAATCACATTTGCTTTGTGCGAACTGTCAAACGCGCGAACTGTCACTTTTATTAACCTCTAATGTACTCTACCACTACTGCTGCTGGCGTCATTCTATCTACATCACAGAACACTTCTCTCTGCTATAGGGTTACCTCTGTGTAGCCTATAAGTTGATAGTCTCATAGGCGCGAATGTTTGAATTTGAATTTATCGCTTACACAATGAATTTTTTGATCGATAGATGCCGACCGATGCATCTATTAAATCACATTTGCTTCGCGCGAACTGTCAAACGCGCGAAGGTTAGATAGTCGTTAAGATTTCTGAAATTTTCCAATTTTCTGCGCAATTTTCTTAATGTTTATTTCCGTAAGAACCTTCTACAGAGTATTCGAGTACTTAAAAAAAAAGATGAATGAAATCGGTAAAGTCGTTCTCAAGTTATGGCGTGACCAAGGGAAATAGGGATTCACTTATATATATATAGATTACTAGGGGGACTTCGCGCTCCTAGGCGGTTCGCGTGCCAACCCCCCGGAGCCTCTTAAGGGAGAGTATCATTTTAAATAATTATAATACTTTATTATTTTTTCAATATTATTATTATTTGTATTATTATTTCAAAACAGAACAATTAGTCAAGCTACTTTTAATTGATAGGGGAATTAATATTTTATCATTTCCACACCAGTATGATGTGGATAATTTGGCGCGCTTCTTTTTTTCCGATTTCCCTGGAATTTAATAAAAGTGGAATGTACTAAAACGATTAATTTTCCTGCAAATGGAAGATTGAAGATGTCACAACAGTCATGGAGGATGTTATCAACAATTTCTAAAGCTTTTTTCGGTATCATAGATGCGTCATCCCACACGATCACATCATTTTCTCCCAGTTTTTTTATCTGATTCTAATTTTGACAACGCAGTTTCTATTTCAAACAAATCTAATGGTAATTTGAATGTCTTATGACTTGTCATCTTTCCAAGCAATAATATCGATGCAATGCCCGCCCATGCCATAGATACTACTTTTTTCCACGTTCCAAAAAATATTGAATGAAAATTGTATAAAGAAAAGTTCTTCTTGTACCTCCAAGGTCATCTATATAAATCATTTTCTTTTCCATACTTTCGTTAGTTATATAATTGAAAATTGATGTTTGCTCGGGATTCAATTGAAGAATTAAATTATTACTTATATTCTTATGAGTTTGTTCTTTTTCTTCGTCAAAATTTCCATTATTTAAAAAATCTTTATCAGGAACCGGGAGGCTAAAATCCGAACATTTCATATTTTTCAAACTAAAATCGCGTTTATTTCGCGTAACGCTCGATTCTCAATATTATAAAAAAAAACCTTTGTAATAGTATTACTGAAATTTATGCCAAATTTAACACGCGAAGAAAAAATTATCAGCAAATAAGGAACCATGCAAAAAAATTACGTTACTCGGTAGGCACCATGATGGTAGAGGCTTTCTCAAAAATATGAAAACTTTCTGTATCACTTTCTACTAACCCTATTGCAATTGCCGTTTCGTTAAAAGTACCATAAGGTACACCTTCATACATTTTTAAATCTTTAAAACACGTTGCCCCTGGTATACGGATTACTATTATATTTTAATTTTAAACCTTGTTTTCTTCAAACATAATATGCTGTTGTTTTTCTGTATGTAGTGCTAAAGGGACTATAGGATGTGATCTACCAGAAAGTGGAAGTTCTTCTATTCACCAAGTGGCTTGCATGGGACTAACGTATCGACTGTCAATATAGTCTGAAATTTCATCATAAGTTTCTATAGCTACACTTTTAATATTTTTTGCCGATTCTATAAATGCTCGATCGTGTCCCTCGTGTCAACGTGCACAACGATATTTAGTACTCATTATCGGCGCACAATGTTTAACATTGACATGACATTTGTATTTTTTCAAAATTCCAGCGTTATACGGAACTACCATTGAGTTATCCACTCTTACAACATTTCCATCAACCATTGTACACATTACGGTTATCTCTACGCCTTTAATTACCCATTTATTCAACCATTTTTTTTTCAAATTTAGTCAAATTGCAAAATAATCTCGAGAATTTTTTCGAATAGACATGTTTTTCTTTGTTATAACATGGAGAGTGATCGGTATGAGGCCCATGTAGCATATGTTTTATTACTAAATCTTCTAATTAGAGATCAGTAGGGAAAATCTCCGCACTGATATATTTATCTATGGCATCGGGACTCATTAATTTATTTTTATAATCCAGTACGAATACCATGTACGCGTGACATAACCCACGTTTTTGAAACTCGATTGTAAAAACATATGTATGCTACAGCATTACCAAAGGTTCATCCAGTTATGACCTCAGACAAAAGAGCGCGTAATTTGGAGTAAAATAATCCAAATACTATATTCAGAATATCATTACATGTTGTTCCTACTGGAAACTTATTTAATACTCTCTTTAACTCCGGCCAATTGGGGTTGCAGGTCATCGTTATGAATAAGTCCGGTTTATCGATTGTTCTAACAATGGCCATTGTATTTTGATAATTTTGCTGTATATTTCTAGAACTACCCACATATGTCGACGGTAAAACAAAAATATTGCCCAAGCGCTCCGATTTTTCGAAATTATTTGAATTGTTCAAAATACTGTGTGCTACGTGATCAACTAACCCCTGATAACATTCAATGCGTAATATTTTTGGGTTATATCTTATGAAATTGAGTCTTTTGCTTTCCACGATAATATTACTTGAATATATGCTTGCAATATACACTTGAATTACATAGTGTTGAGTTAATCGGCCACAAAACAAAATAGGGTTAAACTTATCTTTAGATCTGTAAGCCAAACGATACGAATAATGTTGAAGAGCGGTTTGTACTATTTTGATTTTGTTCAAATGATGGAGCCCATCTCAAATCTCCAGATGGAAATAACATGGGAAAAGTCATAGGATCTAAATGGAATGATAATTTATTCAAACATGAAAGAGAATCTACACTTTCGGAAAGTTCTTTTGGATAAACCCGTAAATCGAAAGACGATGGTACTTCCCCATCTTTTGAAACTATTAAGGCTACACATTCAGCCGTGAATTATAACAATGTTTATTTAAATGTATGTTCCGAACAAAATATAGATTATACTCTGGCAATGATTTATTTTTATTTAATTCATATAAGTGTTTATATTTTTTAGCATATGGATTATGATTATTTAATACTTTCGATATTATTTCAATATGGTCTTTAACTAAATTTTTATTTCCTTTCAATCTTTGTTCTGTCGTTTCATAATTGTCATAAATATAAATTTGACCGCAATGCAGAGTTTCGTGATTATTCGTATGAATGCTGTTTGGGGTTATGTGGCATATGTCACCACAAATTTTTAAATTATAAAGCCCTCTTTTATATTCATTCATGACATTATCATTGAAAGTTGCAAAGGAAAAACGGCTGTTGCAATAACGAATCAGTTGTCTATATTTTTGATTACACAATAATTATGCTACACTTTTCCATTATAATAACAGCTCTTTCGAAAATCCTACTGACCAAAATATCGCTGAATAATAGGAATAAATATAATTCATATCACCAAAATCTAAATATAATTGTTTACTAGACGTTGATTGAATGGTTCGCTGAATGATGCGTCTCTCCTCGATGCGTTCATTTACCATATTCCCAGCAACATCCTTTTCTCTTTTTTTATTTACTCTTTCCTTATCTAAATTCTGCACTACAGCCGTCTTTTTTTTATTTACTCTTTCTTCATCCATATTCTCAATTTTATTCTTACTACTCTTTCTTCATCCATGTTCTCAATTTTATTCTTACCACTCTTTCTTCATCCATATTATCGAATTTATCCATCTTTCTTTTTTTATTAATTCTTTTTTCGTCCATATTTCCAACTTTATCCGTATTTTGTTTCTTGTCCAAGGCCGGCTGAGTTAATTTTTTTAATTTTCCTTTTTCGTTGATAACATTTTTATGTTTCGAATAATACGCTCGATTATACACCTATTATGATTAGTCCAAACATTTTTATCTGTACTTTGTACAACGTTGCAGTGTCCGGCATCGATGGCACCGGATAATAAAAGTTTTAATCTGCCGTTACTACGACTTTGCCCAATTTCCCTCGGAATCTTTTCATCCGTTCTGTAAACCAGTACGTATATATTGAGACGGTCCTGGTCTCAGCGACGACGTCACTTGTCCTTCGGCGTAGTTGTAAGTCCCGCCACGCACCAGGGGCAGGGGGCGCCACCAGTCCCAACCCCTGGACGAATCCTGTCACGCCGTTGACAAGGACTGCCAATCCGAAAGACGATCAACCACGGCGGACCTGTCAACAGAAAAATCAACCAATTATAACAATGGAATATGAAAGACATGAAATACCGCAATGCGTCAAAAAGGGAGGAGCGAAAGGGTCAAGAAACGAGGAAGGGAAGGTCCGCAACCAGGGTATAAAAAGGCCAGTTTCACCCAGGATCGACACTCTTGAGTCCTCTCGAGTCCGAAAGGAATCTTGACTACCGGTCTCCATGACTACTTGTCCTTTGCCGTAGAGAAAGTGGAGATTACGGGAAAGAGACGAATTAAGGAGGAAAAGGATTAAAAGAGATCTAGCGAAAGGAAGAAGGAAGGCCAGTACCGTGAAATTCACATGACTACTGTCCTTTGTCGTAGGAAAGTGTGAAGGGATCGGGAAAACTGAATCTCTGCTTAGAGCCAAAAGTTACATGATATTGGGATAAGGGAGAGGCGTTGAAAGGAAGAGAACTCAAAACAGAAGAACGTAGCCTTAAAAAAAAAGAAACACACCTCAGGTTACTTGAAGACAGCCGTCACGGAGTGGAGACAGAAGGGCGTATGACGTCGTCCGTATCCTTCCGTTTGCGGGATACCTATAAGAGAGAGAAGAAAGCGAGAAGGGATTACAAAAGAGTAAATTTAAGATAACTATTACTAATAAAGTTAATAGAAAAATACCCTGAAAAGCGAAAGAGAGAGAGAGAGAGAGAGAGAGGGAGAAGTACCAAATTAAATAATTATTACGAATAAAAACAATATTCGTAATAGAAAAACATACTGACACGAGGGAAAGAGTGTGAGAGAGAAAGAAGAAGACAGGTGTGACGTCACACGGGCAAGCGTCCGTGGGCTCACGCACACACACACAGGGAGACGATACACAAAGGGAAAAATCACTTACCTGTGAGTACTCCAAGGGGGGGAAACCACAAAGATCCACGAAACACCACGCCCGGAGAGCCACAAAGAACAAACAAAACACGACGGACGTCACTATTCCCGGTTTAAAACACAACAAAAACCGATAAACTCCGGTATACAACACGAACGGTCACAGCTGACCGGCTGCGAGCTGTCGTTACTGTGAGGAACATCGACCGCGCGACGAGGATCCCCGAACGGCCACGGCGACGCCCGAGCGGCGCTACCGCTCTCGCGAGGCCGGAGCCAAGGCTCACCCGTACGAGAGAAGCGTGGATAGAGGAGCCTTAGAGAGAGGACACACGAGGGCAGCACCTTACGGGCAGCAAATTCGCTACGAGAAATACTGACACAGACAATATATAAATGATGAAATGGAAATTACACACGATATACAGCACAAAGAAAAAATGCAATTATTAAGTTCACAACAACAAGAAAACAATCAATATTATTAAATAAAAAATATCCACACAATACACAACGATTAAAACACAAGTATCAATACACTAAGGATAAGGAAAATGTATATGAATAAATAGTAATTATCGATATTCCTATCCCGGCTCAGCGTCTTTATTTTTCTCGAGTCCGAACCTTTAAAAAAAATAGCTAACGCATTGATACCGTTACAATATAATATAAATTAACAGATGATTGGATTTCTACCTCCCCGCCGTAGTCAGATTCCTTCGACATATGTAATTTATAACGATTTTGATCAGTTATTAGAATACCGCACGACTCGTCCACCAATAGAAGAGGTTCATAAAACAACCAATTTTCAATTACATTTGCAACAATTTTTAAACGAATTTTCCTGTGTTTCTCTTATACATTATATAAAAAATAAAAAACGACCGAGACAATTTCCATCAGGTTTGATCGATTCCTCTAAATTGCGATCATCGTTACTCATTATGAATGGAAGGAATTTAATATGTTTATTTCCAAAAAAAGAAAAGGAGAAGAGAAGATCGAAGAGGTTTTGACAAAATTTACGATCGTACGATTGAAGTTTTGACAAATAAATTTTTTTGTATTGAATAAAATACTATAATAAAATAAAATAATTGACGGAATAAATACAATACCTGCCTCTTAGAAAATTGTATGCCTCAAACGTTTTGTGTAGATCGACTCGTTCTCTCTCAAAGCTTTCAGGCAGATAATAACGTCCGTCTCTTTGAATCGCAAATACGAATATGTCACGAACTGAACGATCGAAGACAAAAAAATTTGAATAAATATCCAAAATATGGAATATTATTAAAATCAAAGATAACTACCGATATTATTATTGTCAGGAGACGTAGCTGTGTCTTATGGGCGGGGAGGGGGGGAGGTTAATTCAGTGAAAAAAAAACATATTTTCAAGAATTTTTTTAGACGGTACAGGCAGAGTTGCAAAAAATGCATTATTGATTTCATAGTAATTATTCTAGTAATGAGTAATGCGACTTGAATTCCATTACGCATCGTTCATTTAATAAATAATGCGGTCAAGAAAAACATTGCATTAATCTTCTAATTAATAATACCAATATCAGGCCATTAAGGTAGTAGTCTAGTAACTTAAGCCGATTTTCATGTCTTTTTTGGAGGGCCGTTTTTTGTAGGAAAATAAAAATAAATCGTTTTGGATATTAAGGATGTTTTTATTTACATATTAAAGATACAAAAAGAAATTTGTTTGAAAAAATTTAATAGTTTATTATTATTATTATTATTGATGGAAGTTGGCACCTCGAAAAAAAAGCGCGTGGGTGGCCCCGGTGATTTTGGCTCTTGATGTTATCTGAAATCAAAAATTTTTGATAATTCTTAATCTATCGACATGTCATTCTGGTTGGAACTACTGAAGTTAAATTTCATTGATAAATAACAAAATGGCGGACTTTGGAAAAAAAGTCCTTTTATTTTAGCAAGGAAGGGGTTGTAAAATGAAAAGTTAGGGGTGAAAAAATTTCTCGGTAGTTCCGACGAGAACTATAAGTGTGTAGAGTAGCCTGTTAACATTTGTAAGCAATCGGTTCGGTAGAAAAAAAGTTAGGACCCGGGTTGCCAATTTCGAGATGCCAACTTCGATCAATAATAATAATAATAATAATAATAAACTATTAAATTCTTTCAAAACATTTTTTTTTTGTATCTTCAATATGTAAATAAAAACATCCTAAATATCCAAAACGATTCATTTTTATTTTCCTACAAAAAACGCTCTCCAAAAAAGACATGAAAATCGGCTTAAGTTACCAGACTACCACCTTAATCATTACATAAGTACTGAAAAATGAAAAAACATATAATTTTGCATTACGTTATTAATGGTTAATTGGCACAGCGTTACATTGAACATGACTAAAGTAATGGGTAATGTGGAAAGCATTAAATTACTCATTACTGAAGTAATGGGTATTGTAGTGCTTTGCATACCCATTACTTCAGTAATGGGTAATGCAAGACAATGCTATTTTTCCATTTATAGAGAAATAAATAATGCAAAATATAAAAATGGAGCATTACTTCCAGTACTGCATTGCGTCGAGTAATGCATTAGTTGCATTATTGGAATCGAAATTCTTTATTAATTTATATAACAATGTCAATTTTTCTGTTTCTCCGATCACGATCGAACACTTATTTGTACTAAACTGTTCGAAAGAATGTGGCAATATGGAAAAGATATCGATTGGTCAAAGCGACTTAGGCAAAACCGTGATGTTTATGCCTTATATTTACGTATTTTGCGCGTTACTAATTCGAAAACACAAAGCGCACGACCGCTATCTTTGTCTTCATTTACTTTCCTTCACGAACGACGTGTTTTAAAGAGACGTTGAGACAGCAACACCACAAAGTAAATAAGCAGACTATTCCAATAGTTCTGATATTCGCTCCATTTCGTTTATATGAAACCCAGCGTTGGAAATATTTGCTTCTGAAGCATCATTAACTTCATACTTTATGCCAAAATCATCAAAATAAAACTGCGAGATTTTTCATTTCAAATTAAAGATGCAAATATCATGAACTTACATTCATTCCAATCATCCGTAGTTTGAAAAAAGATTTTCTTTTTACGACCTTCAACATCAATAGAAGTAATGTGCAACTCCAAAAAGATGTAACGCGGTACTCTATTACCACACAGATAGAGGAGATGTGATGTTTTTGTGTTAACAGAGTCGCGAGTAACTTTGCCCATTTACTAAATGCCCGGAAAAATATCGTTGGATACGATCTTATACCATACAATCATATACAATCTTATAAGATAAGATTTTATACAACTTGATCAAAAATTGAGACGATAGAATCATATAGAATCATATAAATTCCTAAAGAATTATATCCAATTGTATGCGACAATTATTTTCCATATGACTGTATATGATTCTATAGAATTTGATAATACTATATAAATTTGTATATGACTCTAAAAAACTTGACAATTTTGTATAAAATTGTATATGATTGTACATATTGTTATATATAAGATTCATATAGATGTTTTAGGATTGGATCGGAAGATATATGATTTTATACGATTGTGTATTATTGCATTAAATTTTCTCTTATTTCTTGTTAAAGTATAATAATAAATTATTGTATTCGTATTCCGATAATGCATTACTCGGAGTAATAATGCGTTACTCAAAGAAATAATGCATTACTCGAGGTAATACATTATTCATCATTATAGTAATGGAAAGTTAATGCTGCTCTGCATTACCCATCATTAAAGTAATCGATAATAGAAGTATTTTACACTACTAATTACTATAGTAATGGATAATGGAATACTTTTGCATTACCCATTACTTCAGTAATGGATAATGGGACACTTTTGCATTACCCATTACTTCACTAATGGAAAATGGAACACTTTTGCATTAGCCATTACTTCAGTACTGGATAATGTAATGTTTTTTGTATTATTCATTATTAATGCAATGCATAATGGTCGTCGTTTACATTTCTCATGACCAATGTAATGCTTAATGTTTTTCATCATCCAATTGTAGTTACTTCTGTAATGGATAATGCATTATTTTCACATTATAATTTCGGCAACCCTGGATACAGGTAATACTGGTTTATTTATTTACTTTCCATATAATAATACAACATCTGAACTATAGTATCCTATATTTGCATTGCAAAATATTGATAAATAAGCCGTTGGCAACAAATCCCCACAGGCGCCTCGAAAAAAAGTTGTTTTGCGGTGTACGCTACTCGTCACTGGATCATCCGAAACAACAAAATCAAAATGCGTTTATTAGGTGAGATGTTTCTCGAGGTAACGCTATCGAGTTTTTTTTAATCGATTTTTTCATTTTTGGTAGCACTTGGAAGTCAAAAACGCGACTGTCGCTAAAAAAATCGGCAATTTTGTTATTATAAAATGATAATAATTATAAAAGAAAACTAGGCAGCGTTACCTGGTGATTTATGTGTAGAAATAGTGTACCAAATTTCAGAAGAATCGGTGCATTAGATTTTGAGTCACAGCGTACACAGATTCAAAAATGACAAGTTTCAGAAAAACGCTTTAAAGTTTTGAACACTAAAAATCCAAAGTAAAACTCGATAATTCTTTTATACTCACACAGAGTCGTCGATGACAGGTCCATAAAGTACAGAGCTTTCATCTAGAATGTCTCAAGGATCTTTTTGTCCTTGTCTACGTAAAATTCTTCCTTCTTTAGTATCATGCGCAGTTTGTTCCTCCGCTCTGCTAATTCGTAAATCGTCAACTATGCGCGCCCACTCACGAGGACTCGACCATGTAGGCATATCTTGCATAAAAGTCAACAAAGCAAAACAGACTTCATGAAATGCACATGAGGTACCGCTCATTGATTTTGGAGAAATTTTCCAAATAAACTAGACTCTCATTGTTGTTTTGAGTAAATCCTCCAAGACATCGCTGCAAAAGTGCGCCCTTGCTTAAATCCTCATAAATTGGTTTTATGGATCTGAAAACATCAGGGGAAGTGCCAGTCCAGCTGTGTTTGGATGACTGCATGGCATTTGCAGCTTCAGCTTTCTGCCGTTCGACCCATGAGGCTTCGCCACTCGGGCATTTCTCGTGCTGCAGATTCTCGTCTGTTGAGCTGTAGTGGTAATAAATAGCCCAAAAGGCATTTCTCATTTTTCTCTAAATAATCGTGATTGCGTCGAATGGCCACACCATAGTATACAGTTAGTTTGTCAATCATTTTAGCAGTAAGCTTGCCTTTACCACAAAGGCTTTTTCTTTTTACTATTTTTCCGGTCTTGGTTTCTGTATCTACTACACTTGTATTTACTATTCCACGCAGACGAGTTCCCATTCGCTTTTGCACATGGTCTATACATTCTTTTTTGTGTATGACAAAATCCTCACAATAGGGTTTATCATATACAACGCCACTGTAAGTTTTCGAGTCACCGCCTCCAATATAGTTGCGGAATTTCACTCCAAGATTTTTTAACGAACGTTGAAACATCTCTATAACTGCTGCTACTTCCATGTTTCCAGATGGTCCAGTGTGGTTGGCTTTGCAATTTCCGCTATTCACATGCTCTTCATACCACGCTTCATACTCTGCAGTATCTAATTTGCTCTCCCAAGTCTTGCAATCGTGGCAGTAAGAACTTTTTACAAGAATATCGATTACTTATCCAGTATAATATCCAATCAGAGAAGCACCGCCAAATAACAAAGAGAATCCTTTTTTTCCACGTTCCGTCGCCTGATACGGTCATTTCTGATGGATCTTTTTAATTATCTGCTTCACATGTTGCTTCTTTCTCTTCATTTACAGGTGAAGCGAAAAACGTGCTCGCAACATTTTTTTATGTTTTTACACATTTTATGCGTATATGAATTATAACATGGTTTGGATATGAAATTACTAGCCAAATCCATTAGACCGCAAAATTTATTACATCCCACAGTGGGCAAAAAGGTAGAAGTCGTGGCCAAAAACCAACTTTATAATTTTGACATGAAATCATAATTTTTCACACATTAATACGTCAGAGCAGATGTAGGGAAAATATTGTGGCTATTAAGGTTCAAATGTTCTTACAATAAGTAGTTGAATGAAAACAAATTGCGTAAAGAATGCGATAGTTCATTATGTCATAAATTTAATAAATTTCAACGAATTTTGCAAATCTAAATGTGGGATATGGTTTTTATCGTTACTAATGGTCATAGGTATGAGAAAAAAAATTGAAATTATGGAAAATAAAACATGATTTGGAACACGGTTATCTTTCAGTAAGTCTTTTCGTCCTTTGCAGCTCCTCATCATACTTTGGAATATCGTCAACTTTAGGCAACCCCTGATATCAGCAATTGAAAATTATCGTTGCATTCGTTAATTATCGACGAATAAAAAGCGCCTGATACTTTTGTATCCTTAAATGGGTGCTGGCTAGATTCAGCCACGAACGTATGTATTAATTCCAACTTTCAAATCGAGGCATCTTTAGCATTTTAGCCCACCATATTGGATCCGCCATCTTGAATTTCTGAATTTTGAGTACGGATTCCGAATCAGCCACCCCGAAAACTTATTAGTACAGAATTTCAGCACAATCGAATCATTTTTAGCATTTTCGCCCGCCATATTGGATCCGCCATTTTTAATTTCTGAATTTTGAGTACGGATTCGGAATCAGCGACCCCGAAAATTTATTAGTACAGAATTTCAGCACAATCGAATCATTTTTAGTATTTTCGCCCGCCATTTTGAATTTCTGAATTTTGAGTACCGATTCGGAATCAGCGACCCCGAAAACCCCCCAATACCATACTTCACCGCGATTGGAGCACTTTTTGTATTTTGGCCCCGATTTCTGCCTCTTTGCCCACTGTGCATCCGGCTAAACCTAAGCCTTACACGTGCATTACAACAGCAAATCGATAATTCACATCATATACACCAGAATCTATTCTGTCACTAGACGGAACATAGTGAGGCTGTCTACAATTTTCACATGCAACTTTGACATTGAATCCTTCTTTTCTGCATGATTGAAATGAAACTTTTCCATCACACTTTACACACTTTACTAAAGTTGAAATGGTTGAAAAAACAAGAATAAAATCTATGATTTTATGTTTTTGAAGATCTTCTTCCACTGTCATAGAGGTACTCAGTTAAATTTTTTTCGACGACGCTCTATTCGCTTCCACTTCGTCATTCGTACGTTTATTTGGAGGTATTATTTTTTTCGGTCGACACAAAATGTTATTACGTTTCTTCTGATCTTTTCCGCTAATTTTTTTTTGGCATTTTACTAATAATAAATATAAAGTCACAACAACAATCAACAACACAAAATGCGCGAAAAAACAGCGAACATGAACGAAAACTGAGACGAAATTTTAGCGTCACATACAACTGTTTGGCAAGGCGTACACTTCTAAAACGATCTGTATAATATGTCTGAAATATATACGAGGTCATTTTACATACCTATGAAGACCCTTCTACGAAAAAATAATTATTATTATTATAATCCCTAAATTAATTTTTTCATAGAAGCACAAAGGCGCTTCAGGGAATTCCGCCTCGGTAACTACCGGGCAGGTATAGAAAACCGGTCTAGCAACGGAGGCTGAAATGCTCATGGGTATGACGCACCTCTAAAGGTGTAAGAGATCCCCAATGGGGTAAAACGGACCAGCTGTGTTATGAGAACCGCAAATGCAGGGGTACATTTGCCCCCCCCCCCCCCCCCGGGTTGCGTAACCAAACAAATCGCCCCCTCCCCCAATTTTGGTCATTCTGATCATACGGACCAGGTATTTCCGGTACGATGAAGCTGACCTTCTCGAATATTGTGCACTACGGCGGCCAAATATTTATGTAATATGCAGAGATATCGTTGCCGCCGCCGCGTACAAGAGCTGAGGAGGTCAGGTTCACCATACGGGACGACCTCTCACCCGTATGGTGGAGCTAAACCCAAACAATTGATGCGAGGACGCGTAGCACGCGATCCGGGGGGGGGGGGGGGGGGGGGGTGGCACGCGGAGCGCACAGGGGGCGAAGCCTCCCTGGTATTTATATAACTAAATACAGAATAACAATACAAGCCATATTTTTAAGCTTTAAGGGAAGATGGAATCGAAAACATTTATTTCTCATTTATTTACCATAAACCAATTGTTTCATTCATTGAGCACAAAGAAAACAATTTGCAAGATGTTAACGCTGAATGTAATTCCAATGAGTCTACGTAAATCTATGTACAGATATTTAGATATTGCACTGAATGTAACAACGTTTCAAAAATTACTGTACATAATCACAGTGAATAAATTTTGGCAATAAATTTTCATTTTCATAATTATTTCGTATTATTCTCTTTTGCCTCTTACTATAACAACATTGCATACCAAACATATAAATGGATTAATTCCAACAAAAAATGTATTCCACAGAAAAACGATTTTCTCCAAAAAATACGGAAGAAGTTTCACTTCTGTCTGTTCACTCCCGCCACCCTCCCATTTCTTCGTCAAATGCACACTGTGCAGTACGCTCATACTTTCACGGCATATTGAGTTTATTTCTGTAGACGTTTTTAACGTTCCATAACATAAATAAACATCACAGAAAATGACACTTCTGTATTAACATTAATCCCTGTGGAATCAGCACTAAAATAAACAGCGTGTTTCATACCTTTGTGAAAACAGCGATCAATTGTTGCTTTCGTCTCTTCGCCTCTAGCTCCAATTCTGCTCGATACTGCAAATAACGCAAACGTTCCTCCTCGCTCATACGCGCCAATTTCGATCCTTTTGCCTTTTTGCTCTTCGGCGGCATGATAGAACTTATTTTGTCACTGAATATCCGCAAACTCGTCCGCTTTTCTCTCGTCACTGATTACGCGATATTGTCCGCGAGTGTTTGATCGATAATGCGGGTATATTCGGTGAGATACAAGTTTTTTTCGGCGGTGTGGATAAAATTAATATTTTTAAATATTTGTTCAATGAATATTTTCAACAATATTCATCAAAATGTGTTTGGATAGACTTCCGCAAGCTCCACATCGCTTTAATTAGGTGAATTCGGACGTCGTGTTTCGTGAGCAAAAATTAAAAAAATGTTCTTCATAAGTCGTACTCATGGAGACTAGAGTAAAGGAGGCCGATCTTCCTACTTCTGAAGCGGGATAAAAAATTCAGATAACAAGGCTTGTGCCAGCCGATACGGCGAGGCGTTGATGTTGCTAATGCCCGTATTCATAGTCCGTCCTTATCTTAAGGATAAAGGGAGCCTCCATGAAGGATCCCTTGAATCTCCAAGGCCGCCTTATTTCATAGACGTACCGCGAGTCTTCCTTTCGGAAGGAAGGAATATTTTAGGGATTTTCGTGATTAGTGGATGCAGTACTGTTTATGGCGCCAGAACCTAACCTAACACGAGTTCAAAAAATGCAACGAGTAAAAATCTAAAGGTATTGAAAAATCTTATATATTAGGTTTATATTAATTATTCATATTAGGTAATATGAGTACTAATGGTAAGGTAATTGATTTTCAGAACTTCAACGAAAAAGAACTACTACTAATGAAACTCCGAGAAGCAATTGAGCATCAGCGGGAGCTTGACGCTAAAAAAATTGCGATTGCTGAAGCAGAAGTGAAAATATTTATCTTGAAACTGTTGAGAGAGGAAGAGGCATTCGGGCAAAGATACTATCATATAAAATATTCATGTTTTTAATATCGAATTATTATTATAAGTGTTAAAATATCAGACTGCTACGGAGTGACGAGGAAAGGAAACGATAAATTAAAATATCTCTTGCAATTTAGTATCAACTTCCGGAAGTATTTTTGTCCTCATATTATTTTGTTCCTCATAGAAAAATCGCTGGTTCTATATACGGCTGTGTGTCTATCCATATTTAGGTTGATACAAATAATAATATTATAAGTGCAATGTGAAGTATATTTCTATACATTTTTTATGTTTAATACAAAATATACTAAATACAAGAAATGAAATATTGCGTTTAAAAATTTTGAAACACCAGTTTCAATAAAGAACATTTTATTTTAGTTTTTAATACATATAAAACATTCTTCAAATCATTATTAATTTTTAATCTAAACATATGTACAAATGCTAATTTGTATGAATTGATCTTGATTAACACTATTACAACATGGGAATCATCATGAATAAAAACTTAATATAAAAACTACAATTAACCAATTGTAGTTTTTATACTCACAATACTGTTTCATATTCAAGAAAAATGTCTTAAAATAAAGGCAAATTATTTTAATTACACACATTGTGCAAAACAGCAGTGGCACAGACAATTGCCACCGTTGTGCACAACTTTGTTCTTAAGCCGTAATACAGGCATGGAAATCGACGTTTCCAAACTCCAAAAAGTTGTTCAACGATAACTCGTGTTTTGGTATATGCAGTATTCTGTCGAATTTTTGCGTCTGTCTCAGGTCTTAAAACAGGTGTTAGAAGATAGCTGCCGCATGCATACCCACTATCACCAAGTAAAATTCCATCCAGGTGTCCTAGCCCAAAACGACAGCGCACACCGCTTCGATCAAATAGTACAGCATTGTGAGTCGAACCAGGGTGCCTGACAACTATATCAAGTATTTCTCGTTGAGGTCCAGATACAACCTATAAAAATAACAAACCAAAAAAGTTAAATTGATATTAACTTATTCATAATTATTTAACATACGAAATTTGATATGAACACAAAATAAAACAGCTGAGAAAATGTACCTGTACATTTAGAGAAAACCATCTTTTTCGATTCCGGACTACCTCTCCATTATTCCCTCCAGGATTCGCTATGCGTATATGGGTGTATTCGATACATCCTATTACGGATGGAAAGTTGGCCACTTCATAAAATTTGTTTTTATTTTATTGACGTTTTTGTTCAGTGGAGAAATTAATATATACACCCAAATGTGATGCTAAAATTCTGGAAACTCGTGCAACAATTCTCAATACTGATGCTTGACTGTACCCTCGCATGTCTCCATTAACTATCTACAATAAAAACAGTGTACAAATGAAATGAAAATGAATTACCTATTTATTTACCACAATGTTAAGACAAAATTTCAAACCTGAAAGCTGCTTGTTGTGTAAAAACGCAGTGCTACTAACAACTGAGTTAATGGAGAAACTGGCAGTCAATGATTGTTCAATCGCCTCAACCAAGCATTTACCAGAGGTGATAAGATCTCAATCACAGCTCCTTTCCTGAATCTGTACGATGTTGAAGTTTGCATCGTTGGAACGCAACGCAAATAAGTTTTATAATTTTTATTTTCAGTAATCCTCTTACTTCTCGTGCCCATTTAGGCTCAGATCCTTGAAGGATACTCCAACAAAACGTTTTAACGATTTTTGTCGTCGATAATCCAATCTTAAGAGGGCTTAATGGTGTAAAAAATATATTTTAGTTGTATTCTAACGATGCAAGCTTCAACATCATGAATCTGTACCTATTCCGAAAAGGAACATCTTCGAAAAATTCCAAGGGATTTTCCCAATCACGAGTGTACCTTTTCACAAGGTACGAGTCGGAACAGAATCGGATTCTCTAGATTTTCGTCTTCAAATTCATCGTCAGAATAATTTAAAAATGCGTTGTCCATAATTCTTTTTTTCTTTATACACGTTGTCCGAAAATGCGACACCACAAACTTAAAATGTGTCAAATTTGTATAGGTTATATTTGGCTGTACTCTGCGCATCATGTGGTAAGAAGTTCACAAATGCAGCAAAAACGAACAGACCATGGTGGAAGGATACAAGGTGTAGCCCACGGTCTTATATACAGGTCTGGAAACTCCATCAAATTTCGGCGGTGGGAAGTGACTGTCTTAACGAAGTTCGTTTTACTTTCTGTAGCAATCACTAGAGGCGTTCCGATCTGAGTTGTGACCTTACAATGCCAGCAGACCTAACCTGAAAAGCCCACGATAGCTCTCGCGGTTGTCTGTCTCTGTCCCACTAACGATTTCTGCCGCATTACACATATTTATTATATGTAATTATGAAAGCGTTATTAATCCCGTCAACTTCAATGAATATATTGAATAAATATGCTCTTAATTTGAATCGGATTTTAAAGATTTAAACTGTTAACCGAGCATGATAAATCTAAACTATTTGTAAATATCTATGTCATATGAACATATATTAGGCGAAATAGTTGTCTACCTCTTGATAGATCGATCTCCGTTAGATTTTTTATTAAATCCTATAAAATAAACAAAAGTTTTCATTTTCAAAAATAGAAATATATCGAACCGTTTCATATATTTAATTTAATACTTTTTCATTATATTTTCGTGAAAATTACAGGTACTCAAGTAAAGAGAAAAATTAAAGTATTTATTTTTTTTCGTACTTACTCGATTTTGAAAACTGGAACACTTGCAAAAACTTAAAAAATGGAGTGTAAAGAAATGGAAAGAGCTGATTTTTACTCACCTTAATCTACTATTTTTTGGCATGCTGCGAAATAGTCTATTTTGGAATATTGACAAAACTCAAATGAAGAGAAAAACTAAAGAATTTATTTTAATTCATACTTCCTTGATGTTGACAGCTGAAACGGTTACAAAAACTTAACATAAGATTTATTCATTAGTTAATTTAGACAATTTTTTTTTAACAAGGAATGTCTTTTTCAGTTTTGAATTTTCCTGATGGTAATATTGCCTCATTCTTAATCTTACATAGTAAATTATCGCATATGAAAGGATTTCACATCCATGCTCTATACAGGGATAAGCGAAGGTGTACGAATGAAGTACTTCATCCAGAGTCATATCGAAGACATCAATCCGAGAGGAATATTTTTTAAATGATGCTTCAATATGACGGATCAGATGAAAGAAATGAGGATTTGTGTGAATCAGGCCACCGCGTGATTTCATTTGCACCAGTTGCGACTCTGAAGATCCGCAGCTGTTTTTCAATCTCACAGCTTCTTGACACACTGGACAGGATTTATATTTTAGATGGAACTTCAGGGATATCTGAAATATCAATAGAGGAAATTTATGTATGTTTAAATTACTTTTATTTCATCGCTTTTATATACTAACAATGAAATAGGTACTTCTGTTAAGAAAACTCACCGATACAAGTACTGATTCCTTGAATTGACGGTTTCATGACTCTAAAGGACGGAACAGGGCTTGGATAATTTATTTCAAAATTCGAAACTTGTTTCGCATAACCATGCTCTGGCACACAATTTTCCTTTTCTATTGAGACGTCATTAAACCTTGTTGGCACAGCAAACTCGTTGAGTTGCATTCTTTCGTACGTGACCTTACATATTGAAAAAACTTGATACGAGTAATTATCTTCTCAAACTATGTGTAAAATCGTTTCATTAAACTTACCCGAGCAATTACTTGGCTATTTGCGTCGAGCTTGCGAGCTTGACCCATTCGGCGAACTATGTCGTCATGATTAAAATGCTGTTCACATACACAATCCGTTTTTTGTAATTTTACAACATTTTACAATGCCTGGAATAGACTCTTTCCACTTTTTCCGCATATCAATGTCTTTTGGCACGTGAAATGTAGAATATTTCTTCTTTCTTTGCTGCCGGTTTTGCAATTTGGGACCACACACTGATATCTCATTTTAAATATAATTATCACTAATAGTCGTGATATAAACGAAATGAACGTAATATGCAAGGATATCAATATCAAGGGCTTTTCAGGTTATGCCTGCTGGCATTGTAAGGTCGCAACTAAGATCGGAACGCCTCTAGTGGTTGCTACAGCAATTAAACTTGACTTCGTTAAGAAGGTCACTTTCAGTGGAGGAGTTTCCAGACCTGTATATAAGACCGCGGTTTCCAGCCTGTATACAAGACCGTGCGCGTGATTACACTCAATTACACCGAAGAGCCATGTGTATATTGACCGTAGATGCCTAGCTTCAGCAAGGTTCCACGTACAGTTTATTTCTTGCTCACTTCACTCGGATCAACTTGCGACCGCAGCGACACCTTTTTTGCTGAATGTTTGAGGTTGCTTTTTTCGGCCGTTCCCCATTAAAGATTGGACTCCTTTCCTCTAATGGGGAACGGCCGAAAAAAGCGACCTCAAAAATTCAGCAAAAAAAGTGTCGCTGCGGTCGCAAAGTAGTCCGATGTGAAGTGAGCAAGAAATAAACTGTACGTGGAACCTTGCTGAAGCTAGGCACCTACGGTCAATATACACATGACCCTCCGGTGTAATTGAGTGTAATCACGCGTCATCGTTAATATAACAGTTTTATGAAACTTTTAATTAATGCCAATCTGTAAAAGTATGAACATAGAATAGGATTATATCGACTTTATAATATACTAACAAAAAGAAATGAAATAGTTTCGTAAAGGTTACAAAAAAAACCAATGTAATTTATATTTAACGAAATTTAAAGTACAATAGGTAAGGAGATTGTGCATTGATTATTCCAGGATCAATAAATAACTATAAAGACAGCCCAGTTAAAAAATACAGACGATGAGTGCGTAATAAATAATGAAGTAAACATCGGGTTTATGGGACCCCCCTCCGATTCCTTTCGTAATAGGCTCATCCGACGCGCTTTCGCACGCGAAACAACTTTTTCCTCTGACAAAATTGGGGGACGTTGTTTATTAAAAAGTTATTAACAAATGAAGTTAATAATTCATACAGCATAAGGTTTTTTACCTTATACCAGCCAGTCCCAATCATCTTGTCCTTCACATGTGTTGTTACGAATACCCCCTGAGTAACATACAAAAAGTTTTATCCGTCGCTCATTGTTTATTAAAAAGTTATTAACAAAAGAAGTTTCATAAATCAAACCTGAAATACTTATACTAGTGAACAGTACACGTATGAGCGGGTTCGCTGCGTCCCCCGTGCACCCCCCACACACCAACCCACAAACAACCCAAAAATAAACCACAAACAATCCTGGACTGGCTGGTATAAGGAAAATAGCTATATGAATTATTAACTTTAATTGTTAATAACTTTTTAATTAATAACGTCCCCCAATTTTGTCAGAGGAAAAAGTTGTTTCGCGTGCAAAAGCGCCTCGCATGAGCCTATCACGAAAGGAATCGGAGGGGGGTCGCCTAAAACCGATGTTTACCTCATTATTTATTACACGCTCATCGTCTGTATTTTAAAACACAGACGATGAGCGTGTAATAAATAATGAGGTAAACATCGGTTTTAGGCGACCCCCCTCCGACTGAAATGTCTTTATAGTTATTTATTGATCCTGGAATAATCAATGCACAATCTCTTCACCTATTGTACTTTAAATTTCGTAAAATATAAATCACATTGGTTTTTTTTTTGTAACCTTTACGAAATTATTTCATTTATTTTTGTTAGTATATTATAAAGTCGATATAATGCTATTCTATGTTCTTACTTTTACAGATTGGCAATAATTAAAAGTTTCATAAAATTGTTATAATAACGATGACGCGTGATTACACTCAATACACTGAAGGATCATGTGTATATTGACCGTGGATGCCTAGCTTCAGTAAGGTTCCACGTAAAGTTTATTTCTTGCTCACTTCACATCGGACTACTTTGCGACCGCAGCGACACCTTTTTTGCTGAATTTTTTATGCCGCTTCAGAGTACGAAGATTGAACTCCTTTACCATGGAGCCTAGAGTAAATGAGTGCAATCTCCAATGGGGAAAGGCCGAAAAAAGCGACCTCAAAAATTCAGCAACAAAGGTGTCGCTGCGATCGCAAGTTGATCCGAGTGAAGTGAGCAAGAAATAAACTATACGTGGAACCTTGCTGAAGCTAGGCACCTACGGTCAATATACACATGACCCTTCGGTGCAATTGAGTGTAATCACGCGTCATCGTTAATATAACAGTTTTATGCAAATTTAATTACTGCCAATCTGTAAAAGTAAGGACATAGAATACTATAATATCGACTTTATAATATACTAACATAAAGAAATGAAATAGTTTCGTAAAGGTTACAAAAAAAACCAATGTGATTTATATTTAACGAAATTTAAAGTACAATACGTGAGGGGATTGTGCATTGATTATTCCAGGATCAATAAATAACTATAACGACATCCCAGTTAAAAAATACAGACGATGAGCGTGTAATAAATAATGAGGTAAACATCGGGTTTAGGCGAGCCCCCTCCGATTCCTTTAGTAATAGGCTCATCCGACGCGCTTTCGCACGCGAAACAACTTTTTCCTCTGACAAAATTGGGGGACGTTATTTATTAAAAAGTTATTAACAAATAAAGTTAATAATTCATACAGCTATTTTTCTTATACCAGCCAGTCCCAATCATCTTGTCCTTCACATGTGTTGTTAAGAATACCCCCTGAGTAACATACAAAAAGTTTTATCTGTCGCTCATTGTTTGTTAAAAAGTTATTAACAAGAGAATACTTATACCACCGTATGGTGAACAGTACACGTATGAGCGGGTTTGCTGCGCCCCCCGTGCACCCCCCGCACACCAACCCAAAAACAAATAAAAAACAACCCAAAAACAAACCAAACAAACCAATAACGATCGAAAACAACCCAAAAACAAACCAAACAAACCAAAAACAACACAAAAACAAACCAAACAACCCGTAGGATATATGTGTCTGTTGCAGATTTGCGGAATAAGGCTGTTATTTTATCTTACATATATTATTTGTCATATTTTTTATTATCTTACTCATATTATTTGTCATATTTTTTATTTTGAATATATTTCTTATTAAATCAGGGCATACGGAGATTATTTATTTATTACCCCACATCGGACCTTCTCCCGCTTATGAATCTTTTAATTCGCTTCGTTATTTTGATAAAATAGGTTTCTCGATGTGCGGGAGCGCAAGTCTAAGGGAAAGTTACAGTGAGAGAGCGTAAGAGCGAGAGAGAGAGAGAGAGAGAGAGAGAGAGAGAGAGAGATAGAGAGAGCACACAACACCAACAAGGATGCTGTGTTGCCGGTCTATAGTAAGCGCGGTTCTGCATATGCGGCACTGCAACTCGACCTGCTTGTGACCGTTATCATGTTTTATTTCCTTCTGCTTCAAATTTCTTATACAATAATACGTCAAAGAACCCACGTGATGCTTCCAGATTTTTCGAAAACTGATGTGCTCGTCATAAATGCTCACCCGTTAATTTGATCATGTCCGTCGTTATCGATTCTGCTCAAAGTTACCAAAAACCTTTCAACTAATTTTCGCCAAATTTAGTATGGAACCATTCTCAATAATACTGCATTCGTATAAAAAATCACGTCGCGGAGCGCCGTGTGCCAAAAGCAAATACCAGTAGTAGGGCATTTTGTATAACAAATATGAAAAAATATTTTTTATTAGCTTGATATTTATCCTAAATAGATGTGTAATTAATTTTATAAATAAGTCACTGTTACTATCTAATCGAAAAATGTTACATATTCATTAAAACAATGTGTCTGCGAGAGATATCGTTAAATCGCGGCGAAACTTTGCAAGCGAGAGAGAGCACAGGGAAAACGAAAAAAGAGTGAGAGCTGTAAGACAGCGGGCATGAGGGAGAAGGCGTGCAAGAGCGAACGGCGCATGAAGGGAAGAGAAAGAGAGTGACCATGCGATGGAAAGAAAGAGAGAGCTCGCGAGGGAGAGAAGCGCTTATTGTCTCCGCCAAACATATGTCGAGTGTTGCGCGGGTGCGTGTGAATCATGGGGTACAATTAAATTTGATATATCTCGAGAACGAAATGGACAATTTTTTGCAATCTTTGCACAGATTTTCCGATCAAACTAAAAGACAGTGAGAGAGAAACAGAGAGAAAGAGAGAGAGAGTGAGAGAGAGAGAGAGCGAGAGAGAGAGAGAGAGAGAGAGCGAGCGGTTACAAGCGGTAGAAAGAGAGAGAGCACTCGCTCGAGAATCCGAAATGAAGAGAGCGAGTTCGTCTGCTAGTCGCGAGTTATTTGATATAATGCTGAGGTAAGCGAATGTTGTTATGCGACGATTGAGCTCTTAGTGAATTCTGAGCTGAACAAAGATACAGCGAGATCGCTGTGACTCACGGCAGGGGAGGGGATTGTACCTAAATTGCGAAAATATTTCAACCGCTATATTTTACACGGATAATCGTTGCAACTTCAGTCGTATAGCAGTGCACGAACGGGAAGGATCGACGAAATAGGAGAATAGCCGGGTGATATTCTCCAATCAATCGCGCGGGGCCTTCACCAGATCATCGGTTTACAACTTATAACTAGGCCATATCCAATTGTTTTGTGCATGCTACATGCTATATTCTTTTAAAACGGGCTGTGAGCAAGAAAAAAAATGGATTTGTTCAATGACGGTGAAAATCTTTGTAACGGTGTATAAGTGAATATAGGAAAACATTAGATTTTGTGGCACAATATTTATTCAGCAAAGTTCGCAGGAAATCGTAGCCAACGAAGCAATCGGTACGGGGTGCCTGTCATTGCAGCGGATCATAGTTGGTAAGTAGGTCTGTATTAAAAGATAGTATCAGAAACAATTTCAGCAACGAAGAAAATGTGAGTTCCTGCTTGAGACGGCATTAATAGCGCGATTGTTTATTTTTACAAAACGCACGTTCGATGCCGCCACAATCGCGTTCACACAGACATCGAAGGAATTGAAAATAAAATTAAGGTAATGCGCGAAGGCGATGACGTCCTTCGCAAATTCGTGGAAAAATTTTTCGGATTGGTCCCCCTCATCTTCACATAAAAAATAAAAATAAAAAATTATTTAATTCGATATTTCGTCGTCGTCGTCGTTGCACTCGTCATCGAGACTCATCGACAAAAAAATAAAAAAATTTAAAACATTAAAAATAAAAAATTAAAAAAATAAAAAAATAAAAAATAACATTAAAATTAAAAAATTAAAAAGGTACGCGTATGGCGCCCTCGCTCATCCTCACTTTTTCCCCCACCACCTATCGTATCACTCTGGTTTTCCCACTTCTGCGGAGGTGGGGGGAAAATCGGAGTGGCGGGGATGGCCGCATGGTGGGGGAAGGAGTGGGGATGAGAGTGGGGAGCGCCATACGCGTACCAATGCTACTTGCACCGTCAGGTTGATGAGACGGCCCCGTTATTGCAGCATCAGGTTCATGCATTGGTCCCGTTATGCGAGCTGAATCGAGACCGTAAATTGGTCGTCGCCTGGTATCGATCCATTTGTTTTTGTGCGGATTATCATTGTCGCTAGAATAATACTCGCTCTCCGAATCCGTGCGGCCCTCCTCGACGAAATCATACGCGTCGGCCTCGTCAGAACGTATGGCTTGATAACGCTTGACTGAATAATTACATCGGATTTTAGTAAAAATTAACAGCTAAAGCGTGATAAAATACTTACTTCGTTCTGCGAATATTCCCTGTAATTCGGGGTCTTCTGTCCAACGGCGTCTTTGGATCACTCTAACTAGCGAATCAATCAAAGGCTGCGCGTGAAACATTCCCGAATTATACGCGCAAAGAATATCACGTTTGGAACACTCGTACAGTGCGCCACGAATTTTTCGAAGCACCACGCGAGCGTCAAGATGCCACAGCATATCATATTGTCTAAGTTTCAGCCTTCGCGAAGCAGCGGTACCACGATTAATTAAAAACTTTATGAATCGTGCGAGAATATAACGAGGAATAATGCGCACCATGATGATGAAACGTTCGCGTCGTATCTCTCTAATTGACTAACGATTATGGATAGATGCGCTCGCATTTAAGTATGTAGAAGATGCAAATCGAGCACATATATCCCTTGCTTATACGTATGCTACTCATCATACGAATACAAATTTACATGAGTAAATGAGGGTGGGAAGGTGAAGTGTCAGTGGGTCGCGTATGGCGTGGGGGGTTGTTTAATTTGTTGTTTGTTATTTTTGGTTTGTTTTTGGGTTGTCTCTGGTTTGTTTTGGTTTGTTTGTGGTTTGTTTTTGGTTTGTTTTAAATTTGTTTTTGGTTTGGTTTGCGTTGTTTTTGGTTTGGTTTGATTGTTTTGGTTTGTTTTTGGGTTGTTTTTGGGCTCGTGTGCAGGGGGTGCACGGGGGGCGCAGCGAACCCGCTCATACGTGTACTGTTCACCACACTAGTATAAGTATTTCATTTTTGATATATGAAACTTCTTTTGTTAATAAATTTTAAACAAACAATGAGCGATTGATAAAACTTTTTATATGTACTATTTTGGGGGTAGTCTGAACAACACATGTGAAGGACAAGATGATTGGGACTGGCTGGTATAAATAGCTGTATGAAATATTAACTTTATTTGTTAATAACTTTTTAATAAATAACGTCCCTCAATTTTGTCAGAGGAAAAAGTTGTTTCGCTTGCGAAAGCGCGTCGGATGAGCCTTTTACGAAAGGAATCGGAGGGGGGTCGCCTAAACCCGATGTTTACCTCATTATTTATTACACGCTCATCGTCTGTATTTTTTAACTGGGATGTCTTTATAGTAATTTATTGATCCTGGAATAATCAATGCACAATCTCCTCACCTATTGTACTTTAAATTTCGTTAAATATAAATCACATTGGTTTTTTTTTTTGATTGGCAGTAATTAAAAGTTTCATAAAATTGTTATAATAACGATGACGCGTGATTACACTCAATTACATCGAAGGGTCATGTGTATATTGACCGTAGGTGCCTAGCTTCAGCAAGGTTCCACCTACAGTTTATTTCTTGCTCACTTCACATCGGACTACTTTGCGACCGCAGCGACACCTTTCTTGCTGAATTTTTGAGATCGCTTTTTTCGGCCGTTCCCGATTAGAGATTGCACTCCTTTACTCTAGGCTCCATGGTGACCATGCTCCAGCCTCCATGTTTGCAATTATGCGCGCCAAACATAACCTAAAAAGCAACTTTATTCAATTGATTTATTTATTAATCACTGACCATTCTCAACTTTATTAAAAGGAAATTTATGTATATCAGCGCAACAAGCGACAAGGAGCATTTCGCTTAAACTTGATGAAACTTGAAAACTTGTTAACACGTTGACTGCCAACCTACGAGTATCTCGTAAGTTGTTTACTTGGTCAGGACTGCCCAGGACGCTGTAGTAGTCAACGTGTTAATTCACGATGAATTTGGACTACGATCCCGTTAGATTCTCGAATTTCGGAAAATTCTGCACCTGCACTGTCAGTGATTGTGAGTGTGGCGAAAATAATGGTGAGTTTTTGATTCCGTGTTATAACAAACAACGTTAAAATAACATAACCGACACGAATGAGACGTTACGAAGTCCAAATAAATAAATAATAAATACTCTTGTTCTGGATTGGTAATAATGCAAGCAAAGATATACTTGGAAAATTTGGTATAACTTTCAAAACAACCAAAGAATATGAAATTCTAATAACGGTGCGTCAATAATAAAATTTGTGAAGGAGAGTGGAAGTGAACATATCCAATGAAAAATAATCAATAACTTCTGATAATTTTTACATTGTGCTAAAAGAGTTGTACTATTATGTAATTTCATTATCCTTCTCAAATGTTATTAAGAGGTCCTGCAGTCGCCACACCGTGTAATAAACAGAAAAGTTGTAAGAACATTCGCCACGTGCATAATTTTGTAATTTCCATTCTGTCTCAAACGGAAACAAGTTGACTAATAAAAAATTGGATAGCTCGTTCACAATATAATGGAATTTTTTTGGTTTGTATATGTATTTTCTAAATTTAATTTTTTATTTTGTTGATAGACTTAGTCTTATTTACACATATTTCAACTTTCCATAGTTTTTTTTCTTTACTTCTTTCCAGTACATGAATGGGCCTGGGACGAAACATTAGTTACAACTGAGTCGGTCTTGTCACACAAAAATTTGGAGGTAAAATTTCATCCTCGCTACAGCAACGGAACTGCTGCTGTCAGGGGGAACAAAGCTTTGGAAAAGGCCAGACATCATTACTGGGAACTTAAAATGCTCACACCTATTTATGGTACCGATGTTGTACGTCAATTGATTGTTAGAAAGAAAGGAACTTGAGTAACATAACAAAACATTTAATAATTTGAGAATTTGCCGTTGATCCATAGATGGTTGGTGTGGGTACCTCCAAAGCCGAGCTTAATAAGAGAGTTACGTTTTGCTCTCTTCTAGGCCAAAATCATGAGTCCTGGGGCTTCTCTTACAGAGGACATCTTCAACATGCCGGTGAGACCCGAGATTATTCAAAGTGCTTTGGACACAGGAGTCTTGTGGGTGTTCACTTGGATACCTGGAAGGGAACGTTGCAATTTTTTCTCAACAGGAAACCACTGGGTAATAATAAAAAAAGAACAATTATTTTACTTTTGAAGTACAGGAGAAGTTCAAGAGAACTTTACCAGATAGGGTAAAATGACGTGTTCAGGTTTTGTTGACATTTTCGATTTTAACAGTGACGATAATAGCATGCACGCGCTATTCCACTGACTAAAATAGGCTGAAAGGGATGTAGCTGAAGCTAGCAGCCAGAGCTAGCAGCCAAGGGGCTCGCGGCCAGGGGCGAAACAATTCACTCTTTACCTTTTAGAATCAATTAAACAAGTAATCGCAATGAGATCTGCAGTGTCGTAATTGTTATTAATTTTTTAAGCATTAAATTAGTAGTTGGTCTATCTCGTGGCCGATAGCAGAGAACGATTTTGTTCAAATTCACATTAAATTCACTATTCACCCTTAGCAATCGATTAAGCAAGTAATTGGAGGAAGACCCGCCCTTTTCAAATTGTTATTAATTTTGAGAGCTTCAAGTAAAGTATTTCTTGCCACTTGCCGGGCAGTTTTAATTTCTTGCCACGCTCCGGGCAGTCTTCATTTCGTGACAAGCTCCGGGCAGTATTAATTTCTTGCCACGCTCTGGGCAGTCTTAAAATCTTGCCACGTTCCGGGCAGTCTTCATTTCGTGACAAGCTCCGGGCAGTATTAATTTCGTGCCACGGACCGGGCAGTATTGCATCTGTAGAGTTTAGGGCCGAAGACATGCAGGCCTCTCGGGAAAACACTTACTATCTCACGCGAAAATATTGTATTTCTAGATTTTTCTTAAATAATGAAATTACTCTTTTCTGTAATACTGAATTTAATCCTCTACACTCGTGCACATTTTGTGAAAGAAAACCGGAGCCAATACGGCGGACAACGATAACGGTTTTCTCGGACACGCGCTCACACGAGCGATACTCAATTTCCCAATATCGAAGAAAATTACCAATTAACAAATTGCGCAACCTCGATCGCCGAGCAACCAAAATCAAACTTAATACCAAATTAAGGGGGGAATTAGGGTTAGGACAGCGTTTTCTCAATGATTTTCATGAATTTTTTTATAGTATAAAAAATGAATATAATTTATTGAAACTTTGAGAATATTTTATACATATATTTAAGTACATACTATAAAATTTTTGAAGAATTTCCCTGAAAAACACCGAAGATATTAGCGACCCCATATTGCAGGTCACTATCAGACTCAGCATTTTGCCTACATTCTGGAAGCCGCAATTTTCATGTGAAATCAAACGAGGTTGGAATTTACGTTTATTATATGTCTCTTCTCTATATGAACCTAAATGCTATCAAAAAAATAGAAAATTTTATTTTTTACAGGGGTCAAAACAAAAAAAGCATGATTTTTTGCCATTTTTTAGAACTTTATTTGCAAAAAAAAAATATTTTAAATAACGATAATATTCCGATTTTAGGTTCATATAGAGCGCAATACTATGAAGAAAGTAACTGCCAATTTTCAAAACGATTGGTTGAAAACTTTTCAAATTAGCGTGTACACAAGTTCAAAAAAAGTCTTTTTCAGAAAAAATGCGTTTGAAAAAATAGTCCCAAGAAAAACAAAGTCAAGGCAGTCATACATTTTTTTAAATTACTTACAGGTTAATCTGCTATTCCAGCACCATAAAGCAATCCCTCTTCTTTTCGAAATTCCTCATTTTGAGCTCGTAGCTCGTCTTTTCGGGCTTTTCGAGCTTCTCTGGTCTCCAAAGCGCTGCGTCGATTTTGTCGGCTTACACGTCGTTCGCCCATTTGATATGCGAAACGATTATCTACTATAATATTTAGCTCGTTCAACCCACAATGTAGGTGCTTCGGGGCTAAACGCCAAACTATTGAATTGAAGCTTTCATTTGCGTTTTGTGTGTGGCCGCCTAAGCAGCTCTCTAATAAGTCATCTCGTGATAAATCTTCGAATATCGGTAAAATTTCATTTTGAACATCAGGATGTAATGGAGTTGGATGTGCTTCAGGGGTCGTTCCGAGAACTTCAGCTTGTTTCCACTTACACCAGCGATCTGGACCAGCTGGACAGTTGTCATGCTTTGGATTTTCATCTGTCGATATCATGTGATTATATGTTGCCATTATTGCTTTCTTCATGTTTTCTATGCTATTAACATTTCTTCTAATCGCCAAACCGTAATAAGTACTGTGACGAAACATTTGGCGTCTCGTCACCCGTACGGAGTGTATTCGTTCAGGAGGTCGGATTTACGACCCTGGAAAGACGCGCGCTCGCTTTGTCGCGCATCCTAGACGGTAAAAACTTCGAGTCTCAGGTTACCTCCAGTGTTGACAATTTGGCAACGTTGCGGCCATCTGTCGTTCAGCGACTTTGTTTGGCTCTCTGAGTTTACGACCCTATGGTTCGCTCGCTTCGAGCGCGAACGATAGAGTTTTTCTGTTTGTTATGTTTTCGCGTCTGTTTTTCTAGCCCGTTCCGTTCAGCTCTCTTAACGCCCCGTTAAAGTAAATATTCGAGTCATTAAATTATATTATAAGCAAGTGCTTCGTTTGGAATTTGAGAAATTATTTCGGTGTGGTTAAATTCAATAAATATTTGCGTCCCTTCATTTTTTTGGTTCGGCTCTCTCTGCCGGCTATCGTATGGCTCTCTTATTTCGGGCTCTCTCTCTACATTTTTAACAACTATGTCAGGCTCTCTGCGTTTCCCGACGGGTGATCGGCGTTTATCTCGGCATTGACATTATTTTTGATACTCGGGAGATCGATCATCTTCCGAGGTTAGGATTTTTAGGGACTTTATAGTCGGGAGTTCGTCCTTAAGGGACAGGCGGGTTGCCTAACATCCGCACCCGTGGTCATGGATGCCAGGGAGCGAGCTGGAGAAACGGCCGAAATTTACTGAGCCACCCTCCTCCCGTACGACTTCCCAGCCTGGTGCTGGACCAGCCTGCTGTCGTCTCGACCGTCGCGGTCCGGATACTCTCCGGCGCCTCATTCGTAGACGGCCCATGGGACCGACGGGGGTTTGTGAGATGGCAATGTGCCGGTTCTGGGATCCGCGTGGAAAGAGTTGGCAGCCACCACCATCCACGGGCTCCCGACCTTACCCTCGTCGGAGACCGGGTCCTAGGGGAAGACGGCCGAGACACAGCATAAAAAACTGCCGGACGGACACCGACTCGCTCCGTCTTTGTCGCGATATTCGCCGTGAGCCTTGCCATCGCTCGTTCCCCCTCTAGCTTTCGTCAAGCAGGGCTTGACCCCTCTCCCCGCGCACCCCTCGAGTCGACGCGAGAGTACTCCAGTGACCCGAGCGACAACGAGTGACCCCGGAAACGCACGAGTGTACGCAGGACTTGACCAAGGGTCAAGAGTGGGGACCATCGTCCCACGGAGAGCAAGGATCGCACATCGAAAATCAATTACCGTTCGGAATGCTACCTCGCGTGACGCGTTTTTCCCAGTGCTCTCTCGAGTGTCGCCATCGATCTCAACGCTACCTTCGTTCATCTTTATTGATCTTCAACACCATTCAACTACGGCATCGACCATCCTCCGCCATCTTGCGATCATCCTGTACGAGTTCCTTGCGTTGCGGCAGAGAATATTCGGTGAGGTACTTCCTCTTTTTTCTTGTACGGTTAGTAACTTCGTCTTTCTCAATTAGCCGTGTGGCTGTTAGTTTTGGTAATTTCGTTAATTTTGGTATTTTGTTAGTTATTGGGATTTAGAACCGTTCGAGTTTGTTAGGGGAAAACGAGCCGGTCCTCGGACCGCGTGACGAAGTTACTGGCCCATTATCGCCACTTGTTATATTTCTCGCATTTTCAATTTTGTTACTTTCTTTATTCGCGATCGAACTCGCATTTCGGGATTCGTTTTATTAAGGGCGGGGTAAGGTATTTAAACTTTTTTTTTTGCTTTTTTTTAAATTTTTTTAAATGAATGTATAACATCTCAAGAATATTATGTCAAAATTTCAAATTGATGGGAGCAAAATTAACGGAGTTATGAGCATTTAAGCGTCCGTTGCTCCAGACCGGCGCTCATGACTGGGCGCGATCAACTGACTCCATACGTGTAAGCCGAGCAGAGCAGGAAGCTGAAAAAAAAACTGAGGAAGGCAGGATTCGTCGTAGACAGGAGCAAAAAGGTGCTTTAGACATCTTTGATGATAGCAACATCCTTTATGGACCTGGCATTGACGATTCAGTGTGAGGTAAGTCGATAAAATTCGCTTATGAACGTTTTATACTAGATTTTTTAGTGTTCAAAACTTTGAAGCGTTTTCCTCACAACTCACGTTTTCAAAGTCGGTGTCCCTCATAACTTGAAAACTACAGCACCGATCCCTTTGAAATTTTGAACACTAATTCTGTACATAATTTACGAGGTAACGCTGGAGAGTTTTCTTCAAATTTGTTAATAATTTTTATTTTACAATAACAAATTAACCGATTTTTTTCGTAAAAATCGCGTTTTTCCCTTCAAAATGTTCCAAAAAATTGAAAAATTGAAATTTCAAAAAACCCTCCCAGCGTTACCTGGGGAAAACTATTATCTAACAAATGAACTTTCATTTTTTCATTTCAGATGATCCAGCACCAAGTTATGAGGGACACCGCAATTCTACTTTTTTCCGAGACACGTCCGAATAATTGCTGCCATTGCCGTATTTTTTCATATTTCTTCGTGAAAATTTTGTATAATATTCTTCGAATGTCATATTTTACTGTACCATTAGTTTTAATAAAGAGATTTTAACTGCGTCGTCACAAAAAAATCACAAAAACATGCCTTTTTTGTACGAATTAACCTTACCCCCCCGTTAAGTGAATTTGTGTTATTGTGTTCAAGTTTGTTGCCAATTCATTCTTTATTCCGGTTTTCGCGTTCCTTTCGTTATTAAATTCACGTCCGGGTGTTACCGCTTACCGCACTGCTACCTTTTGCTTATTTTTGCTCGTATCTTCGAACCCTTTTGAAATATTTGCTTTTGGTTATTATTCGCCATTTCCTTGGCCCCGTTACTTGCGAGATTTTGAATCTCGGCTATCTTTGCCCGTATCTTCGAACCCGTTTGGAATATTCGCCCGTGATTATTAATTGCGTTTTCCCTTACCCGTTACCCGCGAGATTTTGTATTTCGGCTATCTTTACCTTTGCCAGTAGCAATCTTCGACTTCGATTATCCCTGTGTGAGTGGTGTGAGGAATCCCCGGATTCGCTCAACGTCCTCGCTGTTACCCCTTTGGCTACCGTACAATCCGGCTAACTTTACTCTCACAAGAGGCTATCTTGGATTTGGGCTATCTTTGTGTGAGTGTCGTGAGGAACCTTCGGATTCGCTCAACGTCCTCGCCGTTACCTCTTTTGCTATCTTCAAATCTGGCTAACTTTACTCTCACGAGAGACTATCTTGGAATCCCGGCTAACTTTACTCTCACGAGAGGCTATTTTGGATTTGGGCTATCTTTGTGTGAGTGTCGTGAGGAACCTTCGGATTCGCTCAACGTCCTCGCCGTTACCTCTTTTGATATATTCAAATCCGGCTAACTTTACTCTCACGAGAGGCTATCTTGAAATTCCGGCTAACTTGACCCTTACGAGAGGCTATCTCGAAATTCCGGTTAACTTTCGTCTTACGAGAGACTATCTGAGATTCCCGCTATCTTCACTGTTACCCCTGGTCAACTTCGTTCCCTTGTGCGTAAGACGGTAACCCGTGACTTTGCTCGGTATTAACTTCAGGTCCATTTTGTCCGTATTGTGTTTTTGGCTACGTTACGCGTTATCTTGCTTTTGTCGGATATTTGTTAAATTACGTCGAATCCTCCCTGAGGCGAATCCTCAGGTTATAATATCTTATTTTAATATTTCGTTAACTCTAGTCATTCTAGTCATTTACTGCGATCATTTCCTTCGATTTGTTTAATATTGTATTGGAATTTGTTGCGTTGTTGCGGTCGAACTACGTGACTGCTGGCGTAAATTGCGTTAGGTTATTTGTTTTGTTAATTTTAAGTATTGTCATTTTATATATTATCGCAGAACGCTGATCCGATTATTTTGTACGAATCTTCCGAGTGCGTAGTAACCGTTCGTTTTCGTTACCGTTGGCAGTGTTGTCACGCTACCTAATTACACGTTTTTTTTGTACAACCACCGATCTCTTTGTACAGCCCCCGCCGCACACCGTGCGGGTGGTATCCGGGATCAAATAAATCATTTTCACACTTTCTCGAGGCACCGAGTTCGCTTATTCGCCCAAAAATCCCGCCCCTCTACCATTCTCGGAAGTATAAACTGAGTAGCCGAAGTCTTTTGCCGAACGTTTTCTAACTGGGTTCATTTGGTAGTAAACGGCGAGAGGGAAAAATTAAATAAGCCGCTCTCTTTACGGGAGCGGTGGTGACGCGCGAGTTTCGCTCGTTACCTAGCGCCTATCTTTCGTACGTTTGGTCGGTACTTCCGACATTTTGGGAGAGTTGGTTACCTCTCCACCGTCTTGTTAATTTTTTTGGGGTTTTGTTACCGCACGTCAGGCCACGTTTGACACCCACGTGACGGGGATTAAATGATCCGTTACAGTACTTAATTTTTTCACCAAAGCCTCCGTCAATTTTCCTTTTGCACCTAATTTTTTGTCTTTTCTAACCGCTCGGCGTCGAGTTCCCATTTTTTTTTGCACGTGGCCTATGCATTCGTTTTTGATAATAGTCAGTTCATCACCATAAGAATTTAATTTAAGAATTCCCGCGAACGTTTTGGAATCGCCATCACCGATGTAATTACCATATTTCACTTCATATATTTCTTCAGATCTTGAAAACATGGTTTTAATTGATTCCACTTCCATACTTCCCGCAGAACCTTCATGCGTTTTTGTGCACGTTTCTTCGTCATGTTCTTTTTTCCAAGCTAAATACTGTGGTGAATTTTTTGGCTTCTTTTGCTACTCCGTACGTCAATATCGATCACTTTTCCACTGTAATATGCTATGAGAGTTGTTACACTGTATAATGATTTAAACCCTCGTTTTTTCCAAGTCCCATCACCAGATACTTTAAAATTCTGAGCAGGTCTTTCATGCTTTTCATTTTCAATTTTTTCTTCTGCCTCAGCTTTTCGACAGCAATATTCAAACACTTTTTTCGCAGCGGCGTGGATGTGTTTGTATATTGAGTTGTAAGTATCTTCAGATATACCTAAACCAATGTCCATATAATTACTAAATAAATTTTATCCTTCTCGGCCAATACCCAAGAGTCGTATGATAAACACAATTCTACGGTTTATCTCGAATCCAGTGTTTATGTAAGGACCTGATTGAATTTGTCTGGAATCACATTGGCAATTGATAACAAGCTTGAAACCGAGGCAGCGTATTCCACTTTCTGTAAACCTTACGTCCTGACGACAATTTCGACAAATTAACATATCTGATAAGGCTGTAAATACGGTGAAAAATTCAACAATTCGATAACAATGTAAAGGATTAACAATTACATCTTCACTCGTAGCACTTGAAAGTTTTTTTGCACTAATGCTTTCGTCATGTTTATCACATTTACTTGATTCACTGTTAGAAAATTAATTCCCGTGAAAAGATCTTTTATGTGGTCTACTAGTACGAGAAGGTATACTATGATCTTTTTTCGGATACGTAGACATTTTGCTTATAAACTTGATGTTCACTGCTCAAAAGTCTGTACAAAACTGATGAAAACCAACGCTTCGTTTTCAACAGATGCCAAGTTACAATGCGTCTAGAAATTTCTACCTGAGGTTTCTATTGTGAAAATACATAAAAGGACATTTGCTGGCATTTTACGTAGTATCTGTGACCCCCCAAATACATGCCAGGTAGTAAGTAAATGGGTACCTGAGTGACCGCTCGGTTATACACGTGGCGCGTTCGGGGCTTGAAGGAAAGCTACCCACTTTAATGGCTTATAACAATAGAACGAGTCGAAATTTTCATTTAAAATTTTGAGAACATAGTTTTCAATATTTTTACTAACAATTTATGAAATAAAAAAAAATCCATTTTTTGAACCATCTAACCCTATTTCCCCCCTTAATCTACGGACCCGCTTACGCACAATGATATTTGAATCCCTCTCGGCGATTCTATTCTAGAAATAATTCAACGAAATCGCGAAATGTATAACGCGCGAACAAAGACTTCAATGGTGCCGCGCGTGAACGTACCGTCGCGACAATATTGCTACAATTTTTCCACAACGATTCCACACGTATTTTCCCTAAATCTCACAATTAAAATCTAGCGAAACGACTGTCCTTCCGGTTACTTTTCTGGAGAACAAATCCGGGGCTTTCGACCGGCTCGAACTTTGACATATTCGGTAACGTCGTTTTCTTGTGAAACGGTATAATTTGACACGACACGGAACCACGTCTCTCCTCCTTAACAACGCAAGCTGGAGTCTTCGAGACGCGTCGTGCGATCGCGCTCGTTGCCGCTATCATCCTCACCTCTCTATTACTATCGTGACTGGGCATATTTTGGGCCGTTGCGCGTCTATTTGAATTTTGCGACGCATAGCGCAGTGTACAGCGTTTTGCGCGGTGTAGGCCGATGTATCAGAGATTCGACGTCCTGCATCGTACAACGGTCCATGACAGAGTGCAGAATATTGCACCGTGGATGGATAAAATTGGAGGCCTTGGAAAAACCAGGCCTGAATTTGATCGGCGAGCCCGTCAATATCACAGTTGGTGAAAATCGGTTTACTTCGAAGCACTTTTTTTTAAGGCAGTGATCACGCGACTTACAAAAGAATGAGACATCTATACGTATTCGCGCGGACATACAGATACACGTGTGAAGAAAAACTCACGGACGAGACAGATCGACGCTTAGGGAGGGATAGAGGAAGACGGAGAATATAATGAATAAGACGACTGGACGAGATGAGCCTTGCACGAGAGCCAAGAGAAACATCACGTGAGCGAGTCGATGATCTCTCTATTATTCAATATATGGGGTTCGATAAAAAAAGAGGTGACTTTTTATTTTTTACGAAAAATATTTATTAATTTATCAATATCTATTTTGTCCCCTTCAAAGTAATCCTCCTCAGATATAATACACTTATATCAGCGCTTATTCCAATCTTCGAAGCACTTCTCATATGCGCTTTTTGATATGGCCTAGAGCTTTTCCAGCGATGCGGTCTTTATCTCCTCAATCGTGGCAAATCTCCGTCCTTTCATGGGTCTTTTTAGTTTTGGGAACAGGAAAAAGTCGCAGGAGGCCAAGTCCGGTGAATTAGGTGGCAGAGGCATGACTACGGTGTTGTTTTTGGCCAAAAAATCACGAACTAGCAATGACGCGTGAGCTGGCGCATTATCGTGGTGCAATATCCATGACTGGTTGTTCCACAATTCCGTGCGATTTTTTCGCATGACTCCATGCAAAGGGTGCATAGCTTGAAAGTAATATTTCTTATTGACCCTACGACCTTCTGGCAAGAACTCATGATGCACCATGCCACTGCAATCGAAGAAAACAGTGAGCAAAACCTTCACATTCGACCGAACTTGGCGTGCTTTTTTCGGTCTTGACTCTTCTGGCCGCTTCTATTGGGTTGATTGGGGTTTTGTTTCAACGTCGTAACCATATACTCATGTTTCGTCACAAGTTATGACCCCTTTGAGCAAATCTGGATCGTCGTTGACATCCTTCAACAATTCCTTAGCGATGGTCTCTGAGCGAAGAATGCGACTATTCTTTTGGTCAAAATTTAGCAATTTCGGAACAAACTTCGCTGCCACACGTTTCATACCCGAAACGTCCAAAAAAATTGCTTGGCATCAGCCAACCGATATGGTGAAATCCTCCGCAACTTCTCTATAGAGATTCGACGATTCTCCATATCAATTTTCCTCACTGCTTCAACGTTTTCATCGGTTGTTGACGTGCTGGGGCGTCCACGGCGGGCATCATCATTAACATCTTCCCGGCCTTCTGTGCAGAGCTTGTACCACTTATAAACATTTTTTTGTTCAAAGTAGAATTGTCAAATGATAGAGTCAACATTTTAAGTGCGTTGGAGCACTTATTTTATTTTTCCCAAAATTTAATATAGTTTAATACAATTATTAATTTATATTATTTTTTTTATTTTTTATTTTTTATTTTTTTCTTTGATCCATTTTTTTGAAAAGATCAATCAACAATGATGTAAAGGTAGAATGTCGAGTAAACCGCACTGAGTTCAATAATTGTCTTTGAGATCGTAAAGATGGTGGTGACTAAATGAGTGATACTGAGTTGAGTTGAATTATAGCACGTTCATGAGTGTCTTTGGGTTGATGATGCGTAGAACACTGTAGTCTAAGATTCGAATTAAGGTCGACCTTTACCCATCGCGTTACCGGATGAAAGTATTTTATATCAAATTTAGTATGTTAGAAAAATATATCGCGAGAGGGTTGCCTAACAAAATCCTGGCAAGACTATGTTTAATTAACAATTCAAATCTGAGTTTTTATTCACCCATGAGTCTAACGAATAAATTTAATACCAACTGAAAGTATGAGGCCTATAGAATATGCAAACGTTGGGTTGTCTATTTCTTTCCTGGCGTAACTACTGGATTGTCAGGTATAAACAGGTAAGTCGATACTAACTGTTTTCAACCATTTATTTACTGAATAAATCTTATATAAAAATAAGCGCTGTTTCATTGCAAACATGATGATATATGGTTGTCTGCAGAAAATCTGGTTCGAATGATGGTTGTCGAGTTTTGAAAAGTGAAATTTTGATAGGAATGGAAATGTACGGCAAAGAGGTCTGAGCAAAGTATCCGTGCATTGTAGCTGCGCGGATGCGCCGCGCGCAGCTACAATGAAGCGTCCTCTTCTATCACACGGGATATTTGCTCAGACCTCTTTGTCGTAAATTTCCATTCGCATCAAAATTTTACTTTTCAAAACTTGACAACCGTCATTCAACCCAGATTTTTTGCAGACAACCACATATCATCGTGTTTACAATGAAACAGCGCTTATTTTGATATAAGATTTATTTAGTAAGCAAATGGTTGAAAACAGTTAGTATCGGCTTACCTGTTTATACCTGACAACCCAGTAGTTACGTCAGGAAAAAAATAGACCACCCAACGTTTGCATATTCTATAGGCTTCATACTTTCGGTTGGTATTAAATTTATTCGGTAGACTCACGACTGCAATGTTGAATGAAAACTCATATTTGAATTGTTAATTGATAATAGCTTTGACAGGATTATGTAGGCAACCAACTCTGCGATATATTTTCTAACAAACTAAATTTGATATAAAAAACTTCCATCCGGTAACGCGATGTGTGAAGGTCGATTTTAATGCGGATCCTCTACTACTGTAAGTTATCCCAAGTACGTGCAGGCACGTACTTTATGGGTTGAGTGACGAGGCGGCTATTGCCGATACTGCAATAGACGCAATGCACCATGATCGGATAGCACAGAATGCCCCCATGGCTTTGTACCGAAATGAGGTTTGTAACACGGAATGAGAGTAGACACTGTTCGGTATAGATGATTGTAGAGAGTGCTGAGTGTAGACACGGTGAGTGTAGATGAGTGTATACACGGTGACTAGACACGTTGAGTGAATTGATGAGAGAAAGTTCAGACACGGTGAGAATGATGGAGAGTTCGCGTGAAACGCGCCTGAGTTTACAGGATGCTGAACGGAGACTGCCCGGTGAACCGCCTGTTGCCGGGCGCGCAAGCGTAATTGGCGCGAATGGCGAGAGAATGAGAGAACGCCGAGCGCCCGGGAGGTGCTGCCCTCGAGCGCAACGGACTCATTCCCAAACAGACACATTCGCGATGCTTGGCATATAAATGAGTTGGTCGAATTCGTCTTCGAGGGTGGTTAGTATTGTCGGTCTACCATTATTCAGTTATTAGTATAAGCGTTGGTAAACATCCTTCCCTTGAGATGCAGCCGCGATATATGTAAAATCTGTGAATATGGAAATTGCTCCTGTTAGTGACCACTTAAGAAAAACCTCTCACTATCACCGTGTTAATGCAGTGACAAATAAGGACGCCTATGGAGACTGCGGTTATTATTGATCGGCCTAGCACAGCTTCGTCATTGGCCATTTATCAAGCGGGGTAGTGAAGTCCCCTCAAGGATAAATTGAGACATGATCAGGAATCGGAAAAGTTACCTTATTGGATCTGTATAGGGGTAGAAATAACACGTTTTATTGCACCCAGATAATTAAATAGGTGGACTACCCATGCTGGTGGTAAACTTGGTAAATTCACAATTTTTTCGCAGGTTTGGCATTTACTGGATTGAGAAATCTCGTGCTTTACCCCATGGTCAGCTCGACAGCGGCTCAGAGCGAAATAAGAATAACACACAGTAGTTCAGCTTCCGCCTCCTTGCAGATGGAATGCTTAGCTATTCTTCGGCCTGGTCAAAGGTTTTATCTGTCCGCTCTTTTTCCCGGCCTTCGAGATCTCTCGAAAAGCATTTTCGCAGATATTCTTCGGAGGCAGTGCGGTGAGTCCATTATCTTCGAGCGAAGGTTCGTGGTTGCTGTTATTGTCAAAGATTTAACGCTTGAAATTCCGCTTCTTTCACAGATGACGACGACGAGGAGACCGATTATGAGTTTCCCGAAGAATTCCTCATCCTAGACGATATGGATTACGCTTTAGTAGGCTTTGGTCCACGAAGAAAGCGTCAGAAGCTGGAGCCATCAGGTTTGGCTGGCTCGTCAAATGATTTTTCTGAATTAAGCTTTTAGCGACTGAAACTCTGAATCATTGGTTATCTTCATTTTTCATACAGTATAGATATGTGAGTGATCTTTTAAAAAAGCGAGACACCTGTGAAGCTCATGGTCAACAAATTCCTTGGAACTTTGGGGCATGTATTGTGTATAGTAGCATATTTAACACGCGCGAATCTAAAATATGTTTATGCCTACCTAAACAAAATGACAATAAATCCTTCTTTTAATTAACCTCACGAGAGAAACCTTGTCGCAACGGTAGCCGTGCGAGAGTGTAGGTGCGAAAAGACGAGACGACGTCAGAACGAACGTATCGGTTCCCTCGTATTTATGTTTATTCGAGTAACTTAATTCAGCTAAATCCTTTATTATTATCTCCCCTTCGATTTAAATTATTAATCAAACATTCAAATTTTCTTCACCATTGCGACGTGTTCCTTCCTTTCGGGAAGTACCCGCTGCTTTCTTTCCATTTATTCTGAAGTTGCCGAGACCACGCGAGAAGCGTCGACCGCGGGACGCAGGAGAGGTAAAGAGTACGAGAGACATTGAAAATTTAGAGCCGGGATGTCGGTCCTGAGGGACCGCGTTCACAATAAGAGTGCGCGGTTTCTTTTTGGACAGCGAAGGTATGTTGCACGAAAGAAAAGTTATCTGAAGTACGTGCGGACGCGAAGTCGGGATCTTTACGCGGGCGTGTTCGGATAATGGGGTTGAATCGTACATTGGGCTGATGGGTGGGACCGGCGTCTGGGATGTGTTAGAGGGCGATGGTTCACGGCGACCGGGTGCGAAAGACGACTCCGGGTCGTGGCACGATACCACGACATTAAGTTCGGACAAGCAATCGCCTCCGATCGCGACTGCGGCGCTCGCGAGTACGGAGGAAGAAGGTCGGTCGTCTTCATCTGCGAAAATGACGAAGAAACTCGTCGATGGAGTACGAAGACGGGCATGTAGAACCGCCGCTCGTGACGGCGTTTCGCGCGTTGCTGGCGAATGAAAATCGAGACAAGGCGTTGGTGCAATTGTTCACGGGATTTATGACGGGCCAGACACAGATGGCACCGCATACAGCCACGCCAATTCCTACATATCACGTGAATCCCGACCTCTCGAAAAATATTGAAAATTTTACGGGTGAAGACGACACCGTGCGCGCTTGCGAGTAGATAGAAAATGTAGAGGCGATGCAACGATTGCACAAATGGCCCGAGGACTATCTATTTAAGGCAGCTCGAATGCATCTAAGCGACTCCCCCTTTCGGTGTGCACCCCTCGCGAAACTGGGCGCGAAATCAACGTAAAAGTGGCGGTGATTAACGGACGGGATTTTACGTCGTTTATCGATACGGGCAGATCGAAGTGCACCATTCGAACGACGCGAGTGTTAGTGGAGCAATTCACGATGACAATATTACCCACGGACTTCAAGGGTTTCGGGCCGCCTGAGTTCGTCGCCGCGAGCCCGAGCGTATTTTGCGCGACTGTCGAAATCGATGGTGTCGAAGTACCGGATGTACTGTTATGTGGCTCTCGCCGTGCCAGATAACCGGTTGACGCCATAATCGAGTGTACGGAACAACCATGCATTGAGTATCACAAAGTCTGGGAGACCCCCACGTTCCGTCGAAACAACGAGATACCGACAGATATGGACGTTATTCCGGTGCAGCCGGCGGTATTTCGGGAGATCTTACCGTCGCATTCGGAAAGCTTCCTTCACGTTGCCGATATCAACAATAAATACACCCTACCTATTCTCAATATGGGACCCCTGGAACAAGCTATCGGGAAAGGAAAAATGAGGTGAATTCGCACGGCTTATCACCATCGAGAAAGTGTCGCAACAATCCGACGAGATTCCCTTGGAAGACATCAACATCGGTTCCGAGCAATCTCACAACGTTGCGAGCGATCTACACAACTTAGCTAACGAGTTCCGCGATTTTGTTTCAACGTGGTTGCATGACTTTGTTTCAACGGGGCGGCTTGGCTGTACAAATAATATAACTATGGATATTTAGGTAAATGAGTTAACGTTCCCGGTATGTAGTAAGCCTTATCATCCGACCAAGAAAATGCGAAAAGAGATTAAAAACATTTTGAGCAAGTTGCAACAGGCGGGCATCGCTACCGGTACGCAATCCACTTATGCGTACCCTGTGCTCCTCGTCAAACAAAAAACGGTAGAGTCGAGGTTGTGCGTCGATTTTCAGAAGTTTAATCAAGTTATTGAACAGAGAAGAGATGACTAGTGTGAACGGCGCGTACTGACGCGCGCTATGTCATGCGGTCTTTCATTCTGGTCATAAATTCGGACATATGAACGAGAGTTCGCATGAATTTCCCATCAATTTTCGAAATTAAGTTCAAAATTATGAGAGCGTTTGTAGTATCTATAGGTCGAAAATTACATCACTATAGATATATGTAGCGACGATATAGGTCACGTGACCAATAGACAAGCACCGACATATCCGAATTGGGGAATAACGAGAAGAGAGAATGGAGAGCAGTTCGTGGTCGACCACTATTGAGAATACACATATCTCCATTAAAAACTTAAAAAGTTAAAAATGGACGCGAAGTAATCAGAAAATGTGTCCAATCTAGAAACAGAAAACTTACGACTTTAAAAATCGCTTTCTAATATCTAATAAAAAGTGAAAAGAAATCATTTCATAAATTAGCCAAGTAAACTACTACTCCTTCCGCCAATCAACCTGCCCCCTTTTGTGCAGTATACCACAGAAGTCTACTGAAAATGCTGTACAAAAAGTTGGCGTGCATGGTTAAGACAAATAACCCCGGGAAGATCGAGGCGTGACGGGCGGCACGGTGTTCTTTCCGGACAAACAACATACTCGTTTAGTGAGTAACCAATTTATGTTCCAACTTTTTTTTCTCGGATATGGTGATATAAACGTTCAGTTTATGTCATATTGGACCATGTAACCAAAATTTAACGTCTTGGAAATCATACTATCACCAAAAAAACCAAAATTTGATCACCATAACCGATTATTCAGTTTGCCACATCCATCAAAAGATTTATTATGGGAGAATGGGATAATGGCGAATACCTAAGAGCAGCGTTGAATATGTCCGATACAATTCAACTCTTCGGATGTTTTGAAGCAGATAATGACGATTTAATAACTTTTTCTTGTATAATGTTAGCCTAAGTAGTCGGAATGAACGAATAATCAAATTTTGTTATTAGAAAAATAGAACGCAGTGGTCGCAATATTTTTGTTCGGTATCATTATGTATAACGCTCTTACACCATAATATGAATAGAGTGGAAAATGTTTTTAAGTATTCAGAACGAAACATAAAACGCTTCGAAAACAGCCAACCTTCCATGTACGTCGTCATTCAATCTTTTCATACCCAACTTCGATGGTACCGCCGCGCCGATCAGACTCCCATTGCGTTCAACCGCCATGAAAGCTCGAATGGCCCAGCTACGCCATCTCACGCTCTCCCTCAGTGTACCGAGATCACTTACGATGGTATTTCTCTCGTAGTCGTAGGAGCTGGACACGAGGTGGTTACGATTGATGTTCGCACAAATGAAAGCTACAAATGAGACAGCGTTAGTTCGGTTCAATCTATTACGAGTACAAAGAGGCGGCGCCCCTTCGCCAAGCTTATTGTTAACCATGCACGCCAAGTTTTTGTACAGCATTTTCAGTAGACTTCTGTGGCATACCGCTCAAAAGGGAGCAAGTTGATTGACGGAAGGAGTAGTTTACTTGGCTAATTAATGAAATGATTTCTTTTCACTTTATATTAGATATTAGAAAACGATTTTTAAAGTCGTAAGTTTTTTGTTCCTAGATTGGACATTGGATTTTCTGATTACTTGGCGTTCCTTTGTGACTTTTTAAGTTTTTAATGGAGATTTCACTTTTTTTTGAAAGTCCTGATAAATATTAGAAAACTCGACTCATTAGTTGATCACCTATCCGATGCCTATGTCCGATGCGAGCTCGTGGTTCTCTTCACTACGAGTCCGCGCAGCATCGTAGTGAAGAGAACCACGAGAACAACGTGTATTGCACAGGTTTTCCGCAGTTTTTCCTGAGAGCTCGGGCAAATGCGATTCATTAGTACATTAAAATGAAGAGGCTGCAGACAACACAAGAGAATCTCAAGAATTGAAACGAAGATACGAGGAACAAGGGGTCGAACAACGTCAAAAAGACGACAAAGCTATACGATGGAAACACTACCAGAAAAGTGTGAAAATGATAAAATTGTATATTGCTTCCCAATTAATGAATATCGTTCTCAAATGCTTTTAAATTTTCATTTCTTCATAGAGGAAACTTTGTGAGCGATATAAAACAAGGAAGAGATAATGTGCGTATTTTTAATTTGCACGCTTCATTCTGGTTTTGATTTTAACAATCACAAACTCCTTTGAAAAGTTCCTAAAACTTCAAAGTTTCATAAAATCTAAACCCTTTCTTCGATTTGCCCTAAATTCAATATCAAATATCATTTGATGATACTCTGTTTATATGAAAAAAAAATTAGTAATAAATCAGAAAAATAGAGGATTACAGACTTTGTATTTTTTTAATTAAAAAAAAGGTTATTAATTTTTCGAACAATTTCAATGAGGGACCAATCTCATCCTTTTTGTATTGCCTTTTTTTGTGCGGCCCATCATTTCCATGGTATCAAAAATGTCCAAAATAATACAGAAATTACTGTCAAGGGTGACTATCCGCGCCTAAAACAAAGTATGAAAATAGCATTAGTAAAGTAATAACAGTCGTGGTATTCGAAGTCTGTCGTATTGGACCGAACATGTTCAGTGAAGACTTCGAAAAATTACCACACACGTATTGCGATACGTTTTGGGAGTGAAATTTGCGTATTGTAATCAAAGTATATGGGCACCGGTTGCAATTTTCAAAATCATTTTAATTATACATTACGCAATTATGCATTATGACAACTTTTTTCAAAATTATCCAAATGCATTATGCAATTTAAAAACTACTTCATAGTTTGTCGAGATTGCAAAACTTTCAACTTCACATTTGAATCAGAACTCGCAAAAATCACCCTTAAACATACCGCAATGCGTAGTCAGTGCGGGATTTGGCGGAGGACAGGCGGGGCTACTGCCCCGGGGCCTCCATACGAGAGGGGCCCCCACAATCGAGATAAAAAAAAATATCCAAATTTCGACGGGTCAGCAACTTCTCCGTTTTTTTTCTAAACGGTCCTTTTTCGCATTTTTATCGACAATACTTGCACAAACATGATAATATTGTTCTTGAATATTAAAAACAATATATCCATATTTGTTCACTTCAATCCGTAAAACATCAATATATCAGAAAGCCCTGATTGCAAGCACGGTCTTGTATACAGGTCTGGAAACTCCATCAAACTTCGGCGGCGGGGGGGGGGGGTGACTGTCTTAACGAAATTCGTTTTACTTTCTGTAGCAACCACTAGAGGCGTTCCAATCTTAGTTGCGAACTTATAATGCCAACAGACATAATCTGAAAAACCCACGATAACTCTCGCGGTTGTGTGTCCCACTCACGACTTCTGCCGCATTACACATATTTATTATATGTAATTATGAAAGCGTTATTAATCACGTCAACTTCAATGAATATACTGAATAAATATGCTCTTAATTTGAATCGGGTTTTAAAGATTCTAACTGTTAACCGAGCATGAAAAATATAAACTATTTGTAAATATCTGTTATAAGAACATATATTAGGCGAAATAGTTGTCTACCTTTTCATGGATCGGTCTCCGTTAGATTTTTTTTTAACTCTTATAAAATAAACAAAAGTTTTCATTTTCAAAAATAGAAATATATCGAACCGTTTCATATATTTAATTTGAACCATTTACATTATATTTTCGTGAAAATTACAGGTACTCAAATAAAGAGAAAAATTAAAATATTTATTTTTATTCATACTTACTTAATTTTGAAAACTGGAACAATTGCAAAAATTAAAAAATAAAGTGTAAAAAAATGGAAAGAGCTGATTTTTACTTACCTTAATCTACTATTTTTTGGCATGCCGCTAAATAGTCTATTTCGGAATATTCACAAAACTCAAATAAAGAGAAAAATTTAAGAATTTATTTTTATTCATACTTCCTTGATGTTGACAGCTGGAACACTTACAAAAACTCAACATAAGATTTATTCATTAATTAATTTAGACAATTTTTTTTTAACAACAAATTTCTTTTTCAGTTTAAAATTTTCCTGATGGCAATATTGCCTCATTCTTAATCTTACATAGTAAATTACAATTTTTATTAACAATAGTCATTTGGTATTAATGTTAAATAGTTCTTATAGTCATTACGTTGCAACACTTACGCAAGATGTTGCATTACTCACGTTTGCTGATTTCCATATGTGAGGATACTTCGGCAGGCTTCTCAATAACAGACAAATCTGCTGAAAGTAACAACCTAATGTCTGTGCCAACAAAAACTGATGACGGAACATCAGGAATATCTGAAATATCAATAGGAGAAATTTATGTATGTTTAAATTACTTGTATTTCATCTCCTTACAAAATACAATAGAAAATAAATTAGAAATAATATTCGGTATGTCAACACTATGCCCTATTGGTTTTTCGCTCGGGAAGGACTCCAGACGTGAAGAGACGGTGCTCTCGCATGTCCTGACTTCGTATACAAGAATTTGGTATACTTTGTGACGTTGGCCAGAAATCTAGTGTCACAATACTAACAATGCAATAGGTACTTTCTGTTAAGGAAACTCACCGATACAAGTACTGATTCCTTGAATTGACGGTTCCGTTACTCTAAAGGACGGAACAGTGCTTGGATAATTTATTTAAAAATTGGAAACTTGTTTCGCATAACCATGCTCTGGCACACAATTTTCCTTTTCTGTTCAGACGTCATTGAAGCTTGTTGGCACAGCAAACTCGTTGAGTCGCATTCTTTTGTACGTGACCTTACATATTGAAAAATACTTGATATGAGTAACTATCTTCTCAAACTATGTGTAAAATCTTTTCATTAAACTTACCCGTGCAATTACTTGGCCATTTGCGTCGAGCTTGATCCATTCGCGAACTATGTCTTCATGATTAAAATGCTGTTCACATAAACGATCCGTCTTTTGTAATTTTACAATGCCTGGAATAGACTCTTCCCACTTTTTCCGCATATCAATGTCTTTAGGCACGTGAAATGTAGAACATTTCTTCTTTCTTTTGCTGCCGCTTTTGCAATTTGAGACCACACACTGATATCCCATTTTCAATATAATGATCACTAATAGTCGTGATATAAACGAAATAAACATAATATGCAAGGATAGCAATATCATGGGGTTTTCAAGTTATGCCTGCTGGCATTATAAGTTCGCAACTAAAATCGGAACGCCTCTAGTAGTTGCTACAGCAATTAAACTTGACTTCGTTAAGGATGTCACTTTCAGCGGAGAAGTTTCCAGACCTGTACACAAAACCTAGATTGCAAGTTTCCATTTATTATCAATTTTAGATTTGATCGAGCATCTCGGTGGCAGGATAAAGCAATATTTTTTCGAAGCCTCGAAAGTTCAGTATTCGACTCCTCGACACTCGACACGATTTTTCCCCATGAAATCGTAAAACTAAATTAACAATAATATGTGAACAATCGATATTGTTCCACTCTTAAACAAAATACATAATTAATATCGACTAGACAGTAATTTTTTTCTATATTTTCTTATTTAGTCAGATATATAAGTAGTTTGTTAAGTAATAGGGATTTTTTTGACGCAATTTACTGAAATCAATTCAAGAACCTACTGCATGAAGCAGTCCGTGGTGTACGTATTACAATTAGTTACAAAAAATTAGCGTAGGATTGACGAATATCAATTGTTTAAAAAAAAACAACCAAATCGTCGCTACGACGAATAAAACGCTAATACCTACAATCAAGCGAACAAGAAAAAGGTTTGCATGTTGAAGTTTTGAAAATACGATCGTGCATCGTATCAAAGCCGAAAAGATCGTATAAATACGATTTAAATCTTACGGTTGGCAACACCGTCGTGGTCTTAACCACGAAAGTGTTGCCAACGTGCTCGTAGCGAGGAATTCCCGAAATCCCCGAAAATCGTATAAATACGATTTAAATCGTACGGTTGGCAACATTGCCGTGGTTAAGATGACGACAGTGTTGCCAACGTGCTCGTAGCAGGGAATCCGCGAAATTTTGTACATTACCGTACGGGCTAAGAAGCTACGGACATTGTGCAACAAATGTAAATTCTTCTGAATTTATATCTACAAACACACATAAGTATTCTCGCATTTATCTTGTGATCTATCTATATATTGAGACGATCCCGGTCTCCGCTGTGACGTCACTCGTCCTCCAGTGCAGTGCCACGTTCGGCCACGCACCAGGGGAAGGGGGCGCCACGAGTCCCAACGCTCGGGCGAATCCCGTAACGCCGATGAAGAGAACCACCAATCTAGAAGAGGACCAACAACTGAGTATCTGTCAACAGAAAAACAAACCAATTAGAACAACGAAATATAAAAGACATGAAATACCGCAATGCGCCAAAAAGGGAGAAGAGAAAGGGCAAAGAAACGAGGAAGGGAAGGTCCGCAACCAGGGTATAAAAAGGCCGGTTTCACCCAGGAGCGACACTCTTGAGCCTTCTTGAGTCCTCTCGAGTCCGAAAGGAATCTTGACTACCGGTCTCCATGACTACTTGTCCTTTGCCGTAGGGAAAGTGGAGATTACGGGAAAGAGACGAATTAAGGAGGAAAAGGATTAAAAGAGGTCTGGCGAAAGGAAGAAGGAAGGCCAGTACCGTGAAACTCACATGACTACTGTCCTTTGTCGTAGGAATGTGTGAAGGGATCGGGAAAACTGAATCTCTGCTTAAAAGCCAAAAGTTACATGATATTGAGATCAGGGAGAGGCGTTGAGAGGAAGAGAACTCAAAACAGGAGGACGTAGCTTTAAAAAAAAAAATAGAAACTCACCTCAGGCTACTTGAAGACAACCGTCACGGAGTGGAGACAGAAGGGCGTATGTCGTCATCCGTATCCTCTCGTTATACGGGATAACTATAAGAGAGAGAGAGAGAAGAAAGAGAGAAGGGATTACAAAAGTGTAAATTTAAAATACTATTACTAATAAAAATAATATCCGTAATCAAAAAAATACACTGAAAAGCGAAAGAGAGAGAGAGAGAGAGAAGAAAGAGAGAAGGGATTACAAAAGTGTAAATTAAAAATACTATTACTAATAAAAATAATATCCGTAATCAAAAAAATACACTGAAAAGCGAAAGAGAGAGAGAGAGAGAGAGAGAGGGAGAAGCACCAAATTAAATAATTATTACGAATAAAAACAACATCCGTAATAGAAAAACACTAACGCGAGGGAAAGAGTGTGAGAGAGAAAGAAGAAGACAGGTGTGACGTCACACGGGCAAGCGCCCGTGGGCTCACGCACACACACACAGGGAGACGATACACAAAGGGAAAAATCACTTACCTGTGAGTACTCCAAGGAGAGGAAACCACAAAGATCCACGAGACACCACGCCCGGAGAATCACGAAGAACAAACAAAACACGACAGACGTCACTATTCCCGGTTTAAAAAACAACAAAAACCGATAAACTCCGGTATAAAACACGAACGGTCACAGCTGACCAACTGCGAGCTGTCGTTACTGTGAGGAACATCGACCGCGCGACGAGGATCCTCGAACGGCCACGGCGACGCCCGAGCGGCGCTACCGCTCTCGCGAGGCCGGAGCCAAGGCTCATCCGTACGAGAGAAGCGTGGATAGAGGAGCCTTAGAGAGAGGACACACGAGGGCAGCACCTTACGGGCAGCAAATTCGCTACGAGAAATACTGACACCGACAATATATAAATTATGAAATGAAAATTACACACGATATACAGCACATAAAAAAATGCAATTATTAAGTACACAACAACAAGAAAACAATTATTAATATTAAATCAACAATATCCACACAATACACAACGATTAAAACACAAGTATCAATACACTAAGGATAAGGAAAAATGTATATGAATAAATAGTAATTATCGATATTCCTATCCTGGCTCAGCGTCCTTATTTTCTTCGAGTCCGAACCTTTAAAAAATAGCTAACGCATTGATACCGTTACAATATATAAAATCTATCTATCTATCTATCTTCTATCTATCTATTCTATTTTCTTTTTTTTCTATATATATAAAAATCAATCGCCGTGCGTTAGTCTCGCAAAAACTGGAAAATGGCTCGACCGATTTAGATAATTATTTTTTGGTTTGTTCGCCTCAATACCGGGGTGGTTTAGGAAAAAAGAAAATTAAGAAAAACCTAAAGGATCAGCTGAAAAGTCGAAAAAATCAAAATTGGTAATTTTGTATGGGAATTGCCACTACCTATCGTTCGACAGCTGCGCATCGCGCAGCTGTATTCATTTGAATGAATTCATGAATTCAGCTGCGCACTATTTGACATTTGAATTCATTCAAATGTGTTTTAACGAGACGTGAGGAGAACAATACCGAAAATATTCTTCAAACCCAAACAGACCCAAACAATATTGAAAATATTGTTCATTATATACTATTATACTGTGGCGTGCGAAAGTTTTGCGCCACCCGATTTTTTTCAGTTGATTGATAAAATATTTAATTTCTTTACACGTTAATCATTTCCAATCTTTAAGAGAGCTAGCAAATGGATAACAGCGTGAAATATTATTTATTTGTACGTCGTATTTATTGTGTACTGCGTGAAACGAATTTCGTCGGTGTGCAAAAGTATTGGGCCGCTATCTCGCCGCGGCTCTGTACGCACGGTTTGTTTACGTTTTCCTCCGTATTAATTTCAAAATATGCTTTACAATGGAAAATCATTCTTATTCCTGCTACCATGCCGAAACACACGAATATTCAGGTCCGGCAAATCGTGTTAAAACTTTCTGCAGAAGAAAAGAGTTCTCGTGATATTGCGACGACTTTATCGATAGGAAAAAGTACAGTTAATCGTATTATTGCTAAATATACATTATCAAACTCGTTGTGTGACAAGAATCGGAGTGGTAGACTGCGAAAAACTTCGGAACGTGTCGACAAAATTATAAAAAGGAAATGCACCATAGATCCGCGAAAAACTGCTGCAGACATTTCACGGGAATTACGAAGTGAAAATCTTGCTGATATTAGTCGAAGTACGGTATCTCGGCGTCTGAAGACTGTTGGACTGATTGGTCGTATTGGTGTAAAAAAACCACTAATCAGTAAAAAGAATAAGAAAGCTAGATTAAACTTCGCAAAATAATATCAGCATCAGATTGGCGAAAAGTACTTTTTCCCGACGAATCCAAATTTCAATTATTTGGAAGTGACGGTCGGAAGTACGTAAGACATCCAGCAGGTACCAGATACAATGTGAGATACCAAGTTCCTACCGTAAAACACGGTGGTGGGAACATTAAAGTTTGGGGAGCATTTTCTGGTGACGGCGTTGGTCCGATGGTGGAAATTCAGGGCAATATGGACGCTACAATGTATAAAAATATATTGCAAGACCATATGCTTCCACTTGCAACGAAAAATATGCCGCGTGGTTGGGTTTTTCAACATGATAATGACCCCAAACATGCTTCGGGTCACGTGAAGAATTTTATTCAAAGCCGAAAAGTGTGCCTTCTTGACTGGCCATCGCAGTCGCCGGACTTAAATCCGATTGAACACTTGTGACAAGGCCTCAAACATCGTGTTGGAATGAAATATCAATCTAACAAGACGGAATTGTAGAACAATTTTCGTCATGAGTGGGAAAAATTACCATAAGAACGGATCTCGCAATTAATTGCGTCCATGCCTCGTAGGTGCGCTGCAGTTATCGCTGCTAAGGGCATGGCGACAAAGTATTGAGTCAAGTGAAGAAAGTCAAATCATATTTTCTTATTTTCAGAATTTTTTGTTACTATTTTCATAGGCAATAGTACGCGGCCCAATACTTTTGCACAGTCATTACTTAAAAATTGTTAAACAATTAATTATTGAAGAGTATGATCAATGTATACAATTCATTGTTTTCAAATATAAGTGAATACCTATGGTTATTACTCGTTTTCATTTCTACACCGTCGTACTTCTATGAAATATGCATGAAAAATGGGGTGGCCTAAAACTTTTGCACGCCGCTGTATATACTCCATTATATTGATATCCTCAAACTAAGTTTGAGGATTTCAATACTGTAAAGTTTTCAAGTTCGACAGATTTAAGTGACTGTGAATTCCGTGTAAATAGTTCCGTGGCTGTGAAAATAATGCCAAGAAGAGGACGAGGTGACATAGGTCATCGAATTCAGTCAAATGCGCGGCGAGTTAATTCACGAGCAAACCACTCTGATGACCAGCGAGCAACGGATAATGAAAATAGTTATATTGGCATGTCCGAATTACGTTCGAGAGTGACTGAAATTGAACGACAAGTGAATAGATTCAGAATGCAACGAGTTCGTGCAGATCAAACACAACGCTAGCGAGCACGACACAATGAACATGACCGATTGCGCCGACGTGGTGCTCCTGTGAATCTGGAACGAGCGGCATTTCATTGCGATCCGGAAATCGATTACGGTGCGGACAGATCAGTAACGATTGGAGAAATGTCAGTCGTTTGTCCGCATTGTAAGGCGTCGAAATTCAGCGGCGAATCTCCTGCATTGTGTTGTGCGAGTGGAAAAGTGGAATTGCCACAATTGGTCCCGACACCAGTCATTACGCTCATTAGTTTCTGGAACGGGAAGCGATTCTACCATTTCCTCGCCAACATCCAAAAATAGAACAGTTGTTTCCAAATGACGTCGTTTGACGCAACGCATATTGTACGGGACAATTTTATGCCCACTTTCAAGGTGATTATAATACAATTGTCTTTCACATCATTCGCAGTTGTATCAGAAACAATTTCATAATTTCACATACCATTGCAGATTCAAGGACAAATATACCATTTAGGAGGAGCGCTGTTACCACCACCGGATGCGGACCATCAATTCTTACAAATTTATTTCATGGGCAATTCGGATGCGGAAGTTAATCAGCGTTGTGCTCACAATCCGATAATGAAGCGAGCCATTGTCAGAGAATTGCAAACGTTTCTTCATCAGAACAACGAATTGATCAAATTGTTCAAAATTGCATTGGATCCCATGCAATTCTTGGTGAACACTAACATGGTCCGGGTGAAATTTGTGACGGTGCAAAATGCGATGTACGCTAGTCCCGCCAATGCCAGATTCATTTTGAATTTGTCGCAAACTAATGTGAGGATCTCGATACACACTTGCGAGCACACCGATTTCCATTTCTTCATTCGTTACACGTTTCTGGCGCACACTACTACGGACAATTAAACTACCGGTTTGCCTAAGTTTATCACACACATTTTTAAATGTTTGACGCGAAGGCTGAGACCGATGTGGATATCGTTCATCATACAAGGTTTTTACCCCTTACAGAATTTTGTTGGCATTCGCCACAAATGAGAAGCATATCGACTTGCTCTTCAAACGGATACATTGCACTCGATTGACTGATTTATCGATACTAATCGTATCATGTTTATCTTATCCTGCAAACTTATTAAAGTGTGCTTGAAACAGTGTTTATTTTCAGTGAAGTAAACCGTAAGTATTATCGCCTTTCTGTACTTTCTGTACCTTTCTGTCGAAGAAATGTAACAAAGATTCTAACATTTGTAACATTGTAACATTGTAACAAAAGTGTCCGTAGTAGTGTACGCCAGAAACGTGTAGCGAATGATGAAATGGAAATCGGTGGGCTCGCAAGTGTGTATTGAGATCCTCACATTAGTTTGCGACAAATTCAAAATGAATCTGGCATTGGCAGGACTAGCGTACATCGCATTTTGCACCGTCACAAATTTCACCCGTACCATGTTAGTCTTCACCAAGAATTGAATGGGAACGAATGGGAAGAATTATTACAGCCTGTGCATCAATAAGTTCTGACGCTGTAAAACTTGCAAGTCAATCAATCGAAAAAAGAATCCAATATTGCATTGATACTGATGGTCGTCATTTCGAATACTTACTATAAACGTATTAATTCTATTTACTACCGAAACTGTAAGTATTATCGCCTTTCTGTACTTTCGGGGATTTTTTGCGATTACAGCGCCATCCATCACGAATCGAAAAAAAAATTTTGAACAAAACTTACGTATTTTTTTATGGGGAATCCGAATCTACAATAAAAATGGGGTTCCCATTGAAGATTTCAAAGTTGCCCCACCCCCAGCCCAGGGGGTGGGGGTGGGGGTGAGTACTTTGGTATCTATGGGTGGCCCCCTTCGTACTGTGCAATTTTGATTCAGCAAATATTTCTGTGAACCTTATAGTTTCGAAGATATCTAAGGTGCTAATAGTTATTGGGGCACCCTGTATATTCGTTTGAACCAAAAGCAGCTCCGATCTGAAGAATAAATTCATCTCCGCGATGCGATCAATGCCGACGGCGATGCAAACAACGTGGGAAGAATGACAATTTTGCGAGATGCGATGTCGTATGTTAGACAATATGGCCGCCCAGACCTATTTATAACATTCACCTGTAACCCTCAATGGATCGAAATCAAGAAGGAACTGCTACCCAGCCAAACACCAGTTGACAGACAAGACATCACTGCCAGAGTTTTTAAACAAAAATTAAAATCTCTCATGCATTTCATCATAAAGCACCGTGTATGGCCAAGTTCGTTGTTGGATGTACTCCGTTGAATGGCAAAAGCGTGGTCTGCCTCATGCGCACATTTTGATTTGGTTAGTTGACAAAATCGGGCCGGATGAAATCGATTTCATCATCTCAGCCGAAATCCCGGATGAAGGTGTTGATCCGAAATTTCATGCAGTGGTGACTAAGAATATGATCCATGGACCTTGCGGAGTTTTCAACAACGACTCGCCCTGTATGATCGATGGTAAGTGTCTCAAGAGATACTCGAGAGACCTGATTGCTGACACCATCACAGGCAATGACGGATACCCATTGTATCGTCGGCGATCAGTTGCGGACAATGGGCGATCTGCAGTTGTGAAGGTCAAAGGGCAAGATGTTAATGTGGACAATCGTTGGATTGTGCCATATTCGCCGATATTGTCCAAGGCTTTTGAGGCTCACATCAATGTGGAATACTGTAACTCCGTCAAGTCGATCAAGTACATATGCAAATAAGTGAACAAAGGCAGCGATATGGCTCTTTTCGCTGTGACAAATGCAATCGACGAAGTATCTTAGTATCAGATGGGTCGCTATGTTAGCAGCAACGAGGCAATTTGGCGCATCTTTTCCTTTGCGATGCACGAAAGACACCCTACAGTTGTACAGTTGGCAGTACATCTGGAAAACAGACAACAAGTGTATTTCAATCCAGAGAACGCAGCGGACAGAGCGGCACGGCCACCGTCGATAATATTGACAAGCCTCTTCTCGGTTTGTCAAGCAGATGCTTTCGCTCGCACTTTGCTGTATGCTGAAATGCCACGCTACTACACATGGAACGCATCATCGAAATCGTTTCAGCTTCGGAAACAAGGAACACCAATTGAAGGACATCCAAATGTACTCGCTTCAGACCCTCTGGGTCGCATCTACACTGTGCATCAAAATAACGACGAATGTTACTATCTTCAATTGTTGTTGGTGAATGTCCGTGGTCCGACGTCGTTTCAACAACTGAGAACCGTTAATGGGCATCTGTGTGCGACTTACCGTGAGGCGTGTCAACTCTTACAGTTGCTCGAGAACGAGTCGCATTGGGACAATACGATGAAAGATTCCGTCATATCTTCATCACCGCATCAAATTCACACATTGTTTGCGAGTATCATATCCACATGTTTCCCTTCGAATTCGAACGATTTGTGGGTCAAATATAAGGACGACATGTCTGATGGTGTTTTGCATCGTGGGCGTCGCCAAACTTTAAATCCGACATCGCAAATGACTGCAGAAATTCACAATGAGACATTGATCATGATAGAAGACGTGTTTATTGATGGCGAATAAAGTGTTGTTGTATTTGGGTATGATATCGCCCAATCGTCCAATGTACGATGCATTTAACCACGAATTACAAAGAGAACAACAATACGACACCGAAGCATTAGCCGAAGCAGTTCGTACAAATGTTTCGCAATTGAATCAACAACAAAAGACTGCGGACGACTTTTTGATAGAAGCTGTGAACAATGGAACTGGTGGAATTCACTTCCTAGATGCTCCCGGAGGGACTGGGAAAACATTCTTAATTTCATTGCTTTTGGCGAGGATTCGATCTCAGAATGAAGTTGCCCTAGCATTGGTTTTATCTGTAATAGCAGCGACTTTGTTAGAAGGCGGACGAACTACACATGCTGCCTTAAAATTGCCACTGAACATGCAAATCAACGAGAAACCAGTTTGCAACATCGCCAAAATCAGCGCAATGGCGAAGATTATACAGATATGCAACATGATCGTTTGGGACGAATGCACGATGGCCCACAAGAGGTCACTGGAGGCGCTGGACACAGCGTTGAAAGATCTTCGTGACAATCAAAACATTTTTGGTGGAGCCATGCTTCTGTTGTCCGGTGATTTTCGTGAGACTCTTCCAGTTATTCCACGTTCAACTGTAGCTGACGAACTAAACGCGTGCTTAAAATCATCAAATCTGTGGCGGCATGTGAAGACACTCCAATTGACGATTAACATGCGAGTGTTTTTGCAACAAGATCGAAATGTAGATGTATTTTCGAAGCAATTGTTGGACATTGGTAATAAGAAAATCGCAGTTGACATCTCAACCGGATTCATCACACTGGCCACCGATTTCTGTCACTTGACCGAATCGAAGGAAGAGCTCATTTGGCGTGTTTTTCCGAACATAGCGCAGAACTTCAAAAACCATAATTGGCTGAGCGAACGAGCCATATTGGCGGCGAAAAACAAAGATATCAATGATCTCAATGCGACTATTCAAAATTCCATTCCGGGACAGTTGTTTCCTTCAAATCGGTTGACACAGTTATCAACCAGGATGAGGTATTCAACAATCCCACAGAATTTTTGAATTCGTTGAAATTACCTGGATTACCACCTCACACTTTGCAATTGAAAGTAGGGTCGGACTGGCTGTGAAAAAGCTTATGAACAACGTTATCGAGGCGACGATTATCAAGAGAAAGTACAAAGGAGAGGATGTTTTGATTCCGCGCATCCCGATGATACCAACGGACTTACCATTCGATTTTAAACGGCTGCAATCCCCCGTGCGTCTAGCCTTCGCGATGACCATCAACAAATCACAAGGCCAGTCGATGGAAGTTTGCGGAATTAACTTGGAGTTTCCGTGTTTCGCGCATGGACTGTATGTCGCGTGTTCGTGGGTCGGAAAGCCATCATCTTTGTTTATTTACGGGCCGGAAAACAAAACGAAAAACGTAGTTTACCAGAAAGCTTTGCATTGAATATTAACTGCATTTATCATTCATGTAAATAAAAGACATTGAATTCATTTGAATTACAAACGCGTTTCATTCAATATTATCGATCTCAATAAATTGGAGTTGGAAGGTTGGTTAGGATTGATAATCGCTTATGAAGAGTTACAATCAAATAAATTTCAGGTGATACGAAGTTCACCGGGTCAGCTAGTCTATAATATACATTGAATGTCATATTTCATTGTGCAATTACAAAAATTTGTAACGGGGTGGGCAGAGATGACGGATTTGCACTTATCATGCTGTCGACATACATACATGCTCTCTACATATCTTCTTATTTTCTTAACATTTCCTTTACAGTGGAATCATGAGTGATCATCATAAAGCTCCTCGAGTTTTCGCTAGTGGTTACCAGAAGAGGAAATTGCAAGCAGCAAGTGAAAAGAAAATGAATAAAATGTTGCTAAAATACCCAAATTGAGGTTCCGAAAAACTGCAAAATTGTGATGATGTCTCTCTGCAGAATTCAGTTTTCCAAGATCAGTTGCTAGAAAATACAAACTTTGTTCGGAAATGTTCAAAGAATATGTTTACACGTCGCAATTAAAATCAAGAGACTGTCAATCGATTCTGGCTTTGTTTTTCTCCAACTACGGGGAAAATATATTGCTATGCGTGTAAATTAATGTCCACTCAAAAAACGAAGTTACCAGGGGTGTTAGTTGAAGTTTGCCGGTTTTACCAGTAGATGTCGCTAGCAATATGTATACATTTCTATGATTTGGCATGTATGTCATTTTTTTCTATTGACATTAACCTACAAAAATACGCAAGTCACATTCCGCCAAAATAATAGCGTCATATTTGTTCACCTCAGTGAATATGTCGAGTTTCGTTCCAAGTAAATCGCATTTGCGGCATTCGTTGCTTTTCTTATTTCATCAAAAGAATAAAGCACCTGAAGCTCACCGGTTGCTGGTAGAAACTTATGGTGAACATGCTGCAGTGATTAGAACATGTGAGACATGGTTTCGTCAATTTAAAAGTGGAGATTTCGATTTGACAAACTATTGAGATTATCGAAGGGAAAGGGGGACGATAGGGTTGAAGAGACAGATAACTTTTAATATATACAAGTATGATTTATTAGTTTTGTGTTAACAAAGGAACTTCTTATTGCACACGCCTCGTGGGCAACGGTCACGGACCAACTAACAACAAAAGAATTACCGGCAACACAGGCAGTGCGATCCGGCGACTTGATACTGAGTTTTTGCTCACGCATGTGCAGTGAGCCTGTCGACGTGCGATAACTCTAATTCTCAACACTCCCGCCGTTTGAGTGCGTCGAAGACCCTATACCTAAACCGTTACATAGATGCTGAAACTGTCTCTTTGGAAGTGCTTTGGTAAATATATCAGCTAGCTGCTGATCAGTGGGAACATATTCTACCGATATTTCCCCACTCTCCACAGTTTCGCGAACATAATGATGCTCAATGTCTATATGCTTGGTTCGCTTGTGGAACTCCGGATTTTTGATTAATCGGATTGCACTTTGATTGTCTACTCGCAATACTGTCGCAGTTACCGGTAGACACCCGAGATCGTTTAACAATTTCCTCAGCCAAATGGCCTCTTTCGCAGCCGCTGCTGCCGCGACGTACTCAGCCTCCGTTGTGCTGAGCGTAATTAGCTTTTGTCGTTGAGACGACCACGTCACAATCCCGTTCGATAGACAAAACGCATACCCCGTGGTAGATCTACGCGTCTCCACGTCACTTGCGAAATCCGAGTCTGAAAACCCCTGTAACTCTGAGTTACTCCCGCTGCTTTTGTACATTACCCCGACTTTCGTTGTTCCGACCAAGTACCGGTAAATTCGTTTCACCGCTTGCCAGTGGCTCTCGTTGTGATTGCTAAGAAATTTACTAACCGAATTCACCGAATATGCGATATCCGGCCGCATCACAACCGCAAGAAACATTAACGAGCCCACTGCTTCTCGAAACGGTACTGTACTTGGGTTTTCATCGTCGCGATCGTTCGGAACTAGTCGCGCGTGCGGGTCGACAGGAACACTTGCTGCTTTTGCATCAACCATCTTAAATTTATTAAGGATTTTCTTCACATATGCTTCTTGATGCAAAAACATGGTTTTCTTCACTCGATTTCGTTCTATTTGTACCCCGACAAATAACTTTCCATCCCCGATCGTAATTTCGAACGCGTTTCTCAATGATTTTATTACAGACTCGAGGGCTTTACTTGTTTTTGCTGCGATGAGTCCGTCATCTACAAAAAATGCCAAAAATACATCTACACCGTCTATCAGTCCTCGAAAGATACACTTGTCGGCTTCCGTTTCGCGGAACTGATATTTCTCTAAGAACTCGCGAAACTTTTCGTTCCAGCACCTGGGTGCTTGTTTCAAGCCGTACAACGACTTGTTCAGTTTACACACGAAACCACGTTTTTCTTCTTTCTTGATGTTGAGTCCCTCCGGTATTTCCATGTAGATCTCTTCCTTCAGCTCGCCGTGAAGAAAGGCTGTTCTCACATCGAATTGTATGAGCTCCAAGTCCTGTTCAGCCACCATGGCGAATAGAACTCTCAACGAGTCGTATCTCACGACTGGCGAGAAGGTCTCCGTGTAGTCGAGTCCCTCTTTTTGTTGAAATCCTCGTGCACAAAGTCTCGCTTTGTACCGGTATACGTCGCGTGACGTGTCTCGTATGACCTTGAACACCCACTTCGAATCTATGGGCTTTCGATCCGTTTTCCTTGGTACGATTGACCAAGTCTCGTTCTGCTCGTGCGCGTCGAACTCTTCCTGAATCGCCTCGGCCCAATTTTCTACCTCGGCACTGTTCATCGCCTCCTAAAATGTGTTTGGCGGATTATATTCGGCGAAGTCGACCTCATACCGTATGGGTCGTCGGATGTTTGCACGGTCCCGCAGTTGTCTGTCATTGTCTGGCTGATTTTGATCTTCTTCTCGAGGATCTTTTGGTTGTTCGTTTCTTTCAGGTTCTCCCTGAGCTTCCTGGTGTTCTTCCTCCGGTTGCTGCTCGACGGGTTCTGCCACATCTTCATTTTCGTCCGCTGGAAGGATGTATTTTAATTCTTCCCCTTTTCTGCCCCACGTTGCGACTTCTCGTTGAATGTGACGTCTCTCGATACAGATATTTTCTTATTCTGTGGATTGTACAAACGGTAATTCATCGAGTCGTTCTGATATCCAACTAAGATCAACTTTGTGGCCTTCGGATCTAATTTCTTGCGAAATTGTTTGTCGATATGCATGTACGCATCCGATCCGAACACTCGGAAATGAGACACATTTGGTGTTTTTCCAAACCAGATCTCGTATGGCGTTTTCTCTTTGCCGGTAGCCAGAACTCGGTTGAGCACGGTCACCGCTGTGCCGACTGCTTCCGCCCATAGCGACAGAGGAAGTTTCTTTGCCGTTATGATCGTGCGCGCACTCTCGATGATCGTCCTGTTGTCGCGCTCGGCTTTCCCGTTCTGCTGGGGAGTGAGGTGGCGTGTTTACCAGCTCGATACCACGAGCCTCGAGATATCGCTTTATTTCACGGTTGCAATACTCTCGACCATTGTCCGTACGTAACACCTTCATCGGTTTGCCGAATTTGTTGTCGATCAATTTTTCGTACTTCTTGAAAATGTCGAAAACATCAGGTTTGTGTTTCATGAAGTAAACATACCGAAATCCTGATGCGTCGTCCTTGAAGGTTATGCAGAATTTTGCACCACCGATCGACTCTGTTGAGAATGGTCCGCATACGTCCGAATGTATGTATTCTCCCGGTTTTGTGTTTCTTTTTGTCTCGTTCTTCTTGAACGGAAGCCTGTGTGCTTTTCCGAAGGCACACGATTCACAGAAGAAATTGTCCATGTCCGCTAATTTCACACCGCGAATTAGCCCCTTTTGCGTCATTTCGCGCAAAACTTTATTGTTTACGCGTCCCATTCGTTCGTGCCAGACACGCAGGTTGACAGTTGACATATTTGCTTCTCTCGCAACACTTGATTTTCTCACTTTAAAGAGCATTTGGTAAATCTGATTGTCTTGTTGCACACCGACACCGAAAACTTCACCGTCACGGATAATTATCACTAGTTTTCCTTTGAACAAAACATCGAAACCTTTTTCAGCGCATACGCCAACTGAAAACAAGTTCTTTCGAATCTTCGGAACGTAGAGCACGTTTTCGATACGAGCTTCACACCATTTACCGTTCACTAGTCTATCGATGGGCACAGTGCCACTGCCGGTAACGTCACACACGCCATTGTCCCCGAGCGATATAGACTCGCCCACTGCTTGATTCGAACTCACTGTACCAGTCCCGTCGGTAAGTGATATGCCTGGACGCACCGCTGTCGGTAATCCAGACATCGCTTGTGTCGACTGCCATGAGTCGTTTTACGACCTCACTTCTTGGCACTGTCTCCGATTTCACTTGTCGCTGTCTTTGTTCACTTGTCGAAGCGACGAACGCACACTCGCGAGGGTTTTCACCGGCACTGTCTTTGTCCCTTTTCTTTTTCCGGCAATCGCGAGCAAAATGTCCTTTTCTTTTACAATAGAAACACTCGACACTCGTATTTCTACTTTCGCGGTTTTTCTCACTGTTATAGTTTTGATTCGCGGCGAACTTTTTCTTTTTGTTCCCGCCAAGACTAACAGTGGCTAACGCTCGAGTGACGTCATCGTCACCTTCGAGTCTTCTTTCTTCCTTCAATAATTGTTCTAATAGATTATCAAGGGTTTGTCTCTCTTCGGGTACACTGTCCCATGCTGTCTGGAGAGCGCTGTACTTCACCGGTAGGCTGCCAAGAACCTTCGCCATTATGGCCGTGTCCGAAATCGCTTCGCCCAGATCCTTCAGTTGAGTCGCCATGTTTTGTACTCGGGAAACGTGTTGTACAACCGACTCGTTTGATTCCATGCGATGTCCGTGGAACTTTTGTAGCAAGAGCATCTTGTTCGACACTGATTTCTGCTCGTGAATTCTCACCAATCTGTCCCACATTTGCTTCGCTGTGGTGCAGTTGAGCATACAGTCGAGCTGGGAATCCTCTATCGACGAGGAAACTATGCACATGGCCGTCGCGTTGTCTTTCTCCCACTTTTTGCCATCGGCCGAATCTGCATCTGCCGGCATCACTCGCGCGCCCGTTACGACGTCTTGAATCGCGTTCGCGATAAGCATCGAGTTCATTCGAAATTTCCACGCTTGAAAATTCGAGCCATCAAACTTCTTGATGTTCTTTATCAGAGTTGATTCCGCCATTTCCGTTCGATTCCCGTACGCGTTTACCGGTACACTATAATGGCGACCGCGTGTCAACCACAAAGGAAGGAAAAAAAAACGAGATAACCGTTTTCTATCGTTCTCTGACTTCGATAATCGGGTGTTACGCAGGCTGATTGTCTGGGCCCATAACCTATTGAGATTATCGAAGGGAAAGAGGGACGATAGGGTTGTAGAGAAAGATAACTTTTAATATATATAAGTATGATTTATTAGTTTTGTGTTAACAAAGGAATTTCTTATTGCACACGCCTCGTGGGCAACGGTCCCGGACCAACTAACAACAAAAGAATTACCGGCAACACAGGCAGTGCGATCCGGCGACTTCATACTGAGTTTTTGCTCACGCATGCGCAGTGAGCCTGTCGACGTGCGATAACTCTAATTCTGAACACAGACAATGAACATCCTGGTGCAGTGAAAAAGTTCGAAGACGAGGAATTGCAGGCGTTATTGGATGTTGATCCAACCCAATCGCAACAAAAATTGGCAGAAACACTAAATGTGACTCGAGGAGCAATTTGCCAACGTTTAAAAGCCATGGGAAAGATCCAAAAGTATGGAAAATGGGTGCCACACCAGCTGAACGGTAGACAAATGGAAAATCGAAAAACCGTTTGTGAAATGCTGCTTCAACGATTCGAAAGGAAATCTTTTCTGCATCGAATTGTCACGGGGGACCAAAAGTGGATGTATTTTGAGAACCCGAAGCGAAAAAAATCATGGCTTTCACCTGGTGAAGCCGGCCCATCGACTGCAAGGCCAAATCGCCTTTGCAAATTGCAAATTGCACAGAGCATTTGCAAGGGCAAATGCTCTGTGTTTGGTGGGACCAGTGTGGTGTGGTGTACTACGAGTTGTTAAAACCTGGTGAAACGGTGAACAAGGATCGCTACCGACAACAAATGATCAATTTGAATTATGCGTTGATCGAAAAACGGCCGGAATGGGTCCGAAGACATGGCAAAGTTATCTTGCAACATGACAACGCGCCGTCTCATACCGCTAAACTGGCGAAAGACACATTACAAACACTTAATTGGGAAATATTATCACACCCGCCGTACTCTCCAGACCTCGCCCCGTCCGACTATCACCTTTTCACATCGATGGGACACTCCCTTGCAGAGCAGTGCTTCGCTAATTTTGACGAAGTCGAAAAATGGCTCGTCGAATGGTTTACCTCGAAAGAGAAAAACTTTTTTTGGGATGGTATCCATAATTTGCCTGAGAGATGGGCGAAATGTGTAGAAACCAATGGTCAATACTTTGAATAAAAAAATTTTGAGATTCCTCTGAAAATTAAGTGTTTTCTTTATCGAAAAAACCGGCAAATTTCAACTAACACCCCTGGTAAGTGGAGAAGGCTTCAGTGACTGGAAGCATGCATCTGATCGCCTATACAAGCATGAGATTTCGAAGACTCATTTGGACTCAGTGATGAGTTTAGTGCAACGGGGAAAAGTCACAGGACGCATCGATCAAGAGCTAGCGATACAAGAGGCACAACAAATTGAGTATTGGCGAAAAATTCTTAGAATTGTCGTCAGTACGAGTAAATTCATTGCTGAACGCGGAATAGCCTTCCGAGGAGACGATGAAATTATTGGATCACCGAAAAATTGCAATTTTCTGGGTATTCTGGAATTGCTAGCCGAGTACGAACCAACCTTGGCAACTCATTTAAAACAGCATGCAAACAAAGGGAGCGGTCACGTCAATTACCTTTCCTCCACGATTTGCGAAGAACTGATAAGTTCCATGGGTGACCAAATGCTCAATAAAATCGTAGCAAGAATTAAAAAATCAAAGTACTATTCGGTTTCAATGGACTCTACTCCCGACGAATCTCATATCGATCAACTTACTATAGTTGTTCGATATATTGAAGGATCGATGCCAAAGGAACGATTTCTCACTTTCTTACCAAACTGCGGCCATACTGGTGAAGCCACAGCAAAAGCTTTACTACAAATTTTAGGTGACCATCAAATTGATATCCTTGATTGCCGCGGTCAATCGTACGACAATGCTCCAATAATGGGTGGCAAATACAAAGGGATGCAAGCTCTTATTTTGCAGAAAAATCATTTATCAGCGTTTGTACCATGTTGTGGTCACTCACTCAACTTAGTTGGAAAGGCAGCTGCTAACTCTTGTCCATCGGTAGTTCAATTCTTTGATTTCGTTCAGAATTTATATACGTTTTTTACAGCTAGTACACAACGATACCGAATTCTGTCTGAAAAATGATCAGAGAAAAAAAGCGGACAGTCATGTGTTTTAAAAAATCTTCGCGATACTTGCTAATCATGTAGAGCTGCAGCCCTTGTCTTGGGATATTCTGAAATCGAAGAAGCTCTAACCAGCATATCTTCTGACAAGGAGCAGAAAGATATCGTGAGAAATGAAGCAACACATCTTTTAGATAAGATGAGTGGTCTCGAAACCGCTCTATTTGGCATCTTTTGGAACGATATTTTGGAACGATTCAACGCAACAAACAAGATTTTGCAGGACCCGAAAATGCTTCTTGAATCTGCTGTGCGTGCATTGGAGTCATTAAAATCATTCATTGAATCCAAAAGAGACGATTTTGATAAATACGAAGAAGCAGCTAAACAAATATCAAATACTGACGAATACAATCACGCAACAGAAAAAGGAGTGTGAAGTTGAATCCGCTCGATTACATGAAAGCAGAAGACGCAAATCTGTCACCAAGAGAGAAATTTAAAGGGTCCGGTTTTATCCCAGTGATTGATCAACTTTGTGTTTCTCTCAATGAAAGATTGCATGCATACGAAGCTGTTCGTTCGAGATTTGGATTTCTCAATCACCTAGAGGAGATGGACGCTGCAAATTTGTATGCAGAGGAATTGGTACAAGTTTACAAAAACGATTTAGAACCTACCCTTGGTAATGAGTTGGTTCAATTTGTATCTTTGATAGACTTATACAAAAAAGATTATGAAAAAGACCAATCTAAGGAGCTGTTTTACTATCGCATTCTTGAGAATCAAAATTTCAGAGCTACCTTCTCGAACATTGAAATTACACTAAAAATGTACTTGGTTTTGATGGTCTCGAATTGCACTGGAGAGCGCTCGTTTTCAAAAATAAAAATTATAAAGAATAAGCTCCGAACGACGATGGAACAAAACCGGCTATCGAAGCTAACCCTACTTAATATTGGAAGTGGTTAGTAGTTTACTCCGGAAGCTAGATTTCGGCGAAACCATCAACGACTTTTCGTCGAAAAAATCTCGCAAAGCTCCATTTGTTAACGCGGTAATTTAGTTTTTAAAAAATTGTATTTGACTTTAACTAATCACTACATTCTTTGTTGAAATGATTTTATTTGTTGGCAACAAATTTTTGAAAGACTTGACGGAAAAAAATTGTTCCTTTTATTCGGAAAATAATTAGGGGCCTCCGCTTCTTCGTTGCCCCAGGGCCTCCAGACCTCCAAATCCGACCCTGTGCGTAGTACATTTTTGAAGTATCATGTGAGTATGTCTCATTTCAATATGGCAGAATTCGAATATTCTGACTACTTCAGGAAAACTGCTTTCATAAATGATTTCATCGACGGGTATAAACTGGGTCATATTGTGAAACATTTCAGAAATTTTGGAAGAAAATGTCCAAGCACTCGGAGAATGATTCATATGTACGAGGTTTGCTCAAAAAAAGGTGACTTTTATTTTCGTAAAATATTTATTTATTCATCAATATCTATTTTGTCCCCTACAAAGTAATCCCCCTCAGATACGAGGGTCGTTCAACAAGTACTTAGCCTACAAAAGAAAAACGAAAATTTTTGAGAAGTGGCGATTTATTTTTCAACATAGGTTCCTTTTAGGTCTATACACTTGGCCCAGCGATGCTCCAACTTTTTTAACCCGTCCAAAAAATAATTTTTGTTGAGGTCGGCAAAATAGTCCTCCGTGGCGGCGATGACCTCCTCATTCGACCCTAATCTATTCCCAGCGAGTGACTTTTTTAGGTTTGGAAACAAATAAAAGTCACGAGGAGCCAAATCTGGTGAATAAGGTGGATGGGGCAGCAATTCGTAGCGCAGTTCAACCAATTTGGCCATGGCGACGGCGGAGGTGTGAGCCGGCGCGTTATCGTGGTGGAACAGGTGATAGTTTTATCCTTCTGGAGGTAATCGATGTGGATCACACCTTGTGAGTCCCAGAAAACAGTGGCCATCGCCTTACCGGCCGGAACAACAATCTTCGCCTTCTTCGGAGCACGTTCGCCGGGTAAAGTCCACTGTTTTGACTGTTCCTTGGTCTCTGGTGTATACCAGTGAACCCATGTTTCGTCGACGGTCACGAAACGACGCAAGAACTCCGCCGGATTGCGCTTAAACAGCTTCAAACATTGCTCTGAAGTGGTCTCACGGTTGCGCTTGTTGTCCGGCGTAAGCAAACGCGGCACCCATCGCGCTGATAGCTTCCTAATGCCCAGTTCTTCGTGTAGAATATTATGCACCGTTCCTTCTGCGATGCCTACAGTCTCAGCTATCTCGCGAATTTTTAATCTGCGGTCTGTCAACACGAGATCGTGGATCTTTTTTACGTTTTCCTCTGTAGAAGCCGTTTTCGGGGCACCTGGGCGTGGTTCATCAAAAACCGACGTGCGGCCACGAGCAAACTCGTTAAACCAATTCTTCACGGTCGCCATCGACGGAGAAGAGTCACCGTAGACAGCATCCAATCGATCTTTGATTTCGCTGAGTGTTTTCCCTTCCAAAAATAAGAATCGAATCACAGAACGGTACTGCTCTTTTTCCATTTTTGTAAAACTGACTGACACGCTCGCTTCCAAAGGCTATCAAAACAGAACTCATAAAGCGAATTGTATGGAACTTTCACAGTAGGGTACTAAAAGTATGTACTGCACGATGGTAACACTGATCTGGAATAGCAGCGCCTTCGGGCGGTGAGGCTAAGTATTTGTTGAACGACCCTCGTATAATACATTTGTGCCAGCGCTTTTTTCAAACCTCGAAGCACTTCTCATATGCGCTTTTTAGTATGGCCTCGAGCTCTTCCAGCGATGCGGTCTTTATCTCCTCAGTCGAATTTGCGTGATGTAAAAAATAGTCGTGCTTGAAGCACTTTTTCGATGACTACTATTTTTATTCGTCCTATGAACCATGATTAGAGTTAAAAGTTGATAATAATGCACAGCAGATAATGAACATGTATACGAAATGATGGTGTCGTGTGTGAAGTAAAGTAACTATGTAAATAAAGTGTGTGCTTCAAAGGCGTTTATACACTGTGACGAAACATTTGGCGTCTCGTCACTCGTACGGAGTGTATTCGTTCAGGGGGTCGGATTTACGACCCTGGGACGACGCGCGCTTGCTTTGTCGCACGTCTGAAACGGTAAAAACTAAGAATCTCCGGTTACCTCGAGAGTTGACCACTTGGCAACGCTGGGGCTATTTGTCGTTCAGCGACTTTGTTAGGCTCTCTGAGTTTATGACCCTATGGTTCGCTCGCTTCGAGCGCGAACGATAGAGTTTTTCTGTTTACTATACTGTCGCGTCTGTTTTTCTAGCCCGTTCCGATCAGCCCGCTTAGCGTCCAGTTTAAGTAAATATTCAAGTCATTAAATTATATTATAAGCAAGTGCTTCATATTAAATTCGAGAAATTATTTCGGTATCGTTAAATTCTACAAATATTTGCGTCTCTTTATTTTTTTATTTGGGTTCTCTCTGCCGGCCATCGTTTGGCTCTCTTATTTGGGGCTCTCTGTATTGTAACAATGAATTAAGGCTCTCTGCGTTTCCCGGCGGGTGATCGGCGTTTATCTCGGCATCGACGTTATTCGTGGTACTCGGGAGACCGATCATCTCCCGAGATTAGGATTTTAGGGACTTTGAGAGTCGGGTGTTCGTCCTTGAGAGGGCAGGCGGGTGCCGAACAACTGCACCCGTGGTCATGATCGCCAGGGAGCGAGCTGGAGAAACGGCCGAAATTTACTGAGCCACCCTCCTCCCGTACGGCTCCCCAGCCTCGTGCTGGACCAGCCTGCCGTTGTCTCGATCGTCGCGGTCCGGATGCCCTCTGGCGCCTCATTCGTAGGGGGCCTATGGGACCGATGGGGGTTTGTGAGGTGGCAATGTGCCGGTTCTGGGATCCGCGTGGACAGAGTTGGCGGCCACCACCATCCACGGGCGGGATCCCGACCTTACCCTCGTCGGAGACCGGGTCCTGGGGGAAGACGGCCGAGACACGGCATATAAAAAACTGCCGGGCGGACACCGACTCGCTCCGTCTTTGTCGTGATATTCGCCGAGAGCCTTGCCATCGCTCGTTCTCTCTCTCTCTTTAGCTTTCGTCAAAAAGGACCCCTCTCCCCCCGCACCCCTCGAGTCGACGCGAGAGGTGCCGGCGTAAGAAGGAGGACCGGCGTAACCCAGTAACCCGAGTGACAGCGAGTGACCCCGGAAACGTACGAGTATGCGCAGGACTAGACCAAGTGTCAAGAGTGGGGACCATCGACCCACGGAGAGTAAGGATCGCACATCGATTTTCACTTACTGTTCGGACTGCTACCTCGCGCGACGCGTTTCTAGTGCTCTCTCGAGTGTCGCCATCGATCATAACGCTACCTTTGTCTTCACCAACCATCTTCAACATCATTCAACGACGGCATCGACGATCTTCCGCCATCTTGCGATCCGCCTGTACGAGTTCCTTGCGTTGCGGCAGAGATTATTCGGTGAGGTACTTCCTCCTCTTTCCTTTGTAAGGTTAGTAACTTCGTCTCTCTCAAATTAGCCGTGTGGCTGTTAGTTTTGTTAATTTTCTGGATTTTGGTATTTTGGTTAATTATTGGGATTTAGTCCCGTTCGAGTTTGTTAAAGGAAAACGAGCCGGTCCTCGGACCGCGTGACGAAGTTACTGACCCATTATCGCTACGTGTTATATTTTTCGCATTTTCAATTTTGTTACGTTCTTTATTCGCGATTGAAATCGCATTTCGGTACTTATTTTGTTAAGTGAATTTGTGTTATTGCGTTCGAGTTCGTTACCAATTTATTCGTCATTTCGGTTTTCGCGTTCCTTTCGTTATTAAATTCACGTCCGGACGTTATCGCTTACCGCACTGTTACCTTCTGCTTATTTTAACCCTTAATTTCGACCCCCTTTTGGAATCTTTTCTTTTGGTTATTATTCGCCATTTCCTTGCCCCGTTACTTGCGAGATTTCGAATCTCCGCCATCCTTGCCCGTATCTTCGCACCCGTTCGTAATAATTTAGCCCGTGATCGTTAATCGCGTCTTTCCCTTACCCGTTACCCGCGAGATTTTTCGGATCTCGGCTATCTTTACCGTTGCCAGTGGCAATCTTCGATTTTGATTACCCCGGTGTGAGTGGCGTGAGAAATCTTCGGATTCGCTCCACGTTCTCGCCGTTACCCCTCTGGCTACCGTGAAACCCGGCTAATTTTGCTCTCACGAGAGTCTACTTGGAGATTCCGCTAACTTTCCTCTTACAAGAGGCTATCTCGGATTTGGGCTATCTTGGTGTGAGTGCCGTGAGAAATCTACGGATTTGCTTAACGTCCTCGTCGCTACTGCTTCTGCAATCGTCAAATCCGGCTAACTTTACTCCCACGAGAGGCTACTTGAAAATTCCGGCTAATTTGACTCTTACGAGAGGCTATCTTGGTGTGAGTGTCGTGAGGAACCTTCGGATTCGCTCAACGTCCTCGCCGTTACGGCCGTTACGATCTTCAAATCCGGCTAATTTGACTCTTACGAGAGGCTATCTTGAAATCCCGGCTAATTTGACTCTTATGAGAGGCTATCTTGAAATCCCGGCTAATTTGACTCTTACGAGAGGCTATCTTGAAATCCCGGCTAATTTGACTCTTACGAGAGGCTATCTTGAAATTCCGGCTAATTTGACTCTTACGAGAGGCTATCTTGAAATTTCGGCTGATTTCCCTCTTACGAGAAGCTATTTGAAATTCCCGCTATCTTCACCGCTATCCCTGGTCAATTTTGTTCTCTTGTGCGTAAGACGGTAACCCGTGACTTTGCTCGGTATTAACTCCCGGCTAATTTTGTTCGTATTGTGTTTTTGGCTACGTTTCGCGTTATTTTGCTTCGCCAAATATTTGTTAAATTACGTCGAATCCTCCCGGAGGCGAATCTTCAGGTTATATTATCTTGTGTAAAATATTTTGTTAATTCTAGTCATTTATTGCGATTATCTCCGTCATTTTGTTATCTATTGTATTGGGATTTGTTGCGTTGTTGCGGTCGAACTACGTGATTGCTGCCTTAAATTGTGTTACGTTATTTGTATTGTTAATTTTAAGTATTGCCATTCTTTGTATTATCGCAGAACGCTGATCATTTTATTTTCGGTACGAATCTTCCGAGTGCGTCGTAACCGTTCGTTTTCGTTATCGTTGGCAGTGTTGCCATGTCCCCTTGTTACACGTTTTTTGTACGACCGACGATCTCGTTGTACAGCACCCGCCGCATACCGTGCGGGTGGTTTCCGGGATAAAATAAATACTTTTCACAGTTTTTCCGAGTCACCGAGTTCGCTTATTCGCCCAAAAATCCCGCCCTTCTACCATTCTCGGAAGTATTAACTGAGTAGCCGGAGTCTTTTGCCGAACGTTTTCAACTGTGTTCCTTTGGTATTAAACGACGAGAGCGAAAAATTAAATAAGCCGTTCTCTTTACGGGAGCGGTGGTGACGCGCGAATCTCGCTCGTTGCCTGGCGCCTATCTCTCGTTCGTTTGGTCGGTACTTCCGACATCTTGTGAGAGTTGGTTACCTCTCCAACGTAATATTCACTTTTTTGGGGTTTTATTAATGTTCATTAGGCCACGTTTGACACCCACGTGACGAGAGTTAAATATTTCGTTACAAATTGGCACCCAACGTGGGGCTCGAATAAGCAAATTCGGTGTAAAAATCATGTAAATTCTACGTTCTATAGGGATCAAGCGTTCTGCGAGAATTTTATTTGAAATATTATTTAGGCTTTGAAGAATCATATTATACTCGACGTTACGCAGAAAGATAAATACGGATTCGCGTAGTTAGTTTGGAGAGAAAAACAAGTTTGTTTTCTCGTATCCTCGCCCGCTCTCGCTCTTGGTTATTATTCTCATTATCGCGCTACCTATTATTCGGTGTTTGGTGTGAGGATCAGTTTTTCGATCGTGTTTACATTCGCAAATCCTTTGTCATTACCCACGGCTATCTGATTGTGTCTCGTCGTTTCGAACGCTCAGGCTCTACGCCAGAGAGGCCCTCAGCAACGACACAAAATCGAATATTCTCTCGAATATTCCTCGCCTCGAAACAGTGCGACAGTCAGGTAGCTGTTTTTCTACGTTCCCTTGTTCGCCTTTGTTTTTTTTGCTCTCTCTTCGTTCATTTACTCTCCGACGCTATACCAACCGCCGAGTTGTTGACATCTCGGACTCTCATTGTTCGCACGACTCGCACGTGCTCACGCTCCTTCGCTAGCCTTGCCACAGCTCGCTTCCTCACTCTCTCTAGCTCACGCGTTCCACCGTGGGCAAAGCCCGGCCATCGAGGCTCGCGTGGCCGGTTTGTTTACATCACGACGCTCGCACAGCCTGCGCGTTCCCCACGTGGTTAGTCCCACTCGCTGCCCGGCCACGCTACCCCCCGATTTCTCGCCCCGAGTTCGCTCGACGACGCCAAGTCTCTAGTCCCCGCTTTCTCCCGTGCCGCTCTCTCTCGTGCCGCTCTCTCTCGTCCCGATCTGTCGCCCCGAGTCCGCTCGAAGCCGGCCCCGTATCTCGTCGCCTCTCCCTCACTCATACCCGAGCCCGCTCAACGCCGCCTCGTACTCTATCGTTCTCTCTCTCTCTCGCGCGCTCACTGGTCACCGCGTGCTTAGTACCGTAGTACCCACGATACCCGAAACGAGTGCGACCCCGTACCGCACCCCGCGCCTAGAGAGTCGTCGTTCCCTTCCATCGCAGCCGAGGGATAGTCCGGTCGTGTTGTTTCGCTTGCGACGTATTCATAAGCCAACCCCAATTTAATAAAAATGTATCGTTCTATTATTTGTCATTTTCGGTAATCGCGACCGATCGTACATTTGCATTAATTTCATAATTACCCATTAACACCGCCTTTTATTATTTTTCATTGTCGGTAATCGCGACTGATCTTACATTTGCATTAATTTCATAATTACCCATTAACACCGCGTTCCCTTATTTTTCCCTTCGGGTCAATCGCGACCGATTACGAAGGCTCACTTATTGCCCAGCCCCAATTGAAATTAAATTTCATTTTTCCATTATTTTTCATTTTCGGTAATTACGACCGATCTTACACTTCCGTTAATTTTATAGCTACCTATTAACATCTTGTTTCATTATTTTCCCTTCGGTTCCATCGCGACCAGTGACGAAGGCTTACTTATTGTCCAGCCCCAATTAAAATTAAATTTCATTTTTTCATTATTTTTCATTTTCGGTAATCGCGACCGATCTTACACTTTCGTTAATTTTATAGCTACCTATTAACATCGTGTTTCATTATTTTCCCTTCGGTTCGATCGCGACCAGTGACGAAGGCTTACTTATTGCCCAGCCCCAATTAAAATTAAATTTCATTTTCCCATTATTTTTCATTTTCGGTAATCGCGACCGATCTTACACTTTCGTTAATTTTATAGCTACCTATTAACATCGTGTTTCATTATTCCCCCTTCGGTTCAATCGCGACCAGGGACGAAAGCTTACTTATTGCCCAGCCCCAATTAAAATTAAATTCCATTTTTCTATTATTTTTCATTTTCGGTCACCGCGTCCGGTCGTAGACTGGCTATAATTTCTTAATCACCTATTAACCTCGCGTTTCATTACTTTTCCATTCGGTTCCATCGCGACCGATTCTAAGGCTAACTTAATTTCCGTAGCGACCTATTAAAACCAAGTTTCACTATTTTTCCGTGCGCGTCGAAATTAATATTTCCCTTTTACTCCGGCATTAAACGGGTTCGTTACCTGTTAAGAAGTCGTACGACTCTACGCTCGTTATGTCCGACCACGGCGACTCCCTACCCGGCAGGGCGTATTGCGTATTAGACCCGACCCAAGACGATTCTGGTATCAATCAAACCGGCACCTTCGACGGAACCAATCGGGCACCGTCAACGCCCGCCGTCGAGCCCGTCGCGTCCACCTCGGCTAACGCACCGCCGCCTTCGGCCTCGGGTCTTTCGCGGCTGGCTCCCTACGCCGCGCCGAGCCGCCCGTTGTCCTCCACCCGGGTCGACCAAGTACCACCGTTCGAAGAACCCCCGCTGCACGACGAACCGCGACACTCTCGCTACGCTACCTCCCCTTCGGCCGTGCTCACCTCATGCGCAAATGGAACATCGAGTTTTCCGGTGCTCGGGGTGAGGACGTGGACATGTTCCTGACTCGTATCGAGGAAGGCCGTGACCTCGTCTCCATCCATGGCGCGGACTTGATTCGGTGCCTTCCATTTTTTCTCAAGGGAATTGCGTTGGTCTGGTTCCGCACCGATCGCGCCCGGTGGTCCACATGGAATAGCTTCCGTGCGTCCTGCCGGCAGCGCTTCGGGGACCCCGACTACCAGTACGCCCTACGCGCGGAAATCATGCGCCAGACCCAAGTCGAGAAGGAACCCATCGCGGACTTTCTAACGTGCCTCCGCGGATTATTCGGTCGATTAAACCCCCCCTGGCCCGAAGCGGAACAAATCCAGTACGCCCACCGCAACCTGTTGCCGCGTTTCCAATGCGCGATCCACCGCAACGATCTTTACGATTTCGACTCGTTCGAGCATATCGCCATTCGTCTCGAGAAAAGCTTCGAGGGCGCGCGCTCGTACCGGGCACCCCCGCCGCCCGATCAATCGCTTTGCCCAGAACTGGTATATCGGGGTCCGCGAACGCCACGCGCCTCAACGCACCGGTTACCTTCCCGCGCGGCCTACGCCGCAGTCGAATTCGACGGTGAGGAACTCGATGCGTCACCAACTCAGCTCGAGGAGGCGGAGACTATCTTTGAGGCGCCGAGCAACCTCCATGCGGTACAAGCCCGCGCCGCGCCGAACAAGCCCCGCCAAGCGCATCATCCACCCCCGCATCATCCACCCCCGCGCCGTCGCCTACCGCGCCGACAACCCACGCCGCCAGCTACCTCCGTCACCGCCGACATTCCGGTTCCCGCGCAACCCCGCGACCCCGCAGGGGAGGCTACCTCCTCGCTACCCACGGCGGTTAACGCCGCCCTAGACGCATCAACATCCTCGCGGCCCTTAGTCTGCTGGAATTGTGGGCTATCCGGCCATCGGTTCACTGCATGTCCGTCCCCGCGTCGTCGGTTTTGTTACCGTTGCTGTCGAGCCGGCGTAACTAAACTCGACTGCCCGGACTGCTCGGGAAACGCGTAAAGGCGGCGTCGCATGGGCCTAACGAACGCCCCGTCGAAACAGATCCCTCGGCCCCCCTCCCCTCGGCAGGTTACCTCGGCGGACAAAGTCGGTGCGGCGGATCCCTATTGGTGCGGTCACCTACAATCGGAGGAAAGCGTGACTGCCTTCTTTATCACCTTTAAGGTCAACGGTTGACCAATCCGCTCGTTAGTGGATTCGGGCTCTAGCCGCACGTGCCTTGGTCCCCTCGGTATCCGCTGGATGGACGAGCTTAAGGTACCGCGTAGTCCCGCGAATCCCCGGGGAGTAGAAATGGCCGGCGGTCAGCGCGCTATCGCCCGTGAAACCGTCAGCCCCACGATTTATCTGAACGGTCAACCGTTTCCCCTCACCGTGTACCTTCTACCAGCACTCGTTCCCCCCTGTATACTCGGTATCGACTTCTTGCGCACGGCTCGTTTCGTGGTGGATTTCGAGGAAGCGCGTTACTACTTCAAGGACGATCCGTTTCGATTCTACAAGTTCGAAATTCAGAGGTCGCGCGGCCCGGTCGCCAGGCTATGTTGCGGCCTCCAAGAACTCACCCCGGCGCAATCCAGCTATCTCAAAACCTTAATTAAGGACGAGATACCCGCGGCTCCCCAACAACCCGGCGTTACCACGCTCACGGAACACCATATCGACGTCAGCGGTCACCCGGCGATAAAACAACGGTACTACGCAGTGTCGGCCCCGATCGAAAAGGCGATCCACGCGGCCGTCGAGGAGATGCTCAGGAACGGAATTATCGAGCCATCTAAGAGCGATTGGTCGAGTCCAATCGTGATGGTGAAAAAAGCGAATGGCAAGCTGCGCTTTTGCCTCGACTTCCGAAAAGTCAATAGCGTCACCAAGAAGGACGCGTATCCGATTCCCCTAATGAATTGCATCCTCGACCGTTTGCGCCAGGCTAATTACATCACGACACTCGATCTTAGTCAAGCGTACTTCCAGGTTCCCTTAGCGCAGGATAGTCGGGAGATTACCGCCTTTACCGTCCCCGGTCTCGGGTTCTTTCAATTCACGCGCATGCCCTTCAGTCTTACGAATGCACCGGCTACCTTTCAGCGTTTGCCAGACCGTCTACTTGGCCCCGAAATGCAACCCTACGTCTAGGTCTATCTCGACGACATTATTATCGCGACCCAGACTTTCGACGTGCATATCATCTGGCTCCGTAAAGTCCTGGGGAAAATTCGCGAAGCCGGCTTAACCATCAACCCGGACAAGAGTGAATTTTGTCGCTCGCAGGTATGTTATTTGGGCTTCCCAGTCAATCGCCACGGTTTACAAGCCGACCCCGAGAAAGTCGCCCCGGTCCTGAACTACCCACCCCCAAATAATATCAAGCAACTCCGCCGTTTCCTCGGCATGGCTTCCTGGTACCGGCGTTTTATTTCCCAGTTTGCCACCCTAGCTACCTCTTTGACGGCTCTCTTAAAGAAAAACCAGAGCTGGATATGGGCCGAAGAACAGAAAGCGGCGTTCGATAAAATTCGCCATCGACTCACCTCCGCACCCACGCTGATATGCCCACATTTCGACCTCCCTTTCGTATTACAGACCGACGCGACCGGAGTGGGGCTAGGCGCGGTCCTTACCCAATCCATCGACAACGTCGAACATGTTATCGCGTACGCGAGCCGGTCCCTTAATAGCGCGAAGCGAAATTACACCACCACCGAACAGGAGTGTCTCGCAGTCCTATGGTCGATTCGTAAATTTCGTTGCTACCTGGAGGGGTACCATTTCACCGTCATTACCAATCACTCTAGTCTCTGCTGGTTACACCACCTTAAGAACCCCACGGGTAGGCTAGGCCGTTGGGCCCTGGAGCTACAAGAATACGATTACGAAGTCATTCACCGTAAGGGCGCGCTCCACCGAGTCCCCGACGCGTTATTCCGGATCCCTGAGGCTCTCTGTGCGGCTATCTTACCACCGATGGACAGTAAAGACGCGTGGCATCGGCGGAAGATACGCGACGTTTGTCATAATCCCTCCGCGCACCCCGACTGGCGAGTTGAGAACGGTTACCTTTACTATCATAGACCCCCCGACCTCGCGGCCCTCGAGGTCGGAGACCTGGAAGACTGGAAGCTAGTAGTTCCCCGCGAGTCGCGCTCGGCCGCTATCTCCGAATCACACGATACCCCGCAAGCCGGACACCTCGGCGTGAGCAAAACGACTCATCGCCTCGCGGTCCGCTACTACTGGCCGAATATGCTACACGACGTCGCCCGCTACGTCCGGGGTTGCGCTACCTGCCAACGGTGTAAGGCCGAACAGGCACCCCCGGTCGGGTTAATGGGTCGACGAGTCCTCGAACAACCCTGGAACTCGGTCGCGGTAGACATCATGGGTCCCCTCCCCACAAGTAAAGCAGGTTTCTCGTACCTGTTGGTGAAGACCTATTCACCAATTGGGTGGAGCTCTGCCCGCTACGTAAAGTCACCGGCAAAAAGATCGCGGAGGTTTTCGACGACACGGTCGTCAACCGTTGGGGAGCCCCGCGCGTAGTGTTATCGGATAACGGGACGGAATTCGTTAACCGGGATATCCGAATGTTAGTCGAGCGAATAGGCATGCAACATCACACGATCCCTCCGTACCATCCCCAAGCGAACCCCGTTGAGAGAGTAAACCGCGTCCTTAAAACCATGATCATTTCCTTCCTCGAGAACGACCACCGCGATTGGGATCTCCATCTCCACGAATTTCGTTTCGCCTACAACTCCTCACACCACGGCTCTCTTGGAACGAGCCCCGCGTTTCTTAATTTCGGCCGCGAACCCCGCCCCGCGGTCCTGCTCCGTCGAGAATGCGAACCTAACCCCCAAATTCACCCTAACACCTCTCAGAGTTGGAGTGAGCGTATGTCGCGCTTCAAGGCGCTCAGAGGAACTATTACCCAATCCCTCGAGAATGCATTCCGCTGCCAGGCTACCTACTACAATCGTAAAAGAAGAGAGCGTAACGTCGAGGTAGGGGATTTAGTATTGAAACGCCAGCACGTTCTATCGTCCGCAACACGACACTTCGCCGCGAAACTCGCGCCGAAATTTAATGGACCATTTGAAGTAATTAAAAAATTGTCCCCGCTGGTGGTGCATCTTAAGGACCCTAATGGCCCCTGGATAGGTAAGGTGCACGTACAGGATCTCAAACCGTTCGTTAATGTCTGATTGTATTACGTCCGTACAGATTACCTCGACTCTACCGACGGTCTAACTATCGCTAGCGGACTACGGCTATCTTCACCGGCGATTTGGACGACTACCCCCTCTAGCTCTCTTCAGGCACCGGCTCTCTGCACCCTTGGCTTTCTCGACTCACCCGACACCCCTACGGAACACCATGGGCAAACCCCGTAACGTCCCATCCGAAGCTACCTTGGAGACTCCGGACTCAACCTACGAGGTCGTTGAGTTATCGTCGGTGTCCCCGGCAGGCTCCCTCGCCGACTTCGACCTTCATTCGGCAGCCACAGAAGACATGGATCTGCAGGCGGCGGAGGACGAACTACAATCGGAGATAGATGCGGAGCGCGCCCGTAGTTTGGAGTTCGCGGTGAGCGTCGATGAGCATCGTCGGTTGCGGGCCCAGATGCAAGTAGCGGCCTTCGATGAAAATCCGTTCTGGTCGCGCATCCGCCCGTATTCGGAGGACCTGGCGGTCGTTGAATACTTGAACCCTGGCTTCTTACTAGATCTTCGAGACCAAGCGCTGGCTCTATCGCACCAGCAAAGCGGTTACTGCCCCATCCGGGAGGATCGTGAGGCCCGAATACCGGCGTCGTCAGTGGACGTCCGCGCCTGGCCCACATCGACAGACGTCGCTACGCAAGCCAACACCACGGAGCGGCGCGACGTCGCCACCCAGACGATTACAACTACCGTGAACCGCTGTACCGGTCCGTCCCACGCGGCCCGCTCCGTATCTCGTGGCGTTCAAACCACGGGGGGGCCAAACCAACAACAGGCCTGGCCCATGTCGTGGGCGGACGACCAGTCCGACGCCTCGGAACCCGCTAAGCAACCCGACAAGCTCCGTCGACCCAAGAGGGGCGCCTCTCGAACCACCGCCTCCACCTCATCGCCACCTGCGCTAATGTACCTCCGACTACCCGATCTCTCGCCATCCAACGCCGCCAACATCGCCGCCCCAACGAATCCACCAACCCGGCCGTCCGGATCAAAACGATCGAGGTCCGGATCCGCCAACCAACTCGGCCGATGTTTTTATTGCGGGGATCCTGGTCATCGGCGCCAACAGTGCACCCAGCCACCGGTTCGCTGTTGTTGGCGCTGCGGCCACAAAGGAGTGACCATTAAAGAATACCCAAATTGCCACGACGACTGGCGCGCCGAGGGACCGTACGTCGCGAGCTTGGGCCGTAACGTTGCCCGTGGAGTCACGCTGGCCGACGCGAAGGCCAACGCCAGGAACGCCAACCCCAACCTCAAAACTCGACGAGCGCCACGACGGCCCAACTCTCTTCCACGACGACAACCCCCGCGCTAAAGCCCGCATTGCTTTTCCCCCGCCTGATACCCACGCCCAACCACCAGCTACCTTCCGCTCGACCGCCTACTTGACCAGCTACCTGAACAACGGCTACGAGACAAACGCCATCTTCCGGACTGGGATCCGGTCCGTGACGCGCCGCTTCGGGTGCCTCCAACGAGTCTGCAAAATTATATTGTACCACTAGCGGCTGACTGCTGTAAACCCCTTATTGGAGATTCTATTTTTTTCCCCTTGTGATTTCTCTACCGGCTCACTAGCCGTATTATACTATTTGTGAAGCGTCGGTCCGGCGGGAATAAAAATGTGTGTTACTAATTAATTGTGGATTCTTTTATTAGTATGGTTTATCGTGGCGATAATGTAAGACAAGGAGGGCATAACGTTTCGGCGTGGCTGGAGGTTATTGTCTGGGCCCTGGAGGAGGCCTCGTACCGATTTTCTCTGTTGCAGATCCCTCGAGAGAGCACCCTGTTCGTTTCTCACCGTGCGAGATGACATCGGCCCCACCCACTCTAAACTTCGCGAACAGCGTCGTTGCCAAGAGCTTATTCAACGTCTTGCAAATTCTGGGGTGAGGGTCTGTGACGAAACATTTGGCGTCTCGTCACTCGTACGGAGTTTATGCGTTCAGGGGGTCGGATTTACGACCCTGGGACGACGCGCGCTCGCTTTGTCGCACGTCTGAAACGGTAAAAACTAAGAATCTCCGGTTACCTCGAGAGTTGACCACTTGGCAACGCTGGGGCTATTTGTCGTTCAGCGACTTTGTTAGGCTCTCTGAGTTTATGACCCTATGGTTCGCTCGCTTCGAGCGCGAACGATAGAGTTTTTCTGTTTACTATACTGTCGCGTCTGTTTTTCTAGCCCGTTCCGATCAGCCCGCTTAGCGTCCAGTTTAAGTAAATATTCAAGTCATTAAATTATATTATAAGCAAGTGCTTCATATTAAATTCGAGAAATTATTTCGGTATCGTTAAATTCTACAAATATTTGCGTCTCTTTATTTTTTTATTTGGGTTCTCTCTGCCGGCTATCGTTTGGCTCTCTTATTTGGGGCTCTCTGTATTGTAACAATGAATTAAGGCTCTCTGCGTTTCCCGGCGGGTGATCGGCGTTTATCTCGGCATCGACATTATTCGTGGTACTCGGGAGACCGATCATCTCCCGAGATTAGGATTTTAGGGACTTTGAGAGTCGGGTGTTCGTCCTTGAGAGGGCAGGCGGGTGCCGAACAACTGCACCCGTGGTCATGATCGCCAGGGAGCGAGCTGGAAAAACGGCCGAAATTTACTGAGCCACCCTCCTCCCGTACGGCTTCCCAGCCTCGTGCTGGACCAGCCTGCCGTTGTCTCGATCGTCGCGGTCCGGATGCCCTCCGGCGCCTCATTCGTAAGGGGCCTATGGGACCGATGGGGGTTTGTGAGGTGGCAATGTGCCGGTTCTGGGATCCGCGTGGACAGAGTTGGCGGCCACCACCATCCACGGGCGGGATCCCGACCTTACCCTCGTCGGAGACCGGGTCCTGGGGGAAGACGGCCGAGACACGGCATATAAAAAACTGCCGGGCGGACACCGACTCGCTCCGTCTTTGTGGTGATATTCGCCGAGAGCCTTGCCATCGCTCGTTCTCTCTCTCTCTTTAGGTTTCGTCAAAAAGGACCCCTCTCCCCCCGCACCCCTCGAGTCGACGCGAGAGGTGCCGGCGTAAGAAGGAGGACCGGCGTAACCCAGTAACCCGAGTGACAGCGAGTGACCCCGGAAACGTACGAGTATGCGCAGGACTAGACCAAGTGTCAAGAGTGGGGACCATCGACCCACGGAGAGTAAGGATCGCACATCGATTTTCACTTACTGTTCGGACTGCTACCTCGCGCGACGCGTTTCTAGTGCTCTCTCGAGTGTCGCCATCGATCATAACGCTACCTTTGTCTTCACCAACCATCTTCAACATCATTCAACGACGGCATCGACGATCTTCCGCCATCTTGCGATCCGCCTGTACGAGTTCCTTGCGTTGCGGCAGAGATTATTCGGTGAGGTACTTCCTCCTCTTTCCTTTGTAAGGTTAGTAACTTCGTCTCTCTCAAATTAGCCGTGTGGCTGTTAGTTTTGTTAATTTTCTGGATTTTGGTATTTTGGTTAATTATTGGGATTTAGTCCCGTTCGAGTTTGTTAAAGGAAAACGAGCCGGTCCTCGGACCGCGTGACGAAGTTACTGACCCATTATCGCTACGTGTTATATTTTTCGCATTTTCAATTTTGTTACGTTCTTTATTCGCGATTGAAATCGCATTTCGGTACTTATTTTGTTAAGTGAATTTGTGTTATTGCGTTCGAGTTCGTTACCAATTTATTCGTCATTTCGGTTTTCGCGTTCCTTTCGTTATTAAATTCACGTCCGGACGTTATCGCTTACCGCACTGTTACCTTCTGCTTATTTTAACCCTTAATTTCGACCCCCTTTTGGAATCTTTTCTTTTGGTTATTATTCGCCATTTCCTTGCCCCGTTACTTGCGAGATTTCGAATCTCCGCCATCCTTGCCCGTATCTTCGCACCCGTTCGTAATAATTTAGCCCGTGATCGTTAATCGCGTCTTTCCCTTACCCGTTACCCGCGAGATTTTTCGGATCTCGGCTATCTTTACCGTTGCCAGTGGCAATCTTCGATTTTGATTACCCCGGTGTGAGTGGCGTGAGAAATCTTCGGATTCGCTCCACGTTCTCGCCGTTACCCCTCTGGCTACCGTGAAACCCGGCTAATTTTGCTCTCACGAGAGTCTACTTGGAGATTCCGCTAACTTTCCTCTTACAAGAGGCTATCTCGGATTTGGGCTATCTTGGTGTGAGTGCCGTGAGAAATCTACGGATTTGCTTAACGTCCTCGTCGCTACTGCTTCTGCAATCGTCAAATCCGGCTAACTTTACTTCCACGAGAGGCTACTTGAAAATTCCGGCTAATTTGACTCTTACGAGAGGCTATCTTGGTGTGAGTGTCGTGAGGAACCTTCGGATTCGCTCAACGTCCTCGCCGTTACGGCCGTTACGATCTTCAAATCCGGCTAATTTGACTCTTACGAGAGGCTATCTTGAAATCCCGGCTAATTTGACTCTTATGAGAGGCTATCTTGAAATCCCGGCTAATTTGACTCTTACGAGAGGCTATCTTGAAATCCCGGCTAATTTGACTCTTACGAGAGGCTATCTTGAAATTCCGGCTAATTTGACTCTTACGAGAGGCTATCTTGAAATTTCGGCTGATTTCCCTCTTACGAGAAGCTATTTGAAATTCCCGCTATCTTCACCGCTATCCCTGGTCAATTTTGTTCTCTTGTGCGTAAGACGGTAACCCGTGACTTTGCTCGGTATTAACTCCCGGCTAATTTTGTTCGTATTGTGTTTTTGGCTACGTTTCGCGTTATTTTGCTTCGCCAAATATTTGTTAAATTACGTCGAATCCTCCCGGAGGCGAATCTTCAGGTTATATTATCTTGTGTAAAATATTTTGTTAATTCTAGTCATTTATTGCGATTATCTCCGTCATTTTGTTATCTATTGTATTGGGATTTGTTGCGTTGTTGCGGTCGAACTACGTGATTGCTGCCTTAAATTGTGTTACGTTATTTGTATTGTTAATTTTAAGTATTGCCATTCTTTGTATTATCGCAGAACGCTGATCATTTTATTTTCGGTACGAATCTTCCGAGTGCGTCGTAACCGTTCGTTTTCGTTATCGTTGGCAGTGTTGCCATGTCCCCTTGTTACACGTTTTTTGTACGACCGACGATCTCGTTGTACAGCCCCCGCCGCATACCGTGCGGGTGGTTTCCGGGATAAAATAAATACTTTTCACAGTTTTTCCGAGTCACCGAGTTCGCTTATTCGCCCAAAAATCCCGCCCTTCTACCATTCTCGGAAGTATTAACTGAGTAGCCGGAGTCTTTTGCCGAACGTTTTCAACTGTGTTCCTTTGGTATTAAACGACGAGAGCGAAAAATTAAATAAGCCGTTCTCTTTACGGGAGCGGTGGTGACGCGCGAATCTCGCTCGTTGCCTGGCGCCTATCTCTCGTTCGTTTGGTCGGTACTTCCGACATCTTGTGAGAGTTGGTTACCTCTCCAACGTAATATTCACTTTTTTGGGGTTTTATTAATGTTCATTAGGCCACGTTTGACACCCACGTGACGAGAGTTAAATATTTCGTTACAACACATATAATCCTTTCGAAAGAAGCAACCAATTCACTTGAAATATGCTATTAAGGTTTCTATTTTGAAGAATCTAGCACATCTGTTTTTAGATAAAAGTAACTCCTAACTGAAAATCTACACAGTAAAATTAGTGCCTGTATTAGAATCAGTTACTTTATTACGCGTAATATCCTTCAATAATACAAAAGTACGTGAACTTTAATCTTATTTCCTCTATAAAATAGTATAATTTTCATTCCAGTCGATTCGCAAGTTTTCAAAGTAGGGTGCAAGAAATAGATGTTCAATGGTGTTTCGACCACTTAAAATAGTATATTCTTTTCATTATCTGGTGAGTTCTTCATTCCTTCGCATAAAAAACTTTATCGAAAAACCAGAACTATGTTTAGCTCATATGCTCGGCACGTGTATTGATCTCGCAAAATCTCTCACAAGGAAAGTACCCGAGGTGTCCCCTCCGATTTTGTTGAAATTCATGGATGTTATGGAGCATTAAAAACTAAACGACACGTATTTTTTTTATCCGTGGACAAACGGTTTCAAGGGGTGAAACCACCCCCTAAAGTTGCATAGGTCAAGGGGCGATTTTGCAGTGTCATTCAAGCAGTGCATCGATTTTGATTACACAAAATTTAAAATGTTTCTTATTCGAAGGAATAAAGAACCCACCAGACAATGAAAAAAATATATATTTTAAGGGGTTGAAACACCCTTGAACATCTACTTGTTGCACCCTACATCGAAAACTTGCTAATCGATTGGAATGAAAATTATGCTGTTTTGTAGCGGAAATAAAACTAAAGGTCACGAATTTTTGTTTTTGTGCAAGAAAACAGTTTTAACGGGGCAAGCTACCCCTATTTGAGTTTTTACATTCCAGTTGTCTCCTTGTCATTCCAAATGTGTTTGCCCATACGAACTCTTCTCATTAAGCTAAAATTAATGTTTCACCGGTTTTTTTTTTCAATTAGCACGAATACTTAAGGGGACGGACCCCCTTTATAGCCCCTTTTTAAAAGATATTCAAAAGTTTCCTACCCACTGCCAAGAAATTTAATAGTGGTCCGATTTTCGTGTTCAGATAAACTTAGGCATGTATGAGAAGCATAATTAAGAGGTATTATACTATACATCATTCACTAACACATCCTTTTTTTATATAATTTTTCACACTTTTTCACATATCACTGTAGGAGTATTTTTTTATTATTACCATAAACACGGTATTTATATATTATTAAATGATATTACCCATAATAAAATGACTGGTTCCAATATAAGGACTAATTTTTCTGTGGAAAAATTGAAAGTGTTATTTTATTAAAGTCTGATATAAATTTACATTTACGCAATATTATAATCACACTCCATTCTCTGACACATAATTAATATTCAAGTCCGAGGTATAAGAATTTTTTCAAATATTCGTGGTTTAAAAGCAACTAGTTAGCTGAATAACCAGGATATTTTGCAAACCCCGTTGAATTTGGATTTGGTGGTTCTAAAATACACTGTCGTACCAGTTACCAGGTACAAGGTTGTAATAACGTTGCTATTATTAAATGTGCGTGGTGTAAAAAATCGTTGTGCTTCAAGCATTTTTTCGATGACTACCATGTTTGATCATCCTATGAACCATGTTTGGGGTTAAAAGTTGATAATAATGCACAGTAGATAATGAACATGTATACAAAAATGATGGTGTCGTGTGTAAAGTAAAGTAACTATGTAAATAAAATGTGTACTTCAGAAGCGTTTATACATAAATGATCCTTTCGGAAGAAGCAACCAAATCACTTGAAATATACTATTAGATTTCCGTTTTGAAGAATCTAACACATCTGTTTTTAGGTAAAAGTAATTCTGAACAGAAAATCCACACAGAAAAATTAGTCCCTGTATTAGAAGCAGTCACTTTATTATGGGTAATATTATTTAATCATAAGAGTATATAAACACCGTGTTGATGGTAATAATAAAAAAATACTCCTACAGTGATATGTAAAAAAGTGCGAAAAATTATATAAAAAAAAGAATGTCTTAGTGAATGATGTATAGTATAATCCCTCTTAACTATGTTTCTCGTACATGCGTCAGTTTATCTGAACACGAAAATCGTACCACCATTAAATTTGTTGGCAGTGGGTAGGAAACTTATGAATATCTATTACAAAGGGGCTAGAAAGGGTGGTCCGTTTCCTTAAGTATTGGTGGTAATCGAAAAAAAACGGTGGAACATTAATTTTTGCTTAATGAGAAGAGTTCGTATCGGCAAACACATTTGGAATGCCAAGGAGACAACTGGAAAGTAAAAACTCAAATAGGGGGAGTTTGCCCCCTTAAAACTGTTTTCTTGCACAAATAAAAAAATACGTGAACTTTAATTTTATTTCCGCTATAAAACAGCATAATTTTCATTCCAATCGATCCGCAAGTTTTGAATGTAGGCTCCAAGAAGTAGATGGTCAAGGGTGTTTCAATCCCTTAAAATAAAGAAAAAACGATGAATCATTAATTTTAGCCTAATGAGAAGAGTTCGTATCGGCAAACACTTTTGGAATGACAAGGAGACAACTGGAATGTAAAAACTCAAATAGGGGTAGCTTGCCCCCTTAAAACTGTTGTCTTGCACAAAAGTAAAAATACGTGAACTTTAGTTTTATTTCATCTAGAAAACAGTCCAATTTTCATTCCAATCGATTCGCAAGTTTTCGATGTAGGGTGCAAGAAGTAGATGTTCGAGGGTGTTTCAATCCCTTGAAATATATTTTTCTTCCATTCTCTGGTGGGTTCTTCATTCCTTTGCATAAGAAACATTTTAATTTTTGTTTCATCAAAATCGATGGACTGTTTGTATGTGGAACTGCAAAATCGCCCCTTGACCTGTGCAACTTTAGCGAATGGTTTCACCCCTTGAAACCGTTTTTTCGCCGATAAAAAAAAATACGTGTCGCTTAGCTTTTAATGCTCTATAACTTCCATGAGGTTCAACGAAATCGGAGGGGGACACCTTGGGTACTTTCCTTGTCAGAGGATTATCCAAAAGTCTCATAATTACGAGTAAGTAAACATATAAAGCCGCATACACCAGCCACAATAAGCCAACGGATAAGAGCAGTCTTTGTATGCAGTGGCGATAACGATAAATACTCACCGAACAGCACAAGACAAGCGTCGACCTCAGCGGTCCTCAAGAGGGGAATCGACATAAATCTGATCAAAGCCCCTGTAGGATGGTCGGAGGTTTCACGAATTTTTGCTAATTATCGCAATAGACATATAAAGACAAGTTCAAAACATTTCGCTCTTACAAATTAAAAATAAACGTACAATAATAATATGAGGGCCATTTGAAAAGTTTCCGGCTTTATCGGCATAAAGTAGCTGTAGAAAAAAATGTCTTATTCCGTCCGATAGATGGCCTTGACATATGTAAGCCTATAGTCTCTTGTTCAATGATGCCGGTTTTAATAACACTCACGAGAAGTAGTAACAAGCAAAGTAACTTTTATTATGAATAATCGTAGAGAAGAGTATCACAGAAATATATAAGATCGTAGACAACGTGGTTCGTCTTTTTTATGCGTCGTAGAATAACTCCCTAGATGGACATAGACTATATATCTCTTGGAAGAAGGAGCGACTCGACTTTAGCAATCAGTCTCTGTTTTCGACGCTGGCGCTGGTGTTCGAGTTTAGTGTCTTTTGTGTGTTTTGTACCGACCGGGGTTGAAGGAGCGGGCGAGACCGCTACATCCACTCCCCTCCCAGTGAGCTTGACGGGGTCGAAGGAGAACGATACTTTTATGTTCCTCGTGTAGGTTTTCTGAGGTACGTCGTACATATACGTCGTACGTCGTACATAGTTGCGCTTCGTGGTTGATTCGTCGTGTCGATGTTTTCGTCGCGTGGAACCTGATCATCTTCCTTAACTATGTAGGTCGGTTTCAGTCTATCCACGGAGATGGTTTTTTCGTGTCCGTCCACATTGATAACGAATCTGTGATCGTCGAGTTTTTTTACCACGAGGTAGGGACCCGAGTAGGGTGGTTCGAGTGGTGGTTTTACCGCGTCGTTTCGCAGGAACACGTGCGAGCATTTATACAGATTTTTCAGCACAAAAGCTCGAGCTTTGTTGTGATGCGATCCGTAGGCGTAGGACGAACCGTTCTGATGCGTTCGCGGAATTTCTCTATGAAGATTTGGGGATCCGCCGGCATGTCTTGAGATATGAAGAATTCACCGGGAACCCGAATGGTGGTGCCGTAGAGCATTTCGGCGCACGAATCGGCAAGGTCTTCTTTGAAGGAGGTGCGTAGTCCCAAGAGCACCGTAGGTAGTAGCTTTGTCCACTTCACCTGTCGGTTGCACATAAGTGCCGTTTTAAGCGTGCGGTGCCAGCGTTCGATGAGGCCGTTGGACTGTGGGTGATATGGTGTCGTACGAATTCGGTGTGCACCCACCATGCGGGCTAGCGAAGTAAACAGTGCGAATTCGAATTGGCTACCTTGGTCTGTAGTGATTGTCAGAGGTGTACCGAAACGGCATATCCAATTCGTGTTTTTACACGAATTGGATATGCCGATGCCACCGTGTCCGCGGTTATGTCCTTTAATGGAATTGCCTCAGGCCATCTGGAGAATCTGTCCATTATCGTGAGACAGTACCTGAAGTTGTCGATTGTCGGGAGCTCGATCAAGTCCATGTGTATGTGGCTGAATCGGTTGTCCGGTACGTCGATGTGTTGTGGTTGAAGTCGGTTGTGCCGATGAATTTTTTATTTTTGGCATGGCATGCACGTGCGACACCACTCCACCACGTCTTTTTTGATTCCCGGCCATACGTATTTTTCTCTTACGAGTCGGCTAGTGCTTCTTCCGCTAGGATGTGAGAGCGAGTGCATCGAGTCGAATGCTTTTCGCCGTAGGCTAGTGGGGATGTACGGTCGTACGATTCCGGCAGTGACGTTGCAGTACATGTTGATTCCCGGCTCGACAGTTAAGAGTTGCAGTGTGAGCGATGAGTCGTTATTCAGCAGCGCTTGGAGTTCCTCGTCCTGTGTTTGAGCGTCTCCGATGTCTCGTGCTGAAAGTACTTGCGGCATCACGATCTCGTCGATCGCTTGAATTCGTGAGAGTGCGTCGGCTACGATATTCTCGTCGCCTTTTAGGTATCTTATTTCCGTCGTGAATTGCGAGATATAGTCGAGTTGTCTAAGTTGTCTCTCCGAGGCTTTCTCGTTCGATCGTTGAAACGCGTACGTCAGAGGTCGATGCTCTGTTTTGACGACAAATTGACGGCAATCCAGGATGTGTTGAAAAAATTTTATAGCTGCGAAGACCGCTAGAAGCTCTCGGTCGTAAGTGCTGTAGTTTTTCTCCGTGTTCGTTAATTTTCGTGAGAAAAACCTTATCGGTTTCCAGCAGTTGTCTTCGAGTTGTTCTAGAGATGCACCGATGGCTGTGCTGGATGCGTCTGTTGTCAGCATCAGCGAGGCGTTCGGAGACAAAAATGTTGTGATCGATGCGGCTGCAAAGCTGTTCTTGCACTCTGGAAAGGCTCGTTCAGTCTCGGGCGTCCACGGTACGGGACGTTTGTCGTTCTTTTTTGAGTCCTTGAGGAAATCGTTGAGTGAAGCTTGAACGTCTGCTGCGTGTCGGATGCTTCGTCGGTAGTAATTTACCAAGCCCAAAAATCGCCGGAGGTCGACGATCGTGTCGGGACGAGGAAAATCGCGAATGGCCTGAACTCGATTGACCGGAGGCTTGTAGCCGTCCTTGTTGACCGTGTACCCTAGAAATATTAGTTCTGGCTTACCTAGGACGCACTTGTTTAGATTGATGGTCAAACCGTGTTGCTCATCAAACCGCTGACGATGTTGTTCCGGGTTGTGCGATGCGACTAGGATATCGTCGATGTAGACTACGACGAAGTTCAGATCCCTGAAAATTGAGTCCATATATCGTTGGAATGTTTGTGAAGCGTTTCGGAGTCCGAACGGCATCACGAGGTATTCGAAGAGTCCGAGCGGAGTGGTTATCGCCGTTTTTTGTACGTCTTCGGGTGCCATGGGAATCTGGTGATACGCTCGTGTTAAGTCGAGCGATGAAAAAATCGTTTTTCCGTAGAGCCCTTGAAACGTGTCGTGGCAGTGAGCCGTCGGATAGCGGTCGGGTACTGTTTTAGCGTTTAGCGCCCGAAAGTCACCGCATAATCGCCATGCACCTGACGACTTCTTTTGCATGTGGATAGGACTAGACCATGCGCTTTTCGAGGGTTGAATCATGTTGTTGTCGAGTAGGTACTCGATTTCGAGTCGTAACACTTCCAATTTTTCGCCAACCAGTCGACGAGGCCGTTGAGAAACCGGAGTGCCCGTAGTCTCGATGTAATGCGCGATTGATCTATTTTCGTCTGACCTCACGAAGGCGTGTGGCGTCGTGACTGCAACAAATTGTTTAAGCAAGTCCGCGGACTCACTGTGTTCGCTAACCGTTGAGATGCTGTAGAGCGGAGACTGCGTTGTCGTGCCTTTGGAGGTCAGACCTGTCGTGGGGTCTATCAGGTATTTGTTTTTTAGGTCGATAAGCAAATTGTATTTTACGAGGAAGTCTGCACCAATGATAGCGGGTTGAACGTCGGCCACGATGAACGACCACACGAACGGGCGGCGTAGGCCCAGATTAACTGTCAGTATTTTGTTGCCGTAAGTCTTTATTACGGTTGAGTTCGCCGCGTGCAGTTGGAACGAATCGACCTGTAAATTTCCCTTGAATAGTTTCCTTGGTAATGTAGTTACGACGGAGCCTGAGTCAATTAGAAAGGTTATGTTAGAGTTTTTGTCGTATATTAGAAGACGGGTTTCACCTCGAGGGATGTCGTTGATACTGTCGCCAACCGCCTGGACCTGGGACAGCGCGTTTAGTTTCCCTGATTCGGTGCGACGAACGTGCACGGTGTGATGCAGTGTTGCGCCTTGACGCCAAACTTCCTGTGGTAGAAACACAGTTGAGGTGCACCTGGAGTTCTAGAACGAGAACGTGAACGGCGCTCACGAGAAGTAGTAGCAAGCAAAGTAACTTTCATTATGAATAATCGTAGAGAAGAGTATCACAGAAATATATAAGATCGTAGACAACGTGGTTCGTCTTTTTTATGCGTCGTAGAATAACTCCCTAGATAGACATAGACTATATATCTCTTGGAAGAAGGAGCGACTCGACTTTAGCAATCAGTCTCTGTTTTCGACGCTGGCGCTGGTGTTCGAGTCTAGTGTCTTTTGTGTGTTTTGTACCGACCGGGGTTGAAGGAGCGGGCGAGACCGCTACAAGCCGTAAAAGTTCTAAGTCATTCTTTGGATAGATTTGGATATGAGAAAATTATCCGCGCGCTAGGTGCCGCACTTGTTGACGATCGACCAAAAGCGCATATGGACAGACATATCGCGCGAGTGTGTTAGCCTGAATCAAAAAAATTCAGCGGAATTTTTGCGGCGAATGATAACCGTCGATGAAACTTGGGCTCACCACCATACGCCTGAAACCAAACAAGAGTCAATGCAGTGGATTGCGGTGGCGCAACTAACTTCGAAGAAGGCAAAGTTTCTCTCTGCAGGGAAAGTGATGGCTACAGTTTTTTGGGATAGCCGTGGAATAATTCTTATTGATTACTTTGCAAAGGGTGAAACAATAAACGGACGGTACTACGCTGGATTGCTGGATAAATTGAAGGCCACAATTAAGACAAAACGTCCGCATTTGGCCAAGAAAAAAATCCTGTTTCACCAGGATAACGCTCGGGTTCACACGCGCATAGTCGCAGTGTCAAAATTTAACGAATTGAAGTTTAAATTGTTTCCGCACCCTCCCTATTCGCCAGATCTAGCTCCCAGTGACTTTTCCCTGTTTCCTAATTTGAAAAAATTTCTCGGGGGAAAAAAGTATAAATCAAATGCTGAGGTGGAAAACGCTGTAAACCAGTATTTTTCAGGTTTACTCAATCAATTTTTTTCTGACGGTTTAAAAGGATGGGTGAAACGTTGGACGAAATGTATCGAGTTGCAGAAAGACTACGTCGAGAAATAAATTTAGTTTTGCGTCGAAATAAGTGTTTTTTCTTAAAACGGCCGGATAATTTTCAAATAGCCTTCGTAGTCATAAGTTGGAAAAATGTTGATTTTCAGATAGTAAACAACAACAAAAATCGCCCTTACAGTCTTAAAATAAACGTACAATAATCATAGTAATAAGTTGCAAAAAATGTAAATTTTCAGATAGTAAAAAAAATGTAATCGTGGCTGATCATTTAGGTAAAGTAATCTCGAGAACGAGACGCGCAATATAATTAAACGATCAAACGAACTTACCTGTAAGTGATATGCGATCGGAATATAGAGTCTCGTTCGAGATGATTACGACTCACACAATATGCTCGCAAGCAGATCACATCCCATCCTTGATAAGACCGAATTGTATCCTTACATAAAAACTTTCTTCGGGGTTCACAAATGGATGATTGAGCTCCAGCAGATATGAAGATGGATGAAATGACGCTGTGATCGTTGCGCATGCAGAAGGGCGGTCTTTTTTGAAAACTGAAAGATGTGCGTATCTTCATTCTTTGGGAAGCGGTGGAAAGTGGGATTCGGGTTTCTACTGTTCACGCTTATCTTTGCAGTACCGAATTAGCCGAGCGCTAAATATGTAACTTTAACTGAGATAAACAAGCCTATCGAACTGATACTATAGGGGGCTGGGCTTCAATCGCGCCTCGAATGAGCGCAAGAAAGATAGGATGTTAGCTCTACTCGTGAACGAAGGAGCTCGCCAGTCTCTTAGGTGTGTGTGCTTTTTCTATCATAACGGAATATTTTGGGACATGTGTTTTTGTAGGGGGGGGGGGGGGGGGATTATCATCGAATACTGCAACGGATTCTTTACTCCTCGTCAGGTAGATTCCGAACGTGGCTACATTAACGATAATCAAACTCACCAAATTAATATAAAGGAGGAGAGGTAACCAGCTTTCCCAAAATGTCGAAATTACCAACCCAAACGATCGAGAGTTAAGCGCCAGGCAACGAGCGGAATTCGCGCGTTACCACCGCTCACGTAAAGAGCGACTTATTTTATTTTCCTTTCCCGTCGTTTAATACTAAATGAAGTCAGTTGATGGCGTTCGGCAAACGACTTCGGCTACTCAGATAATACTTCCGAGAATGGTAGAGGAGCGGGATTTTTGGCCGAGTAAGCAAAACTCGGTGACACGGGAAACTGTTGGAATTATTTATTCGATCCCGGAAACTAGCCGCACTGTATGCGACGGGGGTTGTACAAAGAGATCCGCGATTGTACAAAGTCGTGTAATTAACTAAAACGGCAACACTGCCAAACGCAAACTAGCTAACCGGTTACTACGCACTCGGCAAAATAGGATGGGAGGGCGTTTTGCAATAATGAATAAAAGAACCTAAAATTTCAATAAAGCAGCGCTGATTTCCGTACGAAATAACGAAACTAATAACCTGAACGGAATTTTAGGCAGCAGTCACGTAATGAATGACCGCAACGCGCGCATTAAACTTAAATACAATATTTTAACCAAACGAACAGCATCACCGAACCAAATTATAAGAGTTACTAAAATGACTAAAATACTAAAGCAAATTACAATAATCCGAGGACTCGCTTCGGGGAATCACGACGAACGTTAACAAATTTCCGGCAGGAACAAAGATGGCACAGTAACGTACCCGAATGGACAAGACTTAACAAATTATCCCGAAATTCATTACAAAACCCAAAACTTACGGATTACCGCTTTAACGCATCAAGGGGCCAAAGATAACCGAGATTAGAAAATCCCAAGAAGATAACCGAGACTCATGACGGTGAATCTCGGCAAAGACTATAGCGAGTCGTCGTCCTTCCGGCAGTTCGTTTATGTTGAGTCTCGGCTGTCTCTCCCTAGGAGCCGGTCTCCGACGTGGTAAAATCGAGGTCCTGCCCGTGGATGGTGGTGGTCACCAGCGCTGTCCACGCGGGCCTCAAAATGGCACATTGTCACCTCACATACCCACATACCCAGCTCCAGGCTGGGAAGTCGTACGGGAGGAGTTTGGGTCGGTAAATATTAGCTTTTTCTCCAGCTCGCTCCCTGGCATCCATTGACCACGGGTACCAAAATTAATGGTTAAATGCTGAGGTAGCCGTCGATCGCCTGAGGGGAAACGGAGAGAACCTAAGGTATCCGTTAAGATACAGAGCACTGTACGATAATGGACAGAGATAAGCAAACTAAAAAAAGGACGCTAACATTTATTAAACTCAAAGAAGGCCACAATACTAATCTTTGAAATCAGTTGACAAACACTTGCTTGTACTCGAATTGAATGGGGCTAATATTTACTTTTAACGGGACCATGATAGAGGCGAACAGAACTTGCTTAATAAACAGACGCTACGATGTAATAAAACCAAAAACTTTAATCAAGACGTCCGAGTCCAACGATAAACAGGGTAATAAATTCAAAGAGCCTAAGCATGGACGCCGAACGACAGATATCTGCAGAGTTGACGAACTGTCAATTCTTGAGGTAACCTGTCGTCCCAGGGTCGCATATCCGACCCCCTGAACGAATACACTCCGTGTGGGTGACGACACATAAAGTATTTCGTCACAATACATAATGATAAATGCATAAGTATTATTTTTAAACAAAAATTTTATTTGTTATTATTGTGTGTTCGAACATACACCCTTTCGGGTTTTTACGTATGACCCTTCCCCATTCCATGTAAATGCATAATTAATTGCCTAAAAAGTTATTGAATATCACATTAAAAAGCGTGTTGTGCGAGACTTAAGCGCTCTACGTCGGGCGTTTAAAACCAGTAATTGGCTTTGGCAATTATACTACGCGGTCTAGAGAAACCATAGCATATCTTGTAATATATAAGATGTGACACCGCTTAGGTTTCAATTCGGCTTTGGTTTATGTGGTTCGGTTAATTACTTTATTTAATTAAAATGGTTTCTGTATATACAAGAACGAAAAAAAAATTGCTCTGTTTCGAGTATGCGAGGCATGAAAATAACAAAAGTCTCCAAGGTGGCATGTAAGACCATGGTGGAAGTTTCCACCATGTAAGACTACGAATTTTGCGTACGTTATCGATCGGTTGCGAGAGAGAACGCAACATTAGCCCAAGTGAGTGCGAGAGAGGTGGCACGATTTCCCCAACTCATAAGTGAAGTGAACGCATGGTGGAAGGATATAAGGTATAGCCGTCTCGCGACGCGTTTTCGCATGTTATGCGCAGTACCATTACTCCGGCCATCTTAATTTTATATATACCCAACATATACTATATTTACTGCATATGCTGTGAACAAAAATCTGACACGAGTGCATTATATTCAACAAATCTTTCTTCATTACAACAAGGAAACAGGTGAGTAGATAAAATTATACAACCAGTTCGTACGAGTCTAACGCCCAGAATATCGCCAGTATTGAAAATCACACAATGTTGATACAGAATAAATGTATAATGTACCGCTGACTGTTCGTCAATTATAACCTCAAACTGTGAATCCGAATAATGTTATAAATTTAATATTTCTCACCATTATATCTTTAAAATAGATAATTCAGTTTCCGATTATGATAACAATACGCCCTCCATTCTTTCACCATGCATCACATCATCCATTTTATATAATGAATTCTCCATACAGCATGCCGGCGTGCTACGTCAAGGGTTACAAAAATAGAACAGAGTTTTACAAGAAAAACAATGGACCAGACAAAATCCATGTTTATGGTTTTCCGAAGAACGCCCAGTGCATTGAAAAGTGGAAGACGGCCTGTGGACGAGAAAATATAAATATTAAAAACGGTAATTTATAGAATTTTATTATATTTGCGTACGAAATCCGTAAACTCATCAACCTTACGTACCATTAAAATATTCATAATAAAGGCAACTCTGGAATTATTGTTAATAGCTAAGGTTTGCTCGGTACATTTCTCACCATCTGCGTTCAAAGAGAAATCGTGGATACACAGACAGCTTGGGTTGTCTCCGACACGTGGTTGCCGTTTCGAAGATAATGCAGTGCCGACTGAAAAATTACCATGCAAAGTACCAGCTTCCCATTGGATCCTGTTGAAACAACAAGCAACATTGATCCATTGACACTGACTATGCATAGTGTGCCTCTTGACGATGTTGTAACTCAACACGATGAGGAATGGCTGTGTGATAATGAAAGTATTTTGTCAGCACAGCTGGGAGATCTTCCAACGACATCTATCATCGTAAAAGATGCAAAAGAAAAAGAAGAAGACCACGAATTAGAAGAGAAAAGTACGTGGAAAGAGAAGTATGAAAAATTGAGAGAAGAAAATATGACATTACAGCGAAACCTCAGAATAAAATATAACAAAATTAAAAAAGCTGATCATGCTGCAAAAAATACATGAAAAATACATGACAGTATTGAAAAGATTGTTTACACCAGGCCAGGTCCATTTATTGTCCTACATCCATAATAAAATGTCTTGCCTCTCTTCACGCATTTACCCTTCTGCTCTCTTCACGACAATTTTTTAACTTCCCGATCCTGGAGGGAAGTTATTGTAATGGCCCCGAAAATCGAAAATGGAAATTTCAAGATATCTCCATGTTTCATGACCTCTAGAATCATTCTAACACGTTTTTGAAAAGATCTCTGTCTGTGTGTGTGTGTGTATATGTACGTATGTGAATAAAATTTTGTCGAACGTTATCTCACGAATGGATGGAGCGATTCGATTTTTTTTTTTTTCAAACGAAGGCTCTTGACGTAACTTAGAGCGGAAAGGAGTTTGACCTTGATCGCCTCAGCGGTTTCGTAGATATTCGGCTAAAACTATTAAAAAAACGCATAGTGTCAGTCACCGGTGACTGACGCGCTCCGAGCGGAATGTACAGTGTCGGTCACGGGTGACTGACGCGGTTCCAGCGTAAAGTATAGTGCCAGTCACCCGTGACTAACGCGGTTCTGACGTACAAATAGTGTCAGTCAATAAAATTTTTCCATTTTTACAGTTACGAAAGCTGTTGGTAAATTATTATCGACACTCGATACTGTTTATGAAAAATTGGAAGTTGGAAATCAAGCATAACTTCCCGTAATTTCACTATCAATTAACGGACGTAAAGCGAAAGTGTTTGTTAGTATATCCAAGCGATGGCCTATCGGACAAATGGCATCGGAAACGAAATTATTGTAGTGACCCCGAAAATCGAAAGTGAAAATTTCAAGATATCTCCATGTTTCAAGACCCCTAGAATCATTCTAACACGTTTTTGAAAACATGTCTGGCTGTGTGTATGTGTGTGTATTTATGTACGTATGTGAGTAAAATTTTGTCGAACGTTATCTCACGAATGAATGGAGCGATTCGATTTTTTTTTTAAACGAAGACTTTTGACGTAACTTAAAGCGGAAAGGAGTGTGACCTTGATCGCCTCAACGGTTTCGTAGATATTCGGCTAAAACTAATAAAACAAAAATTACTTTTACACAAAATTGACGATTTCTCCTTGGGAAACGGTGGGATTAAAATTGTTTCATTTGCAATCGATGCGTCTCCATGGAACTCAGACTTGAGTGACCTATTGACGAAATCGTCTCAGGGATTGCTGAGTTATTGCGATAAAACTTGTGAAAACGTTTTTCACAAGAAAACCAAGAAACATTTTTCCCCAAATCCAACTCTTTTTTTTCTGAAACAACTATGCATTTTGATTTTTTTGTCGTGCAATCGATGCAGCTTCGCGTAATTCAGACTTAATTGTTTTTTAATACTCGTCTCGATGATTTCTATCTATATCAATCAAAATATGTATACCCGTCCATAAAAGGTTACTGAGTAACTGATAGTTTTATGCCATTTTTGAATTAAAAACTGCAGTAGAACATTCATATGGAAGCATTCTACCAATGGAATTAGTAGAAAAGAACGAATAAGGCATAAGAACGAACGCTTAGTAACAACAATTTAGGGTGTAAGCCTACTTGTTTGGTTAATTATTTAAAGACTTATCAGTTACGAACTAAACTGCCGCCAGATAGTGTAACAACCAATTTGAATACACAAATCGGTGTCATTTTCACGAATTTCGATGGTGTCGTTGCTGGGGTTTATGAAACGTATTTCAGTTATCATAAACCAATCTATGCTATTCTCCAGGAAGAGCAGTCTATTAAAACAGACCAATTGATTAATGTTGACAGAAAAGATGATCTAATAATTAAAGTTAATACCATAAGTGATAAAATAATAGGTGTTGATGATCAAGATAGTAGGTTCGTCCACCACAAACAGAGTAAGGCGGAGTAATGCATAACTATCGAGGATGAGAGTAACAACAGAAATGATCATGAACATGATTCAGCTGTCAGAGTCCGACGAAATGATGATTATGAGTATGCCATACCTGTGGAAGTATGTAGAAGGGCAATGGCAGCCGATTGCTATTTGACATGCAGTCATATTAATCTATTTCATGAAATACTGAGACGATCCCGGGCTACGCTGTGACGTCACTCGTCCTCCAGTGCAGTGCCACGCTCGGCCACGCACCAGGGAAAGGGGGCGCCACGAGTCCCAACCCTCGGGCGAATCCCGAAACGCCGATGAAGAGAACCACCAATCGAGAAGAGGACCAACAACTGAGTATCTGTCAACAGAAAAACAAACCAATTAGAACAACGAAATATAAAAGACATGAAATACCGCAATGCGCCAAAAAGGGAGAAGAGAAAGGGCAAAGAAACGAGGAAGGGAAGGTCCGCAACCAGGGTATAAAAAGGCCGGTTTTACCCAGGAGCGGGACTCTTGAGCCCTCTTGAGTCCGAAAGGAAGCTTGACTACCGGTCTCCATGACTACTTGTCCTTTGTCGTAGGGAAAGTGGAGATTACGGGAAAGAGACGAATAAAGGAGAAAAAGGGTTAAAAGAGTTTTGGCGAAAGGGAGAAGGAAGGCCAGTACTGTGGAACTCACACGACTACTGTCCTTTGTCGTAGGAAAGTGTGAGGGAATCGGGAAGACTAGATCTCTGTTTAAAACCAAAAATTCTAGGAGTCTTGGGATGAGAGAGAGAGAGTGAGAAGGAATTTGAAAAATATGAATCTGACGCTTACCTCAGGGTACGTGAAGGAAGAGGGCAGATCCGGAGCGGAAGTGGAACCGCAGGTGACGGCATTTCCACTCTTTTTGAGTCACGGGACCCCCTAAAGAAAAAGAAAAGAAAGAAAAAAGAATTAAAAATTAGAAATTTTGAATAGAAATAAGACAAAGAAATACAATTATACAAATGAGAGAGGGAGAGAGAGAGAGAGAGAGGAGAAAATTGAAAAATATAAATCTGACGCTTACCTCAGGGAGAGAGCAGATCCGGAGCGGAAGTGGAACCGCAGAGGACGACATTTCCACTCTTTTTGAGTCACGGGACTCCCTAAAGAAAAAGAAAAGAAAAAGAATTAAAAATTAGAAATTTTGAATAAAAATAAAACAAAGAAATACAGTTACACAAATGAGAGAGAGAGAGAGAGAGAGCGAGGGAGAAGATAAAGAATCAGATAGTTATTGTGAATAAAAAAAAAAGATTCACGATAAAGAAATCTATCGACAAGGGAGAAAGAGTGCGAGAGAGAAAGAAAGAGACAGGTCTGACGTCACGCGGTCAAGCGTCCGTGTATACACACACACACACACACAGAGACTACACGAAAACAACAGAAAAGAAAACGTCTCACCTGTGGAAATTCCGGGGAAAAATAAACAAAGGAGCACTGTCCGCCACCTCCGGAGAACCCCACCGAACACAACGAGCACCGTGGATGTCACCAGTCACGGTTGCGGCACGATAAAAAACAACACAAAATCAAACACGGAACGCGAACAATCACAGCTGACCGGCTGCGAGCTGTCGTGACTGTGAGGAACATCGACCGCGCGACGAGGATCCCCGAACGGCCACGGCGACGCCCGAGCGGCGCGACCGCTCTCGCGAGGCCGGAGCCAAGGCTCACCCGTACGAGAGAAACGTGGATAGAGGAGCCTTAGAGAGAGGACACACGAGGGCAGCACCTTACGGGCAGCAAATTCGCTACGAGGAATACTGACACCGACAATATATAAATTATGAAATAAAAATTACACACGATATACAGCACAAAAAAAAATGCAATTATTAAATACACAACAACAAGAAAACAATTATTAATATTAAATCAACAATACACAACGATCAAAAACACAAGTATAAATACACTAGGGATAAGGAAAAATGTATATGAATAAATAATAAGTATCGATATTCCTATCCTGGCTCAGCGTCTTTACTTTCTTCGAGCCCGAACCTTTAAAAATAGCTAACGCATTGAAACCGTTACAATACTGAATAGATCATTCAGTGTCCGCGGAATATTCAACCATGTCCAAGACACCGGTTACGTACAATGTTTTCTAGCGAATCTGCAAGAAATTCCTGACGACTCTATTAATATTCAGATCGTTTACAGCGGTAAAGTAGGTGGAAATAAATTAGGCGAAAATATTCCTGTAGGACATTGGGTTTGCACGAAATATGATGGAAATGGAAATGTGCATATCTATGACAGCATGAATTCAAGGACTTTAGATAATGATCAAATAGCTTTTTTGAAGGCACTGTATCCATTCCCAACAAATTATGTCTATCATAGAGTTCAGCATCAGCCGGATACAATTGCTTGTGGAGTGTTTGCGATATATTTCGCGACTCTGCTATATCACGATGAAGACCCACGCAGACAGCCACATTATGATGAACGCTTGATGCGAAATCATGTGGTGACAATTTTGTCGAATCAACAATAATTACGTTTCCCGACAGAAGGATACAGAGATCAATAATCGACGGAGAAACGAGCTGAAGAATAGTAGAAAATTTTAGGAAAGCAATTTTTCAAGAAGAATAAAAAACACTTATATATCATGGGTCATTCCACCAAATGGAAATAAAATTGTAGGATCACGCAAATCCTTATAAATTGAAACGGAGCTTTCTGATATGTACAAAATTGTATTTTTTAACCATAATAAAAGATTTGAATCCGAATAAAAAATTTGCAAATTAAAAACCCCCGACGAAGAAATTGTTAACTGAATAATGGAGAAATTCAATAATAGACACACACAAAATCATTCACGTCGCGGTGTTCACCCGACTTTGTGCTCTATTTTTTTATTTCTCAATTTTTTTTTTCATTTTACAATTTCTTGGGTAGACGACGATTCGTAGGGTAGACGACGATTCGTAGGCAACCCACTCAAGTGGGTTGGGTTCAGGGGGAGGGGGTTGAGGCATGTTACGGAGAGGCAAGTTGCATAAGGTTGTGCCTCACGCTCATGGGCGAGGTTGGGGCCCATGAGAGTCGATATCGTCAGTAATATTAATCACGAAAGATGATATTATTAAACAATACGTATTTTAAACATAATTTTTGTGCCATAGAATGAATATCTGAAAACACTCTGAACATGATAAATAAAATGATTTCAAACAATTTAGCATGCGCCTGTAGCCAACAGTATTGGACTATGTATAAAAATCATACATTTTGTATGCAAAGAAATGCGTCACTGCGACTCGAAATATCGCGAAAAATAGTGACATGTCATCGAGATATTCAGCGTGACAAATAAATGACTATATCTCGATAGCGCCTATACCGCTGGACCTATCGGGCTGAAATTGCGCAGAAAAATTGCGCTCGAATGATACCTATTTTGGGCATAAAATGTCAGATTGATGTGTTTAACTTTACCCCTCTTATTATTTGTCGTTATTTATGGAAAAGTCGTTTATTTAGTTTTCACTTTTTTTTACCATTTTTTCACCAATAGATAATTTACATATTATTGAAAAAAAAAACAAATAGGGGCAATTAAAAAAATTATCGAATTAAAATGATCGAATTTTCATACGTTGTTCATGCCCCTCATGGTGGACTAACTTGCAAGATCAAAATGGCATAAAATGCAGGGGATGATCGGGAAGTTATTGGCTCGACCCACTAAGGGTCACACCCACGGCTCGTTTTTTTTAGTTTTCACTTTTTTTTTACCATTTTTTCACCAATAGATAATTTACATATTATTGAAAAAAAACAAATAGGGGCAATTAAAAAAATTATCGAATTAAAATGATCGAATTTTCATACGTTGTTCATGCCCCTCATGGTGGACTAACTTGCAAGATCAAAATGGCATAAAATACAAGGGATGATTGGGAAGTTATTGGCTCGACCCACTAAGGGTCACACCCACGGCTCGTTTTTATTATATTTTGGTTTTTATTATCTTATTAATTTATCATTTAAGGAAACGAAAATTAAATACAGCGATCCGACACGACCAGCTCATGACAGGTGGAGGTCCTGCACTCCAACAGATAAATGATCCGGTAATGGAATTCGTCGGTGCAGCAAGTGCAAACAGATGTTGAAATCGATTGCCCATTTGATAGCACTTCGGAATTCAAGAAAGAAAGTAAGCACTATACATAGGTGTTACTTTTCTTTTATATTACGACATTCAATTTTGAATTTTCATTTTCCAAATAATTTCCCGATAGATTTTGCGCCAACCAAAAATTCATACGATGATAAAGATGAGATGGTTCAGGAAGATTCTGAAGATGTGGCTCTACATGACGAGAGCATCCGCTACAAATCTCGTAGCACACCACCGGAAAAAGGTCAATGCAACGAGTAAAAATCTGAAGGTAATGAAAAATCTTATATATTAGGTTTATATTAATTATTAATATTATTTAATATGAGTACTGATGGTAAAGTAATTGATTTTCAGAACTGTACCGAAAAAGAACTACGACTAATAAAACTCCGAGAAGCAATTGAGCAGCAGCGGGAGCTTCACGCTAAAGAAATTGCGATTGCTGAAGCGGAAGAGAAAATAGTTATCTTGAAATTGTTGAGAGAGGAAGAGGCATTCGGCCAAAGATTTCATCATATAAAATATTCATATTTTTAATATCAAATTATTATTATAAGTGTTAGAATATCAGTCTGTACGGGATTATGAGGAAAGGAAACGATAAAATAAAATATCTCTTGCAATTTAGTATTAACTCCCGAAAGTATTTTTGTCCTCATAAAAAAATCGCTGGTTCTATGTACGGCTGTGTATCTATCCATATTTAGGTCGATAAAAATAATGTAAGTGCAATAATATAACGGTATATTATAAGTGCAATGTAAAATGTATATTTATATACATTTTATATGTTTAATAAAAAATATACTAATTACAAAAAATAAAATATTGCGTTTAAAAATTTTGAAACGCCAGTTTCGATAAGGAACATTTTATTTTAGTTTTTAATACATAAAAAAAATTCTTCAAATCATTATTAATTTTTAATCTAAACATATGTACAAATGCTAATTTGTATAAATTTATCTAAATTAACATTATTACAACATGCCAATCATCGTGGATAAAAACCCCTGTATTGCCGGCGTTAAACATGCCTGTATTACGGCTTAAAAACAAAGTTCTCTACAACGGTGGCAATTGTCTGTGGCACTGCTGTTTTGCACAATGTGTGTATTCAAAATAATTTGGGTGAAGTGGTCGAAGAGGAGCTTGATGGAAATATATTCGAGGACATTATTAATCGTCAAAAAGATGGTATAGGAATTGCGCACAGAAATGCTTTTATTTTAAGACATTTTTCTTAAATATGAAACAGTGTTGTGAACCAATTGTAGTTTTTATATTAAGTTTTTATCTACGATGATTGGCATGTTGTAATAATGTTAATCAAGATAAATTCATATAAATTAGCATTTGTACATATGTTTAGATTAAAAATTAATAATGATTTTAAGAATGTTTTTTTTATCTATTAAAACTAAAATAAAATGTTCTTTATTGAAATTGGCGTTTCAAAATTTTTAAACGCAATATTTCATTTTTTGTAATTAGTATGTTTTTCATTAAACATAACAAATTTATATAAATATACTTTTACATTGCACTTATAATATTATTATTTGTATCGACCTAAATATGAATAGACACACAGCCGTATATAGACCCAGCGATTTCTCTATGAGGAACAAAATAATATGAGGGCAAAAATACTTCCGGAAGTTGATACTAAATTGCAAGCGATATTTTATTTAATCGTTCCCTTTCCTCGTAACTCCATACCAGTCTGATATTTTGACACTTATAATAATAATTATACATTAACAACATGAATATTTTATACTATACTATCTTTGCCCGAATGCCTCTTCCTCTCTCAACAGTTTCAAGATAACTATTTTCTCTCTGTTTCAGGAATCGCAATTTTTTTAGCGTGAAGCTCCCGCTGCTACTCAATTGCTTCCCGGAGTTTTATTAGTAGTAGTTCTGTTTCGTTGCAGTTCTGAAAATCAATTACTTTACCATTAGTACTCATATTAACTAATATTAATAATTAATATATACCTAATATATAAGATTTTTCATTACCTTCAGATTTTTACTTGTTACATTTTTTGAACTCGTGTTAAGTTGGGTTTTGGCGCCATAAACAGTACTGCATCCACTAATCACTAAAATCCCTTAAATATTCGTTCCTTCCGCAAGGAAGACTCGAGGTACGTCTATGAAATAAGGCGGCCTTGGAGATTCAAGGGATCCATCATGGAGGCTCCCTTCATCCTTAAGGGATAACACCACTGTGACCCCCTGTTTTTTTTTCACATTTTTCAAGAATTTTCTTTTGTGGGAAAAAAAAGAGATATTCGAAAAAAATTTTTTGGGTTTTGTTCCTTGTTTATTAATGTATCAAAAAACATTTTTTTCACATTTTTCACGCCGCATGGTGGCACTGGGGAAGCTCTCGCGTCAGGTGCTGTCATCACCGCGGCACGCAGCAGAACTCTCTTCAACGTCGATCTAAAAAAAAATACCGAGTGTTTTCGTTAATAATATGATATTTTGAAGAGAAGTACATAGGTATTTGGAAAAATATTGTTTTAAAAAAAATAGGCACGCCTTTGAAATTAACTTTAATTTAAAGTTAATTTCAAAGGCGTTAATTAAGTTAATTTCAAAGAAATTAACTTTAATTTCAAAGGCGTGCCTATTTTTTTTAAAACAATATTTTTCCAAATACCTATGTACTTCTCTTCAAAATATCATATTATTAACGAAAACACTCGGTATTTTTTTTCAGATCGACGTTGAAGAGAGTTCTGCTGCGTGCCGCGGAGATGACAGCACCTGACGCGAGAGCTTCCCCAGTGCCACCATGCGGCGTGAAAAATGTGAAAAAAATGTTTTTTGATACATTAATAAACACGGAACAAAACCCAAAAAAAAATTTTCGAATATCTCTTTTTTTTCCCGCAAAAAAAAATTCTTGAAAAATGTGAAAAAAAACAGGGAGTCACAGTGGTGTTATCCCTTAAGATAAGAATGGACTCTGAATACGGGCAATGGATCCCTCATTCCGTTCTTCTTAAGGATAAGGATCCCTTATTCCCTAGATATTCCATTTAAGAAGAACGGAATAAGGGATTCTTATTCCTCAGGGAACAACTATGAATATTGGCATAAGGGATACTTATTCCCACGGTCTTATATACAGATCTGGAAACTCCCTCAAATTTCGGCGTTGGGGGGTGACTGCTTAACGAAGTTCGTTTTACTTTTTGTAGCAACCACTAGAGGCGTTCCGATCTTAGTTGCGAACTTATAATGTCGACAGACATAACGTAAAAAGCCCACGATAGCTCTCGCGATTGTCTGTCTCTGTCCTGTTCTATCCCACTACCGACTTCTGCCGCATTACACATATTTATTATATATAATTATGAAAGCGTTATTAAGGCCTTACATACGTCGAGAATTTTCAAAAAATCGATTTTTTTGTTTACAGATTATTATTCTTTATAGTCTTAGGCGTATTTCTGTGTAAGCTGATTGTAAAAATTCCCCATAGTTCAAAAGTTATTGTAGATAATGTGACTGCCCGACGAAAGGACAAAGGTCTGACGCGCGCCTACCTGAGTTGAACAATTCGTCGATTAGAAAAAAATAAACGACAATAATTTTTTACTGACAAGGAAGGCGTACAATATGAAGCTGGAATTGGAGATTAGACGTAAGTTAACTAAATAGATTAAAAGAATTCATAAAGTTCTTGCTCCAGCCGCGCGCGACTTCGAGCGAAACGCGCTTGAAACTTTAAACGCGTTTTTCTCAAAACTACTTTTTCTGACACGGTCGGCATGATAACTCGTACGGTTTTTAATATTTTTTGATGATTTTTTTTTTTTTATATTCGGAATTGTTTTTTCTATAGTCTGTCGAGCCGGATTTTTAAAATTATAATTAGAAAATTTTATTAAAACAATTAAAGTGTGACTTTTTTGACACAAACTTAACATTTTTTTTTAAATTACCTTACGGTAATTTAAAAAAAAATGTCAAGTAAATGTTAAGTAAATGTTAAGTAATGTTAAGTAGTGTTGTTTTCTCATTTTTTTTTAAATTACCGTAAGGTAATTTAAAAAATAATGTTAAGTTTGTGTCAAAAAAGTCACACTTTAATTGTTTTTATAAAATTTTCTAATTATAATTTTAAAAATCCGGCTCGACAAACTATAGAAAAAACAATTCCGAATATTAAAAAAAAAAATCATTAAAAAATATTAAAAACCGTACGAGTTATCATGCCGACCGTGTCAGAAAAAGTAGTTTTGAGAAAAACGCGTTTAAAGTTTCAAGCGCGTTTCGCTCGAAGTCGCGCGCGGCTGGAGCAAGAACTTTATGAATTTTTTTAATCTATTTAGTTAACTTACGTCTAATCTCCAATTCCAGCTTCATATTGTACGCCTTCCTTGTCAGTAAAAAATTATTGTCGTTTATTTTTTTCTAATCGAAGAATTGTTCAACTCAGGTAGGCGCGCGTCAGACCTTTGTCCTTTCGTCGGGCAGTCACATTATCTACAATAACTTTTGAACTATGGGGAATTTTTACAATCAGCTTACACAGAAATACGCCTAAGACTATAAGGAATAATAATCTGTAAACAAAAAAAAATCGATTTTTTGAAAATTCTCGACGTATGTAAGGCCTTAAGGAGACTGAAGTCTCTTCTCTGCCTTCAATCATGTGGGATATAAGTATTCGAGAGACAAAAATAAAGTATTTCGTATATTTCGGTTCAAAATCATGTTAAGCTAATCGATGAAAACTAATTGATAATTTCAAGGTTTTCGATTATAATGAATAGATTTAGAGGCTTAGTATGAATTAATGAAAAGAAACCAATTTAGTTCAGAATTTTATTTTTATTTTGAAAAAACAATACAATCTTAAAAGGTAACATATAAAAATAGTCTACTGAAATAAAATAAAAATTCTATAATAATGCCTACATTCATAATAAAATGTCCTGCCTCTCTTTACACATTTACCCTTCTGCTTTCTTCACGACAATTTTTTGCAATTGTTTTCAGTTTACCTGCACCAGATAGCTCACAAATTTTTCAGGGAATGCTTGCCTGTCATTCTGGAAAGATTTCTTTATGCCATTTCTATTTTTCTCGGGGAAATAATAAAAAAATTCTATTTTTATTAATAAATTGATTTGATTTACATCGATTTCATTATAAACGTTTTTGAATTGCCGCTCGTCATGGCGGTCGGAATGGTACAAATTTCTTATTGGCTATTCGTACGGTATGCGCAGTACCACACCTCCTATCCTTCCACCATGGTTTAGTTAGTGTAAAGCCTAAATCCATAACGGACGAAGCCGAAGAAGAGCTCTCAGCTGTCAACGTACGATGCTGAAAAGTATTTCTCATTAAACATTTCATATTGCATATAGTGAATCGCTTTTTTTAAAATATTTGTAATACTTAAATTAGCAGATCATAGAGCATTTTTTAGAGCTTCACTAAATTAATCATGAATAGTATTTACGAACACTTCGAGGTGATTTGTAGGTTATCTTATTGGATTCAATGCTGAAAATAATTGTTAAATAAATAACAATTTTTGTACAATACAAATAATTTTTGGTTTTCCAGTATTCACATTTCTTGTGATATAAATCTTGTTAACTGTTATTTATTTCATTCTTAAACGTCAATAGGTTATTAGGAGAAGTCACATTCCATACAATGTAGAAAAAAATTTTTGTAACAAATTACGACTTGTTTTTTGTCACAGTATGAATATTTGATACGATATCATTATTGGAAACTATTCTTTTATTTGTATACTTACATAGGTTGTAACAAATATATAGAATGCTGAAAATATTTGTTGCAGAGATTTTCCGATTTTTTATAAAAAATTGTTGCCACTCATATTTGTAAATGACATAATTATTGTACTCACTGTATTAATATTTCGTGCAATCTAGTTATTGCAAACAATTCGTTCATTCTTACAGAATATATGTGGGTATCAATTTTGAGTACTTATTTTGTCGGTACTGTTTTATGAGAATGATATACAAAATTTTCTCTTGATATACTACAAGTGTTAAATGGCTTAATGATTTATCATACTCTTCGACCCCTCTGAAGGTGCCATCAGTACTTTAACATAACACAACAGGTCAAAGAAATCTTGCTTAACCCATACAGAATTGTGGCTCAAAGTAGCTAAGTACTTCATGTTCTTTAAATTGTTGACTATATTGAAGAAAGTATGGAAAGCATGTCTAAGTATCTCTTATGTTCATGTCAAATTATGGTATGAGAGACTGTCGCTCATGTAACACAGAACATTTATTAATCCAGAGACGCGGCAGCGTCTTGACACCAAGTAATATATCATAACTAAAATGTACAGGATTATTTATTGTCTCTGCCCACCTACCCTGAAAACATTTTGTGAATTTAAAACCAGTGAATACAAAGTTGATGCGCTTCCAAACTTTTTGCGTCAGCTAAAATTCCAAATATTCAAAAAATGTCCAGCATACTGCATTTCAGCAACCAAACTTAAGCTTTATGTGCATGCTCAAAAACTTAATATAAAACATGTTATTACTTTATTTCTGACAATCAATATGCTGCAAATAGTTATTGGCCAAATTCAATTGTTCCCCAAAATTGGTTTTGGTTTCGCAAGATGATCAGTTTTGGCCATGGTCAATACTGGGACAGGTGACCGCTTGGTCATGCACTGACTGAACCACTGACTACTTAGGAAGAGACAGTTTTTCTGAGTTTCTGATGTCAATACAACTGAAACTCAGTGAAATGACATTATTATGGTATTATTTACCACTTTGCAGGTCACCTAGATGCAGACGTTATTTAAATTTCTGAGTACTTGATAGAACTGACACAATCCAACTATGTCGGAACTACCAGGAGAATTAGTTGCCAAAGCTTTGGCACTCATCGGTCTCACAGGTCTCGACACCTCCAACCCTATGCATCGCTCTATCTGGGACGCTTTCAGCAACAATCATAGATTGGACAGTCTGGCTATACAATTTAAGCTTCTCAACAACACTCAAGAGTTTTCCACTGTGAAACCAAAGGTATTATGAAAATAAAATATTGAAAAAGTCTACAAGTTTCTTTCTCGTAATTTAACACAATGTTGACATACTGCTCAAAACAGCTCCCCTATGTTCCCTCGACGAGGAGCATACAGGAAGATAGATCATTTCAATTTTGGCTTCCTCATGGAGGACGCTTTGAACATTATGTGGAATTTTTAGGAGGCATTTCGCAAATTTCAACTTGCAGACTTCTTTCTCTGCATATATTGTAAATCCTAAATTTTTCAAATACATTGAAAGTTCACAAAGTCGCAACTATCTATATACAATCCAAAATTTTGACCTGAAATCGAAAAAGTGTGGCACACACTGCATGAGCTAGAGTTTTAAGAAGTATCCCACTCTAGAAACCTGCTTCAAGGTATCTTAAAAATAGTTTCACGGGTTAGGCCACTCTAGAGGCCGAAAAAATAGGCTTGTTTGGGGATTTTTTTTCAGAAAAACTACAAAATAAATTGAGATTACAAAATAGGGTGTTTATCATATATATATATCAGTGGCTGAATACAATCATTTTTTTAAGCGACTAATTTCTAAATGGCGACTGTAGCGTTTTTGCGATGATGTCTCCGTTTTTTTTGGTCGGAAACATAACTCAGACAATTTTCAACCGATTCACTTGAAATTTTGAATATATCTTTAAAAATACTTTGTCTATGGAAGTGCGTAGGATTTTTTTTATATTGCATAGTTCATTTGTTATTAACAATTTTCTGACGATTTTTGAAGCAAATTTTTCACTTTTTACTTTAGAAGAGCGCCATTTGACCAAAAATCAATATATCGACAAAATACTACGCATTTCCATAGACTTATTTTGAAAGATATACTCAAAATTTCAAGTGAATCGGTTGAAAATTGTCTGAGTTATGTTTCCGGCCGACCAAAGCGGAGACGTATCGCAAAATGCTGCACAGCCGCCATTTTTAAATTAATCGCTTCAAAAAAGTATTGTATACAGTCACTGATATGTATGATAAACACCCTAATTTGTAATCTCGATTTATTTCGTAGTTTTTTTTTTTTTTAATTCCCAAAAAGCCAATTTTTTTGGCCTCTAGAGTGGCTTAATCCCTTTAAAAAACTAACGAATCTACAGGGCAAAATTCTCTTATTTTTGGTACTCACGTGCGCGACAACCTCGTTTGCCTTTCTTTTCCATTTAAAAAAAATTCACGTCTCAGTGTTCGAATTTATAATAACTGTTGTAACGGAAATGTAACGTCAAATTGCACCAAAGAAAAGGAGCAAGCGATAGGCGCAGGAATTCTCCAAGCTGGTATACAATGGAATAGAATGGTCAAGGAAACGACTGTCCGCCGCGCTGCGGCCTTCATGCCTGTATATTTCTCGTTTTGCAAATTTTACCTTAATATTTTAGGGATCGATTTTCGAGATCCAAACTGTAAAAAAATGAAAAAAATCGAGTTTTTGAAGGATATAGAGAGTAGAATGCTGCCATAACAAACACCTATATCGATTTTATTTAAAACACATCTCAGTCCCTTTTGTCGATTTTTTCCAAATTCAATACCCAACAATATTTGATTATAGGTTATTTCATGTACGTATTCATTTTTTAATAGCTTGTAAATTGCATGAGTACGTACATCCATTTTTCACACACATTTAGAAAATGTTAAAAATTCTATAAAATCCAAAAACATTTCTCAATTGTCAGAAAAATCATAGTGAACAAAAGTTGTCACTAATTTACTTGTGTGCCAAATGGCAATCCAAAAGCTCAAGCCAATTCAGAATTAGAGCGGTTTTTCCGATTTTTTGAACATTTTGAATACAATGACATTAAAAACACCATTTTTGTTTCATGACAACAAAGTTCCCTCTATGAGAAAATAAAAAACCAATAAGCTTAGAAAAATGGCTTCTTACCTGTCTTTTCATCAGAGAAATTCTTACGAGTGGTATATACCAAAGGGAATATTGAAACGTAATTGGATGAATAAATATCTGAATCAAATTCCATCTCTGGTCGTTCTTTTCTTCGATTTGGACTGGAACGATTTGTCATGGAACGAGAAAAAAATGGATTGCGCTTCGCGCGTACAATCTTTAAGGTAAACCAAACATTTTTTTTTAAATTTGCCTAGTACGTAAAGTCATAAAAATATTAGACTATTTTAATACATCACGAAAAAATAAAAAATGAATAAAAAATCATGCCTATTGAAATTACTAAAAACATGAGTATATACGTAAGTAACAACATATGCCAACCAGATGAAGCGTATACCACGGGTACGATCACGGTTTTTGCCCGCATCAATTTGCAGGAACGGTATTTCCTATACCGGTAATAATTGAGATTTATACCTATGGAAGGCTTTATAGACGATAAACAGGAAATCAATTCTGGACAACCGTCAAAATCGCTGACCGCCAACTATAAACCGTGTCGATATCCGTGCAATAGCTCTAATACAGCTTAATATGGACGTTCATGAAAAATTCGAAAGTTTTTGTTATAAAAGTTAATCGTGAACTTTTGTGAATTTGCACATTTAAAAAAATAATTTCATCACATTTTTCTTTATTGTTGAAAATTTCGGAGGTTTGAATTCATATCAGAGATCAGCACTTAAAGTTTTGATTACATATAAATTTTGAAATGTGAATGTTTATCATCTAATTGAAGTGATTTTTTGTTACAATTTCATTCTGTCCAAAATTAAAAATGTTATCTAACTGCGAATTCATTTACATAACTGATAATTAGTACAAAGTCAATTGAAAATTGCAGTTTTTGTAACTTTAACAAATGAACCTGCTATTCCACCCGTTTCTGGCGACAACGTCGAAAATTCACTTCTCTAATCACGAATTTAACGATGTCATTGAATATGCTTAACATAAATTATAGATTTTATATTTGGAATTCAAAAACACGTAACAAGTCTTTATATCATTTATTAATGATATATTAGTTTTTCAATTATGAATTGCTGTTTCTAACACCATGTTTTATACGAGTAGCGGGTGACATAGTATTGTATTTAATGCATCAGAGCTGCTCTTGAAGGTCGCGGTACAAAGATAGCCGTAGTTCTAATACAACGAGTTCCACCTCAACCAGGCTCCGAAGACATTATGGCTACGGAACGTGCGACGGCTCTTTGCGGAGCTTGCGAACTACCCGCGAAATCTTTGTACGTCTTACCGCACGGAGATCATTTGTTCGGATACACCACAAGGTAAATTTATCGTCACCCACATCTTTTATATAATAATTTTCTTATAACTGTATTCATCGTTATCTTTTTAATTTACGTTTTCATTACGTTTTGATATTATGTTTTCACAGACTGGAGAATGCTTTCTACGATCTTGCACAGAGTTTTTATCATCACGAGTATCGCATAGTAAAGTCGCACAGAGATCAACTTAACAAAACGGCTCATCAGTACCTCTTCGTTAGGCATCAGTTCAAAATGGCCTTTCTCAGTGAACTCAGGCAGGATCGTCACGTGGCTCTGAAGTGAGTATGTTTTTAATATATTTTGAGTCATTTTAAATACGATCGGGGAACGGAGAAAACATTTTTTTTTACAATTTTTTTTACAATTTTTTTTTACAAAGCTTTACTATCGTGCCTATTTTTTTCTAATTTTCCATACCATCGTGTTCAAAATGTGTCGAAACGTCGGAAAAACTGAAAAAAAACGGAAAAAAGCGATCGAGCCGATTTGAATATATGAAATTTTGAATTTTTTGTAAAATGGTTTACCATTAAAATTCAAGCAAACGTCTCGCTATCACGACAACAAAGACAGAAAGGTGCAAATTGAAACTTGCATATTGCTTCCTCATCATTTTCGCACACAAACAATAAAGCTTCCTCTATGATGAAATGAAAATTCAAAAAGAGCTTGGCTTATTTATACTAGCCCAATTTATCGTTTTCTTTCCAAAAGTAAATAAAAAGTCTTCGTTTATACCGCGCAGGCATTACCAACAAGCTTACAACAATCTATTGGAGATACGAATGGTTGATACAAACACTTTGGAAATAAAAACCGTGGGAGGTTTCATAAATTACAAAGTTTGCAGAATAATGTTTTGTTTGAATCAACCAAGGGACGCAATATCACAATTCCGAGCTCACACAGATAGGTAAGATTTTAATTACTAATCATTGGCGTGTAATTACTTCTTAAAAGAATTATTATGGATAAGTTGAAATGGATTTTAATTAATAAGTAAAAATAAAAATTGGTAGATCAAAATTATGTTAATAAAATTTAGTGAAATTAAAACATTGAAAATAATGATAATCATATATTATTATTCAGATTCAAGTCTCGAACGGGGCCAACGGAATTGATGTTCGAGCATCACGCCTGGATGTCCAATCAGTACTCGACATTTGCTGAATTGTTCGACGAGGCTATTAGAAACGGTTTACCAGCCGTCCAGACTCAACACCCGGGTTACTACTTTCAGCAAGCAGCTCATCATGCCGGTCTTCGATACTCATCCTGCAAAGAACTTTGCAAAGTATTCTTTATTCATTTATTTCCTTTCTCATATTCAAATTATTTATTTGTATGTGTTGGTTAACGGGTTAGTGAATCAATTTAGGATATCGTTAAACCGTCGAGTGAATCGGATCCTCTGGAGGACGGTGAGAAACTCGAATTTTACGGTCAACGAGCTTGGAGACCTGGAAAATTGAGCGCTGAACCTGCCGATATGGCGCGCGAAACAATCGCCATTCAGGCGCTTCAGTATAGAGAGAAAACAAGCATCGATCATTCAGTGAGTGATAGAGAAATTTGTTTTTCATTTATTTGCTATCGATCACGACTAAATTGAATTTTTTTTTGTATGTTCCAACGTATATACTTGCGGGTTTGTTGTATGACCCTTCCCAATTTTTCCCTCCTACCATGCCGTGTACCCGCACTATACTAAGCTAACCCAACTTCCAAAGCATCTGCCTCTGCTTTTTACCTAAACTGTATCGCATTCGCTGTGGACACGACGAAACTGCGAAAAACCCGTGCTGATACAGACTAATTTATTTTTCCTGATTTTCAGATGTATTATGAGAAACTCAGAAAAACTGCCTGCCGCTGAGTAGTCTGCGCGTAACGCCAGTGCACGGCTCAGCGGTCACCCGTCCCGGTATTGCCCGCGGGCAATACCGGGACGGGAGATCGCCGAAGCCGCGCGCTGACCGCACGTTCAGTACTATCGGTGAATAAATTTAAATGAATTATTGTTATTATTATTATCCTATACCATTTCTACTCTTGCAGATTATCATAATAGGCCTACTGGGTAATGCCATATCGCAATTCAAGATATATCGTTGTCCCCGAATGCGCAGACTTCTTGGTACGTAGAAAAATGGCAATCAAAAAATTGGTGCGCGGTATCACATTTTTCTTTATTTCCTTTTTTTATTTGTCACTTTACAATCTTTTGTGAATCTCAAATTCTTCGTTGCTGCTTATCCAAAATTTTATTCTAGTCGTGCAGATGGCCGAAGAGTATTACAACGCCCGAGATTACGGCAAAGTTCTCACGTAAGATTTCACTTTTTTAATTTACAATTTTGCAAATTGAATGACCAATTTTGGAATTTAAGATTTTATTGGTTAGATTGTTGATGCACATGCTCTGGGAATATCGTGGCGAACGTTGGCCCATTTTACTTACCGATATTCTTAAGAATGCATTGCGAGCTGCTTATTTAGCGACGAGCATTCAGGATTATTTAACTCTTGCTCTCGAAGCACTTGGACCATCCACCGCAATACCGGAGAAACATCAGGATGCCATACACGCTAATATATTAAATATTCTCGAGGTAAGGACACGTTACAAATAATTGAAAAATTATAAAAATGTGGTAAGATCGTTTTTAAAAGTAAATACAAAATATTGAAAGTACTTGTAATGAAATCAATTTATTTGAGATAATATCAAATTAGAAGTAACTGTTCAAAAAAGCTACAAGTTCACACTGGCCAGATGCTTTCTCAGAATGTCACAAAAAGCTCAAAACTTCCTCTATGAGGAATTATATATTTTTCAGTGTCGTTTTCCTCGTGAAGAAACTTTGAGCTATATGTGAGAGTCTGATGAAGCAACGCCAAATTTAAACTTGCAGCTGTTTTCCCTACATATGTACTGTGAATCCCAAATTTTCCGAATAATTTGGAAGTTCATAAACTCTCGGTCATAAACCGTTTCATTGATTCTCACGAAATTCGACCCCAATCATCCCTCAATGGTATTCTATCTATATAGAAAATGATAACCCGTCATTAAAAGACCGACAGGCCATAGACAGATCTGAGAACGTGAAGACGAACCGCACATACCGCGCATTTTGAGAATCGAATCACTCCGTAATTAATATATCCACGGCAACCCAAAAGATAAATCTGTCCATTTCGCTTGGGCATAACAGTATATACAAAATTCTACCCCAAAATCTAAAAAGTGCGACACAAACCGCTCGAGATAGGGTTTTAAGAAACACCTGTATTGATTTTTGTTTAAATTCAACATTTTATAAATCTCAATCGTCTCGATTGATCTTCTCCAAAATTGACACGAAATATCATATTATCTTTAATGGTTCACAACGGAGGTATGCAGTTTTTACTGAATAATGCAAAAAATACACGAGTTTGAGACTTCACAAACGCCTATAGCCATCATTCGAAATTCTATAACTTTGGAATGCCTCGATCGATTCTCTCCAAACTCAATAGCGAACTGTATTTTATGATAGTCTATTTGTGTGAGTAGAAAGTTTTCGACGTTTTAGAACATTTTAAACACATTGACATTAAAAATACAATTTTTGTTCATGAAAATAAAGCTTTCTCTATGAGCAAGCAACATTTCAAAATGGTTGATATCATAAATAGTTACAAGCCATTTTCTTTTTTTATAGAGGTAACGACAAGTTACAAGTAATTTAAAAAATGTCAATATAATTCACGCAAGGACATATTACATAAAAAAGTAACTTATCAATCAAAGCGGAGAAAAACATATCCAAAGAAACACAATTTAAACACTACAAATATCTTGATGTATTTTATTAACAGAAAAGTGCTCCGCAGCCCGAGGAAGATCTTCCAGATGATGAAATTAAGATTTCTGCAGCGGAAAAATGGATTATCGAGCTGGGACGTTCAGAGCCCTTAGTTTTCACCATTGACGACAGCTATATGGCTTCGTTTATTCAAATTAAGGCTCGTTTCGTGAGCGGAAAATTCCTAGTAGGGAGTTCCGTCAAGATAGACATTTTTGTGAGGTAAGAGCAGGTTACCCCTTTTTGCCCATAATATAAGGATTTTATGTATTCCATTTACTTAAACTGCGGAACACCATATTGTAGATTCGATGATGTATCGTTATTTTATTCCACCATGACCATGCTGAATGAGCAACCGCGAGCACCTGCATAATTTTCCAGTTGCCTTTTTGTCCAAAGTAATCGTCTGTCGGATTCGCTGGGATCGTTCATTTTCTCATTAGGGAGACGGATCGCAGCCGTCTAACCATTAAGGCAGTCGTCTGGTCTAGAGCGAGATTTTTGACGTCATTTCTAATGTGCAACAACGTTTACACCTTGTTAACGTTACCTTGAAGTTGTCTTGATGAAAATTTACACCTGCATTTATTGATCCTTAAAGAATACTTGTACATAAAAAAAAAAATTATTTTTAATATTTTCATGTAGTTTTTCGCCTTGTTGCAACATGGTGCGCCGAAATCGGCGCCCACTCTGGACGAGGTTGTATGCATCTGAAAAAAAATATATATATTCTCAATCTGTATGAGTATTCTGAGCACTGGTAGCAGAATTGGTACTTAAAAAAAATTTTTGACAAAGTGGCGGCCTGTTGAACTTTCATTAATGATATTTCATACATTGAAATATTAATGAAAGTTCAATAGACCGCCATTTTGTCAAAAAAAATTTTTAAGTACCAATTCTGCTACCAGTGCTCAGAATACTCATACAGATTGAGAATATATATATATTTTTTTTTTTTTTTCAGATGCATACAACATCGTCGAAAATCGAAAATATTTAAAATAATTTTTTTTTTAATGTACAAGTATTCTCTAAGGATCAATAAATGCACGTGTAAATTTTCATCAAGACAACTTCAACGATTTAAACGTTATTGCACATTAGGAATGATGCCAAAAATCTCGCTCTAGACCAAACGACTGCCTTAAGCCTTTGCTTGCTGTGGTGCAAAATTAACGAAATGACATTTGGCAAAAAAATACATAGTCATCGTAGAAAATTGATTTGGTTTAGTTCGTTTATATTTCCCTGGTACTGCTTGCGGAACTGAACCGCGAAATTTTTCAAGACAATTTTCATCAGTTTTAGAGTCCTAACTAGTAAATGAGAGTTTACAATACCTAAATACATAGTAAATCGTATCTGACACCGTTAACCTCCGCATTTGGTACTTGTGCTTGAATGTTACCCCTATTTCAATGGTTCCCACTATACCGACGCTGTTGGAGTTTATCATCACCTTACACAAGCTCTTAGGCGTCCGTAAGCTGTGGTATGCATCACATACAGAACTCATAAGCCCTAACCCGCCACCAATTGGGTTTTCGGTACACTGGGCATTTTTTTCTAACCAAAAATTATAGCTGTATAGTATATAGTAGTTGACACGTTGACTGCTAAGTAGTTACAAAATAATTGTTCAGTTGCAACATAGGTTATAAAATACATACACCGTATTAAGAGGGTCAATTACCTAAACATGATGAAAATGAAACTGTGATGCATATATGATATCTTGGAACATTGTAATCGATAGTATTTTGAGGATATCAAAATAATGAAACATTTTTAAAATTGACATGTTCTTTCCTCATAGAAGAAGCTTTGTGATGATGTCATTTTTTTCGAGTTTTCGTTGCCAATGTGTTCAAAATGTGTCAAATCGTCGGAAAATCATGTTTAACGGTTCCGATGTCATGAAATTCCAAATTTTTCAAAATTTCCGGCATTGACTACATGCAGGGAAAAAAGCTGCAAATTGCTTCCACGAAATTTAGCACAACGCCCAAACGTCAAAGCTCCCTCTATGAAGAAGCCATAATAAAAAATTATAGTTTTAAGAAAGATAGTTCCTCATCCTTATTTATTTATGTACTCAGTTCATTGGTGTAAATGGTGTTCCATTTTCAACTGATTGTAACATTTAGGTTGTATCAATCAAATTAGCTTAGCAAGATCTAACTCTGTAAGAAACAGTTCTTTCTGGTCAGAATGTAGGAATTTCCATGTAAAGCTCATACGCAGAAGATATACTCAATTTTGTAGTGAATTTTTTGTTATGAAGTGACATTTTGTCAAATTTAGTCTGGATCTTCGGCGTGGGAGCTTCAGATAGAAAATGTTCTTTTTTAGAAGGAGAAAGCGAATGAGACCTTGCAAAGTCAAGTTGGTTCATCGGTACAAACTGATTGTGAGCTTCTCGACAATGTGAAAATGGAAGAATATTTTCACGGATGAACTGGGCACAAAAAAAATATTTCTACTATGAAGATGTATCATTATGCCGCTCGTATCCTGGTGTTCTTCGACTAGTATTGTTTTACAATGTTCCGGGATTTCATTTATACAATTCCGCCACAGTGCTATTTTCATGATTTTTAGCCCGGGGGCGGGGGGGGGGGGGGACGTCCTAGGGGTTTAGGGACGACTCGACGCCCTTAATATTGTTATCCATAAGGTAGGATGGCATGTTTCCCCAAATTCATTGTCCACAAAAAAGTAAGTAGGGTGGAGAATCCCGTCACTGTTAATTCGCAATGCTGCTAGATGGCGTGGTAAGCGATTTCAATGCGGCAGGTTAGGGGGGGGGGGGGGGGGGGGGTAGGGTTTTAAAGGCGAAAAAAAAGCATATTTTTATGATTTTTTTGCGGCGACATGAGTAATATAATTTTATTCAATAGAATTACATATTATTGTACAACTATTGAAGTATCGCAGAAAAAATTTTCAATGAAAAATATTGATAAATAAGCCAGGGACGTTGAATCTCCAGGGGCGCCTTGAAAAAAAGTGGTTTTGCGGTGAACATTATAACTCGTTACCGGATCATCTGAAACAAAAAAATTGATATGCATTTTAAAGGTGATGTATTTCTCGAGGTAATCACGAAGAGTTTTTTTTTTTTTTTTTTTCTATTTTTTGCAGCACTTGGAAGTGAAAAACGCAATTTTAGCTCAAAAAATCGCGCTTAATTTTTCATAAAAAAATTGAAAAAATTGAAAAAAAAAACTCCTGCTGATTACCTGTTTATTTATGTGAAAAAGGAATGTTTAAATTTTCAAAAGGATCGGTTCAGTAGATTTTGAGTTCTAATGTTCACAAACTTCAAAAATTACGTTTTCGGGAAAATCGATTTAAAGTTTTTTATACGTACCGAGCGGCTACCGAACAGGTATAAAAATCAGGTATCACGGCCGGTCGTTTGAAATGCTGTAACTCCGTTAGTTTTATTCCGATTGACTTAAAATTTATACACAATATTCTCGACATATTGTTCATTCACAAACAAATAATAAAAAAAATGCAAAAAAATAATTTAAACCCCCCCCCCCCCCCCCCCCCCTTAAAGACTGGCCAGAAGATACGTCGCTTTCATAATCGGGCAGCCCTTGTTCTTTATTACGCCTATATTAGTGATAATGATCCTAATATTATTGATAATAATGATTACTATTATATTCATTATCAATTAATACTATAATTGCTATTACTATCGTTATTATTACTATTGTAGTAAAAATTATCATTCAATAATAATAAAAATCAATTTTTATTAAAGAATCAAATAACCATTACATACTGGATGATCTCGTGTAAACGGGTGGATGCTCGTGAAATTTCCATGTCCACTTATGACCTCGCTCCACAGTTTTTATTACTAGGCGATAAAAACAGGTACTTTGCAGCACCTTGTACAATTGTGTAGATGTCACTGATGCCTAGGTGTCCTTAGACAAATTGAGTTCTACCTATGACCTCCATAGTTTTTGCTAATAAGCATTAAATATAGCTACTCTGGAGCCCTTTGTGCATTCGCGTGAATGCCCCCGATGTCTAGGTCTCCGTAGATGATGTGTGTTTTACATATGACCTTTGCGCCAGAGTTTTTGTTACTAGGCGATAAAAAAAGTTACTCTGGAGCACCTCGTATAATCGATGTTCAGGTCTTCGTACACGATTTGTGCCCTGTATATGTCCTTTGCTCCATAGTTTTTATTAATAGCGAGTGAAAACAGTTACTGTGGGGTATGTCATGCGATCGCGTGGATGCCCGCTGTATCCAGGTCTTCAAAAAATCAATCTCGATCTCTTGAATTTCTCTGAGAAGAGATTCCTATTGCTATTTCCCAAAACATTACATGCAAGTTCATGACAATATGAAAATCAAAATAAAAACAACCATATTTAAGGGTGAACACCACTGTGACCCCCTGTTTTTTTTTCACATTTTTCAAGAATTTTTTTGTGGGAAAAAAAAGAGATATTCGAAAAAATTTTTTGGGTTTTGTTCCTTGTTTATTAATGTATCAAAAAACATTTTTCCACATTTTTCACGCCGCATGGTGGCGCTAGGGACCTCTCGCGTCAGGTGCTGTCATCTCCGCGGCACGCAGCAGAACTCTCTTCAACGTCGATCTGAAAAAAAATACCGAGTGTTTTCGTTAATAATATGACATTTTTAAGAGAAGTACATAAGGATTTGGAAAAATATTGTTTTAAAAAAATAGGCACGCCTTTGAAATTAACTTTAATTTCAAAGGCGTGCCTATTTTTTTTAAAAGCATAATGAAGTTGATTCTTTCTACATTTAAATGCCACCTGGCTCATTCGTTTACGGCTTTTTTGACCAAGATATCGAACTTTTTGTCTTAATCGAAAATTTGAAAGAGTGATTCCGAACTTTTGGACTTTTGGAACTTTTGGTATAATAAAGATACGAGTCGGAGGCTACGCGCCCTCACAACCCCAACCCAAACAAAGTCAAGTGTTTCATTTTACCCTACCTCCGCAATTCTTGTACACAGCGGCGGTGGCGTAATGTTTATATACTGATACTTGGCCGCCAGGCCTAAAACCTCAAGGAAGAAAAGAATATTTCTATAATATAGAGAGATTTATCTCTATATATTTTTTTCAGAAATCTGTACAAAGGACCTATCGACTACTCAAAATTGATGATAATGGTGAGCAGCGCGAGCGGTAATAACGATTTTACAGCCGTCCCGGATAAAATTGACGATTCGTCCACACTTCCACCTAGAGACACGAAAAAATTCGTCTGTGAATTTCTGGCTCCCCAACAGACAAATCCCAGCGACATACACATTAGCGCAATTTCATTATATCTGGGAAATGAATCGAAATGTTGCGTTATCATGAGATTTTCAACAACTACCGGCGAAACCAATATGCTCGATCGGTTTTATCCGGAAATACAACAATTGCGGTAATTCAAGTGATGTAAATAACAAGCGTATAACAAACAAGTATAACAAACATATGAAATGAATAGTGCACATAAGAAAACACACTTACCTAAAAATTTCGCCCATCGGTCGAAGTCGAGCCCAAAAAAATATCTGTCTCAATTTTGGCTCCGCCATAGAAGAAGCTTTGGGCATTATATAGTATCTTGTAAAAACAATTGTCAAGTTTCCACTTGCAATGTTTTTTTCATCCTTTATTGTCATATTAAGTTTCGGATTTTTCGACAAAAAAGTTAAATCTTTCTGATATTCAAGCCGTTCTATCAATTCTCACCCAAATTAATACCAACCGTTCTTCAATGATATTGTAACTATGTGTAAAATTTCACCCCAATGTGTACAAATTCAAGTAGGTAACACCGTGCGCGGGTATTTTTCTAAAAATTCGTAAATTCATAAATTCAGCTGAATTATTTAAACGATGTTCCCAGAATTCAGTACTAACGGTCTTCTTGTCATGATCTATTTATATAAGAAAAAGTTATGCCGAAATCTCAAAATGTACGCAAGCTCGAGCGTTCATACACGTTTTTCGAAAAATTCGCATTTTCATAAAATTTGAATCGTTTTATTTATTTTCGTGCAATTTAATGCCAGTGACCGTTTTATAATAATCTTTTTTTCCACAAAAAATTGGGCAGATATTTCAAAATTTGCGGACACAAAGCAGTATGCGGTATTTCCGGTATTTATGCGATATTTGAAAATTTGATGAAACCTCGTTTTATCGATTTCAATGGCAACTATTCTTTAATAAATTGTTTACATTTATTTTTAATTACGCCGATGGCTGAATCTTTGCGGAATATAGAGCATGCACAGAGATTTTTCAAAAAATTTAAAACACTATCAAATCTGAGCCTGAGGAAGCTTGCGTGTCTTCGGAATTGCAGCGCGGCAGCCTGATCCGTCTTCGGGTTGTCAACATTCACGTTATTCGAAATTGATACTTACGCACACATACGTCCGCATATTCCTTCTAAATGTGTTTGTCCAACGTTTTGGCACATTTCGAACATACACATTGGCATTGAATATTCGAAAAAAAACTTTTCATCATTACAAATCTTCTCGTATGAGGAAGAAAAAATCAGAAAATTCAATGCATTATTATTGTTATTTTTTATCTTTTAAACTGATTTATCTACTTCAATGCATTTTCACTTTTTTGAATTATTCATCGCATCGAAATTACTGCTGTCGTAGCTTTTGTTTTTATATTTAATTCTCAATCGCGTGAAATGAATTTGTTTTGCTTCACAGGGGAGGACATTTCGACGCAATACAACCACAGCCAAGAGCACAAGTAACAAACGTTAGCTCGCGAGTTGCCGTATGTGTGGAATCCCAAGCTCCGGCTTTGATAGGCGAATGGTTGGCAGTTAAAATTTTCGTATGTACCAAAGATGATATTGCCAATGTGTCATTGTCGATGAAGATTGTCAACGATTCTAATGGGAACAGTAGCAGCAACGGCGGCACTGCTGACAACGACATCGATCAGACGGGTATGTACAATGAAATTAATAATAATACAAAATCATAAAATGAGATATGTTACATCCCAGAGGGTTTCGCAATTTTGACGTGTCCGCGGCCACACAGAGGTGAAAAGACGAATAACTTGGACTTGGCGTCTCAGAGGTCAGGGGGGGAAACGCATACTGTACGATAGGAAAATTATAAGTTGTAATCGTGGCTCTTCCCCGATTAACGATTGAAATAGAAATGTCGGGTGTAATTAATAGCAAGTTTATCCAGTAATATCCAGTAATAATTAATCAATATAAATTGACTCGATATAATCATACGATATTTGTAATTTATGTGCAAAAGGATGGCAAAGGAATTTAATTACACTTTTATTGCCTGTTGAGAATATACCGAGGGTGAGGGTTGTTTATTCGAATATAAGTCTAGACTTTCAAGGGGTGGTGGACTCGACAATAGATAGCTCAAGTTGACTAGTCGTCACGAGCATTGAATTAAGATTAACGAGAGGAAGGTTGATTTGACATAAGTAAAATAATATGATATTTCATATTATTTTACTTATGTCAAATCAACCTTCCTCTCGTTAATCTTAATTCAATGCGGGGAGTAATGTGGGAAAAAAAATAACGCGTGGGGAAAATGTCACGACGTAACAATATTTAATGGTCGTCGTCGATTTCCTCACGTCCCATATTTTTACACCTCCGGTTTTCAGTAGCATTTCGTAATGCACTGGCACAAAATATCTATGTAGGGTGAGATTTAACGAATCCCAACGGATATATTGATGAGCACTGCCTTATTGTATACGCAAGGCTAACCAAATGATACCAATTTCTTGCACACAAAGACGTCAGATGCGGCAAAGTTTATCTAATAGAACGTCGACTCGGCCATAGAAGTATGATGGGTGCATCGAGTAATTTGAAAAAAATAGATAAAGGACTTGGGGAGTTTATTTCGGTTCAAATAATCAATTCAACACTAAATTCTCTTGGGTTAATTATTACACTGGTTTATATAACATAGATACATGTAACATGTCTTTTATGTGCAACTTATAAACACTTTTCCAGAGTTGCCGTATCCACGCAAAATGGATTTATCAAATCATAAACTGTAATATAACTTACGCTACTGAATAAAAAGAAGTAAATATTTATAATAATGGCTACGAAAGAATTAATTGAAGCGACACATTATTTTTATTTGCCTGTTGATAGCCGAACTCAGCTTGACACTCGATACGAAAGCGACAACAGTGACAATGGAGCTTGGGGAGATTTTGAAAAAAAATTACGAAACCCCGATCGAGCGAGTTGTTTATGTAAGATTTCATGAAATTGGCAATCGTATATTTCACATCAAGGTACGTCCATCGATTTTTCATTATTTGTGAAATTTATTTGATTACTGGCAATTTTTTACCTCAATTTTTTTAAATACAATATTTTTCTTTAATCTATAAATTGGGAAAAAAATCGTTAGCAAAATTTATCATACGAGTTCCAAATTGAAACGTGCACAGTCCTTCCTCGTCATTTATTTTAGTTATATAGATCATTAATGGAGGTTCCTCAAGAAATGCTGCAAGGTGAAACTTGAAAATTGCTTTCTCAAAATCCCTTTCTCTGAGAAACTAGTTTTCTTACTTTTGGCTTCCTCATAGAGAAAGCAATTTCCCAGTTTCTTGCAGCTTTTTTCATGTTTGTATTGTATATATGAATTATGGAAAAATTTTAAATTTCATGAAATCGGAACCATGTCTCCAAATCTTGGTACATTCAATACTGTCGAGTAATTAATTATATTCTATTTATCTGTGCAGTTTTAACGGGTTCAATCGAAATCTGTGAAGGTTAAAACGACAGATATTTAGAAAACTCCACAAATTAATAAAATCGGAACTGTTTCATCAATTATTGATTAATATACTTCGGTGATGTCTGTAGTAGATTCTCGCAATGATAGTGCACATTTAATAATATTATATTCCTATAGAGAATTTCATTTCAATATCTTAAATTTTGCAGTCGCTAGAGCGACCACAAGGTCTTTTCGGAAAATTTAAAATTTCATAAAATCTGAACTCTATCTCCGATTTTCGCTAAACTCAACACCAATCGTTCTTTAATGATAAACTATTTATACAAAGAAAATAGCGCGATATCTCGAAATTTGCAGAAGCTGAGTCCGTGCACACATTTCTTGAAATTTTCAAACATCCATGAAATCCGAGCCAGCTTATAAATTTGTATGAACATTGCTGCAAATAAAGATGGCGTACTGCTTTACTTGTGTAACTCAAACCGTTTTCGAGATATAGATTTTCGTTTTCGAGATATACGTACGTATGCCCGCACGCACGTTCGGACATTCTTTCTAAATGTGGTTTTCGGATGTTTTGGCACATTTCACAGACATTGGCATTCAGAACACGAAATTTTTTTCATCATCACAAAGCCTCCTCTACGAGCAAAAGATACAAATTTTAGCTCGATCGCTCAAAATTCGTTTGAGTGATAGAGCACGAACAGACATTTTTCAACAAAATTCAAAATCTCATAAAAACTTAAATTATACGTCGAGATTAACGAAAATTATGTCAGGCTAAGATGGATGCATCCCAATGTGTGCAAAATTTGGGCACCATATATCGAGTCGTTCTCGAGTTATGGAGGTTCAATTTTTGAAGACATGCATACGTCCAGACGTTTTAGCTAAGTATCATTTTTGGAGTGCTAGAGCTAAATTTTGGATAGACAAAACGGATAGGAACGGAAAACAGCAATGGGAATAATGACAACAGACAAAATCCACTAAACTCAAAAAACCCAAACAATACAAAAAAAACACGCCAACCCAAACAACTCCAAAACATTAAATCAAAGCAAAACAAACTCGTATGGACAAGGAGTTATTAGTTAATAAACAGCAAAGGTGCCTCGACCGCGGCGACTCAAACATAGCAAAAAAACCTAGCAGATTTTTTAATTATTATTAATCGTTAACCGTCATTGAACTCCGATTTGTCACAATGAAAAATCTGATGAAAATCTTGTATAAGAACATTTTAAACCCATATCTCGGATCGAATCGCCGTTCCTTTCTATTTTGTTTACTATTTTCTAGTATTTCGCAATCAAAAATATTGCACGTTTTGCTTTACGTAACTTTCTTCGTCAAATTTTTCTTCAATAAGGGCTATTGAAAAAGTCTCCAAAAAAATTGTATGCCTGTTGGGGTTGTAACGACAATATGAAAATTTGCCAATGAAATCCAAAGGATAAGGGTTGGACGTAAGTCCGCTTGGAGTCAAATGTCTCATATCAAAAATACCAGAGGACCGTGTTCACTTTTTATGAATATTTTTATTTTTTCAAAAACGTCCATTAGGCGGCGAGGGGTACACTAGCGGGTGCAGCTACTAGAATGGGAGGTCGCACAACTAAGTTGATTTTGTCTGAACTCCATTCGGATTCCTGGCAAACATTGTGTAGACATCCAGACGACAAAAACAAAATTGACATTCTTCAAGCAGTTCAATTTTAAAAAATGCATAACACCGTAAATTCTTCAATGCCAATTTTTAAGGAAAATTCGTATGGTCGGGATATATTAAAAATTGTCGGACTAGTTTCATTTTTTAGTATTGACTGTTGCATCTTTTGGTTTCTTACTGGATCGCCGTATTTTTTCTAAAAATTCGGCCATTTCACATAAAAAGATCTTACAACAATTATTATTACAACAACACTAATTTTGGAGATAGAAATTTTCAAATATACAATTGGTCAATTTTCCGCAATTCATATCTCACAATTTATTTGTTGGCGCCCCTTCTATTGCCTACTCTTCTGGGATACCCTCGCCCCTCCTTAAGTTTCTAACTGAAACAAATTACGACGATGCACAGCGCAACTTACAGTTTTCAGTCTTTTTACAGTCTTTTATTGTATCTTTTAGCGAGAATGATCACTAGTATGGATATAAAAATCCATAAGTTGTTTATAACTTACAAATTCTGCGTAATTAATAATGACACATTTGAATTCCTCTAATTATTTCTTACCAGATCGACTACACTGGGGACAATGCGATCAAAGAAACGGAAGAATTTATGCATGTATTATCGATTGTAATGCCGTTCGAGGTAACAACACAATTTTATACAATTCAATTCGAATCTTTGACGAAAGGTTTTATCGACGAGCCTTTCATTATGATGCCACACATTACTTGCACATCACCATGGCCTATAGAAATTATCGACACGTCCATAGAACTGGTGAGACTTTTCATAAGTTCTCCGTTATATATTTTAGGAAAGTTCGAGTTTCGCGAATAATGCACAATAAAATTTTTTTTTTTTAAATAAATAATAAAATAATATTTATCCGAAATAATACTTTTTATTTAATTCTTATTTATTTCTAAACGCAAACAGGGCAACTCGATCGAATTACGAGACGAAATTGTGCAAAAGAGCATCGTTGTTGGTGCTAAACTGCAAAACGGAGAAGATGCAACTGATGCTTATCACGTCGTTGCAAAAGCTGGTAGTGAACAACCAACGACTACCGGGCTGTACACAATTCGTTGGAAAAGGTTAGCTATTTTTTACTTTTACCACCCCGATATTGAAGACAAAAATTAAAAACGTGCAGATCGCTTACTTCTTATATTATTTTGTCCATAAAGTTCCATCTATGAGTAATTGGGGTTTTCAACTTTGGCAACACTGGAAACAATGCACGTTTCTGATTTGCATCATCATCTTTGCTTCCTCATGGAGGATGCTTTGGGATGGTGAACATTTTTTCGCGAGTTTTCAATGTCAGTGTATTTAAAATGTGCCAAGACGGCGGAAAGTCGCAAATAGAAAAAATCTCTGAATGCTCGCGTGCACGGGAAGGCATTGAGTTACAGCGCTATAATTCCGCACAAAAGTAGAGCTGTACGTCCGCTTTATTTACTATAATTTTTAAAAAATTTTACGGAGTCGGTCAGATTCGATGGCTTAAAATTTTTTTTTAAATATCTATGCGCGCTCTGCAATTTCTGAGATATTTTTATATCTCTCTATATTATATAAATATATCGCCGCCGCCGTCTACAAGAGTTGAGTAGGGGGTGTCCAAAATCGCGGTCAGGGGTGGCCAAAATTGTGGGTTGGCGCGCGAAGTGCGCAGGGGGACGAAGCCCCCTAGTATATATCTCTCTCTCTCTCTATATTATATAAATATATCGCCCCTGCCGCCGCCGCCGTGTACAAGAGTTGAGGGGGTAGGCCGGGGCGAGATGGAACGGGGGAGGGCGGTAAGCCGGGGCGAGATGGAACGGGGGGTTGGTGCACGAAGCGCGCAGGGGGGCGGAGCCCCCCTAGTATGTATATATATATACTAGGGGGCTCTGCCCCCCTGCGCGCTTGGCGCGCCACCCCCCCTCCACCCACACCCCCTCCCCCTTCCCCCCACCCACGCCTCCCCCGCCCCCGCTCGATCCCCTCACCCAGCCTACTCGATCCCGCTCGCTCTCTTCAACTCTTGTACACGGCAGCGGCGGCGGCGCAGCGAAATATTTATATAATACTAGGGGGTTCAGCCCCCCTGCGCGCTTCGCGCGCCACCCCCCCCCCCCCGCCTCCCCCGCCCCCGCTCGATCCCCTCAACTCTTGTACACGGCGGCGGCGGCGGCGAAATATTTATATAATATAGAGAGACTAGGGGGGCTCTGCCCCCCTGCGCGCTTCGCGCGCCAACCCCCTCGGGCCATTCCATTCGGCGAACCCCCCCCCCGGGCTATTCCATTCGGCGTACCCCCTCCGCCCCTCGGGCTATTCCCACCGCCGTACCGCTCCCCCCAGGTGGGGGGGGGGGTACAGTGAAGGGAATGACCACCTTAACTCTTGTACACGGCGGCGCCGACGGCGGCGGCGGCAGCGGCGAAATATTTATATAATATAGAGAGATATATTACTAGGGGGCTCTGCCCCCTGCACGCTTCGCCCCCCCCCCACCCCCCCTCCCCCCCCGGGGCCATTCCATTCAGCGTACCCCCCCAGGCCATTCCATTCAGCGTACCACCTCGCCCCCCGGGTTGGGAGGGGGGCGAGGGGGTATATTTATATAATATAGAGAGATATATATACACTAAGGGGGGCTCTGCCCCTCCTCGGGCCATTCCATTCGTACCCCCCCCTGGTTGGGGAGGGTACTGCGAAGGGAATGACCGCCTCAACTCTTGTACACGGCGGCGGCGATATATTTATATAATACTAGGGGCGCCGCGCCACCTGCGCGCTGCGCGCGTCAACCCCCTGACCACAATTTTGGACACCCCTGACCACAATTTTGGACACCCCTGACCTCGATTTTGGACACCCCTGACCTCAATTTTGGACACCCCTACTCAACTCTTGTACACGGCGACGGCGATATATTTATATAATATAGAGAGACAGAGAGATAAATATCTCGATATATATATATACATTACGGTGATTTTTTTTTTCGATGATTTTTTTTTTTTAGTCCCCACCTGAAATTTTGTTGGATATGTCGAAAAACAAATTCCCTGAAAGTTACAGCCCTTAATATTAATTCTAAGTACTTTCCTTCAGCGTAAAAAGATTTTCCATCTAAAACACACGTAAATCGAATTTTTTTATTTTTCAAAATTCTATAACTCAGCCGTATTTTCTGCTATCATATTGTTCTTGGTTTCGATTTACTCAGAATAAAACAATCTAGAAAAGTGCCGGTAATATTTTTACGGTAATATAAACCGTAAAAATTTAATACTACTCATAAGTTAAAGTTCAATATCTCAAGAAATATGAATCTAAGCAATTGGGTCGATAGGACCATTTTTGTAGAAAATTAAATTTTCAACAAATTTTTCGTTCACATTTTTTTCGTAAAGTTAATGGTTTCGGAGATAACAGCAAAAAAACGAGAATTTTGGGTAAAAATCAACTTCAGTGACCCGTACCAACTCATCGGTACAATTTACACTTTCGCCGCAATAGGCACTTTTCTAGATTGTTTTATTCTGAGTAAATCGAAACCAAGATCAATATGATAGCATAAAATACGGCTGAGTTATAGAATTTTGAAAAAAAAAAAATTCGATTTACGTTTGTTTTAGATGGAAAATCTCTCCACGCTAAGGGAAAGTACTTAGAATTAATATTAAGGGCTGTAACTTTCAGGGAATTTGTTTTTAGACATATCCAACAAAATTTCAGGTGGGAAAAAATAGTCGAAAAAAAAATCGTCCTAAAATATATATATGTATATATATATATACTAGGGGGGCTCTGCCCCCCTGCGCGCTTTGCGCGCCAACCCCCCCCCCCCGTTCCATCTCGCCCCGGGCTCCCCCCTCCACTCTTGTACACGGCGGCGGCGGCGGCGATATATTTATATAATATAGAGAGATATACCGGGTGACAATTATAAGGTGGCCATGTATTTTTTTATCGCTTTGGCGTTGAAAAATCGGGGGGTTTAAAAAACGGTTTCCGAAGGATTTTGGATGCGCTTTTCGAAAAAAAATATGTCGCTGATGTGGGCCGTACCGTTCTTGGGTAACGGAAAATTTTTTTCCGAACGAAATTTAAAAAATGCTTTTTTATTTTGGAACAATAAAGTACATTCAATTCTGTGCACAAAACACTGGTCGCAAACTCGTTTCAAGGTTTTTATCGTGGAGAAAAAAAATGTTGAACTCGCATATTTTGTGAGTCAATCCGTCTTTAATTTCGAGAAAAGCGGAACAACTACAGCAATAGTGATGTTGGATCTCGTAGTCTCTGTCTGACTTCACGTGCGACGGAGAGTGAGGTTCAGAAGGCCATGACTAGCACGACGAGAAGTGACATAATACTGAAACTTGGATCCAAACAAAATTAAATACAACAAGACCGGGCAAACGTACTCGACCGATCCTTTTCTGATTAACGATAGCCGTCGTATCTTTATCGAATAATTATGAAGGATCATTCGGCATCGTTTATCAGAGAAGGTGAGGTAAAGTTACGCTTATCTTATCTTTAATAATTTTTTTTTTGCATGAATCTAAGGTTTTCGCGCATTGGTCCATCGCGCTTTCACAAGACACCTTCACTGCAAATTGTCCGGTTTGTCAATAGTTTTCGTCGCCTTTTAATTAATGCACATGATGCGAAAGGTCTCCGTTCATAAAAACCTTGTATCCATAGAAAATTACATAAAGCGAGACAGGGTGTTGAGATCAGGTAGCCGCAAAGAATTTCCACATGGGATGTACCAATAATAAAGCAATGTATTTAGTAAGTATAAATCGAGTGAGAACTTGTTGCGTTACAATATCACGAAGAAGAGCAGCGAAGCGTAGGTAACGCAGGGAGCGTCGGTTGGTGAAACGTTGAAATGAAGAAAGAGGCGCTGTAATCATGCGCGGCAAAAGAAAAAATACAAATTACTCCAACACAGGGCAAACGTAGCTCGACCGATCCTTTTGTCATTAACGATATCTCATCTCGATCGAATCGTTTCAAGACCATTCTGAACATTAATTTTACAACCTAGTATAATATCTCTCTATATTATATAAATATTTCGCCGCCGGCGCCGCTGCCGCCGCCGTGTACAAGAGTTGAGGGGGGAGCCCGAGGCGAGGTGGAACGGGGGGGTGGAGGCCGGGACGAGATGGTACGGTTGGGGGGGGGGCGCGCGAGGCGCGCAGGGGGGCGAAGCCCCCCTAGTGTTTATATAATATAGAGAGATATAGACTATTATTAAAGAACGGTTGGTTTTGAATTTTGCGATAATCGGTGAAACGGTTAAGATTTTATAATATTTTGAATATTAAGGTAAATGTTTGTGGTCACTATAACTTCCGCAAATTTTGAAATATCGGATTACATTTTTTTATATGAATAAAGTATCATTAAAGAACGTTCGATACTGAATTTGGTGAAAATCGTTTGTAAGGTTGGGGTTTATAAAATTTTGAATCTTTCAAAAATCGTTAATGACAGACCTAGCTTCCGCAAATTCTGAGATATCGAACTAAAGTTCTCTATATGAATAGAATAATATTAAATGAGCATTATTATTGCGAGAATCAAGAACCGGTATGGGTCAAGAATATTAACTAAGAATTGATACAGCGCGATAATCGAAGAACCGTTTTGATTTTATGAAATTCTGAATTTTCCCAATAATTTGTTTCAACTACAGTTTTAACTTTAACACACTTTCATAAATCGCATAAAATTTTTGAAGTTAAATAGAATATAATTGAATGATGGTTAGTTTTGAATTTAGCGAGATTTGATGAAACGGCTCCGGTTCATGAAGTTTTTAATTTTTCGAAGAATCTGAGATTGACAATATATGCAGGGAAAAATCTGCAAAGTTAAACTTATAAGTAGTTACTTCGAGATTTCACACTAATCTGAATGCTGCCACTTGCAAGAAGCCAACATCGAGAAACATACCATAGAGGTTCATTATAGAGGAGGCTTTGAGCGCAGTGCGAAATTTTGAGGAAGCATGTATATGTTTTTTTCCTTTTAAATTGCGAGCGTTATAGCTCTAACAACAATTTAACAATTTTTTTGGAAAATTAAAATATCTTGTAATCTCACTTCAGATGTGTAGAGTGTTTTATTGAATAGCGCAAAGTTTGTTCAAGTTATGAGCATCACATAAAATCAAAAAAAGCTCAATACATAAAATGTAAATCTCTTTATAGAGTCTCCTGAAATTCAACATCAAACGGGTTTCAATATTATGTGAAAATTAATCGCTCGGAAGCTGTGAAAATTGTTTGTTTTCAAGGGCAAATATCTCACGTTTGGGATGGCCAATATCTCTGAAATTTCACTGAATATTAGATGATATCTTGCTTAAAATCTGAACCAAGTTTAAACAATTTCTGAAGAAAACTATGTCGATGGAACTACCTTAAGACGTCTCCGAGAAAAATGCTTTAGAAAGAGTTTCTCAATCTCTCTCGCACTTACAAGTGCGGAAAGGCAGGGAGAACGGGTTTACGGCCCCTTCCCTTAAGGACTTCAGGACTTATACAAAAATGTTCTACTTTTCTGAACGGTTTTTTTTTTAATACTGAAAATATCATAAAAATTGAATCCTTCGAGCGATTCTCGACAAATTTAATACCTACTCTAAGTATGTAAAAATTGTTGTACACAATTGGAGTAGGTATTAAATTTAGATTTTATGATATTTGGAATTTTTCGAAAATAGTCGTTTATATACGCGCGCGCGCGCGCGCGTGTGTGTGTGTGTGCGTTTGCGTGTGTGTGTGTAGTTATGTGTGTGTGCCAAGATACAGACATATATACTGTCACGTGCCCAGGCATTTTTTTGGAAATATAATTTTCGAACTATTCAGTACGTTGTGAACACTGAGGTATGAATACACGAACTTTTTTTTCCGCGGAAAAAAAGCTCCCTTTATGAGGAACCAAAACGCGAAGATGATTAGAGAGGATGTGAGGATGTTTAACTTTGACATACAATCAGTGTGATTTGCAATCAACGTCTTCATACAAACCTGTGAACGACAAAAAAATGCCTATTTTTTCCGTGCTGAAAAATGAACTTTGAAATTTGAAGCTACCACACCTATGTTTCTGTTTACCCGATTTGGTACGATCTGTAGTATTAACATTTTTGTGGCCGTGGCAGTACGATGAGAGTCGACGAAATCACCCCGAAAAAAACCTCAAATAAATGCGGACAACCAAACGGTATTTTCAAGCTTAAATGATTATAGGAAAAGTTAGCATAAATTGGAATCTCAACTCTTCCGGGACCGAAAATCAAAGTCATTTTAGTAAACCAATAGGTTTATAAAAATCAAAAATTTAATGAAATACATTTTATTGTAATTTTTACCTTAAAACACATAAAACTATTATAATTGTATGATCTTTCGATTGTAATATTTTTTAGGGCAAATGACGAGAATGCAATCGAAACGAGTAGTAGTGTTAGTTTATCACCACTGTGGGTGGAAGATGCTGTAGTAGGAGTTGAGGCTAAACTACCGGCTTACGGTTGGGTACGAAGACCACTGTCCGTATCTTATTTCATACGGAACCATTCCTCACAATTGTTTACTCTACGTCTTACGATGGAGGCCAGCGATGCTTTTATGTTTGGTGGACAGAAACAGGTAAATTTTTATCGTAAGTATATCATAAGCATAAGTAGGAAAAAAATGTCATAGATACACGTGGGACATTCCGCGCCAGCCCGATCTGGCCGTCACTCTCACAACTTCTTCTTTATTTTTTCGATCAAGTATATTATAGAATGATTAAAAAAATGATCCACACTGATTTTCAGATTTTTTAGAAAATCGGTACAATCCTAATAATCTGAACTGTTGATATCATGACGAGGGCCGTTATTAATTTTATTCACATTTACTCAGTCAATTCTTTGATGGGAAACAACATTTTTGAGTATGCAGAGTGATTCGGAATATCTGGACCGCCCGTATTTGTCTGATTCGGGATGGGCGCCGGAATAGAACAGCGCTCAAAAAAACAAAAATCACAACGAAATTTAAGTCGCGAGATAATTGAAGTTCAACCAATCACGCCGTAGCCTTCATCGTTCGATATCTTACTCCATATCTTACCCAACGGCTGGGTCCATGTCTTATTGGATATTTTCTGGATATTTTCATTTTCACGAAGGAAAATATGTTTCCGCGCGCGGCTCACCGCGTGAACATCAGATAGTTGATGAACTTCATCATTTTAATCGTGTTTCACTTGTGATACGTCGCTGCACACGAATATAGCTATGTCTCCAGTCGCCAAATTGAAAGAGCGACTACGATGAAAACTATGCCGCGATTGAGTGAACTTTAGTTACCTTGCAATGACATTTAGTTGGGAATTTTTTTTTTTCATTAGTTCGATTCAGGAGATAATCCCGACTATTACAAGTGGTCCGGTGATTCTAAAATACTCTGTATATGTTGGTTATGCCCATAGCTTCAATTTAGATAGTACAACCAAATCAAAATGCAGTTTTTTAATCGACAGTTGCAATTTTCGGCTGTTATTTTTTATTTTTATTTTTTTTATTTTTCCTTTGTTCCAATATATACCCTTTCGGGTTTTTACGTATGACCTTTCCCAATTCCACTATTTCCATTTTTCCCTCTATAACTCCCTACCTGCACTTCGCTACGCTAACCTAACTTCCATTGCGCCCGCAGACGTCTTAGCTGCACTGTATCGCATTTGTCATGGACACAGGGAAACTGCGGAAAACCTGTGTCGATACAGACGACTTTGTTTTTACTGAGTTTCAGTTGTATATACTACATTAGAAACTCAATAAACCTGCCTCCCGCTCAACAGTCGGCGCACCAGCCAGCGGACGGTTAAGCGGTCGCCCATCCAAGTAGTGACCGCGGCCAAAGTTGCTTAACTTATGTGGTCGCCAGAGCCGTGCACCGACCGCGCGTCTACAGGTGACCGGTTTTTATTATTTATTTTATTTTGAATAAATATGTCTATGTGTACGAGCTTGAATAAAAAATAATAAACTTCGGGTCATGATAGGGTTTCGGGGGTTCGGGTCATGACTGGTTTTTTCTATAAACTTCGTATGCCATAAAAATAATATATCGTAAGTCGAAGTGTAATTTTTTTTATTAAAGCTCTTGTCATATAGAAATATTTTTTTCATATAAAATAAACAATAGAAGAAAAATGCCAACTTTTGATGAAAAGAATTGTATCTTGATTCGGTTGTATTACTTGAAATAAAACTGCGGGCGCAACCGCGATTATACTCAAAAATGTTGTTTTTCGAAAAGTAAGTGTAGATTTTTCGAAAAAAATAGTATCCAAAATGGGCGGGGGGGATACCTCTTTGAATTTGTTGACAAAAGTTGCTCGTTTAAAAATTACCCACAGGGAAATTAGATGTTTTTTTTCTCTACCCAAAGTTTGTATATTTTTTGTCAAGTACTGACCTTTATAGAGTGGAATGGCGATGGGATGATTATTGAAATAAGGATGCAATTTTTTTTTTTTTCATTTTTTGCTTCCTCATAGAGAAAACTTTATTTTTATGAAAAGAAATCCTGCTTTTAATGTCAATGTAAATCATATTTAGAATAAATGTCCGGATAGATGTCCGTGTGTGTACACCTTATGATAGTGGTGAAAAATGTATACCGCTGTAACCGCTGTAACTCCGTTTAAGCTTTCGTGAAAAAAGTTCGCAAGTAAATCGTAAGTAAATCAGCGTTGGCTGCTCCTTGTTCACTATGATTTTTGTAACAGCTGACAAATTATTTTTTATTTTATAAGATTTTGAACATTTTTAAAAAACTGTGTTAAGAGAATACGTCATGCAATTTTCGAGCTATCGGGCTGGAACTTTTCACACAAATAGAATAATATAATTCGCTATTGAGTTTGGACAAAATTGATTAAGACGTTCCAAAGTTATATAATTGCAAATCTTCCGAAAAAATCGCTATGGGCGGTTGTTACGGCCCTAGTTCCTATAATTTTTCGGTTATCGAGCCAATATTCCGTACATTTATTAGATACCATCAAAACATATTCTGTATTGAATTCGCGGAAATTCGATCCAGCCTTATTTGAATTTACGGAAATTTGAACATTTTTTCAATCTAGAAGCAGTGTACTAATTTATGTCAGACTCAATGTCCAACATGTATATCCCCTAACTTTTTTATAGCAAGCCTTTATATTTGAAAATTGAATAAAATTCAACAAACATACAATTTCGGATAAAATATAAAAGTTATAAAAATCCAATAGATTCAATGAGCGAACATAGACACTTTTCGACACGAAATCTTCCAAATGGCGTGAAATCTCGAACTCCCGAGTGATGATAACGAAAGTGATCAGAAATAAAGGGGGTTCGATACCCCAATTCCGTGAAAAGTTTAGACGAAATCGGTCAAGTCGTTCTCGAAGTATAACAGGTTCAATTTTTTAAGCCGACATATCGCATACACAGACATGCACACGTACGTTTTTGTCTCCATGTAATTTTCGGATGTGTCGACACGTTTTAGACATACTGGAATTAAAGACTCGATTATTTTTTCATCAATCCAAAGCAAAATTATATCATCATATTATCACCCATTCGGATTCTCACCATTATTTTCCACATTATTTCTATTCAAAGTCACTTTGTCTATTTCAAATATTTCTTTCCGTAAATATCACCTAATTGGAGGACAAAACGGTTCTGGAGGGTTTACATGTACTTCCCGCAGTTTCATAGATACTTATTATACTAATTTATAATTGTGTGAATACTGATGAATATACAAAAATTTATATCTAGAAAATTATGAGTCATAGCTGTTATTAGTACGCAACTTATTTTACATCATCTGCGGTGAAGTATCAGGCAAAAAGTACTGGGGGAAGAAATAATATCAGATTTTATTATGTTATTTTCATAACAATCCCCTTCGATCCCCACTCTAAAGAAATCAGTTTGTAGAAAAAAAAGACGGGAAAAACATTGAACTGAAATACACATCTTTTCTTCATTAAACGAGATTTGGAGGTGTAAAAAACCGCTCCCATTATTATTTTTTTCGGAAAATAAGAACTCTCTTATTTCGGCAAGCAGTTTTGAAATTTTTTTTTCACATCGTCGATAGGTTCTAGAAATAATGTAGAAAAGGAAATCTTGTAAATCATTTTTTTTACAGCATTACCTCAGACTACATGCAATGACATGTCAGAATGGCGGAGAAATCAAAATTTTGGTCCCGGATGGCTTGGGGAAGAACGGTGGTTTGAGCCATATAATTAAATACCATTGCTGGATGATAGGCGTCAAATTTCGTCATAATCGATGAAACGATTTTATGAAATCTAAAATTGTTTGAAAGAAATCGAATTTACAGTACATATAGGAAAAAAACTGCCAGTTTCTTCCTCGAAATTCCACACAATGTTGAAAGCTTCCTCCATGGAGAAGCCTAGATGGTGAAAGATATAATTTCTAATAGAGGAGGCTTTCAGCATTGTGTGAAATTTCGAAGAAGTAACTGACGAGTTTCAACTTTTTTTAACTCCCATTTTGTACGAAAACTTTAGTCAAACTGACTTAAAAAAAACTGTAAGTTCAAACTTGCCAGTTGCTTTCTCAGAATGTCACATATAGCTCCAAGCATTCTCTATGAGGAATTATATATATTTTTTAATGTTGGCTTTCGCATAGAGGAAGCTTTTAGCTTTGTGTGATATTTTGAGGAAAAACTAGCACGTTTCAATTTGCAGCTTTTTTTCCGAATATGTATTCGGAATCCCAATTTTGTCGAATAACTTGAAATTTCATAAACTGGCAACCACGCTTCACCAATTCTCGCGAAATTCGACCCGAATCATCCTTCAATGATATTCTATGTATGTACAGAGTGATAGCTGAAAATGTCATTCAAAGACTGACACTCTACAGACAGATTTGAGAACGTAAAGACGAGTGTGTATTTTGTGAATCCAATCATTCTGTAATTAATATATTGGCGCCAACCCAAAAAATAAGTGTTTTCCATTTCTCTCGGTCATAACAGAATATACAAAATTTTACCTCGAAATTTAAATAGTGCGGCACAAACTGTTCGAGTTAGAGCCGTAACAAACGCCTGTAGTGATTTTTTGAAAAAATCATAATTCTACAAATTTAATAGCGAACAGTATTTAATGATAATCTATCTGTGTAGATTGTTGTAATCAGATAGCTCGAAAATTGCATGAGTTATGCTGTTAACATAATCCCAACAAATTTGTAAATTTTCCCAAAATCGTAGTAAACGAAGGGCCGTTGTTGATTTACTTCTGCGCGTAATTTCAGCCCGAATGCTCGGACCAATTCGAATTTACAGCGGTTTCAATATTGCGCCTCTATCGCACGCATCCATCCTGAAATTTTTTTACATGTGATTTTTCGATGTATTGGAAAATTTTGAACACAATGCCATTAAAAACTCGTTTTTTTCATGAAAACAATGCTTTCTGTATGAGAAAGCAAAATTTGCAGAGTATGAAGTTATCACAGAGATGACACAAATATGACTTGTCGTTGTATACAAGTCGAATATAACTACTATTACATTTAAAAGTGGCTAAAAGAATGCAACTTTTTGTATCGGCATTTTTTTGTGCGTCTTCCTTTGGAAGATCTAAAATAATAGATGCGAAACTGCAATTTGAAAAAAGTGACAAAATATTTTTTCATATCGTACTCGAAACTGGCAAATAATGGGACACAAGTGGCTGAATCCGCTCATATAACTCATAAAAGTTAAAACAACCCAAATTAAATCGATTCGTATCTGCTTCTGTGTATTTGGCCCTTTTCATATCTATGACAATTTTTCAACAGGGACATTAACGTTAAATATAAATAAAAATAACTTGAATATTGCCTTTACCAGATTGACATATGTTTGAGACCAAATAATCGGAAGAAAGTCGAGTGGATACTGCGTCCTCTTGTCGCCGGATTCGTAGCTCTGCCGACTCTGTCTCTTGCCGTGCCTCTCGGTGATATTTTATTTCATAAAACTTAATTTTATTTTTTACATCACTTTATTCTTATCGTGTCCGTCAAATATTTTGTTCTCGTAGATGAGGAACAGAAACTCAGTAAAAGTCGTCTCGCCGAGGTACTCGACAGGTCTTTGCCGACCCATATTTACATCATGGTGAGTGAAGAGAAAAACCCAAATGGAAATTTGCTGACAGAATAGTGACATATTTTGGCATCATGTAAAACGACACATGATGCCACAAGAATGCAGGGACGTGCGTTTGTAGAAGTTATATAAATAATAAGAAATTATAAACTTGCATATTGCTGGCTTATTGTTTTATCCCGCTCACAAATCCGGCTTCATTATTAATTGTGTTCTTCAATTTTGGCTTCCTCATCGAGAAATCATTGTAAGCGAGATAAAATAATGACGAAGAAATGTGCAAATTTCTAATTTTCACGTTCACTTTATTGAATTATTTCTGAACAGTTCTTAGATACCATAGGGTTACAAAGGATTATGATTCTTCATTGTCATTCTGGAAAATTTACTCAAGTTAGAGCAAGTTCACTAATTTTGCGAAATATAACAAATTTTGAAGAATTAACATTTTATACAATCTTGACTATCTTTATACATTTAAAACTCAATACCCGACGGGCACCCAACCCCTGTTTATGACGAGAACCACCTCCATAGTAGCAAATTTAAGAAAGTTTAAGCGAACATACAATTTCCTATGAAATATGAAAATTTGAAAGATTCAAATTCGATAAAATCGTAAACCTTTCACCGAGTCACGCCAAGTTCAAAACCAATTCCTTTTGAATTGGAATCCAACGTGCCTATAACACTTCGACTTGCCACGGCGTCCTGGGCAAGTAAACAACGTTGGCAGTTAACGTGTTAAATGATGCTCTATACATGAAAAAAAATTACCCGATGAGCTCAAAATTCAAAGTTTAATCAGCTACAGACATCTCTCGAAAAACTAAAAATTTTATAAAATTTCAAACCCATAAGCGATTATCGCTAAATTCAATACCAAACATCCTTGAGCCCTAACCTATTTGGCTAGAAGGGTTTAAGTCGATAGCTGAAAATATAGAAACGTTAGAGCACTCACAATCATTTTTTGGATATTTCGAAATTCTATAAAATGTCCAACCTTAAAGTAATTTCAATCCAAATTGCAACAAAAGAGGACATATTACAACATATTAATAATGATAATAAAAATATTGTACTTCATGGAAATAACAGTATTGAGCTCGCATACTTTCAGTAGAATTCTAACGATTTGAAAAATATTGAAAACTTCTTAAGAGCTACAGGTATTTTAATGTCGCGACATTATCCCGCGGTTATAAACAGGGACGCGCTATTTTAACCTTTTTTCAATAGTTTAAAGTTTTATTGATCATTTTTTTTCTATAACTTGAATATTTTCTTATTGCAGCCGGAACTACAAACGGACGACACGTGAGATAAGCAATAAATGTTACTGTATCATGAATAAGAAGGATTTATTGACCATATTCCAGGTCCACTAATTATATTATATTTTTCGTTGACGAAGTTACGTTAAATTTGTGCACTCCATCGCCTTTTCAACTATTCTCAACTGTTAATCTATCCACTTTTTTTTACTCTATTTACTCTGTAATATTTGTTATTCGTGATAACACATTTGGAGCATTGTAATTCAGGTGGCATGCAAGTAGTGACGATTGCAGAGCGATTGATCGCGTATGCCACGACGCCTAATGCCCTCGACCCTTTTTTCCACGTACTTACTCCCGCCCAGGTGTATATTTTACACGTGGATCGCCTAGCAACACAGTTTTCATCGTACAAACGAAGTTTCATAACGCATTGACAAAATCCCTCTCATATAACTTGCCATGTACAAGTACAAGTGTGAAGAACGATTTTTCCAAGAGGAAAGGTCGGAATGGTATTTCTTAATTCAATATTTTTTTTAATGCAACATTTTTTTGTTTATAAAATAGTCGATATGCGAAATAATTTTTGTGCTCAGCGTAAAAAAATGCGAAAAATGTGAAGGAAAAGAGCACAATCCGGAATTTTGGAGACGTATATTTCCAAATATTCATTATCTTGCAGGAAAGATGACGATGAAGCACGAACAAGAAATCAAAAACTGCTGCAGGTAACATATAATTCAATTTTTCAGTTTTATTAAGGGATAACACCACTGTGACCCCCTGTTTTTTTTTCACATTTTTCAAGAATTTTTTTTTGTGGGAAAAAAAGAGATATTCGAAAATTTTTTTTGGGTTTTGTTCCTTGTTTATTAATGTACCAAAAAACATTTTTTTCACATTTTTCACGCCGCATGGTGGCGCTGGGGAAGCTCTCGCGTCAGGTGCTGTCATCTCCGCAGTGGTTCGCGGCACGCAGCAGAACTCTCTTCAACGTCGATCTGAAAAAAAAATACCGAGTGTTTTCGTTAATAATATGATATTTTGAAGTGAACAAATGACATATTTTCCACAAATTGAAAAATATGGGACTAAATTTGATTACATACAGTATCACCAAAGGCTGTTTGGTATTGAATTTGGCGAAAATCGGTGAACGGGTTCAAATTTCATGTTATCTTCTTTAAATTATAAATTAAAAAATTCAAAATGTACTTTGAAATTTTATATTTCATTATAGTTTTTGGTACCTTTCAAATCAAGTCTATAAATATTCTGAATTCCGCAAAATTTTTTAATTTTGGTCATGTTTTTTATATAGAGTATCATGAAACGAGATTTGGTACTCAATTTAGAGTAAATCGGTTGAAGCATTTTTTGAACCTTTCAATTGTTTGGGATTGTTAAAAAAAAAGTCTGTGATTGTTGAAATCAAAGTCAGAAAGGAAGCGTGCAAATTAGAAACGCACATTGTTTCCTCATTATTTTATCTCGATCACAAACCTAGCTCTGTGAAAGCCAAAATTGAAAAAATAACCTGCTCGTCGAGCGGAATTTATTAGCGAGATTAAATAATGAGATGAGATCACACTTTTACATCGACGTTCGACATTTTGGCCCTGTTTGTTCGTCGCACGAGTACGTTCGAACGTGTGAACTGATTTGCACATTTTACAGCGGTTTACTTTAAGACTCCACTTAAAAACACACCGAAAATTTTCTGTAAATGGATTTCCCCGACATTCTGACAAATTTTGAACACATTGACAGTGGAAACAGGAAAAGAAATGTTTTGCTTAAACAAAGCTTCCTCCACGAGGAAGCAAAATGGCTCGTTTATTAATGATATCTCTTCATTTTAGGTGCGATTTAAAAATAATTTTAACTCAATTTGTATATTTTTTTAGCCATCTTATCACGAGATATGTTGTTCTTCTTCTTCCTAGGATTTGGAGCAAGCAAAGGCTCGCCTAAGAACAACTTCTTCGTTCACGCCGACCGATCGTGAACTCTACAATCGTGTCGCCACTTACCAAAGATCACTCGCGTACCAAAATCCTCGATGATTGCTCCGTGGATGAATTTTCTTCGCGGGAACGCCGTGCAATATCATACATTTTTGCTCAACTCAATAACTCGAGCCGAACGAACAAACTTGAGTTAAATTCATTACAAGTTTGTTGATCGTTTGGATCGATCTATCGGATTAAACGTTTCGTCGCCGATGATTTTGTTTCCAACTGTGTGCTCAGGCCTGGCGATATTGCTGGAACAGTTATTTTTATTCTTTGCTTAATTATTCCAGTGACGCATGCGCGTTAGAACTGATAAGTGTTCAAGCACTTGTCCGTTCAGCCGGAATGCCAAGAGTAGAAACCATTGTACGCGAAAAACGAAAAAAGGTGCAGCAATGGTGGGCTAAATATAAGAGCATAAAAAATAATTTGTTGACAAAATAATTATAGTTATTGAAAAAAAAATATTCAGAATAATGTGAAATAAAAGATTCTTCTGTTAATATATATTTATTTGCTTTTTAAATGAATAAGCAATAGTCATAATTTTTAGAATAATTATTCACGATTCTTCTCAATCGTTTTTCATACCAACTTGTGCATATATTAATTAACAATGAATAATAATATTTTCTTTATAAAAATCATTCACCATCTTTTTAAACCAATTTTCATAGAAATTGATCTTAAACCCCCGTTGAAAATATATTATCGAGACTCGCTGGGACACTTTGCTTTGAGAATCCTGTGTTTGAACACATTATAAAAAAAAGTGTAGCTATGGTGAGTTGAATAACAGAGTATAAAAAATGATTTTTTGACAAAATAATTATAGTTAGCGAAAAAACAATCAATATTCACAATAATCAGAAATTAAAGACTCTGCCGTTAATCAATACTTATTTGCTTATTAAATGAATATTGTCGTTCAAGTTATGAATGTTCTGACAAAAAAATTAAGTTTGCTTAACTAGAGAAAACTTACTCCTCAATTGCACGGTGGTATATATTCGTACAAAAACCACATGACTTGGCCTGTTAAAAGGCTCAAAAGGCGATAAAATGAAGCTTCGAGTCGGTTTTGTTGAAATAAATTATTTCTCGCGTTTCAAGCTCGTGTCCTCTTATTTGATTGTTTTAAGGAGACTGATAGGACTCTCTAGTACGTAAAAAAATATAAACCAACATATTTTCGAAAGGAACCTTGATCAACACCGGTCAGAACGACCATATTCCGTTCGGGCGTTAATCAAGGTTCCTTTTCGAAATATTTTGGTTTATATTTTTTTAACATAATAGAGAGTCCTATCAGTATCCTCGAAAAATCAAAAAAATAGGACACGAGCTTGGAATCCGAGAAACAACTTTTTTCAACAAAATTGAGGCAGAGCTTCATTTTATCGCCTCTGAAGCCGATTACCAGACTAAATCATGAGATTCTTGTACGAATATATGCTCCCGTTCATTCGAGGAGTAAGGTTTCTCTAATTAACTACATTCAATTTTTTTGCCAGAACGTTCGTAACTTCAACCATATAATAAATAACCAATCATGTTTATTTAAAATAATTATTCACGATTCTTCTTAATTTTTTTTTCATACCGATTTATAGTTATTAATTAACAATGAATAATAATATTTTCTTTATAAAAATCATTCACAATCTTTTTAAACGTGTTTTCATACAAATTGATCCTAAACCCGCGTTGAAAATTTATTATCGAGACTCACCGGGACGCTTTGTGGGATCTTGTCTTTGAACTCGTTCAAAAAAAAAAAGTTGTGGATTGATAGAGAAGACGGTCTGGAGAAGCCCGATTGAGTAGTCCGGCTGTGCGAGTGATCCAAAGATCTATTCGTCTGTGCGGTTAGCGTTAGAGCTCCGGAGTAGCTTTGGCAATTATACCTCCACGAACATCAGTTTTGCCTTCGTGTTCTTTTCCACAGCGAAAAAAGGAATACGCCACGTTTTTTTATTTCTGATAAGGTTGAACGTAGTGGATATTATTTTTTTAAAGCCTCGCACCGAAGACAGTTATGATTTTGCTCTAAAGCTGACGGGATAGTGCCATGAATTCGTAAAAGAATCTCGATGAATGGCACGAGGACACGATTTAATAACTTTTTTTACGAACTCGTTGAGCTGCATTGATTTTTTGAGATTATTATTTTTTTTATGCCAACAAATTTATCAGTTTTTCTTCTGTACTTAAAAATTCAATATTCGCCTTTTTTAATAGGTTTAACATTAATATTCTTTTTATACTTTTAACAATAAATTTTTGTATACAGCGCGTACACGCGACTCGAGGAGCAACGTCTGTACGCTGACGTGTTGATCCACGAATCTAACGAGTCTTCCCAGTCTATGCCTTCTCTACTCCCCCCCCCCCTCCCCTTCCGCCCCGCTAAGTACGTGTTTTTCACGTGGCAAACCGTCTCACCTGATCAAATAAAAAATGCTACTACGAGCCAAGCGTTAGTTTCGACATTTTCATTGGCCGAAAAATGAAGATACCAAGAGTTAAAAAATATCTGAACAAATATTATTCGGAAAGTTTTTTTTTCCTCATTACGTGTCTTGTTCGAGGGCAAAATATTCTGTAGTATGAAAAAGCAGTAAAATGAAGCGATCACGATGTACCAAGTTTTTAACGCCGGTGTTGCCGTTTTAAAAACTATATATTTTTCTTCGTCAAGCGGCAGCACGAGGAATGGTGGAGGGAGAATTAAAAAAAAGTATGCGTAGACTGATAGCGAATAATCTTTATTTCCAAGCCGTTTATCGCTTTCTACGTTGCATAAGTGCACAACCGGTATGTTTTTCGTTTATTTCTCTTTTTTCTTCCTTCCTACAGACTGTTAACATTAATGCATTATCTTTGTCGTACAATCATTATATCCGTGAGTGAACTGAATCATAGCGCACGCAACAGTGTCGGCAAAACGATTTTTTCCATCCATCGTATTTTTTTTCTCCATTGACATTATATTTGAAATCCATACCAGTGAATAATTTAATTTAAAAAATGTATAATTTATAACCCACACTAACAACGGCAGTTCCGTCTCTCGAGAGACAGCGTTACCGATAATTAAACTCTACGATTTATTATTCCAATATAACAAAAACACCAGTGATGAATACGTTAAATGGTCCAGGTGGATTTTTCTTTCATCCCAAAATTACTAATAAATGTACTACAATTATCGCTTCCAGAATTTAAACAGGAATGGATTTTTGTTGTCCTATGGGTTTAAAAATGCTTTTATGATGGGTGCGACTTTCTCGGGCTCGTTAAGATGCACGTGATGAGTACCTTGTACCTCGTGATATTCGAAACATCTCGAGGACTCGTGAATCTTGTCGAGAACCTTTTGATAATTCTCCGGATGGTCCAACTTCATGCCAGGTATTGCACGAATGTTAAGATAGGAGCATTTAATCTTTGACGCGTATGCGAGCACCAGATCCATCGATAACATACCCAGCATGGATGTCTGCAATCGAGAGGTTAAAAAACATTTAATGATACAGAAATATATTGCTATTCATTTAATATTTTTCGAACAGTACGGGGTTTAGTATTTTTTCAAGTTACAACGTTTATGGTCAGCCTATTCTGCTTACTCGGCGTATTACTCCGAATGATGAGGTCAATTATTGCATATGCGTTGGGGGAACAGAGGGGAGGGGTTCCACGCTTGAAATTAGGGAAAACGTATATTTTCACTGTGCTTTTTTGGTCACGCGTCACGCAGAAAAATATTCGGATTGGTATACACGGTGTCCCAATAACTATTAGCACCTTAGATATCTTCGAAACTATAAGGTTCACAGAAATATTTGCTGAATCAAAATTGCACAGTACCAAAGTACTCATCCCCACCCCCCACCCCTGGGTTAGGGGTGGGGCAACTTTGAAATCTTAAATGGGAACCACCATTTTTTATTGTAGATTCGGATTCCCCATAAAAAAATACGTAACTTTTGTTCAAATTTTTTTTTCGATTCGTGATCGATGGCGCTGTAATCGCAAAAAATCCCCGAAAGTGAAGAAAGGCGATAATACTTACAGTTTCGGTAGTAAATAAAATTACTACATTTATAGTAAGTGTTCGAAATGACGACCATCAGTATCAATGCAATATTGGATTTTTTTTTCGATTCATTGACTTGCAAGTTTTACAGCGTCAGAACTTATTGATGCACAGGCTGCAATAATTCTTTGTTGCATGTCGTCAAGTGTAGTTGGTACTTCTTTGTACATTTTATCTTTCAATGTTCCCCATTGAAAGAAGTCTAAAGCTGTTAGGTCTGGGGAACGAGCCTGTGCATCAATAAGTTCTGACGCTGTAAAGTAAAACTTGCAAGTCAATAAATCGAAAAAAGAATCCAATATTGCATTGATACTGATGGTCGTCATTTCAAACACTTACTATAAACGTAGTAATTTTATTTACTACCGAAACTGTAAGTATTATCGCTTTTCTGTACTTTCGGGGATTTTTTGTGATTACAACGCCATCTATCACGAATCGAAAAAAAAATTTTAAACAAAAGTTACGTATTTTTTTATGGGGAATCCGAATCTACAATAAGAAATGGGGGTTCCCATTTAAGATTTCAAAGTTGCCCCACCCCCAGCCCAGGGGGTGGGGGTGGGGGTGAGTACTTTGGTATCATTGGATGGCCCCCTTCGTACTGTGCAATTTTGATTCAGCAAATATTTCTGTGAACCTTATAGTTTCGAAGATATCTAAGGTGCTAATAGTTATTGGGACACCCTGTATAAAATGAAAAGTGAAAATTGAAATTTCCACATTATTTCATAATTCTTGCGCATTCACAAATCTTCCCCTACATGAGTTTTTGCAATTTTGAATGATCATAGAGAACCTTTGAGTACGCGCAACAATTATGGGGAAGCAATGTTCGAGGTTAAATTTTTTAAATATATTTGAGAGCAAATTCTTCGAAAGGCAGCATATTTGTCGCTATATGTTCTATGCCAGACAATGTGTCATTTTAGAAGACGGCCATGTGGTGCCATTCTTGAACTATGTACGTGAAACAGATGATCGTTAAAAGATAAATCGAAAGAAATTAATAATTCGCAGTTCTAAACAGGAGAATAGCTAGTACCACAATGGCAAATTATAATTATGATGTATATATTTTGTTGTCTCTTATTCTCGATACGCGCACATACATGCAACACGCTCGGGAGCCTTGGATGAAGTACTGCTGTCTTGTATTTCGTGAGCTGACGTTCACCATTTTTGCAGGTACCTTTGGTTAGAAATATGTTATGAAATTAAATTTCTATCTGTGTTGTTTGTAATTTTACTCCGGTATTGTCTATAATTTCACGACAACAACTTCACACCAATAACATATATGATGAGAAAGTCATAAGAAAGGCTTACGGCGGTAGCAACTGTTTTGTGACGAGTTTTTACATATTTAGGTTCGATAATTCTCTCGGAACCAGTGTCTAAACAGGGAATATTCATTCTGTATCGCAGTCTTTAAGCTGTCCCGTCACCCGTCGAAAGAGAACCACGGTATCCTCTCTGTTGCTAATGACTTTCCCCTGTATATGAATGTTAAAGATGTCGCTTATATAAATGAAAAACATAATTGGTTCCGGTATCGATCACTGTAGTATCCCGCATTTTATTTCGATTAGCGACCTGTATTTCCGATTTATTCGTATAATCATCGGCTTTCTATCAGTTAAATAACTTTGTAGTAAATCGTGAGCTTTGCCTCCAAATTCATATCGCTCTAGTTCGTCTAGCAATATTTCGTGATTCAGGGTCTCGAATGCTTTTGCTAAGTCCACAATCACAACTATGCTGCTTGTGTCAAGTGACTCGTATGAGTAAGTTACAGCTTGCACATACGAGTCACCCAGCAGAGATTGTTGAATATTTGTTCAAAATCCGAATTGTTTACTTATCTTTCAATTAATACTTATTTTTAATGTCAGGATGCTTAATATGTTTTAAATAGTCAGGAAAATCATATTTGGAAAAATATGTTGGATGTGTGTGTGCGCGCGAGCGTATACGCGACATTGATAAATTGCAAACGTCTGTAAGTCTAGAAAGGATTGAGCTATCAAGCCGGAACTTTGCACACATTAGTGGTGAAACACCTTAGTTGATAGGTGCATTAAGATTGTATGGTGCTTAAACATTTTGGGAACATATCTGTTCGGACTCGAACAATCATTCAGTTGTCGACCTAAAACTTTCTACCTAAATGAGTTCTCATTAGAGAACATTTGATATTGAATATGACGCGAATCCGAGTCATGTTCAACTTATACTGATAACTTACACCGTAAAAATCAACTTTGTAGCAGTGAAGCGTTCAATTTATACAATAAAACAGAATTTTTGACGTTACCTGTCGTATTTAGTGAATAAACTGTAGGTTTTTCAAAGACCTTAGTTGTTTGATTAAGTATTAAATCGGTGATAACTGAACTCCGGACAAACGGTCTCCATAAGGCTCCGTACTTTATTGGACATAAAGTGGCCAACTTTTATATGGTACTGTATATTGTTTAAATGTTGAGAACCGACGTTATGTTCTTGTGAATCATATAAAAATGTCTAGCAACAAGGTTGGCTTGCGACGAATAATCGTAACCCTTTAATTATAGACGATGACAAATTTACACATCATTTTTTCACGTCCAAAAAGCTTCATCTACGAATAGGCGAAAATTGAAAAACCTAATTGTTCGTAGAGGGGGCTTTATGAATGTAGAAAGATAATGCGAAAGCATTCTGCGAGTTTCAATTTGTATTCTTTTTTTAGTCAAGTAAATTTTTTTTTTTTAAGTACGGTAAACACTTTACCTTCAATCGAGGATCTCGAGAGAAATAATGACGTCCTGGCGACGGAGCAGGTTTCATTCCACGTTTCATCAATATCTCGGCGCTATCTCTCGTTATCGAGCCGTTGTAAGCATTCTCGACGATGTCGATCATCTCTTCATAACCGTAACAAGGCACATTATCAAGGGTCAAATTCTCATACTTGAGAAAACGATCGATCTGATCGCCCGTCGATGCGATCGTTTTAGTTATGTCTCGGACACTCGGACTCGCTATATCCAGGCTTATAAGCGTATCGACTTCATCGGGATACGAAGCGGCGTACAGAAATCCTATCGCACCACCGAGCGAATGACCAAGAATTTTTATCTGTCACAGGGAGGAACAAAAAGATTGGCAGATAATGAGATTGTCATAGCTTGAAAAAAGAATGAATTTAAACAAAAATTGGGTAATACGCATATAGATATGCATATCTGGAGTATTTCACAGACAGTGGGACGGTTTATAAGCAATGATCAGCGATTTTTTCGCTTGTAGAGAATTTACTCTGTCTTTCTCAAGAGCCTCCTTATAGATCCCAATTATAATTGGTTCATGAGATACCATGACTACGAATTAACAGAAATGTATTATTCGCCGTAATTTTGACCCCGTATATCTTTCGTATGATTTAAGGAAATACAAATTTCACAAACGAATTTAAACCGTAAAAATCGCCTTTTCTCCGGATAAAGAAGAATTATGTTTTCGAAAAAAAAATCGCACGAGGCAAACACACTGAAAAAGCTGGGAAAAATGTATTTTATTGTTTCTATGCCACGTTCAAGACATCCGAATGCGGGGCGGGGTCGAAGTTTCGAACCGTAAAAGCTTCGACGGTTCAAAACTCCGAATTTATGCGGGACGATCTTAAAACTTTTCGAACTTTCCAAAATCCGTCCTTTTTAAAACAGAAATGTCATTGCGAAGAATAGTTATACATCGAGGATTGAATGACAAGAATAATTATGGGATCGACCTGCAAAAGTATCAAAGAAAAACAAAAATCCTACTACTTAAAAAATCGTATTTTAATGATTAGAAAACGTAAAGTTCCGAAAAATTGTGGGGTTAGAAACTTGAGTTGCCGAACGGTCAAGTTTTATATCTGAAAAAGTTCAGGAAAAAAAAAGTTCGAAGCCAAATATATTAGAATTTGTCTGCCCCGAAAAGGGTAAACAGACGACAGTGTATTAATTCGACGGGGCGAAATTCCGACAGGGCAAAATTTCGAAAGAGAGTAAAACTAGGGCTACTAGTGGGCTCTGACGCTCGCTCGTGAAAAAGGTTCATAGTACATAACACCAGTGGTGCTGCCATGTAAACGCACGAATTGCAAATTTTCGGAATTTTGCCCCTTCGGAACTTTTATTTTTCGGAATACCGCATCGTCGACGCCGTAATTTTCGGAGTCCGAAAAATTCGTATACCCGATAATTCTTTTCTTCAATTTTATTACGTTCGCACTTTCCGATAGTTTCTTGTTCGATAATATAATTTTTGGAACTTTGCGGATCTCTAAAAATCACCAATTCGGAATTTTTCAAGTAGTACTACTGACCGTTCGATAAATTGCTCTGTCGCCTGCGTAATCTTTCGAAAAAATATTTACTCGACGATATTAAATTCGTATCATTTTTGGTATCGATTCATACCCGTTCGATGTTATTTACAGTCGATTATTCAAACTGTCGTCGGAATGAACCATGTAATTCGTAATATTAAAATTCGGAGTTTTGCACCGTCGAAGCTTTTACGGTTCGAAACTTCGACCCGGCCCCCCGAATGCACGAAACACACGAGGCTTAGCGTATCAACTCATAACGCCGATGGGCCGGGTTCGGTCCCTATGCCGATCGCCAACTTTTCCATCATCATCTTTGGACAGGACCTCTCGACATCGACTATCAATAATCTTCTGAACTTTCCGCTCGACCGTTACACCCGAAGCAACTATTTTTTACTTCAAATTTATACCGGAGATAGTTCAAGATGGACAAAAGTGTGGTAAAAATTTAAACCCACAAATGCTTGTTTGCGATTTATTCGCATTTTTTCCCGGCGGGCAGAAACCGTCCCATTTCCCGTGAAATGCATTGGATATGCAGAGGGAAAAATATTTTTGGAAGCGGGATTTTTTTAAGTAGTCGGTTACAAAACTACAATATTCGGGCAAAATGGGTTCCTCTGTTTTTCTTTCCTTGTATTTGCCTTTCCTTTCGAGATTGTTTTCCATTTTTCCAAATCCGTTATATGAGCGTTGGTAGTTAGTTTGCTTTAGTCCAGTGATAAGTGAAAATTTCCAGAATAAGTGCTTTGAGTGAGTTGATATCACTCGTGCAAGTTTTATTTTATATTGTCTTATTTTATTTCGCAGTTTTCCCAAGCATAAAGTTGTTGAGTGCATTTTTGTGAGTCATGCTTGAAAAAAATAGCGCTAACCTTTGTCCACTTAAAATATATTGCGACTCTACGAATTAACTGAATTCCGTCCCAATAAACATAATAGAACGGTCCTTTGGGCAGATGCGATGAAAAGCCATGACCTGGCAGATCCAAGCATAGAAACGATATTTTGTTGGATAAGGATGTCATTAGAGCGTCAAAACTTCCGGCATTATCCTGACGACCGTGCAAAGCGATTATCGGCTGTACGTCTCTTGGACCCCACCATTTGCCTGTTGGTGATTCGCATGGATTAATTAGAGCGCTCATTAACGAATAAAAGCCATCCATACGAATGAAAACCCTTTTAATAAACGAATTAGTAATAATGATGACAATGATAATAGAGCATGTGGAATCTCATTTTTCAAAACAGAGCAACTCGATAGCCAAATTCTTGAATGGGATTTTTTTTATTACGTCCAGATTGGTTACACTATTTCACCAATGATTTTTTTTTTACATCGTTGTTTAAGCTTCTAGTTTTGTTCAGTCTGTATCATTTTTCCATTAAGAATTTTCCAAAAGTAATCTTTCCCAATTACTAAAAAACAGCATTTATATTACAATGGATAAACATTGTCATTCATTTAAAGCGTAACACATTTTCTTAAATATGATCATTTTAATTGCTTGGCACGATGAAGCATTTGATTATTCTAGTAATATTTTGTTACAGTTCTTTCAAGTACTTAGTTTTTTGTTCCATCTGTAGCGCTTTCAAAAAATGTTCGATATTAAAATAAGATGTAAATAAGAGACTGCACATTGTCTTTCTCATTATTTTATCTCGCTCACAAATCCCTCTTCATGAGCAAGTGAGGTCTTCAGTTTTGGCTTTCTTATATAGAAAGTTTGTGAGGAAGATAAAATAATGAGAAAGCAATGCGCAAATTTCTAATCTGCATCTTTTTTCAAATGAAAGCGGTCTAAATAATTCTAAGATATCACGGGTTGCAAAGTTTTATGATTCTTTACAATAATTCTGCAAAATTTACTAAAATTAGAACACTTCGGTAAGTTTGCAAAATATACGTAAGTCAAAACATTCAAATTTTTTTCCAATCTAGAAGCACTGTACCAATTCATTTCAAACTCAATACCCAATGAGGTTACCCCTAATCTATTTTTATGACAAGTACCGCCTCTATCGATACAAATTTAAGAAAGTTAAATAAACATACAATTTTGTGTAATATATGCAAATTTCAAAAATTATAAATCCAAAATCTTAACCCTTTCACCGATATATGCCAAGTTCAACGTCAATCATAGCTTAATGATACTCTAGTCATGAAAGAAGAATTAACTCAAAATATCACAAATTTTGTAAATTACAATAAATAAATATCAAATACTTTTCGAAGAATTCAAAACTTTATTTAATTTTTGAATTTTGTATATAAATGGAATGTCATTGAAGGATGATTGTCATCGAATTTCACGAAACTTGATAAAATGATCGCGAGGTTGAGTCATTTTTTCTAAATATAATTTTCTAACTATTATAAACTTTGAAATATCGAATTAAAAATAGGCACACAATTGGAACACAGTAGAATGACGGCTGGAATTTAATTTCGAGAAAATCGATACACAACTCGTTACTCCTGTGGGAGAGTTGGAAATGAAGCGATTAATTGCCACAAACTTGTCAATGATGAGCTTGAAGACAATCATTGGCAAAGCAAGACTTCATACAGACGGCAGGGTTTCAATCGCCTTCTGTACGATTTACCTCTGTATCAGTTGCCTCGAACGATTCCCATCTGTAAAATCTCCGTCGTGAACGATTGCCTTCTGTACGATTGCCGTTGTGAACGATTGCCTTCTGTACGGTCTCCGTCGTGAACGATTGCCTTCTGTACGATCTCCGCTACTTCAGTTCTGGAAATTCGTTCGGTCGGGCCCGAGATCTGCTTAGTCAGGCGCTTAACGCTTAACGCGGGGATTGTACGCCTTTGCGTACAATCCCCGTCGCGTACGATCCCCGTCGTTCGGAACTCTCTTAGCGGACAAGTGGGGGTATACTTGGGGCGCTCCACTAAATACTCCAGTGATTCTCAATTATTAATTTCGACAGTCGTAATGTCGAATTTCAACCGATCATTTGGATCAACTAACTATACGAAATCAATGAATTCAAGAAAGGTCTTATGTATTATTAAGCTTAAAAAAACGACCTTGTAAAATTCAAACGGATATAGCTCGAATACTGCTTGAGCAACCGTGCTGAAATTTTGCAAAAAAGCAAAGCTTTAAGCGCTCCTTGTTTGCAGATTTTCTTGTAAAATTTACTCAAGGATTTTACATTTCCTTGAATTTTTCAAAATAACAATAAAAATAGCGCTGTAATTTTCGTAAAACTTTGAAGTACAATAAGACTGCAATTTTTTATTTCAATAGAGCATCATTAATGAGATAGTCGAAATTGAAAAATGCATTTGCTCACAGAGGAAACTTTATACTAATTCCCAAATAGTCTTTGCGAAAAATTTCGGGAATCGGATTTTCAATGGATCAAAGAGGAAAGCAAATTAATAAATTGGTGAGCGCTGATTAGGCGGAGTGTTTGAGATCACCAATGCGAAGTATTGAAAGTATCATGTTCTTGATCTGCATCGTATCATCGAAAAATTTCTTCTATCGCATTAGATTTTGGTTTGAAGATATTTTTTTCTTCACAATTCACATTAGTATGAATGTTCAACTTCAGCACACCTCTGCGTTATTGAAGTTATGCGCGCTACTATAATTCTCACTATACACATATGTACTTTCCTCGACCGTTAGTCGAGTGGAAAAGAGATTTCCGCCATCCATAAATAAATAAATAATTAAATGAATAAGTCCACATTTATTTTTAACCGTCTATAGACCAGGTCGAATATTCCATAATTGATATGTATCTCCTCTATACTGATTAAAATAAATGGGATAAATATTTACAGTATGTTTGTCTATACCGTAATCCAAGCGAAGACATTTTTTAGAGCTTCAATGAGAACATTCATACTAATGTGAATTGTGAAGAAAAAAATATCTTCAAACCAAAATCTAATGCGATAGAAGAAATTTTTCGATGATACGATGCAGATCAAGAACATGATACTTTCAATACTTCGCATTGGTGATCTCAAACACTCCGCCTAATCAGCGCTCACCAATTTATTAATTTGCTTTCCTCTTTGATCCATTGAAAATCCGATTCCCGAAATTTTTCGCAAAGACTATTTGGGAATTAGTATAAAGTTTCCTCTGTGAGCAAATGCATTTTTCAATTTCGACTATCTCATTAATGATGCTCTATTGAAATAAAAAATTGCAGTCTTATTGTACTTCAAAGTTTTACGAAAATTACAGCGCTATTTTTATTTTTATTTTGAAAAATTCAAGGAAATGTAAAATCCTTGAGTAAATTTTACAAGAAAATCTGCAAACAAGGAGCGCTTAAAGCTTTGCTTTTTTGCAAAATTTCAGCACGGTTGCTCAAGCAGTATTCGAGCTATATCCGTTTGAATTTTACAAGGTCGTTTTTTTAAGCTTAATACTACATAAGACCTTTCTTGAATTCATTGATTTCGTATAGTTAGTTGATCCAAATGATCGGTTGAAATTCGACATTACGACTGTCGAAATTAATAATTGAGAATCACTGGAGTATTTAGTGGAGCGCCCCAAGTATACCCCCACTTGTCCGCTAAGAGAGTTCCGAACGACGGGGATCGTACGCGACGGGGATTGTACGCAAAGGCGTACAATCCCCGCGTTAAGCGTTAAGCGCCTGACTAAGCAGATCTCGGGCCCGACCGAACGAATTTCCAGAACTGAAGTAGCGGAGATCTTACAGAAGGCAATCGTTCACGACGGAGACCGTACAGAAGGCAATCGTTCACAACGGCAATCGTACAGAAGGCAATCGTTCACGACGGAGATTTTACAGATGGGAATCGTTCGAGGCAACTGATACAGAGGTAAATCGTACAGAAGGCGATTGAAACCCTGCCATACAGACTAATATCCTCATTTAGTATTTTAACACGAAACCTACCGCCACTTCTTGTATACCTGTTCCTACCATTTGAAATGGTCAATTCGACTGGTAGTGGTAGATTTAGTGTTAATTGAGATGGGAGAGGTTGTTGGAGCTCTTTCAATTCTACAGTGTAGCATTTTATTAAAAATTATATTATAATAGAACCAATAAATATATAATTTCTGCTTGATCAAACTTTAGATACGACATACTTCCAAGTTCATGTGTCCAAACGAACATACAAATCCGGGTTTTTTTTCATTTTTCTGTTTTCCTATGGCCCAATTAATTGAAATTTTATCAGACTCCAAAAATATATAATTTCTGCTCGACCAATCTTCTGACACGATATACTTCGAACTTCATGTGGCGAAAAGAAAAAAAAACCCAGGATTTTCGTTCGTTTTTCGATTCTCCAGTGGACCATTTTGAGTAAAATTAGCTCTGACATAAAAATAATAACGATTCTTCTCGAAGAAATCTTCAACGCGTTGCATATACGAAGTTATTGGTTTCAGTTAAAGTGAAGACAGACTTTTTCAACGTTTTTGAGATGATGAACATTTTTTTCGAGTTTTCCATGTGTTTGAAAAGTACCAAAAAGTCGGTAAATCACACTTAGAAAAATGTAGGGACATCCGAGTGTGCGTTCGTGCCTGTGTGTATCCGTAATGCAAAATTCAAACGGCTGTATTTCGGGAACGGTTCGAGCAACAGCAAAGTGAAGCAGCGTGTCCGTTTTATTTATTGCAAGTTATGGAGTGAGTCAGAAATTATGACTTTTCTAAATTTTTCAAAAATGTCCATACGCGCTATAGCTTCCGCAAATTTTAAGATATCGGGCTGATTTTTTAATTTTATTTCGGCTCGTGATCCCGGCCGACTCTGATATAGGCGAAATGCTTCAGAGCACGGGGAAAATGTATAATGAAAAAAAAAAATTTTAAGTACGTTATTATTGCGAGGATCAACTACGAATATGAGCCAAGAATATTAACCAAGTGTTATTGCAGGGCGAGAATCGATGAAACTGTTCAGATTTTATGAAATTTTAATGGAAATATCTCGACTCAATTCGGCGATGGAATTTTTAATCTGTGACTTAAAAAACCACGATGTGCGAGTTTTTACTGGAATCAGATAAAGTTTCACTGGAATCCAGATCTGTTTTGACACCGATATTGTCCCCATTTTTATTGAAATCCCATAATTTTATTGAAATCCCATAATTTTTCGGTTATTTTATCGGCCATTTCATTCCACCATTTTGAATAAAAAAAAGTTAATACCAAATTTGAAGTTAGCGACTTCAAATAAAAAGCCACAGATTCCTATTTTTATAAAAATTGGATCATTTTTTCCGAGTTCAGCCTTGTCCCACGTGGTTGAGGCATTCTTACATTACCTATTGTTCCTGAGAGTGTTCAAATTGTTTACCACCAGCCTGCGTGCCTGCGTGACGTTTGTCATTTAAAAAAATAATAGAATAATAGCTTTAGGCTTTCAAATAAAAATGCGGTACCTACGGTTTTTTGCTTTTATAATCCATGCATTTGGGGTTCGCACAAGTTTTATATTTGGATTCTGTATAGGAGCATACCTAAGTCCGTTCCGACGTCGAAAGACAATGTAAGGATATAAACAACGACAAATGGAGTACATAGTTATTACAAGTCTCGTACACGGATCGGGTGTATTTTTCGATTTTGATTCCACATGAAAATTTAATTCAGAGTCAATTCAATTTTTATGTGGAATCAAAATCGAAATAAGATGGCGAATATTATTAGAAAAGAAGTTCTGTGCAAGAATCTCTCATAGAAAATGATCGCTTAGAATTCGGCGACATCGGGCTATGAAAAAGTTCAAAACGTTGTATCGCAACCGAAAGATAACGGTGCCCCACGAAAAGATTAACGAAAATCCATGCTTCCGATTGGGGTGTTGCGATTTTGTGCTTTAAAATTGCTAGTAATAACGCAGAAGTAACCGCAGACAAATTTCATCTCACAATAATGAAATGCTTGCCGTCGTCTCTAGGCATTAATTATCTCGGCACGTTTCAAGGATTCAAACGGAGAAAAAATCCCCGAACACCCGATCTCTTCTGGGATTATGCTTATTGCAAACAGCCCAAATATGAATGCTCATATAAGTTTGTAGGGATGCAACAAATTGAGCGAGTATGAATTCGAGTATATACTATAAAGGTCAACGAACACCAACATACCATATCCTTATGCTACCAATTGCGCGGTCATCACAGAAGAAAGCTTAAAAGACATCTTCGCTATATAGATCCAAATAGAATTTATGCGGAACATCGCAAAAGAATGGACGAAAATACCACCAGACATGGAAATTACATGTTCAGTCGTTTCCTAAAAGTTTCTCAAAAGCGCGGTCTGAAGAGATGACTAAAAATAACAGGGCTAGCGATGACACACTGGACATTATTCGTAGGGTGAACAAGACTTCATCACATAAATATCCGTGCATACGAAAATACGTAACACCGTTTACGATATACATGAGCTGCAATGATCAACGGGAGTTCTTGAAACAAAATCAGAGGCTCGTTTGTTTCTTAGACGCGACTGGCTATATTATTCAAAAGCCTTATCCACGATCAATGAAAATTTATTTATACCCTAGTGTGTAATAGAAACTCTAGATAAGATCCTCCCTGTTTTAAATGATTTGCAATAGTCAGAATGCGACGACTATTAAGGACCTTTCGTTGCACTACAAGACTTCGGATAGATGCGGGGATCGGTCGGCCACTTTTTCGAACGGTGATGGTCGATTGGTCGTGGGGAAGCATTAATGCAATAATATGAACTTAGAATAATTGTAATGTTACGCAGTATCTCGAAGCAGCTTATTCTTATGGAACTGATTCTCACGCGTTAACGGAACGATGTCCATTTAATTATTTAACTGTTAATGGGGAACCCAAGGCGGTCATAATGGAGGGTGGGGTCTTTGAATTATACAAAATCTTTTGACAATTTAAGAGAAAAAGTCGCCACTCTGATAACAAAATTGTTAACCATGAAGAAAACCGACACGCTAATTTTATGTATGCCTCGGCTTATATATAATAATTCGCGCAAACATGACATCACAGGAGAACTTGAAGATCCTGCGAATGCACATTTTGAGTTTGATCCCGCCGGTAAAGAAAATGGCGGCATAATAGATTTCGAGAGATACGTTTTTAAGGAGGGCGATTCCGCTATTGTAGAAAGTGATACTGTCCGTCACCAGAACCGCTCTCGCAAAAAGATTTCGAGCTGGGTCGAGTAGGCTGGATGAAGGGATCGAGCGGAGGGCGGGGTGGCTGAGTGGGGGGGGGGGCTCTGGGGGTTGGCACGCGAAGTGAGGAGGCGGGCGAAGCGCCTCTAGAATGTATATCCATTTGTCTATAATACTCTATAATATATAATCATCTTACCGATACCATCGCCGCCGCCGTGTACAAGAATCGAGGGTCAGGTCCACCATACGGACAAGGTCATTGCCCGTATGGTCCCTCTTTATGGTAATGGAGAAGGGGTCGCCTCGTACGGTAAAGCTGACCCCCTCTTCGTACGGTGATTTGAGGGTGATGCGAGGGCGCGTAGCGTCAGAGCCCTAGAAAAACCTAGTACGAGGGTCGATCAATAACTATCCGTGTTTGACGACAGGTGGCGTTCCTGAGGGAAGTTGACATTACCGCCGTGTACTGTCATATGTCACACGACACTATACTAAATTTCAGTTTGATTCATAGGTTAGTTTTTATTTGGCAGCCCGTTGCATGGAGCCCAGAGTAAAGGAGTCCAATCTTCGTACTCTGAAGCGGCATTAAAAATTCAGCAAAAAAGGTGTCGCTGCGGTCGCAAACCGGTCCGAGTGAAGTGAGCAAGAAATAAACTGTACGTGGAACCTTGCTGAAGCTAGGCACCTACGGTCAATATACACATAACCTTCGGTGTAATTGAGTGTAATCACGCGTCATCATTATTATAACAATTTTATGAAACTTTTAATTACTGCCAATCTGTAAAAGTAAGGACATAGAATAGCGTTATATCGATTTTATAATATACTAACAAAAAGACATGACATAGTTTCGTAAAGGTTACAAAAAAACTAATGTGATTTATATTTAACGAAATTTAAAGTACAATAGGTGAGGAGATTGTGCATTGATTATTCCAGGATCAATAAATAACTATAAAGACATCCCAGAATCGGAGGGGGGACCCCTAAACCTGATGTTTACCTCATTATTTATTACACGCTCATCGTCTGTATTTTTTAACTGGGATGTCTTTATAGTTATTTATTGATCCTGGAATAATCAATGCACAATCTCCTCACCTATTGTACTTTAAATTTTGTTAAATATAAATCACATTGGTTTTTTTTGTAACCTTTATGAAACTATGTCATTTCTTTTTGTTAGTATATTATAAAATCGATATAATGCTATTCTATGTTTTTACTTTTACAGATCGGCAGTAATTAAAAGTTTCATAAAATTGTTATAATAACGATGACGGGTGTATATTGACCGTAGGTGCCTAGCTTTAGCAAGGTTCCACGTACAGTTTATTTCTTGCTCACTTCACTCGGACCAGGTTGCGACCGCAGCGACACCTTTTTTGCTGAATTTTTGAGGTCGCTTTTTTCGGCCGTTCCCTATTAGAGATTGGACCCCTTTACTCTAGGCTCCATGGCCCGTTGTATCACGTGTTTTTCGTGTTTCTCGATAAAATGGAAAAGAACAATATCGATCCGTAATTCGATTCTTGTTTTTGGATGGAAAAACATGCGAAGATATAAAAGCGAAGTTGGATTCTGTCTATGGGAACCCTTGACCATCTATGAGAACCGTAAGATATTGGGTTAAACGAATTTAAACGTGGTCCGTACATCTGTTTTTGATGAGGAGCGCCCAGGCCGCCCGGCAGACGTGGCTACCGAGAAAATCGTTGAAAAGGTCCACGACATGATTTTCGCTAACGCCGAACTAAAGCGCGCAAAGTAGCAGAGGCCGTAGGCGTGTCGTACGGAACGATAATTAATATTTTACATGATAAGTTAATCATGAGAAAGGTATCGGCCAAAAGAACTCACGTCATGCCCGTTAATCCAAAATGCATACGAAGTTAATCGTCGATTTATTTTTGCGATGCGATTGCTTGGAGTGTTATTGGCTGGAGCAGAAAAATTCTGTGCTTTCATGAACTTGCTGCGCCCTATTTTTCAATCTTTCTACGATACTTTCGGCGGGCAGATTCGTGATGCTACAGAATCCATACAGACAATGTCATTCAAACTAGCTGGTGAACAAGAAAAAAAATTAAACGCCGAAAAGTGTGGAAAAGTAGATGGATTGACAGTTTCTGGTGATGGAACTTGGCGCAAACGCGATTTTAGTTCGTTAGATGGTGCCACGATACTTATCGGTTATTACTCGAAAAAAGTTATTGATATTTGTGTGAAATCTGCATACTAAGGCATGGGGGCTGTGGAAAGGCAAAACTGATTCAGAGGAATATCAAAATTGGCTAGAAAACCATGCTGAATCCTGCAACGCAAATCACGTCGGCTGTGCAGGCATAATGGAAACTGATGCTAAGCTTGAGATGTTTCAAAGAGCGGAGGAATTTCAGGGAACGAAATACGTCAATTATATCGGGGACGGCGATTCGAAAACTTATAACAAAATCGTGCAAGCTCTTTCGTATGATGTGTAGAAAAAACAATGTGTCAACCAAAAAACGGATGGGAACAAGACTGCGAAATTGTAAAAAAGGGAATAAGGGCCTTGGTGGAAAGGGAAAGCTGACTGAAAAGCTCATTGGATAATTAACTGCATTCTACGGTCTTGCAATTCGTCGGAATAGTGATTCGTTGGAAGATATGAAAAAAGCTGTCTGGGCTACATTCTATCACAAATGTTCCACAGATGCAAGTCCCCAACATCAGTATTGTCCGGAAGGGGAAGACTCGTGGTGTTCGTGGCAGCAGGCGAATGCCAAAGGAACTTTGAACGATTATACACATACCCCTGCATTGCCTGCAAATGTCATGGAGGCAATAAAACCGATATACGTGGACCTTAGTACAGACGAGCTTCGTGAAAGATGTTTAGACGCGTTTCACCAGAATAACAATGAGTGTTTGAACTCTGTTATATGGAAATTTGCGCCAAAGACGTCGTGGAGCGGCAGACCCACAGTTGAAACTGCCGCTAATATTGCTTCAATACTTTTCAACAATGGTCATGTTGACCTTATTAATGTATTGGAGATATTGAAAATAAAAATTGGTGAAGCACTCTACCAATATTGTCTAAACATTGATGAGAAGCGGATATGCGACGCTGAGTACGAAGCCGAAAAAAAACACGCATGAGGTTCGTCTGCGTGCAAAACACGGACAAAATTATGAGTCTCTGGATGCTGAGGAACTGTTCTATGGTCCAAGAATAGGTGACTTATGGTGAGAAACAAAAAAAATACAGATATAAAATTTAGTTTGTATGTCGAATCATCCTTCATCAAAACTTTGAACGCGTTTTTCTCGAAAGTACGTTTTTCAACCTGGTTGACAACATATTTAAAAAACTATTCATCCGAGTTGCACGTACCAAGTCTTACAATGTTCAAAAATCCAGTCTCTATGGCACCACGTAGGGATTTTTTTTAATAAACGGCCCCCTTCTATTTTTTTGAAAGAAATGTAAACATCGTAGTGTGCGATTTAACAACACGTGAAAGAAGAAAGGAGATAGGTAGAGAGTGCACGGCTTATCTCTGACCGTCAAAATACGACAGCTACAAACAAAGATTTCGGGTGGCTCTGTACTACACTGAAGCGCGGAGCGTGCTATAGAGGTATGTGAGAGGTATAGCGAGGCGCTTACTAACTTACAGAAGCGTGCAACTAGGAGAGCTCTCGCGACGAGGGAACTCATCTAGAAAAACTACAGAACAGTCCGACAAGGCGTTTAAATATCCAAATATCGAAAATGGAAATTCGTAATGATCTATTGAAGCCGATATACTCATACTCCCAGGAGAATAATGTAATAAGAAGGGTTACTATGCTTATATAAAAAAACTTAAGTATTTTATATTATCCGGAAAAACATATATTTAATTCACTTCCTGCTCGAGTTCCGAATCCTCGCAGACATTTGTTATCACATTGTCTCTAAGTAAATGTTAACGATAGTTAATACCGTTACAACATATTGTAATGCCTTATTCCCAATTCACATTCACGTACCGAAACGACGGTCCTACCGGTTTGTTTTCTGCGAGTCGAGGTCCGGTGATTCCTTCAGATTCGATCGTTAAGGTTATTCGGTAGTACGGTTTTCGCGTCTTGATATTTAATTAACCACGTCTCGTACGGGGCAAGATTGTATAGCCAATTACACACGAGTTGAATATTGCGATCTTGGATGTAACGCAGTCCTCGTCAAGTGCAGACAATTACATTGTTGACGTGCGCGGTGGGAGACTTTGAAGCGTCCGATGAGGTTGATATTCGCGCTCCCTCGATGATGATTATGAGGCGACAATGACGTTGTCGGACGGCACGTGTGAGAAACTGTCTCTCACACAGGTGTTGGTGTGAGGGTCGTAAGAGTGAGGCGTCGGGAACACGCCGGAAGCGGTGGAAAGCTCGCCCTCTCCGACGCTGCAAAATTTCGGTTCTCGCGACGGTGTGGTGGACGCTACAGTTCGGCCGTCCTTCGATCGGAATATTAAAAAATCTTACAAAGTAAAATTAGAAAAATGGCGGTAAATTGAAGGTACGCTCTGTTGGATTGCTCAAAAGAGTTCATGACGACAAAGTCCGCCGTTCACCTCGACTTGTCATTTGTAGTTTTCCGGGATTTTCTTTGCTTTGTGACGGAAGCGAAAATACTCCGTCGCAATGTATATGAATGGTACCGGCAACCGGACCGATAGTAGTGGACGCGCGCTCAGTACGCTACTTCGGCGATCTCCCATGTTTAACAGTATTGGCTTGGCTGACACAGGCTTGCACGCTGACTATTGAACGTGAGGCAGTATTTCTGGCTTTCGGATGGTAATAAAACTGAAACTCCGTAAAATATAGCCTCCTGTATAGGCCATGTTTTCCGTACTTTCCCTGCGTCCTTGTACAAATACGATACAGTAGTGTATTCGAAGTGCAGTAGTCTCGTGAGATGACGGGTGAAGGGTTGGTAGAAAGGGGATGAGTCGTAAAAACCCGAAAGGGTATACGTTGGAATAACAGAAATAAAAAATATTATATTGGCAACCGGCACGACAGATAATATTATATGGCGTTTTGGGCACACAACGTTTCGGCATAAATCTGACCAATTTCAATTTACCCGATTTCTTTATGCGCTAAATTTCGTTACTATCACTCATGTTGAGTTTATGTCAAACGTCTTAAGTTGCAAATTATTTCATTTCAAGTTTCGTATAAGATGACGTAATTCCGGAGATCGAGATTAACCGCTTATCATTTTCGAGGCCCAGGTCGATTGCCATAGGTGTCAGTGTTCAGGTTGATTGCATCCTAGGTTTCAGTCAGTGTCCAGTCTATCTCTCCATAGTTTTCGGGGACCGAGTCTATCGCCATATAGTTTGTGGTAGTTTGTGGCTCGATAGTTTTCGAAGGTTATCGGTATATCGCTCCATAAATTTCGATGTAAAAGTGGTGATGTGATTCTTTTTTGAGCTATAGTCATGTGTGACTCACGGTCACACAAAACTATATGCTCCCGTCTATATCAAAGAGGGAGCCTCTTTGCTGACCTCTTAATTTGCTATTGTTGTTAAGTTTCTTGGCCTCTTAATTCGCGATTGTTCTTAAGTTTTAATGCTGTCATCCCGAATTAATCGATTTCGGAAAATGTTAGTGTGATTTAATTATGTTTTTGTTAAAAGTCGGTGAGCTAGAACCTACCGCTAAGAGTGTATCTCGAAGAAATAAATTGCCCGGCAGAGAGAATGAAGAGTGCTTGACGAGACCATCACGAATCGAGCAGGGGCTGGGACACCTCTGCGCCGATTTAGTTGTGTTGGGCTCTATTTTCGCGTTGTGCCCCAGGGAATGCGACTGTGAAGATTTTCCAAAAACTACCGGGATATACATACCCAACGCTTTCTTTAACGTTGTGAAGTAAAGTTGAATAAGAGGGCAGCAGCTATCGGTCTAGGAATTTGAATAAATTCAAGCTAGCGAAATATATAAAATAATCAGGCTTATTCAAGACTTCGATAAGGAAGTTCGTTCAAGTTCGCGCTCCCGTGTTGATACGTAACGGTAAAATATTTCAATGACAATTTGTCGCGGGTGCCATGTATTTTATTTATCGGAACGCTCCTGAGATGACGCGCTCGCCGCTGTAGCCGCCGCGCGTTACGTGGCAGAGGGGGTAACGGAGGCGTAGCCTTCCTGCCGGAGCCGAACTGTGCACTTTATTCCGAGCTCTGGACTAATTGACGGTATATTATGGTTTAGCTGCCCGTCGTAATACAGATTCCGTCGAAAATATGAAAAAAGCGACATGGGCAAGTTTTTACCATTATAGTTCGACCGATGACGATCTGCCTCACGAAAAGTGTCCACCCGGAGACAAGTCTTGGTGCTCCTCGCAGCGTACTTTGGCGACCGGAGAACTTGCTTCCTATCATCACGAATACGTAGTTCTACCTAACAATGTTTTAGAAGCAATAAAACCAATTTATACGGAACTCTCCAACGATACCTTGTTGGAAAGATGCACAGGTGGTTTTACTCAGAACAATAACGAAAGTTATAATCAACTAATATGGAAGACAAGCCCAAAGATTTTACTGAGTCGGTCGATTGCGGTGAACACAGCTGCCCATATCGCTGCGGGTCTGTTCAATGAAGGATGTGCTTCGTTATTAACGATTTTGCAAGCAATGGGGGTAAATTATGGCCGAAATTCTCACGCATACGTCACAGACCAGGACGAGAAGCGCGTGCTGATGGCCGAGCACCACGCTCAATCAACCACCCGAGAAGCAAGATTATTACGACGACAGCACCAAATTAGAATTTTGGAGGTTGCTGCCTGTGCAGAACGGTTGCTGTATGGTCCGGGCATCGATGATTCCATTTAGATGCAATCAATAGCATTTTATCTACGTATATACCCGACCCGAAACTTTAAACGCGTTTTTCTCGGAATGACTTTTTCAGAATTGGTGACCACAGTATCTCAAAAATGACAAGACCGATCTACTTGAAATTTTGCGTTCATTTTTTGTATATCAAAAGGTAGTCCTTAATCGAAGGATTTTTTTTATGCATATTTTTTTTTATATCAAGGAAAATGTAGTATTTTTTTCACCGGAATTTTGACGATCACTTTCGATTGGTGACCATTAAAAAAAAATCATCATTTTATTGAAGGCTTTGATTAAAGACAAGATATTACACCGGAATTTTGACGATCACTTTCGATTGGTGACCATTAAAAAAAAATCATCATTTTATTAAAGGCTTCGATTAAAGACATGATATTACGATAGAAAAACTAAATATATTTGGTTTTTTTATTTCAGATTATTTGTTTCCGAGCAGCAGTGGTAGCCTCGGAGGACAGTAGTGTGCGAAATTTATTGTGTCTCTTAAATTTACGAATGTTTTTCAATTAAAAAGTTGTCAAACATACTTCAAATCATATTCTTTATTGTGAGAAAAAAAGTTGGAAACCTGCAACCATTTTCCCAAGAAAAAGTTCACGAAAACACCCTTTTTTAGCCGCGAAGTAGATGTAAGCCCTTAAAGCAAGTAGGTTCTATTTTTCATTATTTAGGATATTGAATAACGATTGTATTATTTCTTTGCCATTCAGAATATTGAAATAACCATAGTTTTAATTTTTTATTATTCAGGATATTGAGTAACGATAGTCTTTTCCCCTCAAAACATTCTGTTCAGAATATTGCGAGGCTCCTGTGGGAATAATGCGAACTTTTTGAGGTATGACAGACCCCCAATGGGGTAATACGGACGCCCTGGGTCTTGAGGAGACCCTCTGCCTGCGGGGGGTAACGGACTTGCTGTGGTATGCTAACCTTGTTCCACTTGTAATGCTTCACGACCCTACGAAGAAGTACTATTCCGTCCCAAAAAACATAGTAGAAGTGTCCGTCCGGTAGATGCGACGAATGACCGTGTCCCGGTAGATCTACAGCTAGCAGGGCTATTTTTGACGACAGGAACGGTGCTAGCTTATGAAATGTTCCACAATTGTCCTGCCAGCCGTGCAAACAAATAATCGGCTGTACATCCTTCGGACCCCACCATTTTCCTAAGTTGTGAATACAAATATCTTGATAACATGGGATACATTTTTTTCTCTACCACCATTACATAGAGCACTACGTGAACAATTCATGCTAAATTTGAAAAATAATTTTTGCACAATTTTATTGATTAATTGACAGCAATGCGTGATTGATGTGTGCTACAGTGTGTTCTTCTATAATTCTAAAAAAGTAGTTCTTATAAAAAAAAGCTGAATTAACTCAATGTCTGAAAATGTCAGTTTTTGTTAAGTTTTTCAAAGAATGATCAACACCGTTGAAGTAATTTTTATTTTCGATAGTACTTCCTTTCGTTGAAAGATGCTTTTCTCAATTACGAGCCGAAATCTTATATTAAATTCCTCGATTAGAGCATATATTGTTTTCACTGTACAGCTTAACAACAATTCCATTGTAAAGAATAACCTGTTGAAAATATTTCTGAGAATTTGTCGACAATGATTCCCAGATTTTCTCCGAAGTTTCCGTATGATTTCTCGGGATTTTTCTATATTTTCAACACATCAGTAAGAAAATCGTTCATATTTTCTAAACATTTCTTTACTGTGTTCGGCAGAAAATGCGAAATTCTCTCAGTATTCCAATTTTTCAGAATTTTTTGAAAGTTTTCTGATATTATGCCGATTTCAAGTTTTCTGATTCTATCAATGGATTTCGCTGATTTTCTCATAGTTTCTCAAAAACATACCGATTTTCTCAGGCGTACTCAAAAAATGTGTGTTAATCACTCTCATTTCAATTTAGTTTCTTTCAATTCCTCCATATTTGAGAACACGAATGAAAAAACGGGCGATTGTTCCGAAACTTTAATTCTCTGCATTAAAGTATTTCTTTGCGTTCAAATCCAGTCGCCCGTATAACCAGAAACTATCGGGGTAACTGGATAATCACGGATTTAGGTACCCAGATAACAACCGGTGATATCGGGACAATGCTAGAGCAGGATCCCCATTCACGATTTGCACGATGTTTGAATCCACCATTGTAAACTTGCCATCTACAGAGCCTTTTAGTTGAAAAAATGATTCCAAACTGCGCTGTATTAAGTATACTTAATATAATTATAATCATAAGACGTATGGGGATATGACAATTCCGAATTTAGTTAATTATTCGTTATATCGTCATTTCATCTACATTCACCTTTCTTACGTGTTACGAGATATACCTTTTTCTTTACCAATCATTCTACGAAGAATTCACGAAAATTAATCAATCAGAATTTTATATATTTTCATCCCCGTTCTTCCAGTTAACTATTTTTCAACAATTCAGATATATAACCAAATTATGATAGCATTATTACTGACGTTCTTGAATAAAATCTCGTAAAAGTATTTTTTACCGATACTAAATTATTTCTGTAAAATGATTAGCATTGGATTAGAATAAAAATTTCTTTCCAAAACACAAAAAAAAAGTGTGCTCCATTGGATAGAAAAATTCATATACCGGTAACAGTTTTCGTTTAGCAAAATTAATTATTTTTATTTCTGTTCGTTTTAAAAGGGTTCAAAATAGTTGAAACTTGCACAATTATTTCTCATATCTATTCAAGAGCCACAATGTTCTTTTTATGTATAAGTAGCTCTCTTCAGAGGGTCGTCAATTAAAGGTCACGAAACGAAAACTGTGATGCTATTGCTCATGTAATCTTGTGACTAAAAAACACTACTCGAAGAACCTAAAATAATAAAACGTTTCGTAATTGATCTACTTTTATTCATTCATAAAAGAGATTTTTCAAAATGCATCTCCCCCTGTTCTCGGCCCGGATCAGTAGCTGAACCCCCATACGGCCGCATCTGACTTCCCCTTCTGTTGCGCATTTGCGATGGCACTCCATTACATGGGCACAGGGAAGCTGCGGCAAACTTGTGCCACTACAGCCGGTCTCGGGTTCGCTGCTCGGCTCCGAAGCTACGTCACGTTTCGCCAAGAATGTAAACATGGACTACAGCTATATACATGTACTGGAATGTGTGTATGACACATGTATATATCTGGAACTTTGTCACGTTCATATTTATATTCTCGACGAAACTACGAGACCGAGATTCGAGATAGATCGAAGAACGGAATCGAATGAATCAATTTGAATTCCAACAATACAAATTTGAGGTTACCGAGAAATTGGCGTTAAAATAAATGTTTATACAATTTTATCGAAAACACAAGCACATCAGTTCTTAAAACTTGGTGAACATTTTGTATCCAGATATAGTACTTCAATCCCATCAATTTACAGAATTTTTTGACTATCTTGAGAAAATGGAGTGGCTGAGATAATGTGGAATGTTAGAATATTAATACTACATTGCCCTTACAGTAAATTAATTTTTTTATCGCCACTGTTTAACAGCAACTGTCACCTAAAAGAATAGGCTGTATTGGGAAAATTGAATACCTTCAACAAAATATATAAAGAAGATAACATTTTCAAACACAAATTTTACTACATATTTTTATATGCAACCCCCGAGGCACAGAAGAAGTTGCACACGAGGGGATACTGATTTCTGATGGTTATTTAATGAGAGAAAGAAATTACGAACGTGTACCCCGAATTTAGACTTTTACTTTTCTTACCTCAAAAGTTAAAAATTTCTAAGCGATGCTCATGCCATAGTGGTTAGGTACATACGTAAATATCGTATCGACCTATTCCATAGAAGTTTCCGTCTTAACAAATTTTTTACCAATAAAATTCTTTGAAAATTCCTATGGGATAAATTATATAACGCTTCGATCAATTCACCGTAGTAGCAAACGAAGATAGTATATCGACCAACGTCGAAGAGGTGGGGGAGTGCAGTGTTGTACCGGAAATGCATTTTTTACAACTGGATAATGGTTAAAAATAGGGGGCTTCATTTTTTATTGCTCACGTAGGACGCATTTGTACTCGGATATCTTCTGTGGCAGAATATTCTGTGCTATAACTGGTTTTACTATCTGTAGCACGGTTTTGCGAACGATGACTTGTAACTACTGGTAGAAACGAACATATTGTGTCGGAATTATTTTCTTGGCGGGTATCAGGGTTAAGCTATTCCTTGATATTTTGAATCGCCAATAAATGTATAACCAACACAGTGCCACCATACTAGATATTTTCATAAAATTTTATACATCCCAAAAATCAATGACAATTTCAACATCGCTACAGTTTTCTCTAAACTTCCCATATGCCTTCATATATGAAAATTACGTTAGATTTTTCGAAGTAGTACTTGGAGGGGGGGGGGGGGGGGGGGGGGGAATAGTCAAACAAGCTGCAAGTTGAAACTTCAAAATCCCTTCCTCAAAATCGTATACAACGCTCAAAGGTCGAAGCACCCTCTATCTGTCTTAATTTTGGCTTCCTCATCGATTATCGCCAAATTCAACACTTATCGTCCTCGAGTGTGTCGTGCGTCGTGCGTCGCACTCACACACGCACGCACGCACGCACGTCCAGATGTTTCTATATACATGTGAATTTCCGACGGTTTACCACATTTTTAACGCATTGACATTGAAAACTCGAAAAGAAAAATTTAATTATCAGTAAGTATTGAAATGAGCAAAAACAATACGATCATATTATTGAACTATATAACATAGAATTATTATACTATGAGATCATACTTCCTGGAGAGACCGTTTGTGAGGTCGTGCAACGAACTCCATACGAATGTTTGCTAAATAATATAAACACATGATAAAGCCTGGTATGAAAGAAACCATGGTATATAGACTGTGGTCTTTGTGACTTCGTCGTTCTTTCTTCAGTTGACTGTTTTCGAAGTGAGAACACTTCTAATTAAAATAAAAGTTCAATTGCTCATATATAAGTCTCTCTCATTTATTCACCTGGCTTCTACAAAAACCAATACAAAGCTCCCTATGAGGAAGCATACGTTTTAACTAGCCTTGGAACTAGGATTATCAAAAAATAATTACCAAACCAAACCAAACAAAAACTTTTCAATATTTTTTGTTGTCATGCTGAAGAAGTCGTGAAAAAAACAAAAATTGACGATCAGAGTTCAATAAGTTGCCAAAAATTAGCTGTTCAATATTTTTTGATAATCCTAGTCCCAAGACTAGTTAAAACTTCACAGATTAAAATGCTGTTTAATTTTTTTGTTTCCGATAAGCAGAACGCCCGCAATCGTGGTAACCAGTTTTTGAAGATGAGTGGGTAAGTTGCCGTGTACCTCAGCAATGAGCGACGATTTCAGACTGAACAAATTGTAAAGTGTCTTCAAAATGTGAATAAATATGTGGTAAAAATTTCGCAGTTATATCTTTATTTAGTTCACCAAAAAAAAATCCCAAAAAAGCATAAAAAAAGAGGCTTCGCACGGGTTGACGGCCTTAAGTAATTTCAAACGATGTTGACTCGCCAGGAAACAAATTTTCTTTTTTGAGATCAGACATTTTGGCTATTCGTAATCCTCAAAAAACATTGTTTATAAAATTGTTTTTTTTTTCATATCCATTTATTTACAATTATAAGCTGTTATGTTCCATAACAATAAATAATTTCGTTGAGGCAATTATAAAAGGAAGTAAGCGAAGATAGTAGTTGCATCCAACGATGCACGCTACTATTGGCTGTTTATAAAATGAATCAGGACATTTGAATTTTTACATTCCATTTGTCTCCTTGTCATTACAAATGTGTTTGCTGATACGAACTCTTCTCATTAAGCTAAAATTAATGGTTCTTCATTCCTTCACATAAGAAACGTTTTAATTTTCGTGTCATCAAAGTCAATGAATACATCGACTTTGATGACACGAAAATTAAAACGTTTAAACGTTTCACATACAAGCAATAGCTTGTATGTGAAACTGCAAAATCGCCCCTTGACCTGTGCACCTTTAGGGGGTGGTTTTACCCCTTGAAACCGTTTTTCCGCCGATAAAAAAATGCGTGTCACTTAGTTTTTAATGCTCTATAACATCCATGAGTTTCAACAAAATCGGAGGGGGACACCTCGGGTATTTTCCTTGCAAGTGTCACGGGTCATAACAATTTTCTCCATACATTGAACTGACGTGTGTACAGAAAAATTAATTTTTTTGTATTGATATTACAATAAATGTAGCAAATTTTTCGTGATTCTCGGATTAATAGCGGCCATTCTTTGAATTTCTGCGTTATTTTTACAATTTTTAAGTGCAATCTAGGAAAATTCACATCCGGCTACTTGGAATCGTGGCAAGAAGGGAACAATGCATGGGACGTGCGGGGTTCAACAATCAATATATTCCTGAATTATTATTTTTTTACGAATGCCAATAATTTTCCTCGAAAAAATGTGATAAACAACTTAAAAATAAGAAAAGTTGCGTATGTTTTTTCAATTGTTCATAAACGCCATTTGAATTTTTACCCCATTTTCAGCTGTCAAAGGTTTGCTACTCCACTTAAAGGATGGTTCCTACTAAATTGGACGAGAATCGTTTAAACGATTAATACTTTATGATATAAAAAATGTTGAATTTGCAAAGTTTTGCGCTTGCACGATTTGTTAATAATGTTGTTACTAACTTGTTTGTGGCCTAGCCATGTTTCAAAATTTCGATGTATAAATTGGTAAATACATGCGGAAAGTGTCAGAGTGTAAAAATATATACTAAAAAAAAGTTTTTTACCGATTTTATCTGACTCGACCCCTTTAAACGGCTATTTTGATATACAACTCTTTCGAAGCAAAGAAGGATAAGGAGCGGGCGATATCAGTTTGCACAGTGTTCGCAAAACCCTTATTCGCAACGATTCACGAAATCCTGTCCCAATCGGCCAATTCTCCATCGATCGGGATAAAATTAATCGCATTCGAAAGATTATTAAGGGGGTTCTGCTCGAATCTAAAAAAAATGATAACGACTTGAAAATGTAACAGCATATGTTTTAACATATATTGTGTGTCCTTGCAATATTTCAACGAGATTGACAACCTTCTTTCCGAGGTAGAAAATTGTAATGATACCCGCGACATACACGTAGGGTCGTGTGGTATCAACAGTAACGCGAGGAATCTTTCAATATCAGGTAGTCAAACAAGTGGTGGTTGTTTCAAAACTTCATGATAGTGTACACTGAACTATTAACCAAGATTGAGAAGAAAATTAATGAGATTGACTACGCCTTTTATGAATTATGACAAATTATATAAACGAAAGTGTAACAAATTCGATAAGATACTTGCGCGAGAGACTACGCGGCAACAATGATCTCGGAAAAACAGGCAAAGCAAAATCCCCGAACTTAATTTACTATAAACGAACATTTTGTGCTTTTTTTGTATGCTTATTCTGTGCCGTAATAAAAATTTGTGTACTCATCATCATCAATTAAAAAATAAAGGTGCTCGGCTAGCTTATGGTGAAGCCAGCAGCACAGTACATGTTATGTTTGCAATATCCATAAATTGAAAAGCAGGATATTTATGTGCTTTCCGAGTATATACGAGCCAAACCTCTAACTTGGTTACTTCTCAGGAAAAATGAAAATCTCGTAGGGGTGGTGTCTCACCACCCCTACGAGACCAGAGCTATTGTCTGATAACAGCATGATAATCGAAAGAATAGCTGATAACAGCTATTTTTTCGATGTCGGGGAATCAAATTACCGCACCATTATGTGCTATTTATGCGCTTTGCGAATATCCAAGTGACAAACCCCAAAAATGAGAATTTCTTCACATAAAAGAATCGGCCTGCGAGAATCGAGCGCGAAACTCTGATAATAGCTTGGACTATTTTTTGTACATCGGAGAATAAAATAACAGCGCATTAATGTGCTCTTCAAATATCCAAGAGACAAACTCCAAAAATGGACATTTCTTTAGATATCACTCCTACTAGACGCGAGCGACCCTCTGATAACATGCACTATTTTTGCTTCCTCGTAGAAAAAGCTTTGTGATGATCAATTTTTTTTTTCGAGTTTCCAATGTCAATGTGTTTAAAATATGCCAAAACGTCGGAAAATGACATTTAGAATAAATGCGCGTGTCGTGTGTGTGCGTGCGCCCGCTTTGTGTGCGCGAATGCATATATCCATACTGAAGAATTCAAACTTCTATATCTTGGGAACGGTTTGAGTTACACCGCTGCACTTTTGCACACAAGAAAAGCAGTACGTGCGCTTTATTTCCTGCAATTTTTATGGAAATTTATAAAGTGAATAAAATTTTATGGCTTTGTGAAATTGTTAAACAATACCTTGAGAAACCCTTCGCAAATTTTGAAATATCGGACTAATTTTTTTTATATAGAGTATCATAAGAGAACGATTTGTATTGAATTTGGCAATAATCGATGAGGAAGCCAAAATTAAGAAAGTTAGTTCCTCATGGAGGGCGTTTTGTTTTTATTTTGGGGAATCAAATTGCCGCACATTTATGTACTATTTATGTACTTTTCGAATATCGAACGGAGAAATACCAGAAAAGAAAATTGCTTACGATACCACCCCTACGAGAACCCAACGACCCTTTGATAAAATAGCATGGGCTATTTTTCAATATCAGAGAATCAAATGACCGCACAAAAATGAAGAAATTCCCAAAAAAAATTACCTTAGCTACTATGCCTGCATGAAAGAAACATAATTTTCAAATTCCTTGCAGTGTTTTGTCTATTTGATGAGTTTCCAGACTGGAGCAAGACGTATTTTCGCTGTAAACAAAAAAATGTTTAATACGACCCAAATGTACTGTCGAGCATATATCACTATAAAAAATGTCTGTACGAAAGTTAAAATATACTATCTACCAGTATAAGAACCTATGATGTATGCTAACACACCTATGTTTTGACCGTATGAAGCTCCGGTACACTATGACCGCAACAAGTTTTAAGTGAAATACATTATGTATTGGAAATTACCACGGAGCGGAGGCATGACCAATTCAATATGGCCGCTCGATCCCAGTCAACTCAAGTCAGCCAGCACTAGTAAACATGGGGAACAGTAATGAGCCCTCAATTATCGTATATTTTTTGGCGAAATATAATGTTTTTAGTACGATCTGATAATCAGGATTATTACCGTTGATGTTTGTGCGTGCACAGAATTAACTAGGACAAATGGATACAGCCGGAGTGCATTTTTGCCATAAGGATACGGTGAACTTTGATAATGTGCCATGTTTAATCTCACAATCGAAAAAATATGGCCCGCCTCTCTACGGCTAAATAAATGACTTCGAACAATGAACTATTACTTATAACATTAATCTAACACACGACATAATGCTGTATTTATAAATTATTCATTTTTCAGCAATTATGCAATTTCAGTGGCGCTTCTTGTTGTTTACACGACGCGAATAAAATGCCCCCGGACCGAACATCGTCCATGTTCTACCGATTTTTATTTATTATAATGTTGTTGTAATAAAGCAGTACATTTTTAATTATCCCCCGCCTATAAAAAAGGCATGTCACGCAATATCTCAAAATGCGATTTATTTCTGAAGCCGACTAATTCGTCATTAGGCTTGGCTGTCGATGTCGTACTCGGAGTTCGGCTATAGGTATATTTCAGATCGCACGATCGTTGACGACGACCGATGAACCTAACTGACGAAGCAGAGTGCGAGGCGCGTTCGCCGATTTTAGTGATTAAAACGTAACACACATTCGCATAGTAATCATCGGGCGCCGACTGGGAGAGAGTGGTTTGATATCCGGCCGAGAGAGGTCAGGTTACTAAATGGTAATTCCCAATATTCATTTTTATTTCCATAACGGATTTGAAGTATCCCTGCTCGTTGCCTCTGATTGTATACCTACGCGCGTTCTCGTTAACTTGGCTTCGAACTCACATTGGAAAGTTTACGCCTATATTATTTGAAATGATAAAATGCCTTGAATTTTCCCTGACACTTGCAGACCCATCGAATTTCGAAAAGATTCTAAATGTCCCTAACCGCAAACAACATTCAGGGAAAATATGACTTTTTTCATAAAAACATGATTCTTTTGGCGAAATTATGAGAATTATTTCAGCATCTTTCATTTCAAAACTGTCTTGCATTTTTATGCATCTTTACTTCCTGAGACAGTTTAGTATTTTTGAAAAACTGTATATTGAAACTTGCAAGTAGCTTCCTGGAAATTTTGCGCAATACTCAAAGCCGCCTATAAGGAACTATTCCGTCCTAATTCTGGCTTCCCCATAGAAAATGAAGGCTTTGAGAATTGTTTGAAATTTCGAGGAGGTGACTTGCAATTTTCAACTTGCAACGTTTCCCTTAGATGAATTGTAAATCCCAAATTTTGCGAATAATTGTAAATTTCATAAAATCGCAACCTATTCATCGATTCTTGAGAAATTTGACTCCAATCACCCTTCGTTAACATTTTACTTATATAAAAAAATTTAATTTGACATTTAAAAAGTTCGACACAAATGCACGAGTTAGAGTCTTAATAAATACTTTTATAATTTTTTCAATTTAATATTCCATAAATTCAAGAGTGCTTGAAAAATGTTCTCCAACTTCAAGACAGAAAATTTGATGTCCGGCCAATCGATGTTCGAAGTTTTGGCTCGATAGCTCGATAGCCCAGATACACGAGCTAGATCTTTAAGAAACATTTATATCGATTATGTTTAAATTCAAATTTCTATAAATTCAAAACACCTTGGTCGTGAGTGAGTTATGCTCACGGTATTTTCGATCTCTCAGCCCTCCACACACATTTTTGAAATTTTTTTTATCTCATAAAATCCAAAACAATGTGTGAATTGTTATAAAAACCGTAATGAACAACGGGAAATCACTGATTTACTTGTGTGTCAAACTTTAGCCTGAAAGCTGACACCAATTCAAAGGTTCAACGGTTCCAATTTTGCACGCCTATCGCACCCGGGCCCACGGACAAACACGCGCTCACGCGCATACATATTCTTGTGATTTATCGATGATTTAGGACATTTTGAACACAATGACATTAAAATAACGATTTTTCCATAAAGACAAAGTTTCCTTCATGGGCTTCTTTCATTGTATTCAAAATATTCTAAAACATCCCAAGTCACGTTTAGAAAGAAATGTATCGATGCATGTGTATGTATGGGTGTACGCGCGCGCGTTAGAGGTCAAAATTGAAACCGCTGTAGCTGAAAGTTGATTGGAGCTTTCGGTCTGAAATTTGGCATAGAAATAAATCACGACTGGCCCTTTGTTCACTACAATGTTTACGCTGACAATTTTTTGTTTTTCAATTTTGGAACTAAAAAAATGTGTCTTAAAAACATAACTCGTGCAATTATCGAGCTACCTTCCTACACAAATAGATCATCAAATACTGTTTGCTATTGAATGTAGAGAAATTCGATGTAGGCGTTTGTAATCTATAAAATGTCGAATTTTTCGAAAAATTGTGCTCTTGCAATTTCTCGGCTGTCGAGTTAATACATGGTACGTCAATTGATTACCATTAAAGAATATTCCAAAACAAATTTGTACAAAATCAATGGAGGCATTTCAGATTTATGAAATTTTATATACGGGTCATTCCACCAATTCTCGCCTGGCCTTCCGACACCAAATTTTCACTTCACACATATGGAAATTTGACGGTTCTTTTTTTCTACTAAAAGTTTGTATATTTTTCTTCAAATACTGAAGTTTATGGAGTGGGATGGGCAATGCTTTGGGCATTGTGTAAAATTTCGAGAACGCGCCTGGCAAGTTTCAAATTTTGTTTGCTATTTATCATTCATTTGATTAATGCACAGAGCTGTAGCTAACGAACGTGTAGACCATATTGTGAACTCTCGGAACCAGTCCAACAAATTGGACTAAAATTACACTATATTTTCGGCTCAATTCAGCTCCGAATTTCTGCATATTTTAGACTTTCGTATATCGTTATTTACGATATCTATGGACAAAGGGAACATTTAAAAAAATCTCTGGCACACCCCCCTCGCTTGATCAAGTTGAAACTTTTAGAGAGCTCAGATTGAGCTCTTACATCAACATATTTGTACCGGTTTTGGAACATTATGACTATAATTACATATAAACATGGAAAAAATTATTTTTAAAAATTCTTTGTTGAATTACCAATGAAGACATGATTAAAAAATCATTTTTTCATAACCCACTGTTGGATGATGAAAATTCTTTGCAATTAATTCAATATGAATTCAATATAAAAAACTTCTAGACTTTATTCAGATTTTATCGCAATCATGCTACCCAAGTTTCAATCTGATTCATTGATCAACGGAGCACCATCGAAACTCTTTGACCCTTCTAGACACGGTCAAAGAAGTTATGACCGTTCAAACTATTTCCAGTGTACAAGTTTTCATAGGATTGAAAACAATCCTAACTTCAATGCCTAGGACTGAAGCACATACAGCAACACAATAAAATCTTTATTACTGTCATTTAATCAACAAGAATTTGTAGAAAATATTCTAAAAATTAAGCACCTGATTGACCAAGAAAATATTTAAACAAATGAACTCATATGAAACACAGTAGCATCTACATTTTGAAAAATATGTTTGCCAGGCGATCATCAACATTTCTGAGATCACACTAAGATCATATATATTGACATATAAAATACAAAAAAACTTATTCAACAAAAAATCGAGTCATTGAAAACTTGAAAAATCAAGAAAAATGCACTAAAGTCGTCCCTTAATTTATACACTTAATATGCATCGGTACACCTTTCACCGATGCCCAATTAACACTGACCAGCTACGTGTCCCCATGGTACCGGAATCTCAATATCCTCTGCATCTGCAATTTTTTATAATACAAATTATAGAAACAAAAAGTGACATGGTTGACATGGCTGATGAAGCGATACGAACATTCCAGTTAACGATTATGAAACTATATAGTTGAAATGTTAATATATATACCTTGCTTATCATGGTCACTGGAGGAGCCCGATCGACGAACCGCGTTTCCATAATTAATCGTATTGTTCATAGTTTCGTCCTTCTTTTTGGGAAATCGCTTAATTGCGAATGTCAAATATAAGATTAACCCTTTATCAACGCCATGCGCTAGCCACGCGAGACCGATATATAACAGCCGGGTAAATTATATATCGGAGATCGGAAGAAAAACAGAAATTGCACCTCGTCACTCGGCTCTTATGTAGCTAAAATCCGTCTTACTGACAATTAGTCGTATGACAAACTTTTGTATCTTTCGACAGAAAAACTAAGAACTAATAGTGGGAAAGTGATATCACAACATTGTTAGCTTACGTGCTAGCGGGAAATTACTTGCGTTAAAGCGTTAAGAGTTTTTTTCGGACTACAGTGTTTTTAACTGTTTGCAACTGGCTTCACTATTGAACACTTAGTCAACTAATAGCGTTTTCAACTGGTGTTGACTGGTGCACTTGTTCTGACTTGTTCCACAAGACTGTGCTTGTTCCCCACAGATGTCTATACTTGTCTATACTATACCACAGTATCTATAATACTATAGACCAAGGTCTCGCACATGGAGCCACATGGAGCCACATGGAGCCTAGAGCACGGTCTTGTATACAGGTCTGGAAACTCCTCCGCCGAGAGTGGTCCTCTTAACGAAGCTGTTTTTAACTTCTGTAGCAGTCACTAGAGGCGTTGCGATCAGATAATGCCGATAGACATAACCTGAAAACCCTTCGATACTGCTATGCGTGAATATTATGTTTATTTGTGTACATCACAGTCTTTTAGTAATTATTATATTAAAAATGACGAATCGGTGTGTGGTGCCTCATTGTAAAAGCAAAATAAACAAAAAATGTTGTACATTCAGAGTGCCTAAGAACATTGATATGTGGAAAAAGTGGGAACAATCTATTCCAGGCATTATAAAATTACAACACACGACTCGTGTATGTACATTTTAACAATGATGACATAGTTCGCGAATGGGTCAAGCTCGACGCAAATGGCCAAGTAATTGCACGGGTAAGTTTAATGAAAAGATTTTAAATATAGTTTAAGAAGATAGTTACTCATATCGTGTATTTTCAATATGTAAGGGCCCGTACAAAACAATGCGACACAAAGAGTTTGCTGTGCGAACAAGATTCGATGACATCTCAGCAGAAAAGGAAAATTGTGTGCCAGAGCATGGATATGCGAAACAAGTTTCAAATTCTGAACGAAATTCTCCAAGCAATGTTCCGTCCTTCGGAGTCACAAAATCGTCAATTCAAGGAATCAGTACTCGCCTTGGTAAGTTTCCTTAACAGAATGTATCTATTGCATCGTTAGTATATAAAAGAGGTGAAATAAAAGTAATTTAAACATACATAAATTTCTTCTATTGATATTTCAGATATCTCTGAAGTTCCGTCAAAAATATGAATCCTGTCCGGTGTGTCGAAAAGCTGTCACTTTGAAAACCTGCTGTGGATCTTTAGAGTCGCAACTGCTGCAAATGAAGTCACGCGATGGCCTGATTCAAGCAAATCCTCATTTCTTTCATCCGATCCATCATATCGAAGCATCATTTACAAAATTTTCCTCTCGTATTGATGTCTTCGATATAATTCTAGATGAAGTATTTAACTCTTACACCTTCGCTTATCCCTGTAAAGAGCATGGATCTGAAATCTTATCAGACACTATAATTTCCTATGCAAGATTAAAAATGAGGCAATATGCGCACCAGGAAAATTTTAAACTCAAAAAGAAATTTGTTTTTAAGAAAAAATTGTCGAAATTAACTACTGAATAAATCTTATGTTAAGTTTTTGCGAGTGTTCGAGTTTTCGAAATCAAGGAAGTATGAATAAAAATAAATACTTGAATTTTTATCTTTATTTGAGTTTTGTCAATATTCCGAAATGGACAGTATTTAGTAGCATGCCAAAAAATAGTAGATTAAGGTAAGTAAAAATCAGCTCTTTACATTTTCTTACACTTTATTTTTTAGGTTTTTGAAAAGTGTCACCAGTTTCCAAAATCAAGTAAGTATGAATGAAAATAAATTCTTCAACTTTTATCTTTAATGGAGTACCTGCAATTTTCACAAAAATATAATGAAAAAGGATCAACTTAAATATATGAAACGGTTCAATGTATTTCTATTTTTGTAAATGATAACTTTTGTTTATTTTATAGGATTTAAAAGAAAGTCTAACGGAGATCGATCCATCAAGAGGTAGACAATTAATTCACCTAATATATATTCATATGACAGATATTTACAAATAGTTTATATTTATCATGCTCGGTTAACAGTAAAAATGTTTAAAACCCGATTCAAATTAAGACCATATTTTTTCAGTATATTCATTAAAGTTGACGGGATTAATAACTTATAATTACATATAATAAATATGTGTAACGCGGTGGATTCCGTTAGTGGGACAGACGGACAACCGCGAGAACTATCGAGGGGTTTTCAGGTTATGTCTATCGGCATTATCTGATCGCAACCTGCATACAAGACCGTGGCCTAGAGCACGTTCTTGTATACAGGCTGGAAACTCCCTCAAATTTCCGCGGGGGGGGCGGCCCGTTAACGAAGCTGTTTATAATTTCTGTAGCAGCCACTAACGGCGTTGCGATCGGATAATGCCGATAGACATAACCTGAAAACCCCTCGATAGCTCTCGCGGTTGTCTGTCTCTGTCCCACTAACGGACATCGCGTTACACATATTTATTACATGTAATTATAAGATATTAATCCCGTCATCTTTAATGAATATGCTCTTAATTTGAATCGGGTTTTAAAGATTCTAACTGTTAACCGAGCATGATAAATATAAACTATTCGCAAATATCTATGTCATATGAATATATATTAGGCGAAATAGTTGTCTGCCTCTTAATGGATCGATCTCCGTTAGATTTTCTTTTAAATCCTATAAAATAAACAAAAGTTTTCATTTACAAAAATAGCATACATCGAACCGTTTCATATATTTAATTTCATCCTTTTTCATTATATTTTTGTAAAAATTGCAGGTACTCAAATAAAGATAAAAGTTGATGAATTTATTTTCATTCATACTTACTTGATTTTGAAAACTGGAACACTTTACTTACCTTTTTACTAGTTTTACTTACCTTGATCTACTATTTTTTGGCATGCTATTAAATACTGTCCATTTCGGAATATTAACAAAACTTAAATAAAGATAAAAATTCAAGTATTTATTTTTATTCATACTTCCTTGATTTCGAAAACTCGAACACTTGCAAAAACTTAACATAAGATTTATTAAGTAGTTAATATCGACAATTTTTTCTTAAAAACAAATTTCTTTTTGAGTTTAAAATTTTCCTGGTGCGCATATTGCCTCATTTTTAATATTACATAGTAAATTATAGCGTCTGATAAGATTTCAGATCCATGCTCCTTACAGGGATAAGTGAAGGTGTATGATGAGTTAAATACTTCATCTAGAATTACATCGAAGACATCAATACGAGAGGAATATTTTGTAAATGATGCTTCGATATGACGAATCGGATGAAAGAAATGAGGATTTGCGTGAATCAGGCCACCGCATGATTTCATTTGCACCAGTTGCGACTCTGAAGATCTGCAGCTGGTTTTAAAACTCACAGCTTCTTGACACACTTGACAGGATTCATATTTTTGACGGAACTTTAGGGATATCTGAAATATCAATAGAAGAAATTTATGTATGTTTAAATTACTTTTATTTCATCTCTTTTATATACTAACGATGCAATAGATACATTCTGTTAAGGAAACTTACCAAGGCGAGTATTGATTCCTTGAATTGACGATTTTTTGACTCTGAAGGACGGAACATTGCTTGGAAAATTTCTTTCACAATCCGAAACTTGTTTCGCATATCCATGCTCTGGCACGCAATTTTCTTTTTCTACTGCGATGTCATCGAATCTTGTTCGCACAGCAAACTCTTTGCGTCGCATTGTTTTGTATGGGCTTTTACATATTGAAAATACACGATATGAGTAACTATCTTCTTAAACTATGTTTAAAATCTTTTCATTAAACTTACCCGTGCAATTACTTGGCCATTTGCGTCGAGCTTGACCCATTACCGAACTATGTCTTTATTGTTAAAATGTCACATACACGATTCGTGTGTTGTAATTTTATAATGCCTGGAATAGATTGTTCCCACTTTTTCCACATATCAATGTTCTTAGGCACTTGGAATGTACAACATTTTTTGTTTATTTTGCTACCGGTTTTACAATGTGGCTCCACACACCGATTCGTCATTCTTAATATAATAATTACTAAAAGACTATGATGTACACCAAATAAACATAATATTCAGGCATAGCAGTATCGAAGGGTTTTCAGCTATGTCTATCGGCATTATTTGATCGCAACGCCTCTAGTGACTGCTACAGAAATTAAAAACAGCTTCGTTAAGAGGACCATTCTCGGCGGAGAAGTTCCCAGACCTGTATACAAGACCGTGGCCTAGAGCATGGTGGAAGTAGACCTAGAGTAAAGGAGTCCGATCTCTAATGGGGAACGGCCGACAAAAGCGACCTCAAAATTCAGCAAAAAAGGCATGGAGCCTAGAGTAAAGGAGTGCAATCTCTAATAGGAAACGGCCTAAAAAAGCGACCTCAAAAATTCAGCAAAAAAGGTGTCGCTGCGGTCGCAAAGTAGTCCGATGTGAAGTGAGCAAGAAATAAACTGTACGTGGAACCTTGCTGAAGCTAGGCACCTACGGTCAATATACACATGACCCTTCGGTGTAATTGAGTGTAATCACGCGTCATCGTTATTATAACAATTTTATGAAACTTTAAATTACTGCCAATCTGTAAAAGTAAGGACATAGAATAGCATTATATCGACTTTATAATATACTAACAAAAAGAAATGAAATAGTTTGGTAAAGGTTACAAAAAAACCAATGTGATTTATATTTAACGAAATTTACAGTACAATAGGTGAGGAGATTATGCATTGATTCTTCTAGCATCAATAAATAACTATAAAGACATCACAGTTAAAAAATACAGACGATGAGCGTGTAATAAATAATGAGATAAACATCGGGTTTGGGGACCCCTCTCCGATTCCTTTCGTAATAGGCTCATCCGACGCGCTTTCGCACGCGAAACAACTTTTTCCTCTGACAAAATTGGGGGACGTTATTTATTAAAAAGTTATTAACAAATAAAGTTAATAATTTATATAGCTATTTTCCTTATACCAGCCAGTCCCAATCATCTTGTCCTTCACATGTGTTGTTAAGAATACCCCCTGAGTAACATGCAAAAAGTTTTATCCGTCGCTCATTGTTTGTTAAAAAGTTATTAACAAAAGAAGTTTCATGAATCAAACGTGAAATACTTATACTAGTGTATGGTGAACAGTACACGTATGAGCGGGTTCGCTGCGCCCCCCGTGCACCCCCCACACACCGGCCCAAAAACAACCCAAAAACAAACCAAACAAACCAAGAACAATCGAAAACAACCCAAAAACAAACCAAACAAACCAAAAACAATCCAAACAACTCGTAAGTACAGTAAATAGCACATATATCGCTTGCTTATACGTTTGCCGATCATCATACGAATACAAATATACATGAGTAAATGAAGGCGGGAAGGTGAGGTGGAGGTGGGTCGCGTATGGGGTGGAGGGTTGTTTAATTTGTTGTTTGTTATTTTTGGTTTGTTTTTAATTTGTTTTTGGTTTGTTTTTGGGCTGGCGTGTAGGGGGTGCACGGGGGGCGCACCGAACCCGCTCATACGTGTACTGTTCACCATACACTAGTATAAGTATTTCATTTTTGATTTATGAAACTCTTTTTGTTAATAACTTTTTAACAAACATCATTGTTTGTTAAAAAGTTATTAACAAAAAGAGGTACAAACAAAAAGTTTTATCCGTCGCTCATGCGACGGATAAAACTTTTTGTATGTACTGAGGGGGTATTATTAACAACACATGTGAAGGACAAGATGATTGGGACTGGCTGGTATAAGGAAAATAGCTGTATGAATTATTAACTTTAGTTGTTAATAACTTTTTAATAAATAACGTCCCCCAATTTTGTCAGAGGAAAAAGTTGTTTCGCGTGCGAAAGCGCGTCGGAAGAGCCTATTACGAAAGGAATCGGAGGGGGTCCCGTAAACCCGATGTTTACCTCATTATTTATTACACGCTCATCGTCTGTATTTTTTAACTGGGATGTCTTTATATGCTATTTATTGATCCTGGAATAATCAATGCACAGTCTCCTCACCTATTCTTAATATTCTTAATTCCTCACCTAATTTTAAATTTCGTTGAATATAAATCACATTGATTTTTTTTGTAACCTTTACAAAACTATTTCATTTCTTTTTGTTAGTATATTATAATAAAGTCGATGTAATGCTATTCTATGTTCTTACTTTTACAGATTGGCAGTAATTCAAAGTTTCATAAAACTGTTATATTAACGATGACGCGTGATTACACTCAATTACACCGAAGGGTCATGTGTATATTGACCATAGGTGACTAGCTTCAGCAAGGTTCCACGTACAAATTATGTCTTGCTCACTTCACATCGGAATACTTTGCGACCGCAGCGACACCTTTTTTGCTGAATTTTTGAGGTCGCTTTTTTCGGCCGTTCCCATTAGAGATCGGACCCCTTTACTCTAGGCTCCATGTCACTCCATGTGTAGAGCGGTCAGTGAGCGTTGGTAGGGCATGGTAGCGTTAGTAATCCATAGTAGGCAATAGTAGGTGATAAATGATGGTTCAGTTTTAACAATGTCAAAAGCGCGGCATTATTCGTTCTATTTTGTGTTCTAAATGCCCATGAAGCGATGAAGAAAGAACGAACGGCTGATAATAGCCGACCATTCAAATTATAAGTATTATTTTTACAAACGATATATATCATTGTATCCTAAAAGTACGAGAAACTTTTTAGGTTATGTTATTTTTACATGCAAAATTGTGGTTGCAATGTTTATTTTCGCTCTATGAAAATGTATGAATCAACAATTTAGATTATAGAGTGTAATTTTTTTTAATTCTATACAGCCCACCAAATCGTGAGCCTGACGGGAATAAGCTTTCAGAGAAAGAGCATTATCGTGAGTACAGAGAAATTTGAACCATGTTGCACCTTGTCAGTGTCGTATTATTGAACGTATATACAGCGTTGTAAATACAAATGTTTATATACGAAAAAAATTTACCAAAAAAGTAACTATGTTGATAGGTAAAATTTCCACTAACAGTGCAATACGGTTGGAAATAGTAATGAAAGGAATTTATTAGATAAAAATCATTATCTCAGCTTGTAAATGTTGTATTCCATGGGGTTTTTTTACAGAATACCTTGCAGATAAGATGTAGCACTGAAACGAAGTCTTGAACCGTTCTATTGAAAATACATTATTATTTTGTGCTAACGAGAGAACGTTCGGTTCAATTAGGTACAAACTCCAGGATATATTTGCTGAAAAAGTAATTTTATTACGAAAACAGATCTTTTAGCTATCCTAAAAATACTACAAAATAATAGAAGTTTCAGAAGTTTCTTTGAAACGACACACAACTTTTTTGTATAAAAATTTTTTGCCAGATAGTTTTTTAGAACAGCAACTAAGAAAAAAAATTGTTAAATTTTCAATTTCATTTATTTCGAAGCTGTTGTGTAAAGAATTGTAAAAGACAAAATGACGAACCCTTTACAAATGAACATTCATTTTTACATAGAGATTTTTTGCAACACATCAGCAGTTTTGTTAATGTAAAACCCATGGAATACAAATAGGAAATTACATGTTGTCTATCTTTTAATGTATGTTTGGATTATTCAACAGGGTTTCGTTGAATTGACTATAGTACCTCTAAGAGACAGTCTAAGGCTGGTTAAGCTTAATGCCCGGCAGTGCAGAATATACAGAGTATGCCTGAACGACACTTTCGAGGCTCCTTTTCAGTACTTTGATCCATTCTTGGATGTCTGTCAAGGAGATGGCAAACAGTGAGTATATGGAAAATTGCAAACATTAGAAACAATTATTTAATACTCATTTATTTACTTCTCCATCTAGTTGTATTTGCATTTTTTTTTCTTGGTTCCAGCGTATACCCTTTCAGGTTTTTATGTATAATCCTTTCCAATTCCATTTTTTCCCGTTTTCTCTGTTTCACTCTCTACCTGCACTTCGCTCAGCTAACCCAACATCCATTGCACCCGCTGTCGTTTTAGTGATAGGAGGGAAACTGGACATGCAAGGTTATACGTTGGAACACATAATAATAAAAAAAAAACTCATAATAAAATACTTTCGTATTTATTTATTGTAGACGGCATTCCGCAAAATTATGCTAGTAATTCCGTATAGTACTCGGCTGAGTAATTGGCCAGCGTCGACTAGACGCATAAGCGTAATGAATATTAATTTCCATAATATTAAAACCATCATTATTACTTATCTAGCAATGAGTATTTTGTAAAGTAAAATAATAACAATCTTTTCCATCTTCATATCGCAACATCGATAGCATAGGAAATTATACATAGTTTAAATTTCGTTTCCATTTGAATCTTAAATATTTTGTACAATTTGCATTCGTTACCCATTCTATATTTTTACACTTTCCCTGTTAATTAGACGATCGTTGGAGTTTTTCTCCAACCTTCATTTGGCAGCGGCACAACGCGTTGATCCTGACAATAATTCCGGTGAGCTCGTCATCCAGATACCACTGGACGCTGCTCATCTCATAGCCGAGGGGCGAAGTCTCAGAATAGGTATTGAATTTTCTCTCGAACAACCCGAGGGTGGCGTTCACTTTGTTTTGCCAAACTGCGAAGGTTCTTTAGCAGAGGTATGAAATTTTAACATATAATAATGAATGCAAAATTTTTTATAAAAATTAAAACGACGCCTATTATTAATAAACGATTAATAATTTATTAAATAGCGAGGAGCTCACATGTACACATACAGTTACGAGAATTCGTCAAGGTTATGGTTTCCCTGCGTCGACAGTTTTGCCGAGCCTTGCACGTGGAAATTGGAATTTACTGTTGACGATTTTATGACAGCAGTTTCCTGCGGCGATCTGGTCGAGGTCGTTTACACACCGGACATGAGAAGAAAAACATTTCACTACGTGTTGAATACACCGGCGTGCGCACCTAACATTGCTCTTGCTGTCGGGTCAGTTTAACAAGTATATTACGTTTAGTTATTTGAAGAACAAACTTATTGTAATTACGTTCGTTCTCTTTAAGGCCGTTCGAGATATTCGTCGACCCGTACATGCACGAGGTTACGCATTTTTGTTTACCGCAACTTCTACCATCTCTCAAAGTTTCCGCAAAATATATGCACGAGGCGTTCGAATTTTACGAGGAAACATTGTCAAACAGATATCCGTACACATGTTACAAACAAGTGTTTGTAGATGAAATCGATGAGGATATCAATGCTTATGCCACCATGAGTATTCTCAAGTACGTCTTATAAGTCATATAATTCACATATTCGTGTATGAAGGCTGTTGAGAGATATCTGAAAGATTCTGTGTCCCTGTACGATGAGATTAAAACAACTTCTAGATTATCGATCAAAAGAATTAGAAAACTAATACACCAGGTGTAATATGCCAAGGGATTCCGGAATAAACAATCGGACGACACAATATCCGCGCCAAAATATCTTACGGAAATATCCGCGTGACAAAATATCCGAGCAACAAAATATCCATGGATATCCGCAGATTGCTGGAAAGAAAGGACAATTTTAATGAGCAAACAGCAAGATGACATTTATTAATTATCAACGGTATATTTATTAATAAGCCGCGTTTTAAACATAATCCAAGACAATCTACATTCAAATTTTCAATTACAAATACGTTTAAATCATCACATTAATGGCAATGGTGGTATTGATATTGTTTTTTGCACAATACATATTGCTTCGTATATATATATACCCGTCGTATGATAAACAAGTTTGTCCGTCTGCGTTCCTATAAACTTTACCAGCATGATCACTCTCAATAACGACTAATATGAATATAGTACAATAACGAATAATATGAACTTGTCGCTATATATTCCTTTCTTTCCATCCTTGTCAAATCGATTGAGTATATCACAAAGCCACACGCGCACACGCTGTTATCATGCGGACCACCTGACCCTGGATATTTTGGGTAACAAATGTTTTGTTGCTTAGATGTTTTATCTTCTGATCTTTTGATGCGGTACGTACTAAGTACATGGTTACCGCTTATTGCATTTCTAACCTTGAAAAAAGTATTCTATGTTTTTGTTTTATATAATTACTTTATAGTATTAATAATGATTTTTATACTCAGTACTTGGTAATATAAATGCTCATTTTTCCAGTGTATCGTAACAGAGTAATGGAAAAAGAAATTTTTCTCAGTTTTCTTCGTTACAATTGTTTAAAAGATTTGTTTTTTCATTGTATGTCAAAGAAAAATCAACAACGCTAGGAATACTGTACGTCACTTTTATAAAATAATTGATACTATAGAAATCATATTTAACACGTTGACTGCTACAGCGTCCTGAGCAAGTAAACAACCTACGAGATATCTCGTAGGTTGGCAGTCAACGTTTTAAAAAAATATTTAGACAGATGCTTTTTTCAAAGAAACGGAAAGTGCCTGTCTCTGTTCCACGCTAACGAGACCTACTTTTGACCTTTGCCCTTTCGGATTTGTTTAGAAATTTTTTAATACTCACGACTCTAAACAGCAATCATCCATTTTATAGGTGTTTTATGCACTGCTATTTATTCATTATTTTTACCTTCTCATCACATACAAAGTATTTAAAATATGAATGTGTTATAATCCAAAAAAAAACTGACCCTGATTACAGCTAAATTACATGTTTTACGTGTCCTTAAATACAGAAAATGCATTTCCACATGGCCATCTGTCTATCTGCTTATTTGTATCCAGGAACACAATAACTTTTTGAAGTGACTGTGAATTTTGATGTGTGTCTTCTACATATAAATTGTAATTTTGGTATTGCAAGTCACAAAAGCATCTCAATCCTTTCTGATAGTTTACTTAAAATAAAAGAATGGTCAGCAAATATGAACAACATCAAGTTGTGATACAAGTTTAGTTTTGCTTTACAAACAGAATTACATGCATGGAGGGAGCAGAGTGCCATTGATACAAGTGCCATTGATACACCTTCTGTAGTCACTCGATTGAGATAAAAACAAACCATCATTCATAAATAGATTATGTTTTGAGTCATATGTTGATCTTGTTACAGGTATACTGAACAAATATTATCACAGCGTAGTTAACCCAAGCAGTTTTCCATGAGGAATATACTGATAATTCTCACCCAATTTTAGATCAGTGTATTCAGCTGTCGATTAGGAATCTATGCACATAACTTTTAAAAGAATTCATAGGAAAATTATCGAGAAGTAAACAAGAACTGCCAAACTGTTACAGTAGCACAGTAGCTGTTCCGCAAAACTTATATATCTTTTTCTTTCTCATCTTGGTTAGACCACCGCCGGTTTACTGCTGTGCGACTAGTTTGGCAACTGGTGATCAAACGCGTCTTCTAACCACAGATATCTATACTATACTTATACCAGATCGCTAACAGCGGCGAAAGAGCTGCGTCAGCTAGATCTCCGGTTTCGGCCATGACACCTTACAACACAATGGCGGTTCCCGCCTCTTATCAAATACAGCCTAAAGTATACTAGAATATTTTTATCGTTTCATTGATGTTTTTAACTGAATTGACATTAAACTTTTCAATTTAATATTTAAAGGATGCTCACAATGCTCATAAAATAATAAAACATCACTAATTTTGGCTGAGGACGCGAAAAGTTTCAAACTGTTTTGCCCTAATATTAGTATCGTCATGCTGATTAACCAACGTCCAACTGCTGGTGAACTGTTTAATTACATATTGTTCTAACATTGTAACAATTACTAAGTGATGCAGGCAGCTAATTTTTGTATTTTTGTGAAAATGTAAGCATCAAAAGGAAGTTAAGGAACTGCATAAATAGATGGATATTATGTTACTTTTATAAAGATTTCTATTGTTAATAATTAAAGGATAATAATAAAACTAACGTTTTTAATAAAAAATACATTTTAATATAAAATTTGCAAACACACACCGATTAGAGAAAAAGACAGAAAGAAATTTTAACATACATATATTACTGGTACAAAAGAAATAAAGTCTATGTATTATTGAAGTATTATTTTCGATAATTTTTGCCGTTTACTGACGGGATTTACAATGTCCTTGGTTAATGTCCGGCAATATGAATGCATTTGAATCGTTAAATATTTCCGGCAGATAATATTTATTAACTAGAACAGATGTGGTGTATCTACTCCTATCTCGAATCCTCCGTAACAATCGTTATTAGTAAAAAATAAATTAGTATCGAATGCGTGCTCCGATTACTATGTAGACTTTGTAGCCGATGCTTGTCACAATGCAAAGCTTGCCCGAAACGCATTACGCGATTTCAAAGTTATGAAATGTCCCACTGCTCAAATTAATTGGAGTCACATAATGAATTTACATAAACTTCAAATTTACATAAATAAATGAATTTACATAATGAATTTAAAGTTTACAAATAAATTGAGTTCTGCACATGTAAATAACAGTGCCAATGTTACGAAGGTTAAACTCGCAGTACAAACCTTAAGCTCTTCAACTGCTGCAGCTTTGGAATTTGTACAGTTGTTAGAAGTTGAAGAATTTAAAGATTGCGCTGGCACGATAGAATTTACTAAGACAATTGATGAAATCTTTAATTTTTAAAATTCCCGCAATCCTTTTGGAAAAGGATTTAAAAAACCAATTTTTTCCAATAACATCGACTTCTTGCAACAAAAAATGGAGTAAAAAATTGAATATTTATATACTCTGATGGGACCTGACGCGAAGAAGCTATGTACTGGTAAAAGAAAAACTTTTATCGTAGGTTTTGCGGCTGCTGTAAAATCGATATGTCAAATAGCTAAAAATGTTCTGTTAGAATCTGCCTTTAGATATTTAATGACATACAGGTTTAGTCAGGATCCCTTAAAACTATTTTTTCCTCAAGTGCGGCGTAGACATGGGTGGAATAACAATTCTAATGTTCTACAATTCAAAGCTGCTATGAAATCTTTATTCATGAAAAATGCGATTTCAGCGTCAGCAACAGCTAATTTTACTGCTTTTGATGCAGAAAACGATGTATCATTTAAATTAACATGGGCAAAGAAAAAATATATTCAAAATTGGCATTATAACATTGACAGCACAGATTCTGATATGGATAATATATTGGAGGAGAATGACAATAATGAATTATATCGCACTATCAATATCAGTGATAATAATTTCCTTAAGAAAAATATTTTATATTATATAGCGGGTTTTGTTGTAAGAAAAATCATTCCCAAAGTAACATGTAAAGGCTGCATTGCCAACATCATGAGAAAAGTCGATGATAGACAACAAAGCATTTCGTCGTACACGACTTTAATTGATGTAAAAAACAAGGGGGGTTTAGTGTATGCGTCGAATCATGTACACAAAATTATTTATGCCACGGAAATAGAATTCCGTCAGTTATTTAAAAAATGTAACAATAAACTTCTAAATAGAGATGCATATTCTCAAATAATTTATCGGGTAGCACGCAGATATGCATTAGATACTGATTCATTTTCTACTAATAACGATTGTTACGAAGGATTCGGGATCGGTGTAGATATACCACATCGCCTCCAGTTAATAACTATTATCTGCCGGGAATATTTAACGATTCGAATGCATTCATACTGTCGTACATTAACCAAGGACGTTGTAAATCCCGGCAGTAAACGGCAAGAATTATCGAAAATAATACTTTTCATTAATACATATACTTTATTTCTTTTGTACCAATAATATATGTATGTTAAAATTTCTCTCTGTCTTTTTCTCTATCTGTGTGTGTGTGTTTGCAAATTTTATAATAAAATGTATTTTTTATTAAAAGCGTTAGTTTTATTATTATCCTTTAATTATTAATAATAGAAATCTTTATAAAAGTAACATAATATCCATCTATTTATACCCTTCCTTCACTTTCTTTTCATGCTTACATTTTCAGAAAAAGTACAAAATTGGCTGTTTGCATCACTTAACAATTGTTATAATGTTAGCACAATATGTAATTAAACACTTCAGCAACAGTTGGACGTTGGTTAATCAGCATAACGATACTAATATTAGGCCAAAACAGTTTGCAACTTTTTGCGTCCTCAGCCAAAATTAATGATATTTTATTATGTTATGAGCATTGTGAGTTTACTTTAAATATTAAATTCAAAAGTTTAATGACAATTCATTAAAAAACATCAATGAAACGATAAAAATATTCTAATATATTTTAGGCTGTGTTTAATAAGAGGCGGGAACGGCCATTGTGTTGTAAGATGTCATGGCCGAAACCGGAGATCCGTTCGCCACAGCTCTTGTGAACGCCAAAGCCCGAAGGTAGCGATCTAGTATAGTATAAACATCTGTGCGTCAAACGCAATGCCCGATTCCTCCAACGTTAATCGAACTTTAAACTCAGATCAGCCTATCTGCAAACTATTACAGAAAATTGAACTCTGTTTAAACCATGTTGGTGGAATCAGGCGTAAAACACAAAACTATAACGCCCGTTTTCACCGGCCTTAATCGAATTTTAAACTCAATTCAGTCTATCTCCAAACTATACAAAAAAAAAATGAAGCCCGTTTAAACTGACAAGAAAAGTATCCGAGGTGTCCCCCTCCGATTTTGTTGAAACTCGTGTATGTTATAGAGCATTAAAAACTAAGCGACACGTATTTTTTTTAATCGGCTGAAAAACGGTTTCAAGGGGTTAGGGGCCACCCCCTAAAGTTGCACAGGTCAAAACCTGCAGTTTCACATACAAGCAGTGCATCGATTTTGATCAAACAAAAATTAAAATGTTTCTTATGCGAAGGAATAAAGAACCCACCAGATAATGAAAAAAATATATATTTTAAGGGGTTGAAACACCCTTGAACATCTACTTCTTGCACCCTACATTGAAAACTTACGAATCGATCGGAATGAAAATTATGCTGTTTTATAGCGGAAATAAAATTAAAGGTCACGCATTTTTGTATTTTTACAAGAAAACAGTTTTAAGGGGGCAAGCTACCCCTATTTGAGTTTTTACATGCCAGTTGTCTCCTTGTCATTCCAAATGTGTTTGCCGATACGAACTCTTATCATTAGGCTATATTGAATGATTCACCGTTTTTTTTTAAATTAGCACCAATACTTAAGGGAACGGACCATCCTTTCTAGCGCCTTTTTTAATAGATATTCAATAGTTTCTGAACCACTGCTAAGAAATTTTATAATGGTACGATTCTCGTGTTCAGATAAACTTACGATTACGATCGGACTTATGGTACGATTTTCGTGTTTATCTCGACACGAAAGTCGTACCATCATTAAATTTCTTGGCAGTGTATCGGAAACTTTTGAATATCTATTAAAAAATGGGCTAGAAAGGGTCGTCCGCTCCCTTAAGTATTCGTGCTGATTGAAAAAAAGGTGAATCATTAATTTTGAGAAGAGTTCGTATTGGTAAACACATTTGGAATGACAAGGAGATAACTGGAATGTAAAAACTCAAATAGGTGTAGCTTACTCCCTTAAAACTGTTTCCTTGCACAAATACAAAAATAAGTGAACTTTAATTTTATTTCCGCTATAAAACAATATAATTTTCATTCCAATCGATTCGCAAATTTTCAATGTAGGCTGGAAGAAGTAGATATTCAAGGGTGTTTCAACCCCTCAAAATAAAAAAAAACGGTAAATTATTAATTTTAGCTTGATGACAAGAGTGCGTATCGGTAAACACATTCGGAATGTCAAGGAGACAACTGGAATGTAAAAACTCAAATAGGGGTAGCTTACTCCCTGAAAACTATTTTGTTGCACAAATACAAAAATACCTAAACTTCAATTTTATTTCCGGTATAGAACAACATAATTTTCATTGCGATCGATTCGCAAGTTTTCAATGTAGGGTGCAAGAAGTAGATGTTCAAGGGTGTTTCAACCCCTTAAAATATTTTTTTTTTTTCATTATCTGGTAGGTTCTTCATTTCTTCGCATAAGAAACATTTTAATTTTTGTTTCATCAAAATCGATGCACTGCTTGTATGTGAAACTGTAAAATCGCCCTTTGACGTGTGCAACTTTAGGGGGTGGTTTCACCCCTTGAAACCGTTTTTCCGCCGATAAAAAAAATACGTGTCGCTTAGTTTTTAATGCTCTATAACATACATGAGTTTCAACAAAATCGGAGGGGGTCGCCTCGGGTACTTTCCTTGTGAGTCGGTGGAAACCGGCGTAAGAATATTAGACACGCGTGTCCTGACCTACTATGTCCTATATTCACAGATGTCTATACTATAGACGTCTGTGCCTATATCTAAAAATCTTACTAATGGCCTATGGTACGGAACGCCATCTCATGGTCATCTTTCGTAGCACCACTCTATATCTCGTATTACGTGCCACGACGTTCAACATTTTTTTGCGGCAATAAACTTATTGTTCTACGAAATAAATTTTTTTAAACTATTTTATTCGTAATTTTATACCAGTAAATGTAGCAACTTGCAAGTTTCAACTCGTAGCTCTTTTTTCTATCTGTATTGCAATTCTCACTTTTTCCGAATAATTTGCAATGTCATAACATCGTAACCGCTTCATCAATTCTCCTTAAACTACCATAAAACATTATTCGTTACTGAATTCAGAGGACATCGATCAAGCCTTACAAATTTATAGAATTTCGAATTTTTTTAAACAATCGATATAGGTGTTTATTCACCCTTTGACTGTGACACATATATGGGCGGATAAAAGTCGTGCCACTTTTGCGTTATGAAACATAGGTGGGCATCTTGAAAAAAAAACATGTTTATACGAGTACTACACCGATTTGACTGTGCTTGGGTCACTTATGATTTTCGTGGTTGCTCAATCCGAATCTGAAATGAGATTTTCAAAATTCAAAATGGCTACTCCAATATGGCCGATGGAAATTATAAAAATGGTTGGATTTCAACGGAAGTGGGTCTCCTAGGGTTTTTGAGATCGCTGAATTCGAATATGGAATTAAATTTCAGAATGGAGAATCCAATATGGTTGATGGATATTCCAAAAATAGTTGAATTAAAAAAAAATGTACCTTTTGGTGTTTGAGGTCGGATTTAACATCATACTCTAAAAATTCTAAACGTCGGGTCCATTACAGCATGCCGAAATTTCGTAAACCATTTATGTTGAACTACTATTTATAAATAATTGGATTTTTCCGTCGAAATGGTTTCAATTCCCGCTCTCTCCCAAACCCGACTCTGTCAAAATTTTATTTTTTTGCTAATTTGTTTTCGTAGATTTTTGCTCCCTCATAGAGGAAACTTTCTTTTCATGAAAAGAATCGTGCTTTTAATGTCAATGTTTTAAAATGTTCCAAAACATCACATTTTGAAAAAAATGTCCTGATGGGTGTGTGTGTGATGTGGGTGAAAAATTGAAATCGCTTTAACTTCGAACTGGTTTGAGCTTTCGGGCTGAAATTTGGCACGCGAGTAAATCAGTATGGCACTTCGTTCATTATGTTTATTGTGACAATCCAAAATTATTTTGGATTTTATAAGATTTCGAAATTTTTCAAAAAAGTGTGTTAAGAGCATAACTTACGCAATTGTCGAGCTGTGAGGCTAGAACTTTTTATGCAAAAATACTACCATTAAATACAGTTCGCTATTAAATTTGGAGATAATCGATCGAGACGTTCCAAAATTTTAGAATATCGACTTTTTCGCATTTTATTCTTGGGCAACAAACAAATAGAATATTCGTGTCAGAATAAAAAAAATACAAATGAGACCAGAAAGTGAAAAATTCAATGCGACGAACACAAATTTGGGACTCCCCAGTTCCTTGTTTAAAATTTTACGTAATACTCAAAGCCTCCTCTGTAAGGAATTATATCGTTCTCAATTTTGGCTAGCACATAATGGAATCTTTGAACAGTTGTGCGAAATTTCGTGGAAGCAACTGATAAGTTGCAACTTGTAGATTTTGTCCCTGCACATACTGTAAATTCTAAATTTTTCGAATAATTTGAAATTCCATAAAATTGATTTACCTCAATTTAGTTAGCGGTACCACATCGGAAAAAATGAATTTGCAAAACACCGAAATTAGGTGCTTTTTATGTGCTTTTTTAAGGTTGTGTTCAAAATTTAAGTGCTCTTTATGTTTCCAGAGAAAATGAAAAAATAAGATGCGCTGCTAGAAAGATATCAAGCTAGCAGCAACATCTCCTGGACTGCTCGCAAGCGGTCCAGGAGAAAAAATGAGCACACAACATTTAAGTGCTTTTTAGGTGCTTTTGGAATATGCATTGAACGATCAAATTCAACTACCCCTTCCACCAAAAAAGCACCCCCTCCGTAAGCTACATATGTAGCTAGCGGTGACTGGGCTAAAGGAATTTCCAAAAAACATTTAATGCCCTACAGAATTAGGTGCTTTTTAGGTGCTTTCGGAATATGCATTGAATGATCAAATTCAACTACCCCTTCCGCCAAAAAAGCATCCCCTCAGTAAGCTACATATGAAGTTAGCGGTGACTGGGCTAAAGGAATTTCCAAAAAATATTTAATGCCCTAGAGAATTAGGTGCTTTTTAGGTGCTTTCGGAAAATGCATTGAACGGTTAAATTCAACTACCCCTTCCGCCAAGCTTTTTTGGCGGAAAGGGTACTTGAATTTAATCGTTCAATGCATATTCCGAAAGCACCTAAAAAGCACGTAATTCTGTAGGGCATTAGATATTTTCTGGAAATTTCTTTAGCCCAGTCACCGCTAACTTCATATGTAGCTTACTGAGGGGATGCTTTTTTGGCGGAAGCGGTAGTTGAATTTAACCGTTCACTGCATTTTCCGAAAGCACCTAAAAAGCACCTAATTCTGTAGGGCATTAAATATTTTTTGGAAATTCCTTTAGCCCAGTCACCGCTAACTTCATATGTAGCTTGGTGAGGGGATGCTTTTTTGGCGGAAGGGGTACTTGACTTTAATCGTTCATTGCATATTCCGAAAGCACCTAAAAAGCACCTAATTATGTAGGGCATTAAATATTTTTTGGAAATTCCTTTAGCCCAGTCACCGCTAACTGCATATGTAGCTTACTGAGGGGATGCTTTTTTGGCGGAACGGGTAGTTGAATTTAACCGTTCAATGCATATTCCGAAAGCACCTAAAATGCACCTAATTCTGTAGGGCATTAGATATTTTCTGGAAATTCCTTTAGCCTAGTCACCGCTAACTTCATATGTAGCTTGGTGAGGGGATGCTTTTTTGGCGGAAGGGGTAGTTGAATCGAACCGTTCAATGCATATTCCGAAAGCACCTAAAAAGCACCTAATTCTGTAGGTCATTAAATATTTTTTGGAATTTCCTTTAGCCCAGTCACCGCTAGCTACATATGTAGCTTACGGAGGGGGTGCTTTTTTGGTGGAAGGGGTAGTTGAATTTGATCGTTCAATGCATATTCCAAAAGCACCTAAAAAGCACTTAAATATTGTGTGCTCATTTTTTCTCCTGGACCGCTTGCGAGCAGTCCAGGAGATGTTGCTGCTAGCTTGATATCTTTCTAGCAGCGCATCTTATTTTTTCATTTTCTCTGGAAACATAAAGAGCACTTAAATTTTGAACACAACCTAAAAACTGCACCTAAAAAGCACCTAATTTTAGTGTTTTGCAAATTCATTTTTTCCGATGTGGTACCGCTAACTAAATTGAGGTAATTGATTTATCGATTCTTATGAAATTCGACCCCAATCATCCATCAATGACATTTCATCTCTGTTGAAACGTTTCACATCTCCTGGATGGTCAGATGGACTGTTCAGGCGATTTCTATTTTAATTGTATGAAATTGTGAAAACTTTGAATGATTTGAAAACCTTGTCTCGTCGGTTTGTCTGAGGTAAGGATTCGGTCGTGGACTCGAAAGAAAACTGGATGTTCGGGGAGGCGATTGGATGGGAATTCTTTTTGATTAAATGATTATACTTGATTTCAAAAGATGCCTCAGATTTGGTGGAATTCGATCATCACATATTTAATGCGTGTCACGAGTCGACCTCTCATCACCGGCACTCTGGAAGAGCGATATTATAGTTCGATTAAAAACTACTGTGACTCGGGAAACGATGACCAGTAGGAGCAAAAAATATCTCGCAATGCTATTTGAAATTATAGCTTTTATTGAATGTATTTGAAGTTACTTCACGGAAGGTTTCGTTAATAGGATTTGATTTGTTTAATTAAATTGCTTGAGGAGCTTGGTTAGTGAAATTAGAACGGTGAATTGGTACATTTAGTGAGGAAAACGTCTGTCGCGTATTCGTTGTGAATTTATCGTTTTCCGTGAATATTTCTGGTGATTTTAGATAGTTTTGCCTTTCTTTAGAACCAGATCGAAGTTTCCTTCGGGTGATTTTATTCGTGCGTTCTTCGCTGGACGCTGGCAGCGTTGCGTTGCTAGAACGCTCGGTGCGGCGACTCAGGGAAGGCCGTACCTATGAGTGTTTGGGGATACTGAGAATATCACCTTCTGTGGATCGAGCTTTCAGGCGCAATGCAAACGTCTCACCACAGTCGGCTCCCTGACAGGTAGCTGAAAGTTTTATTGAGGGAGAACACCACTGTGACCCCCTGTTTTTTTCACATTTTTCAAGAATTTTTTTTTGTGGGAAAAAAAAGAGATATTCGAAACATTTTTTTGGGTTTTGTTCCTTGTTTATCAATGTATCAAAAAACATTTTTTCACATTTTTCACGCCGCATGGTGGCGCTGGGGAAGCTCTCGCGTCACGTGCTGTCATTTCCGCGGCACGCAGCAGAACTCTCTTCAACGTCGATCTGAAAAAAAATACCGAGTGTTTTCGTTAATAATATGATATTTTGAAGAGAAGTACACAGGGATTTGGAAAAATATTGTTTCAAAAAAAATAGGCACGCCTTTGAAATTAACTTTAATTTCAAAGGCGTGCCTATATTTTTTAAAACAATATTTTTTGTTTGTAATATTGTTTAAAAAAAAATAGGCACGCCTTTGAAATTAACTTTAATTTCAAAGGCGTGCCTATTTTTTTTTAAACAATATTTTTCCAAATTCCTGTGTACTTCTCTTCAAAATATCATATTATTAACGAAAACACTCGGTATTTTTTTTCAGATCGACGTTGAAGAGAGTTCTGCTGCGTGCCGCGGAAATGACAGCACCTGACGCGAGAGCTTCCCCAACCCACCAACCTTCACGCCACCATGCGGCGTGAAAAATGTGAAAAAAATGTTTTTTGATACATTAATAAACAAGGAACAAAACCCAACAAAATTTTTCGAATATCTCTTTTTTTTCCCACAAAAAAAAATTCTTGAAAAACGTGAAAAAAAACAGGGGGTCACAGTGGTGTTCTCCCTTAAAGAACGTCGATTCGTCGTCAAATGCAGTGTGTCTAGAAGAGACGGCACTGCTTCAAATAAAATGAACAAGGCTCTCTTTTAACAGAGATGTTATAAGAGAGAATAGAATAGTCTTGAAGAGATTTTTCTATTTTCTGATGATAATTACGTGACACGATGTCCGCGAAGTGCGATGAATCGTTGGATTCGTCGATGAAGCTACGCTGAGACGCGTTTACGGTAATTACTACTCGTTTCGAAATGAAACGGGCAAAAATGAAATAATTAATAAATGCTTGAAGAGCTGTTCGTTTTGAGAAAACGAACAAACGTTGATTTAAAATAATTACTCGAGGAGAAATTTTTCATAGATTATGACCAGCACGATGTGGCGTTCTGAACTGATAAATTCTGCCGAAAAAGCTCGACTTTTATAGCCATGCTCGACCGGCACATGTTCGCGTTTCCAAAATTCGCATTGGTTCCTGGTTGTTGAGTGGGGGTAAAACGCGCGGTTCCTATCTCGGTGAGGAGTAGGGTCTTCTCGGTAGTCAAAGTTATTATATTGTTGATGGTTATTTATTCGTCACGTCCAGTCTTAGTTGAGTTGAAATTGTCCACTGCCGTGTCGGGCAGGATGGATCACAAATCTGATTTCGTATTGAGAGCGCAGAATCGTCGAGTAGGTGTCTCAAGGCTCGCCGGGTCGCAGCAGACGACGCGTGGTGCGATACCAGCATCGCCGGTCGCGCGGCGCTCGGTCAGAATATCTCCTTAGTTGGTTATTTTCCTCGGCGACGGGGGGGGGGGGGGGGGGGGCAGATCCGCCCCGTCAAATAAAATTTTAAAATTTTACCGCGTAATCTGAAAAGTTCAACACAAATTGCATGAATCTTGACAAACACCTAGATCATTTTTAAAAATTCGAAACCCCCCAATCGATTTTGCTCAAATTTTATAATGAATATCCTGTAATAGTACCCAATGTATAAAGTTTTGAGTTGGTAGTCCAAAAATAACCCGAAGTTGACCTGTACTCAAGAATCATATTGATTTTTCGAAAAAATCGAAATTCTATACACTTAGAATGCCTCACCTCGACCTTGCCTCGAACAGTATTTAATGATAATTTATTTGTATGGACAGTTTTAACCTAATAGCTTAAAAATTAAATGGGTTATGCTCCGAACCCATATATTCGAAAATATTCAAAAAGTTCTAAAATCCAGAATGATTCGTCAATTGTCACAAAAACCGCAATGACTAAAGCGCTTGTACTGATTTGCTTGAATGCCAAATTTCAGCCTGAAAGCTGAAACCAACTCTGAATAACAGCGGCTTCAATTTTGCACCTCTATCGCACCCGGTCATGGACCCACACGCGCGCGCACTCACACACACACATCCGGACTTTTGTTTCAAAAGATGATTTTCGGAAATTTTGGAACATTGTGAACACAATGCCATTAAAAACAAAGCTGTCTCCATGAGGGACAATCAATGGAAATATATATGAAAAAGTTGAAAACCAAGTCAATAACCGCTACAAACTCGTTTCGTACTCAGGGTATGGCAGAAAGTCAGATTCGGAAGTGTTTTAACGAAACAAATCCAATTCTCGATGGTACATAATGGTTTGTCACAAATCGTTTGTGAAATTTCTGTTTACTGTAATGGACCGGACGGTTTGAATTTTAAGTGTATCATGTTAAATCCGACATCAACTATTTTTTGAATTTTCATAAACTATATTGGATCCGCCTTTTTTTATTTTCAAAATTTAATTCCAGGTTCAGCGAATACCAAAACTTTAATATCGAGATCATCAGATAAAAATGCTAAACGTTTTTCTGACATAATAGTGGGAAGAAAATCTCATTTTCGCCACACTGCGAATGTGGTAAGACTCTAGTCCGCGTTACTTTTGTTTTTATCGAGCTAAAATGTTGTATTGGGTGTATTGGGTACGCCATCAAAGGATGTACGTTATTCAATTTAGCGAAATTCAATAGGAGCATATTGAATTTATGCAATTAAAAATATATATATAGGTACTTGTTAACACGAGCTCCTAAAATTTGTGACGAACTTTTTAGATTTCGAGGTAAAATTTTGTGTATAGATAGAAAATCATTGATAGATGATTGCAGTCGGATTTCGGGAGAATCGTTGAAACGATTGTGATTTTATGAAATCTTTAATTATTCGAAAATGTTGGTTTTACAATCATGTGGGGCAAAACGCTGCAAGTTGCTTCCGCGAAATGTCACACAACACTCAAAGCTTCCTTTCTGAGGAAGCCAACATTGAGGAAGATAGAGTTCCTTCTAGAGGAAACTTTGAGCATTGTGAGAAATTTCGAGTAAGCAACTTGCAGCTTTTTTAGAAATGAATTGTTGAGATTTATCTTGTATTATTCTAAAACGGTGTTTTTACGCTTGCAGCATTTCCCTTTTTTTCTAGATTTTGACATTTGACGTACAATGTCTGTTTGAAAAATTATTATTAAATAGTCGGTAACGTATGAAATTAAAAAGATTATAATGCTTTTTAGCTTTTAATATATTATTAGTATTTCCATCGTATACATTTCTCGGGTTTTTACTTCCTTTCTGCTTTGTTCCCATTTCTATCCCATTCCATTCGTTGAGACTCTTCCTAGAGATTTGTCTGCAGTCACTCTTTTCTAACGTACTACTGTATCGCTTTTGCACGAGAGCAGAGGGCAATTACGGAAAACCTAATCGAGATAGGCTACATTTTACTGAATTTCAGTTGTCTTTACGATCAGAAACTTAGAAAAACTTCCTCCCGGTCAATAGTCGCCGTGAAATCCGGTGCACGGCTGAGCGGTCACCGATCCCAGTATTCACCGCGGCCAATACTGCTGAACATGGGAGATCGCACGTCCGCTACTGTCAGTGCATGAATAATATTAAAAACATTAAAAATATCCGATACTGTGACGGTCAAAAGTCGGTTGCGTTGGCGTGAAATACCTTGTATGAATTTTAATTCATGAAAACTCTTACAGAAATATAAATTTGACGATATAGAATTTCATATTTTTCGATATAAGATTATCGATGAAGAATTTACGATATGTATTTTCAGCACAAATCTTCTTCACTCAACGGCAATTATCGATCAAGTTTACATAACGAAAAAAGCCATGGCTCAAGCTATAGCCGAGCAATTTTTTGGATGCTTCATATCAATGCAAAATTGGTCGGACACGTGGTTGCCAAAAGGTATCTCGACTTATCTAACTGGATTATACGCGAAGAAGTGTTTTGGCAACAATGAGTACAGAGAGTGGATTCAGTCGGTAAGTAAAAAGTATTTCTTTTTTGTTAACAAGATTTCGAATAATTATTCTGAAATATTAATATTATGAAAAAGTAATTAATCGAAATCCTCCTTCAGTGGCAAGTCAAGTTCTTAAAATAAAACAAATGTGAATATTTTCCAAATTTTCCCTTCTTCATTGAATTTCGACAAGGCTTGTACGTAGTTTGTAATCAGCGGGAAATATTTGACCCCATAAGTGCTATTAGGAAATGTATTAAGGCGATGGCTCAGGTGTACGACGTGACACACGAGTACCAGAGAAACAGCTGTAAAATTAGAATTGTACTTTGTCCCAAACAGAGAATTGTTTCCAAACAGCAAGGCTTTGCCTGAGCCTAGCTAGTTACAGAGGGTGTATGCTTTCAGTTTAAAGGTCGAAAAACGGTTCTCATTTTTCGCTTGGCACTCAGAAATACGTGCAAATTAGAAACTTGTACTTTCCTTTCTCATTAATTTACCTCGCGCAGAACCCAGTTCGGAAACTTTAGTCCAAATGACGTGAAAACGATCCTATAGTCATTCGAGCTACGACCAGTAGTTTTCGGCGTATGCTGTTTCGATGTTGTTGAAATCAAATAAACTAGTGCCGGTATGGGATATAAGAGGTTAAGGATTAAAATGAATTCAAAATGGTTGTAAGAGAAAAATATAAAAAGAAAATATATTTAAATTAGTAACAGATTAATTAATAATGAACGATGATGTTACCTTGTCTTATTACTAGATGATTAGAACGGATTGGTGATGAGTTGTACAAGCGGTATGAGTGTTGCAACGTGGCGTCGGATGAACGGATGCGAGGTGTATCTGATTTAAGCCACGTGATGATGGTTACGCTAGAGTCGATGAACACGAGTTTGCGAATGTAAAATTACGCTGAATACAGATGAATTGTGCTAAATACAATTAGCCAAGATTGTAGATGAGTACAATTGAGTTTTACAATGTGAAGAATACCGATAAATGAGTACAACAATAGTGATCACACACAATAAGATCGATGAACGCACAATGGCGAATGCCACGTGTCAAATTCCACACCGTGATTAATTGCGTCGCAATTAATCACTTGATCACACACAAGATGAGCTTAAAGTCCTTAGAGCAAGTTTATAATGAATCACACAAAACACACTTGAGTATTGCACTGAGTTTTCCACTGAATTTTCACTGATCGCGCTTTGAGTCGACAATGATTAAACGGAACGGGACGAGAGCACGTGCGCCTTGGACGATTAGGATAACGAGAGTGAGAAAAAGGGAGGGAGAAGGCGACCGCGCCGAGGCGAGTGCGTAGTCGACGGAAGTGACGTGTCGATGAGCCTCCACGTGTCGATTGATTATTGGTCGCGAGCGCGAAAAGCGTGTGTGCGCATGAGCAGACGGGCACAACAGTGTCCAGAGCGGTGGCCACGTGGCGGTCAGCGTACTACGTGAGTTTGCCGACCGTCCCGAGAACCACGCAGAGTACTGCAGGCGTCAAGCTCACCAGGGGGCCCGTAAGGTGCTGCCACCTCACGACCGCGAGGTCGAAACATTCCGCCCGCCATCAGGAGCAGCGTTGCTGATTATGATGTGTTGAGTGTTGCGATTGGCAGGATTGCCAGCTTGGTGATTGGTCGCTTCAGGGTTGTGGTCGCGGTTTTGAGCGTCACAACCCTGACGAGTCCATCTGATCCAGGATGAACAGCAATGACTCGAGCAAGTGGCCACTTTGATAGTGGAAATCTTTCATCGGTGATTAGCACTAGTGATCCGATGTTGATTGCGTTTGTTGGATGATGCCACTTGGTTCGAGCGAGTTGAGTCTGGAGATATTGAGTTAACCATTTGTTCCAGAAATATTGAACACGTTGTTGAATAAGTTGCCAACGGTTGGGTCGAGATTGTTGAATGAGTTCTAGCGATGGTTCTGGAACAGAGTTCAATGTATCTCCGATCAGGAAGTGAGCTGGTGTCAGAGCTGATACATCGTCTGGATCGTTGCTGAGTGGTTCTAATGGTAGAGTGTTGAGTTCCTCTAATGTGAGAACAGCTTCACCAATTGTTCTGGTTAGGTGATACTTACCTCATTTCACGACAGCTTCCCACTTTCCGCCCATATGTGGAGCTGATGGTGGGTTGAATTTCCACGTAGTCCCAGTATTGGTGAATGAGTAGAACAAGTGTTGATTTTCCTTGGTACATTGAGTGAACATTTGTCTGAGGCTAGGATCTGCACTCTCGAAGTTCTTGCCGCAGTCACTATGGAGAGTGTGACAGATGCCTCGCCGCTCAGTGAATCGTCTGAATGCAGCTATGAATGAGTCGGTTGAGTATTCTGTTACTACCTCCAGATGCACAGCTGAAGTAGTAAAGCAGACAAACACGCAGAGCCATCCTTTTGTAAGTTTCGCGCCTCTACCACGCCATGTTTTAATCGTCAGTGGACCAGCGTAGTCCACTCCAGATGCATAGAAGGGTCGTGATGGTATGACCCTTGATGATGGTAGTTGGCCCATGAGTTGTTGTGGTCGTTCGCCACGTTGACAAGCACACTTGATGCAGCGTAGAATGAATGATCGAACTGGACTTCTACCACCAAGAATCCAGTACGATGTTCTCAGGTGAGCCAGAGTTGATTTAGTGCCACCGTGTAGAGTTGACCAATGTGCATGTTGATTGCCAATGTTGTGAAATGTGATTCTTTCGGAATGATTGCTGGATGAGTGGCTTCAGGATCCAAGATTGAGTTGTTGAGTCGACCTCCTACGATAATGATGCCTTGAGTGTCGATGTAGGCAGTCAATCGATGGAATGGATGATTGTGTGGTAGTGGTGAGCCTGATCTGAGCAACTTGATTTCTGTACTAAAGTACGCTGCTTGAGTTGATTGTATCCAAAATGGGCGAGATTCGTTGAGTTCTTGTGGCGATAGAGGATACATCATCGATGAGTTTGATATCTTCATTCGTCGCCCTACTCGAAAGTAGATTGACGTCACTCTGAGCAATCTCATGAGGGACGAATACCTTTCTATCTTCTCCCAATGATTTTGTGGCTGATTTGATATCACTGTGAATGATACTCCTGGTTGCTCTTCGAGTTGTGCCTGATGAGTTGTCGCAAACGTATTTGCTGGCCATGAGTCTTGCGATTTGATGAGCCATGGTGGGCCTGTCCACCATAGATTATGCTTCTCGAGCTGGGAGTTGTTTAGCCCGCGTGAAGCGCACTCGGCTGGATTTTCTTTGCCAGGAACGAACTTCCATACGCTATTTGGAACGAGATCTTGAATTTTCGACACTGTGTTCCTGACAAATTCTTTCCACCGTCATGAGTGTGAGTTGATCCAAGTGAGTGAGACAGATGAGTATGTCCATAAGTAAATTGGAGTGTTTGGTTTCTCCAATGTTGATTGAACATACCTGACCAATTTTGATAATATCAAAGCGGCTGTGAGTTCAAGTCGAGGTATGGTGAGTCTTTTGAGTGGTGCAACTTTCGTTTTTGAGCACACGAGCGAGATGTGAGCATGATTAGTTGGATCAAAATTTTTGATGTAGACGACAGCAGCCATTGCTAGTCGTGATGCGTCAGAGAATCCATGAATTTCGATGTTTGATGAGCGGTTCGTATGATACCATCTTGGTATCGATATTAAAGACACGTTGAGTAGATCATTCTTGAGTTGAATCCACTTTGATGTGGTGTGAGATGGCACTGGTTCGTCCCAGGTGATCTTCTCCAGCCATTACTCTTGCATCAACATTTTTGATTTGATAGTGAATGGTGACAAGAGTCCGAGTGGATCGAATAGTTGAGCAATCTCTGACAATATGATTCGTTTTGTGAGTTTGGATCCTGAATGTGGTGGCTTCGGTTTGAATTTGAATACATTCGATTTCGGATGCCAATATAGGCCGAGGATTTTCATGCTGTTGTCGTCGATGATGATTTCTTCTGATTTGTTCGAGGTTGACGAAAATTGATTACTAAATTCTGGGTGATTGCTTTGCCATTTCGCCAGTGGAAAGCCGCCCGCCATGCATAGGTGATTGACCTTATGAGCAATAATGCGAGACCAGTGCCGAGCAGAACAGCTGGTCGTGAATGTTGAATGATTTGTTGAGTTGGCAATTGTTGAGTTGAACTGGCATGAGCTGAGCTATGATGAGTGAGCCTATGCATGGCTTGATTGTCTCAATGAGCATCCGATGAGCTTTGTTGAGTAGACGTTTGAGTTGACTCTTTCGGCAGGTGCAGCATCGTATGATGTTTCTCGCCGCACGTCCTGCATGTCTTCGTTGATGAGCAGTTGATCAGACTGTGATGGCCAAGGCAATTGAAGCACAGCCTATTTGTGACTGCACCCTGATGGCGTTGCTTTGGTGTGAGTGTCAAAGGCTTCGGGCACGCGACCATGCCCGAAGTTCACTCTTGCACACGTCACACGGATATTGATGTTTGAGCGGGGCCTTTGACGATGACGTGGATGCAGTGTGAACCGCACTTGATTTCTGTGGACTAGATGAATGAGCTATGCCCTTGTTTTGCTGAGTGTTCGTATCGTTTCTCGGATGAGTTGTTTCTAAATGCCCTTGAGCTCTTGCCTTTGCCATGAGGAACGTAGTGAGTTGTTCAAGAGTAGGCAATTCAGATGAGGAACCCAATTTGTTCTCCCATGACTCGATGAGCGGACGACTTAGACGTTGAGTAATGAGATAAACCAAGATTATGTCCCATTGATGGACATTTACTTCAAGTGATCGCAATGCGTTGATTGATTCGGTCAATGTGCTGAGTAATTGATTCAGATCCTTTGAGGTACACTTCACCGATGAGTTGTCGTTTGTTATGCGTGAGAGATGAGCAGCAACTAATAACCTTTTGTTTTCGAATCGTTTCGATAAGATTTCCCACGCTGAATTGAATGAATCGCCCTCCAGTGGCATTGAGGCAATCAATTGAGCAGCACTATCCTTTAAAGATGACCTTAGATAGTGCATCCTTTGAACATCCGTGATTGTTGAATTGTCAATCACCAAGGACTTAAATAGATCACGCAATGATTGCCAATCCACATACTTTCCTGCAAACGATGTTAGAATGATGTCAGGCAATTTATTTACCTGGTGAGTCGATGAGTGAGCTGATGATCGTGCTGAACTGGCTTGGTCCATGGCGATTTGGTTGAGTCGTGCAAGATGTTTGCTTGAGAGCGTCATTGCTTCCCAGAAGAGGTTGAATGCCTGACCGAAGGAGTCTTCGGTGATGTACGGATGAGTGAGTAGTGATCGACGGGCTGTGGCACCAATCTTGTCGTGTTCGTCGTTGAATTTATCCTACTCTCGCTCGAGTGTTTGAATATGGCGTTGTACCTCGTCAATTGATGAGTCAAGTGCCTCAAACTGCGATGATCGTAGGTTGAGTTGAGCTAGCATTCTCAGCCTTGACTTCTGGCTCGCTATCATGTACTCTGCCGCTATGGTGATCGTTGCCGTCGGTGATGGTGCTCGGGATGATGCGCTGGATCGTACTTCCTGTACGCGTAGCGATGAGTTTTCGGCTTTAGGTTATCTGCTACACTTGCCGCCGCATCACTTATCTCGCCAACCAACTCTCCATGGTCGGACATGATTTGACTGATGAACCGCGGGCGCACGTGTTCTGGCTGAACTACCGACCGCGGACTTGAACTAGACACTTGGATTGTCTTTAGTTGATTTTGATTTGATTCACACCGTTAACTGTTTCACTAGATTGTCAATTTGAGCTGAATGATGATTGTCAATGATGACTGCGTACTATTTTAAATTGAAACCAACACGGGTTCTTATAGTAAGGCGCAATGAGTATCGCAATAGCGCTGACAATGGTTGAACAATCGAGCCTTACAATGAACTAGTATTATAAGTGCGTACAGTGAGTAATACAATGAGGTAGCGCAACGACAGCTTTCACAATGAATGTACTAATGAGCTTTGCAATTAATTTGAATTGACCAATGAATTGTTAAACAACAAGGAGAAATTCCTTTTGAGTTAATCCTATGACCAGTTATATCCGCCTCGAAGGACCAAAAAATGTTTCGATGTTGTTGAAATCAAATAAACTAGTGCCGGTATGGGATATAAGAGGTCAAGGATTAAAATGAATTCAAGATGGTTGTAAGAGGAAATATAAAAAGAAAATATATTTAAATTAGTAACAGATTAATTAATAATGAACGATGATGTTACCTTATCTTATTACTAGATGATTAGAACGGATTGGTGATGAGTTGTACAAGCGGTATGAGTGTTGCAACGTGGAGTCGGATGAACGGATGCGAGGTGTATCTGATTTAAGCCACGTGATGATGGTTACGCTAGAGTTGATGAACACGAGTTTGCGAATGTAAAATTACGCTGAATACAGATGAATTGTGCTAAATACAATTAGCCAAGATTGTAGATGAGTACAATTGAGTTTTACAATGTGAAGAATACCAATAAATGAGTACAACAATAGTGATCACACACAATAAGATCGATGAACGCACAATGGCGAATGCCACGTGTCAAATTCCACACCGTGATTAATTGCGTCGCAATTAATCACTTGATCACACACAAGATGAGCTTAAAGTCCTTAGAGCAAGTCTATAATGAATCACACAAAACACACTTGAGTATTGCACTGAGTTTCCCCCTGAATTTTCACTGATCGTTGCGCTTTGAGTCGACAATGATTAAACGGAACAGGACAAGAGCACGTGCGCCTTGGACGATTGAGATAACGAGAGTGAGAAAAAGGGAGGGAGAAGGCGACCGCGTTGAGGCGAGTGCGTAGTCGACGGAAGTGATGTGTCGATGAGCCTCCACGTGTCGATTGATTATTGGTCGCGAGCGCGAGAAGCGTGTGTGCGCATGAGCAGACAGGCACAACAGTGTCCAGCGCGGTGGCCACGTGGCGGTCAGCGTACTACGTGAGTTTGCCGACCGTCCCGAGAATCACGCAGAGTACTGTAGGCGTCAAGCTGACCAGGGGGCCCGTAAGGTGCTGCCACCTCACGACCGCGAGGTCGAAACAAATGCATTAAAAATTTTTTTTCACAACAATTCATGATTTTGCAATTTTGTTTTTAGTTTTTTCGTAATGCTATACTTCTTTCTAGGCAACTTCAGTTAAATTGATGTAAGAAAGGTTGTATAGTAATTAAAGCTGCGAATAGTAATTCTCAAGATATGCATTTCAAAAGTTTATTCTCCCACTCTTTAGATTTAATTTAATTTTTCCAAATCCATGTATTGAGTTAGAAAAAAAATTTAAATATACACACTTTGAAAATTATTGGTCGTAGATATAATTACTATACAACCTTTCTAAAATCAATTTGACTGAAGCTGCTGAAAAAAATAGGATTACAAGAAAACTACAAACAAAATTGTGTTGAAATTAAAAAAAACTAAAAAATACATTGCAGCGAATATTTTTTGTTTGCTCGTTTGGTCTACGCGAGGACCCGAGACCCGCCTGGAGAGGCCATAAACCGAGGCGACGGCGCCGGACGGCGCTCGCACATACCCACGAAAGGCCTCTTTGTTCCACCAAGGAAAAGGCCTCAAAAAGGAAGGGAAAAGGGCACCAGCACAAAGGGACTCGCGTGAAAACCAACCCGTGCTCGAGCAACGAGAAAAACACTCTTGGACGAACTCTCGAACAAGTTGGACGCACTTAACTCGTTGCTCTCGCGTCGAAGGGACTGAGGACGCTCGCGGTGTTCATACATTGCCTATACTCTAATATTGCTGATACTTACGTTGGGCATTAGTCCATTTACTTAGATTTTACCGTTCATGTAAATGAATAAATAGTATTAGTCGCTGGAAAGGCTCTCGACGAAATAAATCCGCTACAGATCAGAAGTGGGATACACGTCCATCCACAGGCGTGAGAGTGCGCGTGTGTACTAAGTGCGTAACCGCGAATCAGTGGTGATCAGCGAAGTAAAATACTAACCGAAAGACCCGTTTTAAGTATTTACGACCCGACCCTCGAAACCGAAGTCCACACGGACGCGAGCGTAATAGGGTTGGGAGCGATACTCGTGCAAAAGAGGGGGAACTCTCGTTCCCCCTCTTTTGAGAAGAGCGTCGTTTCCTACTACAGTTGTAAAACCACACCCGAGGAAAAAAGTATCACTCGTACGATTTGAAGACACTCGCGGTCGTCGCCGTTCTTAAAACCTATAGAGTATATCTCATTGGCATAGAATTCACGGCAGTGACGGACTGTAGCGCCGTACGAGCAACCGCCGTGAAAAGGGATATCCAGCCACGCGTCGCCAGATAGTGGATATATCTACAGGACTACACTTTCGACATAGTCAACCGGCCGGGCGTCCGAGGGCACACGTGGACTAGTTGAGCCGACACCCGATCGAGTGCATGTTTGTGGACATCACGGATGGTGAATGGGTCACAGCAGCGCAGGCACAAGTTCCGGACCTAGAAGTAACAAGGAAAATACTCGAGTCGGGACACGTCGAGGCCGGCACGAAGCAATACTTCGAATGATTCGATCTCACGGCCGGAGTGGTCTTTAGACGAACAGAAGACGGGAACAAGTGGGTAGTATCAGGGACAATTCGCAGTAGAGAAAACCCTGGAAAAGGTGGAGGTCAACTACTGTTTTAAAGGCATGCGACGGTTCATGTCCAAATACGTCGGGGGCTGCTTGCAATGCCTCTATTACAAATCGTCATCGGGTCGTAAGCCCGGATTATTACATCCAGTGGAGAAAGTCGTGATCCCGTTGCACACATTGCACATCGACCACGTTAGGTCCTTCATAAAGAGCCGACGGAAGAACACTCGAATACTAACCATCATTGACGGCTTCACGAAATTCTGCATACACGAAGAAGTGAGTGACACCACCACTAAAAGGACAATAGAGACCTTATAACAGGTGTTCACGATGTTCGGAGTATCAAGCCGAATAGTGAGCGACAGGGGCACCTGCTTCACCTCCCACCGCTGCACTGCCTTCTGCCAGGATCACGGCATTAAGCACGTCCTGAATGCTGTAGCGACGCCGAGGGCGAACGGGCAGTGCGGGCACGTGACCCGCACGCTGCTAGACTCCAGCGCGGGCGCGCCCGGCAACGAGACGGACAAGTTCGTGAAGCAAATACAGAGCGGTATCAGCTGCGCCACGAACCGCACGACACGGAAGAGCTCTGCACAACTCTTGTATGGGTTCAGACCGCGGAGCTTAGCGGATGCTGCGCTGCTAGCTTCGATACAGGACTCACTTGACCAAGTGGATCTGAGTAGGTTCCGAGAGCACGCGAGGGAAGCGATCGACGTCGACCAGGAATACCAGGAAGGTCGATTCAACTCGAAAAGGTACAAGCCGCCGCAACACGGCGTTGGAGACGTTGTCATGGTGGCGTCAACCCCCACCGCTTCGGGGCAGAGCAATAAGCTGGTCGCAAAGATGAAGGGTCCCTTCAAAGTCACCGCCACGCTACCCAACGACCGCTACAAGGTGGAAGATCTGCAGTAGTCGAGGAGGACGCGCGGTGGAAAGAGCGTGATATCAGTGAACCGGATAAAAATGTAGATACCCTTCTACGCGCTGGAATAACGTAAGATGAGCCGACGTCACTGCTTGTTAAATTTCAGGTTGATAGCAGGGCCGTGAGCCAAATCAGTCGGGCCCGGACACGACGGCTGGAACCGGAGTAGAAAGGGGCAGGACGCGTGGCGAGAGGCGGACGGGCGAAGAGGGGGACCACTCGAGATTGAGAGCGACAAAGACCACAGACAGTCCGAGGGCTGCCAAGGAATAGACAGCGGTTAGCATCCACATAGGTCGAAGTCGGGCGTGCCCTAGCCCAATTTTTGGTCACAACTGTGGAGTGATGGGACGACGGCAAGGCCAGGACCACGCAAGGTCGAAGTCGGGCGTACCCTAGCTCAGTTGTTGGTTATAACTGTAGAGAGATGGGGACGACAACAAGGCCAGGACCACAGAGACCGCGAGTCAGAAGCCCCCCCCCCCCCCCCCCTGCGTGGCTGTAGTAAAAAAGACACGAGTTACGGAAGTTCTGGCGCGAGGTCCAGACAATCGGTTAATAGCTGGGCGGTCCGCGGGGCTGAACTGAAAATCCGTCGGACCCCGTGAGACGAGACGCAGTGCAACTGAGTTTTCCGCCCTAATTCCGATTCCAGGCGCCATCCTGGTAATCGCTTAGGCGCAACTTGCGCACTCGGGCGAAACTGATCACCCCGCCAACGGGAAGCTAGAGTTGCGGCACAGAGATTACCGATCTTGTAACCTGCTATCTGAGACTGACAAAACTAACGTGAAGTTCCGGTGTGGGACTTGTTGACATTTTAGGTTGCCGCCGATACATCTGACACCACATCGACACATAGCCGAGGACTACTCAGGTGGTCAGGCGAATGTTTGTTCTACGCGAGGACCCGAGACCCGCCTGGAGAGGCCATAAACCGAGGCGACGGCGCTCGCACACACCCACGAAAGGCTTCTTTGTTGTATCAAGGAAACGGCCTCAAAAAGAAAGAGAAAAGGGGACCAGCACAAAGGGACTCGCGTGAAAACCAACCCGTGCTCGAGCAATGAGAAAAACTCTTGGACGAACTCTCAAATAAGTCGGACGCACTTAACTCGTTGCCCTCGCGTGAAAGGCACTGAGGACGCTCGCGGTGTTCATACCTTGCCTATATTCTAATATTGTTTATACTTACGTTGGGCATTAGCCCATTTACCTATATTTTACCGTTCATGTAAATGAATAAATAGTATTAGTCGCTGGAAAGGCTCTCGACGAAATAAATCCGCTACACATACATCACACCCTACTAGTCGTAACTAGAACTCATGCATGGTCGTGGTGACGTTGATTTGACTACAGTCTCTAAAAAAAATATGGGATTAAAAAAAGAAACAAAATATGCATCCTCAATTTAGTTATCATCCTAAAGCCATTTCACTCTATAAAATTCAGTATTTGGAGAACAATATACAAACTTTGACTAGAAAAAAAACTATCAAATTTCCCTACGGGGATATTTCAAACAAGCCACTTTTATCAACAAATTCCGTTTTAAGGGGATGTATCACAACCTCTGACCGCTCCGAAAACGCGGAATGTACTTTCTCCGAAATTACACAACCGATCGGGATGAAATAAGCTTAGCTACTGGAATGTGGTAGCAAAAAGTGGCTAAGCTTATTTCATCCCGATCGGTTGTGCCGTTTAGGAGAAAGGACTGATCAAAATTTGTAGTTATCTCTATCGCACTCACGTGTCACGTGGTACACGTGCGCCTTCCTCTTGAAAGGTAAAAACTACCTGCTCAGCTTGGATACCATTTTATTTAATTGGACTTTTTGGCTTGAAAAAGCATATTTACATTTTTTTTTTAAGCGACCAGTAGAATCGAAAAATAATGAAGGAAAGTATATTTCGCTAAACATGAAAATAATTTAAATTCTCTTGAAAATCAATGGAGTTAAGGCGCTATATTTGCTGCAGCATCACTTCTTATTATGTACAACCAAATGTGAAAATGTCAGACGAAATGAAAATTTGGTGCCGAAAGGGTATGTGACAATTGGTGGAATTATCTATATATTTTTCTCATAAAAATGATGAGAAAACCCGGTGCAACTTTAAATTTACATCTTGTTTTCTGTATTGTATTCAATTCGTTCGATTTCAGCAAGCCTTTTTATTCAATACCGCCGGTTCTTTTCAAGATCGTACTTTTAAAACATTCTGTCTTGAACAACTTTTAAATCGATGCATTTTTTTCCCACTGATTGTGAATTCACTAGAAGCCTCAAAGATTTCTACATAGTGTTTTTTAAAATAATGTTACATGCGCATTGTTGGAAAATAATTTTTTTTCAGTAGAACACACACTTTACTCATGATATTATTTCTCTTCAGGAGCTTCAAGATGTGGTAAAATACGAGGAAGAATTCGGTGGTATTGTTCTCGATTCATCACAGCCACCAGCGCCACTACCAATTGCTGCCAATAGTCCAGCGCCAGCTCCCCGCATTCCCGATCCTGGTTTTTACTTTCCCATAAAAAATTTACATACAATGTCACCCAAGTACATTCAAGTACTACGTAAAAAGGCGCATCTTGTCATACGAATGTTGGAGCATAGAATTGGTCAAGAACTTTTGCTCCAGGTATTCAACAAACAATTGTCACTGGCTGCAAATGCGGCGCAGCAAAAAATTGATTCGGGTCTTTGGTCGCATTTTTTGATCAGTACGAATGTGTTCACGAAAGCGATATTTACCGTAACTGGGAAGGATATGGCAGTTTTTATTGATCAATGGGTTAGAACAGGCGGACATGCAAAATTCAGTCTGAGCTTCGTCTTTAACAGAAAAAGGTATATCATTTGTACTGGATAAAGTAAAAAATTTCTTTTATTTATTACATTTTTCAATTTTTATAATCATTCTTGGCCATTAAGGAACACCGTTGAATTGGAGATACGGCAAGACACGACTCATTATCGTGGTATAAGAAAATACGTTGGACCTTTGGTCGTCAATATTCAAGAATTGGACGGTACATTCAAGCACACTCTTCAGATCGAGGGAACTGTGGCTAAGGCCGATATTACGTGTCACAGCAAGAGTCGTAGGAACAAGAAGAAGAAAATTCCTTTGTGCACGGGAGAAGAAGTCGATATGGATCTTTCGGCGATGGAGTAAGTTGAGAGACTCTAATATATTTCCCTAGAAGAAAAAAAATGAAAAACTTGAACATTGCTTCCCCATTATTTTATCTCGCTCACAAAGCCCTCTCAATGAGCAAGAGAGTTCTTCAATTTTGGTTTCCTCATAAAAGACGCAATGTGAAAGATTCTAAGTTACATCTTTTTTTTTTAAATAAATTCGACCTAAATAATTCTAAGGTACTACGGGTTGCAAAGTTTTATTATCGTTCATTGTCATTCGGCAACATTTACTAAAGTTAAAGCAATTTACTGATTTCCCAAAATATACAAAACTCAAAATATTCCAATTTCTTTCCAATCGTTAAAGCACTTTACCAATTCTTTTCAAACTCAATACCTAACTTGGTTATCCCATAACCTATTTTTATCAAAAGTACCGTCTCTGCAGCTGAAAATTTAAGAAAGTTAAACAAACGTACCATTTCGCATAAAATATGAAAATGTCACAAATAAAAAATTCAATGTAATCTTAACTCTTTCATCAATGTATGCCAAATTGAATACCAATCATCGTTTAATGATACTTTAGTCTTGAAAGAAAAATTAGCTGAAGACGTTGAATATTTTGGAAATTAAATGAGTGAAATATTTTTCAAAAAATTCAAAATTTTATAAAATAACCCCTGAATCCTTCAAGCGATTCTGGCCAGATCCAATTTAAACCTAAACATTCTTGTGCCCTAACCCTTTTATGTTGAAAGTTTGAACTCGCCAGAGGCAAATTTACGAAAGTTAGAGCGATCACAGACATTTTTCGGAAATTAAAAAATGTCGTCAAATATCGAACTCTCAAGGCATTTCAACAAAAATAGCAGTAAGAAAAGGTGGATCGATACCCCAAATCCGAGTAAAGTTTTCAAGAAATCGGTAGAATCGTTCTCGAGATATAACAAGTTGCTTTGTTGAAGCCGATCGAATACACTCTCGAATACATTCTAGATAGGACTTTCGGATGTTTTTGCACATTTCAAGCATACTCACATTGAAAACTCGATTCTTTAAATCACGAAGCCAAAGTTTCCTCTATGAGGAAGTAAAAATCACTCATTAAGGGTGTAGCGGCTCTACGATCCTTTTCAACCTGTCGATTAAAAGGATAGTTTCGAAAATCCCAAATGAACGATCCGAACGAAATATTTCGACGATCCGAATGTAACACATTTTTAAGAGGAGATGCTTTTTTTCAAATTAAAACGAATATCTAAAAAATAGGTCAGTTAAAGTAAACGTAAAAAATGAAGGAACGGAAAAAATTACAAAGGTAGGGAAATGTTGTACATATATTTAGGGTGATACTACGATGTTCAATCTGAGTTTGCAGAACGGCAGCAACGTCCCTTAATTTTGCAGAGAGTTAATTTTTGCCCTAATTTTCCGGGAATAGTACAAAAGAGATCTAAACTTGTAGAAATTAATATTCGAGTCCTCGGAATATTCTGCTGTGTTTGCATCTAATTTGGAGATCCGTAACTTGTGAATTTTATAAAAAGTGCATGTTTTTGTTTAAAAATTTTCAAGACAAAACGAAATGTGCAAACTTGACGTCAGCTTTAAAGATCTATTTGAGAGAGTTCTGGAGATTTGCGCCGCTTTTGAGCGTCGGCAACATGTTCAAAAATCGTATTGTTGTTAAAATTTGCCGTGCAACAAAAGTGCGAGAAGAAGAAAATACAAAAGTTTTAATTTTGTGGGGCAAATATTTATAACTCAAAGGTAATCTGAATTTCCACCACTGACCGAAATCCGGAATATGTTGCAAAATAAACGAGTTAGTTTTACTAAAATAACAACTCTTGAATAACGCAAAAGCGGTGTAAACCTCCAAAAGTGTTCAGATGGATAAGGAAACGAACAATCTAGATTTGCACCATCGTGCAATGTTCGGAACATGTTTACATATGTTAAAGAAACATATAGTCTCACAATGTGCTTTAGAAATTTGCTTGAAAGCGCACAACATTATAGAATATGTGAGAGCGAAAATATGTCAATGAAGTTTATTTCAGGTTTATTAACAAATGCGTCGGAGCCAAACAGAGAATGTTTGTATGTATTTCGGGAGGGTAGCAAACGTACGAAGTTTAAGTCCCATGTGTGTCAACTCCCGTCTACCAACTCTCATAATGTCCAAGTCCCGCAGTGCGCAAGTCCCATGTTGGCCAACTCCCATGCCTCCAGTTGTGGCACTTCGTTCGATCCGACCAGGTTGATCTGTCGGCGTGCAAGTCCCATGTGCAGCAACTGCCTTCACATTTGAGCCAGGGGTTTGTGTACATTAGACCCGCGCTGTGTCGGATCGAACGAATCACCAATACTGAAGGCATGTGAGTTAGCCAACATTTCGACAACATTGATGACAATGTTTACAGGAATATTTACAGTGATAAGTGTAAGGACGCACAAAAAGTTGGGCGGGGTGACGAAGCCTCCCAACAGTTGCCTCACCCCCAGGGCGCCGTGCGCCCTTGCCACGTATACAACACCCCTTATGTAAGGGTGTCCAAACATTGATGGCTCTCGCAATTTATATAGTACCCGTTACATAAGGGGCCCCTGCATTAGCCACCTTTTCGCCGCCCCTCAAATGGACAAAAATGACAGCAAATTCACTCCTGCATTTACGCCCTGTGGGGGAAAAGGGTCAGCTTCATCGTACGAGGCGACCCCATGCATGCTCTCTCGCATGGAGAAGCTGACCCCTTCCTCTTTGCTATAAAGGGAATAGGGTCAGCTTCACCATATGGGAAAAGTCATTTCCCGTACGGTGAAGCTGACCTCGATTCTTGTACACGGTGGCGGCAGCGATGGAGGCGATATAATATATTTATATTATATAACTAGGGGGGCCTGCCCCCCTGCGCGCTTCGCCCGCCACCCCGCCCCCGCCCTTGCTCGATCCCCTCACCCAGCCTACTCGATCCCGTTCGCTCTCCTCAACTCTTGTACACTGCGGCGGCGGCGGGGGATACAGAGAGATACGAGGTTTGTTAAAAAAAAGGTGGTTTTTTAAAAAAATTAATTCATCAATGTCTATTTTGTCCCCTTCAAAGTAATCCCCCTCAGATATAATACACTTGTGCCAGCGCTTTTTTCAATCCTCGAAGCACTTCTCATATAGGCTTTTTGGTATGGCCTTGAGCTCTTCCAGCGATGTTATTTTTTTCTCCTCAATCGTGGCAAATCTCCGTTCTTTCATGGGCTTTTTCAGTTGTGGGAACAGGAAAAAGTCGCTGGGGGCCGAGTCCGGTGAACGCGGTGGCGTAGGGATGATTACGGTGTTGTTTTTGGCCAAAAAATCACGACAAGCAAAAACGTGCGAACTGGTGCATTATCGTGGTGCAATATCCATGACTGGTTGTTCCACAATTCTGGGTGTTTTTTTCGTATTGCTTCACGTGCTTTAATGTTTATTCGGAAATAAATTCTAACATGAAACTGTGAGAATTGACGTTTCTTTTCTGCCCAAAACGTTCCGAATTTCATAACTTGGAGCGAATTCACATTTGTTGATTAAGTATCGGTTTAAACAGTTTCAGAAATGTACACCACTTTTGAATTTTTTGACAGTGTTATTATTTTAATACAGCAATTTTTTTTAAAATTTTACAACATGTCCCGGACTTCGGTTAGTGATGCAAATTTAGAATTTCTTTGAGCTAATGACTACCAACATTTGCACCATGAGATAAAAAAAAATTAAAGAAATTTTCAACAACATTACGATTCTTCAATTTACCGTTAGCTTGTGCAATAGTTCCTCCAAGTCGATGGCAAGTTTGCACCACATTTATATTTTTTCTAAAAGCTATAAAGAAATTATAATCTTGTAGTTACAAACAATTTTCATAATATTCACAAGTTTTCGACCTCCAAATTTGGTATAAATTCAGTATAGTACTCCGAGCATCCGAATATCGATTTCTATAATTTTGTATTTTTTTTGGAGTTCGGTCGAGAGAGCGAACGAGTGCGGACGTATATCGCGGACGCTCTGAGTAGCTCCCTCTACTAATCAGTAATCTCATACATACAAACAACACACAAGTGAAAAACTCTAACACAGTGAAGTTGAAAAGTGCAATACGACGGCCTACGCCAAAGACAGAAATAAACATTCCACCATCCTCCGGGAATCAAAGCCTGATCCCGGGAAAAAGGATGATGAGATCAGAATTGAGACCAACGACCCATTAGAACAGCAAAACAGAACACCACACAGAACACCGGTCAACCCGATCATTATAAACACGAAAAACAACAGCATAATTAGAACGGTCAACAAACGGAAAAACGATGCAGTCGTTAGCCTCATCATATCAAAACGATAACGAAAACTACATCCCGGCCAAAAAAACGCAACATAAGCAACGGCGGAAAATATAAAGGAAAACCACCTCCGATAATAATTCAAGATCCGGACCTACAAAAACACAGGAACGAGGGCCAAAAGCTCCACGATCAGGTGAAGAAACTGAACGCAAAATTCCGAACCGATGGAAAAGGTATCTGGCGTATTGATTTCGAAACAAAGTGGCAATGGAGCACCATGGACAACTGGCTCGATGGAGAAAATATTGGACACCACTCGTACGGTCATAAAGAAGACCGCACCAAGAAAATAATCTTTAAAGGCTTTTCAAACGAAGACTGGAGCGAGGAAGAGCTCAAAAATATAATCATCGAAAACTGGCAAGTAAAACTGATTAAAATAGTAAAATTCAACTCCAGTATGTCAACACTGATCATCCCGTCAAAAGAGATCGACCCGAAAAACATATTCGAACAAAAGTTCCTGGACGCGTGTAAAATATACGAGGGGAGACCAAAAAAAAACGGGAATTGCGCTGCGGCGGGGAAGGAGAGTGGGGGAACCCATTGCTCGACCAGATGTCCGTTGGGGACACGTCTCCTGAGTTAGTGTGCGAAGTTCTGTCGCCGTGAGTGCATCGGTTCGCCCGTGGGAATTTTTGTAGTGAAACAACTTTTTCCATTCCGGCGAAAACGTGATGGCCGATTGTCGAGAGCAACGCGCGGCTGTGAAATTTTGTTTCCTGTTGGGGAAATCGGCCGCGGAAACTATTGTAATGCACGTTAAGACTGCTTATGGAGATGCTGCCCTAAGTAAAACCAGAGTCTACGAGTGGTTTTCCAAAGTTTATCCAAAGATTTGCACATGAGCAGAGTTGCAGCCAAATTTGTCCCTCGCCTTCTCACAGACGAGCAAAGGGAGCGTCGACTTCAGGCATGTTTTGAACTTCAAAATCAGCTCGAAGAGGACCCTGAACTTTTTTCCAAGGCGATTACTGGTGATGAATCGTGGTACTATGGATACGACCCCGAAACAAAGCAGCAATCAAGCCAGTGGAAGACACCTCGCTCTCCTCGTCCGAAAAAAGCTCGCCAAGTGAAGTCAAACATCAAGACAATGCTCATTTGTTTCTTCGATTGCAAAGGTGTTGTGCACGCGGAGTTCGTTCCCCCGGGTCAAACTGTCAACCAGAAGTTCTACTTGGAGGTTTTGAAAAGATTAAGGGAGAGTATCCGGAAGAAAAGGGCAGATCTTTCGCGCACAAGTGACTGGTTCCTCCATCATGACAACGCGCCGGCCCACACCGCTCTCTCCGTAAAGCAGTTTTTGAACACAAACTGCATGACACCAATTGTCCACCCCCCCCCCCCCCCCTCACGCCCCCTGTGATTTTTTTTTGTTCCCCAGACTCAAAAAGGACATGAGAGGAAAGCGTTTTGCCACTGTGGAGGAGGTAAAACAAAAATCGCTGGAAGGCCTAAAGAACATCCCGATAAGTGAATTTAAAAAATGTTTTGAACATTGGAAGGATCGTTTGCAGAGGTGCGTTGTGGTCAAAGGAGAATACTTTGAAGGTGAACAAAATTAAGTGTAAAAATATTTAAAAATAAAGAAATTATGACGAAATTCCCGTTTTTTTGGGTCCCCCAATTGTATTGTATTCTGCAAATACAATCGCACGCAATCGTGCGAAATAACCGATCAGAGACAACAATGCACGGCCTGCAATGTACTTGGGCACACTGCCTACTCAACCCAATGCAAAGTGATGCAGAAGAAAATAATTGAGAAAGCAGGAATGACTAACGATCCAGATAAGTCCTATGCGGACGCGGAAAAAGCCGTTGCCAAACCAAAACAGCAAAAACTATACACAAACCAGAAGGGAAATAAAAACAAAAACAAAAACAAACCAATCCCAATCTGTTCCCACCAGCAGATCGGGACACAGAAACACACTCACAATCCCGACCGGAGCAACAAGAGACGCACCAGACGTTCCAGCTACAGCATAAAAGCACACAACAGCCGACGACGTCAACACCGAGAATATCGAGCATTGGGACCGTGTTGACCGAACGAAACTTGAAAACTGGCAGAAAGACGTAAAGCGAATTCACAGTAGCAACATACCGTCTTCTGGAAACAACCGAAATCATCAACGACGATATCACAACAGTGGTAAAAGTTACAGACATTATCACCTTGGCATTGAAAAATATGAGAACAGGCGGCGCGCAAGAAACCATAACAACAATCGTAACGGCCATCTCTAAGGTATGGCAGCTTAAAATAATTCAATTTAACGCTAGAAGCCTCAGCAAAAAAATGCTCGAGATCAGAAACCTAGTTAATAAATATAACCCTGATATAATTGTAATAAACGATTGTAATAAACTACAAAAATAAAAGGTATTATCCCGAACTATTGTAAAATCTCTGACAGGAAAGACAAAAACTGGGACATTAACATGTATATACGCGAATCGCTACACTGGACGCTAACGGCATCGATGCAGTATCTAGAGTCATGCATAATCTCACTCGAATTAGAAGATCGTAGGAAAATTACTGTAGTTGGAATCTACGCAGCCCCCTACAAACCTGCTAGCTCTGTTAGATATAATAACGCAACAAAAAACTTAGCAACACTCCTAGGCAAATCCCAAATTATCATCTGCGGAGACTGGAACGCAAAACATAGACTCTTTGGCCACACAACAAACTCAAATCGAGGAAACGTACTGTCGAGAGCTATCGATAGCCGTAGACTTCATTATCATGGCCCAATAGACGGCAGCAGACCTCACATTCAGCATAACAACACGATACTCGACTTCACACTTACCTACCTATGCACATAAGAAGAGGGGTACTTTGATACCTTGCCTGACATAGGAAGCGACCATCGCCTAATTCTACTTACCCTGAATATTGTAATCAAACAATCGCTACCGTCCAGACGATTTATTAAAAACATAGACTGGATACAATTCAAAGAAAAGACTGAAATAACCCCGGTTGAAGTTAAAAACACCCAGAAATTGAGCTCTGCTATTGAAACAATCACACACAAAATCCAACAAACAATGACCGATCTAAGAGAAAAAATAACATCCTCAAACAAACCACTGCCTCCCGAGATCAAGGAAATCGTGCGTGCCAGAAATAGGGCCAGACAAGAAATGAAAAGACGCTATAAAAACTATGAAGACTTTCTGAATAAGCGGGAAACATACAACAGGCTGAAAAACGAATGCATGCAAAAGATTGCGGAATACAGCGACGAAAGATGGTGCAATATTATAGAGTCTAATGAAGACCACCATTAAAAATTGTGGCGAATACAAAAAGCCATGAAAAGGCCTTCTTCACGCCTCCATGGTAACCGACACAAATGTAGCAGACGAACTAAAAACAGACACCAAATTTTGGCCCAGCAAACCCTTGAACCGAACGAACTCGTTCGAGATCAGGAAGTCAATTTCTAAACTTGAAAACGGCAAAGCCCCTGGGCCGGACGGTATCTCAGCTAAACCCTTGAACAATGTATACTCAAGCATGATCAAAACAACAGAAAATATGTATAACTTCTGCCTCGAGACAAATTATTTTCCCCCCGAATGGAAAAAAAGCACATCCATATTCCTGCATAAACACGGAAAACCCCCGGAAAATCCGTCCTCTTATAGGCCAATAACCCTAATTAACCGACTAGGAAAAATACTCGAACGCATCATTTTAAACAGAATGAACACAATCCAATCCTTAACACCAAACTCACAACACGGTTTCCGCGCAGAGCTAACCACAGCCACGCAACTCTCGAGAACAATAAACTTTCGTCAAAATGTAAAAACCAGAGGCGCCGCGAGCGCCATCTCAATCGATCTATCGAAAGCATTCGACACTATAGACCACCTTGCACTCAACACTAAACTAATCAAGAAGGAAATAGACTCAGAACTCATAAAAATAATACAAAGTTACCTGCAAGGAAAAACAATACAGGGCGAATATTTTAACGATCTGAAAAATCCAAGGACACAAACATGCGGTGTGCCTCAAGGTTCAATACTAGGACCAGTAATTTTTAATGGACCATATCTGATATCCCCGAACAATGTAGCATGCTGTCACAATACGCCGACGACGCATGCATAATATCTATCTCAACGAACGCGAACGCGCCATACTAGCGGCCGAAAACGCGACACAAGCATTCATGGCATATTATAAAAAATGGGGCCTACAGCGTACTCCCGGCAAAACACAGGCCATGATAGTGGGCCAAAAACGCGGACAAAAAACAATCAAAATAGGCAACGAGAACATCCCTATACAAGACGGAATTCGATACCTAGGCATAGACCTTCGCTGCACATTGAATATAGCACGCCACACCAAAATAATAATAAACAAAAAATAAATAATAGCATATATGTTATCCGGAATTATCGGCTGGAGCAGCAAAAGTGACGCGCACTTAAAATATAAACTCATTAGAGCATGCTTACCACCAATCTTAGACTACGGAACGGACTGCTTATATCCACTATACAGCGACAATAATCTTAATAAATTATAAATAGCATATAAAAAAATTTTAAACATAGCAGGGAACCTGCCACGATGCTTCCCACCCAACACCTATACGAGATGGTTGGCGAAAAAAGCTTCATAGGAAGAGCCACGTCTAACTTCGATCCATACCTGCAGAAACTAACTGACCTTGACAACAACTTGACCGGAATTAATAACGAGACCCCAAGATCTCAAAACTCGGTACTAGAGCAGAGATGTTAGAGAGCTCATGCATACCATCACCCATTTGTAAATAACCTCTCATCCCAACACATCGCCCCTATCACCCTAAATAATCGCACCACCGAAAACACAAATAATAATAATTTAAAAAGCATCAAATAGTCATAAGACAAATAATTGTTAATCACCAAGGATCTCAGCACACATGTATGATATAAAAAAAGCCAAAGGCAAGCTGTAACCGAATGTAAACGAAACAACTTTGAATAAAATTACACTTACTACTACTACTTGTATTTTATTTTTATATATTTGTGTGTTCCAACGTATACCGTTGCGAGTTTATGGCCCTTCCCAACCCGCACTATGCTAAACTGTGAACCTAACTTTCGTAGCATCCGCAGCTGCGTTTTAGCTACACTGTATCGCATTCGCCGTGGACATAGTAAAACTACGGAAGACCCATGCCGATACAGACAGCTTTGTTTTCATCGAAAAACTACCTTCCACTCAGTATTCGGCATTCAAGTCAGTGCACAGCTAAGCGGTCACCTATCCCAGTAGTGACTCCGGCTAATATTGTTTAACATAAAAAATCGGTTTCTCTAAGTTTGTACCTTTTTTGTATTTTTTCCTGGAAAGTTAGGGCAAAAAATCTATTTTTGCACAAGTAAGGGATGAAGCCGTATCGGTTACAATGGTGCGGATTTAGGATCGCAATAATATCCTCAATACATATAACCCTACTGACTGGCCTATCTCTTGTTCGAGATTTTCAATACGATTTTTTCCGCAAACTCAAAAATAAAATACGTTTTTTCGGAATTTCAATAGCGGACCCTCCACTAAAAAAACATAAGAGTTATGACTTTAACCCTCGGTTTACGGGACGCGTTATTTTTACGCATTTACGAACGCGTCGAGATAGGTATAGCATAAAAATTATCATTTTTTTAACAATTTTGAAGTCAGAAAAGATGTGTTTTATTTCTTTTATTTTGTGAAAAAAATGATATTACAAGTTGTAAACAAATTCTGTTTGAAATACTTTTCTGATTAAGTAAAAAGAAAATGTAGGCCAGTAAATGCAAATTTGTAAGAGGCGTTCTATTTACTAAATATTAGTTTTATTTTGCACAAACTTGCATCTCTACCTGCAGTTTTTTAGATTCATATCCGAAAATGGTCATAGAAACGTTTGTTGATTTTTTGTTTCGCACAAATGAAAACATCGAATAAAAAATGAAGTCTTGTCCCACCAACAGTGATTCTCCGGTACTTTGGATAAGACTCGATTCCGACATAACTCTGATGCGTGCTGTCCAAATCGAGCAACCGGATTATCAATGGCAATATCAGCTTAGACATGAGAGAGACGTTACGGCACAGCTCGAAGCTATTGAGGCTCTTCAGAATCATCCTACACCAGCTACTCGTCTAGCTCTGACTGATACAATTGAGAACGAACATTGTTATTACAAAGTTCGGTTGCGAGCTGCTCACTGTTTGACGAAGGTCAGTTTTTTATTTTTCTACATCACAGACGAATTTGCGTTTTCATGAAAAACATTTTCACGTTCTCAATATCAATGCATTCCAGTTGAAACGTGCTCATTGCTTCCACGTAATTTTTCCAGTTTCACCAAGTCGCTCTATGAAGGAGTCATCAATTTTTTATTTCGCATAGAGGAAGCATGGTAAATCTAGAAACATTACAAGGAAGCAACTTGCACGTTTTCTCCTCCGCGCAGCTATTTAATGATGTCGTTTGAGATTTGGGTTCGGGGTAATGCCTCCTTAATAAACTCCAAATTTGATAAAAATTTCAATCCTATCCCACCACCAAATTTAATACGACACAATAATTTGCCCTGCGAGACCTCTCCATGTTATTCGCAGAACGCAAATAACATGGAGAGGTCGTGCAGGAAACGCATAGGGTACGATTTATGAGGAAATAATTAAGTATGTGGTTCTTTCCCGATTCACGATTAAAACCGATATATCGAGTATAATTAATCGCTTGGTTTTTATTTGGACAAATAATTGTGTAGAGTTTGATTCGATAAGTCGCATAGAGTGAACAGTATTATAATATTCGTTTAATTACTTCAAAAGGAAGTGCCGAGGGTAGTAAGAACCTTTAGAGTCGTTGTCACGATGAGTGTTGAATTAGGACTTCAGTCGCTTAGATGTTAAAAGCGAACTTCATGCAACGGGTGTTGAGTGAAGACTGAAGCAAAGAAGGTGGATTATGGTTATCGTGAAGCGGTAACCAGAGAGTGCTCATTTATCACGGCACGTGTGAATATGAATATCGGGAATTATAGAAGGGATCAAACGAGTGAGAAGGACATATCACGCTAGGCTTCGTGCCCCGCTGCGTCGGATATTGGTCGGAGGAAATTTGATATTGAACGATCGCTCTTCGATCGGACAATCGGGGGCTCGGATTACTTATATACGAGGGGGGACCCAAAAAAAACGGGAATTCCGTCATAATTTCTTTATTTTTAAATATTTTCACACCAAATTTTGATCACCTTCAAAGTATTCTCGTTTGACCACAACGCACCTCTGCACACGATAATTCCAATGTTCAAAACATTTTTTAAATTCACTTATCGGGATGTTCTTTAGGCCTTCCAGCGATTTTTGTTTTAAATCCTCGACAGTGGCAAAATGCTTTCCTCTCATGTCCCTTTTGAGTCTGGGGAACAAAAAAAAATCACAGGGGGCTAGGTCCGGTGAGAGAGGGGGGGGCAATTGGTGTCATACAGTTTTTGGTCAAAAACTGCTTTACGGAGAGAGCGGCGTGGGCCGGCGCGTTGCATGATGGAGGAACCAGTCACTTGTGCGCCAAATGTCTGCCCTATTCTTCCGGATACTCTTCCACAATCTTTTCAAAACCTCCAAGTAGAACTTCTGGTTGACAATTTGACCCGGGGGAACGAACTCCGTATGCATAACACCTCTGCAGTCGAAGAAACAAATAAGTATTGTCTTAATGTTTGACTTCACTTGGCGAGCTTTTTTCGGACGAGGAGAGCGAGGTGTCTTCCACTGGCTTGATTGCTGCTTTGTTTCGGGGTCGTATCCATAGCACCACGATTCATCACCAGTAATCACCTTGGAAAAAAGTTCAGGGTCCTCTTCGAGCTGATTTGAAGTTCAAAACATGCCTGAAGTCGACGCTCCCTTTGCTCGTCTGTGAGAATGCGAGGGACAAATTTGGCTGCAACTCCGCTCATGTGCAAATCTTTGGATAAAATCCTCTGAATTGAACTCCATGATGACCCAGACATCTCACAGAGTTGATCACTGGTTCGGCGACGGTCTTCATGAATGAGAGCATTGATTTTGTCGACGTTTTCGTCACTTCTTGACGTTGAGGGGCGTCCTGAACGGGGTTGGTCTTCAATTGACATTTCTCCATTTTTAAAACGTGAAAACCACTCGTAGACTCTGGTTTTACTTAGGGCAGCATCTCCATAAGCAGTCTTAAGCATTACAGTAGTTTCCGCGGCCGATTTTTCCAACAGGAAACAAAATTTCACAGCCGCGCGTTGCTCTCGACAATTGGCCATCACGTTTTCGCCGGAATGGAAAAAGTTGTTTCACTACAAAAATTCCCACAGGCGAACCGATGCACTCACGGCGACAGAACTTCGCACACTAACTCAGGAGACGTGTCCCCAACGGACACCTAGTCGAGCAATGGGTTCCCCCACTCTCCCTCCCCGCCGCAGCGCAATTCCCGTTTTTTTTGGATCCCCCCTCGTATATTGCTAAAAGTGGAATATGCAAATAAGAACGGCAATATCCGTTGTCACGGTTTGAAAGAAATTTGTTATATTATAGATGGGAAGTGAAAAATTACACGCATAAAAGAAAATAACGCTCCGGGGAAATGTCGAGACGTAACAGTTTCCAGCACTCGAAAAGGTCGAACAGGCGTGTGAGCTGGCGCATTACCGTGGTGCGATATCCATGACTGGTTGTTCCACGATTCCGGGGGTTTTTTTCGTATTGCTTCACGTGCTTTTATGTTTATTCGGAAATAAATTCTAGCATGGAACTGTGAGAATTGACGTATCTTTTCTGCCCGAAACGTTCCGAACTTCGTAACATGGACCGAATTCACATTGAACACCACAGCATTACGATTCTTCAACTTACCGTTAGCTTGTGCAATAGTTCTTCAAAGTCGATGTCAAGTCTGCGATTTTTTTTCTATTCTTTAAATGGTCCCTTAGGACCTTAAAAATGATGTCCTAACAGATTATGGCCGGGAAAAATCTCTAACTACTCGGTTTTCGAATTTTAGTACAAGGCCGCCTGGTCCGCAGCGAGCTTCTTTTGTGAGCTCTAGGGGGAAGGTAGAAATAGTCATTTGTTACCTGACTAGTCTAGACAAGTCTAGACTTCTATTTTGTCTAGTTTCGTCTCACAAATAGTCGTCGAACCTCTGTTTCAGTCATTTAGGCACAGCCAAGCATTTGAGAAGGATGCTAGTCGACAAATAGTCGTTTTTCTCGATATATCTGTGAATTTTCATTTCTTTTTTCCTGTGTAATTATTAATTAGTTTTTACAATGAGTGATAAAGTGGTGTACAATAGAAAGAAAGGAGGAAAAACGGCATCTGGTAACAGCAAGAGACCAAAAACATCTCGAAGAAGACCATTGAATCGCCATGAGTTAGAAGCACCATATGACTTGGATGTACATTGGCAGTACATTGGCAAAAAAACTGAAGCAATCAGAAGATCTGTATGATATCGAAGTGAATCCAGCGTTTGGTTATCGTATCATAAACTTTATTGCAGTATTTTCGACTATTTCGAACGTTGTCGATTGTAAGGTATGCCAATCGGAAGTGAAATTTACTGAAAGTGGCTAGCGCGGTTTGGAATTCAATCTAATAGTGTCCTGTGAGAATTGTGGAAATACTGAGATAGCGAGTTGTCCATTTGTTGATAAAGGCTATGAAATCAACCGTAAAATGATAATTGCCATGCGATTGCTTGGAGTTGGTTTGCACGGAATAACAAAATTCTGTGCATTCATGGAATTACCTCGACCTATCTTTCACTCATTCTACGATAAGGTTGTCAGAAGAATGTCCACTGCAACCAACATAGTTTGCAAGAACAGTATGATGAGAGCTGCGGAAGAAGAGAAAACCATTTCTATTGAAAATGGAATTGTAGTATCAGGCGATGGTTCGTGGAGAAACCGTGGATATACGTCTTTGTATGGGTTAGTGTCTCTTATTGGCAATAACTATGGAAAAATCGTTGATTGTGTAGTGAAATCAAAATACTCTACGGTGTGTGATATTGGGCTAAAAAAGACGATACCGAAGAATTTGCGGAGTGGGCAGAAAATCATGCAGAAAAATGCGCTGTGAATCACAATCGATCGGCTGGAAAAATGAAAGTCGATGCAGTTGTTGAGATGTTTCGGCGCTCTGAAACTTTGCACCAGGTCAAATACACTCACTATATTGATTACGGTGATTCTAAGACTTTTAAAGGCATTACAGGTGCTAAGCCGTATGAGGATTTCACAGTACTCAAGAAAGAGTGTATCAATTACGTGCAAAAGCGAATGGGTACCCAACTACGAATTTGAAAAAGAAGACAAAAGGTCTCGGTGGAAGGGGTAAATTAACTGGAAAACTTATAGACGAGCTATCAAATTATGATAGATTAGCCATTCGTAGAAACAGCGATTCACTTGAGAACATGAGAAGCAGTATTTGGGCTACATTGGATCATAAATTATCTATTGATGCTAAACCGCAGCACGACAAATATCCTATTGGAGAGGATTCATGGTGCTCATGGCAACTGGCTAAAGCTACAAATATAAATAATCTCAATTGTTAATCGGGTGAACTGTTGTCGTTTCTCTCCTTTCATTCTGTTACCAAGTTTATGAGATTTGTGTGTTTTTACATCTCTGAGGTCGTTCCGGCCAAGTTATTCGCGTTTACCTCTGACCCCGCAGCAATTACGTCATTTGATTTTTTTGAAGTAATACCCATAAAATATGAATTCCTCCCCTATGTCTCGCTGGATTTAATACCGATTAGCCTTCAATATTATATTATTTATTAATGTCAATACTTGAATATGGATATCTTTAAATTTGTAACACTTGGAATTATGAAACATTTTTGAAAACATTAATATTTGTATAAATTCTCAACCCCTTAATCGATGCTCGCTAAATTCGATAGCAAACATCCTTAGCCGATAGTGCTATCAGTAGGTAAACGATAATTGCGGATCATATACATATTTTGGAACATTCAAAATCCCGAAAAATGGAAATCCTTAAGAAATTTCAACGAAAATTGCAGTGTACAAAGGAAGTTAGCTGTTCTACCTGTGTACTAAATTTGAGTGTGATTGCTGAACTTATTCATCAGATATGACCTCCTGAAGTTTGGAAGCATGTCACGCACAACACATGGGTAACATTTTTTTCATGATGATGTTTTGCGACATACAGAACATTTTTATCTAGGAACGTTTTTATTTAAAACTCCCGAACTTTCGAGTTTATAATGAAATGAAGTATGTCAAATATAATATCTAACATATCAAATTTATAATCAAATCAATTAAGCTTATGCGGTTTATAATTGAGTTCATTTAAGTTCCTCATAGAGAAAACTTTTTTGTGATAAAAAAATGTTCAAATTTTTAGTGTCAATGTGTTTAAAGTGTGCCAAATCATCTACAAAAAATGGCCGTTTGTATGTATGTGTATGTGATAAACTCCAAAAATTCAACTTGTTATATTTCGAGAACGACTTGATCGATTTCTTGCAAACTCTACACGGATTTGCGATATCGAACCTCCATTGTTTGCCGCAATTTTCGTTGGAATTACATGAGGGTCGGAGATTTTACGCCATTTTGAAATGTTCGAAAAATGTGTGTGATGGCTCTGACTTCCGTAAATTCGCAGCCGTCGAATCCAAATTTCTACAGAAGTGCGTTAGGCGTCGAGGAGGTTTGGAATTGAATTTGTGAAGACTCGCTTAAGAGGTTCAGATTTATAAAATTTTGAATGTTTCGAAAAATGTTCGATTTAATTTTTTTTTTTGCGATTTTGCGATCTTCGGTTAATTTTTCTTCCATGAATAAAGTATCCCTAAAGGATGATTGGTATTGAATCTGGTATAAATCGGTGAAAGGGTTAAGATTTTATTAAATTTAAAATTTATTAAATATTGTATATTTTATAATAAATTGTACATTTGTTGAAATATACAACTATAGAGGTACTTGCTATAAAAATAGGTTAGGGACTAGTTCCGACATCAATTGGGTACTATGTAGGGATATTTGGTATTAAATTTAGAGAAAATCGATTAAAGCATTTTATATTTATGGTCTGTTCATTTTCTTTACGAAACAGGTTGCAAATGCAATGGTCGCTACTTGGGCCGGACCACCCGCGATGCTCGCGATATTTCGCAAACTTTATGGTTCAGCCTCGTGTCGAAGAATTATCAAGCAAAACAACTTTACAAATTTTCAGCACTATTTCTTGCAAAAGGTAAGAATTTCGTAAAACCCTTTACGGTTGTCATTTAGTACTACTGAAGTAATGGCTTTTCTCGATTGTTTAGACTATACCAGTCGCTATGGCTGGTTTAAGAAACGCTCATGGAATTTGCCCACCCGAGGTTCTCTCGTTTCTCATGGATCTCTTTAAGTACAACGACAACAGTAAAAATCGTTATTCCGACAATTATTACAGAGCTGCGTTGATCGAAGCTCTCGGGGCTACAGTCACGCCTGTCATAAGCATTCAACACGGGTACATATATTTGCATATATATTTTTCTTAAACTTCAATCTAGTCTACTAAATCCCGATCGTTTAAAGATGGATGTTAAATAAATACCGATTGTAGAGTCAGGTTAATTAAGTACACCGTCAAAAATTGTTAGGACACATTTTCGAAGGGAATAGTATGAAAATGAAAGTGTACTTGGATAAATGAATATTTGCATTATATAGAAAAATAAAGTTGACGATAAATTTGCAGAAAAACTACACAAATTATGTCAATTTAAATTTTGTTTTAAAAAAGTCGAATTTCACTGGTTTCAGGGAAACCATCACCATTGATCATCCTTACATAATGTTCGCATTTTTGTTTCGTCTCTTACAGGACTTCTATAACTGCGGAATCATTATCCATCGATACAAAAGCTATACTCGAAGAAGTGACGAGGAACTTGAACCTGGAGAAACTTTTGCCGTGTTATAAATACACGGTGAGCGTGGCTTGTCTAAAAGTCATCAGAATTTTGCAAAAATTTGGTCATTTACCGAGCAATCCGCACCTCTTCAAAGGGTACGCGGCCTATGGACAATTCATAGGTCAGTTGTATTAACAAAAACAAAAGTCTGAAACAATCTTGTATTTGTTTCACTTTCGACAAAAGTTTTTTCTTAAATAAAATTTTACTCTTCAGACATCAGAATCGTGGCTCTACAGGCCCTCGTCGACTTTACCAAAGTCGACGGCAAGTGGGACGATCTTGAGTTTCTTTTGGACATTGCAGAGATGGATCCTCATCCAAGTATACGTCATAGACTCGTTAGATTAATGGTGGAAAATCCACCGTTCGAGAGAGCACACAAGCATCGCTTGGACAAGCCCGAACTGGTCGATAGAATATGGAATCTTATAAAGTAAGTACAAAATCATGCAATATTTACATTAAAAAACATGCAAATTAGCAAATCGGAATTATTCTACACGACCACGAAGGAACCGGAGAACAATATGGCCGAGTGGTGGTGATGACGCAACGCTCACGACTCTAAGGCTAGCGCCTTTGCTGGTGCTTTGACGCTCAGTTTGGTGCAACCGACCGCCCGCAAAAATAAGTTTAAAATAACCAATAGTTCGTTGACTAGCTTGAAATCCCGAGGGTTACCATTAAATTTCATCCATCCCCTACAATTTAGGCGCAAACCCAAATTCCAATCTTATGTAAGTACGAAGAAACGAACAGTTAAAAATAACTCCTTTTTATTTTAAAGTTGGATTTTTGGGAAAAAGAATAAAAATCGTACGAGGGCTCATTGTGCGAGCTGAGTCCAACGTTAGGTAGAATGATAATGAAAAGTCATAAAACCTTTCAGCCCATGGTACCTTAGAATCGTTCAGAATGAATTCAGTCACAAAAACTTACAAATTAGAAACTTGCTTCCTCATTATTTTACTTGGCTCACAAGTTCCCCTCTATGAGCAAGTTATTTCTTGAATTGTGGTTTTCTCATAGAGGAAGCTTTGTGTAATGTGCAAGTTATTTGTTACCGAATACAATCTGAACAATTCTAAGGTATCATGGACTAAAGAGTTTTATGATTTTTTATTATCATTATATTAATTTTATTAAAGTTAGAGCAAGCTCGATAGTTTTGTGAAACACATAAAATTTCAAATATTTATTATTGCATACCATCTTGGACCTTTTTACGAAAGTGTTATGGCAAGTGCCGCCTGTATAATAGTAAATTTAAAACCGCTTAACCTGCTGACTGGTGGATCCGAAATGCACGTTTTGTCCCAAAACTGGTGAGCGCCAATGATTTCGTATACTATATGGAAGGTTATGTACAAGAGGTTTTTTGAGTCGCTTGTGACGATTCTAGGGTCGAAATTCTAAAATTGAAAATGATCCATTATGGCGGGTCAAAATGTAAAAATTCACTCGATTGTATTGAAACTCGGTACTCAGGGGTTTTCGAAGGCGCTTATTACGATAAAAAATGAACTACTAGAAAGGTTTAAAAAAACCGAAAACAGTAAAATTTTAATTAAAATCAAAAAAATATTAAACAAATTTTTTTTTAATGTTCAGTAAAATCTTACCGCAGCCTGCTCGTGGCTCACTCTGGGGACGTGATTATATTTTTTCCGCTAATAACGGAGGTAACAACAGCCATAATGGAATACCGTTAGTCACTTGAAGCCGCCATATAGGATTGTCCACGTCGAATATTCAAATTTCGATCCTGGATTCATCATCGGTGACCGAAAAAACACATCGAGTGCATATTGAGTTTGATACGTATTCACAACAGAATATTAAATTTAGCCAGGGGAAGGCGTCATATTGAATCCGTCATTTTAAATTACTCAATTGCATGCTCAGATTCGTAATCAGTGACTTCGAAAACTCCCGAGTACTGTGGTTCATTCAAATCTAGTGATTTTGTGCATTTTGGCTCGCCATTTTGCCATTTGAATCCGTTATTTTTAATTTCTGAATGTCGAGTTGAGATTCCTAATGAGCGATCCAAATAACATGGGTATACCATTTTTTATGCAAATCCGTTGAAAGTTGCCAAAGATATTCATGTCGCTCATATATGAATCATTACCAGGTGTGGCATTTTTTGGACCATGTACCGTATGATACCAGTGAACTGGTGAAACAATATACAATTCCCCGAAAAACATACAAATTTCAAAACATTCATAATTCAATGTAATCTTCACCGATTCATGCAAAATTTAATGCCAATCGGCTATTAGAGGTACTTTATTCATGAAAATAAAATTAACGAAAGATCTTTATTCGTGAAAGTTATGTCAATCACGAAAAATGTTCGAAAAATTTAAAATATCTTAAATTTTAAACCTCTCTAAGGATTCCCAGCAGATTCAATGCCAAATATCCTTGTCCCCGTTTGTGTATAAAGTTTTAATTCAATAGCTGAAAAATGACAAAAGTCAAAGCAATCCCAGACATTTTTAGAAAAGTTAAAAATTCCATGTTGTCTCCAACGCTCAAGCAATTGCAACGAAAGTTAAAGCAAATACAAGAGCTTCGGTGACCGACATCGGTGCCAAGTTGAATTTTGGGAGTGTATCATACGCGCGCATACATATCACATATGATCAAATATTGAATATACGATGAGATACTAATGGATGTTACGGAAAGTTAGCATTTCATTTTGTGAAAACGCGATTTAAAGGGCTTAATCGACGGAGCTATTGTTGAAACCTATAAGGACAGTAACTGTCGAACGATACTGTATGGAAGTAAATAGGAAATTAATTTGTGAGATGTTAACATTTGAGATGCTAGGTGCACATACGTGAAATTTCATGACATCGTTTAAAATTTTTCGACATCTCAAGAAATCTTGAGAAGTCCCTGAAATGTCATGAAGTTTCAAAAATTTTAGGAAATTTCAAGAAATCTTACGGAATGCGAGAAATGTCGAAAACAATTTTAAAAAAACAATGTTTATAGAACGTTTAACAGTCTACCATCGAAACCGGCTAATATGCACGTTAAATTAACACAGAAAAGGTGGGAATTGAAATTTTTATATTATTTCCTCATCATTTTTGCGCTTTCAGAAATTTTCTTCTATAAGCAAGGTATTTCTTCAATTTTGACTTCCTTAAACTTTGCGTATTCACAAAAATGATGAGAAACCAATATGCAATGTTTCATTTACACCACTTCTTCTTTTCTTTGTAACTTGATAGTGTGGGGTTTGCTTGATTTTGATTCGATTTCTCCGAAAAAGTTGAAAATACCGTAAATATACAACGCTTATATCAATTTTCTCCGAATTCAATACCAGATATCCTCTCATGGTATCTAATACATGTAGGAAGTTTTAATCCGATAGCGCAAAAATGCGCCAAGCGAAACCTTGACATACTCTTATAACGAATTTTCGACAAATACAAAAACTATAAATTTGGAACATCCCGATCGATTTTCTCGCAATTCAGTTGGTATCGGTATTTGATGTACATTAGAACCTCAATTTTACGGACTTCAATTTTTCAGAAGCTCCGTCTTTATCGTAAGAGTAGGTGTCGCCGAAGTCAACGGAAAGGGTTTGAAAGAGTGCGGGTATTCGCTATAGTGAACCTTAATTCACGGTACTCCACTTACTTATTATCTTTTACAGTGGAATGCTTTCCCACGATGCGAAATTGCGTTGCAATCTCGTCGATCTTTATTACACTCTCTACGGTTCCAAAAGACCACTATGCTTGCCGATTCCGGAATTAGGATGTCTCACGGCTAAGCCACGAAAGGCTGGACCTCACACTAGCCCCGAGAGAGATGACAATATTCGTTCGGTAATAATTCCGATTTCTGCACTCTTACATATATTTCTCTCATTGTACATAATTGTTTGACACTTGAAACTTGTAGTCGAAGGTTGGAACACCTCACGTTAAGCAAGAAACCGTTCTAGAAACTCCAGATGCTTCTGTAGCGACGATTAAGAGAAAAGCCACGTCGCCTGTTAAAGAACCTCTTGCTGGATGTTCAAGTGCCCCGGATCACGGTCCCGAACCCAAACGACAGAAACAAAGTCACAACGTACGTTCTATATCGTGAGACAAAAAAATTTACAGAGAACTATAGCATATGCAAGGTTCAATGTCAAGAGCGGGCTCCACGCTTAATAGCCGGAAATACCTTTGTTTTTTCTTTGCAAAAAGAAATTGAATAAAAAGTTCCAAACGAGAGTCATGTAAGAAAATATTCATATCGGTATTAAAAAAATTGTACAAACTGTTCATTTTTACAATAATTGATTTATTTTCAAAAAATACATTTTCTACAATTTTTTATAACTGGATTTGAGTATTTTGTAGGATTTTTTTATAGGATTTCTTTTCGTAAGTCTGAAGCGAGTTCCCCCTTCCTCTATACTGAATTTTGACTTTTTAACGGTTTTTTTGTGTGTATAGATCAAGAAATGGCACGGTCAATTAGTCTTTGGACTGCCACACAGGTAGCCAGGCATCGGATCTTACTGCCGGCACAGATTAAATTTTTCTAAATGTTTTTTTCTGTGAACTCGATGGTTCGGAACCCACCTTTTAAATTGTAACTGTAAAAATTGAAAAACTACGTGACCCGTGTGCGCGGAAAGTCTTAAGCCCAATGAGCTTAAAGAAGGCAGAGGCTAAATACTACACTGCACTACAGTTTTTTATAGAATATTTCTTGAGTCAAATTCAATGCGAATTTTATTGCATCGCGACAAAATAAAAATCTGTAACACGTGTATTGAAGATATTAAGACCATTGGTTTTAACAATATTAATACCTAAAAGTAATTAATGAAGCAACTATAATTAAGTCTGTTTACCAATTAATCGGAAATTTTGTTTTACTTTGGTGTGTAGCGTACTTGCTCATCTTTTCGAGTACACGTGTCATTTTTTCAAATAACTTATTGAAACGTCTGTATGAAATAAACGTGCCCTTAAAACTTTGCAAGTCCATCGAGTTTTGCTGCGCAAACATATCCAAAATCCATGACTATTTGTCAACAGTCGTTCGATTTAACTTTTGATTATTTCATGTATTTTAATTAATGTTAATTAATCTATCATTAAACCGCCGAAAAGTTTGTTCGTTTAATGTTGTAATAATTTGTTGTAGGATCCTGAACGTGAAACTCCCAGGCCACCGGGCGAGGGAAAAGTCAAGTCCGAGTATTACAGTGACAATTCGGCATCTTTGCCCGGTCTGATGGGAACTCAGGGTCCCGTGGGCTTCGAACCTGGAATGTTCAGGAAAGAAAACGATGATCACAAGCAAAAAGGCGATACAACAAATAAGGCATATATTACAAAACAAAAAAACGTGTTACTATCATTTCATAGAGTTTTATTGAATGCTAACCGTTCTCTTCGTATTTCTCTTTTTGTTCTTCGTCTTCTCTTTAGGGCAAGAAAAAGAAGAAAGACAAGAAAAAGCACAAGCACAAACACAAACACAAGCACGAGCACAAGCATGGCAAGGAGAAGGACAAGAAGGACAAGGATAAGCAAACAAAGGATAAGGACAAAGATAAAGATAAGAGCAGAGACAGAGATTCGATTGTAAAAGTCAAAGATGAAACTCTAAGTTCACTGAGCTCAAGTCCAAGTCCGGATGCAACAAGCGCCAATAACGAATTCACGTTTCCCTAAACTTTACACACTCGCATACGTACTCTTTCCCTGGAGCATGCAGAATTTTTACAGTACAATCTCAGTTTTGTTTTTTTCGTAGATTTCAATATGAATTTATAAATAAAAGATAAACGGATAGTAAAATTAACATTTTCGACAATCATGATAATAATAATATAATAAATTGACTGACACTCGGAGATGTGCATAATCGATTTTTTTAAATTACGGTGGAAACACTGTACTTTCCAATTCACCCATAATGGGGTGGAACATTTTTTTTACCTACATCCGTTAGGACGTAATTAGTATTTCAAAAAAATTTATATAGCACGAAGTAGCAATACAAAAACAGTAATTACGTGATCAAAAACAAATTATTTCTAAATATAATTAGAATAGTTCATCTCTATATTCCAGTAGTCTGACAATCTTTAGACCTTTATTTAAATTTTTTTTTTATTATTCAAATTTTATGTTATCCCGAACGAGGATTGCTTTTTCAAGAAGAAAAAAAAATCTGTCAATTGATCTAGCCATAGTAAGAACTATTTAAAGTTTGCTAAAAAGGATCGAAGATTTAATATTCCGCCAGAAGTTGATATAAAAAAATATATCGTTCTTCTGAATATAGCGTCATTTTTATACGCACAATTTACGAAGGTTCTCTAAATTTCAGGAATAATACATTAATGCTCGAGTTACAGCAGTTGTAACAATTTTTCTGTAAAATCAAAAATCGTGTAATCTCAAAGTGTTTCAATCATTTCTGACTGGAATCAGTACCAAGAAACTTTCCATGATACTTTAGGATAATTAGGATAGATAGAATGAATATATAAGCCAGTTGAGTAATAGGATACATATTTTTATTTATGTTATGTATGAATGGTTTTGGTTTTGGAAAAGTGCGCGGTGAGGGGACCGATTGTTGTTAATCGCTTTAATTTTTTAATTTTGGAAAAATGACCAATTGTGATTTTGATTATCCCTTTGGGTTTTTGATTTTTTGGGAAAAACGATTTTCGATTTTTTTTTTTTTTTTTTTTTTTTGTAAAGAAATTGTCACTCTTGGTTAACATTTTTTGTAAAACACGATTTTTGATTTTATGTCAGTTTCGTATTCAATTACCGGAAAAGGGAGATTTTTTAAGAACAAAAAAAAGATTTGCGGTTTTAGATTTTTTCTCGTAAGAAAAAAGTGTAACTTTTGATTTTTGAATTTGGGAAAAAAATGTGCGCGTGTAAAGTACGAATATCGATTCTGACACCAATTTGTGATATTCGACCGGTTAGGGAATCTCAAAGTGGTTCAATAACTTCTGACTGGATCCAATGCCAATTAAGTTTCCATGATACTTTGTGACAGTCGAGCGGTTGGGTATGAATGAATACATAAGCCGGCTGAGTGATAGCAATCTTTACTCGTCAATCTTTTAACACCTTATACAATAGTAATTATTTTTGCTATTGTATAAAATGTTTGACAACGCCTGGTTCATTTACGAAGTGCCGCAGCTTGCAAGTTTTTTGGAGGGTGGAAAAGAAAAATTAACATGATAAAAATGCGAACATTAATTATTCTACGTTTTAAAGTCAAGCTTAATGTGTAATAAAATACGTTTATTATTGTGTAGCATTGTTTAATATTACAACTTTTCAATTTTCTTTAATACTACGGGTCAACCCATAATTAAAAAACATTAATTCATTTGAATTGCGCCTGCTGTCTCAGTAGATTATTGTTGATAAATGCGCGTGCTGCTGCGTACGATTTTTTTTCTCGGAAAGTAAGTTGTGAGTGCTGTGGAAATTTTGCAAGTACACGCAATATAGGTTGGCAAATATGCTGTTACATTTTTAAGTCATTGACACGTTTTTTAGGTTCAAGCAGAACCTCCTTAAGGGGAGGCTAAATACCGACATTCCCACTTCAAAACCTTCAACACATTTTTTAGAAAATCCCTGAGTGGAATGAAACGAAATTTTACCAATCGTTGTAGAAAAATAGCACGGGGCGGACCCATCCTTTTTTCGTCAAAATAAGTCCGAAATTTACTCTCATTCAAAACCTTCAATATACTTTGCTGGGAAATGCCAGGAAATACAGTGACAGGTTTCTGTCGGTAAGTACTATTTTACTTTTTCGCATTTCTAGAGAAACAAATAGTGGGACTATCTCTGTAGCATCGTTGTACATAGATTGGCAAAGTTTCATTGAATGCCATGGAGCAATTTTCGAGAGAAATATGTTCCAAGTTTGGAGGTTGTAGTGTTCAGCTTTTAAAAATGCGTTGAAAGTTTTGAAGCGAGACTGTCGGTATTGAAGCCCGTGGCACAATGCGAGGAAATAATAAATAGGAATAAGAATCAGCCATCCGATTGGCGTAGCTTCTCTAAAGTGCGTGGGAATTGGCTGAGGCTTATCCCTATTTCTTATATCTTCGCATTGTCACGGACTTAAGGGGAGCTTGAACCCCGTGGCACAATGCGAGAAAATAAACAATAGGAATAAAAATTAGGTATCCAATTGGCGTAGCTTCTAAAGCGCTTGGCACAATGCGATGAAATAAGAAATTAGAATGAAAATCGATCAATCGCCACGCATTTTAGAGAAGCTACGCCAATTAGATGTCTGCTTCTTATTACTATTTCTTATTTCCTCGCATTGTGCCACGGGCATTACTCTAGGCGACGGTCTTATATACAGGTCTGGAAACTCCTCCGCTGAAAGTGACCTCCTTAACGAAGTTAAGTTTAATTGCTGTAGCAACCACTAGAGGCGTTCCGATTTTAGTTGCGACCTTACAATGCCAGCAGGCATAACCTGAAAACCCCTCAATATTGATATCCTTGCATATTACGTTCATTTCGTTTATATCACGACTATTCGTGATAATTATATTTAAAATGAGATATCAGTGTGTCGTCCCAAATTGCAAAACCGGCACCAAAAGAAAGAAGAAATGTTCTACATTTTACGTGCCAAAAGACATTGATATGCAGAAAAAGTGGAAAGAGTCTATTCCAGGCATTGTAAAATGTTGTAAAATTACAAAAGACGGATTGTGTACGTGAACAGCATTTTAATCATGACGACATAGTTCGCCGAATGGGTCAAGCTCGCGAGCTCGACGCAAATGGCCAAGTAATTGCACGGGTAAGTTTAATGAAAAGATTTTACACATAGTTTGAGAAGATAATTACTCGTATCAAGTATTTTTCAATATGTAAGGTCACGTACGAAAGAATGCAACTCAACGAGTTTGCTGTGCCAACAAGGTTCAATGACGTCTCAATAGAAAAGGAAAATTGTGTGCCAGAGCATGGTTATGCGAAACAAGTTTCGAATTTTGAAATAAATTATCCAAGCCCTGTTCCGTCCTTTAGAGTCATGAAACCGTCAATTCAAGGAATCAGTACTTGTATCGGTGAGTTTTCTTAACAGAAGTACCTATTGCATTGTTAGTATATAAAAGCGATGAAATAAAAGGAATTTAAACATACATAAATTTCCTCTATTGATATTTCAGATATCCCTGAAGTTCCATAAAAAATATAAATCCTGTCCAGTGTGTCAAGAAGCTGTGAGCTTGAAAAACAGCTGCGGATCTTCAGAGTCGCAACTGGTGCAAATGAAATCACGCGGTGGCCTGATTCACGCAAATCCTCATTTCTTTCATCTGATCCGTCATATTGAAGCATCATTTACAAAATATTCCTCTCGAATTGATGTCTTCGATATGACTCTAGATGAAGTACTTCATTCTTACACCTTCGCTTATCCCTGTATAGAGCATGGATGTGAAATCCTTTCATATGCGATAATTTACTATGTAAGATTAAGAATGAGGCAATATTACCATCAGGAAAATTCAAAACTGAAAAAGAAATTTCTTGTTAAAAAAAAATTGTCTAAATTAACTAATGAATAAATCTTATGTTAATTTTTTGTAAGCGTTCCAGCTGTCAACATCAAGGAAGTATGAATTAAAATAAATTCTTTAGTTTTTCTCTTCATTTGAGTTTTGTCAATATTCCGAAATAGGCTATTTCGCAGCATGCCAAAAAATAGTAGATTAAGGTAAGTAAAAATCAGCTCTTTCCATTTCTTTACACTTCATTTTTTAAGTTTTTGCAAGTGTTCCAGTTTTCAAAATCGAGTAAGTACGAATAAAAATAAATACTTTAATTTTTCTCTTTACTTGGGTACCTGTAATTTTCACGAAAATATTATGAAAAATCATCAAATTAAATAAATGAAACGATTCGATATATTTCTATTTTTGAAAATGAAAACTTTTGTTTATTTTATAGGATTTAATAAAAAATGTAACGGAGATCGATCCATCAAGAGGTAGACAACTATTTCGCCTAATATATGTTCATATGACATAGATATTACAAATATTTTAGATTTATCATGCTCGGTTAACAGTTAAAATCTTTAAAACCCGATTCAAATTAAGAGCATATTTATTCAATATATTCATTAAAGATGACGGGATTAATAACGCTTTCATAATTACATATAATAAATATGTGTAATGCGGCAGAAGTCGTTAGTGGGACAGAGACAGACAACCGCGAGAGCTATCGTGGGCTTTTCAGGTTATGTCTGCTGGCATTGTAAGATCGGAACGCCTCTAGTGATTGCTACAGAAAGTAAAACGAACTTCGTTAAGACAGTCACTCCCCACCGCCGAAATTTGATGGAGTTTCCAGACCTGTATATAAGACTGTGCATGCAACAGGCGTATACTCTAGGCATGGAGACTAGAGTAAAGTCAGGGTGTTGAGACTACCGCCGGGAACTTGACCGGACAATTTTGACTTTTTAATTGTTTATCATATCTAATCGTTTGGTAGTGATTGGTAGTCTATTTAAAAGGTTTGGTGGTAAATAGTTTTTATTTTATAAGACAATCAAAATTTTTGAGTGAAGTTGGCCGGACAATTATTAAATGTTAACCAAAAATGTTTTATGAAGGCTTATTCGATGCGGAATCGGTTGGTAGTAACGAATATGTTAATGAAAAGGTTTGGTAGTTCTTGAAATACCTACAAAATATAAAAAACTATCTGCGGTCAGGTGGCGGGAGTACGGATTTTATGGCGTGAAGTTAGCCGGACAAAATTATTGTTTCTCAACCAATGTCATATATTCTAATGTCTCAATGATCTCAATTGAAGTAAAACGTTTGGTGGTGATTGGTAGTCTAATTACAACGTTTGGTGGTCCATCGTTTAGCTTGCCAGATAACAAATTCATACGCGTCGACTGCACGGCGGAACGAGAGCTCCGATTGGTCGAGAAGCGTATTCCGTTATATCGTGGTGCGTTATGAACGATAAAACCATTATTTGTCATCCGATTTTGTCCTGCAAGGGCTCAATAGAAGCAGAATCGTTTGGTGGTGATTGGTAGTCCAATTACAACGTTAGGTGGTCAATCGTTTAGCTTGCCAGATAACAAATTCATACGCGTTGACTGCACGGGAGAACAAGAGCTCCGATTGGTTGAGAAACGTATTCCGTTGTATCGTGGCGCGTTATGGGCGATAAAACCATTATTTTTCATCGGATTTTGTCCTGCAAGGTCTCAATAGAAGCAGAATCGTTTAGTGGTGATTGGTAGTCCAATTACAACGTTAGGTGGTCAATCGTTTAACTTGCCAGATAACAAATTCATACGCGTAGACTGCACGGGAGAACGAGAGCTCCGATTGGTCGTGAAACGTATTCCGTTGTATCGTGGTGCGTTATGAACGATAAAACCATTATTTGTCATCCGATTTTGTCCTGCAAGGTCTCAATAGAAGCAGAATCGTTTAGTGGTGATTGGTAGTCCAATTACAACGTTAGGTGGTCAATCGTTTAGCTTGCCAGATAACAAATTCATACGCGTCGACTGCACGGGAGAACGAGAGCTCCGATTGGTCGAGAAACGTATTCCGTTGTATCGTGGCGCGTTATGAACGATAAAACCATTATTTTTCATCCGATTTTGTCCTGCAAGGTCTCAATAGAAGCAGAATCGTTTAGTGGTGATTGGTAGTTCAATTACAACGTTAGATGGTCAATCGTTTAGCTTGCCAGATAACATACGTGTCGACTTCACGGGGGAACAAGAACTCCTATTGGTCGAGGCGTTTGTTCCATAAGGTCTCAATAGAATGATTAATACCCGTATTCATAGTCGTTCCTTGAGGAATAAGGATCCCTTATTCCTACCTCAAGATACAAAATAAGGGATCCTTATTCCTCAAGGAGCCACTACGAATATGGGCATAATTGAAATAATTAAATTGAGTTGTAATGATTAATTGAAATAATTAGTAAATGAGCAAGGTGCAATTTATCACAATGTTCGTTTAATACACATACGCCATATTATTACATATTATTGTTATTTTTATCTGATAATATTAACAGAAAATATTAAGTATACTGAGACCGATTTCTTACATTTTCAGCAACGGCCGCAAACGTTACGACTGTCCATTCTAATGATTCTGAGAAAGATACACTGCAATATGCGGCTCGATGATGACCTTGTTTGGATAGCGTATCGTTACTATGTCATTTCTCATGTCATTGAATAATTGCCAGGTATGGTAGGATCGCAGACAGTATGCAACGAAGTGATTTGCCGAAAACGTTACAACATTGACTAATCTGGAAAAGTAATCACCCATCAGCAGTCAATAGTTAATACATCTTCTAATTTCGGAGTGCATATTTCTATTCTGAATACAATCTTAAATATTTCGGATGTCCTGAGTTCTTACTCAACCAATCAAACCTTCGCTATCAAAATGTTTTTTTCCCCATGCGTCGATTTTGTTACCGCACATCTTATTTTTACATAATCCCTGTATCTTTAAACTGTAGAAGCGTTCGTCTTCAGAGAGCTGTACGTCCGCTCGCTTAAATATAAAGGCGCAAGGAAGTTTCTGTTGTCGCCAAAGAGTGGTGTTGGTCCACACCCATGCGGTTAAGACGTATTTTACACGATTCCCATAGCTGTGCCTTTTGGCTTGATCGTATCCCATTCTTCCTGATTCAGGGTCAAATCAAATTCTATTAATTCTCCAAAACACGTGTTGTTCGCGTCGTCAGCCGAATCAGTTGTTGCATTTTTAGTCTTATCTTTATCCATAAAACTTGAATTATTAGAGTCCTTGATATCGTGATAATCCTTGAGCCCTACATCCATGGCTACAATACCCAAATCAGCCCGTGCAGTGCTTAGAATGCCTCGTCGATCTTCACGAACGGCAATATAAACATCGTGTGCAGACCATTTACCTCCAAGTGCTGTACTCATGTCCATCCATACATTTGATGTATACGGTGGGAATGTTTTTGTGGTAAAATATTGGATGTATTCGTTAATAACACCGATGCCATCTATTACGGATACTCTAGATGGCCGCGGCATATTGCGTTCAACCGCAACAAATCCGGTAAAAAATGAGTTGATGAATAAAACAAAATTTCTTGCATACTGTGGGTTTGCAAAAATCTGCAAAAACATCGAAATGCGGCACAGGAAAAGAAAGTGCGGGCGGAGATTTGTTGACTAAATAGCCGCCAAGACGTACCAAGTACACCTGAACGAGATCAAAGCCATTTGATCTCGGTGGCATAAGAAACTTTTTGGCAGACTCTGTGCCTATAGAAGGTGTAATCACATACAACCAAATCATATTTGAATTACACAAATTGCTAGTTCATATTTATTTAGGTTTCAGAATATGTGATGACATGCCAGTTAAAATCTATTTTGAAATGGTGGATTTTAAAATTTCACTTCAGTCTCCCCTTTGGAAGTAATATATGTATAACTCGATGGAGAGTTTACAAAGTATGTCTCATAAGGTACATTATGGACGAGCTTGAAGAGGTCACCTAAAAATCGTGAAAGGGCAACTCTAATGCAACTGCGCAAGTGACATCCTGGAACTTTGTAAAAAAATCCAATTAACGAATATTATAACGAAAGATGACCATAAATGAAATAATTTTTTTTTTAAGCCAACTAATGCAAATGTTATTCCAATATTAACTTCTCACATACAAACATCACAACAGCAATGAACCAAATTGGCTTCGTAGCGTGTCATTCTCTTTCTGAGAAGGTTCTTCTGGGTTTGAATAATATAGACATATCCATTTAAAACTCTTGCACCGATGCAACAGAGCTTTTTTTAATAAAATGTCCCTGCATTAAGAAAAGTGTACTACAAACGTAAGTGTCTGCGCAAGACCTTCAAATAAAAATTCCTCACAACAGACTGGGCAAAATCTGCTTACAAAAAGAACCTTGCTAAGTTATTTTGGTTCGTCAATGCTGTCTGAATCTTACAAGACGTTGAAAGGGAACAATAATACATACACTGATGACTGTGGTGCAAAAAAAATTATTCCAATTATGAGAATGTTTCAAAATGTTGGTGTTCTCCGAGTACTGTTTTTTCACGGCGTACCAAGATTTCGTATACGCAGTTTTATTCCTATGATTATTAAATGATTCCGCTACTTTAAAAGAAGTACTGTGATTCAATTTTTGATTACTTCTGTGGAAACTACACGACTTTACAATACACTGTTACATGACGTTATTTTTGTTTTAATCACACTTGCCTTTGGTCCAACAAATTTGACTTATTCGTTTGTTTGGATAAGAATTTGATATATTTTTTATTTTTATTATTATATTTTGATTAATTCAGTATTAACACGTGTTGAGGAAGTAATTCGCTACGTACTCGTATTTCGTAAAACAAAAGGTTACGGCCACGCATCAAAAACACAATACAGTAGGATGTCGCGTTCAAAATTCTATAAGAATATATAGGGATATTCGATATATATGGATATTTTGGCATAATTATTGTAGCACGTGTTGCCCTATGTATGAATATGAAAATATATTAATTCTCATCAATAGTGATTTTCTGCTTAATTTGAATGTACGATCTTAAATTCAATCGATTTCATTGCGGTATATGAAATACTGATGTAATCACTGCGAGTGCAAAAATAATATTGTCGTTACTGACTTCCCTCTTTATTCAGAAACAGTTAAAATTTTCGGTTAATCAAAATAGTAGCAAATACGAAAAAACAATTTTGTTACTGGCCGTGGTATATCACTTCGTTCGGTGGAAACGCCTCGAAACCAGATTATTAACCGGTACTGAATTGAATAGCTTTTTTGAAGTGATGTGAAGCAGACCCAGTTATTAATAAAAACTGTAATCCAACGTTCATTAAGACGATTGATCTTTCGGACAAAAGATGAGAACAAGAATGACGAAAAATAGAATGCCACAAAAAATTGTAACGGTCACCATTATGTAAAAAAAATCCCTCTGCCTAAGGATAACCAATCTAGTGCAGTTCATTAATTGTTCTACATTTATTTTGAGATGATTATAACGAGCGGTATCTCTGCCGCAGTTCTAGAAGACCCAAAAATTAATCTTTTAGACGATCAGTGACTCTACATTAATATTTTGTATGTTTGGAAAACGTATATACAAAACTTGTAGAGAAGACTTGAAAGAATAAATTTTAAAAAAGCTAAACCAGTCTATACATTTTTAAAGTATTCAGTTTTAAAAACGAAAAAAAAGTCGGTCTTCAATTTTTGTCAGAGTGCTGTAGTCCCATAACCCCAAATCTCTCAAAAAGTTGTAGGTAACTAAATGGTCATTTCATCTACTACGGCAGAAAGGAGTAAATTGTTGGATATATTTTCATAATTGCACCATTCATCGAGACTTCCAAGAATTATTTGTATTTTGATAAAAGCGAGGACAATATTTTATTCAATAAGAGCTGAACTGTTATTTGTTTGTGGTATGCCACAATGTAAAAGTACACGCAATTAGATAAGGAAAACACTTAACAAGAATATTTTACATTGATTTAAAAGTTCATAAAACGTAATAGATTATGCTTACCTAAAGTTCTTTGTACAGATGGACACGCTGCATAAGACAAAATTATGGAATCCACGCATAGGACACCCTCCCATAATAATGAAAGCTCAAAATGACATTCCATGAACTCGTACATGATTGATTCCAAGACTCGAGGCCATTTCCACCAATTTATGAGAATTGGAAATTTCATTGTATCCTGAATCTCATTTATGCATTTCATTTTGTACAAGATAGTGGTAGTAGTGATTATATGTAATTCCATCATGCCATCCTTCAGGTCCTGTAAAATCATATAGAATTACTATTAGGACATGAACAAAAAAATATATCGGTCTTTAAAATGGTTCAATTCCAATTACGGTAGGGTGACGATGATAGGAAGTCTTATTCTGCAAACGTACTTCGTTTTCCATTTAAAAATCATATTTCGCAGAAACGATTGCTGCGGTTTGAGGTAGTAGGTTGATCATGCAACCTTGATTCAGCGAACATCGGCCCCGACGTACCCATAGAAACGATCTTTTAGTTTATGAATATTGCATCCACAATAATTCATTGTAATTGGATAATCCACAAAAAAACTTTTGTTATTGTCACGTTGATGTAACAGTTTGCACATTGCACAACAATAACAGGATCCTGGAATGCGAATTAAATTTTTAATGTACATTTTTAACGGTGAACTTGTTCTCGCGCTAACACGAAAGATATGACACTAGTATGTGAGTTTGCAATAAATAATGTGCTAACACTTTTTCTTTTTCTCGATCAGTGATTTTACTGAGTCGAAACAAGTCATGGCAGTGACACGATAGTGGCATAAAACAGATAAAAGGCAAAAGAGAAAAATGTATCTCTCTTTCTGTCACCTATCTTGCTCACTCAAGCGACTTATCGCACTTACTTTGAAATAGGGTAGCAATGGGTGACTATTGTGAGTGTAAGAATGGTGGTATGAGATCTGATGACACGTACCTAAAGTTTTTAGTTATTTATTGTACACTACATAAACTTTATAATATCAGGTTCATTTAAGATGTAGTATCGACTCCACACAAATGAGCGTATAAACTTACCTCTGAAAATTGTACTGAGTACAAATCGCACTACGATATACAATCGTTTCGACGGATGCTTTCGGAGCTGAACACGATAAATTTGGAGCAAATACCGTCCGACTTGAAAGAACAAAAGGACGAAAAATAAATCTAAACGCAATAATCTTCTCATTGTAGGTTTTACTATACGGTGTACAAACTTATCACCACTGAGAATTTCACTAACACAATACGAATCATACTAAGAATGTAAAATAGTCTCGATGGCCGCTTTTCGCAGCACAATTCCATAAATTTGGAGTAGACACAGTCCGACAAAGCCATGGTTGACATGTTGGGTCACGTGACACAGGTGAAAAACGGTTATGATTTTGAGCTGCAGTAACTTGGCGAACCGATTTTAACTTTTTGAAATTTTGTTTAGTTTAAACGTTTGTTGGTCGTTTGTTGGTGTTTGTTAGTTTAATAAAAACGTTTGTTGGTCGATAGTTTTTACAGGAAACCGCACATAAAATATGTTGTGAACTTGGCAGGAAAATTTTTATTCAGATCGCACTGAGGTTTTATAGGGGCCTAATGGATGCGTAATCGTTTGTAGGTTCCAAATGAACTAAGTAGAACGTTTGTTGGTTCGTCGATTATCGAAAAAAGCTAAAAAAACCTATCGGGAACATCTCACTGATTTGACCAGACCCGGTCATATGACCGCAGGAACTTGGCCGCACGAAAATTATTTTTAATGCGTTTTTGTTCAATGGGGAGCTTGATCGATTCGGAATTGTTTGTAGGTCAATAATAATCTAATTAGAATGTTTGTTCGGCCTCGGTTTGATTGGAATATATAAATGACTACATGCTGTCTCGCAGAGGGTCGTAGCGAGCGATAGCCAATTACATGGAAGGTTCCCGCGGAAAGGCGCGACTCTCATAGGCTATCGCTGGCTAACGACACCGATATTCGTCGGTAGGCAAGTACAGAACCTCACCTCAGTGCTGGGATTGTAGGTGTTGTTAGATTAATAAAAACGTTTGTTGGTCGTTCGTAGGTGTTTGTTAGTGTAATAAAAACGTTTGTTGGTCGTTCGTAGGTGTTTGTTAGTGTAATAAAAACGTTTGTAGGTCGTTTGTAGGTGTTTGTTAGTTTAATAAAAACGTTTGTTGGTCGATAGTTTTTACAGGAAAGCACACATAAAATATAGTGTGAACTTGGCAGGAAAATTTTTATTCAGATCGCACTGAGGTTTTATAGGGGCCTAATCGATGCGTAATCGTTTGTGGGTTCCTAATGAACTAAGTAGAACGTTTGTTGGTTCGTCGGTTATCGAAAAAAGGTAAAAAAACGTATCGGGAACATGTCACCGATTTTACCAGACCCGGTCCTATAACCGCAGGAACTTGACCGCATGATAATAATTATTTTTAACGCGTTTTTGTTCAATGGGGAGCTTAATCAATTCGGAATTGTTTGTAGGTCAATAAGAATCTAATTACAATGTTTGTTGGGCCTCGGTTTGATTGGAATATATAAATGACCACATGCTGTCTCGCGCGGAGGGTCGTTTAATACGAAAGCGTCAAGTGAACCGGACAATTTTGGCTTTTTTAATTTTGTCTTTTTCTAATCGTTTGGTGATCACGATCATTCTATTCAGAAAGTTTTGACGGTTCGTAGTTTAAGTAAAAAAAATGGAAAAAACATTTGCGTCTAGTCAGTGGGGATACGGTATTTGATAGTGTGAAGTTAGCAGGACAAATATATTATTTTGTTTCTAATTTTGTTCCAATTAGTTATAATTGAAGAAGAATCATTTGGTGGTGATTGGTAGTCCATTTGCGACGTTCAGTAGTTAATCATTAGATTAATATGATTAATAATTGCGATATAGAGATTAGTCGACAACGTTAAGTTAGTCCTCAACGTAATTTTCCGACGTTTTGACAGACTGTGAAAACATTGGCGTTGAAATCTAAAAAAAAAAAAAGTTCAACATCACAAACATGGAGCCTCTAGGCTCCATGATCACAAAGTAAATACGTCAAATGTTTTTGCCTTTATTGATACACAGTACAAACATTTTTTTTAACTTCTGAAAGGAAAAAGAAAACGTAAATAATGAATGAAAAATACAACCCTGCCTTTGCTTATTTGCCTTATATGCCTCTTGTATGTGCTCAGTTTGTTTCATCGTCTTTTAAATAAATATTAAAGAAAAAATACAAATGCCGCTATTTATTTACTCTATACACTCCTATATACGTGCTCCAATTTTTTATTTCTTTTTAAATCGTCCCTAAATACATCCTTAAATGTTTTTATTGTTTTTAATATAAATCGCGAGATGTGGCTCCAGTCGAGTTTTTGGTGTAGACCTCCCTACTTTTCCATCCATGTCATTAAATTTTTGCCAGAATCCAGCAGTCCGCAAACAGTGCGCTATGTAATGGCCAGGAAGACGTTCCACAACTCCAACAAGCCTAAAACGGAATCAGAAATCAGATTATGTGGAGCTGACAACTAGGAAACTACTAAAAATCCGTCGCCTCCAATTTATTTTGAAGTTAAACGTACCTATACTCCGAACTAGTCTCCGTTTTCGCTAAGTCCAATGTTTTCGGAAATTGTGAAAGAGTGGTTCGCATCGTTTTTCCCAAATCGTCCTCATGACGTAAATCCAATTCGATGAAAAGATGTTCACCCAATGTTGTGGTACGCGTATATGACCCTGGGCAGCCACCGCGACATCGTACTTTATGGACTACAGCCCAGAATTTCAGGTCCGACTCGAGGGCGTTGAAACCGTTCTTACCAATGAACTTGTGGTTGGGTGCGATAGTAGGACGATCAATCGTGCGTCCGGGACAATGAGAACATACCTCGGATTCACGTAGGCTTGGAGTCGAGGATAGAATGTTTTCAACAAGGTTTGCGACATTTCCAAAGGCATCAATCTCATGCACAACTGGCTGAGTGTCAGTAACGGCTGTTGGCTTCTGGAAACTGGCGAGAATTCGAGCCCTTTGAGTCAACAAATCCTTTGACAATCCCTTAGTGATAAAATCGTATACAAATTTAAGCGTCGGGTTTGTAGAACTCTGCAAGTAATTATCATAATGGAGGTCATCGATTGCGGCTGTTGCCAAAACTTGAGCAATGGAGTCGAACCCGCAAGTGTTACAAACGTAATATGGTCGGTGATCCATAATGACCAAGGGTGACATCGATCCATTCGGTAACGGGACGAGTTTTCTCAACTGCCTACTGGATTTATTTGTGACGAGAGCATTCTGTTGGCAGATTTCAGGGTGGGGTATGAAATATTTATTAATTTTATTCTCTGCGTCTACCGGTTGAATTATCGTCGATGTTAAATTATCACACCCCTTCAAGTTTGACGCAAAATCTTGGTAATCAAACTCAACTGGGTCACTTCGCATGTCGCTCGATTGTGCGTAATTGTGATCCCTCAGGGACGACTTCAATGAACATTGACGGTTGCCACCATCGTCTATTTGGTTGGAAATTAGCTCTATTGGAGTATCTTGATCTGTCGGATGACATGTCACAACAGACGAGTTTTGATGGGGCGTACTCAATAAATCTGCATCGCTGTCAAATTCGCGACCGATTTTGGCTTTGTGTTCGAATGTTTGTTTTCTTTTATGTTCGAATTCCGATTCACCGCCTTTTCCCCTCCAGTTTTCCACTGCAAAGAGGTCAGAGTCCGCAGTCTTTCCCAAATAATCCGTGACAGTTCCACAGTTCGGAGTTTGACCAGCATTTCCGGCGAAAATTTTACTATCTGCTTCGACGAGATGGAGACGATCAATGTTATATTGCACCATATGACCAGAAATTATGCAATTGGTTTCAGCAATGTCCCGGGCATGTACCCGCAAAAACGAATCGATCGACATCAGCCCTGGGAATAATGGTTTCTTAACCCTTGTTTTTATATCGTTGAAATAGCCCTCCACGTAGCTAGATGTTGCTCGATCCGTGGTTATTGGCATTCCAATTTTCGTCCATGATGGAAATTCTTTAGCTACGCTGGAAAATCTGTTAATGAAATCCGGCGGAAAAAACGGATTGAGATTATCGCCAGTGGAACGCGTTTTTTGAGCTTTTCTTCGTAAGAGTTCAATCCAGTCGTTGACGCACGCATCATTGTCGGCATCTATCTCGTCCGCATTAACATTGTCGCCGTCTTCATCCGTGAATTTTTGACGCAATACAGAATCCGTTTTTTCGTCCTCCAAATCCGCCCATTTCAAATTACCTTTGGATATGAAGTATTCTAACTTTTTTCTCGCTTCTTTAGGTGATCGTGTGTCCGGCAAACCAATCGTGGAATCTTCGTATTCTTGGAGAGCAACGGTGCAGGTAAGTACGAAAATTTGTTGGAAAACTTGTAACGTCCGACATTCTACCATTAACGCGACGCAGTGTTTATAAAATTCCTTCACCGCTTTTTGTTTAACTGTCTTGATACAATTCCATCGACATATCATGTGAATAAAGTGAGCAACGTCAATTCTGATCCACGTGACTGGCGCTTTTGTCAGACCGGCAGTGCTCGAAGCTGCTTTAAAACGATCAACAATATATTCTTTGATTGGTTTTTTATTGAATGCCATACACGTACCCCCTAAAAGGGCACGAGAGTAATCGCAGACAACTACCTTAGGCTTCGGAGCGCCGTGTTGGAACCATCGTAACAGCCACATCATTATTGTCACTGTATCATGACGTTCAGATAGCATTTGATATACGCACGCTGTAGTGGAACTGAAGTTGCATACAATTGCATACAGAAATATGTGACTGGAGAGAGTACCATTTTTTCTTTCCACCCTCTTGACCAAACTGCCAGTAGCATCAATCGCAACAGTTGCATTGCTTCTGTGCAGCCGACAAAATTCCTTCCACACATGAAATTGCACAGGTGACCCATAAATAACAAGAAAAGGAAATGCTGATACCTCGTGGATCAAACCACTGTATTTTGGGTCAAAGGGCATATTCTGGATGGAACCAATGATGTCACGTTTCTCTTCTTTTTTGATGCCCAACTCTTCATTGATACCTTCCTTTTTTGCCTGTCGAATGACTTCATTAGACGGTACAATGGGAGGTTCCGTATCCCCTGGTAGCATAAGTTTGAACGCTTCACCTTTTCTCCATTTGGTACATCCCTTCCCTTTGATGTCGTTAAAAGCATCTTTCCTTCTTTTACCATTTAAAGGGCGTTTGACTCGCTCATGCTGCTCACCACGAGTGTCTCGAGTTTGTACCGCAAACGTGATTCCTTGTTGACTTATCTTTTTTTCAGCACGACCTTTAATCTTATTTCCACACTTTATTTTGCTTTTGCACGCTCCCGAGAAAGTAATGGAATATGACAGCTTGTGCGGAGACTGTTGTACGTTAGCACATTTAAACACAAATGCACAGGGCATACGAAATTGCAGCCAAAGTGCTTTGGCTATGACGTTTGTCCATACTTTAGGTTTTAGTTTTAATTTATCATCTGTACTCAGCGGTTTTATTTCTGTCCACTCTGCCTCCGTTAACACAACATCAAAAAAGTCAATATAATTTTCATTAATATCACCAAAGCTGCAACTCCCGGAATTGTTGCTGTTCGTTTCATCCAAATTGCTCTGATTTGTCTCGTCATCAAAGTTATTATTGTAATCCTGGCATGTCTCAACAGTTATACCCATTTCTTTCCTCGCAATGCTTAAAATCTGTCTTCTATCTTGAGTAACGTTTACGAATACACAGTTAGCATTCCATCTTTTGTTCAGTGCGGTAGACATGTCTTTCCAAACTACGCTCGAATATGCCGGTAACGTTTTTGTGCAAAAATGTAGTCGGAAAGCTTTAATTACGGCAACAGCCTCGTCAATCAGCACTTTACTTGCCGGTGGCATTTTCGTATGCTCGTATTACTGTAAATGAAAAAATATAACCTAAAATCAGAAACTACGTTACATTATTCTTAGGAATATTTTCGGAAATCACTGTATTTACGTACGTATACTTCAATTATTCTATAATGCACGACCACGCAAAGCGATGTGATTAATATTCTGTAGTATCAATTAAAAAACGATTGCGTATTTTTTTCGATCTGTTTAGTAGTCATCAACTAAATTGTTTACGATAAAAATGATCTTAAGTTCACTAATCTCACTTCTAAAGTCTATTGGCTCAGGAATACCTTAAGCAATGTGATTGGTTTCCTATATTCACTAGGTCGATCACAATGGTTAAAATCTGAGCATTTTTTTTTTTATATCACTAATGGCTTTTCTTCTAGTGGAAGCCTGTGCCACAAAATTTGTGGATTAATTACGGCTATTTTCAATCGTCACCTTCACCTCGCCTAAGGGCCAAATTCTTCATCCACGATCAAGTTGACGATAAAATTAGATGGCAGATTAGCAGATAAGCGTTCTGATTAATCGAGCGAATATGCGAGCCACCCTGAGATTACTTTAGAGTGAAAAGTATAGACATAACGTAAACTGATCGTCTGGGACCCTGATGCTACTTTAGAGTATCCAATTCGTGTTTCATTCTACATTGTTTTTGTGCTTACGGGATTTTACATTTTTATCATATATGCATCCCGCGCGATCGTTGGTGATAAAATGAGAAACGACCTCCATATTCATATTTATAAGGTACTCGAACTATAAAGATCAACAATTTAACAAACACGACAATATATTTATGTGTTAAAAGGTTTTTATATGCACAATATGACGATCGCATCAACGAAACAAAATTGAATCTATATCATCTATTTGCAAGACGTTCTACTTTCATGCTTGAGTCCTTAGAGCAAAATGTCAATAATTAATTTTAAATAATTTATTCATTAATTAGTTATTGAGTAATACATGTTATTACTAAATGATTAAAAATCAACACAACGTCAATTTTGCACATTATTTCCGAACAAAGAATACAGTAATAAGATATGTCAATGCTACCGAATTTGTCAACCAAAATCGGAAATTTTAAACTGGTCTATTGAGACATCAAGCAAAACATTTTTATAAGATTGATTCCAAACCGTAAGCTCGTTATAGAATCGTAATTGGCAACACAAAGTAGACATCCATCAATCATAAGAATCATTCATTGTGATGAAAAATTAGTGTTGGTTTTGTGGGAAATCTAACCTTTATTATGTAATTCCTTACCAGACGTAGTTAATCCTTTCACTATCCATACTTGGTACGAATCAAAACTAATTGTTATCAGTCGACACAAATTTGACATTATATAACAACCTTCAACAGAGTATCTACCAGCTAGGTCCGCTAGAGTTGTAAATGTCTTGTTACATACCTTTGTGCCGGACATGTTTGGGACAAAATTGACCCCATTGATCCCAATCTAATTGTTGCCACATGTTCAAACAAATGCAGAGAAGTGATGCCATGGTAAATCGGAAGGATCTGTGGTTTTTATTCGTAACACAAGTTCCGGAAGTTGTCAAGATCTGCAGTTGAAGGATCTGAAAGGAAGTTTTCATTAGTTCGCTAAAGAAACAAAAGACCATGGAAAGAAAATTATGTGACACAATAGAGTTTTCCGCTTTTCTAGTAAGAATATGTAGATAGCAGTGTATACGTGGTCAGTGCGAAGCTGTAGCAGTCTTTAAAGTTTTTAAAGTTAAGCAGTATTGGTTGTAGCCAATGCTGGGTTCTCTGACCACTTAGCCATGCACTGGCTTGCATACCAGCTACTGAGTGCAAGGCAGTTTTACTGAGTGTCTAATGGGAATATAACTGAAACTCAGTAAAAGTCACCTGTATCAGTCACCTTTTCCGCAGTTTCACTATGTCCTTGTGCAAATGCAAGCAGTACATTAGGAAAGAGTGGCTGCGGAAAACATTCTGCAAAGGGTGTCAGGACAAGGAATGTGAAGAAAAGGAAGAGACGTCAAAACCTGAAAAGAGCTAGCAGTGGAAAACACTAATACAATAAAATATTAAGAATACAATCAATCAATTGCAATAATGCAATTAAAAAAAAGTGCTTTTATTAATTGAAAATAAAGTTCTTAGCCGCCAATCCTATCATCTCATGGAGAAGGTGACCCCCATGTTATCGAGGAATCACATTAATTGGGTGAGTATAAGAAAAATCGAACATATGTCGAAAATCATTTAAGACGCGCTATTCAACATTAATAGACTCTGATTAAAAATCATAATTAGGTAGTACTTACTCTGTAATTCCAGATAACAACAGGTCCTGTCATGCCGCTGGGTCTTCGGCTCCATGATGAATCACAATGACAATGTACAAAATGGAGCAATGTGTGCAGTGTGAATCGATGGAAAAGTAATTATAGGAGAAGATTACATAATGCCTACAGGATCAGAGTATCCCGCATATGCGAACGCTTTGAACAATTTGCAGTTGTGTTTCATAAATCATTTGATGAACATCTGACATCCTGGGTAAAGGGGAATAAAGCATGAGCCTGTAAAGCTTTAAAGCGAATCAAGAAAAAATCTGAATTAATAACAAAATTTGTTTCAGGAGCACGTTGTTGGATAACACAGAAAACGTTTGTTTAATTCGTATGTTATCAAATTGTTGAGAGATCGAAATTATATTTTGCACTCATCAGCTATGTTGCGCCCGCTACATCAAAATTATTTCATCATGTTTTTGGAATTCATATTAATGGCGTTAACTCGATTAAAATTAATTACACAAATGGGATGATGAAACCGAACCAATGGGGCGGAAACTGCTCGGATGGCCGCCATGTTCCGTTTTCATTTTCGAAGCAGCGTGCTCCGAAATTTTCGGAGCGAAAAAATACCGAAATAAATTACTCCAAATTACAACCAAACGGTTGGACAGAAATATAATTTTTACCTAATAGACCTGAAATTTCCATCAACCAGGCCTGAATGGCGTGTTTTGCAACGCATCTTCGTCTTCATTTGTGACGACCGACATCACTAAACTTTACACTGTACACACAGTACGCACTGTTCACGTACTGACTGCTATTGAGCTACTGCCAGCTACTGCAACCTGCTGGCCATTACTCACGTACTAGGCGTATTGTGCCTTTCGTCTCGTACGCTGGTACGCCTCATCCAGTCATACTGGAGCGCCTGACCTACGTGGCCGCACGGCGGCGGGGGGCAGAATTATTTGGCATCACCTTTCAATTAATATGATGGAAAAATGAAAGGTACTACTATATAAAAATAAGCATTGGAAAATGCAACAAATGACGAAAGAAAATAGTGATTGTATATCGCAATATTTTTTAAATCTTTTTTCTTCTAACTTTCAGATAAACTAAAATACTAATAAGAGTGATAAAAGGTTTTCATCTGGGTGCATTATTGTACACATCGCGTATCTGTGTTGCTCTCAGATAAAAATAAAATATAGAGATACAGTGAATATATATTAGCGCAGCCACTTGCAAACACTATAAGAACAAACGAGTGAAAACATTACTAGGCAACATACGTTAAATATCGTAGTCCTACATAATCCAATCGCAGTTCGTTTCACTAAAAGCAGGTTGCTGAATATATATCTTCGATACTTAATAAATGTAATAAAATGAAAATCGAGCCTTTAAAACTAAACGAAGTACAGGACTATGTATATAATTTCAGTAGAAAAATTGCCTTCGTACGTAGTCTACTGTTTTTTTTTTTAAATAGATGCATGTATTTATCGTCGTACATGATGGTACAAAGAATTGTATGGTTGACTCGATGAACATGAGCTTAATCGAGCAGTGAATATCTTGGCGACGGAATCTACGGCCGGGCGTATTCGTGGCGACAGGATACGAAATGAATTAAAAATATTATTCGGTATCTTGGTATGCTAAAAAGCATCAAGACCTGCCGACATGTATTTTTGCTAATGACTCTTTTCAATTATGGATCTGGTATTTGTCTGCCATGATAAAAAGTTCTTCAACCATAGGTTCCACATTATTGATGTTGTTAGAGTACATGTAGTTGAGAAATTCCTCGAACACAGTGGTATATATGTCGAAAATATTGACCGTACTTTCAGGCTCCCTTTTCATCCCACAAATAAGAACGTCGTTTTGGATCGGGGCACTTTATTATCAATAAATCTGTCATTTTTCAACAGATTTTCTTCTGCAAGGACTCAATCGACGTAGAATCGTTTAGTGGCTATTCCTGTAATTAGAACGTTAGGTGGTAAATTATTTAACTTGCAAAATGAAAAATATCATAGCCGTAGATTCTTCGAGTCGTGAGGGCTATGATTAGCTTGGGAATAAAATGTCTGGATGTTAACAGTTTTTTGGTCGTGTACTATTTACCAGAAACAATGAATTTGAAACAAAATTGAATGCATGGTAATTTTGCCTCTGAAAATAGAGCAATTGAATTGATGGTTGTTTTTTTGTTGCTAATAAGTAGTTGAATAACTTTTGCTTAAAGAGATGGCAACTTTTGAATTGCACTCAATTCAGATGAATAAATATATAAAATATTACGCTAGAATCACTCGTCTCTGAGCTCATACATCTGAAAATCCACTAGAGCAATTTTTTCATTTTCTTATCTTTAAAAATATTAAAAACTTTGTAACATCCAACACTTTCAACTCAAAAAGTAGTAAATGATCTAGGTAACGTACATCGATAAACTAGATAAACTCCAAACAATAATGAGACACATAGCCAATTATAAAAAAATCTACAAAAAAAACAGAACGAATGAAAGGACGAAAATTACACGTCACGTTAATCCTCATCGTTTGCACACAAAGCACATAAGAACATATCACGATTCGTAGCATTACAGTTTACATCTTGTCGTGAACGTTTGAACGGCTGAAAACACAAAATGGATTATAACAGAGCTAAAAAAAAGCAAAAACAAAAAGGATCAATCTTCCTGTGAGATCGGAGAGCCTCTCTTTTCGAACCTTTGCCCTTTCCTTTGGACATGCTGATTCAAACCGTTACTACTCGACGAGCCAATGCCTCGCACAAATTTTGTCCCTCTTTCTTGCCGTAAGCATCCACGTTGACGTGCAAATTGTCCTGGTTCACACGTCAAATTTTCGAAATTTCGAGATTGGCTCTCATCTCTTTTCGCTGATCCTTCATGTGTTGTGCACATCGCATTGAGCGAGTGGACAATTTTTTCGTGTGTTCCAACACAACACCGTATATTTGCGGCAACACAGCTCGTTTGTCCTCCATAGACATATTCTCGTAGTTTGAGGGTGAGTTCTTGTGACTCGGTTGCACATGATTGCCCGTTATATCACTGTTCCTCTGACACTTCTTCTATTGCTTCGATCACTTTATACCATTACGATCTATTCTGGAACTATTTTGTCCCATTCCCATACATTTCTCATGATGCGTTGCAAATCTGCATGCTGTGACGCCTCTGTCGCAATTCAGGCAGATGCACTTTTGTAACTTTTTCATCGGATGCTAACCAACCATGTCGAGACCAGAAGAATCTAAAAAAAAACGAATGTACACTTATCCAAAAGTGGCTGGTAGAAAGAAAATTGTGGAAAAACCCAATTTCTGAGTAACCACTTCTCAAACTACGTGTAAAATCTTTTTATTAAACTTACTGGTATAATTACATGGTTATTTACGTCGAGTTTGACCCATTCGCGAACTATGTCTCAATCATTAAAATGATGCTCACATACTCGATCCTCCACTCTTGTAATTTTATAATGCCTAGAATCAATTCTTCCCACTTTTTCCACATATCAATGTCTTTTGGTACTTGAAATGTAGAACATTTTTTCTTTCTTTTGCTACCCATTTTGCAAAGTGGTACCACACACAGTTTTCCCATTTTTAATTCCAACATTCCTATGATGGACCTCTTTGCCAGAGCAACTGATGAGTGCGAAAGACGACATGGTGACAAGCTGTTGCGCAGAAAGTACTGGAAAATATAGACATGACTTACAGAGCTCGTTGTAGATAGGACTCGTTTACCGACTGTAATTCTACTCAAGGCAGATATAAGTTTTTAGTCACAGTTGTAAATACCAATAACAACCGTATATATAGACTATAAATACTGATAATAATTAAAATGAAACTATTGAGAAGAATATTAATTAAATACACTGCATAATTTATTTGACGGGTTGTATAAATATTTCTTTATTATATATAGTCACAATACACCGATTTTCATATAAATAACGACGTCAGATACATAAATCGTCGAACACACAAAATTCACACTCTATTTAATGTACCTCATACTGTCGTTCAATTTTTGTAGGTTATTGTCAATAACCTGTTGATTGTTGGCAAATATATGTTGAGTGATTGCGGGCCCAGAGGGGCGATTCTGAACCAGACGCAATATCATAGCGTCGACGCAAAACCGCGACAGCCAATTGCAAGGAAGGTTCCAGTGAAAAAGCGCGAATGTCATAGTCTATTTCGGTTTTGCGTTAGACGCTATGATATTGCGCCTGCACTGATATTCTGTACTTGTCTACCGACAACTATCGGTGTCGTTAACGAGCGACAGCCAATTGCAGGGAAGAATCCAGCGGAAAGGCGCGACTCTCATAGGCTCGCGACTCTCATAGCTCGCATAGGCTCGCGACTCTCATAGGCTCGCTAACGACACCGATTGTTGTTGGTAGACAAGTACGGAATTCAGCCCCAGACGCAATATCATAGTGTCTGACGCAAAACCGAAATAGCCTATGAGAGGCGCGCCTTTCCGCTGGAATCTTTCTTGCAATTGACTGTCGCGGTTTTGCGTCAGACGCTATGATATTGCGTCTGTCTCGCAATCGCCCCTCTAAGGGGCGATTCTGTACCAAGCGCAATATCATAGCGTCCGACGCAAAACCGAAATAGCCTATGAGAGCTGTGCCTTTCCGCTGGAATCTTCCTTGTAATTGGCTGTCGCGGTTTTGCGTCGGACGCTATGATATTGCGTCTGGTACAGAATCGCCCCTCTGGGCTACCCGCGGATGTGTTTAATTTACTGGATAAAAAATATTTTATAAACGTAGATTCCTCGAGCTCGTGAGGACTACGATTGGCCGAGGAATGGTTATAAGGGTTTCACTTGGACCAAAAAAACGAATTGGACAAATTTTAATATATTTGATCGGCTAACCTAACCTTGTTGACTGATCTCTATATCGCAATTATTTTTTAATCATATTAATCTAATGATTAACTACTGAACGTCGCAAATAGACTACCAATCACCACCAAATGATTCTTCTTCAATTACAACTAATTGGAGCAAAATTGGATACAAAAAAATATATTTGTCCTGCTAACTCCTCACTATCAAATACCTTATCCCCACTGACTAGACGCAAATGTTTTTTCCATTTTTTTTACTTAAACTACGAACCGTCAAAACTTTCTGAATAGAATAATCGTGATCACCAAAGGATTAGATAAAGACAAAATTTAAAAAGCCAAAATTGTCCGGTTCACTTCACGCTTTCGTATTACACAACCCTCCGCGAATCAGCATGTGGTCATTTATATATTCCAATCAAACCGAGGCCCAACAAACATTCTAATTAGATTATTATTGACCTACAAACAATTCCGAATCGATTGAGCTCCCCATTGAAAAAAAACGCTTTAAAATAATTATCGTGCGGTCAAGTTCCTCCGGTCATATGACCGGGTCTGGTAAAATCAATGACATGTTCCCGATACGTTTTTTTAGCTTTTTTTGATAACCGACGAACCAACAAACGTTCTACTTAGTTCAATTGAAACCTACAAACGATTACGCATCGATTAGGTCCCTATAAAACCTTAGTGCGATCTGAATAAAAATTTTCCTGCCAAGTTCACACCATATTTTAAGTGTGCTTTCCTGTAAAAACTATCGACCAACAAACCTTCTTATTAAACTAACAATCACCTACAAACGACCAACAAACGTTTTTATTGCACTAACAAACACCTACAAACGCTAACAAACGTTTTTATTAAACTAACAAACACCTACGAACGACCAACAAACGTTTTTATTACATTAACAAACACCTACAAACGACCAACAAACGTTTTTATTAAACTAACAAACGCCTACAATCTCAGCACTGAGGTGAGGTTCTGTACTTGCCTACCGACGACTATCAGTGTCGTTAGCCAGCGATAGCCTATGAGAGTCGCGCCTTTCCGCTGGAATCTTCCTTGCAATTGGCTATCGCTCGCTAACGACCCTCCGCGAGACAGCATGTAGTCATTTATATATTCCGATCAAACCGAGGCCCAACAAACATTCTAATTAGATTATTATTGACCTACAAACAATTCCGAATCGATCAAGCTCCCCATTGAACAAAAACGCATTGAAAATAATTATCGTGTGGCCAAGTTCCTGCGGTCATATGACAGGGTCTGGTAAAATCAGTGACATGTTCCCGATACGTTTTTTTTAGCTTTTCTCGATAACCGACGAACCAACAAACGTTCTACTTAGTGCATTTGGAACCAACAAACGATTACGCATCGATTAGGCCCCTATAAAACCTCAGTGCGATCTGAATAAAAATTTTTCTGCCAAGTTCACACTATATTTTATGTGCGCTTCCCTGTAAAAACTATCGACCAACAAACGTTTTTATTAAACTAACAAACACCAACAAACGACCAACAAACGTTTAAACTGAACAGAATTTAAAAAAGTCAAAATCGGTTCGCCAAGTTCACAGAGGTATGATTTTGCACCCTAAACACGTTACGCGTCGCGTTAACGCTAGTAGCCATTCGACGAGCAGTGCTGGCAAATCAACAGCAGCATGAGAAATATCGCTTCTGATTGGCTGCTGTAGTTTAGCTGTTAATGCCCTGTGTAGTCGACGCGTGTGTATTTGTTATCTGGCAGGCTAAACGATTGACCACCTAACGTTGTTATTAGACTATCCATCACCACCAAACGATTCTGCTTCTATTGAGACCTTACAGGGCAAAATGGAATGAAAAATAATGGTTTTATCGTTCATAACGCGCCACGATACAACGGAATACGTTTCTCGACCAATCGGAGCTCTCTTTCTCCCGTGCAGTCGACGCGTATGAATTTGTTATCTGGCAAGCTAAACGATTGACCACCTAACGTTGTAATTGGACTACCAATCAATTGTGACCACCAAGCAATTCTGCTTCTATTGAGACCTTGCAGGACAAAATCGGATGAAAAATAATGGTTTTATCGTTCATAACGCGCCACGATACAACGGGATACGTTTCTCGACCAATCGGAGCTCTTGTTCTCCCGTGCAGTCAACGCGTATGAATTTGTTATCTGGCAAGCTAAACGATGGACCACCAAACGTTGTAATTAGACTACCAATCACCACCAAACGATTTTACTTCAATTGAGATCATTGAGACATTAAAATATATGACATCGGTTGAGAAACAATAATTTTGTCCGGCTAACTTCTCGCCATAAAATCCGTACTCCCGCCACCTGACCGCAGATAGTTTTTTATATTTTGTAGGTATTTCAAGAACTACCAAACCTTTTCATTAACATATTCGTTACTACCAAACGATTCCGCATCGAATAAGCCTTTATAAAACATTTTTGGTTAACATTTAATAATTGTCCGGCTAATTTCACTCAAAATCTTTGATCGTCTAATAAAATAAAAACTATTTACCACCAAACCTTTTAAATAGACTACCAATCACTACCAAACGATTAGATATGATAAACAATTAAAAAGTCAAAATTGTCCGGTCAAGTTCCCGGCGGTGTTGAGACTGCCATACAAAAACCACGGCTCTATTATTAGTACCCGTGAATCCAGAGTACAGAGAGTGCGCCACTATCGACGCACAGCTAGCGCGACCTACATGATAGGAGCGAAAGTAGAACTAGAAGATCTTGGCAAGATTTTTACCCGTTACTCTGAATGTAAATATATATCTGTATATATTCATAAATAAATAATTTGCAAATAAAGTATTGGAATAACTTATTTTAATTTCTTGAAATATCTGTCTTTGATTTACTATACCGACCGACTTTTTATTTTCATGCCCACTCTTCATTCAAATAGCGCGCCGCGGCTGGATGCATATCTTTTTAGTTCCGACAGTCCCAGAGTACATAGATAGGCGCTACAAACTTTGGCTGCGCTTTTTAATATGGGAATTTCCACACCCTGAGTAAAGTCTCCGTGGCTCTAGGCTCCCTAACCCAAGCGTCGGCAAAAAACGGCAATTTTGGATTTCGGGCCATGAAATGGCGTAATAAAATAAATAAATCACATTGTAGAAACCTTAGTGTAGCGCTTTTTTCAAAAACCTTCCAAATGACGGAAATCCTTTCGACAGAGCATTACTGATCATAGCTGTTGTCCTGATGTCAATGGAAGACGAATTACGCATTGGTGATGGGGCTGTCTGCAAATATTTTTTAATTTCTGTCCAAAACCGTTGACATTTTCACAAATGAATTGCAAAAAGAATAACAATGAAATGGCTTTAACCTTAAAAAACGGGGTTATCCGTAGCCATCAATATTTCGGGATAGTCCCACGTGTACGATTTTCAATTTCTGTCGTACTAACACTCATGTCCTTTTTCTCTGACAAATTTGTCAGGCTTATTCAAACGGAACTCCCATGATCTTCATCTCAACAGGAGACTCAGCAGCATGGCTACAATTCTGGTAACTCGTATGAATTGCCAACATTGAAGCCGAGCACTGCCCAGCATCATAAGTCAAATACCATGGAAGTTGGGAGTTATATGGGAAGACTTACAATCTTGTGACAGTGTAGTAGTTAAACAAATTAAAAATATTGAGTTTAAAAAATTGCAGGATTGAAAAAGTATTGACTTCGGTCTCAACTAATTCTGATAATTCCCAGTGCAAGCCCGAATATATTGTCATGTGTTCATTACAAATCAATAGAGGTTCGCTCTATTTTTGCAGTTCAGAAGATTTACAATTGTTAGACACTGTTCCAGCTATTCTTCTAAATTTTGTCTAAGCCAAATTCCAATTGATTGCATTGATGGTCAGTTTTTGGGTGCTTTATCGGTGAATCTCGGGTTTTCTATATGCACAACGTAATGATTCAATCTGGTGCTTGGACTTGCACCGCAAACCCATTTACAAGGAGAAAAAAAAGAGAAAGAACTGGTTAGCATGTTTTACTGATTTCTTGTTACATACAGATAATACACCTCAAATTTAATTTCCAGATTCTTCCTGATACAATAAAAAAACCAATATCCCTGACAAATTTTTGTGTACATGTCCATCTGTTAATAACACAAATCAGCTCCGCTAATTGAACGTCCATTAGTCCAACTGAAAAATACAAAGAACACATAATTTCAATATTTAGGGCCAATACTAACATCAAATTATTTCAATCAGAGGGTGGGTTTGCTGTATTGGCTGAATGCAAAAGTATTGCAGAATTTTAGCAAATTCTATAAAGTGGATGAATATTGGAGACCTTACCTTTTTGAAACCAATGTCAGCTGCATATTCCCTGAAGCATTGACGGCATATGTTCAGGCCATATTTGCGGATGAGACCATGCTTATTTGCACACGCTCGGCTGCAACAATACACGTGCATAAAACAATTTCATACCGGTTACATGAAGTACTCATCACACAGGTAATAACTGTTATAATTAATTAACAGAGTTCATACTCATATGGCTTGAAATAGGCAACAAATTCGGAAGTTACATAGAAGTGCAATCTCTATGCTTCCTGTGAAGACTGGGGTGCCCCAAGTATTTAGTACTAGGCAAGCTATGTTAACTAGATAAGTATACCCTGGTCTTCATTGGAACATAGACTGCGCTTCTATGTAATGTTTGAATTCGTTATAGGAAACTTGTGAAACGGCGCTTCTACGGCCCATCGGCTTAGACAATTAAAGGTTAGGTTATTCTGATACGAATATCGAACTTTTATTATATCTTGTCATAATTGAAAAAATTGTTAGATCGTGTGGAATTTTGGTTACAATATCGTGTGACGGTACATTTCTAGTACAGGCTTTTTCGTGCAAATCTGGACAAAGGCGTCCGACGCACGCGGTTATGACACGGCACATCGTGTGCAGTTTTTCGAACGAAAAACTGCACAGTGTGCAGTTTTACGAACGAAATTGTAAACCCTTCACTCACCAGGATCGGGATCCTTGGCCGTATTTGCGTGGATGAGAAAACCATATATTTTGAAAACCCATCTTGTTTGTTGAATCGTCTTTATTCGAAAAGAATAGGCAACGTAGAGGTTCTCTTCTGTGGTAGAGGGAAGCGAAGGAGCGAAGCACGCCAATCAGTGTTGCCAGATGGTCCGTGTGAGTTACCCCCAGATTATTTTCGTTTCCCCCTAAAAATCCCCTGACCAACCGCCAAGCCAATCTCGGTCACTTGACCGTCAGATACGGTCAAGTGACTGCAGTTTTTAAAAGGTTCAATTGACAGTCATCTTGAGAAATTTTGTGGTAAATTGTGTCGGTTTTAAATCGTGAAAAAAATCTTATCCAATATCAGTTTGAAATGTTATATATACACAAAAGTTGAAAAATAAATTATTTTTATTTTTATTTTTATAGCAGCAAAGGCTTATCCTCTCTAGTTCTACTCCGTTATCGGCTATCGCCAGCTCGCAACGGCATATGTCACAAGAGGCAATGTACTTTGTACTCGTTTGGCTATACCGCCATCCCTAATCCACTAGCGGATACTGATATGTGTTTCATATGTGAACTGTGTGGAGTGTGTGACATCTTTTGGCTTATTCCATAAGATCCGCGAATCGCATAAATACAAGCTGCGGCATCTATTGGACATTCCCCTGTACCGTACCGTTTGACCTATAAGGGGAAAACCCGAATTATACTATAGTAAACGAAAAATTCACTGGACCCACATCGATATTTTTTGGTAAATGTATTAATAAACTTATTAATAAGATTCAAGGCGAGTTAGTAAAATTAAAAACGAGTAAAAAAAATTAAAAAATGCCCAAAGCGCAAATAATCAAACCATACGTACAGAAGTACGTAAAAAGTTGGGAGTTAGAATCAACTTTCAAAGGTACGTAACCTATAATTAGACAACTAACCCGTAATTGGTAAAGAAACCTGTAAGGTGATTTATAATTAAACATATAAAACGAACAAAATCTACAATTCAAATAAAATTTGCATATCGATTCCTCGAACTTTCACCCAATCAAAGCTCGACGGGCCCTCTACGACTCTACGCTTTACGAGGAACTATCTTTCTCAATGTTGGTTACCGATTTTTGCCAAATTTAATAGCTTCCTCTAATCCTCTATTGAATATTCCGTATAATTTTTACTTTACTATATTGTCTACTGAAGAGTATAGTCTAAATCCCTTTTGTTTTTTAACGATAAAGGTTGGTTGAAACAGTCGCCTGGTGGAGACCCGTGCAAAGCGTTTTGTGCGTTTTGCAATACGATTCTCGCGGCGCATAAAAAAGGATTGTCGGAACATGCTGCATCAAAGAAGCATGAGCAATCCGTCAAAAACCGCAATATCATTGCCCAAACTCCAAAGATCGACAAATTCGGGAAAGTGACTTTGTAAGAAAAACGAAAAATAGCTGAATTGAAAATTGCTATGTATGTGGCAGAGCATTCGTCCATAAAATCTGTCGACCATCTCTCTCTAGTGATAAAGGATCTTGATGAGGATTCTCAAGTCCTCAAAGATCTTGAACTGCATCGGACAAAATGCTCAGCTCTAATAAATATTTTTATCGCCTTGTATCGTGCAAGACCTTCTCGATGACATCGGAAATTCGCACTACTCGTTGATTATCGATGAGTCAACGAAGATAGATACAAAAAAAGTTCTTTGCCTCATAATTCGATATTTCTCTCTATCGAAGAAGAAGATCGTGACGAGTTTTTATCGTTTAATTGAGATGACAGCAGGGACCTCGGATGCTATTGCCGCAGCGATTTTGGTTCAATTGAAAAGCGACAATTTGAATTCGAGTAAGCTTTTAGGTCTGGGGGTTGATGGAGCCAGCGTAAACGTAGGCATTCATCATTCTGTAACGACGATATTGCGGGAAATCAATTCAGAGCTTGTAGTGATCAAGTGCATTTGCCACTCATTGCATCTCGCAGCCGAAGAGAGTTGCAAAGTCTTGCCAAGGCATCTGGATTTCATGGTACGTGAAACGCATGCGTGGTTTGCCGTTAGTTCAAAGCGTCAAATAGAATACGCGGAGGTTTACCGTACTCTTGAGCGTAAGATACCGAAAAAAATCGTAAAGCTGTCGAATACCCGGTGGTTGGTGAGGCTTCAGGCTGTCGATGCTATTCTCGAGCAATGGGATGCTCTAAAACTGCATTTTAAAATGACCGAAAGCAACAAAGAACGCTGTTATACAGCTTGCCAACTTCATGGAATGTTTTCAACTCCCGAGAACAAATTGTATTTGACGTTTCTCAGTTCGACGCTCAAAGGCATCATGGGGCTAAATAGATTGTTTCAATCCGATGCTGACGACCCCATGAAACTCTTTAAAGATTTGAATGATAATATATATTCACTTCTTCAAATGCTTGTTGTACCGTCGCAACTGAAGAAAATATCGCATTACGATCTCGCCAGCTTCGATTTCAAACACTACTGCCTGTCGCTAGGATGTATGAATTTCGGTTATGAGTTTAACGTTCTAACTGCCAACGTTCATCCGGATTCGATTGTGCAGGTTAAAGAACGCTGCAGAGATTTTATGATCGTTCTCGTAACGCAATTGCAAAAGAGGATTCCCGAGAATATGAAAGTTCTGGATCAAATATCCACGTTCTCGCCGCAATTAGCATCATCCCAGGTTAAGGCTGATATCACGAATATTGCGTCAAAATTCAAAAATAGTTTGTGCAATGATATCAGCTCAACTCTGAAGGAGTGGAATATCATTCACAGGATTGAAGTCACCGATACTGCCAGCACTGAAGGGTTTTGGGCGGAGGTGAATGAACTCACCGACGCAGGCGGAAACAAAAGATTCGGCAATATATCGAATCTCGTTCTCGGGCTGCTGAGTCTGCCCTTCTCAAATGCCTCAGTCGAACACGCATTTTCCATCGTGAATATAGTAAAGGACAAATTGAGAAATAAAATGTCGGTTGAAATGGTCGAGGCAATTTTACATATCCGTTGCACCCTCCACGTTGAATGCTGCAAATTTACACCGACCGCAGCTATGCTGAAACGTTTCAACTCCGAAACGGTGTACGGAATGATAAACGACGATGATATTAGGATATTAGATACCTTACCGACCGATTGATCGGGAAAAATATAGTCATTGGAGAGAGATAGATAGAAAGAAAAAAGAGAGGGTTTGAACTCGTTTAGCGTTAATGACGATTCGTAAATTTCTCCCGCTTTCATTCGTTCTCATAAATCCATCACCTATCGGGCTTTTCATCGCAATGTTGAGTTCTAGTCTTTATAGTCAGCAGTATAAGTCTAACGTTACTAGTCCTCACGCTGTTACCTATTATCATTTCATCTCGTAATAAATATAATTAAATAAATAACAACCTACGTTGAAAATATAGCTCAATGCGCAGTGTTAATAATTGTAGCCCTTTCCATCCTACGTATAATACTAATCTGTGGCATTGGGTGTCGTTATCTTTTTAGAGTATTCCTGTGGTGCGATTCTGTACTTGACGCAATATCTTAGCGTCTGACGCAAAACCGAAATAGCCTATGAGAGTCGCGCCTTTCCGCTGGAATCTTCCTTGCAATTGGCTTTTTCGGTTTTGCGTCAGACGCTATGATATTGCGTCAAGTACAGAATCGTCCCTCTGCTATTCGACAATTCGGCATCCATTTTTGCGCTTCAAAACTAGTTTTTTTTATCGGGAATTTAAAACCCTCTAAAAAATCCCCTAAATAATTTTTCCCCCTGTTTGTCCCCTGACACGACTAAAAAAACCCTAAATCTAGGGGGAAATCCCCTGATCTGGCAACACTGACGCCAATCCGTAATGTGATGTTAGGATCCACCGATGACGTAAAATCGTCCTAGTGAGGCCGTAGGCGATATTTGTCCCTGCACACGCTAGATGGCGCGCGGCGCAATATGAAACTGGGCGGTAGGATTCGAAATACACATTTTCAATAAAATCAAGAGTCGCAGTAGCGAGGCAAGTACATTTCCTACTATAGTGACCTCTTAATCAATCGACTGACGAAGAGCTCCAAGCACTTGCACCCGACACAACTTCTTTATACGTAGGTATATATCTCTATAAAATAAATTTATTTTCTTCATAATTCATGAATTATAGCATATAATTACAATATATATTTTTTTCTTTCGATTGAGACTAGAATGGATGTTACAATTGTAAGGATCTCAATGATATCACGTTTTCTTTTTTCGTCCTATCTCGTTTAATGCCACGACGATTTCGTGAATTTTCGTACACCTAATTCCTGTAAGATGTATATGTTTGATTTTTCGTAATTCCTACACGATGCATTACTATGTAACCACAACACTTTACAACCAATGGCACGTGTCGTATCTCATACAAGCCATTGATTTGTCTGCCATTCTTCACATCTCATTGCATGTAGTTTGAGGAAAACAAAAAAACTCTGCAAAATTGCAGCTCCAAAAATCCATTGGTCTTCGAGAAATAAATTATTTTATATTTCGATGATTTACATATTTAGAATATTTTCTTTTCTATATTATTTCTAAGACCTACTGACGACCTGAACAAAATACAAAAATACTTGCCCATGCAAAAAAGTTCAGATTTTGCAAAAATGAAAATTAGTTTCCATATGGGGCGGCTTTTACCCCTTGAAGTCTCGTTTAATAAAAAAAAAAATTATCCATTCAGTCTTCCCTGGAATGAAAATCAATATTTATTTTTTATCCTCAAGGTTCACGGCGTTTTTTTCTACAAACTGATTTTTATAGAGTGGATATCGAAGGGGATGATTCTGAAGTTGATATCATAAAATTCGATTTTTTTTCTTCCGTCCAGTATTTTTTTCTATAATTTCGGGAGGTGTATGCCATTCCTGCATGACCTTTTTGTCTTTAAAGTAGGTAATGTTCGTGGAGAAACAATATTGGAAATAGATAAATCGTTTTTTCATAGAAACAATGTGGAAAATAATGGTAAGAATCCGTATGGGTGATAATATAATAATATAATTTTTTTAATTCGCTCTGTTTCTTCATTGTGATATCCAAGAATTTCAATTGACTTTGCAATTATATTGTCCTACGAGAATAACCAAACATCTTTGCTACGTTTGTATATAGCAACTGTGCTAACGATAAAAAAACAAAATGACATCACTGAATTATATTGGCTTATGTTGAATCAATTGTTTCCTCACGGTGAAAAACTTCACTTCAGAATGGTTAATACAGACGAGATAATTGAAGTGTAACGTAAACTTTAATGGCGCGAATTGACCTGAAACACTTGGATATCGAAATACAGAAACAGAATGAAATGAAAAACAAGTTGCAATTTGAAAGTTGCAAGTCGTGTCCTCGAAATTTCATAGTGAAAATTCTTCATAGTGGACCTTACAGCGACCACTATGAAGAAGTATATCTACTTCAATTTTGGTGTCCTCATAGAGGAATTAAGCGTTTTGTGCTATTCCGAGGAAGCAACTTGCAAGTTTCAACTTGCAGTTTGTTTCCATACGTGTATTGAACATCCCAAAATTTCGAATTATTGTAAATTTTATATATCCATAACCGTCTCATGGATTCTGGCTATGCCTGACATCAATCATTCTTCAATGACATTCTATCTATGTACAACATTTTATCTGGGAATTTGAAAAGTTCGGTGCATGTTGCACGAACTAGTGTCGTAATAAAAACATCTCGATTTTTTTTCATTTCAAAATTCCATAAGTCGCGTCGATTATTTTTTTGTCTTCAAATTAAAAACGGAATATCCTTCTATAGTCCCTAATCGAGGTAAAGAATGTTGACTCGCTAACCAAAAAATTACACGATCGAGATTTTTAAAAAACATCTATATTGACTTATTTAAACAAAATTTTATAAATCTAAAACGCCTGAATTGATTTTGTTCAAATTTCATACGAGATACTCTTTAAAAGTACCCAACGTACGAGATTTTGGCTCTATAGTCAAAAAATTGCATGTTGGAGCCTTAAGAACGCCCATGGCAATTTTTCGGAAATCTATAACTTTGGAACGCCTCGAACGATTTTCTTTTAATTCAATAGTGAACTACACTTTATGACAGTCTATTTATGTGGAAAGTTTAACACAAGTTCCCGTAGGATCGAAAAATTACAAGAAGGAAATCCGTCACAACCGAAAATTCGTCATTCCGAACAAATAACAGCCTTATTGGCAAAAACACGGGGCAATTAAGTGCCTCGGTTCCCTTGTAACCATTCTTCAATAAATCGTAGCCCTCACGAGCTCGAGAAATTTACGCTATGATATTTTTTATCACGCAAGCTCTATCAGCATGTGTGACAGAGAGAGGTCACCTTCAGTCCACGGGTGGAAACATAGGTAACTTTCAACGCACAATAATTTTTTAATCGTGTCATTGTAACGACTGGCTGGTGAACATCACTACTTGAACAAATTGGACAAAAATGAATATATTTGGTCGGCTAACTTAACATTATCGACTAACCTTATGTCACAATTATTTTTTAACTGGTGTTATTCAAATGATAAACTACTAAACGTCGCAATTAGACTACCAATTACCGCCGAATGATTATCCTTCGATCACAACTAATTGGAACAGAATTGGATACAAAATGATATATTTGTCCGGCTAACTGCCTATTATCAAATACCTTATCCCCACCACCCATATCCAAATGTTTGTTCCATTTTTTGCATAACCTATAAACCACCAAACTTTTTGCATAGAATAATCGTCACTACCAAGCGGTTCTGTATCGAATGAGTCTCTAATGAACTAAATTGGCGGATAATAAAATATTGCATCTGGTACAGAACCGTTCCTCAGGGCCTGGATTCCGTACTCGTCTACCGACAACTATCGGTGTCGTTAGCAAGCGATAACCTATGGGAGTCGCGCCTTTCCGCTGGAATCTTCCTTGCAATTGGCTGTCGCTCGCTAACGACACCGATAGTTGTCGGTAGGCAAGTACGGAATTCAGCCCCTGGTACAGAATCGCACCTCTCATGGTGGAAGTAGACAAGGTGTAGCCATGCGCATAATGTACGAATAGCCAATAAGAAATTTGTACCACTACGTCCGCCATTACGAGCGGCAATTCAAAAACGTTTATAATGAAATCGACGTAAATCAAATCAATTTAATGGTAAAAATAGAAATTTTTAAATTATTTCTCAGCAGAAGGGTAAATGCGTAAAGAGAGGCAAGTCATTTTATTATGGATGTAGGCATTATTAATGAATAATGTTTTTTTTTCAGTAGACTATTTGTATATGTTACCTTTTCAGATTGTATTGTTTTTTCAAAATAAAAATAAAATTCTGATCTAAATTGGTTTCTTTTCATTAATTCATACTAAGCCCCCAAATCTATTCTTCATAATCGAAAACTTTGAAATTATCAATTAGTTTTCATCGATTAGCTTAACATGATTTTGAACTGAAATATACGAAAAACTTTATTTTTGTCTCTCGAATACTTATATCCCACATGATTGAAGGCAGAGAAGAGACTTCAGTCTCCTTAAAGACAAAATTATCGGAAACAGGGTGTATTAGATAATCATTGTGAAATACACACTTATCATATTTTATTTGGCATTTGTACATTTCTCTCATTTTGCACGATCGTCATTTTAGAGCCTTATTGCTTGATAATACTCGATACATCGTGTAGAGGACCTTGTTCCATATCCAACTTGTTGACCCACTTTCTCAAAGTTGAAAGAGATGGCAGAGGAATTTGAGTAGTGTTTCTTAAATATCTGTATGCTTTCGGACTCACGCTCAGTAAAGATACAGCAGTGGCGATGTCTTCGGCGTTCCATTTTGTTTTTGTTTTTTCTGGATGCAACAATAAATGGACCTGCCCTGGTGTGAATAATCTTTTCAACACTGTCATATATTTTTTTGCAGCATGATCAGCTTTTTTAATTTTGTTATCTTTTATCCTGAGTTTTCGCTGTAACGTCATATTCTCTTTTTTCAATTTTTCATACATTTCTTTCCAAGTACATTTCTCTTCTAATTCGTGGTCTTCTTCTTCTTCTTTCGCATCTTTTACGATGATGGATGTCGTTGGAAGATCTTCAGGCTGTGCTGACAAAATACTTTCATTATCACACAGCAATTCCTCGTTGCGTTGAGTTACAACATCGTCAGGAGGCACACTATGCGCAGTCAGTGTCGATGGATCATTGTTGCTTGTTGTTTCAACGGTATCCAATGGGAAGCTGGTATTTATGCATGGTAATTTTTCAGTCGGCACTGCATTGTCTTCCAAACGGCGACCACGTGTCGGCGACAACCCAAACTGTTCGTGTATCCACGATTTCTCTTTATACGCAGATGGTGAGAAATGTACCGAGCAAACCTTAGCTATTAACAAAAATTTCAGAGTTGCCTTTATTATGAATATATTAATTGTAATTAATGTTGATGAGTTTACGGATTTCGTACGCAAATATAATAAAATTCTATAAATTACCGTTTTTAATATTTATATTTTCTCGTCTACAGGCCGTCTTCCACTTTTCAATGTAGTGGGCGTTCTTCGGAAAACCATAAAAATGGATTTTTTCGGGTGTATTGTTTTTCTTGAAAAACTCTGTTCTGTTTTTGCAACCCTTGACGTAGCACGACGGCATGCTGTATTGAGAAATCATTATATAAAATGGATGATATAACGCACGATGAAAGAATGAAGGGCATATTGTTATCGTAATCGGAAACTGAATTATCTATTTTAAAGATATAATCGGGAGAAATGATAAAGTTAAAACATTATTGGGATTGAGTTTGAGGTTATAATTGTCACCGGTACAGTATACATTTATTCCGTATCAACATTGTGTGATTTTCAATATTTGCGATATTCTGGGCGTTAGACTTGTTGCAACCCTTGACGTAGCACGACGGCATGCTGTATTGAGAAATCATTATATAAAATGGATGATATAACGCACGGTGAAAGAATGAAGGGCATATTGTTATCGTAATGGGAAACTGAATTATCTATTTTAAAGATATAATGGGGAGAAATGATAAAGTTAAAACATTATTGGGATTGAGTTTGAGGTTATAATTGTCACCGGTACATTATACATTTATTCCGTATCAACATTGTGTGATTTTCAATATTTGCGATATTCTGGGCGTTAGACTCGTACGAAATGGTTGTATAATTTTAACAACTCACCTGTTTTCTTGTTGTAATGAAGAAAGATTTGTTGAATATAATGCACTCGTATTAGATTTTTGTTCACAGCATATGCAGTAAATATAGGATATGTTGGGTATATATAAAATTAAGATGGCCGCAGTTGTGGTACTGCGCAGAACATGCGAAAACGCGTCGCGATTATGGCAACACCTTGTCTACTTCCACCATCGCACCTCTGTTCTTGGCTTGTGGCATCCGTGCGAAATGACGTGACAAGTGCTGCAGTAATGATCGCTGATGTTCAGATTGATGTGTTAATAAGTGATATGTGAATGAGTATTGTCGTTCGTCAATAAGGTATGAGACTGATAAAATCTCCGCAGTCAATACACGCAATTATCCAAAAAAGTTCTACTTTACCAAGGAAAATTTCAACATAACCTAAAAACCGACTTTGTCATCAAATGTTTTTCATCTATCATGATTTTCGGCGATAGGTAACTACATAAAGATCGCACAATGAAAAGACAGTTATCAATAAGTATACTGTTTTTTTCGGTTTCGTCGATCGTCCTATTCGAAGTCTGTATGATTTTTCTCAGAAAATCCAACAATCTACTAATCTAAACATTACGTACATTTTATTTATTTTACGATATTTCTTAGCTGAGAATGCGATGTAGTCCAAAAAACAATTTAGTCCGCTGATTTGATGCACTTAGTGGCTTGTCATTTGACTACCACTCATAGTGAGATAATATATTTTTTTTCATTAGATCGGAAATTTTGTCCCCCATACAGGCTACAGGACAAATTTTTCAAAATCCACAAAGGAGATGAAGAATGATATGTAATAATACCCAGTGATAGGGATAATGAGATGCTCTTGACTTTCCAGCTTGGCCATCTACTGTTGCTGAAACACAGTTTAACTGAACCAACCGTCTAATAAACATAGACATTTACTTTTCGTTTCCTTTTTTTGTATGCAGTCCAACTAGGGAACATTGAATTGGATCATCAAACTACTCACAAATGTTTTTAGTGGAATATATTTCCTCCGAATGTCATTGTGAATTTCCATTGACATTTTGTTTTTTAGCGTTTTCTGGCATAATATTGGCATTGCGATGTATGCGTGCATATGTGGAGGCACGTGCAACCACTTTATTGGACATATTTTTATTCTATATGTGTGCAAAAATCTGTAATTATAGCCTGTAAGCACAATTTGCAATGGCGATGATATTTCGTTTTTTTTCAATGAACCACCCGATTAGCAATCGGGTGGTTGAACTACGGAACTGATTTGTTCGCTTTTAAAGTTAGGAGTACGGAAAGATTACTTCGAAAATATAGTTTGGTTTGCAATAACTATATCATTTCAGTTAGAAAAAAATCGACATTAGATGAATTGTTAATTATGGGGAACAAACGTATCAAGTTTCGATAAAGGGTGTCCTTTTCATAAAAGCAATTTTTTTGAATATCAACATTTTTATAATTTTAATGTTTCTCGTGCAATACATCGGTAATTCGCAGATTCACGAATCGAGAGCTCTGAGGTCGCATGAATCATGTAGGCTTCACTAATAGCGAGCATTTGTAGATGGAAGAGCATTATGGATTATGACAGAGTTCAGAATTATTCGAAAAACAATAATGAAAACCTTTCATCTGAACACCATACTATCCAATAGTTATAATTAAAGTTGATTTATGACAAATATGTATTCGAAAAAATACTTATTCGTCGCTTAACCCAAACAACCCGTGCACGTTTAGTATAAAGTAATTGTCATGAGTTCAGATGACCCCATGTAGTTGAAGCTAGCAGCCACCAGACCTAGCAGCCAAGGGGCTCGCGGCCAGGGGCGAAACAGCGGTCGGGCCCCGTGCATACTATTAAATCGTGAAATTCAATAGCAATGAGAAGTTTAGTTCAAATTCACACTCAACTCACTGCATACATTTTAGAATCAATTAAACAAGTACCAGGGGTGTTAGTTGAAATTTGCCGGTTTTTTCGATAAAGAAAACACTTAATTTTCAGAGGAATCTCAAAATTTTTTTATTCAAAGTATTGACCATTGGTTTCTACACATTTCGCCCATCTCTCAGGTAAATTATGGATACCATCCCAAAAAAACTTTTTCTCTTTCGAGGTAAACCATTCGACGAGCTATTTTTCGACTTCTTCAAAATTAGCGAAGCACTGCTCTGCAAGGGAGTGTCCCATCGATGCGAAAAGGTGATAGTCGGACGCGGTGAGGTCTGGAGAGTACGGCGGGTGTGATAATATTTCCCAATTAAGTGTTTTTAATGTGTCTTTCACCAGTTTAGCGGTATGAGACGGCGCGTTGTCATGTTGCAAGATAACTTTGCCATGTCTTCGGGCCCATTCCGGCCGTTTTTCGATCAACGCATAATTCAAATTGATCATTTGTTGTCGGTAGCGATCCTTGTTCACCGTTTCACCAGGTTTTAACAACTCGTAGTACACCACACCACACTGGTCCCACCAAACACAGAGCATTGTCTTACGGCCAAAGCGATTTGGCCTTGCAGTCGATGGGCCGGCTTCACCAGGTGAAAGCCATAATTTTTTTCGCTCCGGGTTCTCAAAATAAATCCACTTTTCGTCCCCCGTGACAATTCGATGCAGAAAAGATTTCCTTTCGAATCGTTGAAGCAGCATTTCACAAACGGTTTTTCGATTTTCCATTTGTCTATCGTTCAGCTGGTGTGGCACCCATTTTCCATACTTTTGGATCTTTCCCATGGCTTTTAAACGTTGGCAAATTGCTCCTCGAGTCACATTTAGTGTTTCTGCCATTTTTTGTAGCGATTGGGTTGGATCAACATCCAATAACGCCTGCAATTCCTCGTCTTCAAACTTTTTCGCTGCACCAGGATGTTCATTGTCTGTCAAATCGAAATCTCCACTTTTAAATTGACGAAACCATGTCTCACATGTTCTAATCACTGGAGCATGTTCACCATAAGTTTCTACCAGCAACCGGTGAGCTTCAGCTGCTTTTTTCTTTTGATGAAATAAGAAAAGCAACGAATGCCGCAAATCCGATTTACTTGGAACGAAACTCGACATATTCACTGAGGTAAACAAATATGACGCTATTATTTTGGCGGAATGTGACTTGCGTATTTTTGCAGGTTAATGTCAATAGAAAAAAATGACATACATGCCAAATCATAGAAATGTATACATATTGCTAGCGACATCTACTGGTAAAACCGGCAAACTTCAACTAACACCCCTGGTAATCGCAATTAGATCTGCAGTGTCGTAATAGTTATTCATTTTTTAAGCATCGAATAATTAGTTGGTCTATCTCATGGTCGATAGCAAAGAACGAGTTTGTTCAAAATCACATTAAATTCACTATTCACCCTTAGCAATCGATTAAGCAAGTAATTGGAGGAAGACCAGCGCTTTCCAAATTGTTATTAATTTTTAGAGCTCCAAGTAAATAGTTTCTCTATCTCATGACCGATAGCAAAGAACGATTTCACTCAAATTCATTATTCACTCTTAGAAATCGATTAAGCAAGTAATCGGAGGAAGACCCGCTCTTTTGAAATTGTTATTAAGGGACAACACCACTGTGACCCCCTGTTTTTTTTCACATTTTTCAAGAATTTTTTTTTGTGGGAAAAAAAAGATATTTGAAAAATTTTTTTGGGTTTTGTTCCTTGTTTATTAATGTATCAAAAAACATTTTTTTCACATTTTTCACGCCGCATGGTGGCGCTGGGGAAGCTCTCGCGTCAGGTGCTGTCATCTCCGCAGTGTTTTCGTTAATAATATGATATTTTGAAGAGAAGTCCATAGGGATTTGGAACATTATTGTTTAAAAAAAAATAGGCACGCCTTTGAAATTAAAGAATGATTTTTGAGCAAAATTTCTCGTCGAAAATAGGCTATAACTTTTATAATTATTGAGATATCGAAAAAATCCTATGTACTTCTCTAGATAATCTACCTTTGATACAGTAAAAATTTGAAGTCGATCGGATAAAAATTGCTCGAGTTCTGCTGTATGCCGCACTCAAAAATGTGGTTTTGAGAAAAACGCGTTCAAAGTTTTAGGTTTGTTAATTTATGTTATAAATTGAAAAAAAAATTATTTACCTTCAATCAGCGATGCCGGCACCATATAGCTGGCCTTCAAGAAGCAAATCGTTGTCTCCTGATTCTTTCCTCGAACTTGTTAAGGCTTTTCTCGCTTCTTTTGCAGCGTCTGTGAGCGAGCGCTCCGCGTGCTGGATCCGCGCTGCGTCGGTCTCAACGCAAAAGTTGAAACAATTTGGGCCTATGGTTATCCGCAACGTCTCCAGTACTTTCATGAGACTTCTCAGGCCATCATTGAACACTAATACCGCGATATCAGTTGCAATATCAATGATTCTTTTGCTTCCGGACTGGCACTTGGGGGCTATTGCCCAAACTGATTTATTGTAACTTTCGTTATTATTTTGCGTATAGCCGCCCAAACAACGCTGCAGCAAATCGTCCCTGCTCAAATTTTCGAAGATTGGCTGAATTGCCTCCAATATTTCCTGAGGAAGAGGCGGTTTATGGCGATATTTAGAAACATCACCATTTGCGACCGCGCGCTGCCACGAACACCACGACTCGGCTCCTTCCGGGCAATCGACATGTTGTGGCTCACTGTCTGTGGACATTTTATGTTTGATAGTTGCCCAAATGGCCTTCCTCATTTTGTCAACATCATCGCTGTTCCTCCGAATAGCCAAGCCGTACTATGTGCTGAACTCGTCAATCAATTTTCCGGTGAGCTTTCCTCTGCCCAGACAATCCTTTTTTTTTTTCACGCTTTCGCGGAGGCGCGTCCCCATACGTTTTTGGACATGATCGATGCACTCTTTTTTTAATCTTGAAACCGTCGTATGGATCGCTATTCGATATGCCCAGAAACGTTTTAAAATCGCCGTCACCAATATAATATTTATATTTTGTGCCATAGAGCTTTTCAGACCGTTGAAACGTTTCGATAGCTGCGTCGACTTCCATTTTTCCGGAGGAGCCGCTATGGTTCGCCTGGCACTCATCGTCATGGGTAGCTTTCCATTCCCAGTACTCCGCGGTGTTTTCTTTTTTTTCCCAATGCTCGCAAGCTTTGCAGTATTTCGATTTAACCATAACGTCAATCATTTTTTTAGTGTACCAGCCGATTAGCGATGTTATACCGAAAAGCGAGCTGAAACCGCGCTTTCGCCACGATCCGTCGCCTGAAACGATAATTCCGTCCGCCACCCCATTATCCAACGAAATTCTCTGCTCCTCAAGTGCAGCCTTTTTTTGGCTCATTGCGCTCACCGCTTTAGTGGCAATCAAAATCGAATTTATGATTCGATCGTAAAAAGACTGAAATATGGGGCGCGGTAGGTCCATGAATGCACAAAATTTCATCAGGCCATTCAAACCGACGCCAAGAAGACGCGTACTGAATACGATCCGACGATTTATTTCGTATGCATTGTCAATCATAGGACACGAATTGATTAACACTTTTTCACAATGGCCGCAATCGACCTCGATTTTGAACCCGAGTCCGCGCAAACTTTTTTCGGTGAATTTTATTTTACGATCACACACTTTACATTTCACTAACGTGGATATAATGTTCAATGCAGTGAAAAGTTGTACTATACGATAACTGAAATCGTTAGTAACACCGACCTCTAAATCGTCCGATGATTTTTACTTTTTCGCCGACGTGCTCACATGCTCTGCAGAACTGTTTTCGGAGCTATAACGGTTCGGAGGTTTTCGATTCGAAATTTTCGATCGACTCCTCGTCACATAGCTCCGTTTTGTTCCCTTTTTCCCCGTATACACTTTCTTATCCTCCATTTCAACTTGAAAATAATAATTTGGAGCGTTTGAAATTCACAAACGAAACGATTCGGAGCGATTAGACACGAATAGCGTCGCTTCTATTCGCAAACTGACGCTATGACGCTATCCCTATACCTGCCATGAAATTTTTTCAATTATCGCCACCTAGTGCTATTTTTCGAAACTATATTTATAACAATAGTTAACCGGCTAACAATAGCCGGTTTTTGTGAAGGGAGCCAAAAGAATACCTAAGAAAGGCGGGAAGAATACCTGGCGACCCTAAGGCGCCCAGCTGCGCGGGACCCCGAGCGTCGCGGACCGCTGCACCGCTCCACAAAATATTCAATATCTACGAAAATAATAATTTTTTCGACCTGGGTCCAACGGCATTTCAATCTTAAAAGTATTTTAGATTTTTTAAAATGGTTTTCAAAAAATCGATTTTTTGAAGCCGTCACAGTGGTGTTGTCCCTTAATGTCGCTGAAGCTACATGCCCGAAAGCACCGAAAGTATTTTTCAATTCTGGCAACATTCCGTTTTTTGGTATTCTAAGGTGTAATATTGGCATTATATGCCTACGAGTGTCTTCAGATGTGGGGACACATACTACTCCTTGAATGGACACATTTTTTATCCTGCATGTGTGAAAGATTCGTTAATTACAACCTGGATGTTCATTCTTCAATTTCAGTGACGTTCGGTTTTTTGACATTTTCAGGTGAAATTTCATTTGTCTTATCAGTTATTCTATATTTTTTCCTCCAAACAGTATTGAATAATATTTTTTGAAAACATTCTAGATGTTTGAGACGGTTTGTCATTACAAATTGAGTCCGGAAAATAGAAGCAGAAACTGCTCCTTTATTCGAACAACAGGTAATACATTTCGAGCAGCATTTTGGACAATTTATCCTGATGTTTTTATTTTTTGTCACGCTCAACTTTCTGTTAAATGCCAGTCACTTTCAAATTACTAATTTTTGAAATATCGATAGTAACAAAATATCTGTGAAGAGGAATGCCCAAAGGATGAACTAAATAATATAAAAAATAATGTAATAAAGCCAGGTGGATGATATGGGCTAAAAGTAACTCGAATTTAACCATCGAAGGTGAGACCATTCTCACCCTAAGTGTACAGATGGTATTTCCGGTACATTTAAAATTTCTGATTCGGCTAGGGTGTCAAATAATAATAGTTGCAAGGTTTCGTAAACGTGCAGCTGGTATTTGCTTAGTCTAGTAAGGGTCAGGGTTGCCAGATACTCTCAGAGCACAGTCGCCAAAATCCCCTTACCAAGTCGCCCAATGTCGCCACAATCCCGCCGCCAAGTCGCCAAATGTCGCCGCTGGGGGACGGTGACCAATCGTGGATCGTTCAATGAAAAGGCGCGAATTGAGAAACGATATGAAATATTAATTTATTAAAAAAAAAACATAGGAACGATTCAGTATCGTATAACGTATAGTAATAATTTTCTATTATATATTATGTTTTCTATTATATATTATATATTATCTATTATATATTATGTTATATTATAATATTTGGTAAAGTAAAGCTTGGGATGAATGTCCTATTGTTCGCAATATTCTTCCGCCCTCACGCGTCCTTTTCGCCGAACAGCGTCATCGTCTCGACTAGCTCATCCGCAGAGTCATTTTTCGCTGAAGTTCCTTGGATATGATCTATGGCCGAAACCTTAAGATCGTACATTTCAGATCTGAACGTTTCATACATCATCGGCGATGGTACAAAAGATTTGCAGCACGTATTGGTCGTATGAAAGTGCGACCGAATCCTCAATATCGCATCGAGCAATTCAAAACTCAATTTATTACGAGGTGTCGTCTTCGTAGCATTCATAATCGAAAAAACCCGTTCGACTACAGCATTGCTGAGCGGCAATGATAGTATTTTTAAAGCAAAACGAGCTAGTTCTTTGAATGGCTGAGCGCCACCAAAGGTTTTATGGACGTAAACGTTCGCCCAGAAGGTTGACGAGCTGCCCATAACTTCATCCGTTAAAACTTCCGTCCACTCAATGAACGGAATCTTCCGGAGTTGATTCTCAACCGTGGAAACATCCGAGGAACTGTCAAGTAGGATCAAAGGCATATGTTTTTTGGGGATAGTTTCAACGACGATTTTAGTATCGACATGTTACTAGGGAGACATTTTAGTAGTTCGGCGAGCAGGACGATTAAATATTCACGACATCTGCGTTTGACCTCGTCTAACTGGTCCGACCGCAGATTGTACGCGGCAACCGTATTTTTGAATTATGTGCCAAGATCTACCATATCAGCCGGCTGCAAAGACAAGTCATTTTGAAGAGCCTCTTCGACGTACTCAAACCGTTTATGCGCTTTATCCATAAATGCTGGCTTGATAATACGAGTCGCAACGGACAAGACGAGCGAAGACAGCGTTTCGTAAAGGTTTGTGATTTCTTCCCGAGTGCTTTGGAACAAGATGTTCGCCTGGTTGATATCATGGAGGATAGATTTAAGAAAAATTAAATACAAGTGATTTGCCGGATCTTTGTACATGCTAGATAGCGTCCTTGCAGTGTAACATTTCTCTTGTCCGTTGCCTATCGTCTCGAAGTGCGTCTTCAGCTCTAGCCATTGGTATAGGATTCGTTTTACAGCACCCTCCCATGCTAGCCATCGAGTCAGCGATAATTGAACGAGATTAAGAAATGACTTATCAATGTCATTTAACAAATTGTATAAATCAGCGTAATGCGCTCGTCGCAGTGCACTGTGAGCGAACCAATTCCTGCTTTCTCGTACCAAGAACTCGAGCGAAGACGGCAGAGTCTCAGATGCCTTTGAGCTACATAAGTGCAAAGAATGGCATACGCATCGAACGATCTGAAGGTTCGGTAACGGCACGCGTTCCTTCAGAAGCGTGTATAGCGAATGATTTTTGCCACACAAATTACTCGCTCCATCCGTCCCTATACCGATCAAGTTCGTAATGAGTATGCTGATCTTCGTCAAGAATCCTGTGAGGCGCTCGTACGATGCGACAGCAGTGGTCTCGACGATCTGTATAATACCCAAAAATTCAGTTACAATGTCGGTTTTGCTTACGCTAAAATATCGTATGCAGACCGCCATTTATTTTTGAGTCGAAATATCCGTCGATTCATCAATGATTATAGAATACGACTCCTCGCCGACATCGTTCACCAGAACGATCAACAGAGCCGGAGAGATGACGTTGGCTATTAATTTGGAACATTTAGTTCGATGAATCTGCAACGACTCGAGCATAGATTTTTTGCCAAGATCGCGGAGTAACTCGTTTAGATGGTCAATGCTGAGTACCGCACTATGTGTTGCAACGTATACGGCAAGCTTTGTGTCGATCCTTTTATTTTCATCCGATACAACGGCGATACGACATGACTCGAGCGTTTTCTGCGACACAAGCTTCGAGGCATTATCGCGATGAATCTTTGTCCTGCTGTGCTTCTCCAAGTCATACTTTTGAGCACGTAATGCGGTATTGCAAATTTTGCAGTACGCCTCTTGATTAAAATTATTGCCTTCGCCATTCTTTTGTAACCACCCTATAGATAATGAAAGCAAAAAGCAATATAAAATCCGGCGAATTCTGTTAAGGGTTAATTGAGTGGCTAAACCGAGAATATTATAACACTTTGGACGGGCAGTAGTGGACATGCGGTTCAATCAATTAAATAACAAAATTATCGAAAGAACAAAAAAGATATATATGAACATTGTCTACCCATTAAATACATTGTATACTGTATCTGCTCACGTTTCACGCATACCTTTAAACAAAGACAAATCTTCCCAACTTCTGTTATATTTCTTTTCGTATTTGCCAAACTTTCCCATGTTTCTGGCCTCGATGTTTCAATAATCGCAGTCTAGTAGCTTATTGAGAGTTTGTACTTGAAGATTTAAGCACCAAGAGGATATGTACCAGAAAATATGTTCAACAGCTCACGTAGTGTTATACGGCTTTTGTATGTACTACAGATGCTAAACTATACTATAGTATAGACAACTGTGTGTATACTACTGTGAACCTGAAATATTTTGGCAGAGAAACGGAGGAATAAAGAGTCGAAAATCAACTTGGCGGCGCGGCAAACTACGTAATTAACATCTCTGCCGTCAGAGGCGACAGGTGTTTCCGTGCGAAGTGATAAGCATACCGCGTGATTTAAAATCCTCTAACAACACTTTCAACATTCTGCAGAACGCGTGCGGCATTCTTAATTCTTAACTACTAAAACTCGAATAACCAGATAGTTTAATGGAAAAAGGGCTGTGAATCCCAAGTAGCCCAATATCGCCGATGGAAAAGTCAGATCGCCCAATTGGACGACAGGCGACTGACCTTCCATTTCTTGTCGCCAATTTGCCGTCGAAATCGCCCAAATGGCGACAAGTCGCCCAATCTGGCAACCCTGGTAAGGGTCTGGGAAAATATCTTTATATTTCGGACTAACGAAGTTCACTTTCGCGATCTTGAAAAGAAAAACGATGACATTAATTTGAATAGAAAAATCGAACTTTGATGTAAGATCGTATGGCATGAGAAGCACATCATTTATGCTCCCATAGATTATTAAATAATCATTGATGGACAGTAGCCATGGCTTTGAAGTTTTCTGGTTTATCGCATACTATAATTTTGAAAAAAATCTCAACTTCAATGGAGGAAATAAAGGTGTAACACCGCTCGGGAATGAATGTCCTCAGTCCGATTCGTAAATGGAGGTGACCCAGCAGGCTGTAAAATAAATTTCGTGACATGAAGTGAGTGATTCGATGTTCTCGCCGTATTTTATTCTATAATGAGCCTGCCAGTAGAAACTTTAAACGATAGTTTTTGACCATACATTTTAATGATCGCTCACTTATGTGGTTTTTCTTCCAGAATCAATGTAAAGGGTCCATTTATGGTAAAATCTGTTGGTGGAAAATATGATTAGTGATATCGTGTTTTTGATTTGACCTTAGAAATGTAAATATATGTATCAAAGGGCGTACACGAGTGGCAGATGACGATCATAGTATCCTACCGCATCTAAGCTTAAACAAATTAGTGAATCGTCACTGGAAATTTCGATTGCATATAATCAATTATGGGCCTGAATTACCCAAAACACGCAGGAGGCTTTCGTCGAATTTTTATATACTCGAGGCAATGGATTGCTACGTCCATTGCCTCGAGTATATAAAGTCCACTTACCGTGGACATGAACGTTAGGTTTGCGTTGTTGTTGCTCCACTTTACGAACGGGAATGTGCCCGTCCGGGATAGGAGCGTTGCGAGATATGCAATTACGGGTTATAGGTTTGTTTAAGAATTAAAACACGGCGAACATTTAACAAATAACGAATAACAAATATTTATTTCATTCATTTTTGATTGGTTTGCTGTTACAAGTACACACAATTCCACAAGATTAACTTTATAATTTCGATTTCGCACTATAACTCGTAGATACAGGTTTTGTAAGGTTGGTTTCGTAGTTTCCAAATAGTGCGAAGTTAATTTTGGTTATTTGGTTTGATGGTGGGTTGTCGTATGGACGCCCCCATTTATTTTAGAATTTTCTGCTCGATATTTCGTGACTGTTGGAGGTTTTCAAAATTATGTTTTAACGTGGCCGGCCATACTGGCCGACCACGGAATAAGACTTTCGATTATGTTTTTGAGCTTAACCGTCGCATCTGAGCTCCAAAGAATAACTGCTAATTGACTGAACTCTTCATGGTGCGTCTTAAGTAGTGCCGTGTTCGGGATTACTGCGCCCTATTATCTCACGACGGACTCGGCCGCCGTGCGTCTCAAAGGTGCGAGACGTCCGTCGGCTACCGTGAGATCCACGCTGTCAGCAAAACGCTGAACAGCGTGACTCCGAACAGCCGTCGGTCGCATGCCTTAAGGTAGTAGTCTGGTAACTTAAGCCGATTTTCATGTCTTTTTTGGAGGGCGTTTTTTTGTAGGAAAATAAAAATGAATCGTTTTGGATATTTAGGATGTTTTTATTTACATATTAAAGATACAAAAAAATTTTTTTTTTTTTAAATGTAATAGTTTATGTGGAAGTTCGGGAGTATCAGGGAGCCGAGAAATAACGACAGAACACTGCTTTAAAATGGATAACTAAATAACAAAAGAAACTTTATTGAGATACAAAATGACTGCGTCTTTTCGCTACGCGTACGCCGTTTTGACTGTTTTTTCTCCGTCGCTACGTCGCACTCCTATGCTCGCGAGCGTGGGGTCAGGCGCGTAGCTATGGCCCCACGGGCCCGATTCTACATTCGGCCATTCCTGTCGTTTTCCGGTCTCCGGAGAATCGTACTCATACGGCTTCATCTGATCTGCTGAAGACGTGGTGATACTGGGACCTTCCCAATCACCCTCTCGAATCATCTCGTAACGATTGTGTCCCCGTACTTGGGAAATCTTGTAGGGACCCAAAAATGTGTCTTTTATTTTCAAGCCCGGTCCGTACTGCGTTCTTTTGATAGCAACCAGGTCACCCACGCGATATTGCATCGCTGGCTTGCATTTTCGATCGTATATTTTTTTATTTTCTCGCTGTATTTTTGCGATGTTTTCCTTCGCGATAACTCGTAATTGTTCTCGTTCGTCCTCGAATGCCGATACTATCTCTCGTTCGATGAATGATAGTAATACGATGTCTTCTTTTTGTCGCATCTTCACTCCAAAGAGCATCTCGAAAGGGCTCGTACCAACACTCCTTTGGTAAGTACTGTTGATTGCCCATTGCACCTTGTCTACGTACCGATACCATCCATCGGGGCATTCGTGGGCTAACTTCGTGAGTATTGGGATAATTATTCGATTCATTCGTTCGACTTGCCCGTTTCCTCTCGGTACACCCGTCGTAATTAACACGTGTTCAATCTTTTCTTCGGCACAGTAATCGCGGAAATCGTTTGATGTGAACGCTGAGCCACGATCACTAACAATGCGTTGCGGATTTCCAAAGATCTTCTGCTGACTTTTTAACCTGTCTAACACTTCCTTAGCGTTAGTTGTCTTCACCGGGTAGATCCACGCGAACTTCGAGAATCCATCGACGATGACGAACAAATGTTTGTACATCTTCGACGTCGCTGTCATCGGTCCGAGGTGGTCGATATGATACGTCGACAATGGGATATCACCCTTTGGTATAGGCGTGAGTAGCACCTCCTTTTTTCCTCGCTTACTTTCCGCCAGAATACACGGTACACAGCAGCTGACATACTTCTCGAGCTTTTCAGTTAACTTCGGGATGTAATATTCAGCCTTAATGCTCTCGAGCATCTTTTTCACCCCGAAATGTCCATTTTCATGCGTTCTGCGGATCACGTCTTGATACATACTCGTTGGCAACACGATAACGTCCTTCTCGCCGCATCGTTTCATTAAAATCCCGTTTTTGCAGATGTAATCGCCGTACGGCTCCTTCTCAAGAATCTGCTTGATAACGTGTAGTCTTTCTTCTTCATCCTGTTGCTTGCGGATCATTGGCGTAATTCGATCTTCAATCGTTAATACCGGATAACGACTGAGCGCGTCAACGTGTTTGAGGCGAGGCCCCGCGCGATGCTCAACCTCGTACTCGAACTCTTCGAGCATCAATGCCCATCTCGCGACTTTTGGCGACATATCGATTTTGCCCAGCGTCTTCTGTAGGGCTGATCAGTCGGTCACTAACTTCAACTTAACTCCGAGTCGATAAACGCGGAATTTTTTCACTGCCTGTATTACTGCGAGAGCCTCAAGCTCGTACGAGTGCAGCTTCTTCTCTGCATCTGTTGTTTTCCGACTCGTATAATAAACTACATGGAATCGGTCTTCGTCGTCGTTCTTCTGTAACAGAGCGGCTCCATAGCCTTCCTTGCTTGCGTCTGTGTGTAATTCGGTGATTGCCTCTGGCCGATATATTCGCAATATCGGTTCGCTCGTTAACAATACTTTCAGCTTCTCGAAAGACTGCTCTTCTTCCGCACCGAAGCGGAATCTTTGATTGTTCTTTAACATTTCGGATAACGGTCTCGCGACTTTAGCATAATCACGAATGAACTTCCGAAAATAACCCGTTAACCCGAGAAAACTCTGTACGGCTTTTTTCGACGTTGGTTTCGGAAATTTCTTCACTGACTTAATCTTTGAAGGAGAAGGACCGACATTACCTTTCTCGATCACGTGGCCGAGATATTCGACTCGTCTTTGTAAAAACTCGCACTTCTTCCAGTTGATCGCTAATCCTCGCTCAGCGGCGATCGCTAGCGTTTCTTTGAGGTTAGCGAATGCTTCTTTTTCGTCTCGACCTGGCACGATTAAATCGTCTACGTACGTAAATACAACACCTCGTCGACTTAAATCGCGGAACACTTCGTCTATAAACCGTAAAAAGGACGTCGGACTATTACACAACCCGAAAGGTGTCTTCAAAAACTCATATTGTCCGTCTGGTGTCACGAATGACGAATGACTCTCCACGGCGACCGGCACGTGGAAGAATCCATTCTTTAAGTCCAATACCGAAAACACCCAAGCGTTCGCGAGCGCATCGATACGATCGTCAATCAGCGGCATCGGGAATCGATCCCTCGTTATCTTTTTATTCAACTGCCTGTAATCAACACATACCCGGTACTCACCATTCTTCTTTGGCACTTTCACGACTGAACTTGAATATTTACTTCTACTCGGCTGGATAATTCTGTCGCGTAGCCATTCGTCGATCTGTTCGTCTAGTACAGCCTTTTCCTTGACCGCCAATCTTCGCGGCCTCAGGCAAATAGGCACTTCATCTTGTAGTATAATCTTTGTCTCTACACTCGTTTGCACTTCTTTTCGCGGTATATGTTCTTTGATCAGTTTCTCGATTTCGTCGCGATATCGATCGACAACATCCACCGAGTTTACTTCAACACAGTTTACAAAGGGTAGACCACACAACACTTCAACGTCGCTGTCTCCCTCGCGTTCGTCTTCTTTCTTCAATTCTTCTTTCTTGCTCTCGTTCGTCGTTAATTTCTATATCGTAATACGACCGCCTCTAATATTTACATCCATGCGCCTCGTCAATTCCTTTCCGAGTAGCATAGAGTGCTTCATGGCATAGTTCGGTACAACGTATACTTCGGTGTCGTACATTTCGCCGTGAATTTTTAACACTGTATTGAAAACTCCGTCCGCTTTCACTAGCGCACACCCGAAACCCTGGAACGTACTCGTGCTCGGGCTTAGCGGCGGTTTGTTTATATTTTCATATTCGCTGCGTCGTAACATCGACCGGCCTGTGCCTGTATCCATCATCGCGCGTATAGGCGTGTTGTTTATCTCGACGATAATCTCATCGTCCGTTGACGACTGCTCGATCACGTATACCGTGCTCGCTTTGTTGGCCGTCTTTGTCGGCTTCACGAACTTTTGTTTGTCGCACTTCGACGCGATATGACCGAATTCATTGCAATTAAAACATTTCGGCCCCTTTTCCTTGTCGGGACATTCTCGTGCGACGTGTTCGGTAGAACCACACCCGAAACATCTCGAATCTTTTTCATTTTTCTGTTTCGTTTTTTCTGACCTTTTTCTCCTTCCCTTGTCTTATTCTTCGCTTCCGTTTTCTTTGGATCTTTACCGGCTTTTTCTATCATCCGGTCGTAGTGTTCTATATTTTTTCTTAACTCTGTAATCGTCTTTGAATGTTAGATGATTGCCTTACCGCTTTCGTCGTCTGATACACCGTCGATGATACACTGTATCAGTGCGTCCTCCTCTACGTTTCCTTGATTCGCGATCGTACTCATAGCGTACACATACTGTCGCGCCGTATCGTTCGATTGTCTTTTACGCTTAGCGAGCTGCAAATGTATCGTAGCACTGTTCAACTTTGTTTCGAATTCGCGCACGAGTCGTCGTTTCATTTGTTTTCACGTGGTAACTCCTTTTTGTAATGCGATATATTGTTTCGCTGAACCGCGCAACAATTTTTTCGCGTATATCACTTTTTGTAAATCGTTCCATTCTAATAACTCACTCGTGTCCTCGAATTCTTCGATCCACTTTTCGACTTGTAACTTGTCGTCTCCCGAAAAATGCGAGATACTTCCTTCAACGTCTTTAATCGTGAACAAGCTCGCTGCATTGTACGGAGGTCTCACGTCAACGCGTACGTCTCTCTGTCTCACTTCTCGTCGTGTGATAGCACGCACGTTGCGATGCCTCTCTCTCTCTCGTTGTACTTGGGCACGCGTGTTACTTCATCTTCCTCTTCCTCACTTGGCGATCCTGGCTCGTGTATGACCGTTTCGTCATCATTTTCAGAACTCTCGTTCTCTCCTTCGTCGGCTTCCTCTTCTTCATATTCTTTCAGGTGGTCTTCTAGCTCGGCCTTTGTACCTATCGTTGATAAACCCAACTTTTGTAGTTTCTCTTTCAGTTCGTTTACTGTTGTCCTTTTCGCCGGCGTCAAACTCGGAAGGATTTTCTTTATCGTACCCGTTTTATGGAACGCACCATTTCCGATCGCGTCCCATTCCTTTGCCGCTTCAATCTCGGGATTGGCGGTTTTTCCGTCCTGCTTGTCACCGTCGTTTTTCTCCATTGTTGCGTATTTACCGAAATTACTTCCTAACAATCGCAGCACTACGTACGTTCTTCTTTTTGTGTTTTCGTCTTACGTCTTTATCACGAGAATTCGGTTTAACGACCGACTACTGTAATTTCAACTTTTCCTCTTTCGACACACTTTTCAACTTAATCACCTTAAAACGTTAGAGCTCACCGGCTCAACGACTTCGCACCTTTCACGTTAGAGTATAACGACTCAACGATTTTTCGACTTGAACAACTTTTCGCCTTTTGTCTTAATTATCCTTCGTCTTTTTGTTCTTACCGATTTTCAGCTTTGAACTCACGATCCCGGACGAGCCCCCATATGTGGGAGTTCGGGAGTATCAAGGAGCCGAGAAATAACGACAGAACACTGCTTTAAAATGGATAACTAAATAACAAAAGAAACTTTATTGAGATACAAAATGACTGCGTCTTTTCGCTACGCGTACGCCGTTTTGACTGTTTTTTCTCCGTCGCTACGTCGCACTCCTATGCTCGCGAGCGTGGGGTCAGGCGCGTAGCTATGGCCTCAAGGGCCCGATCCTACATTTATTATTACATATATGGAAAAAAACTTTTTTTCCAAAGTCCGCCATTTTGTTATTTATCCATGAAATTTGTCTTCAGTAGTTCCGACCAGAATGACATGTCTACAGATTAAGAATTATCAAGAATTTTTTATTTCAGATAACATCAAGAGCCAAAATCACCGGGGCCACCCACGCGCTTTTTTTTCGAGGTGCCAACTTCGATCAATAATAATAATAATAATAATAAATTATTAAATTTTTTCAAACAAATTTTTTTTTGTATCTTTAATATGTAAATAAAAACATCCTAAATATCCAAAACGATTCATTTTCATTTTTCTACAAAAAAACGCCCTCCAAAAAAGACATGAAAATCGGCTTAAGTTACCAAACTACTACCTTAAAGTGCACGGTCAGCAAGAGGTCCGTCGTGAGAGCCTCCTCGCCGCCTATCAGCTCACACGCTGATAGGGCGGTTCGAGTGGTTCCATTTGGAAAACACATGAAAGGGTGTTCCATCATTACGTGAATTATTTATAATTAATTTATATTAAAGGAAAAAAATTATTTGTGGGGTTTCCCTGTACGAGAGAAACCCCGGACGTAACAGGATAAATAAAGGTATATGTTTCTTTTTAAATCTTTCCTTTTAAATGCATCCTGTTAGGGATTTTAGTTGGAGCGAAAAGAGTCCTACCTAGGTGACGAAAGGAGGATCATTCGACTAAAGATAGATATTGTTATCATGCCAAGTTAACTGGAAGTGGTACAATTCACCTCACACCGAAAAAGGGGTCATATGCAGTTGTGATGGTCGGAAAAAATTATTTTATTTTATTGCATATTCTTTAAGTACATTATCTCAAGAATACTCTCACCAAATTTCATAACGATCGGAGCATTAGATCCGAAGTTATAGCTATTCAAATAAATTAATTCTAAATACGAAAGAAACAAACTTGAAATCAGAGCTTGAAACGATATTGCAAACAGATGGAGTATTCGGTTAAAACACGCAACAGTTCGATCTAAACGTCTGACCGACTCGTGAAACAAATGCACGAAATTATGATATTTATAATTCTTTAGACTGAACATCGTACAATTTCAACCGGGTTTCGTTTTTTATTGTACATCGGCATCCTTCACGTGCATGTGATTTATTTTACACTACTATCAAACTGACAGTAAAATGCTACCGGCGAAAAAGAATCCTTTTCACAATTATTTCGAGTAAGATAGGAGTAATGGTGCTGCCTGATTAAAAATTGCGGAAAGATTCTGAAAGATAGTGATTATATGACAATACTAGGGAGGCGCTGCCCCCTGCGCGCTTCGCGCGCAACCCCCTGACCGCAATTTTGGACGGCCCTGACCAAAATTTTGGACACCCCAGACCACAATTCTAGACACCCCTGGCCTCGATTTTGGACACCCCCTCAACTCAACTGTTGTACACGGCGGCGGCGATATATTTATATAATATACAATATGACAATATACAATGAATGTGAATGTTTATCAGTGATCCATCTAGTCTCCTCGACATAATGTATACATTCTTCGTAAACCTGTGCAACAACCGCCTACATTAGTGTTAAATAACTCAAATATTAAAGATGAATAAAAAGCTATTTTTGATCTCTAGAACTGCAGCCATACTCTCCCACCCGTTCTTTAGCGGGTTACAATTCGGCTTCAGAACGTGACACAATTGCAAATTGCTACGAATTATGTTTATTGCAAGCGATTTTTTATTCTATCGGAAGCTTCGTCATGGTAAAAAAACATAATATCTGGTTTTTTCATACTAATGTGCACAAAATGTCCCGAAAGGTCGATAATCATAGTTAGAAAAAATTGCTTTCTCGATATTCCACACAATGCTTAAATGCCTTTCTACGATGAACGATTTGTCTCAACTTCGGCTTCCTTATCGACGAAGCTTTGAGCATTGTGTTTTTCATGCATACATTAATGTCAAATCCAGATTTTTAGAAAAACTTAAAATTTGATGAAATCGGAACAGATTCGTCAAATCTCGTTAAATTCAATACTAACCACCACTAAATTATATTCTATTTAATTGCAAAGTTTTAATGCACATTTGCATTATTCCAAAAATCTGCGAAAGTTAAAATAACAGGTTTTTTGAATAATTGAAAATTTCATATAGTCGAAACACTGATTATTGTTGGCTGATATCCGTAGTTGATTCTCGCAATATCAACGCACATTTAATAATATTCAATTCACATCACAATTTAAGTTCGATATCTCAGAATTCGTGGAAACTAGAGCTGTCAGCCACGATTTTTGAAAAATTCGAAATTTTCTAACATCCGAAACCTTTCCATGGATTTCCATCAAATTTAATGTCAACCGTTCTCTCATAATTCTCTGTGTGTAACCATTTTTAATCGGATATTTCAAAATTTGCGGAAGTTAGAGCGATCACGAACATTTTCGGAAAGGTCGAAATTTCGTAAAATCTGAACCCTTTTGTCGACATTCGCCAAATCCAATATCAACCGTCCTTTAATGGTAATTCATTTATATACAAAAATTAGCGTGATATTTCAAAATTTGTGGAAGTGAAAGCGCGTACATACACGTTTCAAAAATGTAAAAAATTAATCAAATCTGAGTCGCTCCATAAATTTCTATAACCATTGCAGTAAACAAAGGGTACGCAACACTCTAATTGTGTGCGGAATTGCAGTGGTATTGCAGTGGCAAACCGTTCCCAAGATATAGAAGTTTGAATTTTCCAGAGGTGAGATTCTGTACTTGTCTACCGACAACTATCGGTGTCGTTAGCGAGCGATAGCCTATGAGAGTCGCGCCTTTTCCCTGGAATCTTTCTTGCAATTGGCTGTCGTTCGCTAACGACACTGATAGTTGTCGGTAAAAAAGTACAGAATTGCAGCACGGGGCCGTTGCATACACACATACACACACACGTCTGGACAATGTTTCTAGACATGATTTTCCGACGTTTTGGGACATTTTTAACACATTGGCATTAAAGACTAGAAAAAAATGTTTCGCCATCACAAAGTTTCCTCTACGAGCAAGATGGCGAAGCAAAGGGGAATACACCATTTCAAAACTTTAATGTGGATTTATCATTGTTTTAAAAGAACATGCAAAAAAACAAGAAAGATATTGCAAATCACCTTCAAGTTGTTTTCGAATAGTAAGTAATTAAAAAAGAAAAACTTTGTAAACGGAAGGCAGAAGAGACGAAAAGTGCCAATCCAATAAAGAAACCCGCCGTTATAAAAGTTAAAATGGACTTTCAAACTCAACAGCAAGGATGTTTAGAAATGGTTACACTAGGGGGTTGACCGTTTTCCGTCGTCATTGATGCGGGATTCCGAATAATCATAGATCCAATGCTAGAAGCTCTAGGAGGTAACTAATCGATCAACCCTCACAACATTTCAGAGCTGGTGAAAGAAAAAGCGATTGCTATTCGCCACAGTATCGCGGAGGACGAGTCTGGCAAACTCGTTTCAATAAAAGCTAGTGGTGGTTCAAGACGTGGACGTTCAATACTTGGAGTTCACTTACAATTCGTTAAAAACAAGAAGGCGACAAGCCATACGTCACAGAACTTGAAATATCTAATTTTGAAAATTCCCCAAAGGTACAATTTATCCGCAGAAAATGTATACACACTTACTACGGATAATGCTGCAAATATAATCAAAGGTTCAAAATTAATGGGTGAAGATGTAGATCATTTCAAGGATAGCGAATCATTTTTCGATTATTAGGGAGAAAATGAAATTGTATCCTCAATGGATGTAGTCATTCTGGGAAACTTCTCACACCCAGCAACTGGCAATCAAGGATGCCACGAAACAAATGGATTTGAAACATATTTTGTGAAAGGGAAGGGAATTGGTAAAAGAATTACGGACACCTTCGGTTATTGCGTATCTGAGGTTCATCGAAAAGTCAAAACCATTAATTGACATAGAGACATGTTGGCACTCGTCCTTGGACATGATCGAGTCACTTTTTTGTTTGAAAAATGTTTGCAAATCGATGGAAGATATGGATAAAAAATTGCACATTTCGGAAGAAGAATGGAATAAAAAAGAAGACTTATACGAGGTCCTAATTCCGCCGAGAGTAGCAGATTTTTCAAGGCGAATAATTATTTCCGGGCGATTTTTATAGTGCGTGGATGAAATGTAAGTTCGATACTAAAAAAATCAGCACGGGGCCGGACGATTTTGGATCAATATTGGTAGCTTCCATGACGAAACGTGAAAACTGGATTTTCATGAGAACAGCAATTGTAATATCTTTGTACCTTGATCCAAGATATAACGTAGTATTTTCGAAGGGAGGGATTCAGATAGCTCAAGAACAAGTTGAGAAAGTATCGAAGCGTTTATCAAATTTAACGAAGGACGCATAGACGGTAGTCGAAAAAGTTTAAGAGAATCGGCAATCCACGAAGGAAAAAGACCAAGACGAGGAAGGAGAAGACGGAATCGATGAATTCTTAAGAAAGAAGGATGCAGAAGAAAGAAGTCATCCGTTAGAGTTTAATAGCAAGAATTTGATACAACTGAAAGAATTCTGTTCTATTTCTCGTCTTCCACGAAAAGAAGATCCACTCGACTTTTGGGAATTGCGAAAATATTTTTGGCCCCAACTGTACGAAGTAGCAATGGTTGTGCATGCACACCCTGTTACTCAGGTGCAGTGGTTCAGAGCCTTAACACATTGACGTGCTATTGATTCAGAAGAATGGAAGCACTCCAATTTGGAATTTGCCAATTGTGTCCGTATTATTTGGACTGGAGCAACTATTATAAAAGAAAGTTGCACCATGTAAACTTGCCATTGCTTCCTCGTTATTTTATCACGCCCATAAGCCTCTCCTTATGAACAAGCCAGCTCTTTAAGTTTGGCTTTATCGTAGTGGTAGCTTTGTGAGTGGTAGAAAATAATGAGGAATCCATGTAGAAGTTTTTAATTTTCAATTTTTATTTTACCGAATTCGATGTGAAGTATTCTAAGGTACTACGGGTTACACAAAGTTCTATGAGGTTTCACAAACTTTCTGCAATATTTATTAAAGTTACAGCAAGCATACTAATTTTGCGAAAAATAAATCATTGTAAATAATCAAGCATGAACACATTAGATTTACAGTTATGTACTATAGTTGCAAATCTAAGGAAGTTTCAGCAAACATTTAATTTCCTACAAAATATGAAAGTTGCAAAAAATTCAAAAGTCAATATAATATTAACCATTTCACCGGTTCTCGCCAAATTGAATACCAACTGTCCTTTAATGATAGTCTATGTATATTATCCAAAATCAATATACTATAAAGTGCCATATAAACTTTGGCAACGGCATAAGAACATTTATTTGTATTGATTACAGGTGAGCGTAGACAGAAGTTTTTCCCATATGGCGTTCGTCTTTTCACTTTACCGATGTAGCGTGAATGAAGAAAAATTACAAGACACGTTAACATTGAGAATCAATGAAACATTCAAGAAAGAATAAAATATCTATCTACAGTATAGTTTTCATGTAACTTATATTTGGATCCGATAATAATGTTTGGTGCTGCTACGTCCACATTGAAACTTTTAAATTTTAGACTGATTTGCTCATCCACAACCCCGTTTCGTTCATTTTTGGGGGACATATTTATTTTTTATCGAAGAAAAATAGGAAGCCCGATACGCCGTTGGAAATCTCGATTTTTTATCAATTTAATCGTTTAGTTTTAAAGGTTTATATTGATGGGGGGAATATAAATATTATTATTTGGATCTACAGCTCAATGTGTCCTTTTATTTCCCTTGTTGTGACCGACAAAAAATAATAAATCCATGCAAAACAGATTGATGCACGTAATTTCACTGGCACGAAATTTCATCATTACATATATTTTCGATGTATTTTGATTGCAGAAAAGTACAGAATATTCAGTAAGTTTGAAGGTACATCAACTTAAAATGAAAGATCGTATGGCATCACGAATTTGTTTCTCTGGATCGGCACTTTTCGTGACAGCTTTGACCGACTTTCAATTTGTATATTTATTTTCCACTATGTTTGCGTCCGAAATGCTGAACCGGAATGATACGGCTGGTCACGTATTAAAACCGACATGAACAGGCTGAGAAAGAATTGAGTCGAGGAAAACACAATACCGGAACCACATATTTCGTTTCGAGCCCTGCTTGAAACTTCAAATGCGATTATCTCAGAATCGTGTTTTTTCGAAAGTACCTTTGCGATGGACACGATTACTAAAAAACTATCAAACCGATCAACACCAAATGTATACTACTTATTTATTATGATAATAGCTAGTAGATAACCGAAGGATTTCCAATTTTTTAAAATAATTTTTTTAGGGCAAAAAAACGAAAATGTAACACCTTGAAAAACTAAACTTTTTGTTAAAACCGTCGCCATTTAAAAAAAAATATAAACTCTGACAAATTCTTCGTTCCGCGACTAGACAATACAATATACTAACGAAATATTTTGAAATCCTGATTTCAAATGAACCGTTCTCGAGTTATTATGTTCATGGGAAGTGATGTCCAAAAAAAGGCGCTCCTCGAATACAGCTGTAGTTTTGTTATTTTCGAATATTTTTCTATGAAAAAAATTGACAAGTACCCCAAAACAGTTGTTAAATTTTTAAAAACTATTACTTCATCAACAGCACAAATTTGAATGATGCAAGCGGTAGATGAGGAAGTCGATTCGATTGGTTATAACGACTGTATTATAGTTTTTGGAGATGAAAGTTGGAGACAAAAGGCTTCTCGTGATTGTAAGGCATTGAAGTTTTGATCGGCAATACCACGGGTAAAATTCTTGATACCAACTTCAAATCATTACATTGTCCGGCTTGCAAGATATGGGAAGATGGAACACCAGTATACTTAAATTGGCTTACCGAGCATGAAGAGGAATGTCAGCAAAATCATGACGGAAGCGCCAGAAAAATGAAGTTTAACGGCATGGTCGAAATGTTTCAAAGATCTCCTGTGAAATACGATGTGAAATATAAACGTTATATCGGAGATGGACACAGTTAAACATTTACAACTGTACAAAATTCGGACATGTACAAAAGTGTATGGGGACCAGATTGCGTAACATCGAGCAAACATCTTCCGGAATTCGCGGAAAAGGAAAATTGACGGATTCTCTCATCAAAGAATTATCTTCGTATTATGGCAAGGCAATACGAAGTAGTGACACTGTGGGAAAAATAAAGATTAATATACGGGCAACATTCTATAATAAATGCTGCACCGACCAGAAACCGCAGCACGATCCCATCGGAACATTATAAATGGTGAGATACGCTTTAGAGAGTTTCATCGGTGTATGCAGATGTGTGCGCGATCTGTATTGAACGTTGCTCGAAGTATCATTACTAATTATTTTCATCTTAAACACGGAAGTATCGCAACGTTGATGCTCCGATTAGAGTCGTTGTTGAGGGTTTCGACGAAAGTAGTATTCTGGAGTACCTTCGTAGAGTTGCGCACGATTAGTGCTTGTATTCTGGTTATCGAAATATAGAGTATTGTTTTGTATTGTATTGATATGGTGTTGTGCTCTCTCTCTTCGTGTTATATCGAAGTGTGCAATATAATGGTGATAAGTGTATTATGTAGTAATCATGATTATTGATAATACGATAATATGATTTTATAATAATAACTATGTTATATATCCCCCTATGTACGAGGGGAATTCCATCCAGGAACCGGAATGCACCATTGTCGATGCAATCGCGTTATTATACCCCGAACTGTTTATAAGAAGATCAATTTTCTCATTGTCGTTTCGTAGTAAATTTTGACCAAATTCTGCAACGGGCCTGCGTGAGAAATCTCTTAATGGAATATGGTTCCCGCTTACATCCTCGATAATGTGTAAGCCAGTGCGGAGCGCTTCATTTCCAACAGGTTTAGTTTCCCTCCTCAAGAGCGGCACGAATCGTGTTCCGTTAAGTCCTGAGATTTCTTCATGGTGAAGAATAAGAGACATTCAATTCAATCTCGAAAATGGCCTAATTCCTGAGTGGTTATCGTTGGCGAAGTCCGCGGTGAGGAAACGTATCGTCCGGATACGTGTTCCTTGATGCACGCGTGAATTCCAGAGGGTTGTAGTTGTGAAAGCATACGTTTTTTTTTCAATATAAAGAGAATACATTTTTTACGAATTTTAAACATGGACCGCTCTCCTTATAGGATGGTTCGTATTGAATTTGACGAGAATCGGTTGAACGGTATATATTATGTGCCTTTTAAAGTTTTGAATTTGGCCGATTTTTTAATAATTTTTGTTACTGTTTGCGCTGTGACTCGACCATTTTTCTAACTTTCGCTTTATATCTTACTAAATAGGCGCGGAAGATCTCAAACAGTATAAAGAAAGGATTAGTTTTCTCAAATTTTAGCTGACCTGAACCCTTAAGGTATCAAGAAAAATGATCCGCATTGAAATAATTTTCGTGCCGCGAATTATGAGCAATGGCATCTGTCTTTTTATTTTCGATAAGATGACGCAAAATAAATTGATCGTCAAACCCAATAGCATTATGTACATTATAAATAGTCGTGGCGAATTTGGAAGAAATAGCTAATTCTACGAGAGAAGCGATTGGTTCATTAGCGAATACAAATTCCCGTTCTCCGCAAACCCGACATGATCAACATCGACATCATCTAGCCATGTCAATCATAGCATTAGCACCACGCAAAGATTTGAATGTAGACGTGAACGCGCGTTGAGTTGTCATCAGGAAAATGAGTATGGGGCTGTGTTTGAAAATCATACAATCAACATTCTAATGATAGATCTTCTTTATTTTCATTTGCTCTGGATACGGTGGACCTTTTATCCGGGAAACTGAAACATTAGCGAGTTGTCGAGCGAGTACGTTTACATGTAGTACAAAATATCATACTGCAAACATGCATACGGTCGGACGAGGTGTTCACGAGGTCCGATTGCTAACGATTCATTTTTAATGCTCCTTACAGCGTACAGATTTACATCGCGAACATTGTTAGAGCAACGATGCTCGTACACTCGAGTATACTTTGCATTACATGAGGTACAAAATCTGCGGCTGCCGAGTCCCCCTACAAGACACAGATATAGGTTGATAGTTTTGCAAGCGTTCATAATAAAAAATATGTATCATATGTTTAATCGGTCCTATGATAGTAATTACAGTTTTGCGACCGCCATACAGAACGTGATTTCTTTTTTCCAAACATAAGAAATTCATATACCACAATCGCGATGTCTTCGTGCGCCCAATATTCTTAAAATGTACGAATCTTCTGTAATCCACAACCTCTCAATAGTAATTGTTATAAGTCCTGCGTAGGGCATGAGTACCCTACGCAGTAGTTATAACGCTTCGGTACGTTGAGAATCCCCACGCTCGTCACGACTTCACTGTCGTTTTTCGTGCAATAATCCAGTTCGAATCTTGCCCATTGCGGCTTGCAGCGACAAGGGAGCGTGGTAAACACAAATTATCTCGATTGCTTATAGATAATGTCGATGTTTTAGGCCCGCCCTCAGTCAGAAAGGAATATGCCCACTACCCTGAATTCCACGCACCACACACGCTCTCACTTCACGCATCCCGTGATCAACATAATTCATGTACGACTGCCCCGTGTCTCTATACTGTAAGATGGCCGAATAATCATAACATTCCAACTTCTAATAGTCTTTACGCGCAAACGCGTCGAATAATAAAAGATCTGACGATACTTTTGTAATATAATGCTATTTTTATATTTCGAATCCATCTGGATCATTCAGATCTACCTACGCAATCCAGAGATCTCGTAATATGCTACGATTTTTCTCGCAACTTTACGAATTCTCTAGTGGTCGAAATACATCACTAAAACGCGGCATCGCCATATCATAATCTTACTGAGTGATTCATGATTTTTTAGTTCAGAGTCATTGGAGATCGCTGCGAAAGGATCTAGCGAGCAGCAATAGTGGAGTGCGAACGGTCTAGTGATACAGGATTTCTCGTTGCAGCAATAGTGGATAGTGGATATGATACAACAGTTCAAGATTTTCATTGCAACGACAGTAGATTTGCTACCGTAATACATGATTTTCATCTGAGCGATGGGGGATATAATGCATCTATTCATGATTTTTATGTCACCGTGATGCTCGATATGATACAGCGATTCAGGATTTTTCACCACCCGGATAGCAAGTGCCAACAAAGGAATATAATAACAATGTTGAAATTGGTAAACATAAACTTTTATTCAATGAAAATATACCAATTTTACAAAATATGTTTGGAGTCTCCTTTTTCGAAATTGATACCCATTTATGATTAAACAAATCAATCATGTTGAAGTTACTAACAGTAACAGAGGTTACAGGTTATAATGTTTCAATAATTATTCTTTTTATTATACGAGAATTTACTTTTCCTACAGCTCAATGTGCGAATTCTGATCGGAAGTTTACTGTGCGATTATTATACTCAGTACTAGTTTTATTTTTATTTTTACTGCTCATATCTTTTGAAGTTGATTATATTATTTTAGCAAAATAAACTAGGTCGAGCTCGAAAAATGTGGAAGGTTGAATCATTTTTATCGATAAATATTTATTGATATTTAATGGCTGAGGTTTTAAAACTGAGGGTTTATTGCGAACTGTTATCATGAGTGGAAATGTGTATAGGTGTGCGGGAGAAGTTGAGGAAATAGTTTTATTATATTCATGTGATGATTCGTTTTTTTCGGAAATATAAATGCTCTATTGGTTAATTGATAAAATTATTCGGAAGAACTTCAGCGATTGAGTTGACGGTGACAATATGGACTAATTCACTAAATAAATTGTCTTTATTTCCTTTACCATATTTTTCTACATGTTATTCTTTTTTTTTTCTACATGTTATCTCTTTTTTTTAGCTAATGTATTATTAATACATTTCAGTTCAAGGTCAATTATCGACCTCGATGTTGAACGATCTTTTCTGACATAGCAACCGCACGTAGCTATATGTTTCGGGATTATAAAGAAATTATAAAATAATCATTATTCAGCTATTTATATATTAATTCCATTAGTAAACTTTTTACGCGGTCAGAAAATTAAAGACAATACATATATGACTGAATTTCTATTTATAATTTCTCTCTACAAAATGAGGAATAAGGTGTTAACATCAGAAAGTAAGATTCTACAAAAAAGTAGACAGCATGCACATGCATCGTTCTATCAAAGATATTTAAAAGCTGTTCTTAATTTGACTTGGGAGAATATATTTTCTATTGTTACGTCCTGACTTACGACTTCCTCATCTCGGTCAAGGAGAGCACGCTCCCCCTTTACACGTTTTCGAGATAAGTCGATGACAGTCAGGGAGATGCCCTGTTTCGAGCCTAACCTTGCGGAAAATTGCTCGGGGATGGGCGGAGTGTGCAAATTTGTAATTATGAAGGGGAAGATATAAATTTTCTATTGCATTTCAATATTTCGCGAATTTTAAGAACATAACTTGTCGTTAATCATGATTATTAAAACAAATTTTTATGATGATATTTTATGAAGCTCCATTGATAGATTTGAATTTATTATTCGCGCAGGGATGAATTTAAAGGACCCTAATAAGGGAGAAAATACACAGATGGACGATCTTCAGGGAGACTCTCCCGTCGATGCTCCATACACATTAATAGAGCCATTAAGGGTGAACACCATTGTGACCCCCTGTTTTTTTTCACATTATTCAAGAATTTTTTTTTGTGGGAAACAAAAGAGATATTCTAAAAAAATTTTTGGGTTTTGTTCCTTGTTTATTAATGTATCAAAAAACATTTTTTTCACATTTTTCACGCCGCATGGTGGCGCTGGGGAAGCTCTCGTATCAGGTGCTGTCGTCTCCGCGGCACGCAGCAGAACTCTCTTCAACGCCGATCTAAAAAAAAATACCGAGTGTTTTCGTTAATAATATGATATTTTGAAGAGAAGTACATAGGGATTTGGAAAAATATTGATTTAAAAAAAATTGGTACGCCTTCGAAATTAACTTTAATTTCAAAGGCGTGCCGATTTTTTTTAAAACAATATTTTTCCAAATCCCTATGTACTCCGGCGTCTAAGACGCGATGGGTCTCTCCCTCCACCTGCACCTCGCATTCATGACGACTATGCGCCTCTATATAATCATAATTATCCTAACATTTAACTTACATATACCCTTAACCCTACTTCACATCATTCTTACATTGCTTACGATAATTAATTTGCAAGTTAAATTGCAATAAACCCCGCTCTCTTATTTTGTTCATATTCTTTTAACAAAAAATCATTCCATCTCTTTCATACTCCCACATTTCCACATCCTCTTCTCTCATTCTAACATCCATACTCTTAGCACAACTCTCGCTATCTCTCTCATACTCATGCTCCGGACCATCTCTCTCGTTATACCCCTCATTTCGAAGGCGCTGTGGGCCACTATGTCTTTACGCATAGCCTGACCCCTCCTGCACTCTTTTCCTACTCCCAAACTATATTCTCGTTCACTCTACATATGATTTCTCTGTCTCACACTCATTCTCTGCATACATCCCTCTTCGTCACAATTTTCTCCTTTCTTCGTTCTCGCGGTGTCTTCGCTTTCTTTCTTATTTCACGTCTCTCTCTCTCTCTCGCTCTCTCTCTCCCTCTCTATTCTTTTCTCATTCCATTCCTTGCAATTGCGTATTAAAGTTATTATTATTCATTGCAAATTTTAAGTTTCCAATGTAAAAAGGTTTATTAAAATACATGCATCTTTTATTTAACTGTCAACATTATTACTCTGTCCAAAATGTGGAATATTCTCGTTTTATCATGCGTAATTACTTTTAATTGAATTTCGAATATATTTATGATGATTCTATTTAAAGAGAAAATTGGAAGTAGTATTATTATTTTTACGCATTTTCTTTAAATTCATTCGCAATCATCATTCATCCCTTTTTTCATGCAAAACTCAAATGCAATTTTTCCCTCAACATATACATTCTGCTTACATTAATAATTATAAACTATATTTATTAATTTATGATTTTCTAAAAATTCCCTCGAGCAACAATTGGTCATTCAGTTTCTACAATTTAGTCTGTTCATTTCCCAGCTGTAAAGAAAGAGCTCATTGTTGAGGGCACACTTGTTCGTTATATTGTCCTCTCTCTACATTCCCTTTTTTTCTTTCTTTTTATGACGGCTATGTGTCCCTCGACGTTGGTGGGTCCTGCATCGCTGTCTCTAGGCGTTACAGGTTGGCTATTGCCACACGCAGCGTAGGTGGGAAAGAGATCGAGTTATTCCCTGTGTGACCCGTGCGACGAAGACCGCCACGGGCACGAGGGTAGTTATATTGCCGCTCCGGTCCCAGAGACAAAGCTCCTCAGCCCGAGTGTCGTCACTTCAATTGAACTCTATGCCACGTGAATTTTTTATAAATATTCCCACAGTCGTGGGTTCGTGTTTCGTGTCCGGATAACGTCTTTCCTTTCAACGGATGTTTATAACCATTCGACAACAGTGATTTCACTAGAGGTTCCTGGAAAGAATTGTTGAGTTTATAACAGCGTCGAAAGTTTCTGGTGACCGCTTAAAATCCTTTCTCCAACAAGGGTCCTGTTCACTGTTCATCCACCACCCCAATCCATCGACCACGTCCGAGACTCATGCACGCCATCCTTATCTGCCATGATTTTCAACTCCGTCTCGAATGTTTCACTCTGAAGATCGTATTAACAAAACTGAGCTCCGCTCAAACAACCAGCACATATGCAATCTTGAATAAACCAACGCCGAAGGCACGAGTAAATAAAACAAAATACCAAAAGAAATATAATCTCAGAAGGAGTATATATATATGCCTCTAAATAAGGTAAATAACGAATTAATAATTTGACCAATTGGAGCTCACACGAATTCCCAAACGTATAACGCAATATTTATCCCTAATACCCATGACGACCTGACCCAGGTATCATACTCATGCTTTGACTCTACATTACTGTTACAATACATTTTCACTCGCGCACTTTCGAGAAATATAGTCATACGAGGGTCGTTCAACAAGTACTTAGCCTCACCGCCCGAAGGCGCTGCTATTACAGATCAGTGTTACCATCGTGCAGTACATACTTTTAGTAGCCTATCGTGAAAGTTTCATTCAATTTCCGTTATTAGTTCTGTTTTGATAGCCTTTGGAAGCGAGCGTGTCAGTCAGTTTTACAAAAATGGAAAAAGAGTAGTACCGTTCGGTGATTCGATTCTTGTTTTTGGAAGGGAAAACGCGCAGCGAAATCAAAGATCGCTCGGATGCTGTCTACGGTGACTCTTCTCCGTCGATGGCGACCGTGAAGAATTGGTTTAACGAGTTTGCTCGTGACCGCACGTCGGTTTTTGATGAACCACGCCCAGGTGCCCCGAAAACGGCTTCTACGGAGGAAAACGTAAAAAAGATCCACGATCTCGTGTTGACCGACCGCAGATTAAAGATTCGCGAGATAGCTGAGACTGTAGGCATCGCAGAAGGAACGGTGCATAACATTCTACACGTAGAACTGGGCATGAGGAAGCTGTCAGCGCGATGGGTGCCGCGTTTGCTTACGCCGGACAACAAGCGCAACCGTGAGACCACTTCAGAGCAATGTTTGAAGCTGTTTAAGCGCAACCCGGCGGAGTTCTTGCGTCGTTTCGTGACCGTCGACGAAACATGGGTTCACTGGTACACACCAGAGACCAATGAACAGTCAAAACATTGAACTTTACCCGGCGAACGTGCTCCGAAGAAGGCGAAGACTGTTGTTTCGGCCGGTAAGGTGATGGCCACCGTTTTCTGAGACTCACAAGGTGTGATCCACATCGATTACCTTCAGAAGGGTAAAACTATCACGGGGATCTACTATGCCGATCCATTGGGCCGATTCGACGCCGAATTGAAGAAAGAACGGCCCCATTTGGCGAAGAAAAAAGTGCTGTTCCACCACAATAACGCGCCGGCTCACACCTCCGCCGTCGCCATGGCCAAATTGGTTGAATTGCGCTACGAATTGCTGCCCCATCCACCTTATTCACCAGATTTGGCCCCTTGTGACTTTTATTTGTTTCCAAACCTAAAAAAGCCACTCGCTGGGAATAGATTTGGGTCGAATGAGGAGGTCATCGCCGCCACGGAGAACTATTTTGCCGACCTGAACAAAAATTATTTTTTGGACGGGTTAAAAAAGTTGGAGCATCGTTGGGCCAAGTGTATAGACCTAAAAGGAGACTATGTTGAAAAATAAATCGCCACTTCTCAAAAATTTTCGTTTTTCTTTTGTAGGCTAAGTACTTGTGGAACGACCCTCGTATAGTTTTATTGTCCAGAAAAACGAAACACTGTTCTTTTCATTGGTAAAGAAATGCACGCCTTCTATCTCCGTCACACTTGGGTATATTAGTGTACACGCACCGTAGTGTCTGTGAGGGTGTCGATGAGTCAGTGGCCTGGTAGTAGTGCCACGCGCGCATGAAGATTTCGACGCATGGGTCTCACGCTCTGGCACAAAGGCCCACCAACGTTTTAGAGTAACCCAATACTATCTCCAATGTTTTTTCTTGCTAGCTCAATCGATGTTTCCTCTTGACGTTGATGATAAAGAAATTGTTATTTTTCACCATTGATATTGCTGGCGTCGTTGTGTCGCCGGCCAGAGGTTCACGTTGATGTGTGACCGTGTTGGTGTGGGTGACTAACTCGACGCATACTCGCACTCTTATTCGGTGTTGAAAAGAGAGAAAATAAATTATCTTCCTCTCTTGTGATCGTTCCATTGAATATCCGAAAATTGTCTTATACCGACAATTTCGAATCATTGCAAAATTCCCGAAAGCCGCAGGACGTAACACTATTTTGCTAAAATGTTGATTCAACGCTGGACTTTTGCGGGGTCTTTAAAACAAAGTGAAACCCCCATTGAAACCTGAAAATGTTGAAAATAGATGCGAAATATCGAAGGATAAGACGGATCGTTCACGATCGATCACAACATGGTCCAGGTGCACGGCCGGGGTCGAGTCACTCGCAGACGCGGGTGACTGATCGGAAGGTAGGGTGATGGGGTATACAAGAGAGGCTCTCGGCGGGCAATAACCTCTCTTCGCCATAAATCTAGAATGGCACCACCCAATGGTGGTTAGTGGCTCATGGACGATACCAATCAATCAGAAGGACTCACGACGACAGCCAGTTGCGTAAGACCGTGGACTCTGCAATCACTGAAATTGTACGAACCGAAATCTATGGATCGAAAACGGCGAAGACGCATTCGATGGGAGAAACAGTCCCATTGGCAACGAAGAAGTAGGTACAAGGACACATTCATTGGACGAATGAAAGACCTTGTGAGAACCACCGCTGGAGATCACCAATGGGAACATTCGAACGTGGCATCCAGGCCAATCATTGAGCCTGTAAGAGATCCTGGGATTCTCCAGAACCGAAGCACTGAGGGGAAACGACGAAGCGAGCAACGAACGCACACCACAAGTAGTAAACAAAACCGAAAAGAACGAACTGTGCGCGTACACGAATTATCCCGTGGGTCCATTGAGAGGAGAAAAGCGAGGAGTAAAAATGGCATCGAAAACCCATCCCGGTTTTATGTACATCTCGACAACCCGAGTGGCCACCGCCACCGCTTCCTCGAGATCATCGCAGAGAGCCCCAAGAGTCACTCGGAGGTCCATCCTGGTTCCATGTCTAAACATCACGTTGCAATTACTTTACAGATAATAACATCGCAGGCGAAAACTACACAGCACATATTTACATATGCGGTTTAATGGGTTTTGTCGGGTTTTATTGGGTTTTGAACGCAGCAACGCAACCCAAACCCCAAACCAAAACCCAAAACCCAACAAAACCCAACAAACCCGAAAAAAATCAACAAACCCCAACGAAACCCAACAAACCCCACAAAACCCAACAAACCCAACAAAACCCAACAAAACCCAACAAACCCCAACAAGACACAACAAACCTAACAAATCCCAACAAATACCAACAAAACCCAACAAAACCCAACAAACCCAACAAAACCCAACAAACCCCAACAAACCCCAACAAGACACAACAAACCTAACAAATCCCAACAAATACCAACAAAACCCAACAAAACCCAACAAACCCAACAAAACCCAACAAACCCCAACAAAATCCAACAAACCCAACAAAACCTAACAAATCCAACAAATCCCAACGAACCCAACAAAACTCAACAAAACCCCAACAAAACCCAACAAACCCCAACAAAAACCAACAAACCCATCAAACCCATCAAACCCAACAAATCCCAACAAAACCCAACAAAACCCAACAAAACCTAACAAACCCAACAAAACCCAACAAACCCAACAAAACCCAACAATCTCAACAAAACCCACCAAAACCCAACAAAACCCACTAAAACGGATGTGTAAATATGTGCTGTGTAGTTTTCGCCTGCGATGTTATTATCAGTAAAGTTATTGCAACTTGATGTTTAGACGTGCTACCTGCATCCTGTGCTCGAGGACGAAATGTACCAAGGGGCGGCCATTCTATACCAGGAAGAAGTCAACTTTTATCGAGCCATCGTGGCCGGAAAGGGTAGGCAAGCGACGCGCGAGGTCTGGCTGGGTGATAGGGGGACCTCGCTCATGGCCCACAGCGACGAGTTCTACACCAGCCCAACACCTGTGCAGGCGGTTGTCTGCAGCCTCCGGAATCTTGAACCGCACCGGGGAACTGAATGCACGAGCGAGGCCATCTACGTATTCGAGGAACGCATCGGGGGAAGGACGTGGGCCGTGAAGGTCCGACGGGGAGTCGACGGGGAGGAAAGCCATGTAGGTGAACCTATGGCCACAGGACGCAGACTGCGGTGTCGACATCAGTACATCTTTGTGTCTCCGGGGTTGGGTCTGACGGCAGGGACACGTGTGCCGGTTCCGTTGGAAGCGTGATGGTAGTGGCGGTGTGATCGGGGGTGCCAGACGTTTTTCCGCAGACCTTGCGATGTGCGGATAACCGGAGGAGACTATCGACATCCACACCATCGATCACATGGCGACCAGCAACGACAGCCTCTGCAAGTCGGAAATGTCCACGCTCAATGTGGACGGGAGCAACGAAGAATATGACAACATAACCACGGACGATTCCCTTTGGCGAGTTTGGCGAGGAAAGCCACTTGTGGTCTGGATTCTGAAAGGATACCAAAGTACTGGGATGTTTGTCGTACTCCTTCAGTACGTCGGCCCAGTCATAAGGAACGCAGACGTCTCGGGAGATAGAAGACTGGAGGAGAAAGGTGATCCAGGCGGTCCTAGGAAGGAAAAAGGGGATGGAAGTACTGACCCTCGAAAGGAAAACTGAGACCCGATTTGGATGAACCTATTAAGGCCGAGGGAAAAAGAAGTGTGCAAAGAGGAAGTTCAACAGAAGGTCAACGGAAAGACCAAAGAAGACTTACTCAGCAGTCAGCGTCGGCGTGCGAAAAACAAATGGACACCCGGTCGCAGCATCCAAATTCGTCCACTGTGGATCTGAAAATAGAAATAAAACATTGTATAGTAGGACAAGCGAGAGTAGTAAATAAAAACAGTCGAACAAGATGAGGTAGTACGCGGTGAGAAATGGAGAATTAAAATAAATAAAGTAAAAGTAAAAATAAGAAAATTGGATTTAAGTAGAATAAGAGATAAGAAGTAGGATAAGAGACAAAAATAGCGATAAAGTAGTAAATATGAAACAAGACTGACAGCAATCGACGCGTGGTCGGTGCGCGGCTTCGGCGAGCTCCCATGTTAAGCAGTATTGACCGCGGTCAGTATTGGGATGGGTGGTCGCTTAGCCGTGTACTGGCTTGAACGCCGATTACTGATCGGGAGGCAGTTTTTCTGAGTTTCTGATGGTAGGACAACTGAAACTCAGTAAAAAAATAAAAGCAGTCTGTATCGGCACGGGTTTTCCTCAGTTACACCGTGCCCAAGGCGAATGCGATACAGTGTAGCTAAAAAGCAGTTGCGGATGTTACGGAAGTTGGGTTAGCTTAGCATGGTGCGGGTTGAGAGGGAGGGGTAGGGAGTGACAGGAGGGAAATTGGGAAGGGTCATATGTAAAAACCCGCGAGGGTATATCTTGTAATACACAATAAAAGAATAGTAAATATGAAACAATAAATGAGAAATAAGGAATAAAATAGGAATAAGTAGGAGGGACAGAAGTAAAAAGTAGACTTAGAAATAAGAGAAACGATAGAAAATAGAAACAAGTCAAACGAAAAGAAGAAAAAGAAGTAAGCGAAACAGAAAGACATAGGAATCGGTAAACCATTAAAATAGAAATGAGTGACTGGAGTAAGAGTAGAAACAGGAAACAAAAATGAGCAAAAAGCAATTAAAAATATAAGAAGAATAGAATTGAGGACAAACACAATTCGCCAACAACAGTACACACACACACACACGCACGCACGCGCACACGCGCACACGCACACACACAACACCACACACTTACCCTCACCCAGTATGTCGACGACCACCACAGTAATCTCCGAGGCACGGCGGCATTTACGAGGAAGCCCATACGATCCGATGGATCATGGAACCTAGAGTAAAGGAGTCCGATCTGTAATGGGGAGCGGACGAAAAAAGCGACCTCAAAAATTCAGACGACAATAGTTTTAGATTTTGCCAAAACCGCTTCTGTCGTCGTTCTGATGGTTTGATGGTCTGATATGAAGTGAGCAAGAAATAAACTGTACGTGAACCTCGCTGAACCTAGGCACCTACAGTCAATATATACATGACTCTTCAGTGTAATCACGCGTCATAGTTAATGCAACAGTTTTATGAAACTATTACTGTTATTTACTGCCAATCTGTAAAAGTAAAGACATAGAATACCATTATATTGATTTTATAATATACTCACAAAAAGAAATGAAATAGTTCCGTAAAGGTTACAAATAAACGAATGTGATTTATATTTAACGAAATTTAAAATACAATAGGTGCGGAGATTGTGCATTGATTATTCCAGGATCAATAAATAGCATATAAAGACATCCCTGTTGAAAAAGACAGACGATGAGCGTGTAATAAATAATGATTCAACGATATTATGTACATTATGTTATTGATATGATATACAAATTTGTATGTACTGAGAATAGTTTACAACATTGTTTATTATAATTTGGCAAGTTTGCGATACTCCCTGGTTTTCTGACCCTTCGTGTCGTTGTTGGCATTATAGGCTTTAGATATGAAATGTTCTCTCATAACCAGTAATTTCCCATAATTCCTAATATTATCCATTGCTTGTTTTAATTTTTTGAATGAATCTTTATTTGCAACCTATTTGGAGTCGAATAATAAATATAAAGAGTACAGATGATGAGCATGTAGTAAACAATGATGACAACGATATTGTATACATTATCTTATAATATTTTTTTTTGAGGGTTGGTGAAAAAATCTTCAAAAAGACACCCAGGATAGAACCGATAGGTAGTGTGGGATTTTTACCCAGTAAAAAATCACCGCCCTTTATTACGACCAGCCTGAAAGAGGCCGACTAGCGATTTTTATTTCTTTCATTAAGGTCACATGAGTGGAGTACTTATCAAAAAAGGGCTCCTGCAAGGTTTTGAGCCATTAGTTCGTAAGGTTTAGCTCTCATGAGCTGTCGAGGGTTGTTTTCTGTATTGTTATATGAAAATGTTACGTATTCAGAGAAGTTTATTACATTCTTTATTAAAATTTCATATGTTTGCGATACTCCCTGGTTTTCTGATGCTTTGCATCGTTGTTGGTATTATAAGCTTTGCTTGTGAAATGTCCTCTCGTGACCAGGTAAAAATCTATGATCATGCTAGTGGTGATGTTTTTATGCTCGTCACGCCCAACTATTGGCAACTGTTTAATTTTCAGAAGCTTGTCCAGAATCATGTTCAACGTATTCATTTTGACCTCAAACTTTCTAACCACGTCAAGAGCGGTTTGCTCGATGATTTTTGTTAAGGAGAATAAATCGTCACTCGGGTAAAGAAGCCCCTTATGCTTGTCCATCAACTCGATCATCGCGTGGCGGGAATCCCCAGTGTCAGGATTACGCGATTGCAAGAATTTGATACAATCGGTGCAAGTCAGACGTCGCTCGGACGTTATACCCCGATATGTACGATTGAACCTCGTCGCTTGTACGGGTCACGTCATAACAATGATCATCGCGAGGATCCTCTAAAGACGTTTGACGAATCATTCATGATGCCGCATACTGTTGATCCTCTGAGCACTCGATAGTTGGCAGATTTTCATCACAATAACCATTTTCTAGAAGTCTATCGATTCCATTCAACCACTGCTTTCTAGGCTCTTTCGCAGCGGCCATGGAGTCCGTCGTCTGCATCAGAGTTTCTAAAAGTTCTGTTCATTCTACATTACTGCCCTTTATTGTCTTGATCAGTGAATAGGAGCATAAAAGTCGAAATATCGCAATGAAGGTCTCGGGAGTAGGATGATCGTTAGAACCACAGGCAGCACGCATGACTCCAAACCATCTCTAGAATATTCGATACAATGATTTTCTTACTGCCTTGCAAAGAAGAGAAAGAAATTATCACTATGACTAGCAAATACCTCCAACGCATCCTGATTTAAGGGTGAACACCACTGTGACCCCCTGTTTTTTTTTCACATTTTTCAAGAATTTTTTTTCGTGGGAAAAAAAAGAGATTCGAAAAATTAGTTTGGGTTTTGTTCCTTGTCTATTAATGTATCAAAAAACATTTTTTTCACATTTTTCACGCCGCATGGTGGCGCTGGGGAAGCTCTCGCGTCAGGTGCTGTCATCTCCGCGGCACGCAGCAGAACTCTCTTCAACGTCGATCTGAAAAAAAATACCGAGTGTTTTCGTTAATAATATGATATTTTGAAGAGAAGTACATAGGGATTTGGAAAAATATTGTTTAAAAAAAAATAGGCACGCCTTTGAAATTAAAGTTATTTTCAAAGGCGTGCCTATTTTTTTTTTAACAATATTTTTCCAAATCCCTATGTACTTCTCTTCAAAATATCATATTATCAACGAAAATACTCGGTATTTTTTTTCAGATCGACGTTAAAGAGAGTTCTGCTGCGTGCCGCGGAGATGACAGCACCTGACGCGAGAGCTTCCCCAGCGCCACCATGCGGCGTGAAAAATGTGAACAAATTTTTTTTTGAAACTTAATAAACAAGGAACAAACCCAAAAAAATTTTTCGAATATCTCTTTTTTTTCCCACAAAAAAGAATTCTTGAAAAATGTTAAAAAAATACAGGGGGTCACAGTGGTGTTCACCCTTAATCGAGCTGTCACGAGGTATTCCCAATTGGCCTCGTTCTTAAGTGTGTTGAGAATTTCGAGTGTGCCGCCTTACGTTACTTTCAGCCCAGTAAGCGTACTTGCCGATATAGATATTTTCTCTGTGGTTCGTAGAGATTTCCATGTCTTCAAAAATTGAAGAAAGTTGATAATTGCCTATTATCAAAAAAGAATAAAAATACGGCAGGTGAATATGAAAATATGCAAAGTAAATATGTAAAGTAATCAAGGATTACGTGCATTTGGATTAAAATGCCAAAACCATGCTCGTAATTCAGTAAAACGTCTAATATGTCTCATGAAGGTGGTAATCGAGGATGTGACTCCATTGCGCGCGCTTGTTTGGGCTCTGGAAATGTGAGAGGGAGATATATAATCAAATCTACACTAACATAATGCATATAGAAATGTTCATTAACCTTTGGTGACTTGAACAAAGATATTTGTCGTACGCCATATTCTTTCTTCCGCCTCCTGTCAGCCTTCCTGCCACTGATACACTTCAACACTGCGGACCCTTTACACATTCCGATGATACTCTAATCTAAAAAAGTCTCCTAATCTATTGTACTTGAAATTTTATTAAATATCAATCACATTGGTTTTTTTTACCCTTTACCAAACTATTTTATTTCTTTTTCTCAGTACATTATAAAATCGATTAATGCTATTTTATCTCTGTCTCTACAGATTGACAGTAATTAAATGTTTCATAAAACTGTTATATTAATTATGACGCGTGATTACACTTAATTTGACTCAATTACACTGAGGGGTCATGTGTATATTGACTGTAGGTGCCTAGGTTCAGCAAGGTTCCACGTACATTTTATTTCTTGCTCACGTCACATCAGACCCACTTTGTGACGCAGAGACACCGTTTTGCAAAATTTTTGATCCCGCTTCAGAGTACGAAGATCGGACTCCTTTACTCTAGGCTCCATGCGATGGATCACGAAGGGATTACCACGCAATAAAGGCATGGTGGCCATATTGCCACTATTGGGCGATATCGACCACGTGGCGGTGATTATCGCACCCAAAGGTGGCACCCATAAGGCACGATAAGAAGGCAACATCTGCAAGGCCTGAGTCGAGAGACACGTCATCTGACCCTGCAAGCACAACACAAAACGGTATCGCGACTACACGTAGCGGCGCTACGGAGAGTGACACGGACGGGTGAGTCCCTAGCGACCCCTAGCGACACCACTAGACTGAACGATGACGGCGGGAAATTATAAATCAAGAGAAACCCACGAGAACACAGGGACAACACTGTGCGATTATTTACTACCTGATCGACTTCCGAACCCTCAAATAGACATTTGTCACTACATAGTCCAAAATAAATGTCAACGATCATTCATACCGTTACAATATATACAGTAGCCCTCAAAAGTATTTCGACAATATACAATTCATTATTATTTGCTTCAAAATAAAACTATCAGAAAATGTCTTGAGTATAGTGGAAAGTAGTATAACTGCGACTAATTAAACGTGTCAGGTTTCGTCTCGTATGGTTATATTCCGGGTCGTCGAAGGAACGTGTCTCAACGTGAGCTCAGAGGTATTTTGACACGCAGTAAGGTTTGAGAACTCACGGACGCCAGTTGCTCCACAGTTTTGATTTGTATTTATATTTACTTATTGCTGTTATTTCAATATGCTGGGAATGTAAGGAATGTTTTATTGACTTTAACAAAGCCCTTATGAATGCACTATAGCAAGGACTGCAACAAACAGAAGTTGCTCGTACTTTCAAAGTGTCTCGACAGTTCGTTAATGCACGGAATAAAGTGTATAATAAACGAAAAACTCTCGAAAATAAGCCTCGAAGTGGCCGTCCAACAAAACATCTCATATCGATCGTTTAATCGAAAAGTTATCAACAAGTGATGTTCGGAAGTCGGCTGTAGTGATGAAAAATGAATTGAGAGAAAAATACAATGGAGGCATTCACGTTTCTACTGTAAAACGATGCTTGAAATTCTTTGGATTACGTGGCCGAAGACCGACGAAAAAACTTTCTATATCTCTGAAAAACAAAAACGCCCGACTTGCGTTCGCAAAGCGGCACAGATCGTGGCCAAGTTCAGACTGGTCTAAAATTTTGTGGAGTGATGAAACCAAATTTAATTTGATGTCATCTGATGGTATCAAGTACGTTCGACGTCCCAAAATAAAAAAATATGAAGTTCTATATCAAATGGTAGTGTTAGGGTTTGGAGATGTTCTTGTCGCTCTGGAGTAGGACCGTTAGTTCGAATTGAAGGGAATATGGATAAGTACGTGTATGCAAATATATTGAGGACTCAAAAGCTGCCACATGCAAAACACCACATGCCAGCTGGGTGGTATTTTCAACAAGATATTGATCCTAAACACAAATCGAAGTACGTTAATGACTTCACAAAACACAAAAAAGTTAAGGTTCTGCAGTGGCCAAGCCAAAGTACGGATTTGAATCCTATAGAACATCCGTGGGAGGAGTTGTATCGTGGAATAAGAGTCCAAAATTATTTAAATAAGGACGCTTTATAAGAAGCTTTCAAAAATGAGTGGGAGAAAATTCCGATTAACCGATTATAGAAGTTGGTTGACTCAATGCTGGCGCGGTGCGAGGCTGGCATAAAGGCCAAGGGATATGCGACAAAATATTGACTTGCTCATTACTGTAGATAGTGTTATGTCCCGGCTTGTTATTGCAAGATTCATTCGGTCAATTTATCCGTTTTACTTTGTTATTTGCGAGGACCCGCCGTTGACGAACAGGGATTAATGTTTGTTTTGCTCCGATTTTGGGCCTGGAGATACAGACCCGGGATAGGAGCGATGCCTTGCGATATTAAAGAGATGTAAATGTTCTTACCTTTAGTGTTGCTCTCCTAATCAAGGTATCCCTTATCGACAACTTGTTGTTGTTGTTGTTGTCGTTGTGCGAATCGCTGTCGAGGTTGTCGTCATGGGTAAGGGTTTTCTAATCAATCACGCTCACAATTAACTCACAATAATGGTGTTTAATTAATTCTAGAACTTGGTTGGTTTTTTACAAATCGTTTACACTTGATAGTGGTCGGTAATCAATCACAATCACTCTCGATGTTATAATACTTCACAATACCGAGGTGTCGGTTAATCGTCGAACTTCGAATGAATTTATACTTTTGTTCGCGGTTACAATTTGGCTGTAAGCAGCAATTAGCGCGAGGAGACGAGACCGTCGCTCACTGACGAGACCGTCGCTCACTGACTCTCGAGATGAACTGCACATTAAAATTGCGTTTCTAAGTCCACGATCTGGACCCTTGGGCCGTAGTGGGGTGAATTGCTGAATTGCAGTTCCCATGGGCAGAGTTTACTCTGAGAAAGGGACTGCATACTTTTCTCTCTTCTCAGGCTAACTGCTGACAAGCCTTGGATTTTCTTATCACTACTTGAATTGCAGGTGAACCGTGGGACCCGCGCGAGTGATACTGTCTCACCGGGTCGTTTTCGTTCGCCAGCAAAAATGTATATACTAATGAAATGAACGCACAAGTCGTCTTATAGATAACTCATGAGTTCATTTCGCAATCGCAACTACGCCTATAATCGATATTAAATTTGAGGTAGTTTGTGTAAAACTAAAGGATAAAATGTATTACAAATCGAAATTGACTTCGGTATCGAGCCCGGACGTAACAATAGTAATTATGTGCTAAATTTTTTTTTATTTGTGTAAAAATATTTTTGGTCCACTAGTTTCCTCGTTTTGTGAAAATTAAACTCTATTTTGTTGCGATCGAGGGTAATTTTCTCACTATTCTGAAAGACGTTGAATTTCTTTCAAAAAAATAAATAATTGATTTTTATCAAAACCTGGCACCCCGAGTGATAGGGTCACCAGGTTCCTTACGCCGAGAGAGGATATGGACCCACTTCTGATAGGTGGAATTTGAACCACCTGACGATCGCTCAAAAAAAGCACGTGGAAATGTGCATTGGTGTCGACCAGGAATCGAACCCAAGCTCCCTGCGTGTGAACCGAAGCCTCATCCACTAGGCCACCGCTCACCTCCTACTGCGCGGTTATCTTTGAAAAAAATAATTACAATGAGTTTTCGACAAACCCTCAATAGATATTTTTCAGCTCACCGCGCGTTTGCTCAAGTATTTTTGCAAAGTTGTCTCTCGATTCGAGGAACTAAATTGTGATCGTCCGATTCATTTTGGTATTCAAGCGTATGCGAACATATGAGGGTGGTCTGAAAAGTTTCCGACCTTAATACGAAGAAGGCAGCACTTGTCAACAAAAGCTAGAGAATGTGTTTGCGCATCCTTCGACAGGTACTAACCAGAATTTCAGCCATTTCGGATGCGCAGTTGTTGTGTGACAATCGCTTGAGTGAGTCGATGCGAGCGTTTTTGTGAAAATGCAAAACCGTGAAATTTTGGACAGCTGAAATTTAACATGGCCGTACCAGCTTTGGAGACGATGAACATTCGGGACGTCCAAAAACTGCAACCACTGACCATCGCTCAAGTTCACCAATTGGTGTTAGACAACCGTAGAATTGAAGTTCGAGAGATAGCAGAGGCTATGAACATGTCCAAAGAACGTGTTTGTCACATATTGAATCAAGCTTTAGGCATGAGAAAGCTGTCCGCGCGTTGGATGCCGCGTTTGCTCACTTTCAACCAAAAACGTGTTGGAATGAACATTTCCAACGCTCTGTTGGCGCAGTTTAGGCGCAATAAATCAGAGTCTTGGCGCCGATTAATTACTGTAGATGAAATTTGGTTACACTATTATACTCCAGAAACAAAAATACAGTCAACACAGTGGACTACGAAGGGGGAATCGGTTCCAAAAAGGCAAAAGCTGTTCCTTCGGCTGGGAAAGTGGTGGCGACTGTTTTTTTGGGATAGTCATGGAATTATCTTAATCGATTATCTTCAAAAAGAAGCAGCCATTACAGGAGCCTACTACGCATCATTACTTGACAAGCTGAAGGCAGAAATTACGGAAAAACGGCCACATTTGCAGAAAAAAAAATTTCGTTTAACCAAGACAATGCACCGTCTCATACTTCAGCCGTTGCCATGGCGAAAATTCACGAGTTACGATTTAAACTACTTGACCTTACTTACCAGATCTAGCCCCAAGAGACTTTTTTTGTTCCCTAAGCTAAAAGTTCGGCTCGGAGGACCGAGATTTTTGTGAAATGAGGAGTACATACAGTAGCGCTCAAAAGTATTTTGACAAACATATTAATTGGATTAATTGAAAACAAATATGAATCATAAAAATCAATTATTTATTTTTTTGAACGATATTCAATGTTCAAAAAAAAGTTGCTCAGAGGGCAAATTTTTTTTTCTTTCCTAACAGATTGTTTACTTTCAAAAAAGGAAAAAAAGAAGTCTGTCAAAATTTTAGCCCTTAATATTAATATTCAGAGGTTGCTCATCACGATTTCCTATTTCCCATCTTAATAACATGGGATGTTTTTCTTTATATCTGCAAAATTGATGAGCGACCTCTGAATATTAATATTAAGGGCTAAAATTTTGACAGACTTCTTTTTTTCCCTTCTTGAGAGTATACAATCTGTTAGGGAAGAAAATAAAGTTGCCCGGAAATGATACAGTCTAATATGTATGTAAAATACTAGGGGGGCTTCGCCCCCATGCGCGCTTCGCGCGCCAACCCCTAACCACAATTTTGGATACCCCTGACCACAATTTTGGACATCCCTGGCCCCGATTTTGGACAACCCCTACTCAACTCTCGTACACGGCGGCGGCGATATATTTATATAATATAGAGAGATAAATATTAGACTGTCATTTTTGGGCAACTTTTTTTTAACAGATTGTATACTGTAGTCATTTTCTGTGGGGTCAGCTTCACCAACCGGGCAACGTCATTTCCCGTACGGTGAAGCTGACATCCTCAACTCTTCTGCACGGCGGCGGCGATGTGTACGAGTATATTGTTACGCAGCTCCGGGCGAACATATATTTTTTAAAAAAGGATTTTATTCACCAACTTAATATTACAATGTTACAAGATCTTTCTTCTTCTGATTTAACGGAGATGGAGATTGAATGACTGGATTACGTATGTCGAATGTCTTGAGCACGAATGTCTGATGACTTCAGAACGAATGTCTTGAGAGCGAATGTCTATTTATTGCTCATAAGCGGTTCTTATATACTCTCTTAATTCGTCATTTCGATGTTTCCAGATGTTTACTGATGTACATTGTTTAGTCTAGTGCTGAGTGTCGGGTTACACTGTTACATTCCTCCCCTCTTAAAAAATGTTGGTCCTCCATAAATTTTAATTTATTTGCTTAGGTCTAAAGAATTTATGATACAATTTAGGGGAGTTTTCTAGATTTTTAATTTCATTAACATTTTCTGATCTTGAGGGTTCTTGTAATCTTATGTTTTCAGGTCTATCAATAGTTTGGGAGTTTCGACCAAAATTACAGTGATCAAAGATTATATATGGTCGGATACAGCATAATATGATTTCTTTCATTATTTTTAGGATTCCGAGTTTATTAACTATATAGATTATTATTATTATTAATCCTGTATATCCAAGATAATAAAATCCTTCTTGTATTTTTTCACTTAGAGTTTTTGTTCGTTTTCGTAAGGACAATTCTATAATTTGTTGATTTATTTCTTCAAGAGTCGTTCTCATATTCAGTAAATTTCTTGTATCACCAAAATTTTCGTGTAATGTATTAAGGCCTTATATACGTCCAGCGGTACCGAAAACGTATCAAAAGAGAAACTGTTTTTAGGAGGGATAGAAATAGAAATTGATAAAAAAATTCTTACACATTGTTTATTACTGTGTTAAGTTTGTAAAAAAATTTATTTCAATTTTTTTTTTCAAAAATTACAACATGAAAAATCACATTTTTTGAAGCACTGTAAAAAAAAAGTTGCTCCACGGTCGGCAGTATTTCTTCCTCAAATGTTGACGGATCTGCAAAATGTAAAGAAATTCTTGTAAAATAAGGTAGTAGTTATAGTCTGTCGAGTCGGATTTTTGAAATTCGAAAAATTAAACAATTTACGGTAATTTAAAAAAAATGTTAAGTTTGTGTCAAAAAAGTCACACTTCAATTGTTTTTATAAAATTTTCTAATTATAATTTTTAAAATCTGGCTCGACAGACTATAGAAAAAACAATTCCGAGTATTAAAAAAAAAAATCATCAAAAAATATTAAAAACCGTACGAGTTATCATGCCGACCGTGTCAGAAAAAGTAGTTTTGAGAAAAACGCGTTTAAAGTTTCAAGCGCGTTTCGCTCGAAGTCGCGCGCGGCTGGAGCAAGAACTTTATGAATTTTTTTAATTTATTTTGTTAACTTACGTCTAATCTCCCATTCCAGCTTCATATTGTACGCCTTCCTTGTCAGTAAAAAATTGTTGTTGTTTATTTTTTTCTCTTTGTTTATTTTGCCTCAAACGACTCAACTCAGGTAGGCGCGCGTCAGACCTTTGTCCTTTCGTCGGGCAGTCACATTATCTACAATAACTTTTGAACTATGGGGAATTTTTACAATTAGCTTACACAGAAATACGCCTAAGACTATAAGGAATAATAATCTGTAAACAAAAAAAAATCGATTTTGTGAAAATTCTCGACGTATGTAAGGCTTTAATAGTTAATTCCTTTTCATTAATACTATGTTTTTGTAATAAACCTTTAATCTGAGATTCATTCATAGTTCTTTATAGAATCGTGTCATATTCAATCGTCTTAGCTACATTCGAGGCTTTTAATATTTTGTGAGAACTTAACGGAGAACACCACTGTGACTCCCTGTTTTTTTTTCACATTTTTCAAGAATTTTTTTTGTGGGAAAAAAAAGAGATATTCGAAAAATTTTTTTGGGTTTTGTTCCTTGTTTATTAATGTATCAAAAAACATTTTTATCACATTTTTCACGCCGCATGGTGGTGCTGGGGAAGTTTTCACGTCAGGTGCTGTTATTTCCGCGGCACGCAGCAGAACTCTCTTCAACGTCGATCTGAAAAAAAATACCGAGTGTTTTCGTTAATAATATAATATTTTGAAGAGAAGTACACAGGGATTTGGAAAAATATTGTTTAAAAAAAATAGGCACGCCTTTGAAATTAACTTCAATTTCAAAGGCGTGCCTATTTTTTTTAGCACCTGACGTGAGAACTTCTCCAGCACCACCATGCGGCGTGAAAAATGTGATAAAAATGTTTTTTGATACATTAATAAACAAGGAACAAAACCCAAACAAATTTTTCGAATATCTGTTTTTTTTCCCACAAAAAAAAATTCTTGAAAAATGTGAAAAAAAACAGGGGGTCACAGTGGTGTACTCCCTTAATGCAATACATCCATGATCTAAGTGTAGTTTTGAAGTTTGTGTTATTTTTACAATTGTTGGTATATTATCTAAAAAGATTGTATGCAAGGTTTCGTCATTGATTGGTGTTACAATCCAATCTTTACCTGTTTTTAATTGAATGTATAATGAATTTTGTAATTGAATATATCTTTGATTACATCGATTTTCTTGTTTAGCGATAATCATTGTAATTATACATGATGTTGAAGAATCTGTGGAGTAATCAGGGTTTTTTCTTTGAATTATATAGGTATTTTCTACTTTTTTCAAGTTTTCGAATTCTATATTCTGTAATGGAAAGAATCTTGTTTTCATTGTATTAAGTACGAGATAATCCATATCAATATTATAAAGAATATATCCTTTGATTATAGAAAAAGTTGGGATAGGTATAGGATGTAAAATTTCATAATTTTCTTCTTCAAGGATTGGTATTTCTAGAATATAAAGTAATTTTTCTTTTACAACCGATATTGTTAAATGACTTGTATCGAGTAATGTTGAAAAATGTTCTTCAGTTAAAGGAATAGGGAAATGATCTTGTTGTCGTGAATGATTTCGTAATCCATCAAAAATTAATTTCGGTGGTAAAGTTTGTGGATGAGCTATACCATGTTTCCCATCAATTATTGCGTTCAAAAGATTCATTATGTTGTCCTTTAAATCTTCATATAACATAATATGACTGAACAAGATTTCATCAATTTCGAGATTAACTTTGTTATTTTGTGAAATTTCATAAAGATTCTTGAAATTATTATTAATTAGTTTTGTTTGCATTTTAATATTTTCAAAGGCTTTTTCATTACTTTTTAATTGATTCATAAGTATAGTCGTTTGATTTTTTAATACATGCGCGATAACTAAATTATCGTTTCTCAATTTATCTATCTCTTCATCAAATTAGTTTGCATCAGAAGCAGATAATGTACCGAATAATACCATACTTTGATTCCTTCTCCAATTATATTAAATAGTCTTCTTTTAGTTCTCTGTCCAAGGAGATTATATAAGTTTTGTAACTGTATCTTTAGTTTTTGATTTCTTAATATTTGAGTGTCGATTTGTCTTTTACTTTTACATATAAATCCCGGTGAATATGCAAGACACATACTGAACAGTTCTTCAGTTTGTTGTTGTAACAGATTGACCTCAGATGTGATATTCTTGAATTCCAGTCCCACGATCAGTTTCCATGTTTCGTGATAGACATGAGGTTTTCGAAAGTTTTCGAGATAAACGGGTTTATCGTTTCCAATAGGTTCTACTTGTACTTGGCTGTGGACTGTCGAAATTAACAATAGATATATCATCGTTGTTGAAATCATCTTGATTTTGCTCTTGAGCGTCTTAAAAATAAGGTTTAACGTCAGAATTATTATTTGTTACTAATTCGTTCCTTCTTTTAATGGTTACACTTTGGGGATTTGGTATTTCTTCAATTTGATAAGGACCATACCATGGAGTTTTGAGTTTGGAGGATCCCGGCTGTTTCCATTTGACCAGGACCTCTTGTCCTATAAAGAAGGAATTTGATACCCTCTTTGGAGTTTGACGAGATTGTGTTTCCTCTTGAGATTTGGATATTTTTATTTTTGCTTCTTCTCGTGTCTTTTTCTCGATATATTTTGAGAGAGTCATATTTTTCTTTAAGGGGCGGGGCGGGGCGGGGGGGGGGGGGGGGGGGGCAGGGTCTTAAAATTATATTTTTTGCATTTTTTTTCTGAATGAACAATATGTAGAGAATATTGTGTATACATTTTAAGTCAATCGGAGTAAAACTAACGGAGTTACAGCGTTTCAAACGACCGGCCGTGATACCTGATTTTCACGTATAAAAAACTTTAAATCGATTTTCCCGAAAACGTCATTTTTGAAGTTTGTGAACATTAGAACTCAAAATCTACTGAACCGATCCTTTTGAAAATTTAAACATTACTTCTTCACATAAATCAACAGGTAATCAGGAGGAGTTTTTTTTTTTTTCAATTTTTTCAATTTTTTAATAACAAATTAAGCGCGATTTTTTTAGCTAAAATTGCGTTTTTCACTTCCAAGTGCTGAAAAAAAAAGAAAAAAAAAAAAAAAACTCTTCCTGATTACCTCAAGAAATACATCACCTTTAAAATGCATATCAATTTTTTTGTTTCAGATGATCCGGTAACGAGTTATAATGTTCACCGCAAAACCACTTTTTTTCAAGGTGCCTCTGGAGATTCAACGTCACCGGCTTATTTATCAATATTTTTCATTGAAAATTTTTTCTGAGATACTTCAATAGTTGTACAATAATATGTAATTCTATTTAATAAAATTATATTACTCATGTCGCCGCAAAAAAATCATAAAAATATGCTTTTTTTTCGCCTTTAAAACCCTACCCCACCCCCCCCCCCCCCTTAACTTTGCTCGACGCGCAACAACGCCCTGCACGTCACATTAATCAGAGTCTTGGCGCCGATTAATTACTGTAGATGAAACTTGGCTACACCATTATCCCATGAAAGAAAAATACAGCCAAAACAGTGGACTACGAAGGGGGAATCGGTTCTAAAAAGGCAAAAGCTGTTCCTTCGGCTGAGAAAGTGGTGGCGACTGTTTTTTTATGATAGTCATGGAATTATCTTAATCGAATATCTTCAAAAAGGAGCAGCTATTGCAGGAGCCTACTACGCACCATTACTTGACAAGCTGAAGGCAGAAATTGCGGAAAAACGGCCACATTTGCAAACAAAAAATTTCGTTTAACCAAGACAATGCGCCGTCTCACACCTCAGCTATTGCCATGGCGAAAATTCACGAATTCCGATTTAAACTACTTGACCTTACGCACTAGATCTAGAACGAAGCGACTTTTTTTTGTTCCCTAAGCTAAAAGTTGGGCTCGGAGGACAGAGATTTTTGTGAAATGAGGAGGCCATCACCTTTGTAAACAACTATTTTGCAGAGAAAGATGCCGAGCACTATTTGGACAGGTTAAAGAGATGGGAGCATCACTAGGGGGATATACTTACAAGGAGACTATGTAGAAAATTAAAAAACAATTTGAAAAAAAATGTCTTGTTTCTATGTTAGGTCGGCAACTTTGCAGAACACCCTCGTTTAGTATCACAGCCCTCATATATAAGTTGACCACTACACTCTCGCGAAGCAGACATTGCATATGAAGATAAAAACATTTGCCTATTTCCACGAAATTTGAAAGCCGCGGCACGACATTCGCAGAGTAATTTTGCCGGCTACGATTTTATGATACCTTGGCGCGAATTCCTTTTCCTTCGCTGCTCGTATTGTGGTTACTACCAAAACAGATTGCTGTTGATAGCATGAAGTTAGAAGTACCTAATGATTTTCATGAACTGTACGAGTGCCGTACATATATTGAGTTTCCTTATCCCAAGCAGCGAAATAACGGTCAATCCGCGGGTACTCATTTTTACATTGATACTACTCATCTACGCTAAGCGTTACAGCAGTAAAAGAATTTGACAATATTTTCACCACGGATAATTATTTTTCCGAAAGAGTTATTCATTCCGTATAAAACATTTGTCGCCGGGTGTGATGGATTGACGCAGCGCATTACTTGCGATGTTCCGCTGTTCTCTATTTCGACGAGATCTCGAGGTCGCGAATAAAAATGCTTAAGGGGGGGGGGTAGGGTTTTAAAGGCGAAAAAAAAGCATATTTTCATGATTTTTTTGCGGCGACATGAGTAATATAATTTTATTAAATAGAATTACATATTATTGTACAACTATTGAAGTATCTCAGAAAAAATTTTCAATTAAAAATATTCATAAATAAGCCGGTGACGTTGAATCTCCAGAGGCGCCTTGAAAAAAAGTAGTTTTGCGGTGAACATTATAACTCGTTACCGGATCATCTGAAACAATAAAATTTTTATGCATTTTAAAGGTGATGTATTTCTCGAGGTAATCAGGAAGTTTTTTTTTTTTTTTATATTTTTTGCAGCACTTGGAAGTGAAAAACGCAATTTTAGCTAAAAAAATCGCGCTTAATGTGTTAATAAAAAATTGAAAAAATTGAAAGAAAAAAAAACTCCTGATTACCTGTTGATTTATGTGAAGAAGTAATGTTTAAATTTTCAAAAGGATCGGCTCAGTAGATTTTGAGTTCTAATGTTCACATACTTCAAAAATGACGTTTTCGGGAAAATCGATTTAAAGTTTTTTATACGTGAAAATCAGGTATCACGGCCGGTCGTTTGAAACGCTGTAACTCCGTTAGTTTTACTCCGATTGACTTAAAATTTATACACAATATTCTCGACGTATTGTTCATTCAGAAAAATAATAATAAAAAAATGCAAAAAAAATAATTTAAAAACCCTACCCCCCCTTAATTCCTTGCATAAAGAGAATGCAAAGATTTATATTTAATTTTGTTTAGGGTAAGTTCCAACTGCCGTCCTATACAGGCCCGGTCTCTTAGATTTTTAGGATAAGGATTTCTGAGTAAAAGGTAGTTTGAAATGAAAGAACTTTAGTTCGCTTAGAACGGCCAAAATATATTACTCGAAATTAGAAATAAAACGATACCGAAATATGGGTTACCAGAAAAGAATATAATGTTCGATCAGGAGTTTCGATGACGGGGATCCGGCAGCCCAAGGTGTGCAATGTCATACGCCGCGCTTAAGTGTTAATGCAACTATACGGATACATGTATTTATATGCGTATTCTATGCTCGTACGGTGAGATTTTACTCACACGCTCAGAGGTCCCAGGTGACGGGGCAGAGACCCGGATAACGCTTGCTCGCTCGCTCCTTCTCTCTCATTCACACGGTGTTGATGCACCTCCTCGTAACACGACGGTATCACCGCGTATTACGATTACACTGTGCGGCCTTCTCAGTCTCTCTCTCTCTCTCTCTCTCTTGGTTTTTTATACACTCTTCCATTCTCTCGTTCTTTACACACTTGTAAGAGATGGATCGCGATCGGGATACATATCTCTCTATATTATATAAATATTTCGCCGCCGCTACCGCCGCCGTGTACAAGAGTTGAGGGGGGGGGGGGGGGGGGGGGGTTGGCGCGCGAAGCGCGCAGGGGGGCGGAGCCCCCCTAGTGTATCGCCCTCTTTGGCTCCGGGGACACCGACGACTCCGCTTACCAATCATATCGAGAACTCGTAATCGCTGTGAACATCGAGCGATATATCTATGTGAATCGAATCTCGAGGATGAAGCGCTGTCTCTATCTTTCCATTCGGACCTGTTATTCGGTGGAATATCTGGGATATCGCTCGTAATATACCTATCGGATACCCCGGAGCATACGAAAGAGCCATCGAGGAAGCCATGTCAATCTACTAGAAGTTACGTAAACATTCTTTCATTAGTTCGTTAGTGTATCGATAAAAGATGAAGAGTGGACGATGCTCAAAGCCAAAGGGAACCTTATTCACACGTATCTGACGTGAATTTTATTCGAAAATTAAACAAGGAATTATAACTGTGTGTATAGAATGGAATTATAAGTGTGTATATAGAATGAGAGTGTCGGTGTGTTTTTCGTAAACGATGAATTGAATGGCAAAGTAGATTAACGCAAGTGGTGAAAATAGTATACTAGTAGTATTGGTACGCGTATGGCGCCCCCCACTCTCATCCCCACTCCTTCCCCCTCCATGCGGCCATCCCCACCACTCCAATTTTCCCCCCACCTCCTCAGAAGTGGGAAAATCAGAGCGATACGATGGGAGGTGGAGGGAAGAAGTGAGGATGAGTGAGAGCACCATACGCGTACCATACCATTTTTCCAAGATTCTGGAAGTGACGTCATTGCTCGCGCTTCCGAAGTCCACGGTATAATGAGCAGCCACACCTAGTAAAGTATCGAGAGCGACTTCCCCTCCCCCTCGTCTTTCATTAGTGCGCTGTCGGCTATTGTTTCGGCTTAGCAACGATGAATTCTGGATATAGCGGTACGAAGCAGGGCGATAAATGAAAAAGATTTTTCAGTTTTTCGTTTAATTTTTAAAAATTACATGAAATACAAAAATTGTTTATTTATTAGGATTAGGATTAGATATTAGGATAGTCTTCCTCATTCTCGAACGAATGCTGCTGAAGCCATTTTTTTATTTGGCACGCGTTTTTCAAGGCACATCGTAATGATTCCGTGCGCATTAAGCCATGGCGTATGCACGTACAATATGCCAGCGGTAAAAGTCTGAACGGAGGAGCTTCTTCTTCCTCTTCAAGGTTGATTATTTCTCGCCCCGTGACATTTTGTAGAAGCACTGCCTTATCGCGTCCGCGGATATAAATTCGCTTCGATTCTCGAGAGATATCGCGTAAATTCGCATATACCTGCTCGAGCGAAATCTCACCCTCGCACCACTCAAGTCCGTGATAAACCTCGGCCAGAAAGCTATTTTGGCGCCTCGATTTTTTTGGTAATACCGTGAGTGGGTAAGGCGGTGCAACGATCCAATGTCCCGTGAGCGGTTTGCCTACAGCAACAACTGCTATTTCTTTTGGAAGGAAATCAAAGTCTTTGCCGCGCAGACCCTGTATATCGACGACGATATCCATATTTACGACCTCCTCGAATAAAGACTCGTGATGAACTGAATTTTTTTTTCACAATTTTGATTGTATTCCCTGCAGCAAAGATGACTCAATGAGTAACCCAATATCTTCTGCTGATTCAGCAAAATCTAGTCGGCGAGCGGTGAATTATAACAGGGATACGGTATGGCAATAAATGAAAAAATTTGTTTCCAGTTTTTACTTTTATTTAACATTTTTAAATATTACGTACAATTAAGCGACATATAATTCCTTAAATTACAAGATTTTCCATTCCCGCTATTAGTTTCGACATTTCGTCATCATCGGTATTTTCTTCTTTTAGGCGCTTCTTCTTCTCCTTACGCCTTCGCCGATTCTATACAAATAAAATTATTGATTCTACTTTTCATACTAAAATAAATAGTTAAAAATTTAAAAATCAATTATACCGCTCTGCGCCTGTGACGACATTTTTTCGGCTGACAATCTGGCCGTTCCGACGCTGCAACGAGCGTTACCTCCCAGTTATGGCTAAGCTCACGCGCGCCATTATAACTCTTATCGGCTAAGCGATAATACCGAGCTCGACCCATATCGTCGACGCGAGATAATTAATTGGACTAATCACGAGACCGTGCGGTGGTGGCCATAGTCACACGACTCCGCCCCCACCATTTTTTTTATCGGCGCATGCAACAGCGCTGGTTGCAAGGAAATCTTCGTTGGGTAAAACCCCCACCGTTCAAAATTTTATTATTATTATTATTATTATTTCTTTTCTGAGAGGCAAAAGCATTGTAATAATCGCGAACTATTTTATCGTTTTCTCGCACATTATTACTGAAGAGATTATTAAATCGAGCCATACCAAAACCGCAAGACATGAAATGCAAAAAAACAATACAAAATTGTCCGCATACATCCGATGAATCGCTTTGGAGCTGTTTGATGTTGCATCGGAAAAATTTGCAATTTTTTCGGAGTCTTGCGAGATGTTGTGGGATGATCGGCGGCAATCCATAGCTGTCAAAGTACCATCCTCTTCCATTGCGATCGACGTACATGGCGACCCAGTGTTCTCCGGGTTTTGTGTGTTCATCGGTGTTTGCTATTATGCCCGCCGGTTTTGTCCACACGCGCGGAATCTCGTATGGGTCGATAATATTTAGTCTGCATGACTCGTTCGTCGATTCGGTCATGAGGCAAAACGAGTCTCTCGCGCGTACAAGACGCATTCGCATTTCTACTCCGTTCAACAGGAAACGCTCCTGATTAAACATGTCGCAATGCAAATGTCCGAGCAAATCAACCGTTTTCCCAGCACACCGAGATTTCATCCGCTCTCCCAATCCCGCATTTTTTTCTCCACTCGCGTCATCCATTTTGCCCGCAGTGTCGTCATACCATAGCACAGACGTGAGATGAGATTTTTTAGCCGCCGGGCCGTAATTTAATAACGTCTCAATGTACGCGCGATACGCGTAAGCGTTATTTGGTGGTGAGACGAGTTTTTGATTCAAGTATACATCGAGTTGATTAAACATTGAATGCAGCAAATTATTTACCGGTCCGACAATTGGCTCTTTAGTGGCTGTCGAACTAGATGCACTAGATCCAAGAGGTTCTTTTATCTGCACGCGAAGACTAAGCATGGTGTGAGCGAGATCAATATATTCATCTCCTTGTCCGGGAATGACAAATTCTATAGGCGAATCATCCGTCAACGATGAAATCGGTTTATAGTGCACCCAGTTCGATGCTTCGATCGCAGTTTGCGTTGGAGGTAATGAAAATAATTCGAGTTCCGATTTTAAACACTCGCACGAGTGTGCGTGTAAAAAAGCCATTTTTTTTTATCCAAATATATCGGCAACAGTGCGCAGAGTTTTCTTCTTCTTCTTGCGTATCGTTTTCTTTTTAATGTTCTTCTTCTTCGTCTTTTTAGGAGACACTCGCCTCCTAACGCGTCCGCTGTTCGAATGACCGATTCGCGCAATTTTTCTCTTCTTATAGCCGGATCCCTGCATCATCATCTTATCAATTTTTTCCTCGGCTTTTCGTTTTAAGTTTCCCCCAGATTCGCGCACTCTCGTATGAAAAGAATTTTTCAGACATATTTTTATTCATCACATCACCAGCTATATTTACTCCTGTGCGCAAAGCCTCTTTACCGACAGCCTTGACACCTTTTCGCAGGAGCGGTAAAACCCGTCGAAAAAGCCCCCCGAGGAAGCTGCCGATACCGTGACCCCGTTGATTAGGTGTGCCGATATAAACGTGGCTTATCCCCACGTATCCTCGGCGCCCTAGGCCCGTCTGCTCCTGGTGGTCGTCGTCGTAGTACTCCATGAAGCGATTAACGAAAGCGTTTGAATTGCAGTGTCACCGTCAACGTTCCCTCCTCGAATGGTATAGGATTGCCATATCCATCCCTTATATCGATCTTGATCGTGTGAAAATTATTACGGATGAGAGGGATAAAGCGCAGAGAAGGGAAATTTTTTATTCTAGTCGAGCCGTATGCGAATGTACCATCGGTCTCGATAGGCACAACGCGTAACAGAGGCGTCTGCACATCGCCTGTGATATATGACTCGCAGATATCTGAATAAATAAACATGCTATTCGGAATTGCGCGAGCCAGCGATGCCGGTTCCTAGCCAATAAACGGCTGTGTTTTATTTGTCGAAATATGCTCGCGAATTCCGAATCCTAGCAGTTTTCCTATAATCGCTGGCACGCTAAATTCGTGATAGAGTTGATCGCTGCATATCCGAGAAACTTTGACGCGCCCACAATGTTCATGTTTGAATTCTAGGTGTTCTCTAATACCCGATAGCTCATTAATCGCATCCAACAATGCATCGATAGAACGATATACTCTGCTAGGTACCGGGGCTGACTCGTATGTGCGTAGCGTATGCTCATTTATACCAGATTTATCATGGTCGCCATATTCAAAATTTATAATATTGTCGAACCGGGGAATATGTAAAAAAGTCATAGGATAGCTAATTTCCGTTACTGAAACCCCATTCCCCTTCCAGACGGAATTGCCGCGGCACCTTTGTAATAAATTTGCTCGTGGTATTGCTGGGAAAATATTGCATGCTGCTGTTACTCGGCAGCACGACAAAGAAGCTGTTATCTTTCATCATACTCATGTTTCGGACGCACGCTTTCTTTTGAACGCTTCCGCGCTCACCCGAGACAATTCTTGAGTATAAAAAATTTCGTCAATGAGCTCGTTATCGAGATCGCGTAAAATATACACGAAAGGAAGACGGTTCGTAGATATACGATATATCTTGAATATTTCGTTGCTCCAACCCCGCTCATATGCTTTTGCGAACGCTGCTTTTGCGCTACTGATACGCACGAGATCACCAACCCTATATTTAGGCGTTTTAATTTTTGTTTTTTTCTTCGACGAGGGCGTGTATCGGCGAATGAGATTTTTTCGCGTAATAGCGGCATTTTCCAAATTTACCGCCGCAGGCTGCATACGTGTACCGCTATGCCGTGCGTGATTGTAAGCATGTACAAATTTTTGCAAAACATCGATATAGCGTTTGTTACGCGTGTACGTAAAATAGCGCCACATTTGCTCTTTCAGCGTACGATTGAATCTCTCGGCGATCGCTGCTTTAACATCAGGATTACGGGCGGCACGAAAAGCGATTTGTTTTTTCCTTAAAAATTCCTGAAACGGAGCTCCGATAAATTCCTTGCCTCGATCGGTTTGCAATTGATGGGGAACTCTATTGTTGCTACGAGCGAGTATACGAGCGAAAGCGCGCGATACATTTGCACTTGTTTTGTCGTGCAACGGCTCGACCCACGCATATTTGCTTAAAACATCGATGACAACTAACAGATAGACGTAGTTATCGTTGTATGTCTTAATCGTGCGAAGATCGGCAAGATCAGCCTCCCATAAATCATCAATATTATTAACGTTGTATACTCGACGAGGAAATCGCCTCCGTACGAATCGATGCATAGTATACGAATCCTGAGTTTCGAGCCATGGTAAAATTTTGTTTTTGCTAATTCTACGATCGGTCATACGTTGTAAATACTCTGCTTGCGAATAGGATGCCGGATGAGAGGGATCGAGATAAATCTTCTCGAGAGCCTTCATAATTTTAATGCTGACCAAGCAAATTGTTTCTGCCTCTTACGAGGCGGTAGTAGACCGCGACCTTGCTGCGGCCTCTTCTTATCGCCTTTCTCCTCCTCCTCCTCTGAACCCGATACTACAATTGCCTCGCTGCTCACATCCTCGTAATCGCTGCTGCTGCTGCTACCAGCGTGGGGCGGTGATATGACACGTTTGCGCGGCGTTGATGCTCCGACGACTTTCTCTCGGAATATTTCGGTATTTCCGATAAATTCTTGCGGCGTCTGTATCTGTCGCAAGTGCTCGGCAAAGTGAGCTCTACCCTCGAGTTTTACTCGTTTTCTAGCTCGCATCGCGTCATTGATAAGATCGACAATGTTCGAATTTGGAATTCTTTTACCTCCAAAAGAAACAGCACCATTCACATCCCAACTAATATTTTTCTCCGCCAAGGTATTTCGGTGCAAATTATGTAATAACAATTTTGCTTTTGCGCGAAATTTTTTCGGCACGCTATCGAGAATGAGCGTATCATTTAATCGTGATTTTACAGTATGCGTTAATGCCGCATTATCTACTTCTAAATTTTTTACAGGTTCTTTCGACTCGATATTATCGCTCAGCTGTTTATTAGGGTCATCGTGCTGTGAGCGTAGAGCGAGTCGAAGATATCTCTGAAGGACTTGAAGATAAGCAGACCACTTGTCTCTCTCACTCTCGTACGCCGCGGAGTTCAGTATTTCACTCATCTCGGCGTCCAAGCGAGAGAGCGGTGTGCCTACGGTCTGTACAGAGTTGGCTGCTGCCGAGTCAGCTTTTTCTCGTTCGCCGAGACGATGTATACTATCATGTGGAATTAGAACCATTTTTCGAGCGTGCTCCATGTTTAATATAATGCAAAACGGTCGTAAGAAGTAGTTTGAGGAAAGCGCCGCTATTTTTAATAATTAGTCGCCTTTTATCCACCCAATTACCCCGTTTTTCAGCTAAACGCCGAAGAAGCGAAGCATGCCTCTGTAATCGATGTTTCTCGCGCGTGCCGAGGCTCACGTTACCGCGTAACACATTGAGCGCACACTCGCATATACCGCGTATCAATGTCACGTCGGCTATACGTAAGACGACTCGCTGCTGTTTTTGTGTGAGATAACACAATGCTCGCAAAATTATTTTTTGCTTTTTACCGAGAGCTCCTCGCTCCCCCATTACAGGCGTATTACTGGTACGTCACGACTAGCGTCTCGGATTTTTATTTCTTTTCGCGGCGTATAAACGTAATGATATTGGTCATCGGGAAATACGCAGGCGCGAAATCGACAATTGTCGGGTGTCGATTGTTTTAGATCGAGTAAGAGATAACCGTGAGGTGCTGAAGTTGCGTCAAAATATATCTCTTGTAAAAAACGTGGATTTTCCGGGCATACCTGACGCGCGAGATGCTGTATTTGAGCGCGATCACGCGGATTTTTAAAAACGACGATATAATTGGCGTTTAGGGAAATGTCGCGTTGCCCGTGCCCTTGATGAAATAAATTTTGCGTGATGTATATAACGCTTAAATTTTTATGATGGCTACCCTTGGTGAAAAGATCGACGATGCTATTATTCGAAGCTTCTCGCATTAGATCATCGATCACGATTAATTTTGAACGTTGATCATTCGAGTAGTCGGCGGCCTGAGGTAAACCCTCGCGAAATTCAATTTTATCGCCATACTCGGTATAACCGGGCTGCCATTCCGAGTAATAAAAAAGTATTCGTTCGAATCGAACATCGGCCATTTCACGCACATATTGAAAAAAATTTTTAACAAAATAGGTTTTGCCACACCCAGTGGGGCCGCATATCATAGAGGTCCATGGATGTTTCCACCGTGTTTAGATATCGTCGAGTGATATGCGAAACACAAAGTTTATTATTTAAATAAGCTGACTCCGCGGCGGCGGCGGCGGCCCGCGGTACAAGCTAATACCGCTCGCGCGCGCGTGTCAACAAGCTGATTACGCGCGCGCCTTTACAAGCTGATACCGTGCGCGCGCGCGCGCGTCTTATTTGCTTATATAGACGCGCACGCGGTAGTGTAATCTGAAACGTCACAATAAACGATGGATGCTTCGCTTATTTTTTTTTTTTGCAAAAAGATTTTATTTAATGTACTAAATGATGGTAATGATAATTATTTTGTACAGTTATAATAATTGCGAAAAAATTTCAATAAATATTCACAAACACCGGATTGTTCGCAGGAATTTTTCTTATAATTTTTTTTTCCCACTGTATTCGTCATATCGTTTTATTTATAAAACTGCGTGGAAGCGTCGGGTAACAAGGAATGCCGGGGCGCGCGGCGCTGGAGGCGAATCGCAACGCTCGAGAAGAGCGTCGTCGCGATAGCAGCTTTGAGGAAGAGAAGGATGGCTGCAGCATAGGCGTAACCTTGCAGTACGATGCTTTAAAGAATATAACGCAACGGCGTAGTATGAGAATATTTTAATTTTACAAATAATATATATAAATATGTACAATGTCTACATAGTCTGAAAAATATAAATTAAAGATATTGTTTATTAAAAATATTACAAATAATTGTCATTCATCACAAAAATCTATATTACATTTATTTTTGCATACTATCATTCGTTCGTTCGTACAAATCCTAACGGCAACGTACCATATTCTCCCTGGCGGAGACGCTTTACATTTACAGGAGCGCATGACTTTGTTTCTTCGCGCGATATAACTCTATGAAATTCTGTGCGACGAATCGCGTCGAATTTTAAAACTATGGGTGCCTCTCTATCACCCGTCACGAATGAACGAATTGTCTCATAATTAACGTGGCGGCTATTTGCGAAATTTAGGGTAATGCCTTTAACTTTACACACTTCTGTCGTTGTACCGTCCGGTTTACGTACGATAAAAGCATAAAATTTCGGGCCACCCGATACAAACGAAGAAATATACGAGCCAACACCGTATTCGCTTAACTCGTCCGTAAGATCACCGAGAAATTGTCCGATCAGCGGTTCGTACTCTTCACTGCCCTCTCGGCTAACATAAATACATGAATCGGTATCGCAGTACAATATTCGCCGCCCGAGCGCCTCGAGATATGTATATAATTTTAGCCGTGCCTGTGCTGTGGTATATGCCGCGATCACGACATTAGACGTCGGTGTTGGACGCATAGCCGAAGCACTGCTTACGTAATTAACGTACATTACGTTATGATTTACGGGTAAAATTCCTACGACCTCGATTTCCGAACTCGTTAATAAATCCATGAGCTCGCCCCGTGTTGAAACGATTACGGTAGCCGGTTGATTTTCTCGCTGGCCAAATTTACCCCAAAAGGAATTTAGAGCTAATTTTGCGAGCGAGCGAAGACCCGGATTTGTTTGCAAGGCATTAGCATCTAGGCGTATTCCCTCGGCTCCTTCATATGACTCGATAAAACGGTTTATCGCATCATCATCGTTACTATCAACGGGGGCTCCGCTTGCTTCTTGTTTAATTTTCAAAAAAGTATTAATATACTCGGCGAAAAGGCCGCCGCTTCGCGTCGCCGGATCATATCGCGTTATTTCATACTGCCAGATTTCGTCAACGCAAATTATCGTATAACCGAGTGAGACTGCTTTTTTTAATTCATCTACGACCCATGTCCCCGAAAATGCTCGCGTGTTCGGATCTTCGTGCGTGCAAATTTCACTAGTATTCATTGTTTCGCAGCATGCCTTACATAGTGCGAATAACAATTTTCCATTAGTGCGGTAAGGCAATACCGGAAGATACAAATTTCGCGGCGCTAATACAGTACACTTGACTAGGCCCTCGACACGCTCGAGATCGTTATTAGGTACGATTAGTTCGAGACATTCTTCCCCCACGTACAGTCACGGATGGCCAATCGGAAATTTTCCCGTTTTGCATACCCAGGGATATAGAGAACAAACATCTACGTAGCTTATTTGTTCCCCATCCCCGACCTCGTACATGCTTACGAAATTTTCCGTTCGGCCACCGAAAAATGCAGAGCGCGGGTCGAGCGGTGCGGATAACACCATGGGATGATTTTCAACGTACTGAATCATTTCGTTATTGCTCTTTAATAACTCGTCATATTCACACTCCCATATTTCCTCTAATTCGTATCCTCGCGCTTTTATTCTACCCGATATCGCTAAAGTGCGCTCATACCGTTCATCCATCGTGTCACCGAATTTTAATCTCTTATCTCTGTTTACGCGATAACAACGGGGACAGCCGTGCCAGAAACAACCTTGAAACTGTTGTACGTGACGCGTATCAGCCTGTTCGTAGTACCCGTCGACCGCGGGCAACCCCCCTGGTAAGCGATACTCTCTCGCGCGTCCGGCGTGAGCGATAACGACGGCGCGCTCTCGCTCAAGCCACACGAGCCACGAGACGGCCTTGCGCGATTGTTTATCCCCCCAGCGATAGCCACCAGGTGGTAATATAGCTATACGATCGGGCTTTAAAAAATTCTTGCGATATACTAAGGAGCACGCCGAAGCTATAGTACAGCTTTCGTCAAAAGGGCATACATTCCCGCTGCGAATAAAAAGTTTTCGAAAAGTCAAATACGCTCGACGTAACACCGTCACGTCGTTGCGACAGTAGCGTAAAAATTCTTTCGAAAAATCAAATTCATAACCCGTACGACTCGTCTCTTCGTGCCATGCTAAAAAACGTTCGCGATCAGCCGAGAACATCGTGTCGGGTGAATAAAAATTTACCGATGGTAATGGTCCGATATAATTTTGATTTTCGGGTCTATTGAATAAATGCGGGAATGTACCCTTCGTTACTATCTCCGCGAAGCCGAATGCTTTCGGTAGCGCACTAAGCGACATTGGAAGATAGTTTAAGCTATCGAGAAAAATGATATTTCCGACGCGCATTGAAATAATTTTTGTACCGCACATTATGAGCGAAGGCAACTGCGTCTTTTTATTTTCGATAAGATAACGCAAAATAAATTGACCGTCAAACCCCCTAGCATTATGCGCAATACAAATTGTTTTCGCGAATTTCGAAGTCATAGCTAATTCCACGAGAGAAGCTATCGGTTCATTCGCGAATACAAATTCCCGTTCGCCGCAAACTCGGCAGGATGTCTTAATATTAAGATCGTCTAGACATGTCAAGCATACCCTTTGTACCACGCATAGATTTGGCACGTGAACACGGGTTAAATTGTCGCCGGGTAAATGAGTATGCTGCTCCGTCTCGAAATCATAAAATAAAAATTGTAACGATAAATCTTTTTTTTAAATTATTTACTGCGGATAGCCTAGCACTTTTAACCGGAGAGATAAAAAAGTGATGACTTGTTGGGCGAGTACATCTACACGTGGTACAAAATATCATTCCGCAAACATGAGTACCCTTTGACGCGTTTTTCATGAGACGCGAGCAATTACGACAAATTTTTAATGCCTGGCAGACGCTCGACCCGCGTTTAATTTTGCAACCACGCACTGTTTGTTCTTTCGGCTGCTTGTGTAACGCAAAACACTCTGCTCCGAAAAATGATCGATTACAATCGTGGCAATGCTTTAATACATCTCGCTCGTTTTTACAGCGCTCAGATTTACATCGAGAGCATTTTTTAGAGCAACGATGTTCGTATACTCGTGTATACCGCGCGTTACATAATGTGCAAAATCCGCGACTCCCGAGCGCCCCGACAAGATTCAATATAGGTTAAAAATGATGCGCACGCTCGTAATACAAAATATACAGCGTATGTTTAATGCGACCTATGAGGGTAATTACAGTATCGCGACCATCGTAAAGCGCTTGAGAACGTTTTCCAAACGAAAGAAATTCATATACCACGATCGCGATAACCTCGTGAGCGAAATATTCTTGAAATTTACGAATTTCGCGTAATCCGCAACCCCTTGATGGTAATTTTACTCGCGCCATACGCGCAAGTTCTAACGCCTCGGTACGTTGATAATCACGACGCCCGTCGCGAATTCGCTGCCACTTTTTGTGTAAATCACCGCTTCGCAGCTCGCCGCGCTCGGCGTAAACGAGTGCAGTGACAAGGGAGCGCGGTAGACACAAATTATCGAGATTGTTTATAGACAAAATCGATCTTTTAGCCACGGCCTCGTGCGTGAGAGGAATACCCCCACCAGCACCCTGAACCCCGCGTACCACACAAGTTCTCATCTCAAACATGCCATTATCTATTCTAAATTCCCGAGCACTCTGCGCAATATTATTAATAAGTGCCCAAATGTCACCTGGAGTATATTCACGTACGGGACGAAAAGAGAGCCACGCAGGCCCGTTTGTGAAAGCCGGTGTCGTAAAAGTCATCCCGGCGTAATCATAAGGCTCGCACGATTCCGTAAGATGCGTGAGAATATCCCGTATGGCTCCTTCGAGCCATGGCAAATGATCGGCGCTGGGTGGTGGCTGACGGATGTGAAAAATCGTTTCACGGCCGCGAGTTTTAAATCGAGGGAAATAACAAGTTCCCTCACGGATGATTTCGAAACGACGACCAGGCGGTAAAATATCCCCTCCCTCACCACCGCTGCCGCCGCCGCCGGTTTGATGAACTGTAACAAAATTAGATACCAAATTTTTTTTATTGGAATAATGACAAAATGGCTCGTGTAAATTACTAATTAGCGTACATTTTTATCAATCGAAACCCTCCGCAGCACCAGGGTAACGATTACGCAGCTCGTTGTCCACGGGGCGTTGCCTGATTAAAAAGATATCCTCCAGAAATATCCGCGTTGTGTCCGAGGAATATCCTGTTTTTTTTTGTATGTAATGACGAGCTGTGTTTTCGCGACAATAATATTTAGATATATGATTCATTTACCTGAATCTGACTCCGAAGGTATTTCTTCTTCTTCTTCTTCTGTTTCTTCTCGTTCTGTTTCGTATTCTTCTTCTTCTTCCTCTGAGCTGCTTGTGTCGGATGCTGCTATCGCTGATATTGGAGACGGTGACTCGCCTGAATCCGATGCTGGTCCGCAGGCCCCTGACGGCCCGGCTATTGCACCGTCAGGTTGATGAGACGGCCCCGCTATTGCAGCATCAGGTTCATGCATTGGTCCCGTTATGCGAACTGAATCGAGACCGTAAATTGGCCGTCGCCTGGTATCGATCCATTTGTTTTTGTGCGGATTATCATTGTCGCTAGAATAATACTCGCTCTCCGAATCCGTGCGGCCCTCCTCGACGAAATCATACGCGTCGGCCTCGTCAGAGCGCATGGCTTGATAACGCTTGACTGAATAATTACATCGGATTTTAGTAAAAATTAACAGCTAAAGCGTGATAAAATACTTACTTCGTTCTGCGAATATTCCCTGTAATTCGGGGTCTTCTGTCCAACGGCGTCTTTGGATCACTCTAACTAGCGAATCAATCAAAGGCTGCGCGTGAAACATTCCCGAATTATACGCGCAAAGAATATCACGTTTGGAACACTCGTATAGTGCGCCACGAATTTTTCGAAGCACCACGCGAGCGTCAAGATGTCACAGCATATCATATTGTCTAAGTTTCAGCCTTCGCGAAGCAGCGGTACCACGATTAATTAAAAACTTTATCAATCGTGCGAGAATATAACGAGGAATAATGCGCACCATGATGATGAAACGTTCGCGTCGTATCTCTCTAATTGACTAACGATTATGGATAGATGCGCTCGCATTTAAGTATGTAGAAGGTGCAAATCGAGCAATTTTGCGCCTCAAGAAACTAATGCTAAAAAGGATCGGTTTGAGGAGGGCGGGGTGTTACGATTCATAAGACGGACGTATGCGAGAAATTAATCCTCCGCTTATTGGTTTCGATTCACGCTACTTTGAGACTACGCATGTTTAAAATCTCTATATAGAGGAATCGATTTCGTGCTCTCGTGTTGATAATTATGTCGAGCTTTGCATTTTTTATATGGCGCGTGGCGCGAAGTGAAACCGCCGAGTTGACGCGCGCCTGGCGCTATGAAATCTGATCCGGAGACGATTTTATTTTCATTGTGCAGATAAGCAGAAGGTATGCGTGTGAATATCTGCGGCGGTATTTCAAAAGGAAACAGGGCGTCGATATTTCTAATTCTGCGATACCACTCATTGGTTCGAAAATCGGTGTTCTAGTGGGGGGAAAATGCTTAAATGAGCGGAGTAACCGTTTTTCGCGTCATTCGAATTCGCGAACTCGAAACATCGACGAAATGGAGAGCACCGGGGTAATAAAAGTAGAGCGCCGCGCCAATTCACCGCATCTAGCGATGTGCGTTCTATACGGGATAAATAACTCGTTCGGAAAATTAATTACCGCCGGGCTCGAATTGTCGTTGGATAGCGGGATTCTTACTCCGGTGGTGAAAATATTGTCAAATTCTTTTTCCGGTATAACGCTTAGCGTAGATGAGTGGAATCTATTTAAAAACGAGTACCCTCGAATTACGCATTACTTCGACGTCTGGGGGAAGGAGGCTGAAAATATGTACGGGACTCGTACGATTCATGGAAAGCATTACGTGCTTCTAACATCGTGTTATCAACAGTCAGCAATCTCTTTGGGTAGCAACGAGGGGAGCGCTGAGGGAAAAGGAATGGTCGCCGGGATGACATCAAACCATAGTCAGCAAAAATACTCCTCGAATATCGTGCGTTCAACCTTCAAAAATCTCGTGGAAATAACTAGATGTGTAGATCTACATATCCAACGTCTGCTTCGCGACAGTTCGGCTGTTAACTTGTGTATGCGCGCTGTGATATCATATGTCAGAAAACACATAGGAGACAAAATGCATCGCGCAGCTACGATAATAATCGGATAAATAATAGAAATCTCAATGTAAATATAATAAAATATAAAAGGAGAAAAAGTCATCAAAACATATCAATATCAGTCCTCGTGGAAGACATTCGCAGTATCATAATTCTGCAGTATCAGCAGGTATGCCGGTGGGGGATTCGCGCTTGGACAAACGGATGCTGAAGAGACGCTGCTCATTGTTCGACGGAAATTTAAAGAGTTAAGCTCGTGAAAGATAAATTAAAAAGTAAATTAAACAAATAAAAATAAAAAAATGGCCGGACGCGACAGCCATCGTAAGTGTTTGTGCTAAAATTTTCAACTAGTGTAGTGCGACGTAATTTTTATTTGTTTCTTGTGTTTTAATTGTGTTTTAATTGTGTTCCAGCTTTGCGGTACGAGGATTACGTATCGGCGACAAGCGGCTCGACCCTGGACCGTTTTACCACGTACCGGGTGGAGGTTGACGGAGAGGGAAGGAGGAAAATATTACCGCAATTTTATGTGGATGCGGCCATGGCCGCCGAAGAGGAAGAAGAAGAAGATCGACGCGCCATGGCCACCGCGGCTAAGGCGGGCGCGGAGCGCCTCCGCCGGAAAAGGGCTGCGGAGCGGCTCAGCCGAAAAAGGGGTGCGGCGGAGGCTATGGCAGAGTGCAGCGGTGAAAAGGCAGCGTGAGTATAAAAAAAACGACGAAAATTTATAATATTTATAATGAACCATTTATAATATCTATAATTTATATTTCAGGGGGCGCTGACGTCGGCAATCTGCATGAATAAATAAAAAATATATACTATAAAAAAGTTATTTATTTCGCATTCCCCAATCCCTCATCCTGCGGCGCATTTTGGGGGTTGTCGTGGTCGTTGTCGTCGTCGTCGTCGTCGTCGTCATCGTCTTTCGTCTTTCGTCGTCGTTGGTCGTCGTTGGTCGTCGTTGCCTGTCGTTGGTCGCCGTTGTTGTCGTCGTCGTTGTTGTCGTCGTCGTCGTCGTCGTCGTTGGTCGTCGTTGGTCGTCGTTGTCGTCGTTGTCGTCGTCGTTGGTCGTCGTTGTCGTCGTCGTAATCGACGTCGTCGTCGTCGTCGATTCTTATCGACAAAAAAATAAAAAGAAAAAAGAAAAAATAAAAAAGAATGAACAGAAAAAATTAAAAAAATAAAAAAGAAAAAATGAAAAAATTAAAAAAATTTGGGCATAAAAAATAAAAAAGAAAAAATAAAAACAATGAACATAATGAACAGAAAAAATTTAAAAAAATAAAATTAAAAAATGAAAAAATTTAAAAAATAAAAAAAATAAATAAGGACCCGTATGGCATCCTCGCTCATCCTCACTTCTTCCCCCACCACCCATCGTATCACTCTAATTTTCCCACTTCTGAGGAGGTGGGGGGAAAATTGGAGTGGCGGGGATGGCCGCATGGAGGGGGAAGGACTGGGGATGAGAGTGGGGGGCGCCATACGCGTACCAATACTACTTATACTGAAAATAAGACCTGATTTGGTGGATCTCCCAGTATTATACACGAATATATTTCAATTTTCAATGATCATAATAATCTTACCGCTGTGAAATAAACGAAACATAAAAAATATCACACACTCTTTAGCACTCTTAATACTACATGACAGATTGTTCGTGGCGGAAGTTGATTATAACAATTATCAACTGACGCCAAATGACTAACTACACGATGCGTGCAACTTCGAGTGCGCCACGATTATTAACGACTTACGAACGGCGCCTTTTTGTATGAACCGCGAAACTCGTTTCCGTGGAGTTACTCCGAAATCGAGCTTTACGCTGTTGTGTGCTTCCGGAGACTAAATTGTTCTCGCCGTTACCTGCCACTATTGGACGAGGTGGCGGGGCCAATTCTGTCAATCCGGCAGTTTTGAGTGGTCAACGCTCTCGGTCTGTCTCAAGCCACGATGGACACATAGTGCAACGATTAGCAATATACGGTGTCATCGAACTCATCATGCACATTTGCCATGAACACGCGTGATGTAGTTCAACTGCACCTCGGCTCGCGCAACTGTCGAACGACACATAAGGTCATTGAACTCCTTATGTATCTCTCCACAGTAGAACTGCAGTCTCATCAAATATGAATTATAGTTTATAACTCACATTTAACATGGACATTTAGTTGCGACATGCCGCCGCTATTGTCAGTCGCTATTGCTATTTCGGTCATACCAAATATAAATTATAGATTATAATTTATATTTGATATGGTTTGTTTCAGGAAAGATACGAAACGTGACACCAATGCACATTTCTACGTGCTTTTTTGAGTGATCCTCAGGTGGTTCAAATTCCACCCATCAGAAGTAGGTCCATAGCTTCCTTCGGCGTAAGGAACCCGGTGACCCTATTACTCGGGGTGCCAGGGTTTAATCGGCATTTCACGCCTCGTAATAGCCATCCCTAGCCACAGTGTAAGTTACCGTGCTGAGGGCTACATGGCACCGGGGGTATGGTGTGTCGGAACGGTACCTCTGGGATACCAAGCAACTTCTCGGAAGTAAAACAGCATCGGCTGTTCGGCTACGAAGGGCCGGGAGGGGGAAAGGGAGCACTGATACAAGACACTCCTGGACCCCCGACGTCCCTAATAAAAAGACGTAATGAGTGGCGAAATGACTTGAGCAGTAAAGTATGAGGAACACTGGATGCCTGTCAGCCGTATTCTGGAGTTTGGAGTGGAGCCCCGAGACACGGTGTGGATACATATGGAGATGAGGGTGCAATGGGCCGCAGGTTTGAGTGCAACAGGGGCAGAAACAATCGAAATGCACCTCGAAAAGACATTGAAATTGAGTGTTTGCGACATCATCCGCGCTACACTCTGAAGAATTTAATAACGTTTATCTCGATCATTGAATTCGGAAATATCGAGAAATAATAATAATAATCGGTTAAAAAACATTGAAAGGTATGCAAATTTGAATAATAAATAACTAAATGTGAATACAATTGAAAATAATGTAGAAGAAAGATAAGTCGTCAGGAGATAATATTACCCTTCCTGGAAGTTATCCGTGGTAGTATCATTCTGCAATGTCAGTACGTGTATGAGTGCTGATTCGTGCGTGGACCTCGTGATGTGAACGAGAACTGCTTATTATCCTTCGAGTATTAGCCACGCCTGAAGTTCTTGCACAATATTAATGATCAGATAAAATAGCCGCAAACGCTAGCCCTTGTCAGTTTTATACATGTGTGGTGATTTGTGATTATTGTCGTTACTTCTGATTTTTACAGCGTTACGATATGAAGATTACGTATCGCTCAACGACCCTAATAATCGATTTATGAAGTACCGTGTGGAATTTGATATTGGAATTTGGTATTAGACATTGATGCGTATAAGCCGGCGAAGGCGGAGGATGAAGATAACTGGGTGGTCATGGCCGCAGCTGCGAGAGAGGGTACAGAGCGTGTGCATAGGAAGATGGCAGCGGTTGCATCAATGGCAGAGCCTAGCAGCATGAAATCAGTTTAAGCATCGGTTGTTGAATACGCCAACGTTTCGGAAACGATATTATTAACAATAAAGAATGTAATTTCTGTTTCAGAAAGCAGTAACCCATCGCATTAAGGCCTTACATACGTCCAGCGGTACCGAAAACGTACCAAAAGAAAAACTGTTTTTAGGAGGGATAGAAATAGAAATTGATAAAAAAATTCTTAGACATTGTTTATTACTGTGTTAAGTTTGTAAAAAAATTTATTTCAATTTTTTTTTTCAAAAATTACAACATGAAAAATCACATTTTTTGAAGCACTGTAAAAAAAAAGTTGCTCCACGGTCGGCAGTATTTCTTCCTCAAATGTTGACGGATCTGCAAAATGTAAAGAAATTCTTGTAAAATAAGGTAGTAGTTATAGTCTGTCGAGCCGGATTTTTGAAATTCGAAAAATTAAACAATTTACGGTAATTTAAAAAAAAATGTTAAGTTTGTGTAAAAAAAGTCACACTTTAATTGTTTTTATAAAATTTTCTAATTATAATTTTAAAAATCCGGCTCGACAGACTATAGAAAAAACAATTCCGAATATTTAAAAAAAAATCATCAAAAAATATTAAAATCCGTACGAGTTATCATGCCGACCGTGTCAGAAAAAGTAGTTTTGAGAAAAACGCGTTTAAAGTTTCAAGCGCGTTTCGCTCGAAGTCGCGCGCGGCTGGAGCAAGAATTTTATGAATTTTTTAAATTTATTTAGTTAACTTACGTCTAATCTCTCATTCCAGCTTCATATTGTACGCCTTCCTTGTCAGTAAAAAATTGTTGTTGTTTATTTTTTTCTAATCGACGAATTGTTCTGGCCTCTTTTGTTGCTTTGGTAGCGTTGATTCGAGCGTGTTTCACATTATCAGGCAGTCACATTATCTACAATAACTTTTGAACTATGGGGAATTTTTACAATCAGCTTACACAGAAATACGCCTAAGACTACGAGGAATAATAATCTGTAAACAAAAAAAATCGATTTTTTGAAAATTCTCGACGTATGTAAGGCCTTAACCGCATTTTAATAAAAATTTGAAACAAAAATAAACACCAACATATATATACATACATGTGGAAATAATAAATATAAAACGGGTATTAGTGTAAAAACAAAAGTGTTTTATTTATAAAAACCGAGTGTAATTGTGCAATTAGATAATATTCGCTATCGAAGTTCGACAAATTCAAATTTTTTTATTTCTGTGCGTCGGGATGATTTTATAATTGCATGGTTCCAATCATTTAGTATTACCCATAAGGAGTACCCGTGCCCTTTAGTTGAAAAGTTTTCAAAGATAGAATTTCTGCTCGTCTATGGCGTTGTAATCCGAGCTGTGATTCATTTTGAGATTATCGTCATCGTTGTTGTCATTTTAGTCTTCGCTGAAGTTTTGTCTCCATCATCATCATCAACAACAAAGTCGTGAGTCCGGCTGAGGTAGTATTAATAGACTGTTATTTATTTTTGATATAAAAGTCTATTGATGCTGTCTTAATCATGCTCAGGCGTCCAACAATTCAATTATTCGGACATTTTCTAAAAATTACATGTTTTTAATTTCAGATTGGTCACAAAAGAAATTGGTACCATTATGGTATTTCCCCTCATCCTCGCGTCTTCTTCTGCTTATGACTATTTCCCCGTAGGGGCATGTGCTCCTCATCCTCACTCCTTCCCTCACAACCGATCATATCACCCTAATTTTCTTCAATCACTCTGGTGGTACCGGAAAATTGGAGTGGCGGGTGTCGTAGTAGTACCAATACTACTCATGTCAATAGGACGAATACCTTAATGCTTTTTGCTGTTTTACCACTTACTTTTCCCCACATTTTTGAAGGTAATTTAAACGGTGAAATGTGCCAAGACTTCCTGGACATTGAACTGCCATAGTTACTTTAAGACGTAAGTTTAGAAGTGCGGTAGAACATGTGGTTTCAACATGACGGTTGTCCGGCGCATTATTCGGTAGTAGCACGCGAAGTCGTGTTCGTGATTTCCACGGTCGCTGGATCGGTAGAGCTGGTCCGATAAATTGGCCGGCCAGATTTTTTTTGTGGGCATACCTGAAAGACAAAGTTAACCAACAAGTACCAACAACTCGTGAGAATATGATTGAACGAATCAGGTATGCTTGTGCCCATATTACTAGAGACGTACTTCTCAGTTGTGTACAGTCATCTGAAACGCGGATCGACAATTGTATTGAAGTTCAAGGTCAGCATTTCGAGCATTTACTTGAACAGTGCGAGGCAAGGGGACTCGCGTTAATCAAGCACCCCGAAAGATGAGAGGCAAGGGGACTCACGTTAATCAAGCACCCCAAAAGGTGAGAGGCAAGGGGACTCACATTAATCAAGCACCCCGAAAGGTGAGAAGCAAGGGGACTCACGTTAATCAAGCACCCTGAAAGGTGGGAGGCAAGGGAATTCATGTTAATCAAGCACCCCAAAAGGTGAGGGGCAAGGGGACTCACGTTAATCAAGCATCCCGAAGTGAACAGAAAAATACTACGTCCCCGTCGTCGTTCCTTGGTTACCCTAAAAGTAGTTTATTAACCAACCATCCCACCCACAGTAGGGGGGGGGGGGGCGTAACATCATTGAATAGCCCGTTGAAAAATACTAAATACGTGGTTCTCTGTTTTTACCAGGGGTGTAAGTTGAAGTTTACCAGTTTTACCAGTAGATGTCGCTAGCAATATGTATACATTTCTATGATTTGACATGTATGTCATTTTTTTCTATTGACATTAACCTACAAAAATACGCAAGTCACATTCCGCCAAAATAATAGCGTCATATTTGTTTACCTCAGTGAATATGTCGAGTTTCGTTCCAAGTAAATCGCATTTGCGGCATGCGTTGCTTTTCTTATTTCATCAAAAGAAAAAAGCAGCTGAAGCTCACCGGTTGCTGGTAGAAACTTATGGTGAACATGCTCCAGTGATTAGAACATGTGAGACATGGTTTCGTCAATTTAAAAGTGGAGATTTCGATTTGACAGACAATGAACACCCTGGTGCAGCGAAAAAGTTCAAAGACGAGGAATTGCAGGCGTTATTAGATGTTGATCCAACCCAATCGCAACAAAAATCGGCAGAAACACTAAATGTGACTCGAGGAGCAATTTGCCAACGTTTAAAAGCCATGGGAAAGATCCAAAAGTATGGAAAATGGGTGCCACACCAGCTGAACGATAGACAAATGGAAAATCGAAAAACCGTTTGTGAAATGCTGCTTCAACGATTCGAAAGGAAATCTTTTCTACATCGAATTGTCACGGGGGACGAAAAGTGGATTTATTTTGAGACCCCGAAGCGAAAAAAATCATGGTTTTCACCTGGTGAAGCCGGCCCATCGACTGCAAGGCCAAATCGCTTTGGCCGTAAGACAATGCTCTGTGTTTGGTGGGACCAGTGTGGTGTGGTGTACTATGAGTTGTTAAAACCTGGTGAAACGGTGAACAAGGATCGCTACCGACAACAAATGATCAATTTGAATTATGCGTTGATCGAAAAACGGCCGGAATGAGCCTGAAGACATGGCAAAGTTATCTTGCAACATAACAACGCGCCGTCTCATACCGCTAAACTGGTGAAAGACACATTAAAAACACTTAATTGGGAAATATTATCACACCCGCCGTACTCTCCAGACCTCGCCCCGTCCGACTATCACCTTTTCGCATCGATGGGACACTCCCTTGCAGAGCAGTGCTTCGCTAATTTTGAAGAAGTCGAAAAATGGCTCGTCGAATGGTTTACCTCGAAAGAGAAAATTTTTTTTTGGGATGGTATCCATAATTTGCCTGAGAGATGGGCGAAATGTGTAGAATCCAATGGTCAATACTTTGAATAAAAAAATTTTGATATTCCTCTGAAAATTAAGTGTTTTCTTTATCGAAAAAACCGGCAAATTTCAACTAACACCCCTGGTAGATTCTTTTGATTCCTGTTCCAATTCTTGCAATTATAGCGCCATCTGTCGCGAATCGAAATAAATTTTCAGACAAATCGTATGTAGTTTTCGACGTACAATCCGAACCTGCGATAAAAACATAGAGGTTCCTATTTAAGATTTTTAATGCGCCGCCCGCCCCGCCCGCAGGGTTTGTGGGAGTGGGCCTAATTTAGTACTAATAGATGCCCCTCTCGGACATATTAAAATTTCGATTCGGCAAATTTTTCTGTATGATGGGTATTTTTCGAGATATTACAAAATTCCAGGTTAAATGCCCGGTATATTGTTACGTTCGACCTTTACTATTTCTATTTTTATAATTTGTTTATTCGCTATTTGGTTTTTAATAACGTACCCAATTGATTGTTTTTGATTATGTAATTGGATTAAATCACTTACCGTCCCCGTATTAAGGTCATTGTAGTTGCTCCTTTTATTATAACGGGGATGCGCCCGTCAAGGATCGGAGGGCTACTAGTTGGAGTGATGTTTTTTGTGATTTTTTTTAGTAGTTGGAGTGATGTTTTTTGTTGAATTTCGATTTTTGGTTTAATGGGCATTGCCATTTGGGCGCAGTCGGTTGAATTAAAATATATGTAGCCGAGGTTACATTGTCAGAGTCAACAAATAATAAGACATTAATTTATTGAAAGAAAACCGGTTTACAATTAGGTTCACAATTTCACAAATACTATTTCCTAATTACTGTTATAATGTTTTAATTGAATTTGTTTGGACTGATTTCGAAGGTTGTTTATTGGGAGTTCATAATTTTGTTTTAACGGCAATGTACAATCACGAGAGGTGGCGGCAGGAACGGGGACGAGAGTCAACATTGTCGAATGAGGGATTTTATTTTGCATGCGGGATCGTGATGAGATCCTTCGGAAAAATCCCAAGCAATGTCCCCCCTTGTGCTCGCGAGAGAAAAGATGACTCCACCAGCGCAAGAGTAGTTTTAGACAAAACTCTAAAGATTCAATTTAAGGTGTCATATACAGTTGTAGCGGGAAAAATTGCCACATTTTCTCGATTTTTTTCGACAGCATAATATTTATTTAAAAGCTGTTAATAACATCGATTAGTACATATTTTTGGGTGCTTGTTAAATTTGTTTCATAGAAAAGTATTTGAAAACAGCGGAACTACAGCTGTATTCCAGGAGCGCCGTTTTCGGCATCACTTGCACTGGATATGATATCTCGAGAACAGTTCATCAGAAATCAGAATTTAAAAAAAAATTCCGTTTGTATATTGTATTGTCTGGTGGCTGAACGAAGAATTTTTCAAGATTTAAATTTAAAAAAAAATGGCGACGGTTCTAACAAAAAGTTAATTTTTTCACGGTGTTACATTGTCGACTTTTTTGCACTAAAAAAAATAAACAATAATCTGAAAATTCTTCGGCTAGCGACTAGCTATGATCATAATAAATAAGTGGTATAAATTTGGTGGTGATCGGATTGATAATTTTTTAGTAATCGTGTCCACCGCAAAGGTACTTAAAAAAAACACGATTCTGAGATAATCTGGTTTAAAGTTTCAAGCAGCCGCGTGTGCTACTCGAGATAGCGCGATGTAATTAGCTATAATTTCGGATCTAATGCTCCGATCGTTATGAGATTTGGTGAGAGTATTCTTGAGATAATGTACTTACAGAATATGCAATAAAAAATAATATATTTTTCCGACCATCACAACTGTATATGAACTCTTAAGGGGTTAGGCCACTCTAGAGGCCGAAAAAATAGGCTTCCATATACAATGTATTTTTAAAGATATATTCAAAATTTCCAGTGAATCGGTTGAAAATTGTCTATGTTACGTTTCCGGCCAACAAAAACGGGACGTTGTCGTAAAAACGTTGCACAGCCCCCATTTTAAAATAAATCGATCCAAAGAAATTATTGTATAGTTACTGATACGTATGATAAACATCCTATTTTGTAATCTCGATTTATTGATGTGTAATATCTTTCCGCTCGGTTTCCTGCAATTTGTGGCAGTGATTTCGTTAAAAAGGACGGGAGTGTGTAACAGGAAGCCCGAGAAGCGTGCGCTATTCGATTTCACCAATCAGCGCGCGCGGTGGTAGCGTTGGCCGTCGGATGGTACCAACCCATTTTACGACAGATTGTCATTGTCAGACAACAGCGTGTGCGTGTGAGGAGAAAGAGAAAGGGAAATAGAGGAGAACGCATCAGCTGTGCGCTTAACATACAGTGTTGTGTATAAAGTGCGCTGTTATTTAAACTAATTTATATGTGTAAACTATATTAATAAATGTATATACTGTTGATAATGTGTCTGAAAAAAGTGCAGATCATGGATAAAAAATGCAGGTGAGTAATAATGAATAATTATTCCAATAAATATTTGAATATTTGAATAAATTTTTAATGAATATTTGAATATATTTTTAACTTTTGATGTTAATTTCTGTCGCTGCTAAGCTGATATTTTTTATTTTTATTAAAAAAAAACAAATTAATTAATTACACGGATAATTTCTTTGATATTAATAATTTCTTAAACATTTATAATTATAATTTAATTTTAATGTTTTCGTGAGTTGCAGAGATGGGTAAATCCAGGGCAGAATATATGCGAGATTACCGGCAGAAAAAACGTGAGGAAAAATGAAGAACTGGAAAAGTAGACCCAAAAAAAAATGCGCATAATTCGACTCAGCGTAGCAGGGATTTTCGGGCACGTGCAGCGAACTTAATTCTCTCACAGACATCAACGGCCGACCCAACTACTGCTTTACCAAATCTGGTTGTTAGTCATGCAACTTTACGATTGCCATCGTTGCCATTTTCTCCTACTTCGTCTACATCAACAGCGACTGCATGTAATACTTCGATGAAAGGTCTCTGCTCTTCCCTAAATTGAACAACAATAACTGTCTCCAATAAAAAATTGCATTACTCCTAGCGTTAATTAAATAAAATACAATTTTCATTAAAAAGAATTATTTTTCGCTACGAAAAATCATTTCAAATAATACCTGAATCATTTTTTTCGGGATATAATGTTAGTGTTGCTTATTACCAAGGTGAGATGTCAGATGTTACACGTCATCATGAGCGACTACTGTAGGGGTCGCTTTTTTTTTTAGTTTTTCTGAAAAAAAAAAATCCCCAAAAAGTCTATTTATTTGACCTCTAGAGTGCCGAACCCGTTAAGAATCTGGGACTCCGGGATTCTCGGCTACCTCCCCGCGTCGTGTTATTCTTCAACGGGTGTAGACGGGATTAGTTTCACGTAGTGGGTACTTGTGAGATGGATTTCCCAAAGTTTGCCGGCTCAGGGATGTCGAGTTCGACGAGCATGAAGAACGAAGTCGGGTTTTAACAAACGATAAAGATATGGTTTATTTACAGGAAAGTAACAACGTTGGATAGAATGTTGAATAAAGTACTGATTTTAATTAATGTCTTTGAGTTGATGATGCGTACAACACTGTGGGATTTTCCCGGGTACGTACAAAGGACGTACTCTATGCAGTGAGTGCTGAGGCGGCTATTGCTGACACCACAATAGCCGCGATGCACTACGATCGGATAGCACAGAATGCCCCCGTGGCCTTTTACCGAAATGAGATCTGTAACCCGGGACGAGAGTAGACACTGTTCGGTATATCGTGCGTGCTGAGAATGAAAGATGGTTAGAGGTTCAGATACCGTGAGAGTTGATAGAGTTCGAGAGGAACGCGGACGGAGACTGCCGGTGAACCGCCTGTTGCCGGGCGCGCAAGCGTGGTTGAATCGAATGGCGAGAGAATGAGAGAACGCCGAGTGTCCGAGAGGTGCTGCTCTCGAGCGCATCGGATTCATTCCCGAACATTCTCTCCGCTATCAGCACGTTGTTACTGATTGATCTCTGAGTACGCCCCTGGGAGCACCGACAGTTTAGTGATTGGCCTGGTGAGTGGTGAGGTAGATGTCTTCCGTTCGTCGGTGATTAACACCAGCGAGCCAACTTTGATTTCATTTCGAGGGTGATGCCATTTTGGGTGCGAGAGCTGCTGTTGTAGATAGTGGGAGCTCCACAGCGTCCAGAACCGCTGTACTTGGTGTTGAATGAGTCGCCACCTCAATCTTGGCCTGAGTGATGATTGCGGAACGGACGGCTCTGGCAGAGTGGTGAGTGGTTGTCCGACGAGGAAGTGCGTCGGTGTGAGGAACGACGTCCTCTGAATCGTTGCTGACTGCCTCCAATGGCCGTGAGTTCAGGATGGCCTCGATCTGAGTCAGTAGTGTTGAGTACTCTTTATAAGTGAGAACCATATCCACGAGTGCTCTCCTCAGGTGATGCTTCACTGACTTTACTGCTGTTTCCCATTTTCTTCCCATGTGCGGTGCTGCTGGTGGATTGAGATGCCAGCTGGCCTTGTCGTTGAGGAAAAGTTGAGCGAGTTGTGAGTGCTCATGTGTCCCTTGTAAGAACATTGCCATTAAAGATTTCTCGGCACCCACAAAGTTCGTACCGCAATCCGAATAGATACTGTGCGGATGCCTCTATGAGCTGTGAATCGCCGATAGGCTGCGATGAACCCCCCGCTCAAGTAGTCGGTGACGAGTTTACGATGAAGTGCTGAGGTGGTGAGACGCACGGACACGCATATCCATCCCTTTTGAGTTTTGGCCCCTCGCCCCTTCCATGTCTTTAGTGAGATGGAACCGGCATAGTCGACGCCAGTGCAGTGAAATGGTCACACTGGAGTGACTTGTGAGAGAGGTAGTTGCCGCATCAGTTAATGAGCACAAATCCCCCTCTGACGAGCATAAACCACGCACTTCAGGATATGAGATTTCACTGGCGCCCTTCCACCGATCACCCAGTATTGAGTTCTGAGTTGGGCAAGGGTGAGTTGAGTTCCTCTGTAAAGCGTCGCGAGGTACGCTTGACGAATGATGAGTTCTGTGAGTAGTGAGTGACTAGGTAGAATGATGGGATGCTTGCTCTTGTAGCTGAGTTCTAAGTTCTCCAATCTTCCTCCGACCCGGACTATTCCCTTGTTGTCGATGATGTTGTCAGCCTGTTGAACCCGTGAGAGACTGACAACTTCACCTGAGAGTGCATACACTCGAGCTCGTACGCAAAGTATGCGGCTTGAGGTTCCGCCACCCAGAAATCCCGTATTGCTTCCGTTTCCCTGGGCGCGATAGAACTGCCCCGCGCTTGATCGATGTTGTTTCGGTATCTGGCAATGAACCGGAAGCAGAGAGCGGTGACATCGATGAGTGTTTAGAATGAGGAGAACTTCTCGATGAGATCCCAACGGTACCTAACCCGTTGAGTTGTGAGAGCGGTTGAGTTCCCAGGTCGTGCCTCTATGGCGCCTGAGGTGTCCTGCATTAATGGCTGAGCGGGTAATTCGGTCTTTGGTTGAGTGATCCATGGTGGTCTCGTCCACCATAGTGAGTGATGTTAAAGCTGACCAGCTGTGACTCCTCGCAAGGCACAGTCGGCTGGGTTTGAGGTGCCTGGCACATAACCCCAAGGTGCGCCATGGGTCAGCTCTGGAATAGCTGACACACGATTGCTCACGTACGGTTTCCAGCGTCAGGGGTGAGTTCTGATCCATGAGAGTGTGACCTGTGAGTCCGTCCACAAGTGAGTGTGCAAACAGTTGAGTCTGAGGTTCGCCTGAACATACTTGGTGAGTTTTGCTAGCACGAGTACGGCTGAGAGCTCGAGCTGTGGGATTGTGAGCCTCTTAAGTGCTGCAACTCGTGTTTTTGAGCACACCAATGACGTCGTGGTGAGTTGTGTGGATGGGGCGATAGTAACAAGGTAGACTACCGCTGCCATGGCTTGTTGAGATGCATCCGAGAAGCCATGGAGTTCCACGATAGATTCAGCGTGAGTGCCGAACCACCGAGGCATCATGAGTTTGGTTAACCGAATGAAGTCCTCTCTGAGCGACCTCCAATGAGTAGTGAGTTGATGAGTTAGTGAGTCGGCCCATTCCAGTTTGTGCAGTCACAATTCTTGAATCAGGATCTTCGATCGAATTGTGACTGGGGACAAAAGCCCAAGCGGATCAAAGACTTGGGCGACTTCCGATAGCAACTCCCTTTTGGTGCTAGTTGTCGCTGGTGAGGTTGAGTAAGATGAGAAATGGAATACGTCGTTGTTTGAATCCGAACGCATCCCCAGTAGTTTTGAGTCGTAGTTATCTAAGGTGAGTGCTGAGTCGTACCGTTGAGTTGAGTCCGCCACCTCACTCAGCAGCGTTGAGTTGTTTGATTGCCACTTCGCGAGAGGGAAACCACCCTTCTCGCACATTTCCTCGAGCTGAAATGCAATTTGAATGAGTTGCTCGCCCGTATCGGCACCTCCAAAGAGGTCGTCCACGCAGCGAGCTTGTGTGATCGAAGGCACAGCCAATGCCAATTGATAGCTTGCACCCTCATCGATTGCCAGTTGTTGCGATGCTCTGATGGCCAGGAACGGCGCTGCCCGTGTCCCATATGTGACGGTGGTGAGTTGAAACTCCCGTTCCTGTGAGTGCTCGTCCACCCATAGGACTTGCTGCAGATCCCAGTCGTTCTCATGTACCCGGATCTGTCGGTACATTTTCTTGATATCCGTCGCAAATATGCAACGAGGATGCCGTACCCATAAGAGTACATCCAGCACGTTGAGTAGCAAGTTTGGTCCGGTGTGCATAATGGTGTTGAGTGAGTACGCCGATAATGTCGGACACGACCCGTTGAACATCACTCGCAGCTTTGTCGTTGCACGCTCCGGCCGCAACACCCCATGATGCGGAAGATAGTACCCCGGAACGCCACGAGAGAGAGTAGATGGAGCTTTCTTCATGTGCTGGAGCGTTTCATACTCCAGCATGAACTCGTGATATAGCTGCTGATGCGTGGTCTCCGTGCCAACCTGGTGAGTGTTCGCGACAGACACTTTCTCGCGATAGGGTGCGACTGCCGTAGCATGGCGAGTTTGCGCTAGCCGGCCGATGGAGCATCGTGTGATGATGCTCTCGACAGGAACGGCATCGAGCTGTCGACCGGCAACTCCTCGCAGAGTGCCGACCGCAACAGTTAGAGCATAGTCTTTTCCGATCCACGAGCTTCCATCGGTCGTTAATACTGAGTTGACGGAACGCAGCGCACATCACGATGAAATGAGCTCCGCTGCACGAATCGCACGCGAAATTCGGCCTCGCCGACGATCCTGAGTGCTTACTCGTCCTTGGCTCCTCTTGAGTGCGTCGACTCGTTTTCGAGTTCTGAGTGCCTGATGTCGAAGCCTGATTCACGGATTTGGGACGGTTGCGAGTTGAGTCCTGAGGCGCTGCATCCAGCACCTCCAATACTTGGATTTTAGCCGTCACAAACTCGCTCAGCTTTTCGAGATCTGAATATTCTGTGATAGCCCCTATCAGAAATTCCCACGTCTCCCTGGTGTTTTTGTCAAGATGACGCAACAATTGATGGAAGAGTATACACCCGAGGAGATCGGGCACCTCCAGTGTCGTGAGGGTTCGCTTCACCCCTGATATCGTAGCCTGAAGCTGGGTGAGCGCTTGCGCTGTTCGCGGAACAGCTGCCGTGATTCCAAATCCGATGCCCGGACCCCGAACTTCGGCGATTGTTGGTTGTGCCGCCAACGATGGAGGGACTATCAGAGTCGCGAAGACCTCAGCCGCCGCTTCGTGAGGTAGTGGGCTCGTGGCTCCCCCCTGAGGTGTAGTCTCCGAGTCGCTCATTGCGGTGAGTTCTGGCACCTGGTTGTGAATGATGGCGTCTCACGCACCCACGCGCGAAACTCTCGTCAAATGCGAAGATCGAGATCGAACTCGGAAAACACGAGAAAATGTCTAGCGCACGCCCACGCCGAAAATCGAGATTGAAATCGGAAAACACGAAAAAACGTCTAGCGCACGTATTACGTCAAAGATTGAGTTTTTGCGAACTGTTAATTCTCCTTAATGAACGTCACGTTTGAATTCGGCTGAGACTCTCTGGTCAAGGGGCCTTTCTACCACGCCTGGAAAGAGTCTCAAACGCGAACTGCCTTTTTGAGTCTAACCTTTCGGAAAATTACTCGGGATAGGCCCTGAGGAATGCTAACGTTGCAATGTCTTAGGGGTTTCACCTAAAATCGAACTGATTGTTGGTTAATTTTTGCACAGAATTTGAATTAATTGGCGATCGATTTGCGAATGAATGAAACGATGAAAGGAAAACTCAAAGGAGCTGAAATTAAAAATGCTACTTACTTTTGGTTCGCAGGAAATTGGTAGAATTGAACGATTTAGCCGTAATTGCAACCCGCGACTTCCAGATCCGATGGGGGATGACTCAGGGTTCAGGTCGAAGGCAGAAATGATTTTTAGAACTCCGCGATTTTTGACCGATTAGTTCAGGAATATATTCACTTGCGAGGTTTAGATTACAAAATTAATTTCGATTATATTTAAACGAAGTACAATAATTTGATCTGCACTGTAAAGTAAACGAAATGTAATTTAAACAAAACCGTGTGCACGCGCTGACCTCTCCTTCGGAACGTATGACTTGAGAAGAAATAATTTTTTACTTTTATCACGTAAAGTACCAGAAATTGTTTGAAACTTGACGCGACGCGGGAAAAATTCTAAGCCCAATATTCTCTTTACCGAAGAGATTAACGGAGGTAGATCGATTAGCTCGTTGAACACGAAAATTTTACAAGTCCCGTTCTCACGAAAGGAGGCTCAGTGTGGACACGGTCCGAGGTTACTAGTCGAGGAATTTGCGGAAAAAGTCTTTTCGATCCCCTTTCGGGGGGGTTTATATATCCTCGTTTTACCTCTGAGGGGAGGGAGGAGACTGCGGATGAAATCATACGTCCCCCCATAGAGGGGGATGGGTATCTTAGTCATATTACTTGCGGTGTCTTCGATTCCTCTATATCTGATTGTCACCGTGCTCGTCGTAAGCGTTTTATGATCGGTCATAAAAGTGAATGTATATTCTTTTAAATAAAAATCTAGTGATAGATTTAGGGCATAGGCTACAAAATTTGGTCCCGATCGTAACTCGGGAGGATTTAATTCCTACCGGTTACAAATCGTTAATTTTTTCCATGACTTTTGATTATTGGAACGTAGTATCTATATTAAACAATGTGGTGTCATCATATAATATTTCCATTCTCCTGACATTTGGACATTCTATTAGTTATATCGATTCTATTTTGGACTATATATCGCTGCCGATTTGCCCGCAAGTGCTGATGGATTCCTGTATTTTTTCATTATGGGTATAATATAAGGTTATTACATGTTCGTTGATTAAATATTTCGTTAACCCTAGTGCGTTATTTAATTAATTATACATTAGTTATTGTATGTTTACCTCCAGGAGAAATGGTTATATACGTTATTACATTTGTATCTCTCATATGGAGCAGTATTAGTATTGAGAGCGTTATGCTTATATGCGTATATTTTTCGTGAGCCTTACTCATCGCTATAGAAGGGGGAAGAGGCAGAGATGGCGTGAAAGAGTGAGAGAGAGAGAGAGAGAGAAAGAGAGAGAGAGAGAGAGAGAGAGAGCGCGCGTCGTTCGTCATCTTCTTTACGCCTTCGTTGCTGGGGAATGAGAATTCTTATGACCTGCCCTGGCGAAGTTAAAGAGTTATTCATACGTGAAACATTAAGGTGATTTCCCTTGTTTTAGATGCTAACACCTCATTTAGTAGTGTTTAATGATTTCCTGTATTTTGTTGGCTCTATTGTCTTTCTCTTATTATTTCTAATAATTGAGTAATTTATTTAGCAGAGTAGCGGATAAGACGGAAAGTTATTTATCAAAGAGATGAAATTTTCCTAGAGAATAAATCGATAAATTTTCTGTGGCGAACTACGGCCGTTTTCCTATTTACAATCCGGTAAATAACTGCATGAAAAAGTGAGAGTGAATCTTCGTTCTGTGTGGTCAATATGAAAATCGGCAATAAATTAACTCCGTTACTCGGCAACCCATCGCTCGCAGGTGCCGTTCCTTTAAATACATACACAATGTCCTCGACGATGCTACATGAGTGCGGCAATATACTCTGAATGTCAGAGTCAACCGGTCGCCTCACGCGTCACCTCAGGTAACTAATTTTCTATGCGACTTTCCTGATAAGTCTGTTTGAATATTATGTCCAGCAATATGACTGATAAGTTGGCCGGCATAGAAGGTTCAAAAATCGATCATTTTGATGAAGGCTGTGAGACGGAAATAAATATTTTATTCCTTGGCCTCTGAACCATACCGATATCCATCGCCATATCCGGACCCCGACTTGGGAATCGCCGTTACAGACGACAATATATATATATTCTGAATCCGATTCACGAACGAGTGGCTCTCACAAACATCACTCTCGTTTAGCAAGAGAGCAAAGGAGCTCGTGAATTTAGGTGATGAATACTGCGTAATTAAGAATTATTGAACGTTACGCCAGGACGTAACATACGCACACGCAAAAAATCGAGATCGAAATCGAAAAACACGAAAAAATGTCTACGTCATCGTTGAGCTTCACTGCCGGTTCACTCTTATTCCTTTATCTGTTCCTTTTTTACGTAGCAAGCCCATAACGATCCGTTCTAATGTATTGAAACGTTTCGTGTTTCTACGATTGAGCCTGAAGGGGTCTATCGACAGTTTTAATTGATAAATTTTTTTATCGTCATGCGAAAACTTATGATACGGACGGTAGTCGTTCCTATGGTGAAATGTAGGTTCGCGCACTGGGCTCGAGGGATCGCTCGACTGCCGGGAAGCGAGGTATTTTTAGGAAAGAAAGATGGGATGGATGTATTTCACGTCTGAATTCAATTCACAAAATATAATCTCATTTAGTGTGGGCCTCAGATGGCTGTTTCAATCAGCGTACTCGAGGTATGATCTCGAACAGACCTTTCATCATAGGCGCTCAATAATGTGCAATAAAAGGGTCTTTTTGTAAGGCTGGGATAACTCGACAAGCGAGTACACTCACGTTTCATACAAGGCTAGGCTTTTTATCAAATTGCCGTATTTATCGGAATATGCTACGTTAAATGAAGGGAAGTTAATAGTGGAACAAATGACACTATTTACTTTGAAGATTATGAAAAATGATTTGAGGTGAGAGAAAAAAGGTTTGGTTGGGAAAATCGTACGTAATGGAGTAGTTGTGCGTACCTTCGATTTTCCGTTGAAATTGAGATGAATTTACTTGAGATTTCGAAGGTAATATTCTCTGAAACTTGAAATCTTATATTTTGTCAATTATCAAAATTATTCGTTTCATAGGGTAACTTTGATTTTATTTGATTTGTCGTTATGTCCGGTTTTCATTAAGTTCGCGAGACTGCGATTAGCACAATTCAAATGACTCGACTTTTTCAATACGTGACAGGAGAATTGAATGTGACTTGTGAATCTAATTTTGTTGCTTGATTTAATCAAAACTCGAGTTTCCCTCGGGGAAGCTGTCTTGGACGTTCTTCGCTGGAGACGAACGTGCACACCGTGCTATACCGTGCACGTCGACACTCAGTGAAGTCCCTACCTGGGTTTTATTAGGGTGCTGAGACGAACACTCTCCGTGGGTCGAACTTCTCAGACGCTATGCTCGGGGTCTTACCGTGAATGCTGAAACGTTTAATCCAATACAAGAAGAGCGTTATAAATGCGTGCCTTTTGCCTTTTGGTGAGAAAATCGAGATGTCTTGAGAAAGACCCTCGAGAAAGCGTGGTGATTGGAGATGATTCCGAAGAATCTCCAATATTGGTAAGTTGACGCAGTTGAATACGTGCGGCGGTCGTCTCGTTCGGAGTTGGCTAACGACACACGTGCTGTCGTCGTGGATATTTCGTGGCACGAGAGAATCATATTCAAATATCCTCAATTTGATAATATTGCGGGTAATAAACGATGCACTCGATGGTTCCAAAATAAACCAATTTGTCACGAAGGGCTCAGATCCGCGGTCGATGTCCCGAGAGGAGTGGACGTCTCGATCGAAGAGATTAACCGGGACTTGTTACACCGTGACGAGTGTAACGACTTTGTCGAAAATTGATGCGAATGTCCAAACGGTATGTTCGAAGTTAATCGTTGAGATTTTGGAATAAAACTCAGGAAGAGCCCTCGAATTCCCCGTCTTTTATAGAGGAAGTTCTCTGTGAAATTCGTGGGTCTTTTGATGTTATTGGATTCTGCCCTAGAAGAGGGGAGAGTCCAATTTTATTTGTGGTTGCGAATGGAGTGGGGCCCGCACTTGCCGAAGTTACGCGTACGCTCGGTACGTGTTATTCACGTGTCCGACTCGTTGCTGATTTGACTCCGCAACGAATCATGGGAAAAAATGGTCCGCCAAGGATTGGTTCGAAGCCGGAGTACATGAGTTTGAAACGGTGTCGTGGTGCTCTATTCGGCCCAGCAGTCGAGTTTCAAGACGGACTGTCGCTCGCCCGCTCGGTCCGGCCTACTCGAGGCCTCTCTCCGAGCTCATGTGCTCCTGTGACGGAGGGCTTGGATGCCGTCACAATATATATATCTATTAGTTCGCGCTTTTCTATCGTATCCTTACTTTTTTTAACATGAATAGTTTTCTTATCTTTATTAGTATCCACCCGTATGGACTTAATTATATCATCAATATTCTTTATATATTACAAATTCAACTTGTCAGCAATATTATATTCCCCTGCGTTTTGTAACATCCCAAAATCTACATTATGTATTCCTCTTTTCCCCACTTTTTCCCCTCTTCATGATCCTTTTAAAGTTTTCCATAACCTTACCGGGTCATTTTTATTATTGTCTATCATAATTTCAGAATATTCATTCTTTTTGTTCCCAATCACTTTAACAACCCTGTTTCTTTCAAGCTTAAATTGCAATCAATCTTGTTCAACGTTTGCACTGCTCTAGTATAAGCTCCGTCTCTTTTCTTTGCAGCTACCCATAAATCATCCGAATACCATTTTTTGTCTTCCCATATCTTCGGAATGTTATAGTTCTTTCTAGGAGCTACTATATTTAATGCATCTACTATACTTTGCACCAATTTTTTTGATCTTACGTTCACATCTAGGTCATCTCTATACTCTCTTCTTTCTTCTACCGCTTTAAAGAATTCTCCTATATGAAATTTAGTACAATCTCTACTAACAAATTCTCTATTTTTTCCACCCTCGTTGCTTATAATAAGTTCAATGTTTAACCAAGAATGATCTGTTATCTTTGGTTTTTCATGCACTTTAACATTCACCTTACTATTCGCAAAAACCAAGTCTATCAGGGTTTTACTATCGTTTGTAACTCGCGTTGGCTCATCAATATATTCTTTCATACCTGAATATGACATTTCTGTTGTACATTTTTTTTGCATAAAACGAATCTTTCATTACATCTATATTAAAATCTCCTACTATTATACATTGTCCCTTCACTATTAATAGGTCCACTATATCCTCCAAAAATCATATGAATGTACCATGTGACGCACTCGGTGAGTGGTACAGCGGCGATCGCACCTTTCAACATTCTATCGTTTACTCCTACCGCTACAGACCAACAGTTAGATATTTATTTTTTCCTTAATACTACTTCATAGTTGATATCAATTTGTATGTACAACATAACTCATCCTGTGTTCCTGTTTTCCGAGTCACATTCCGGGCACATTCACCTCACTATCTTCAATATCTGGTATCAATCTTGTCTCCGATAGGCCCATCACTGCCGGGTTCATCCTCTTCATAACCTGATGTTGGATTTCTTCCTTGTGAGCCATGATACTTTGAGCGTTTGTGTATACAATTGCGTCTTTCCGTGATTGCTATTTGCCGGAGCCCAGCCAATTCTTTTCTTTTTTTCTTCTAGTGCCTTGATGTAAGTTAGACACTCTACACTCAGAGCATCATGTTCATTAATTATCTTTAAATTGTACGTCTTATTTTTTTACATACAATTTATACATCTCTTTCTTGATACCATACAGTCACTTGTTTTGTGGTCTCCTTCACATTTATGGCATGTTTCTTACCGCGTACAATTTTTGGCAATGTGGTAGTAACCTCAACACCTGAAGCATCTCTTCAGAGTATAATGGTTGAATACCATACATTTCCTCCATTCTATATTTACTTTGCCTCCTTTTAGAATTAAGTCGTGTGTTATTTCATCTACCTTAAGTATTAGCGAGCCTTCTTTGCTTTTCCTTCTAGTTCTCGTAGTTCCTCCTCTTCTTTCGTTGCTGATCCTCTTCGCAATCCTTATGTAAAATCCTCCTGCTTTCCCATCAATGTTATTTTGTTTCTTTATCGTATCTATTAATTCGCCGTCTTCTAGTTTCATTTCGTCTTCATCAACATCTATGATTTTTAACGTTGGTTTCATCTTCGTTGGTTCCATGACCTCGAAGTCTTTGCCTAGCTTCTCACTCACTGTGTCTTTCAGTTGTTTTATTTCTCTCTCACTCTCACATCCAATTATAACCGATCTTTTACCTCCTTTCCTGATTTTTTTCAATCCTACAGCTAGGTTTTTTTTATATCTATCTTCTCCTTTACTATCTTCATGCTGGTCTCGCTTCCCTACTTCTTCCTCGGCTTAACGATCGGTGTACTTTCTTTCTTTTTTTCACTGCCTCACTATAACTTCTTTGTCTATTTTCTATCACCTTTGCGTTTCGTCCCTGCATATTCTATTTTATCTCTGCTAATTCATGTTTGAAGTCTGTCAACTCCTCCCGAATTATCCGTTTTATCATCATTTTTATTTCACTTTTGCACGCTTCCTCATCATTCATTTCCTTCACTGTTCTCACCAGCTAGTCGATCTTTGTATTCATACTCGATTGCTTGTTACTTCCCGATGTAGTTGCTGTTGGACCTATGGATCCTGTTGACCTCAATTTTTCTCTACCCCTGCCCGTCGCAGTTGTCTTCCTCATCTCTGCTTTTTCACTCTCAACAGGAATTTCAAGAAACGGACCTTCGCATTTCACTATCTCATTGTCCTTGTTCATAATCATGTGTCTATTTGTACATCCCGGATGGAAGAAGCACTGTATACATTTCCTGCACTGCAATAACACGTTCTTTACATCCTACTTACATACCGAGCATCGGTTCTCCGCATATTCGGTTCCACTCATGTCGACAATACCGCTCAATAGCACTGACCTATGTCAGGTGGCGCCAGCCGCAGCACGCCCGGAGCAATGACCCGATTGTGTTAGCAGCGTATATAGACAGTGTGCGCAGTACACCATGCGTTGTAGATCGTAGCGAGTATGCGCATGCGCAGCAGCGAAGAATCGATTGATGATCTAGGACCGGAATCACCGTTCAGAAGTAGGGTTATGTAATGATGCACTTTTTTACCTCAAATTGCAGCAAACTCGTGGAGGCCATGCGATAAATTATATATTCCAGAGGCAAAAAGCATTTAGGCGCATGCTTTTGACCTGAAACAAAACGTGAGAGAGAAAGAAAGAGATTGATTGATTGATGAAAATTTATTAATGCCTTGGCTATGCTATCAGGCAAAAAGCACAAAGCAATACAAAAGAATAAAAAGGTTAAACTTACAAACTAAAAATAGATTAAGAACAAGATATGCATTTGGAATCCCGCACGATAACGAAAAGTATATAAAGCGTAGGCGCCCGTTACAGCTAGTGTAGAAGCTAGTAGGACTCAAATAAGCAGAGAAGCTAATAAAATAAATAAAACTAATTGCTTACTATTAGATTGAGTAGAATCAGTGAAAGCACACTATCACTCAACAGAAGACTAGCCTAATTCCAATAAGGGCAGAAAAGAGTGAAGCCGAGTCTTGAAGATATCAAGAGAAGGTGCTGAGACTAAGTCTGGAGGGAGCGAGTGCCAGAAGTATGAAGCAGACAAGCGAAACGAACGATGGACAGTTGTCGTTCGATGATTAGGAATGACAAAGGTGGTCGAAGAAAGAGTACGATGAGACGAACGCCCGGCAACTCGCTCCACCAGCGGTAGACGCTCAACAAGATAAACAGGCGAACGCAAAAAAAATCGACGGTAGGTTGTAATACCAAGAAAGTAAAGACGTCTAATTTTGACTGACAGCCAACCTAGTCGCTGACGGTAGGGAGATTTATGTTCGTCCCGACGGAGATTAAAAATGAAGCGTATCGAGCAATTTACCAATCGTTGTAGAGTGCGGTCAAGCTCATCAGTGAGATCGTGGAACACAAGACAACAGTAGTCAATGTGAGGGAAGACGGGAGTGCAGATGAGCTTGATTCGGAGAGCAGTCCACAGAGCATTACGGTGAAACTTGAGTTTGAAAAGAGTAGCATGTACCTTTTGGGACAACGAAGAGACGTATCTGGTTCACGAAAGATCGGCTGAAAAATAAACATCGAGGTTACGCGCCGCTAATACATATGGAATAACGCTGTCAGAGACCTGGATAATTGGCAGTTTCGGAAGTAAAATAGCGCGCTAATAAAAGTTACTACCCAGCACGAGAGCTTTGGATTTGCCAACGTTGAGGGATAAGCAAAATGGGGGGGGGGGGGGGGGTTGGTCTTAGCAAAATTGGCGATAACATTGGCATCATAAGAAATCATGGCGATCGCCTGGTTAAGTTCGGAGGGCAAGCAATGTAGGTAAATCTGGGTGTCGTCAGCAAATATGCGTTCAGTGTAACGGAGATTATTGCCAATGTCATTGATGAACAGCGAAAAGAGGTGAGGATCGAGGACAGACCCCTGCGGTACTCCCATTGTTGTATTAAGGGGGGAAATAGGGTTAGACGGATCAAAAAATCGATTTTTTTTTTATTTCATAAATTGTTAGTAAAACTATTGAAAAATATGTTCCCAAAATTTAAAATGAAAATTCCGACTCGTTCTATTGTTATAAGCCATTGAAGTGAGTAGCTCTCCTTCAGGCATCCAGCGCGCCACGTGTATAACCGAGCGTTTTTTTGAAAACGACTTTTTTTGAACTTGCATATACGCTAGTTTGAAAAGTTTTCGACCAATCGTTTTGAAAATTGGCAGTTACTTTCTTCACAGTATTGCGCTCTATATGAACCTAAAATCGGAATAATATCATTATTTAAAATAAATTTTTTTTTGCAAATAAAGTGGTAAAAAATGGCAAAAAATCATGCCTTTTTGTTTTGACCCCTGTAAAAAATTCAATTTTCTATTTTTTTGATAGCATTTACGTTCATATAGAAGAGAGACATATAATAAAAGTAAATTCCAACCTCGTTTGATTTCAGATGAAAATTGCGGCTTCCAGAATGTACGCAAAATGCTGAGTCTGATTGTGACCTGCAATATGGGGTCGCTAATATCTTCGGTGTTTTTCAAGGAAATTCTTCAAAAATTTTATAGTATATACTTAAATATGTGTTTAAAATATTCTCAAAGTTTCAATAAATTATATTCATTTTTTATACTATAAAAAAATTCATGAAAATCATTGAGAAAACGCTGTCCTAACTCTATTTCCGCCCTTAAGCCAGCAGGAAGAGCGATTCTGAGCATCGAGCACAGCCTGCGAACGACCGGTTAAATACGAGTGGAACCAGGCAATCGTAGCATTCGTGAAGCCCAAAGCTTTCAGCTTAACCAATAGATTGAGGTGTGGTACGTTGTCGAAAGAGTTGCTGAAGTCAAAAAGAACCAGGATAGTGAGTTTCCCATCTTTGACACCCTTCCTGAGGTCGTCCGAGACACGCGGCAGCGCAGAATGTGTGCTGAAGTCTTTGCGAATCCCGATTGTCTGGGATCAAGCAAATTTATACCCTCGAGGAAACTCGTAATTTGATCGAAGACGATACGCTCGAAGATTTTTGACAATTCCAGAAGTATAGCTATAGGTCTCATGTCCGAAAGTGTACGAGAAGATTTAACCTTGGATAGTGGACGGATACAAGCCTCATACAAGCCTCAAGATCTACGAGAGAAAGAGGACGGGAAGTTCCAGAGAGAGAGGCAAAGTAGGTATTAAGTTGATTCGGTGAGAAAAAGTGCAAGGGAAAAGATAAGTTACACTTAACCAATCGAAGGTTAGCTAATTCTTTCCACAGTCTGGGTGGATCGGAAATGGCTGAGAGTTTAGCAGAGGGATGTTGTCCCTTGCTCGTCGGGGAGCGGCTGTTAGGAGATCTCGATACTCGCGATACATGGCGAAACCCAAGACGCTATTAGACCGCTTCGCTTGCGCGTAAAGGAGAGGGAGGTCGACGGACCGGAAACGAGCGCAATGGTTTATGCTGGTTGAAAACAGATTGAAGAGACTGCGCGAAGGAGTCCACAATGCAGTTAACTCGGTTGTCAGAAGGCAGGGAAAAAACAAGCTTGAGGGGAGTTTCGAAGAGTCTTAGCAAGCGATGCACGAAATTGGTGGGCATCAAAATGCTTCAATCAGCGCTTGGTAATAGTTTCCGTGACTTTAGCTGGCATACCAAAAGCGTAAGTGAGTTTAAGGAGATCATCAATTTTATTTTTGTGATAAACTTAAATTACAGTTAAAGTACGAGTGATGTGATACAAGAATGGTATGATTAAAACGAAAAATAGTGAAAATTATGCTAACTAATTAATATTAGTTAGCATAATTTTTACAGGAATAGCATGTGGTGGAGGATCGACACACCTGTTCAGTTATACATTATGTAATACCACTTATGAAAGCACTTGGGACATATGTATGTGCACCTTTCGGACAACTAGAAAACGTGCAGCATTGGGCGGCTAATACGTTCCCTGTCGAGCCATGTCGAAAAGTCAAGTTTCGGTACCCTCCTGAGCGAAGAGGTGGGTAAATAATCGGCGTGTAAAAGACGCGACTTTCGGGGAAGTAATGATTTCGATAGGCAACGAGTCCCACAAATACAGAGCTGACAGTTGGTAGGAATTTCTAAAGGTTGAAGTCCTGTCGGGTGGAACAAGAAAATGTTAGGACAGTTACGTCGATTTGGACGATGAGGCGGGTGAGGACACGTGAATAACTCCATCAAGTACGGGGGTGCATTATTGTGTAGGATGTTATACATTGTGATTCCCTGGAAGTACTGCCTCCTGGCCTTGACGGTCAGCCAACCAAGCCTCCTGCGGTATGGAGTGATGTGTTCATGGCATCGCAAGTTGAATTTGGACCTGATACAGTTGTTTAGAAGTCGCTCCAATTTTATGTTTTGTTCTACAGTTAGATCATTATAGACAACACAGCAATAATCTAGGAGTGGGAATATAAGCGAAGTGATCAGCATGGTCTTTAACTCCAGAGACAAAGCATTGCGATGATGCTTGAGCCTGTATATAGTGAAGTGAACTTTTTTTGAAATAGTTATGATGTGTTTATATCAGGACAGTTTGCTGGCCATGGTCACCCCTAGATTTCGAGCCTCGTTCACGTAAGGGAGAGTGGTCTCGTTCACTATAATAGGCGGTAGACTATCTACATCTATGCTGTTAAGGGAGGGGTAAGGGTTTCAGCGTAAAAAAAAACACTTTTTTTGCGATTTTTTTTTTTCAAATATGGATTGAGCACTTTTATTCGAACCTTTTGTACATTATTGAGCATACTTTTGACAATGTTGTGTAATTTTTTCATGCAGAAATATTGAAGCATAAGCCCGTAACAGAGCTTCCCCCAGAACGTCTTGGAAAAAAAACAATTTGCGGTGTTCACTATAACTCGGCCGGAAATTATCTGAAAATGAAAAACCATGAAAATTTAGTCAAATTATAATCAGATCTTCCCCCAACGTTCTCTGATAATTTTTTTTTTCCATTTAAAAATTTTTGGCGGCCATCTAAAGTGTGAATTGTTATTTCCCACGGAAAATTCCGCCATTTTGTAGGTGGGAAACACCCTTAATGTAAAAAAAATGTAACTAAACGTTGGGGGGAGGTATTTTATATGTAGAAAATGTGTACAAAGTTTGAAATGAATCGGTCAAGTAGTTTTTAAATTGCAGTGAACACGGACTTTGAAAAAGTAGTTTTGAGAAAAACGCGTCTAAAGTTTATGAAGTAAAAAGTAAAAAAGTGACTATATACTATATACACAATAGCAATGAATAAACTGTATACCTGTTCGACAGCTGCACTGCTAGCCCGACCGCCCACAGCTGTTAGAGGTATAGCGTTAAAGGCCAGGAGATTAATAGGACAATAACTTCAAGAATATTGCTTAGATCGGTTTAACATTTTAAGGACATATTCTTGAAATGTTAAACAATAAGATAAGACAAAAAAAAATTCGATTTTTCGAAAGTGAAAACCCTTACCCCGCCCTTAATATAAATGTTTCCGCCCTGTACCTTGGTTTTCGCAAGGTTTAATGTTAGACCATTTTCCTCAGCATACTCTGCAATGGTGTTCACATCATGTTTGATTTTCTGGATACCCGTCTCCAGTTCGCTCGGCAAGCAGGTTGAGTAAATCGGAGTGTCGTCTGCAAAGATCATGTATTGGGAGTACACCAGGTCGTTGCCGATGTTGTTTATAAATAAAAAAATCTAGTGTGTCGTGACGCACGATTGGAGTGAAACTTCTTGTATGTATTCGTAGAGGGAAGGGGTAAGATGTTGAAGAGGATAGTGAGCAGGAGAGCGATTAAAAAACACATTAAATCACTAAGTCAACAAATGGTAATTAATTGAAATTTTTTTATTGAGAATTTTGTTTTCTGAAAAAATTTCACGTATTTCCAACTGAGTTCTCTGATTATTCGTAAACTTTTTTTCAAAACTGTTACGTGCTTTTTTAAGGGACAACACCACTGTGACCCCCTGTTTTTTCACATTATTCAAGAATTTTTTTTTCTGGGAAAAAAAAGAGATATTCGAAAAATTCTTTTTGAGTTTTGTTCCCTGTTTATTAATGTATCAAAAAAAAAAATTTTCACATTTTTCACACCGCATGGTGGCGCTGGGGAAGCTCTCGCGTCAGGTGCTGCCATCTCCGCAGTGGTTCGCGGCACGCAGCAGAACTGTCTTCAACGTCGATCTGAAAAAAAATACGGAGTGTTTTCGTTAACAATATGATATTTTGAAGAGAAGTACATAGGGATTTGGAAAAATATTGTTTTAAAAAAAATAGGCACGCCTTTGAAATTAAAGAATGATTTTTGAGCAAAATTTCTCGTCGAAAATAGGCTATAACTTTTATAATTATTGAGATATCGAAAAAATCCTATGTACTTCTCTAGATAATCTACCTTTGATACAGTAAAAATTTGAAGTCGATCGGATGAAAATTGCTCGAGTTCTGCTGCATGCCGCACTCAAAAATGTGGTTTTGAGAAAAACGCGTTCAAAGTTTTAGGTTTGTTAATTTATGTTATAAATTGAAAAAAAAATTATTTACCTTCAATCAGCGATGCCGGCACCATATAGCTGGCCTTCAAGAAGCAAATCGTTGTCTCCTGATTCTTTCCTCGAACTTGTTAAGGCTTTTCTCGCTTCTTTTGCAGCGTCTGTGAGCGAGCGCTCCGCGTGCTGGATCCGCGCTGCGTCGGTCTCAACGCAAAAGTTGAAACAATTTGGGCCTATGGTTATCCGCAACGTCTCCAGTACTTTCATGAGACTTCTCAGGCCATCATTGAACACTAATACCGCGATATCAGTTGCAATATAGATGATTCTTTTGCTTCCGGACTGGCACTTGGGGGCTATTGCCCAAACTGATTTATTGTAACTTGCGTTATTGTTTTGCGTATAGCCGCCCAAACAACGCTGCAGCAAATCGTCCCTGCTCACATTTTCGAAGATTGGCTGAATTGCCTCCAATATTTCCTGAGGAAGAGGCGGTTTATGGCGATATTTAGAAATATCACCATTTGCGACCGCGCGCTGCCACGAACACCACGACTCGGCTCCTTCCGGGCAATCGTCATGTTGTGGCTCAGTGTCTGTGGACATTTTATGTTGGATAGTTGCCCAAATTGCCTTCCTCATTTTGTCAACATCATCGCTGTTCCTCCGAAATGCCCCCCTAGTATATATATATATATATATGTGTACTTAGGATGGCACTATACGACGCATTACATATTGTAACGAATTATTTACACCCGTCACGTGAGCGTCGAACGTGGCTTGATACGCGATAACGAAAACCCCAACAGAAATAACGATTACGTTGGAGAGGTAACCAACTCTCTCAATGTCGGAAGTACCGACCAAACGGACGAGGGATAGGCGCCAGGTAACGAACGAACTCGCTCGTTACCACCGCTCCCGTGAAGAGAACGGCTTATTTTATTTGTCTCCTCTCGCCGTTCAATACCCAATGAACACAGATAAAACGTTCGGCAAAAGACTTCGGCTACTCAGATTTGACTTCCGAGAATGGTAGAGGGGCGCGATTTTGGGCTAGTAAGAAATTCGATGACTCGGGAAAACTGGGCAAATTATTTATTGGATCCCGGAAACCACCCGCACTGTATGCGGCGGGGGCTGTACAAAGAGATCGGCGGTTGTACAAAAATCGTGTATTAAGGTAGCGAGACAACAATGCCAAAGGCAACGAAACGAACGGTTACTACGCACTCGGAAGATTTACAATAAACAAGAATGGAACCAGCGTTTTGCGATAATTTAATAAAATAACCAAACTTAAAATTAACAAACAAATAGTTAAACGCAATCTACGCCAACAGTCGCTTAATCGTCGACCACAACGCGCGCAATAATAGTTTTCCGGCAAGAACAATGTGTCGCGGAAACGTAGGCGGAAACTCAATATAAACGATTAAACTTAAATTTACGGCTAAACAATTAAACGGGTTACCGGCTTAACGCACCAAAAGGGCTGAAATAAACGGGGATTCGTGAATCTCGGGGTAATGGCCGAAGAGGGCGATGCAAATAATAACTGGGGTTGACGGTAGCCGAGACACGAGATCCGAGAATAAAGGTCAGGGGAATACTAAATTAACAATCGGGGTGAACGGTAGCCGAGACACGAGATCTGAGAGATAACGGTCCGGGAAATACTGAATTAATGGCGGGGTTAACGGTAGCCGCGATACGAAATCTGAGAATAAAGGGCAGGGGAATACTAAATTAACAATCGGGGTGAACGGTAGCCGAGACACGAGTTCTGAGAGATAACGGTCCGGGAAATACTGAATTAATGGCGGGGTTAACGGTAGCCGCGATACGAAATCTGAGAATAAATGGCAGGGGAATACTAAATTAACAATCGGGGTGAACGGTAGCCGAGACACGAGATCTGAGAGATAACGGTCCGGGAAATACTGAATTAATGGCGGGGTTAACGGTAGCCGCGATACGAAATCTGAGAATAAAGGGCAGGGGAATACTAAATTAACAATCGGGGTGAACGGTAGCCGAGACCCGAGATCTGAGAGATAACGGTCCGGGAAATACTGAATTAATGGCGGGGTTAACGGTAGCCGTGATACGAAATCTGAGAATAAAGGGCAGGGGAATACTAAATTAACAATCGGGGTGAACGGTAGCCGAGACACGAGATCTGAGAGATAACGGTCCGGGAAATACTGAATTAATGGCGGGGTTAACGGTAGCCGCGATACGAAATCTGAGAATAAAGGGCAGGGGAATACTAAATTAACAATCGGGGTGAACGGTAGCCGAGACACGAGATCTGAGAGATAACGGTCCGGGAAATACTGAATTAATGGCGGGGTTAACGGTAGCCGTGATACGAAATCTGAGAATAAAGGGCAGGGCAATACTAAATTAACTATCGGGGTGAACGGTAGCCGAGACACGAGATCTGAGAGATAACGGTCCGGGAAATACTGAATTAATGGCGGGGTTAACGGTAGCCGCGATACGAAATCTGAGAATAAAGGGCAGGGGAACACTAAATTAACAATCGGGGTGAACGGTAGCCGAGACACGAGATCTGAGAGATAACGGTCCGGGAAATACTGAATTAATGGCGGGGTTAACGGTAGCCGTGATACGAAATCTGAGAATAAAGGGCAGGGGAATACTAAATTAACAATTGGGGTGAACGGTAGCCGAGACACGAGATCTGAGAGATAACGGTCCGGGAAATACTGAATTAATGGCGGGGTTAACGGTAGCCGCGATACGAAATCTGAGAATAAAGGGCAGGGGAATACTAAATTAACAATCGGGGTGAACGGTAGCCGAGACACGAGTTCTGAGAGATAACGGTCCGGGAAATACTGAATTAATGGCGGGGTTAACGGTAGCCGCGATACGAAATCTGAGAATAAAGGGCAGGGGAATACTAAATTAACAATCGGGGTGAACGGTAGCCGAGACACGAGTTCTGAGAGATAACGGTCCGGGAAATACTGAATTAATGGCGGGGTTAACGGTAGCCGCGATACGAAATCTGAGAATAAATGGCAGGGGAATACTAAATTAACAATCGGGGTGAACGGTAGCCGAGACACGAGATCTGAGAGATAACGGTCCGGGAAATACTGAATTAATGGCGGGGTTAACGGTAGCCGCGATACGAAATCTGAGAATAAAGGGCAGGGGAATACTAAATTAACAATCGGGGTGAACGGTAGCCGAGACCCGAGATCTGAGAGATAACGGTCCGGGAAATACTGAATTAATGGCGGGGTTAACGGTAGCCGTGATACGAAATCTGAGAATAAAGGGCAGGGGAATACTAAATTAACAATCGGGGTGAACGGTAGCCGAGACACGAGATCTGAGAGATAACGGTCCGGGAAATACTGAATTAATGGCGGGGTTAACGGTAGCCGCGATACGAAATCTGAGAATAAAGGGCAGGGGAATACTAAATTAACAATCGGGGTGAACGGTAGCCGAGACACGAGATCTGAGAGATAACGGTCCGGGAAATACTGAATTAATGGCGGGGTTAACGGTAGCCGTGATACGAAATCTGAGAATAAAGGGCAGGGCAATACTAAATTAACTATCGGGGTGAACGGTAGCCGAGACACGAGATCTGAGAGATAACGGTCCGGGAAATACTGAATTAATGGCGGGGTTAACGGTAGCCGCGATACGAAATCTGAGAATAAAGGGCAGGGGAACACTAAATTAACAATCGGGGTGAACGGTAGCCGAGACACGAGATCTGAGAGATAACGGTCCGGGAAATACTGAATTAATGGCGGGGTTAACGGTAGCCGTGATACGAAATCTGAGAATAAAGGGCAGGGGAATACTAAATTAACAATTGGGGTGAACGGTAGCCGAGACACGAGATCTGAGAGATAACGGTCCGGGAAATACTGAATTAATGGCGGGGTTAACGGTAGCCGCGATACGAAATCTGAGAATAAAGGGCAGGGGAATACTAAATTAACAGTCGGGGTGAACGGTAGCCGAGACACGAGTTCTGAGAGATAACGGTCCGGGAAATACTGAATTAATGGCGGGGTTAACGGTAGCCGCGATACGAAATCTGAGAATAAAGGGCAGGGGAATACTAAATTAACAATCGGGGTGAACGGTAGCCGAGACACGAGATCTGAGAGATAACGGTCCGGGAAATACTGAATTAATGGCGGGGTTAACGGTAGCCGCGATACGAAATCTGAGAATAAAGGGCAGGGGAATACTAAATTAACAATCGGGGTGAACGGTAGCCGAGACACGAGATCTGAGAGATAACGGTCCGGGAAATACTGAATTAATGGCGGGGTTAACGGTAGCCGTGATACGAAATCTGAGAATAAAGGGCAGGGGAATACTAAATTAACAATCGGGGTGAACGGTAGCCGAGACACGAGATCTGAGAGATAACGGTCCGGGAAATACTGAATTAATGGCGGGGTTAACGGTAGCCGTGATACGAAATCTGAGAATAAAGGGCAGGGCAATACTAAATTAACTATCGGGGTGAACGGTAGCCGAGACACGAGATCTGAGAGATAACGGTCCGGGAAATACTGAATTAATGGCGGGGTTAACGGTAGCCGCGATACGAAATCTGAGAATAAAGGGCAGGGGAACACTAAATTAACAATCGGGGTGAACGGTAGCCGAGACACGAGATCTGAGAGATAACGGTCCGGGAAATACTGAATTAATGGCGGGGTTAACGGTAGCCGTGATACGAAATCTGAGAATAAAGGGCAGGGGAATACTAAATTAACAATTGGGGTGAACGGTAGCCGAGACACGAGATCTGAGAGATAACGGTCCGGGAAATACTGAATTAATGGCGGGGTTAACGGTAGCCGCGATACGAAATCTGAGAATAAAGGGCAGGGGAATACTAAATTAACAATCGGGGTGAACGGTAGCCGAGACACGAGTTCTGAGAGATAACGGTCCGGGAAATACTGAATTAATGGCGGGGTTAACGGTAGCCGCGATACGAAATCTGAGAATAAAGGGCAGGGGAATACTAAATTAACAATCGGGGTGAACGGTAGCCGAGACACGAGATCTGAGAGATAACGGTCCGGGAAATACTGAATTAATGGCGGGGTTAACGGTAGCCGCGATACGAAATCTGAGAATAAAGGGCAGGGGAATACTAAATTAACAATCGGGGTGAACGGTAGCCGAGACACGAGATCTGAGAGATAACGGTCCGGGAAATACTGAATTAATGGCGGGGTTAACGGTAGCCGCGATACGAAATCTGAGAATAAAGGGCAGGGGAATACTAAATTAACAATCGGGGTGAACGGTAGCCGAGACACGAGATCTGAGAGATAACGGTCCGGGAAATACTGAATTAATGGCGGGGTTAACGGTAGCCGCGATACGAAATCTGAGAATAAAGGGCAGGGGAATACTAAATTAACAATCGGGGTGAACGGTAGCCGAGACACGAGATCTGAGAGATAACGGTCCGGGAAATACTGAATTAATGGCGGGGTTAACGGTAGCCGTGATACGAAATCTGAGAATAAAGGGCAGGGGAATACTAAATTAACAATCGGGGTGAACGGTAGCCGAGACACGAGATCTGAGAGATAACGGTCCGGGAAATACTGAATTAATGGCGGGGTTAACGGTAGCCGTGATACGAAATCTGAGAATAAAGGGCAGGGCAATACTAAATTAACTATCGGGGTGAACGGTAGCCGAGACACGAGATCTGAGAGATAACGGTCCGGGAAATACTGAATTAATGGCGGGGTTAACGGTAGCCGCGATACGAAATCTGAGAATAAAGGGCAGGGGAACACTAAATTAACAATCGGGGTGAACGGTAGCCGAGACACGAGATCTGAGAGATAACGGTCCGGGAAATACTGAATTAATGGCGGGGTTAACGGTAGCCGTGATACGAAATCTGAGAATAAAGGGCAGGGGAATACTAAATTAACAATTGGGGTGAACGGTAGCCGAGACACGAGATCTGAGAGATAACGGTCCGGGAAATACTGAATTAATGGCGGGGTTAACGGTAGCCGCGATACGAAATCTGAGAATAAAGGGCAGGGGAATACTAAATTAACAATCGGGGTGAACGGTAGCCGAGACACGAGTTCTGAGAGATAACGGTCCGGGAAATACTGAATTAATGGCGGGGTTAACGGTAGCCGCGATACGAAATCTGAGAATAAAGGGCAGGGGAATACTAAATTAACAATCGGGGTGAACGGTAGCCGAGACACGAGATCTGAGAGATAACGGTCCGGGAAATACTGAATTAATGGCGGGGTTAACGGTAGCCGCGATACGAAATCTGAGAATAAAGGGCAGGGGAATACTAAATTAACAATCGGGGTGAACGGTAGCCGAGACACGAGATCTGAGAGATAACGGTCCGGGAAATACTGAATTAATGGCGGGGTTAACGGTAGCCGTGATACGAAATCTGAGAAGAAAGGGCAGGGCAATACTAAATTAACTATCGGGGTGAACGGTAGCCGAGACACGAGATCTGAGAGATAACGGTCCGGGAAATACTGAATTAATGGCGGGGTTAACGGTAGCCGCGATACGAAATCTGAGAATAAAGGGCAGGGGAACACTAAATTAACAATCGGGGTGAACGGTAGCCGAGACACGAGATCTGAGAGATAACGGTCCGGGAAATACTGAATTAATGGCGGGGTTAACGGTAGCCGTGATACGAAATCTGAGAATAAAGGGCAGGGGAATACTAAATTAACAATCGGGGTGAACGGTAGCCGAGACACGAGATCTGAGAGATAACGGTCCGGGAAATACTGAATTAATGGCGGGGTTAACGGTAGCCGCGATACGAAATCTGAGAATAAAGGGCAGGGGAATACTAAATTAACAATCGGGGTGAACGGTAGCCGAGACACGAGATCTGAGAGATAACGGTCCGGGAAATACTGAATTAATGGCGGGGTTAACGGTAGCCGCGATACGAAATCTGAGAATAAAGGGCACGGGAAAAAAAAATGAGATACTAACCGGGCAAGATAGCACAGGGTTCGGAGATAACGGGCAATCAGAAAACAGGGGTAGCGGTGCGATAAGCGGTATTTTTAGCGAAATAATAAAATGCAAATTAACGGAACGCGAAACCTAATATAACGGTGAATCCGTAACAAACTTGACAAAATACACAAATTCAATAACTACATTAAAGCCCGAAATGCGATATCCACGCGAATAAAGAAAGTAATGAAAGTGAAACGTAAGAAATATAACAGGTGGCGATAATGGGCCAGTAACTTCGTTACGCGGTCCGAGGACCGCTCGTTTCCCACAAAAGACTCTAACGGGACTGTATCCCAATAATTAACAAAATAACCAAAATTACAAACATCCACAAAACCAAAAGCCACACGGCTAACTGGGGAAACGACGAAGTTACTAACCTTACAAAAAAAGAAGGAGGAAGTACCTCACCGAATATTCTCCGCTGCCACGTGAGGAACTCGTTCCGGAAGATCGTAAGATGTCGGAGGATCGTCGAAGCCGATGTCGAAGATGTCGGGGAATCGTCGATTCCGACGTTGAAGGATGTCGAAAGATGACGAAACTTGAAGATGAACAAAGGAAGTAGCGTTGAGATAGAATGCGACACTCGAGAGAGCACTTGGTAAGACGCGTCACGCGAGTAAGCAGTCCGAACGATAATTGATCATCGATGTGCGATCCTCGCTCTCTGTGGGTCGATGGTCCCCACTCTTGAACCTGGGTCAAGTCCTGCGCAAACTCGTACGCTTCCGGGGTCGCTCGTTAACGCTCGGGTTACTGGGTTACGCCGGCCTCTCCTACCAGAGCCGGCACCTCTCGCGTCGACTCGAGGGGTGCGCGGGGAGAGGGGTCCTTTTTGAAGAGACCTACGGAGAGAGAGAACGAACGATGGCCGGGCTCCCGGCGAATACCACGACAAAGACAGAGCGAGTCGGTGTCCGTCCGGCAGTTTTTTATGCCGTGTCTCGGTCGTCTTCCCCCAGGACCCGGTCTCCGACAAGGGTAAGGTCGGGATCCCGCCCGTGGATGATGGTGGCCGCCAACTCTTTCCACGCGGATCCCAGTACCGGCACATTGCCACCTCACATACCCCCATCGGCCCCATAGGCCCTTTATGCCGTACGGGAGGAGGGTGGCTCGGTAAATCTTGGCCGTTTCTCCAGTTCGCTCCCTGGCAACCATGACCACGGGTGCAGATGTAAGGCAACCCGCCTGCTCCTTAAGGACGAACTCCCGACTCTAAAAGTCCCTAAAATCCTAACCTCGGGAGATGATCGGTCTCCCGAGTACAAAAAAATTAAGTCAATGCCGAGATAGACGCCGGTCATCCGCCGGGAAACGCAGAGAGCCTGAAAAAAGTTGTTGATAATAATAAGGAGAGAGAGCCCGAAAATAAAAGATCCATACGATAGCCGGCAGAGAGAGCCGTAAAACCAATAAAAATAAAGCGACGAAAGTATTTATAGAATTTAGCCACACTGAAATAATTTCTCGAATTTCAACGAAGCAATTGCTTACAATATAATTTGATGATTTGAATATTTACTTTACGAAAGGCTCAGAGAGCTGAACGGGACGGGCTAGAAAAACAGACGCGATAATATAAACAGAAAAACTCTATCGTTCGCACTCGAAGCGAGCGAACAATAGGCCATAAACTTAGAGAGCCAAGCAAAGTCGCTGGGCGACAGTTATCCACAGCGTTGCCAAATTGTCAACGCTGGAGGTAGCCCGAAATTTTAAGTTTTTACCGTCTCGGATGTGCGACAGCGCGAGCGCGCGTCGTCCCAGAGTCGTAAATCCGACCCGCTGAACGCATACACCCCGTACGGGTGACGAGACGTCAAATGTTTCGTCACAATATATATGTATATATATATATATATATATATATATATATATATATATATATATCTATATTACATAAATATTTCGCCGCCGCCGCCGCCGCCGTGTACAAGAGTTGAGGGGATCGAGCGGGGGCGGCGGAGGCGCGGGCGGGGGGGGGGGGGGGGGGGGGGGGGGTTGCCGCGCGAAGCGCGCAGGGGGGCAGAGCCCCCCTAGTATATATATATATGTATAACTATTAATTAAAAATATACGTACCATCACATAGCCTAGACTGCAAAGATTTGTCCTCGGCACGGTCACTACTCATCTTTATTTATATAGTCTTTTATTTTTATAGAATAATAACTCAAAATAAAACACAGCATGTATAACTTATGTACACAACACTGATATGAACACTATATTACACCATATCAATATAATAGTAACTTTTAATAAAACACGTTGACTGAGTACAAATGCTTCTAGAACATTTCTATCGTTGTACTGCGTCATTCATCACCAAGAGGACATAAGGCTTTCCTTGTTCCTTCAGCATAACGTCCAACGCGAAAGATCGATAGCCTATGAGAGTTGCGTCTTCAGGGGAAAGACGCAACTCTCATAGGCTATTTCGATTTAGCGTCGGACGCTATGATATTACGTCCAACGCTAAATCAAAACTGAAATAGCCAATTACAAGGAAGATTCCAGCGGAAAGGCGTGACTTCCATAGGCTATTTCGGTTTTGCGTCGGACGCTATGATATTGCGTCTGGTTTCTCTCTCCCTCTCTCTCGCACCAACTCTCTATCCTTATTCCCCCCGTATGTATCTTTCTATCCCCTCTACGCATGCTTCAACCAACTTGCTTTCCTTATTGGATGTACACGCTAGCATTGAATGTCACGCGTGAGCGGTCACGCATAACGCGTTAAACGACTATACTCGATTAAGAAGTTTCACTTCAATAAGAACAGTAAGGGTCCGTGGACAGATCCTTGGGGTACGCCGGTGGTGGTCATTGACCATCTAGCACAGTCTCCTCCGCCGTCGATAACCGCTTCGGCCCTTCTCGTCAGATAGAAAAAAATCCAGTCCAATGCACCATCCGAAAATTCGATCTTACGAAGCTTGACGAGAAGTATCGAAAGGCTGATGGTGTCGAAGGCCTTGCTAAAGTCAAATAGCACTAGGATTATTAAGCGCCTGACATCGTCGTGGCAGATTCGCAACAAGGCTGTTTGAGTGCTGAACCCAGCTCGTTAACCTGATTGCCGTGCATCTAGTAAGTTATTGGTTGTAATGAAATCGATTACCTGCTTTTGGATAACTCGTTCGAGAATCTTCGAAAGCTCATATAAATTTGCTATAGTCCGAGTGTCCGACAACGACAGCGGCGGATTACACTTGAGGAGCGGACGAATAAATACTCTTTTCCACAATAAAGGAAAGTGAGAGAGCCTCAAGGAATCGTTGAATAGGAAGCAAGGAGAGATGACAGAACCGGAAGAGCTTTGTGTATAGAAAAAGCGACACTCCATCAGGCCCGGCATTATGTGTCGCCGATGTAGTCGTGGTTATCAGCAATGCGACAGACTCAAAACTCAAAGATAGGCTGGTTAAGCGGCACTGCGTTTTCGATGCCAATGAGTTCACTGAAGTTACATTTTGGGGCAGTGCTGGATATACCCACAAAATGAGCATTTAATTTGTCTGAAGAATATAAGCTGAGGGGAGTAGCCGCAGTTGGTTTGGTGAGTCCCAGATTCGCGAGCTCTTTCCATAATTGAGCACTGTCCGCGATGCCGGACAGTCTGCTAAGTTGGTAATCGTTCTTTGCTCGTTGCAAGTCAGCTGTCAGATTATCCCTGTATTCTCTATATATAGCAAGACCCAGTAGGCTGCCAGAACGCCTTGCTAGTTTGTAGAGAGTTTTTCTCTTTTTAATACGAGTCTTTAGACAATTTGTGAGCCATGGCGCAAACGGTTTGTGCACGTCGAAAGTTCGCAGTGGTGCGTGCGTATCCAGAGCTCTCTTTACCGAGTTGCACAGGGCGCCAGTAAGCCGGTCAATATTGACGGCCGACATACAATGACTCGGCAGGGAAATGTTGTTTGCCCTTAGATTGGAAGATAGGATCTCCCTGTGGAGAAAATCGTTGAAATGGCGTGTGTTTCTTCTTGTTGTAGTCTTTGTTACAGGCGGCTTAGTGTCAAACTCATACCACATCTCAATCGAATCATGGCCTGCAATGAACGGAGCGTCAGACTTAATACACGCGGATAACTTGCTGTGGCTATCATTATAAAAACGTCTAGCCAAGAATTTACGGAAGCTGTGTTGTAGGCCCAGTTTCAACAATGTGGAGCGAGTAGGAAGAGACAAGGTTCTGAAGAAAAGTTGCTTCCAAGTTGTTACTGCACAGGTTGCAGTTCAGGTCACCACTAACAATGATGTTCTTGTAAGCGAACGAGTATCGAGAGAAGGAAGCGATAAATTCACTGAAAAGGAGCTCTTTGGGTCTCCTATACATAGTGGTGAATAAAACTGTATCGGAACCTGAGTTCCTGATATCTAGTAGGATAAACTCTGGTGCGTGGGAGAACTGGCAAGGTGACATTGCCAACACTTTGACCTTGAGTAAGAAGTGAACATAGCAAGCCGCCCCCCCCCCCTCCTCGCTTACCCTCTCTATCATTTCGAATCAGCGTATAGCTGTTTAAGTGTTCCAGTTCGTCCGGAACCTGTAAGTTGAGCTGTTTCCGATACAGAAACAATATGATAAAAATTTTGTGACAGATGGGCCCTAACTAAATCTATGTGGCCTAGGAGCGAATTAGCGTTAAATTGGGCTATCTTGTGATTTGGTTCAGAAAGGTGAAACGCTGAAGTACCGTGTACTTCCGGAGTTTTACCCTTTGAACCGTGTGGCAATCGTCATTCCATGCAGTAGAGATCGGTTTCAGAGTTTATTAAGAGGGCGGGACTACCATCTATTTTACGCACGTGGATGCGACCCGCTTTCACCCACACGTATTCGAACCCCAATACCGCTGCCTTCGCTTTGGTGTTACGTAAAAGGTTGTAAGTGAGCGTGGGTAAGAGTTCATTGATGTAGATACTATCAGCCCTGTCACCACCGAAAACTTCGCTTGCCTTCGTGTCTTTCTTTTCACATTTTTTTGCAATAATGTGGTCTTTCACTTGCGAAGATTTGAGGGTAATCGTAAAAGATTTTTTGGGCGATTTTTTGCTCCGTTGAGACGATGTTGCCGCATCTTCCGCGTTCTTGGTCTTTTTCTTCATGAAGCTCCGATTTTTAAGCACATCGCCGGCCAACTCCGGCCAACTCCGGCCGGGGTACTCCTATGGTTGTAAAGACTAACTGCACTGCGGCTGAATCGGTCACTGCTGTATCCGCGGGGATCTCAGCCATTATGATGTGAGCTTACGAGTTCTGTACCTCAATCGTAGATATTTTATTAGACATTTCGGTGGCGCGAGCTCTTAGTACGGCATTTTCGTTTTTTAGTTCGGTCGTATCGAAACGAGAGTCTTTCGTAACGGCTTCTACGGCCGTTACGCGATCAGCCATGACTGCGTGAGCCGAAGAGAGCTCGGAAACATCAGCTCGAAGCTCCGCGATCTTTCCTTCCACTCCAGAGAGAGTTGTCAGTATTGCTTCTAGCTTGTTAATCGTGGAGACACTCGATCGTTGTTGCAGTTCCATGAGATCGTCCAGAGTGGTAGCCCTCGGAGAGGCTCCACATTGTAGTGCCAGATTAAGTGATGTGTCAGGTGTTTGTGGTGTGAGAAACGATCACTGTGTTACGTCCTGACTTACGACTTTCTCATCTCGGTCAAGGAGAGCACGCTCCCCCTTTACACGTTTTCGAGATAAGCCGGTGACAGTCAGGGAGTTGCCCGGTTTCGAGCCTAACAAAAATTGCTCGGGGATGGGCGGAGAGTGCAAATTTGTAATTAGGTAGGAGAAGATAAAAATTTTCTATGGTATGATAACATTTCGCGAATTTTAAGAAACATAACAGGTCGTTAACCAAGATTATTAAGACAAATTTTGATGATGAGATTTTATAAACCTCCATTGATAAATTAGATTTTATTATTCGCGCAGGGATGAATTTAGAGGACCTTAATAAGGGAGAAAATACACAGACGGATGATTTCCAGGGAGACTCTCTCGTCGATGTTCCATACACGTTAATAAAGCCATTAGAATAATGGCCACCAATAGAATTATCACTATTACCACAAGGGCAATTCGAACTTGAACTTCCTCCATATCGACTATAAACGGCTGTAGTAAGTCAATACTGATAAAAAATAAAGAAATAATGGAAATTCAATTAATTCGCCCTCAAATCATCGCGGAAAACGAAATAACGAAATTAATCTCGAGCCTGAGTAAATTTAAACGCACGGAGTATTTCTCGGATACCGTGTAGCTTCGGGGTGCATGGTCGGCGCATGAGACCAACTAACGGGTGACAAATGTGGAATACACCTCGAAAATTCACAAAGGATAAAACACGAACGGAACATTGGAAATTAACGAATTAAATTAAACACGAATATCACGCGTGAAAGAAAACCACTATATGGCAAAAGAACGTCGACTCTAAATTAGTTGTAAAACATCTCAAAAGAGTCCGCAAGGAGCTTTTCATTGCGAACAATAAATTTGCTCACGGGTGAGGTTGTCGTCCGGGAAAGAGACGATGGGGCATGGCGCAAGTTGAAACAAATAAATTGCAAAGGAAAACCATTTTGGGTACTTACTCGTGCGATAAAATAAAAAATGGAAACGAAAACGATGTGGATTGGTGATTATTGATGCTGAGTGACCACACCCGGAAGCGATACTCGAATGCAACTTCCTTTCTCTCGTGCGATGAGATAAAATCGAGACGAAACGATGTGGATTGGTGATGGCGATGATATGAACACAAGAGTTTTCTTTTCGTTTCACAATCTTTTATTCTTTCACCAAACAAAATTGTCATGTCACGAACTTTATTTTTCTCGCTTCAATAATGGCCGGATACAAATATAAATCAAAATAAAATAAAATAAAATAAAATAGAAGTGCGCTGAATTCCCAAACAAAACTGGAATCTCTATTGCCAAAACTTGAACCGGAACTCGGACTGTAAAACTGGAACGCAAACTTACAAAAACTCGGATTACAAAAACGAACGCCCAAAAGTAACTCCCAAAATGAACTGCAACGATTGCCTGATTTGGCCTATGACCCGTCATTATATAGACTTCGTTAGACTGTTTAGCTTCGTTGGTGGGATAGTGCGCCCTCCGTCTTCTGAGACGCGATGGGTCTCTCCCTCCACCTCCACCTCGCATTCATGACGACTATGTGACTCTATATAATCAAAATTATCTTAAAATTTAACTTACATTTACCCTTAACTTTACTTCACATCATTCTTACATTGCTTACGATAATTAATTTGCAAGTTAAATTGCAATAAACCCCGCTCTCTTATTTTGCTCATAGTCCCTTAACAAAAGTCATTCCATCTCGTTCATACTCACACATTTCCACATCCTCTTCTCTCATTCCAACGTCCATATTCTTAGCACAACTCTCGCTATCTTTCTCATACTCATGCATCCGTGCCATCTCCTTCTCTCTCGTTCTACCCCTTATTTAAAAGGCGCTGTGGGTCACTAGGTCTTTACGCATAGCCTGACCCCTCTTGCACTCTTTCCTACTCTCATACCATACTCTCGTTCGCTCTACATATGATCTCTCTGTCTCATACTCATTCTCTGCATACATCTTTCTTCGTCACAATTTTCCCCTTTTATGGTTCTCGCGGTGCCGTTCGCTTTCTTTCTTATTTCGCTTCTCTCCCTCTCTCTCTCTCTCTCTCTAGTCTTTTCTCATTCCATTTCTTGCAATTACGTATCAAAGTTGATATTGTTAAATGCAAATTTTTAATCTGTCAGTGTTTAAAGGTTTATTAAAATACATGCATGTTTTATTTATCTGTTAACATTATTACTCTTTCCAAAATGTAGAATATTCTAGTTTTATCATGCGTAATTACTTTAATTGAATTGAAAACATTTCTGATGATTCTGTTTAAAAGGAAAATTGAAAGTAGTGTCATCATTTTTACGCATTCTCTTTAAATTCATTCGCAATCGTTATTTATTCCTTTTTTATGCAAAATTTAAATGCAATGCTTCCTTTCAACGCACACACATATTCTGCCTACATTAATAATTACAAACTATATTTATTACGTTATGGTTTTCTAAAGTTCTCACGAGCAACAATCGGTCATTTAATTTCTGCAATTTAATTTGTTCATGTTTTGGTTGGTAAAGAAAGAGCTCATTGTTGAGGGGACATTCGTTCGCTATATCGTCCCTCTCTCTCCATCTTCATGACGGGTCTATGTCCACAAACGTTGGTGGTCCTGGTATTGCTGTCTCTAGGCATTGAAAGCTAGCTATTGCTATATGCGGTGTAGGTGGGAGAGAGATCGAGTTATCCCGTGGTGACTCGTGCGACGAAGACCGCCATTGGCACGAGGGTAGTTATATTTCCGTACCGATCCCAGAGACAAAGCTCTCCACTCCGTGTTTCGTCACTCCAATCGAACTATATGCCGTGTCAAACTTTAATAAATATTCTCATAGTCGTGGTTTCGTGTTCCGGATCTGGATAACGTTTCTTTCTTTCAGCGGATGTTTATAATCAATCGATATTATTGATTTCACCCGAGGTTCTCGGAAGAGTTTGTTAAATTTATGACAGCGTCGAAGGTTCGGATGACCATTTGGAGTCTTTCTTCAACGAACGTTCCTTGTTCATTGTCCAACCACCACCCTGATTTATCGGCCACGTGTGAGACTCCTGCTCGCCATCTTTAGGTGTTATGGTTTCCATCTCCATCTTGAATGTTTCACTCTGAAGATCGTACTAACAAACTGAGCCCCCCCTTAGACAACTGTCACATGTACAATCTTGAATAGCCTCGAATAAATAAGACAACATGTCAAAAGGAAATATAATTCTCAGAAGGAGAATATATATATAACTCTAAATAAAACTGAGTATCGGATAAACAGATTGACCAATCGGAGCTCATGCGAATTCCTATATCAGGATCTAATAATTTCGCTCGCAAACATACCACACAACATTTATCTGAATTACCTATGACGACCTGATCCAGGTATCATACTCATGCTTTGACTCTACATTACTGTTACAATACATTTTCACTCGCGCACTTTCGGGAAATATAGTCATATAGTTTTATTGTCCAGAAAAAGGAAACACTGTTCTTTTCATTTGTAAAGAAATGCACGCCATCTATCACCGTCACACTCGGGTATATTAGTGTACACGCACTGTAGTGTCTGTGAGGGTATCGATGAGTCAGTGGCCTGGTAGTAGTGTCACGCGCGCGTGAAGATTTCGACGCATGGCCCTCGCGCTATGGCACAAAGGCCCACCACCGTTTAGAGTAACCCTATGCTATCTCCAAGGTTTCTTCGCTAGCTCGATCGATGTTTCCTCTTGACGTTGATGATGCATAAATTGTTATTTTTCACCATTGACATTGCTGGCGTCGTTGTGTCACCGGCCAGAGGTTTACGTTGGTGCCTGACCGTATTGGTGTAGGTGACTAACTCGACGTATACTCGCACTCTTATTCGGTGTCGACAGGAGAGAAAATAAATTATCTTCCTCTTTCGTGATCGTTCCATTGAGTATCCGAAAATTGCCTTATACTGACAATTTCGAATCGTTGCAAAATTCCCGAAAGCCGGAAGACGTAACAACTGCATGACACAAGCGTCACAGCGAAAGTTGTCTGCGAGAGTCAAATCAGAGGGATCTAGGTGACATTTGGTCACCGCACACTTTGTGTGAAAGGATTCACGACAATCACCTGTGCAAGCGAGTGTATCCTCGCTTCTTTTGTATAATCTCCCACGTATAGCGTAACGCGTCGACATCTCCCTAATAACGTAACTGTTCGTGGTGAACTAATCGAGATCGACGAATTAAATAGAGTGTGGGTGGAAATACGCACTTTCGTATTACCCAATTGGTATGTGTAGGTCTAGTACAACGATAACATACAATGACACGCGAGAGCCACGGCGGACGGATCGACTCCTTGGATCCACCGAGGCTACACACAGTGTTGTTAAGTAGACGGAGCGCTTGCGGGTTAAAATTTTAATTTAGGACAGTAGAATTTACACACACATTACGACTATAGCCAAAATACGTTGAGTCTCGAACGTTCTGTATATACATATCTGGATAGCATACTCGTGTATAGGTACGCCCTTAGCAGCGGGAGAGAGCAGAGAGATCGATTACCTCTCGGCGTAGAGATCAAGTACATACCGTCGCGACTATAAGTATTGTGCTATCCGTTAGCACTAATTATTCTCGTAAGTTGTAGGCACAACGGCAATGATTTATCGGTGTGGAGCACCTATCAATGTGTGAACCAACGGTCGGAGTCCGCACAGAATTTTAAGAAAAGATTATAGCGGTGATTATGTCATCCAAGGTCTTTAAATACACTTGTAGTCTGAGAGATTCCTGCAACCCAGCTAGGAGTTCACTACACATTCCACTTCAACACACCACGATAGGCTATCGGTCAAGAACGAAAGAGATAGAATAGCATTGAGCACACTGCCAAGATGGTTAACACGGGACTTTCAACGAGAAAGATTGACACTTGAGAAAAGATGAATGTTTGATGCACAGGGCTGGGCGGCAGATGCCTGATTATCACTGCTGGTTGGTAATTCTGTTTGCCACAAAACTGCACCACTATAAAAATTATCCACACACTAATACTGTAGACATCAATAAATTACACAGTAGATGCGGAGCGCGAACTTGACACGTCGAGCGTTGAGCGTCGAGAGCAAGAGAGAGCAATCGAGACCGTGAGAGAGGGGGGGGGGGGGTGGAGAGGGAGTGATGGTAATATCAGATATTAGGCAACACAGGACATATCGCTCCTTCGACGTCATGTCCAAAACGGTAACCCATCTCGCCCGGCCGGTCTTTGACGGTCATGCTAAGAAATTAACGACAGTTGGTAATTCTTTATTCAATTGCAAGTATCGAAAATAATGTAAATCATTGGTATACCCCTCAATCCATATCTTTATCGCCCAAACCTGACCTCTAGTAGGTTTGTGTCTCGGCTAAACGGTTTGTGTCTGATCTAAAACGTTTCGGTAAATGTCGGTGCTCAGTTGTTGAGTTAGAACCCGCCTTGCAACACTACTCAAATCCTATTACGAGGGCCGTTGAAAAAGTTTCCGGCCTCATCGATATAAAGTAACTGTAGAAAAAAATTTTTTTCGCCGTCTGATAGATGGCCTTCAGATCCGGATCTCGCGGATCTCGTGTCTCCGAATCTCACGGATCTCGCGGATCTCGTGTCTCCGAATCTCACGGATCTCGCGGATCCGACGTCTCCGGATTACACGAATCCAATCCAGAGTACTCGGAAATAATCTCGGTAAATTGAAAAATTGAATCTGCAAACATAATATCGCTGATTGAAATCGCAATAATGGCTGCATTTAAATGAGATTCGGTACTTAGGTTTTTTGAATAGCCGATTTCATTTTCGCCGCTGAAATATGAAAATGTTGAATGTCATGTCGATATAGGGAATTATCATTTACGAACCTGACCTCTCTCGGCTAAATTTTAAACCACTCTCTCCCAGTCGGTGCCCAATCATTACTATGCGAATGTGTCACGCTTTAATCATAAGTAAAATGTATTTCTTTATTACAGCAACAATAAAATAAATAATAATCGGGAGAAGATGGACGATGCTCGGTCCGAGGTGTATGAGATTTTTAGTCCACGCGAAAGATCGAAAACCGTTTTATTTGTGTCGTGTAGATAATAAGAGAAATTTACAAATATAACATTATGTTATGTGATAGATTGATGTTATAAGGAATAGTTTATTGCTCGAAGTCATTTAGTTACCTGTACAGTGGCGGCAATATTTTCGCGATTTTGAGGTGAAAATGGCACGTCATATAGTTTTGCCGTATTCTTATGGCAATACTGCACTCCGCCTGTATCCAATTATCGCAATTGATTCTGTCCATAAACAAATATCAACGGTAATAATCTTGATTATCAGATCGTATTAAATACATTACATCAGAGCTCGGAATAAGCTGCACAGTTTGGCACCGGTAGGAAGGCTACGCCTCCGTTACCCCCTCTACCACGTAACGCCCGGCGGCCACGGCGGCGAACGCACCGTTTCAGGAGCGTTCCGATAAAAAAAATACATGGCACCCGCGACAAATTGTCTTTCAAATATTTCATCGTTCCGTAATATTATATTAATTAATCATTAAAAATATAATTATTTACCACAGTTTTTTATTAATATCGCATAATTATTAAATGATTTTAACAATAGTTTTTCACATCACCCGTGAGGTACTATTGCAGATGCGGTTTTTTTAGAGTGGTTTCCCCAGGAGGCCTATTCCACTGAAAATTGATGCAATGATGAAACCTGGCTCAGTAGGAAAAAACGAAGGAAGTATATCAACTAATTTTCGACAAATATTAATTGGATCGTCTGGGTTTTTTTTATAGAAGATTCAACTAGGGACGGTACATCCACAGAAATTTTTTAAGAACTTGCTCGCATTAAGGAGGTCAATGATGCATCGTTCATGGAAGAACGTTTGTCTGTTTTCGTCAATTTCATTTTTGAGAACGAGCATTCGCATAAATATGTGGACCCAAACATGGAGAGAATTCGAACACTGAAATCCCTAAGACGTGGGTGAGGCGACGCATCTAAAATTTTGAAGAAGTCAATCCCTTTTCCTGGCCGTGCTTTTAACGAAATATCACATTGCAAATCGCATAATTCTGCCAGAAATTGTAGGCTCTGTTCCTCGATTTGCACAGTGAGAGGATTTTCAAAAAGTATCAAATCTTTCCGCAGCGTTTCAACACCACTAAAATGCGTATCAAATTGACTTATCAAAGAATCAATTATATTCAAAAATTCTATAAAATTACAACCTGCGCCATCATCGCAATCATGTTCTGCAAAGATAATTTAACAACAAGGGAAAAAATGAAGAATGTTATTTTCTAAATGATTTTTAAAAAGTACTAACTTTCTGCGGAAAGAATCGATGTGACTAATAACCTGTGAGATGATTTGGTCGGTTTTTTGCAGCTTCAAATTTAAAATATTTAATTTCTAAATGTTTAAAATATTTACATTTTTAAATATTTAAAATATTTAAATTTTTAAATATTCAAAATATCTAAATTTTAAATATTGAAAATTTGAAGCTGCAAAAAACCGACCAAATCATCTCACAGGTAATTAGTCACATCGATTCTTTCCGCAGAAAGTTAGTACTTTCAAAAAATCATTTAGAAAATAACATTCTTCATTTTTTCCCTTGTTGTCAAATTATCTTTGGAGAACATAATTGCGATAATGGTGCAGGTTGTAATTTTATACAATTTTCAAATATAATTGATTCTTTGATAAGTCAATTTGATACGTGTTTTAGGGATTTTGGAACGCTGCGAAAAGATTTGATACTCTTTGAAAATCCTCTCACTGTGCAAATCGAGGAACAGAGTCCTGAACAAAATGGTAGTAATATTCTGGATTATGGTTATTTCTTTGCTTCTGTACATTGAAATGCTATCAATATTGGAAATTTATGTTTTCTTTTACTTTGTGGTTAATATTTTTTTCTTGTCTGAAGAACCTTGTCTAATGAATTAAATGGTTGATACAAAATTTCAGCGATTAAAAAAAGCCGCAAACTGTAAATTTTTAATTGCTTCCTCGGAATTTCACACTATTTTCAAAACATCCTCTATGAGGACATCAAAAATGACTAAAATAGTTTATGGCAGAGGGGGATTTAAGAATTGTGTGAAATTCCGTTAAGGATTAAGTGAGTACCTGCAGATGCCTCCCGGCTCTCGTAAAAATGAAAATTCTCATTATTACTGATTCTTAATAACCATTATCTTATTGTATTTTGAATCATTTCGTTTTTCTAGGTCTACAATATATATCTCTCTCTCTATATTATATAAATATTTCGCCGCCGCCGCCGTCGCCGCCGCCGCCATGTACAAGAGTTGAGGAGAGCGAGCGGGATCGAGTAGGCTGAGTGAGGGGATCGAGCGGGGGCGGGGAGGCGCGGGTGGGGGGAAGGGGGAGGGGTGGCGAGGGGGGGGGGGGGGTGGCGCGCGAAGCGCGCAGGGGGGCAGAGCCCCCCTAGTATATATATATATACTAGGGGGGCTCTGCCCCCCTGCGCGCTTCGCGCCCCCCCCCCCCGTCCACGCCCCCACCCACGCCTCCCCCGCCGCCGCTCGATCCCCTCAACTCTTGTACACGGCGGCGGCGACGGCGGCGGCGAAATATTTATATAATATAGAGAGATATATACTAGGGGGGCTCTGCCCCCCTGCGCGCTTCGCGCGCTAACCCCCCCATCGGGCTATTCCATTCGGCGTACCCCCCCCGGGCTATTCCATTCGGCGTACCCCCCCCGGGCTATTCCATTCGGCGTACCCCCTCCGCCCCTCGGGCTATTCCCACCACCGTACCGCTCCCCCCAGGTGGGGGAAGGGGGTACGGTGAAGGGAATGACCACCTCAACTCTTGTACACGGCGGCGAAATATTTATATAATATAGAGAGATATATATATATATACTAGGGGGGCTCTGCCCCCCTGCGCGCTTCGCGCGCCAACTCCCCCCCCGCCCACGCCCCCACCCACGCCTCCCCCGCCCGTAATGAGTGCATAAACAATTCATAATTAATATTATTTGTGCAAAAATATTGTTGTTTTATATATAGAACTGCCAGGCTTGCTAAAATCTATAAAATTAGATAGTTTAAAAAAAAATGCTCTACCAACTTCGCGGAAGTTAGCCGATCATTTCTAAAATCGCGTGTACAGGGGGTAAATCGACAGAACTATTGTTAAAAACTATCAAGAACTTTAGAACTCGACTGCATGCGAAGGGAACTCCATTTTATTTTTGATCTGCTGGGAAGTGATCTGCTAACTTCACACACACGAGGTCCGTGAGATCCGCGAGATCCGTGAGATCCGCGAGATCCGTGAGATCCGTAAGATCCGTGAGATGCGCGAGATTCGTGAGATCCGGATCTGGAGCGTCGGATTGGAAGATCCGGATATTCCGGGTACCCGGATAATGCACGAGATCCGGATCGAGGTCTGAGCCCTACTTGGAATATGTAAACCGTAAAAATTTCAAGTCATTCTGATCATTACTTTGTCTATGGCACTCTTCCGAAGTTGTCAGCTGACATTGTCTGGCAACAATGGAGAAAATTGTGTATCGCGCAGTGATAAAATTCCTTCATTTGGACGGAAAAAAGACTCAGGAAATAAAAGATGAGTTAGACGCTGTATACGGTGAAGCCTCCCTTTCATTTACAACGGTCCGTGCGTCCGAAACCATCGTGGTCGTACGAGCTTTTTAGACGAGGGACGTTCCGTGCGTCCGAAAACCGCTACAATTGACGAAATGATTGATTTGGTGCATCAAACTGTGATGGAAGATCGTCGATTGATTGTTAAGGATATTGCTGAGGCTTGTGGGATATCACCTAAACGGGTGCAAAAGATTTTGCATCAAAACTTGGATATGAGAAACTTATCCGCGCGCTATGTCCCGCGCTTGTTGACGATCGACCAAAAGCGCATACGGACGGACATGTCGCGCAAGTGGCTTAGCCTGGATCAAAAAAATCCAGCGTGGGTTGCGGTGGGGGAACCAACTCCAAAGAAGACAAAGGTTCTCTCTTCAGAAAAAGTGATAGCGACAATTATTTGGGATCGTCGTGGAATAATTCTTGTCGATTTTCTTGCAAAGGGTAAACAATCAGTCGACAGTACCACGCTGCATTACCGGATAAATTAAAGGCCACAATTAAGAAAAAACGACCGCACTTGGCCAAGAAAAAATCCTGTTTCACCAGGATAGCGCTCGGATTAACGCGTGCATGGTCGCAATTGTCAAAATTGAACGAATCGAAGTTTAAATTGATTTCGCACTGACCATATTAGCCGGATCTAGCTCCTAGCGACTTTTTCGTGTTTCTTAATTTGCAAAACTTTCTCGGGAGACAAAATATAAGTCAAATGCTGAGGTGGAAAACGCTGTAAACCAGTATTTTTCAAGTTTAGACAGTCAATTTTTTTTGATGGTTTAATAGGATGGGCGAAACGTTAGACCAAATGTATCGAGTTGCGAGGAGACTACGTCGAGAAATAACTTTATAACTTTTCAATTAGCCCTCGTATATTCTCTTCCACTTCCGTGATTGATTTCATCTCTTTCGGTTAAAGAGAACGTGGTCGTTGCCGACTCGCCGTCTGATGTAGATCTATGCAGATCCCTAACTTATAGCTTTACATTACAAATAGCGGGACTGCAACGACTACATCTGTGTGCCGGATTGCTAAATATAGAAGCACTGCTGCTTGAAACGCCCTTTTGTAAAGCACATGTATTTTACCAAAGTTGACTCATCTTTATCGTTACAAGTTTGTCGTTTATCAAAATCTACGAATAATTTACGGTAATTATTTATAGCGAATTACGGAAGATGGCGCGTTTTTGAGCGCTGATGTTCAGATGCTTATCACACAGAAACTGTCAGTCTGGGAATAGTGGCGTCAGTGACTTTTTTATTGCAAATTTTCTGCTCTACAAAATCGGCCCAGAGGATTTGTATCGTATGTATCCCGATTTTCGGAGTGTAAGCGAAAAACGACGGCGCAGCGCGATTTCGGACATTGTTGTTTAGTTTTTAATTTGTTGTTGCAACACGGCACGCACTTGATTCGCAATAAATCAATATGTTGTACTTGAAGGCGATTCCCATCGGTTGTGTCCATTTCCCACCTGTGTTTTTATAGTGGCATTTACAAATACAATTTGATTGGACTATGATTTCGGATTCACACGGGCAAGGAGAAATCTCGAAATTGAAGTCCATAAGAAGTCCGCTGATTCACAGAGTACTCTGGCTTAATAGTTTATCTAGGAATTTGAGCTGATCAGTGTACATTAAACTAATTAATTTAAGGGATAACACCACTGTGACCCCCTGTTTTTTTTCACATTTTTCAAGAATTTTTTTTTTGTGGGAAAAAAAAGAGATATTTGAAAAATTTTTTTTGGGTTTTGTTCCTTGTTTATTAATGTATCAAAAAACATTTTTTTCACATTTTTCACGACGCACGGTGGCGCTGGGGAAGCTCTCGCGTCAAGAGCTGTCATCTCCGCGGCACGCAGCAGAACCCTCTTCAACGTCGATCTGAAAAAAATACCGAGTGTTTTCGTTAATAATATGATATTTTGAAGAGAAGTACATAGGGATTTAGAAAAATATTGTTTTAAAAAAATAGGCACGCCTTTGAAATTGAAGTTAATTTCAAAGGCGGGCCTATTTTTTTTAAAACAATATTTTTCCAAATCCCTATGTACTTCTCTTCAAAATATCATATTATTAACGAAAACACTCGGTATTTTTTTTCAGATCGACGTTGAAGAGAGTCTGCTGCGTGCCGCGGAGATGACAGCACTTGACGCGAGAGCTTCCCCAGCGCCACCATGCGGCGTGAAAAATGTGAAAAAAATGTTTTTTGATACATTAATAAACAAGGAACAAAACCCAAAAAGATTTTTCGAATATCTCTCTTTTTCTCCCAAAAAAAAATTCTTGGAAATGTGAAAAAAAACAGGGGGTCACAGTGGTGTTATCCCTTAAACTAAAAGGAGATTATACATTTCTTCTCGAATTATCTTGGAGATTGGTGGTTGGGTGGGAGGCGAAACCGTCACTCCCACCACTTCCATTACCCCAGTCCCTTCTCGCCACTCGCTAACTCCGCCTCAAATAATCCCAAATAAGCTCAAGCGAACCCGAGGGAATAACTTCTAGTAAACCCAATCAAACTCAAATGAATGCAAAGAAATAACCCCTAACAAATCCAAAGAATCCAAAACAAACTCTTTTTCTCAACTCCTGGGCACGGCAGCGACGGCGAGAGGTTTATATAATATAGAGAGATATATAAACGAATTGGCATCAGTCCTCTGAGATCAATTTTACATTGTGCTAATTGTACAGAAATATTTACAATGTTAATTTTTATGTTTTGTATTTCAGTGTTACATAAAATATAAAAATCAGTGCGGTAAACGGTACACCATAATGGCAGATTCTAAGGCGTCTAAACTCAGACTGCCTTCCAAGATCGGCAGGCCATGTTGTACAGTTCCGCCGAAACCGGAATTGCCATCGTCACCTCCAGGATCCACGATGAGTGAGTTTTTTCACGTTTTGATGTTGATATTTTTTTCAATTATTACTACACATTTGCGCAGTTTTTTGTATTAATTGCAAACCTATTTTTGCGAGGTGTATTTGGTGTTGTCAATTTTATAATTGTCAGTTCTGGTACGTGTGTGTAAACTAAGAGACACATCAGGTTTGGAGATTACTAAGATTGTGTTAGGAAATTCACAATCGTTTCTAAACGTTCCGTGGAATCATTATGTAAACCTTATGGCCTTTATTCTTCATAAACTGCTCCTCATCCTAGGCCGGGGGTTTGCCGTATGGGGATTAATTCTCGTGAACCTGAATTTTGGGGACAATTCCCCGAATTGTGAGTATTGAGAGTACAAATTAATTCGGTCCGTTTTTTTCTGGTCAAAAATGCATTTATTTCAGAGCAAAATGAATGAACAGATTAATTAAAGTATTGTCCATCGCTAGCTATTACTCTTTCCCACCTCTCAGGGAATTTTGGAATTTCATCTCGAAAAAATGTCTCGTCTTTTGAGGCGATCCAAGTTAGGAGCCAGTTTTCGATTTCTGCGAGAGAAGTGAACTTACCAAATCGTGATGCATCCGTCGGAACAACTAGAATCAGAAGGAGCAATGTCCGGAGAGTTCGGCGGGTGCGGTAAAACATCTCTTGATCGTTTCCAAATATGTTTTTACAACTTTTGCGACATGAGGGCGAGCGTTGTCATGTAGAAGAATATCATTGCCATGTCTTTGCTCGTATTCCGACTGTTTTCCGCGAAATGCACGGCTCAAACGAATCAATTGTAGCCTATACCAATCGCCCGTAATGGAATCGCCAGGTTTTAGCAGCTCATAATATACAACACCCTTTTGATCCAAACAGATACATAGCATAACCTTCGAACCATGAATATACGGCTTTGGTGTTGATGTTGAGGTCGATGGGAACGATTGACCGGGTTTAGCGTAGTATTTTTTCCTCTTGGGGTTGTCGTAGAATATCTATTTCTCATCCCCAGTCACAATGCGATGTAAAAAACCCTTTCTTTGTTGCCTTTGAATCAGTTGCTCGCAAGTGAAAAATCACCTTTCAACGTCTCTCGGTTTCAGTTCATAAGGCATGCAATTTCCTTGCTTTTGAATCATTCCCATGGATTTCAATCGTACGGAAACTGCTTGTTGAGTCACTCCCAATTATTCTGCGAGCGCCTCTCGCGTTTGACTCGGATTGTCATCGAGTAATGCCTCGAATTCTTTGTCTTCGAATTTTTTGGGTGTTCAGAGCGAGGCTTTCTTTCAACGCTGAAATTACCATTCGTAAAACGTCGAAACCATACCCTACATGATTTATCAGTTGGAACACTGTTGGCATAAACTTCCACAAGCATTCGATGCGCTTCACCTGCACTATTCTTCTAATTCAAGCAGAAAACTAAAATCACCCGCATACCAGGGGTGTTAGTTGAAGTTTGCCGGTTTTACCAGTAGATGTCGCTGGCAATATGTATACATTTCTATGATTTGGCATGTATGTCATTTTTTTCTATTGACATTAACCTACAAAAATACGCAAGTCATATTCCGCCAAAATAATAGCGTCATATTTGTTTACCTCAGTGAATATGTCGAGTTTCGTTCCAAGTAAATCGCATTTGCGGCATTCGTTGCTTTTCTTATTTCATCAAAAGAAAAAAGCAGCTGAAGCTCACCGGTTGCTGGTAGCAACTTATGGTGAACATGCTCCAGTGATTAGTACATGTGAGACATGGTTTCATCAATTTAAAAGTGGAGATTTCGATTTGACAGACAATGAACATCCTGGTGCAGCGAAAAAGTTCGAAGACGAGGAATTGCAGGCGTTATTGGATGTCGATCCAGCCCAATCGCAACAAAAATTGGCAGAAACACTAAATGTGACTCGAGGAGCAATTTGCCAACGTTTAAAAGCCATGGGAAAGATCCAAAAGTATGGAAAATGGGTGCCATACCAGCTGAACGATAGACAAATGGAAAATCGAAAAACCGTTTGTGAAATGCTGCGTCAACGATTCGAAAGGAATTCTTTTCTGCATCGAATTGTCACGGGGGACGAAAAGTGGATTTATTTTGAGAACCCGAAGCGAAAAAAATCATGGCTTTCACCTGGTGAAGCCGGCCCATCGACTGCAAGGCCAAATCGCTTTGGCCGTAAGACAATGCTCTGTGTTTGGTGGGACACTGGTCCCACCAGTGTCCCACCAAACACTGGATCGCACCAGACACTGGTCCCACCAGTGTTTGGTGCGATCCTTGTTCACCGTTTCACCAGGTTTTAACAACTCGTAGTACACCACACCACACTGGGTGTGGTGTACTACGAGTTGTTAAAACCTGGTGAAGCGGTAAACAAGGATCGCTACCGACAACAAATAATCAATTTGAATTATGCGTTGATCGAAAAACGGCCGGAATGGGCCCGAAGACATGGCAAAGTTATCTTGCAACATGACAACGCGCCGTCTCATACCGCTAAACTGGTGAAAGACACATTAAAAATACTTAATTGGGAAATATTATCACACCCGCCGTACTCTCCGGACCTCGCCCCGTCCGCCCATCACCTTTTCGCATCGATGGGACACTCCCTTGCAGAGCAGTGCTTCGCTAATTTTGAAGAAGTCGAAAAATGGCTCGTCGAATGGTTTACCTCGAAAGAGAAAAAGTTTTTTTGGGATGGTATCCATAATTTGCCTGAGAGATGGGCGAAATGTGTAGAAACCAATGGTCAATACTTTGAATAAAAAAATTTTGAGATTCCTCTGAAAATTAAGTGTTTTCTTTCTCGAAAAAACCGGCAAATTTCAACTAACACCCCTGGTATGCTGCTTAGTTAACACAAAATTTAACATATTCAACACAGTAAAAACTCGGTTTTTGTATAAAACTCAAAGCGATATAAACTGAATATTATTAACAGATGTCTAGTTTCTTTGAATCCATCGAAATCAGCTGTCACTATGAAACATTCATAACATCCAGCGTCATCTTGTGAAAACGAACCAAACTAATTTGTACTCCCAATAATTCGGTATACCCGGAAAATCCTCAAACATAAACGCCAAAATAAATTCCCAATAATCGTAATGTCGAGGGAAATACTCGAAAATAAACTAAAAACTAAATTCTCTATATTCGTAATGGTGGGGGAAGTACTCGCAAATAAACTCACCATTAAATTATCCTTAATCGCAATAGCGGGGGAAGTACTCGCAAAATAACTCAACGATAAATTCTCTATAATCCCAATGGTGGCGGAAATACTTGAAAATAAACTCAAAAATAATGATATGAATAATGATATGACGGGAAAACCGGAAAACAGCAAGCCAGCGTGAAACCTCGCTAAATCGTCACGGCGGAGAATACTTACTTGTGCTTGCCGGCCACGTATTGCACACTTCGCTCTATTTCTCTTTCTCTCTCGAGTATGGTCTCCATGCTTTTATACTTTCTTTTCGCACGCCTCTCCTCACTCACTTCATATAATACAATTTCCTCTGACGAAATACTTTCGTTACAATCCTTCTCTACAATGTCTTTCTTTCATACGTGTCTTTTACAATCTCTGTCTACTTTATCGTACGGGACTACTCTCTAGCTATGCTTGCCGTGACGTGAGGTCCTTCGCCTTGTGGTCCTTTCTTTCCCAAAACGGCGATTGCTGATTAGTTATTTGCGTATAGCATGATTTTTTGGCATGAGCTTCGGAATTAATCATGCACGAGCACAGCACCTTTCGGGATAATTATCGATTATAATATTGTTCGGGAGTGTGAGGGATATAGGTTCGCGGCGATAGTGAGAGGTGCGGGATTAGGGTAGTGGGGCAAGATCCTCGTCGGATGGCAGGTCCGTGGCGGTTGTGTGTCTGGCGGTAAGTGAGGATTATGGGGGTGGGTAGTGCGCGTTGGCACATGCGGGATAGCGCAGGCTGGTCGCTTGCTGTACGCTGTGACTCTATGCGTGGTTAAGAACCAGCCCGGTCCGTATGCGTGTGGTGCGGTGCCGCTGACTTCGGCCACCGCGTTGATAGACCTTACAGCCTTTGGTATGAGGATGGTCCTTCTGCATCACGTCAGACCAATGACTGGAGGCGTCGTCCTTGTGGGTACCCGTATTGGCGTTTTTAATTACTTTATTTTAATGATGGAGGCTCGTTTTAGTGGGGGTCTTAAGGGAATTGAAATAATACTCGACTTAAACGTTCTTCTAGACCAGGGTAAGCTAAAAAAAGGGGCGGAAATTAAAGGGGAAGCGTTGGTGCTGTGGGCATCATGGGATGGAAAAAGTGGGGGATAGAAGCATGGTCGTGCTCGAAGGTGTTGCATTACATTGTGTTTAACCGTTGGTACTGTGCATTTCCTTAATATATCTTTTTCTTACATACTACATGGCGGTGCTGTGAGGGACTTCGGGGAGCGCGCTGGGGAATTCATGACGCAACGTCACAATATATAATCATATTTTATGTATTCTAAATCGAACATCAAACAATTTCGTTATCGGATACTTGACTATTCAGTATTTTTTAAGGTAATCAAATCTGTGTTTTAACTTTGACGAATTAAAAAAACAAGATTGATATTCAAAAAATCTGAAAAAATCAAGTTGTTGTTTAGAGTTGGTAAATTTCGTACTAAACGTGTTAATTTCGAACGACAAAGGTCTTTATCTCGATACTCTGAATCGTTATCCCAGGGATTTTTATTATTCCAGAAAGAATATTTTCTCGTTCTTGTGATTAGGCACATCTTGTTACCAGGTGGCGACAGTCAAGAAGAAAGTGCAGAAAAACTTTATGATTGTTTTATTAATCTGTTAATGAAGCGAGACGAGTACATATATTAATTTTTCTTTCGTTTTAAAAGAGATTCTTATTGCAGTATTTGACTAGGACTACTCGCAGCTTAAATCCCTCAGTTTAATAGACGGTTCCTCACTCTCCGATGCGATGCACGTGTGTTGGGAATACGCGCGCCCCGCACTCCTTTCTAGCCGATATACCTGTTGTCTCATTGAGCCGATAAGGTTCAGTCAACACTCGTGACCGGAGTTTAACAAAGTAAGAAAATGGACAAATCGAATTGGGATTTTGATCCCAAAATGAGTTTTATTATTATTCCATTTGTTCTAAATCGAGCCAAATTTTTGTTGTGAATTGTGATGAATTTATCGATATTACAAATTTAAGGTATCGGTGTATTGTACACAGGGTGTTAGCTAACTTATAGTGTTCCCTTGAATCTCGTATAGACCGTGTCGTTCTGAGCAAAACGCGCCTAGTAAAATTGTCGTGCGATAAAAATTGACCGAGATATCCGTATTCAAAGGCCGACGCTGAGCAAACAATGGCATGGTATTGCTCACGCAACGAGTTACTCGTTGATAGCTATAGGAGCGCGGGTTCGATTCCAAGTCTCGACATTCTTTTTTTTTCTTTTTTTTTCCCCCGATTTCTTCTCAGAATGTAATACGAATGTCGAATGGTGTTCTGGGGAATTTGTTATTAATTAACAAAATGTTCATTTATTGATCTGACTATTCGCAATTTTTTTTTCTTTCACTTTTTATTTATATATATTTTTTTCATTAATTTTCGAAAAAGATATGCCTTAAGCAAATGGGCTGACATTTTAAAGTTAATCCTTTCGGCTGTTGAAACGATGAATGACTTAATGGATAATGTCGTGTATATAAAGATTAATATGCATGGAAATATTTATTTCTCGACACCCATATGAGACGATGATGATATTTACTGTAAAGAAAAAAAAAGTATTCTTTTTCATCGTAGTGGCCCAGATATGCTTATTAAGCTGTCGGTCAATGCGGTGAAAGAGAATACATTTTTTTAATGAGAAACATCTTTACGCGCGTTGGGAGTAAATCGGTCGATAGGGAACGTCGATGGCACGTCGTGGTGACGCTCCCCTCCACTCAACTCTGCGCACGAGTTGATTGCGCATGCAGAGGGGCGATTCTGAACCAGATGCAATATCATACCGTCTGGCGCTAGCGAGCAACAGCCAATTGCAAGGAAGATTCCAGTGGAAAGGCGCGCCTCTCATAGACTATGGCTCGCTAACGAGGCCGATGATTGTATGTAGATCGCAGATGTGTATACTATACATAGTATAGAATAGACATCTGTGCGGTAGAGAAGTTTATTTCCCATTGATACCTGTGGGGCGATTTTGTACCAGGCGCAAAATCATAGCGTCTGATGCAAAACCGAAATAGCCTATGAGAGCCGCGGCTTTCCGCTGGAATCTTCCTTGCAATTGGCTGTTGCTCGCTAACGACACCGATAGTTGTCGGTAGACACGTACAGAATCCCAGCCCTGGATGTGCTAGCCATAGGTCTCAAGGGGGGACTTACAGCGAAATTGTTTATGGATATAAGAAAACTCATTCTATACAATTATTATCGCGAGTAACAAGTATTCAAGGCTTATACATATATACACGCAATATTGATCTAAAATTCTACCAGGTAGACGAATTAATCCATCAGTTGTAGCGTTACAAGAAGAATTTAAAAGATTATCGCTTAATAGATTCGAGACACTCCAAGGATTAGTATCAAATTTCATAACATCAAGAAAGGGATTGTCGCTATTCACGTTGAGTTGTCAAAATCTCAGAAAGCATGGTCCGGATGTACAAGATTCGATTGTTAACAATAGTAATTTCTCATTATTGAGTGAAACATGGCTTGGTAATGAAGAAAACGTCGACATCCCCAACGTTCATTGTATTGCTCACTTCAAACGCAATAATGTTAGAACTGGTGGTGCAGCTATTTATCGGAACAGAGATCCATTGGATGTTATTACATCTCGCATAATCGTTAGGTCGATAAATGTAAGGGGACTTGGTTTTGGTCAAGACGAAATTGGCGATTTATGTGCGGGACAAGTTGGTACGGAGGATGGAAGGGAATTGGTCATGGCCGTTGTATATATTTCCCCAAACTAAAAAATTCACAATATTATACGATTTTTACACGTAGAACTACTCAAATATAGTCCAGCTGGTTCAATGCTATTAGGAGAAAATTTACATCAACTTCCATTAATTTTAGTAGGGGATTTCATTGTTAATTTTTCCAAAGCCGAAGCATTGCCACTCATAAATTTTCTCCAAAGTGAATTTTAATTGACCTTGAACAACCACGGAAATGAGCCTACTACAAGGTATGGCCCGACTATACATGCAGTGTTCTATAGATATCTTGAAAACATGACATCTAAAACATTCGTTTCATACTTCAGCTATCATCGTCCGATTGTTAATTTCATCGAATCAAACGCAGCAACGACTCCTACTATAACCGAAGTAACCGATGAAGCAAGCAAATAAAAGTTATATAAGAAAATCAAAAGCTACTTTTCTTGTTTTTGATGTGTAATATCTTTCCGTTCGGTTTCTGTGGCACTGATCTCGTGAAAAGGGACGGAAGTGTGTAACAGGAAGCCCGAGAAGCGCGCGCTATTTGACTTGACCAATGAGCGCGCGCGGTGGTAGCGTTGGCCGTCAGATGGTACCAACCCATTTTCCGAGAGGTTGGTACTGTTAGCCAACAGCGTGTGCGTGTGTGACGAGAAAGAGAAAGGGAATACAGGAGAACGCATCAGTTGTGCGCTTAACATACAGTGTTGTGTATAAAGTGTGCTGTTATGTAAACTAATTTATATGTGTAAACTATATTAATAAATGTATTTACTGTTGATAATGTGTCTGAAAAAAGTGCAGATCATGGATATAAAATGCACGTGAGTAATAATGAATAACTATTCGAATAAATATTTGATCATTTAGCTTTTAGAGCGAAGCTATTTTACGGAGGTTCGGCAGGGGTAGAGCGAACTGGCAGAAAGTGAAACGCTTGGTCATAAGGCGCTTGAAATAGGTAAGACGCTTGAGAGAGGGGGAAGGCAGGCATCAAAGCGGCGTGCCGCAGCGCTGTCAGAGAGAGTGTGATTGATTGATTGATTGTTTATTTATTTATGCCTTGGTAAGTACCTTGAGGCAAACTTAACAATACAAAATACTATTTCATAAATCTAGTTAACTTGGTTCAGCACCACTCTGGTGCAATTTCACCGTAAAGTAAAGTAATATAAGGTGAGACACAATACTGACTACCCTAGTTAAGATTATCACTATACTAATACTAATGTTAGTAAAGAGCATTTTAATAAGTAAAGACCATTATACAACTGAGTTTCGAGTCGGTATTTACATATCATGGTTCAGTGCCATCGCGCGCAAAAAAGGTACTCATATAGACTATTTTTAAATATAGCTAGCGATGGAGATGTGACAATTTGAATGGGTAATGAGCGCCAAAAGTAAATCGCAGACAGATAAAAGGAATTTCTATAAGTCGATGTTCTGTAATAAGGAATGTGGAAATCGTTTGGTCTAGCTCGACGGGCTGGACGTTGAGGAGGAGGGGGGCGTGTGAATAATTCAACTAAATAAGAGGGTGCATTGTTGTGGAAAATATTAAACGTCATGATTCCCTGAAAATACTGCCTTCTGGAACGTACTGTAAGCCATTTGAACCTTCTACGATATGGGGTGATATGATCGTCGCGTCGCAGATTAAAGATGAATCTGATGGCGCAGTTTAGGAGACGCTCGAGTTTAGTGTTCTGTTCTGTCCTTAAGTCGTTGTAGACTAGGCAGCAATAATCCAGTAAGGGGAAAATGAGTGAGGTCACAAGCATTACCTTCAAGTCGCCCGACAGTGCATTCCGATGGTACCTAAGCTTGTATAATGAGAAATTGACTTTTTTGAGACAGCTAGGATGTGTTTGTCCCAGGATAGATTGCCGGTCATGTTGAGTGGGAGAGAGCGAGAGAGCGAGAGGGGAGAGGGCAGGCGTCGGCAGTGGGATAATGCAGCACTCTCGCTCTCTCTCTCTCTCTCTTCTCTCTAGGCGGGAACGATATAGATATAGTCGGATACGATTCTGATGCCTGCGCAGTATTCTTTCATAGAGAAACAATCTGCGCAGTTCTCTGTTTCTCTCACTCTCGCATCACTTTCTCTTCAGCTGTTACAACAGCGTTTCTTTCTTGCATGCACCACGTCCGCATTTTAATTGTGAATTTATATGTTATGTTGTGTGCTTCATAAAAGTGTAAAGTGGAATAGAAATGGTGTAGTGGTGCAAAAATGGATCATCTACCGACGATGAAAATTGTATTCCTGAAAAAGCTTTGGTTCTATCGGAAAATGATGATCAGACTACGAGTTTGTAAGTACACTAATTCTATTAAATAGCGGCGTCATTGTAGAGGTTATGTTTTCTTACTTCATACACACACACTATTTTCGATAAAATATTTTACAGTAGCGTGATCAACAAAGCAGGAAAAATAAAACAATGCAGAAAAGAAAGAAACAAAAGGTATCGAGAAAAAATAAAAAGCCAGAGTTTGGAAAAAAAAGATGAAATTAAGCAGCGTAAAAAACAAATTGATAAATCTTGCCGAGATAGACGTAAAATGGAGGAAAATTCGTTATCTCAACAAAATTCGAATGAAGAAAGTAGACAAGTTCATTCTTAACGATTACACAGGAAAATATTTCATCAAGGTAATTTATTATTTATATGTCATCTATATCCAAATTATTTTAACTATTTCGAAATTATGTTTGACATTTTTCAATAAAATTTTCAACAGTGATAAAAAAAGGAAAGAAATAAAAGATATCAAGAAAAAATCAAATTACAAGAACTGTAACAAATAACACACATCTCATCTACATCAGTTACAAAATCTACTGTAGATGAAAAAAAATAAACGATAAAGAAAAGAAAGAAATAAAAGATATCGAGATAAAAGAAAAAACAAACTGTTGGCCCAAGCAATACAAAAACAAATTAAGTAGAAGAAATAAAAGATATCGAGATAAAAGGAAAAACAAACTGTTAGCCCAAGCAATACAAAAACAAATTAAGTAGCTTAACCGAGAACAAGTACAAGCTTTATTATCTCAACTGAATTCGAATAAAGAAAGTAGCCAAATTCAATCTTCAACGAGTGCACAGGCTAATAATTTATCAAGGTAATGTATTCTCATACGTAGTATATATTAATATTATTCTAACTATTTCTAAATCACGGTTGACATTTATTAATAACAGTTTCGACAGTGGTAATGATATTGCATACGGTCAACAAGAAAGAAGACAAATATTATCTACATCTTCAGATACAGGCCCTTTTAGAATTTACCAGCAACGTGATATTTGTGCACAGCCGCGAGCAAACTTGTATAATTACAAAGAAATTCCAATGATGCCTGCAGGAAACTGCCTTTTTCACTCTCTAATAAAAATTCTTGATCTGCAAATTTCGCCTTTGGATCTTCGACGACAGCCACAAGAATTACCACTCTTGCAATCCTGTGGGGATCCACTTTTCGCAAGCCAAATATTGCACAGTGATACAGCATACGGAGACATGGATTGTTTATACATTTTTTCGAGGGTTTACAATCGAAACATATGCATTCATCTACACCACATTAATAGTAGAACTAACACTGCAACAGTAACTTTCTGCCACTATAACGTTACTGACTCACAAAATTTTATGCACCTACATTTACAGAATTTACATTTCACGCCGTATATCCCAGTACAAGAAGTTATTACACAGAATACAATAAATGCTGATGTCTACTGTGAAAACGATGGGAATGAAGTCAACGATGAAGTTTGCGATGAAGCAGATGAAAATGATGTTTCTGCAATAGCTGATGTTTCCATTCCCATTTACACAAATTATTATCAACGCGCAAAGGGCCATTTTCATTTTTATAACATAAAAAAAAATAATAATTTTAGAGTATTTTGTGCTGTATGTGACAGGCTTTGGTGGGAAAATTATTTAAAAACAACTTCTGAAATACACAATAATATTTTGGAAAACATCTTACCGGTAATATATTTCGTAAAAAATATTTCATCTTTAATTGTTGTTCAGAAAATTGTATGATCGTTTAATTTTCCAATTTTCATTTCAGAATTTCCAGACTAGGTAATACGGTAAAGGTGTGCTCTACTTGTAAATCAGCGTTGGACAAACAGAAGATTCCAATACTGTCAACGTATAACGGCTTTTCATACCCGACAATCCCCGCTCATTTACCAAAATTAGATATTTTTTCTCAGCGACTTATTTCACCAAGAATACCATTCATGCAAATAAGACTACTACGACATGTTCATGGTCAATACGGTATTTATGGACAAATAATCAATGTATCCGTTGACGTTAAGGGAGAACACCACTGTGACCCCCTGTTTTTTTTCACATTTTTCAAGAATTTTTTTTTGTGGGAAAAAAAAGATATTCGAAAAATTTTGTTGGGTTTTGTTCCTTGTTTATTAATGTATCAAAAAACATTTTTTTCACATTTTTCACGCCGTATGGCAATTTGTTTTTTAAACAAAATATTGTTTAAAAAAAAAAATAGGCACGCCTTTGAAATTAACTTTAATTTCAAAGGCGTGCCTATTTTTTTTTAAACAATATTTTTCCAAATCCCTATTTACTTCTCTTCAAAATATCATATTATTAACGAAAACACTCGGTATTTTTTTTCAGATCGACGTTGAAGAGAGTTCTGCTGCGTGCCGCGGAGATGACAGCACTTGACGCGAGAGCTTCCCCAGCGCCACCATGCGGCGTGAAAAATGTGAAAAAAATGTTTTTTGATACATTAATAAACACAGAACAAAACCCAAAAAATTTTTTCGAATATCTCTTTTTTTTTCCACAAAAAAAAATTCTTGAAAAATGTGAAAAAAAACAGGGGGTCACAGTGGTGTTCTCCCTTAATACTATGGTCAACCAGTTACCTAGAAATATTGACGATGACCATTGCTTTTATGTACACTTAAAAAAAAATTGATTCACAAAACTAGTTATGTTCACGGCCTCATCAACAAAAAAAAACGTCAAAGAATGGTTACAATACTTAATAACTACGCCGCTTTATGTCCATTATAATATAACTATCAACGAAGAATTTTTTCGCCAACCTGCTCCTAAAATTGCGATTGATGATGTTAGTGAATACATACTAATCGAAGATAACGTCACGGCTCAACAACAAACTTTGATGTAGGATGAAGTCAACGAACGAGAAAAAAGTATGAGGTGGCTCCACGATAAATTTTTGCATATGGCACCTGGCGAACGGCAACGGCCAATCAGTATACTGTTTGACGAACATGCGGAAGAGCTTTCGTTTCCTACTATTTACATTGAACAATTTCGAATTTACAAAGAGGGTATTCCAGCAAGTTCATTTCTGCAAGCTACCAGCGAACTACGTCGAACAGATCGTCGAGGCGCGGATCCAGAACACCTGTTATATATGGCCACAAAAATAATGAGACAACGGGTCAGAGATAGTGTTTCTATTGCTTTTAAACACGTTGGTCATGACACAAATATTACGAAACAGCAGGTACAGTCTGAAGGTTTCGTTCACGATTGCATTGAAACTAATCTAGCTTTCCTTCGTTGCATACCCAATTCAGCTTGGTATTGGGTTAATCGCAAAAAAGATCTTTTTGCAATGACCAGACAACGAGGAGCACCAACTGCTTTTATGACCTTGACCGCAAATGAAACTGGCTGGACTGATCTCCTAAAACTGTTGTATAAATTGAAAAATAACGGCGAAAATATTCCGATGAGTTTTTATCAAATATTACTTATATACAAAAAGCAAAACTTGTAAATGATGATGCTGTTACATGTGAATTTACTTCAATAAATCAGTAATTTGTTTATTGACCGTTTTGCAAGCAAAAAAAGCAAGTTCATTTGGTAAATACAGAGTCGTCGATTACTTCAAAAGAATTGAGTCTCAACATCGAGGCAGCCCTCATGCTCATATTCTTCTATGGTTTGATAATACGCTTACAGATTTACAAAGTAATAACAAAGACGTTATTCAGATGATTGACGAGTTAGTTTCAGTATCTGCTTCAGAGGCATCCACAAATATCAAACTTCAGACTCACAAGCACACTTTCACATGTTACAAAAAAAATGAACCAAAATAAAAAAGATAATTGCAGATTTGGAGCTTTATTTATGCCAACACGGAACACAATAACGTTGACACCAATGCTACCTACTGATCCCGATTTTTCACAAGATGATTTAAAAAAATACAAGGAACATTACAAAATACTACGATCAAATTTGGAAAACATAGACTACACAGATTTTGAAGATTTCTACACAAAAAATAACATCTCTTTTGATGAATATTATTACTACGTCATTTGTGCAGATATCAATCGACCAAGACTCTTTTATCGCCGAACACCATCTGAAAAATGTCATAATCCATACAATCCATTCGTTTTCCATCATCTACAATCTAATATGGACTTTCAAATTATTCAAGATGCGTACGCTTAGGCTGCTTACGTTGTTGAGTGCGTAAACAAACATAACAGAGGAATCAGTAATTTACACCGTCAAATGATTCAGACAATGGACGAAAATCCAGATTTTGATATTGTACAAATTACGAGAAAAATGAGCGTCGACGTACTCAATTCCGTTGAGATGTCGGCACCAAAAGCTGCTTGGTTCTTGTTACGTGAACCCATGGCTAAGACATCTATTATAACTGTTGATATAGCAACTGTTCATCCCACTGAACGTCAACGAATAAGAAAAACTCTCAAAGAATTAGAGGCTATAGATGATGATTGCACAGATAGATGGAAAGAAAACTAGTTTGAAAAATATGAAAAAGGCCCGACGACCTTGAACACGTCACTATAGCACAGTTCGTGGCGAATTATTATATTAATAACAAAGGGGTATACGTTACAAGACAGAAGCCAAAGGTTATCAGATACCGCAACTATGACATTGGTAAAGAAATGTATGGTTGAACCTTCTCTGTGGCGCACATTAAAATTTTACGAACTGAAACAAGTTATGAGACAGGCTAATGCTGTATTCTCTTCAATACTAACAAAAATAGGTAACGGTGAGGTCTTACAAGATTATGAATTTTAACTAATCGAATCGAGATTTTTCACAAAATCCGAAGCGGAGAGATTGTGACCAAATGGAATACGTCTGTTTTGGAGAGTTAACGATGTCAATGCTTACAGTAATCATATTCTACAACAAGCTCCGAATAAACATATCTCTACAGCTACAGATTTAATTACTGGCGCTAAAAGTGCTGAAAAAGAGGCTACTTGTAGACAAAAGCTACACACAATGTCTCTGATTCATACTGGTAGCTTACCGTACATAATTACTTTCGTTATAGATAAGTCATATCTGATTACGACAAATATCAATGTAAATGATGGCTTGGTAAATGGTGCAATTGGAAAGTTAGTACATTTACAATTCAAAGAAGACAACAGTATTTGTAGAGTCTGTTTGGAATTTGCTGGCTTACCAAAAAATGGACAATGTGCACGAGAAAAAGCTGCTAAATTAGTTGTACAAGAGAAACTTTCAAATACTGCTGTGCCAATCGAATTACGAACAGCTAATATTCAATTAACAAGGGATAAGAAAGTTACTTACAAACGTACGCACTTTCCTCTCATTGCGGCTTGTGCTATGACCATACACAAGTCACAAGGCGGAACATTCGATGAAATTGTGTATCAATATGAAAAAACACACACGCGGGATATGGTTTATGTTGCACTATCCCGGGTAACAACAATTGAGGGTTTATTTATTACCACAGCTGCAGATGATCCGACCAAAATCGAAGTTTACCATAACCGTCAGCAAACTACATCAGCTTTATCTTTGATACAAGAATTTCAAAGACTGGCATTAAATACTTTGGAAACGAGAGCCAACGTCATTAGCAATTTCATAAGTAATAATAAAAGAGTTTCATTATACACGTTTAACTGCCAAAGTCTACACAGCCACAAACATCACTTATCTGACTCTATTACTGAAAAATGCAATGCTTTAACGCTCACCGAGACGTGGATGAACAACGAACAAAGATTAGATATACCCAACTTTGGGTGCATAGTTCAATTTAAGCGACCTAAAACTCATGCTGGAGGTGTTGCAACCTACCAAAACAATAGTGACTCATCAAATATAATTACACTAAATATGGAAATAATGATGAATAATAGTACTGGTGTTTCAATAACTCATAATACTGTTGGTGATATTTGTTCAGCAACATACAAACTATAAAATGGTGTTGAAATAGTTATTGTAGTTATCTACATTTCACCAAATCAGAAGCTTGAGGATATCACTTATTTTATCCACAGCACATTTCTACAATATACAGAAGGAGGATCAGCACTGTTTGGACGCAATTCACACAGAATTCCATTAATTTTGTCTGGAGACTTCAATATTAATTTTGCAGGTGTCAAATCACAGCTGTTAAAAAAATTTCTTCTGGAAAAATTCAATTTAACAATGAACAATAGTTCTTCACAATCTACAACTAACTATGGCACTACTATTGATGCTGTTTTCTCACGATTCATAAATAAAATAGAGTCACAAACATATGCATTAGGGTGGCCCATTTTATAAAAATTTTCAAATTTTTGTGTTCACATATTTTCAAATAATAGTTGACTATAAGAAAAGACGTTATGATTTTTTTCCGATTTTTAAACTCAAATATGAGTCTACGCTAATGATTTTAATTCTTTATGAACTTTAACCCACGATGAGGGTAATGAATTTTTAAATAAAAATTTGGTGATATAATTATTGAGATTATTTATGTTTTTCCTTTGGAAGTTGTTTATAAAACATCAATGAACATAATGAAGTTTTGTTTATTTTATTTTTTCCATTTGTTATTGGAATAAAAAATCCGATTTTGGTGAAAATCAAGGGTTTTTGAAGGCTTCTACGGACCGCTTAAAACGGATGGATCTTATTCAAAATACGTTGAGTGATTATTTATCTATCAAACTATCATTACACAAAAAAAGAAATATCTGGCTTCATTACATTATTAAAAGAAAGGCGATGAAAAATTCTTGAATTTTTTAGAAGAATCAGGTGTTGGGATTATCAGGTGCATCTACAAGTATCATAAACAGTGAAAGTGAGAGGGTCAATTGGCTGGGTAGCCCTTTTATGAAAAAAATATTCCTCTCGGGTAGGATTCTCAGGTATCGGTGAAGAGAGGTAACGAGACGCACGATTCCACTATATGATTTTGAATCTTAATCATTAATTATAGTAACTAATTCTAATCAAAAAATGGAGAACAATATCTCACCGAACTGTACCATAAATATTTAATTTTTTCATCTCAAACTCTGATTTTTTCAATAAAAATAGCTTCCAGTTCTATAGATGATACAAATCCATTATTAACTACATTTTTATAAAAAAATTTGATATCTCTGATGGCTAATGGCTTAGTTTTTCATTAACATTTTAGATGAGTTAATATTGGAAATTTATTGATTACATTTTTTCGACTCATATAAAACAATGAAATTAAAAAAAGTACATCTCTGAAAAGTTAAACTCTTGTTAAGGAAAAAATAAAATTTTGACAGATTTTATCAAATTACTTTGACATAGTTGAAAGTACTTTTCGATGTCGTACCTCAAATAGAAAGGTAGGAACATTAGTGCAGGTATAATTATTATCATAGTAAGTGTACGGATATTGCAGTTGCTAGCAACAATCAGCAAAAGTAGTGGGACTACCTTGCACAAGCGCTTGGTATGTCGATGCAAACACAAATTGATATTGCTAAAAGATCCTACGGAAGTAAGATACTTTGACGTAAATAACTATTTTTCACTGATAAGTGATATTTCATAAGATATTTCGCTAAAATTATAGAAAGCAAAATTTTGCTAGTTTATACAATTGGATAGGAAAATTTGACTAGTAAACACCGATGAATATTACTTTCAAAGGATAATTCATTCAAACATTAGTCAGCACTCAGTAGGCGCGGTAAATGGTCACCCCGTCATCACGTAAAAAACCGAGTATGCACGAAGAGCTTCGTTCCTTTATTATCGTAACCGAAAGCCGAAGCACAGAGATCACACCGACATAACTTGTCCTTGAGAGCGGTACCCCCACTACTTTTGCTGCCTGCTGCTAGCATTTGCAATATTCGCACATGGGCAGGTATTACTTATGACTACAGAAATGTTCAATGTGTCCATGCAATATTTTTCTACCTGAAAGGGACTGCGATAAAACCATTTGACTGTTGACCAATGTTTACTGCTTAAAATTGCCAGTAGGTCAAATATTTCACTTAAACTTTGGATGATTAGCGCAGACTCATATTTGAGTTTAGAAATCTAAAAAAAATCATAACGTCTTTCTTTATAGTCAACTATTATTTGAAAATATGTGAACACGAAAATTTGAAAATTTTTATAAAATGGGCCACCCTAATATGCGTCTTATTTCAGTTACCATAGACCAATTATATCTGCTATTGAATACGATGAATAAATCCATTTTTATTATTTTTATTATTTTTCTAGTTTTAAGATTCATATACATATATATATATATACATATATATATATATATATATATATATATAAATACATGTACTATTTTTGTGAATATATTAAAAATTATTCCCAAAGATGGGTGTCTTCTTTCATTAATTTTGCGTTTCCAATATCGCTACAAAATAAATATTTAATTACTTAAGAGCTTCGTTCTTACCGGGTGTCCCACGACACCTCAAGACTTTTTTTAAATTTTGAGGTTGATTTCTGTCGCTGCTCAATTGATATTTGTAATTCTGATTAAAAAAAAAACAAATAGCTTTTATTAACTTTTGAGGTTAATTTCTGCCGCTGCTCAATTGATATTTTTTATTTTGATTAAAAAAACAAAGTAATTAATTGCACGGATAATTTCTTTGATATTAATAATTTCTTAAATATTTATAATTCTATATTAATTGTAATGATTCCGTGAGTTGCAGAGATGGGTAAATCCAGAGCAGAATATATGCGCGATTACCGGCAGAAAAAACGTGAGGAAAAATGAAAATCTGGAAAGGTAGACCCAAAAAAAATGCGCATAATTCGACTCAGCGTAGCAGGGATTTTCGGGCACGTGCAGCGAACTTAATTCTCTCACAGACATCAACGGCCGACCCAACTACTGCTTTACCAAATCTGGTTGTCAGTCATGCAACTTTACGATTGCCATCGTTGCCATTTTCTCCTACTTCGTCTACATCAACAGCGACTGCATGTAATACTTCGACGAAATATCTCTGCTCTCCCCCAAATTGAACAAAAATAACTGTCTCCAATAACAAATTGCATTACTCCTAGCGTTAATAAAATAAAATACAATTTTCATTGAAAATAATTATTCTTCGTTACGAAAAATCATTTCAAATAATACCTGAATCATTTTTTTCGGGATATAATGTTAGTGTTGCTTATTACCAAGGTGAGATGTCAGATCTTACACATCATATGCGACTACTGTAAGGATCGCTTTTTTTTTTAATTCTCCACGCCATATATCCATCACGGTATTCTCAAGCTGTTGGATGTTTCACATCTACCAGGCGTCCCATAACGGCTCACTTTTTTTTTTTTTTATGAAATGCAAGTGACAAACGTGATTGGTTTCATCAGTAACGTTTATAAGAGCGATCGATGGCCCTGCGGAAAAGACGTCGGATTCGCAACAAGGGAGTCGGGGGTTCGATCCCGGATCAGGAATTTTTATTTTATTTTTCTTCCTATGTTCTTTATTACGTATCTCATTCATAGGAAGCGTGTACCTTGCAGTCTCGATACCCGTGTCTCGAAGCGACGGGTCGCAGAATGATATTTTTTTAATGTTGGAGATGAACTCAATGATCGGATAAATTTGTTCATATTCGATTCAATATTATTATATTTTTAAAATCAATCCCGACATTGGTTTCATCTCTTATAGTGCAAGGGAACGTGTACCTTGCGGTCTTGATACCTGTTTCCGGAAACGACGAGTTGCAGATTGTAATTTTTTAAATGTAGGAGATGAAATCAATTGTCGGGCTCATTTTTTCACATTTCATTTAATATTTTTATATATTTAAAATCAATCCCGATATTGATTTCATCTCTTATGGTGCAATGGAACGTGTACCTTGCAGTATCCTTACCTGTTTCCGGAAACAACAAGTTGCAGATTGTTATTTTTTTAATGTAGGAGATGAACTCAATGATCGGACTCATTTTTTCGCATTCAAGTTCATATTCTACTATTTCTACGACAAGTTCCGTCATTGGTTTCATCCCTTCTCGTGAAAAGAAACGTGTATGTTGCAGTCTCGATACCTATGTCTCGAAGCGACCAGTTGTTGAATGATATTTTTTAATGGAGGAGATGAACTCAATTATCAATGAATTTTATGCAATTTTGAAATTTGCTTTCACCATAAAAGATGAAACCAATATCGGGATTGATTTTAAAAATATGAGAATATTGAATCGAATGTGGAAGAATTTATCGGATCATTGAGTTCATCCCTGACTTTGAAAAATATCATTCAGCAACTGGTCGCCTCGAGACCCAGGTATCGAGACTGCAAAGTACACGTTCCCTTGCACTATAAGAAATGAAATCAATGTCGGAATTGATTTAAAAAATATAAGAATATTAAATGGAATGTGAAAAAATGAGCCCAGTAATTGGATTTATCTCCTACATTTAAAAAATTACAATCTGCAACTCGTCGTTTCCGGAAACAGGTAAGGATACTGCAAGGTACACGTTCCGTTGCACCATAAGAGATGAAATCAATGTCGGGATTGATTTTAAAAATATAAAAATATTAAATGAAATGCGAAAAATTGAGCCCGACAATTGATTTCATCTCCTACATTAAAAAAATTACAATCTGCAACTCGTCGTTTCCGGAAACAGTTATCAAGACCGCAAGGTACACGTTCCCTTGCACCATAAGAGATGAAATCAATATCAGGATTGATTTTAAAAATATAAGAATATTAAATGGAATGTGAAAAAATGAGCCCGACAATTGATTTCATATCCTGCATTAAAAAAATTACAATCTGCAACTCGGCATTTCCGGAAACAGGTAAGGAGACTGCAAGGTACACGTTTCCTTACACCATAAGAGATGAAATCAATGTCGGGATTGATTTTAAATATATAAGAATATTAGATGGAATGTGAAAAAATGAGCCCGGCAATTGATTTCGTCTCCTACATTAAAAAAATTACAATCTGCAACTCGTCGTTTCCGGAAACAGATACCAAGACTCTAAGGTACACGTTCCCTTGCACCATAAGAGATGAAATCAATGTCGGGATTGATTTAAAAAATATAAGAATATTGAATGGAATGTGAAACAATGAACCTGGCAATTGATTTCATGTCCGACATTTAAAAAGGTACAATCTGCAACTCGTCGTTTCCGGAAATACGTACGGAAAGTGCAAGGTACACGTTCGCTTGCACCATAAGAGATGAAATTAATGTCAAGATTGATTTTAAATATATCAGAATATTAGATGGAATGTGAAAAAATGAGCCCGGCAATTAATTTCATCTCCTGCATTAAAAAAATTACAATCTGCAACTCGTCGTTTCCGGAAACAGGTACCGAGACTGCAAGGTACACGTTCCCTTGCACCATAAGAGATGAAATCAATGTCAGGATTAATTTAAAAAATATAAGAATATTGAATGGAATGTGAAAAAATGAGCCCGGCAATTGATTTCATCTCCTGCATTAAAAAAATTATAATCTGCAACTAGTCGTTTCCGGAAACAGGTACCGAGACTGAAAGGTTCCCTTGCACCATAAGAGATGAAATCAATGTCGGGATTGATTTAAAAAATATAAGGATATTTAATGAAATGTGAAAAAATGAGCCCGACAATTGATTTCATCTCCAACATTAAAAAAATAATATTCTGCGACTCTTCGGTTCGAGACACGGGTATCGAGACTGCAAGGTACGCGTTTCCTATGAATGAGATATATAATAAAGATCATAGGAAAAAAAAAGAAAAAAAAACATTCCTGACCCGGGACCGAACCCCCGACTCCCTCGTTGCGAATCCGACGTCTTTTCCGCAGGGCCATCGATCGCTATTACAAACGTGACTGATGAAACTAATCACGTTTGTTACTTGCATTTCATTTAAAAAAAAATGTATTCTCTTTCACCGCCTTGACCGACAGCTTATTAAGCATATCTGGACCACTACGATTAAAAAGAATACTTTTTTTTTCTTTACAGTAGATAAATGATCTCATTTGGTTGTCGAGAAATAAATATTTCCGTGCGTTTGAATCCTTTTATGCACGACATCATCCATTAAGTCATTCATCGTTTCAACAGCTGAAAGGATCAATGTTAAAATGTCAGCCCATTTGCTTAAGGCATTTCTTTTTCGAAAATGAATTTAAAAAAATCGAAAAAAAAAAAAATTGCGAATAGTCTGACCGATAAATGAACATTTTGTTAATTAATGACACATTCCCCAAAACACCATTCGACATTCGTATTACATTCTGAGAAGAAATTGGGGGAAAAAAAAGAAAGAATGTCGAGACTTGGGATCGAATCCCCGCCCCTATAGCTATCTAACTCGTTGCGTGAGCAATACCATGCCATTGTTTGCTCAGCGTCGGACTTTGAATACGGATATCTCGGTCAATTTTTATCGCACGACAATTTTACTAAGGCGCGTTTTGCTCAGAACGACACGCTCTATACGAGATTCAAGGTAACACTTCAATTTAGCTAACACCCTGTATATTAAAGGAGGTGCCTCGTCGAGAGACGAAGACGAGCAAAGGTTTTATGAGTATGAACTAGAGATTCAATTTATCACAACAAGAAACAAAAGACAAACATATATATTTCCTTTACAGAATAGATGATCCTCACGCACACGTACACACACATACACAAGTTTAACAATTCGTTTTCCCCAATCTCATCGCTAACAACTTTAGTAAATGTTAAAAAAGCGTCTACGTCACTGAAAGTCCAAGATATGAACATAAAGAAAAAAAAATATTCATATAGATTTATCTTATAAAATACAATTCAACGATCAAGTACTCATCTTGATAGTAGTCGTGCTGAGGAAATCCGTTCTAGATCAAATCCAGGCCTGGGATATGATAAGAAGGCGTTTTCCTCGATGCACGTTCCTTATGAAATGAGCGAGTCCCCGATGTACAACGAAAAGTATCTTTTTCGCACGTTTCCACTGATATTATATATATATATATATATAGATACTATATTATATAAATACTAGGGGGGCTCTGCCCCCCTGCGCGCTTCGTGCGCCGCCCCCGCCCCCGCTCGATCCCCTCACCCAGCCTACTCGATCCCGCTCGCTCTCTACAAAAATACGCAAGTCACATTCCGCCAAAATAATAGCGTCATATTTGTTTACCTCAGTTACCTCAGTCGAGTTTCGTTCCAAGTAAATCGCATTTGCGGCATTCGTTGCTTTTCTTATTTCATCAAAAGAAAAAAGCAGCTAAAGCTCACCGGTTGCTGGTAGAAACTTATCGTGAACATGCTCCAGTGATTAGAACATGTGAGACATGGTTTCGTCAATTTAAAAGTGGAGATTTCGATTTGACAGACAATGAACATCCTGGTGCAGCGAAAAAGTTCGAAGACGAGGAATTGCAGGCGTTATTGGATGTTGATCCAACCCAATCGCAACAAAAAATGGCAGAAACACTAAATGTGACTCGAGGAGCAATTTGCCAACGTTTAAAAGCCATGGGAAAGATCCAAAAGTATGGAAAATGGGTGCCACACCAGCTGAACGATAGACAAATGGAAAATCGAAAAACCGTTTGTGAAATGCTGCTTCAACGATTCGAAAGGAAATCTTTTCCGCATCGAATTGTCACGGGGGACGAAAAGTGGATTTATTTTGAGAACCTGAAGCGAAAAAAATCGTGGCTTTCACCTGGTGAAGCCGGCCCATCGACTGCAAGGCCAAATCGCTTTGGCCGTAAGACAATGCTCTGTGTTTGGTGGGACCAGTGTGGTGAGGTGTACTACGAGTTGTTAAAACCTGGTGAAACGGTGAACAAGGATCGCTACCGACAACAAATGATCAAGTTGAATTATGCGTTGATCGAAAAACGGCCGGAATGGGCCCGAAGACATGGCAAAGTCATCTTGCAACATGACAACGCGCCGTCTCATACCGCTAAACTGGTGAAAGACACATTAAAAACACTTAATTGGGAAATATTATCACACCCGCCGTACTCTCCAGACCTCGCCCCGTCCGACTATCACCTTTTCGCATCGATGGGACACTCCCTTGCAGAGCAGTGCTTCGCTAATTTTGAAGAAGTCGAAAAATGGCTCGTCGAATGGTTTACCTCGAAAGAGAAAAAGTTTTTTTGGGATGGTATCCATAATTTGCCTGAGAGATGGGCGAAATGTGTAGAAACCAATGGTCAATACTTTGGATAAAAAAATTTTGAGATTCCTCTGAAAATTAAGTGATTTCTTTATCGAAAAAACCGGCAAATTTCAACTAACACACTTGGTAAGTGTATCCTCATCATCATCATCATCATTCTTGTTATTTTCATCATCATCATCATTATCATCATCGCTATAGTTCTCCTTTTTCACCGAAACATCCCGTGGTTCCGTTTTTATTTCCTGTTTTATCTGCTGCCCTTTCGAAGTTTTCATCAATTCTTGCAATGGTGTTACTACAGACTTGAACATTTCACCCGTACCCTGCACCATGGCATCATTATTCACCTTAATCATCTTATGCTTTCGTCTTATTGCGTCGCTAGCTTTCGTTAATTCATGTAAAACATGATTGTGTTCATGAATCTTGGAGCACTCCATGTGTCACTACGGGACTGTACGAATTTGACGAAGTATCACTAATTTATGCTCACAAAACAATCAAAACCTTTCCTATATCTCCTCTCGTTAATTTCACTATCTTTGTCGATGACTACAAAACTGTATTTCCCATCGTTCCAGCATGCCGAGCATAGATTCTTAAGTTTATCATAAGTCATATCTGTATTCACATGATCAATGTAAATGTGTTTTAAATTCATTTCATCTTGACGAAAAAGCACCAGTAAGTTCGCGTTATCACGCACAAGATGTTTTGGAATACGAGCATACGTCTGACTGAGATAAAAGTTATCAACATCTTTGTGTCGCCCCATGCAGAAATATGCTCTGATATTATCTTGCTTCTCACACGCCACATCATCAAAAATTATATTTGAATTAGGGCGAGCATCTTCTGGTTTCACAACTTCCTCATTTTCGCTAAATGGGAAATAACCCACTGCCTCCACCGGTCTAGTAACTTTTTCAAAAATTCATACTTTGGCTGAATGAGTGATTTTGAACAGACATACACATTTTCAAATGGTAACCCATTGTCGTGGGTCATAAGGGTGAGAAGGGCATTAGTTTTAACACAATTAGATGGTCCACAAAAAACTGCTCGTACGCTATTTGGTAGTAATTCCCCATGTCGTTTTCTCCTCCTCGCATTTTTTCGCTCAACCAATTTATCAAAGTTTGCAACAGGCACCTGGATCGCTTGATCTTGAAAGTTCATGATGCTTGTCTAACGCTCCAAAGAGAACTAATATTTTTTACATATAAATAGGTGCTTTTATAGGATTGAAGTTAGTTGTTATCCAACTATGGTTGTGCATACGTATAAAAAGCGAGGTGAGGGCTTAATAAATAAAATTATCAATCACCTCCCCGTTGAATTACATATGCCGGGGTATCAGTAGTGTGGGCTTGATACAAAATTGGCGCAAAGGTTAGCTCGTGGTGATCCAGGCATTAATCCTCTAGACGCCGCGTGTAAAGAACACGATATTGCGTACTCGAAGAATCGGGTAAATATTGCTGCGCGAAACGAGGCCGATAAGGTACTTGCTGAGAAGGCTTAGGCTCGCGTTCTCGCTAAAGACGCTAATCTATCGGAAAAAGCTGTGGCTTGGGGGTCAACGTCATGAAAGCTTAATCTAAGCTTGGTATGGGTTTGGTGAAAACTAAAAATGGGGAAACGAAGACGAAGCGTGTGAAAAGGCAATCGATCAAATGTAGGGTTGCAATGAGTCTGAAAAGAAAAAAGTCGACAAATTCCAATCTTGGTAGTGTGAACCTCGCGAAAAAGAAGAAAAAACATAGAATAGGGTTGAAATTTATCATTCAAGCGGCAAAAAAATCAATGAATCCTGAGGAAAAGAAGACGAAGCGTGTGAAAAGGCAATCGATCAAATGTAGGGTTGGAATGAGTCTCAAAAGGAAAAAGTCAACAAACTCCAATCTTGGTAGTGTGAACCACGCGAAAAAGAAGAAGAAACATAGAATAGGGTTGAAATTTATCATTCAAGCGGCAAAACAGTCAATGAACCCTGGTTCTAATGCTATTGCGTCAGCATTGAAGGGTGCCCGTGCAGCAGCAGCCAGAGAGGGTCAAAAGAAAGTCAAATGAAAATTGCCTGTATTTTACCATTTCTCATACCAATTTAGGCCGGTCTCAGCGCCACTGGAGCTTTGGCTGGAGGTACTGTGAGTATAGCGAAAGTAGTTAATGATATTATTGCCAATAAGAATCAATTACAAGAGGCTAAATGCCATAATACGACAATGGAGGCGATTGCGTTGGGCAAAGGATTATACTTGAAACCCTACAAGAAAGGTATGGGCCTGTATTTGAAGCCTGCAAAAAACTAATAAAGCTACCGCACCGAGTTCTCACCAATGTCGATTTGCTGAAATATGCTAAAGCTATGAAAATTTCATACTTTCGTCGTGTTTTAATGCGAAATGAACTACCCAACTCGGGGCCCAGGAAGAGTGAATCTGCAATTATTAATCTCGATTATAAAAATGGTTCGGGTACGCATTGGGTTGCATACAAGAAAAATAATAACGATGTCACTTATTTCGACAGTTTTGGTGATTTACAACCACCTCGGGATCTAATGGAGTATCTTGGTGTTGTTTGCGTAAAATATAATTATAAGAGGTACTAGGAATATAATACTGTGATTTGTGGGCACTTGTCCCTTCAATTTCTCAGTGATCAGATATAAATGGATGTGATTGGGGAATATGACCTCAGTCATGGGTGATTCATTCACGTTTACACTATCGGGTACATCCTTCATGCCGGAAGCGCAATATTTTCCTCCTATTGAATTATCACCAGCGAAAAACTACGTTCTCGGGCTCGTTGAGCTGCAGACATTTAATTCAATTCCCAATATTGATGAGGGCTGTAATGAATTTTATTACGGTGAATTGATCACTTTCCTGGGGAAACAATAACTATACGATTACATGTAAAGTCCTCCTGAGATAATGGGGATTGTATTGGAGACGAAAAAATCTGGTGGTAGTTATAAAAGTGAGGTAGTATGGCCGAATATCATCAGTCGTCGAGCACCTCTTACGGAGTTGACACGTCTAAACGCGCAGTTTCTTCGAAGTCTAGGTCTTCGACTTCGCTTAAATTTTGGAAAATAAATATTCGTTGTATTCTCTACAGAATACCATGGAGGAAATAATACAAATACAAAAACCTGTAACATTCGATGAATCGATTGCGCACTATGAAACGCATGCACATCAGCCGTATGCATCGATTACCTTAAAAAATAGCGATGAAATTCGTATTGTTGTTCAACATCAAGATTTGTGCGTATTACCTAGCAAAAGCTCGCTACACATTCATGCAGAAATTACAAAACGCGATGACACCGCCATTGCGGCAACTACAAAATTTATTAATATGGCTGTTTGTCATTTGTGTGGGGAGATGCATTATGAGTTGAATGGTATTGAGATCGATCGGAATAATAATATGGGTATTACGAGTGTTATGAAGACCTTCTTAACGCAAACTCCTGGACAACAGCATCACCTGCAGAATATTGGTTGGCTGAATGGCGATGATAAATTGAACAATGATGCTGGATTTTTTGACGTTGTCATACCATTGAATTTTTTACTCGGATTTGCTGAGGATTATCGTCGAGTAATGGTTAATGCTTGTTTTGAGATGTAACCTCCAGAGTTTGCCAGTTCAGGGATGACGAGCTCGACGACCATAAGAAACGGAGTTGGTGGTTTAGTAACAATAAAAATAAGGTTTACTTACGGAAAAAAGATAAATAACAATGGCAATGGTATAAAAAGATGATATATTAATGCACCGAGTTTATAAGTGTCTTTCAGTGGTTTATGCGTAGAACACTGATTTTATTATACGGTGAGTGCTGAGGCCGCTATTGCCGAAATCGCAATATTGGCGATGCACCACGATCGGGTAGCTAATAAAGTCCCCGTGGCGTTTACCGTAATGAGATTCGTAACCCGAGATGAGTGTAGACACTGAACGGTATTTAATTGAGTGCTGAGTATGTAAAGATGATGGAGAGTTCAGACACGGTGAAATTGGAAGCATTCGCGAGAATGCGTCTGTGTTCACACAATGCTGTACAGAGACTGCCTGTGAACCGCCTGTTGCTGGGCGATGATGCTGAAATCCGAATCGTTGGAACGCAACGAAATCAAGTTTTTTTTAAAATATTTAATTTTTGGTATTGCTCGAGATTTTCGGAAACATTTGGGGCCCAGGCCCCTAACGGCGACCCTGAAAAAAATTAGAATGATTTTCTCTGTCCGGAAAGCACCCTTATGGGGGGGGGGGGGGGTGAAGAACTGAAAAAATCGTACTTCCGATTGAAATCAGATAGTCAGATTTTTTATTATCGTTAAACTTTTTTCGACTCTACAGGAGACCTCTAAAAAAACTGGAACGATTTTCTATGTCCGGACAGCACCCTTATGGGGGGGTGAAAACTGAAAAAATCGTACTCCGTATTATAATAAGAAAGTAATATTTTTTTTATCGCTAAACGTTTTTCCTGTCTACAGGAGACCCTGACAAAAATTTGAACGATTTTCTATGTCCGGAAAGCACCCTTATGGGGGGGTGAAAAACTGAAAAAATCGTATTTCGGACTGAAATAAGATAGTAAGATTTTTTATGATCGTTAAACGTTTTTCATCTCTACAGGAGACCTCTAAAAAAATTTGAACGATTTTCTATGTCCGGAAAGCACCCTTATGGGGGGGGGGGGGGGGGTGAAAACTGAAAAAATCGTACTCCGTATTGTAATAAGATAGTAAGATTTTTTATGATCGTTAAACGTTTTGCGTCGCTACAGGGGACTCCTAAAAAAATTTGAACAATTTTCTATGTCCGCAAAGCACCCTTATGGCGAGGGTGAAAAACTGAAAAAAATCGTACTTCGGACTGAAATAAGAAAGTCAGATTTTTTATGATCGTTAAACGTTTTGCGTCTCTACAGGAGACCTCTACAAAAATTTGACCGATTTTCTATGTCCGGAAGACACCCTTATGGGAGGGTGAAAAACTGAAAAAATCGTACTTCCGATTGAAATCAGATAGTCAGATATTTTATGATCGTTATTCGTTGTTCCCTCTTACAAGAGACTCCTAAAAAATTTTGAACAATTTTCTATGTCCGGAAAGCACCCTTATGAAAGGGTGAAAAACTGTAAAAATCGTAGCCCGTACTGAAATCAGATAGACGGATTTTTTATGATCGTTATTCGTTGTTCCCCGTTACAAGAGACCCCTAAAAAAATTCGAACAATTTTCTATGTCCGGAAAGCACCCTTATGGCGAGGGTGAAAAACTGAAAAAATCGTACTTCGGACTGAAATAAGAAAGTCAGATTTTTTATGACCGTTAAACGTTTTTCGTCTCTACAGGAGAGCTCTAAAAAAATTTGAGCGATTTTCTATGTCCGGAAAGCACCCTTATGAAAGGGTGAAAAACTGTAAAAATCGTAGCCCGTACTGAAATCAGATAGACGGATTTTTTATGATCGTTATTCGTTGTTCCCCGTTACAAGAGACCCCTAAAAAAATTCGAACAATTTTCTATGTCCGGAAAGCACCCTTATGGCGAGGGTGAAAAACTGAAAAAATCGTACTCCGTATTGTAATAAGATAGTAAGATTTTTTATGATCGTTAAACGTTTTGCGTCGCTACAGGAGACTCCTAAAAAAATGTGAACAATTTTCTATGTCCGGAAAACACCCTTATGGCGAGGGTGAAAAACTGAAAAAATCGTACTTCGGAGTGAAATAAGAAAGTCAGATTTTTTATGATCGTTAAACGTATTTCGTCCCTACAGGAGACCTCTAAAAAAATTTGAACGATTTTCTATGTCCGGAAAACACCCTTATGGGAGGGTGAAAAACTGAAAAAATCGTACTTCCGATTGAAATCAGATAGTCAAATTTTTTATGATCGTTATTCGTTGTTCCCTGTTACAAGAGACTCCTAAAAAATTTTGAACGATTTTCTATGTCCGGAAAGTACCCTTATGAAAGGGTGAAAAACTGAAAAAATCGTACTTCCGATTGAAATCAGATAGTCAGATTTTTTTTTATCGTTATTCGTTGTTCCCTGTTACAAGAGACTCCTAAAAAATTTTGAACGTTTTTCTATATCCGGAAAGTACCCTTATGAAAGGGTGAAAAACTGAAAAAATCGTAATTCCGATTGAAATCAGATAGTCAGATTTGTTATGATCGTTATGCGTTGTTCCCTGTTACAAGAGACTCCTAAAAAATTTTGAACGATTTTCTATGTCCGGAAAGCACCCTTATGAAAGGGTGAAAAACTGAAAAAATCGTCGCTCGTACTGAAATCAGATAGACGGATTTTTTATGATCGTTATTCGTTGTTCCCCGTTACAAGAGACCCCTAAAAAATTTTGAACGATTTTCTATGTCCGGAAAGCACCATTATGAGAGGGTGCAGAACTGAAAAAATCGTACTTCGGACTGAAGTAAGATAGTAAGATTTTGTATGATCGTTAAACGTTTTGCGTCGCTACAGGAGACTCCTAAAAAAATTTGAACAATTTTCTATGTCCAGAAAGCACCCTTATGGCAAGGGTGAAAAACTGAAAAAATCGTACTTCGGACTGAAATAAGAAAGTCAGATTTTTTATGATCGTTAAACATTTTTCGTCTCTACAGGAGACCTCTAAAAAAATTTGCACGATATTCTATGTCCGCAAAACACTCTTATGGGAGGGTGAAAAACTGAAAAAATCGTACTTCCGATTGAAATAAGAAAGTCAGATTTTTTATGATCGTTAAACGTTTTTCGTCTCTACAAAAATTTGAACGATTTTCTATGTCCGGAAAACACCCTTATGTGAGGGTGAAAAACCGAACAAATCGTACTTCGGACTGAAAACATATGGACAGATTTTTTATTATACTATTTAAAAGTTTTATACTATTTCAAAAATTTGAATAAATATATCACTCGATCTCAGAAAATTTACTTTATTCGTTTTTTTATATATAAAAAGGTATCTAAGAAAAAAGTAAATTTTCTGAGATCGAGTGATATATTTATTCAAATTTTTGAAATAGTATAAAACTTTTAACTAGTATAATAAAATTAGTCCGATGCAATGCATTTCATCTCCGTCTCTCGTAGGTGTCAGCGGTCCCGCTCTGTAGAATGACGAGATATACACACATGTATATAACTTGTCGGGCGTGCACGGACAACGTGTGAATCACCGCACAAAGAGGAGACGGCAAGAATGAGGCGTGACTGTGAAACATATGAAAATATATAAATATATATTTTTATATGTTTGCTTTTTTACTAACTTACTTTTTTCTTAGATACTATTTACGTAAATTCGACAAAAAACTGTAAAATTATATTTAACAATCTTTAAAAATATTTTGGTGGTTTTTGTAGAAAAAAAAAACTATATATATTTCCATCTTTCTTCCTCTCTCTCTCTCGCTTTTCATACATATATACTTTTCTACAAAAACTACAAAAGCATAAAAAAAGATGTTAAATATCATTTTATAGCTTGGTAAATTTACGTAAAAAAGTATCTAAGAAAAAAGTAAGTTAGTAAAAAAGTAAACATATGGGAATATATAAATATATATATATTCGTATGTTTACTTTAAAAAAAATTTTATACTACTCATAAGTAAAAGTTCAATATCTCAAGAAATATTAATCTAAGCAATTGGGTCGATAAAAATCGACTTCAGTAAAAATCAACTTCAGTGACCCGTACCAACTCACCAGTACAATTTACACTTTCGCCGCAATAGCCACTTTTCTAGATTGTTTTATTCTGAGTAAATCGAAACTAAGAACAATATGATAGCATAAAATGCGGCTGAGTTATAGAATTTTGAAATAAAAAAAATTCGATTCACTTGTATTTTAGATGGACCATCTTTTCACGCTAAGGGAAAGTACTTAGAATTAATATTAAGGGCTGTAACTTTCACGGAATTTCTTTTTCGACATATCCAACAAAATTTCAAGTGGGGACTGAAAAAACAATAGTCGAAAAGAAAAATCGCTCTAATATATATATATATATATAAATAGAGAGAGAGGGAGAGAGAGAGAGCCCAAGAAAGAAGTATCTTCCTGGTCGCCGTCGGGTCTATATATATATATATATATATATATATATATATATAGCACAGTCCGCGCCTGGGAGCAAACCTTCTCAGAGTCTTCGAACTTGAAACGACGTTACGATTTCGCTGTCACACACTCACATAAGCCAGAGCCGGGCTTGCGTGCACCAACGCGTAGCGCCAGGGAATCCCGACGATGTAATAGTATTTGACCGAGTCGACCGTGTGCCAGCAAACTGCACGACACTCATGTGCGAGCATCATCGGCAACACCGCATGGGCAACGTACGAAGCACCGCACAAAGAAGAGACGTCGAGAATCGGACGAAACTGTGAGATATATAAATATAATACCACTCGATGGCAAGCAGCAAGGTACGCTGAAGATATATCATATCGTAGAGTTTTTTTTGGTCTCTCGCTATTTCGACCGGTCGACTTTTTGGTGGTTCGCTATTCGACCCACCCTCAAAAAACATAAAAATATAATCACATTTTTTTCTATTGTTTACAAAAAAAATTTTATGTGAAAAATAAAATTTTTTTGTCTTTTCGATGTTCAAAAGCGTTACAAAATTGGTATTTCGATGTTTTTGATCTAGAAAATTTATCATTTTGCAAATAATAAAAATCGCGAATAACAAAACTTTCACGATAAACGATACAAAAACGTCTTTTGTTAAGTATCTCGTAGTTTTTTTAGGGGGCTCCTGCAGGGACAAAAAACCTACAACGATCAAAAAAGATCTGAGAATGCCATATCGTCACGAAGTACGATTTTTTCAGTTTTTCACCCTCCCATAAGGGTGTTTTCCGGACATAGAAAATCGTTCAAATTTTTTTAGAGGTCTCCTGTAGAGACGAAAAAGTTTGATGATCATAAAAAATCTGACTTTCTTATTTCAGTCCGAAGTACGATTTTTTCAGTTTTTGACCCCTGCCATAAGGGTGCTTTCCGGACATAGAAAATCGTTCAAATATTTTTAGAGGTCTCCTATAGAGACCAAAAACGTTTAACGATCATAAAAAATCTGACTTTCTTATTTCAATCGGAAATACGATTTTTTCAGTTTTTCACCCTCCCATAAGGGTGTTTTCCGGACATAGAAAATCGTTCGAATTTTTTTAGAGATCTCCTGTAGAGACGAAAAACGTTTAACGATCATAAAAAATCTGACTTTCTTATTTCACTCCAAAGTACGATTTTTTCAGTTTTTCACCCTCTCATAAGGGTGCTTTCCGGACATAGAAAATCGTTCAAAATTTTGTAGGGGTCTCTTGTAACGGGGAACAACGAATAACGATCATAAAAAATCCGTCTATCTGATTTCAGTACGAGCTACGATTTTTTCAGTTTTTCACCCTTTCATAAGGGTGCTTTCCGGACATAGAAAATCGTTCAAAATTTTTTAGGATTCTCTTGTAAGAGGGAACAACGCATAACGATCATAAAAAATCTGACTATCTGATTTCAATCGGAAGTACGATTTTTTCAGTTTTTCCCCCTCCCATAAGGGTGTTTTCCGGACTTAAAAAATCGTTCAAATTTTTTTAGAGGTCTCCTGTAGAGACGAAAAACGTTTAACGATCATAAAAAATTTGACTTTCTTATTTCACTCCGAAGTACGATTTTTTCAGTTTTTCACCCTCTCATAAGGGTGCTTTCCGGACATAGAAAATCGTTCAAAATTTTTTAGGGGTCTCTTGTAACGGGGAACAACGAATAACGATCATAAAAAATCCGTCTATCTGATTTCAGTACGAGCTACAATTTTTTCAGTTTTTCACCCTTTCATAAGGGTGCTTTTCGGACATAGAAAATCGTTCAAAATTTTTTAGGAGTCTCTTGTAAGAGGGAACAACGCATAACGATCATAAAAAATCTGACTATCTGATTTCAATCGGAAGTACGATTTTTTCAGTTTTTCACTCTTTCATAAGGGTACTTTCCGGACATAGAAACTCGTTCAAAGTTTTTTAGGAGTCTCTTGAAACAGGGAACAACGAATAACGATCATAAAAAATCCGTCTATCTGATTTCAGTACGAGCTACGATTTTTTCAGTTTTTCATCCTTTCATAAGGGTGCTTTCCGGACATAGAAAATCGTTCAAAATTTTTTAGGGGTCTCTTGCAACGGGGAACAACGAATAATGATCATAAAAAATCCGTCTATCTGATTTCAGTACGAGCTACAATTTTTTCAGTTTTTCACCCTTTCATAAGGGTGCTTTTCGGACATAGAAAATCGTTCAAAATTTTTTAGGAGTCTCTTGTAAGAGGGAACAACGCATAACGATCATAAAAAATCTGATTTCAATCGGAAGTACGATTTTTTCAGTTTTTCCCCCTCCCATAAGGGTGTTTTCCGGACATAGAAAATCGTTCAAATTTTTTTAGAGGTCTCCAGTAGAGACGAAAAACGTTTAACGATCATAAAAAATTTGACTTTCTTATTTCACTCCGAAGTACGATTTTTTCAGTTTTTCACCCTCTCATAAGGGTGCTTTCCGGACATAGAAAATCGTTCAAAATTTTTTAGGGGTCTCTTGTAACGGGGAACAACGAATAACGATCATAAAAAATCCGTCTATCTGATTTCAGTACGAGCTACAATTTTTTCAGTTTTTCACCCTTTCATAAGGGTGCTTTTCGGACATAGAAAATCGTTCAAAATTTTTTAGGAGTCTCTTGTAAGAGGGAACAACGCATAACGATCATAAAAAATCTGACTATCTGATTTCAATCGGAAGTACGATTTTTTCAGTTTTTCACTCTTTCATAAGGGTACTTTCCGGACATAGAAACTCGTTCAAAGTTTTTTAGGAGTCTCTTGAAACAGGGAACAACGAATAACGATCATAAAAAATCCGTCTATCTGATTTCAGTACGAGCTACGATTTTTTCAGTTTTTCATCCTTTCATAAGGGTGCTTTCCGGACATAGAAAATCGTTCAAAATTTTTTAGGAGTCTCTTGTAAGAGGGAACAACGCATAACGATCATAAAAAATCTGACTATCTGATTTCAATCGGAAGTAAGATTTTTTCAGTTTTTCACCCTTTCATAAGGGTACTTTCCGGACATAGAAAATCGTTCAAAATTTTTTAGAAGTCTCTTGTAACAGGGAACAACGAATAACGATCATAAAAAATCTGACTATCTGATTTCAATCGGAAGTACGATTTTTTCAGTTTTTCACCCTCCCATAAGGGTGTTTTCCGGACATAGAAAATCGTTCAAATTTTTTTAGAGGTCTCCTGTAGAGACGAAAAAGTTTAACGATCATAAAAAATCTGACTTTCTTATTTCAGTCCGAAGTACGATTTTTTCAGTTTTTCACCCTCGCCTTAAGGGTGCTTTCCGGACATAGAAAATTGTTCAAATTTTTTTAGGGCTCTCTTGTAACGGGGAACAACGAATAACGATCATAAAAAATCCGTCCATCTGATTTCAGTACGAGCTACGATTTTTTCAGTTTTTCACCCTTTCATAAGGGTGCTTTCCGGACATAGAAAATCGTTCAAAATTTTTTAGGAGTCTCTTGTAACAGGGAGCAACGAATAGCGATAATAAAAAATCTGACTATCTGATTTCAATCGGAAGTACGATTTTTTCAGTTTTTCACCCTCCCATAAGGGTGTTTTCCGGACATAGAAAATCGTTCAAATTTTTTTAGAGGTCTCCTGTAGTGATGAAAAACGTTTAACGATCATAAAAAAATCTCACTATCTTATTTCAGTCCGAAATACGATTTTTTCAGTTTTTTACCCCCCCATAAGGGTGCTTTCCGGACATAGAAAATCGTTCAAATTTTTTTCAGGGTCTCCTGTAGACAGGAAAAACGTTTAACGATAAAAAATCTTACTATCTTATTATAATACGGAGTACGATTTTTTCAGTTTTCACCCCCCCCATAAGGGTGCTTTCCGGACATAGAAAATCGTTCCAATTTTTTTAGAGGTCTCCTGTAGAGTCGAAAAACGTTTAACGATCATAAAAAATCTGACTATCTGATTTCAATCGGAAGTACGATTTTTTCAGTTTTTCACCCTCCCCATAAGGGTGCTTTCCAGACATAGAAAATCGTTCAAATTTTTTTAAGGGTCTCTTGTAGAGACGAAAAACGTTTAAAGATCATAAAAAATCTTACTATCTTATTACAGTACGAAATACGATTTTTAACCCCATAATTTTTCCCATAAGGGTGCTTTCCGGACATAGAAAATCGTTCAAATTTTTTTAGCGGTCTCTTGATTTCGTTGCGTTCCAACGATTCGGGTTCAGCATCATGCTGGGCGCGCAAGCGTGGTAGGTGCGAATGGCGGGAGAATGAGAGAACGCCGAGCGCCCGAGAGGTGCTGCCCTCGAGCACAACGGACTTATTCCCAAACATTCTCCCCGCCATCAGCACGTTGTTACTGATCGTTCTGCGAGTGCGCCCCTGGGAGCACCGACAGTTTGGTGATTGGCCTGGTGAGTGTTGAGGTAGATGTCTTCAGGGTGACCACCCGGGTCAGCCGTCTTGTCCTGGATGCTGCTGCCGAACCCTTACCAACGGCCACTTCGCTGGTGGTAACCGTTCGTCGGGGATTAACACCAGCGAGCCAACTTTGATTTCATTTCGAGGGTGGTGCCATTTTGAGTGTGAGAGTTGCCGTTGTAAGTAGTGAGAGCTCCACTGCATCCAGAACCGCTGTACTTGGTGTTGGATGAGTTGCCGCCTCAATTTTGGCGTGAGTGATGAGTGCGGAACGGACGGCTCCGGAAGACTGGTGAGTGGTTATCCGACGAGGAAGTGCGCCAGTGTGAGATGAGCGACGTCATCTGGATCGTCGCTGAGTTCCTCCAATGGCCGTGAGTTTAGAATGGCCTCGATCTGAGTCAGCAGTGATGAGTACTCCTCAAACGTGAGCACCATCTCCCCGAGTGCTCTCCTCAGGTAATGCTTCACTCACTTCACTGCTACTTCCCATTTTCCTCCCATGTGCGGTGCCGCTGGTGGATTGAGGTGCTAGCCGGCCTTGTCGTTGAGGAAAAGGTGAGCGAGTTTTGAGTACTCATCTGTCCCTTGTGAGAACATCGCCAGTAACGACTTTTTGGCACCCACAAAGTTCGTACCGCAATCCGAGTAGATGCTGTGCGGGATGCCTCTCCGAGCTGTGAATCGTCGATAAGCTGCTATGAACCTATCGCTTGAGTAGTCACTGACGAGTTCAAGGTGAATTGCTGAGGTGGTGAGACTCGAATACGCAGATCCATCCCTTTTGGGTTTTGGCCCTTCGCCCCTTCCATGTTCTTAGTGAGATGGGACCGGCGTAGTCGACGCCAGTGCAATGAAATGGTTGCAATAAAGTGACTCGTGAGAGAGGTAGTTGGCCCATCGGTTGATAAGCACGAATCCCCCTCTGACGAGCACACACCACGCACTTCAAGATGTGAGTCTCCACTGGCGCCCTTCCACCGATCATCCAGTAATGAGTTCTGAGTTGAGCGAGGGTGAGTTGAGTTCCTCCGTGAAGCGTCGCGAGATGCGCTTGACGAATGATGAGTTCTGTGAGTAGTGAGCGACGAGGCAGAATGATTTGATGCTCGCCCTCGTAGCTGAGTTCTGAGTTCTCCAATATTCCTCCGACCCGGAGTGTTCCCTTGTTGTCGATGAATGCTGCCAGCCTGTTGAACCCATGAGAGGCTGGCAACTTTACCTGAGAGTTTACTTGAGTTCGTACGCAAAGTATGCGGCTTGAGTTTCCGTCTTCCAAAACTCCTGTGCTGCTTCCGTTTTCCTAGGCGTGATGGATCTGCCCCGTGCTCGATCGATTTTGTTTCGGCACCTGGCTATGAAACGGAAGCAGAGAGCGGTGACGTTGATGAGTGTTGAAAATGAGGAGAAATTCTCTATGAGTTCTCAACGGTACCCAATCCGTTGAGTTGTGAGAGCGATTGAGTTCCTAGGACGTTCCTCCATGGCGCCTGAGGTGTCCTGGATTGATGGCTAAGCGGGCTACTCGCTCTTCGGTTGAGTGATCCATGGTGGTCCCGTCCACCATAGTGAGTGACATTCAAGCTGACTGGCTGTGACTCCTCGCGAGGCACAGTCGGCTGGGTTCGAGGTACCTGGCACATAACTCCAATATGCGCCAGGAGTCAACTCTTGAATAGCTGACACACGATTGCTCACGTACGTTTTCCAGCGTGAGGGGTCAGTTCTGATCCATGAGAGCGTGATCTGTGAGTCCGTCCACAAGTGGGTGTGCACACAGTTGAGTCTGAGGTTCGCCTGAACGTATTTGGTGAGTTTTGCTAGCATGAGTGCGGCTGAGAGCTCGAGCCGCGGGATTGTGAGCCTCTTAAGTGGTGCAACTCGTGTTTGCGAGCACACCAATGATGTCGTGATGAGTTGAGTGGACGGTGCGGTAATAACAAGGTAGACTACCGCTGTCATGGCTTGTTGAGATGTATCCGAGAACCCGTGCAGTTTCATGATGGATTCAGCGTGCGTGCCGATCCACCGAGGTATGGTGAGTGCGGTTAACAGAGTGAGGTCCTCTCTGAGCGACCTCCAATGGGTCGCGAATTGGTCAGGTAGTGAGTCGTCCCATCCCAGTTTGTGCAGCCACAATTCTTGAATCAAGATCTTCGATCGAATTGTGACTGGGGACAAAAGGCCAAGCGAATCAAATACTTGGGCGACTTCCGACAGTATCCCCCATTTGGTGCTAGTCGTCGCTGGTGAAGTTGAGTAGAATGGGAAATGGAATACGTCGTTATTCGAATCTCAACGCATCCCCAGTAATTTTGAGTTGTAGTCATCTAAAGTAAGTGCTGAGTCGTACCGTTGAGTTGAGTCCGCCACCGCACTCAGCAGCGACGAGTTGTTTGATTGCCACTTCGTGAGAGGGAAACCACCCTTCTCGCACATTTCCCTGAGCTGAAATGCAATTTGAATGAGTTGCTCACCCGTGTCGGCACCTCCAAAGAGGTCGTCGACGTAGCGAGCTTGTGTGAGCGAAGGTACTGCTAGTGGACAGCTCGCACCCTCGTCGATTGCCAGTTGTTGTAGCGGTCTGGTGGCCAAAAACGGCGCTGCCGGTGTGCCATACGTGACGGGGGTGAGTTGAAATTCCCTTTCCTGTGAGTGCTCGTCCACCCATAGGACTCGCTGCACATCCCAGTCGTTCTCATGTACCCGGATCTGCCGGTACATTTTTTTTTATATCCGTCGCAAAGATGTTACGGTGATGCCGTACCCATAAGAGTACGTCCAACACGTTGAGTAGTAGATCCCGCCCGGTGTGTATGGTGCCGTTGAGTGAGTACAATGATGGTGTCAGACACGACCCGTTGAACACCACTCGCAGCTTTGTCGTTGCATGCTCCGGCCGCAACACCCCATGATGCGGAAGGAAATACCCCGGACCGCCACGAGAGAGTGCTGATGGAGCTTTTCTCATGTGCTGGAGCGTTTCATACTCCAGCATGAATTCATTGTATAGCTGCTGATACGTGGTGTCCCGTGCCAGCTTGGTGAGTGTTCGCGACAAACACTTTCTCCCTATTGAGTGCGAATCCCCGAGCACACCGACATCCATCTTGAGCGGAAGGCGGACGATATACCTTCCTGTCGTGTCTCGATGCGTCGATGCGAAATAATCCTCACAGGCTTGCTCCTCTGCAGTCAACTTTCCTGATTGAGATGTTGGTAACTCCTCCTGCAGCCAGAACTTAGGCAACAAGTCCTGAAGAATCACCTCCGCATCGTCCGCGTGAGTCGATATCTGGTACGCTTGATATCCTTGTGAGTTCGATGAGTGCACTGGTCCTAGAACTAACCAGCCAAAGATGGATAGTTGACCGATCGGCATCGTTTCTTCGCTCCTCTTGATATTTGATCTAATGATTTGCCCATAGGCATCCGCTCCGATAACGATGTCGAAGCTCCGTGAGTGGAGATACTCCGGATCGGCCAGCTCGAGTCCTCGGATATGAGATCACACCTCCAGTGGCACGTCGAATGAAGGCAGGTTGGCAGTGACTGTGCTTTGCACGTGCGCTTCAAAGCACACTGATTTCTTAAAAAACAACGATCGTAGAGTGATATCGACCCTGCCTTAAGTGCTGGAAACCCTGCCTTCGCCGATTCCAATGATCTTGAGTGCTTGAATGTTCTTGAGTGCTGATTGCGAGGGCCGTAGATCCATTTGCTCTACCAGTCCTCCGCCCACAAAAGTGGACTCCAACCCGAAGTCGACTAGCACCCGCACTAGTCGAGTCGCAGATGGCGTGAGGAGTTGCGCCATCGCTGTTGCTAGCAGCGTGCCGCGATAAGATGCGTGATAAAACGCCCTCGAGTTCGGTGAGTTGTTACCCGTGTGAGTGCTTGAGAAGTTGTTCAATGATTTCCCTGGTGAGTTTCGAACATAATTGATGACTACACCTCCTCCTCACTGTCAGTTGGCCGGAGCCGGTGTTGATTTGTCTGATGAGCTCGGCGTTACTGATATTGCGCTCGCCGGCCGGTGGAGCATCGTGTGATGGTGACCTTGGCAGGTACGGCACCGAGCTGTTGATCGGCAACTCGTCGCAGAATGCCGACCACAGTAGCTGGAACATAGCCTCTTATGATCCACGAGTTTCCACCGTCGTTGATGTTGAGTTGGATAAATGCATCGCACATCACAATTAAGTGAGCCCCGCCACATGAGTCGCACACAAAGTTCGGCCTCGCCGCCGCTCCTGAGTTTTTAGCCGGTTTCGTCTCCTCTTGAGTGCGTTTTCCCGTTTTTAAGTGTTGAGTACTAGAAGTTGACGCCTGGTTCACTGATTTGGGACGACTGCGAGTGGAGTCCTGAGGCACAGCGTCCAGCACCTCCAATGCTCGTATTTTAGCCGTCACAAATTCATTCAACCTTTCGAGTTCGGGATATTCTGTAGTAGCCCCTACCAGAGATTCCCACGCCTCTCTGGTGGTCTTATCGAGATGCCGTGTGAATTGGTACACGAGCATGCACCCAAGGAGATCGGGCACCTCCAATGTCGTGAAAGTTCGCTTCACCCCTGATATGGTGGCCTGCAGCTGAGTAAGTGCTTGAGCTGTCCGAGGAACAGCTAACGTGATCCCCAAGAGTTTATCGAGCTGATGTTGAATCATAGGTCTCCGGTACCATCGTACTCTCCCGAGTTGAGTGCGGATCTTTAACAGCAACTCCGCAGGCAAAGCCCTAGGCGACCCGGAACGGCTGGCCGGACACCGAGCTTCGACACTGGTTGATTGCGCCACCGACGATGGAAGGACCATTAGAGTCGCGACGACCTCAGCCGCCGCGTCGTGAGATGGCGAGCTCGGAGCTCCCTCCTGAGTTGTAGTCTTCGTACCGCTCATTGCGATGAGTTCTGACCCTTAGTTTTCAGCGTCGACGTCTCGCGCACTCTCGCGCGAAACTCTCGTCAACCGCGAAAATTGAGATTGAATTCGCACACACGCGAAAATGCCTTGCGCCTGCACACGCGAAAACTCGAGCACGAATATCGGGAAATCCAGAAAAATGTCTGGCGCACACACGCGCGAAAATCGAGATCGAAATCGAAAACCTCGAAAAGAAAACGTCTAGTGCTCGCACGCGCAACGCACGATTGAACTCGAAAGAAATAAAAAAATGTCTAGCGCACACACACGCAATGTCGCGATTGAAGTTGAGTAAATAAAAAATGTCTAGCGCACGCACACGCATTGTCGCGATAGAAGTTGAGTAAATAAAGAATGTCTAGCGCACAATAGACCGAAAATCGACATCGAAATCGAAATAATCGTTCAATAATTGAATGCTCGTGCTATTTGGCTCAAAATATTTTTGCCCTCCGAGCTCTTCCTCCTGAAGTTTAACTTCAGTGTAACGCTTGTAATGCTCAACGCTGTGCATTGATAATTCTTCAGGACAATTCATCAAGTAAAAAGCTTCAGTTGCTCCTATGTAAGCAGCTCCAATATTTTCCCGATGAACTTGCAGCTTGTCAGTGGTATTTGAACATAAAGTTACTGAAATTTTAAGACGGATAGTTATTATTATTATCATTACTTTTCAGTCCAGTAAATAACGAATTGAATATATAAAAATACAGTACCGTACAATTCACGAACTTCAATAACCAACGGAGAATCGTTTTCTAATTTCGCTGAATATACTTTGATTCTAAGTACCTAACACGGGCTATCTAATATTTTTACGATTTCACATGCATTAACTTTGCCAACCATACACTCATCCTGTTGATTTCTCTTACGGATACTTACTTCGCCAGCGAGAGAAGTTTCCAATCCTCGAATGGGTGATGGCAGGTAATTACATCAAGTAGAGAATTTCCTTCATTCGGCTATCTAAGCTTTGAGCAATGCTCGTCCTCGTTAGGAACCAAAACACGCAGATAGATGATGTATTATTATGAATAATAGAGAAAAAGAACAAGTATTCTATTTAATATATTAGATTTCAAAGTATTTTTTTTGCTTTTACCCTTTGAGCTTGTTTCATAAAATCCATGATATCCTCTTTCAGGGCATCTCAACTTTGGCGGCCCTTTCTCGCCGCTCAGTCTCACCAAACGAACGGAATAGAACAAAGTTTGCCATTCTCCTGGCGTAGCTGGCTCTTCCTTCGGGAGTTTCAATATTTAGGGTACATACAAGACCATATGTCTTCGAAAAGAAATCTTAAAGCAATTCTAAGCAAAAAAACAATCATGGACCATCAATTGCTGCCATCGCCGTAAACGTAATAATTCACTCAAGGTTAATCAAAAAGAAATTATAGCAGGCGGGGACATAAAGTGTTTTTTTTTGTCTCATCCTTGCATATTACAATTCCTGAAATTGTAATTTTGTAAATATACTGAAATGGCCCGCGTCACATCGTGACGTCAAGCGTCCTTCAGTGTAGTGCCCAGGTTAGCCACCGGGCAAGTATAGAGTGCGCCACGAGGTGAGAAGTGACTGCCTATCCCACGTCGGCGATGGAACGACCCACCTATCCAAACAGGAACACCAAAGGCGCAAAAATCTGAAAAGAGAAGAACCAATTAAAATACATGGAACGAGAAGACGCGCAATACCGCAATGCGGCAAAGACGTGGAAAGGAAGGGGTAAAGAAAAGAAGGAGGGAAGGTCCGCAAACCGGGTATAAAAAGGCCCGATTTCGACTAGGAAGGCACTCTCGTACTCCGGCTTCTGAACAAGAAACTAAAGTACTGGAGTATCTGTCGTACTGGCCCAGTTGTAAGGAAAGCAGATACTTTGGGAAATAGAGGATTGGGAAGAGAAGGAAAAGAGGAAAGGACAAAAGTAACTCTGTTTTACTCACGTTATTACTGACCCAGATGTAAGGAACGCGTGAATTGACAGGGAACACGAAATTCCGAGACCTGTAACAGAGAGAGAGGGAGAGAGAGAGAGAGAGAGAGAAATAAATATAAAAGTAGGAGAAGACGAATGAAACGAAATGAAATTAAAAATCGACGTACCAGTAGATGTCAGTAGCAACCACGTAGAAGGCGAACTGCAAAGGAAAGAAATAAAAATAAAAAAATTATTATTATACCGAAAAAATCCAGGAGAAAGAGGAACGACGGCGGACGGACCGACGAGCAATCTAAGGAAAAGCGGAATGGCGGAAGCCGGGACCGGTGGCACGGATCGAGGGGAAAGCTCGGGCAAGGATCTAGAGGAAAGTGGACCGACTCACGGATCCAAGACCACACACACACACACACACACACACACACACACACACACACACACACACACACACACACACACACACACACACGTAAACTCCTACAGGATGCTCGACGGCACACAAATCCTCACCCGTAATTGACAGCACGTCCACGTAGCTCTGACATCATTCTGGGATCTAGAAAACGAACAAGGAGAACGACCGTAGTTCCCTAATACGCAACGCGCACGACACCGCACCGAAAACACTCACACGCAGCACGAACAAACCGATGACAGGCGGCCATGATGGTGAATGCCAGCGCAATCGACCGCGCGGAGGAAAATCTCGAGACGTAGAGGGGAACGTTCATAGAGCGTCAACACCCGTACTCAGTGGTGCCACCAGTCAGCGCGGCCGACTGAGACAACTCAGGTGGGATCATCGAGCTAGCACGTGCAGAACGTGACTCACCCGCGGGAAAAATAAAATACGAAATTTAAGAAGCTAGAAAAAGATATGAACAAAACTGTATATTTTAATAAAATACATTAAATGTGTATCAAATCGACGAATTTATAATGAAAAGCAAGAAGTATACTTACCAAGGATATAAAATGTATAAAATAAATGGAAATAACTAATAACCCGAACCTGGCTCTAACCTCTTTATTTTCCCGATCGAGTACCACCGATAATTAAAGTTGACGATAGTGATACCGTTACAATACGCAGGTAGCCAATTACAGCGAAAAGAAAATTGGTTAACAAATAATAAACACTCAGACAATATATTCTACATGCAATTCATATTTTTATTTCATCCTTTCACAAATTACAGAAACTAATTAATTAATCTGTTGGTATATAGTGTTCAATTTATATTATAAAACTTTTATTCTTGAGACAAGACTTTTAGTGTTCATGATTTAGGTTAATGTCACACCACTGACACTGACAGCAAAGCAAACCTGTGAATTTGCGGCTACGCCTATGTGTATCTTAGATGATGATTTATCTGGATGAAACAGGATGTGACGTCACAAAAATTTTTGAGATTTTGTCTTTCGGGTCTTTGTCTTTCGAGACATTGACTGTATCCCAACTCAAGAACGAACCGCAAAAAAAGCACACAATATTGTTAATAGGGGCTCGCACACTTGCGTCCGAAACTCGCGAACGAATCGAACAAAAAACCAAAAATGAGAAAAAATGAAAAAAGTCTCAACTCACGAAACCAAGAAGATTCCAGTTGACAAACACTGACGACGATAGTGCTGAAGTCGCATGAGCGTCACTGACTCGTGACGTCACGGAGAGTCGCGCGAAAATTCAAACGCGTAGAGTCGTTTGACGACGTCGTTGAACTTCACTGCCGGCTCACTCGCTGTTCTAAGATGAGACCCACTGACGGAATAATTTCCGAAATATTATTCCGAAAATTATTCCCGTGTTAAAATTTTACAGAGATAACTCGAAACACTTGCCGAGAACTTCGTCAATGCCGGCTCAAGGTTTGTGATGTTTTTCGCCGCGAAGGTCTTGGGCGAGAGAGACATCACGCTCACGGACACGACGCGCTCGCACACGCACACGACTATTCTTGCTCTCCGTTACGAACATACGCGCACGACGTCGCAAGGATTTGTCTTTAAACTCAAGCACACGACTCTTTTTCTGCACAAAACCGTTAATTAGCTTCGCTAATTACCTTGACGATCCGGCTCGAAGGACCAAAATGTTTTGAGATGTAGCCTCCAGAGTTTGCCGGTTCAGGGATGACGAGCTCGACGAGCATAAGAAACGAAGTCGGTGGTTTAGTAACAATAAAAATAAGGTTTATTTACGGAAAAAAGATAGATAACAATGTTATAAAAATATGATATATTAATGCACTGAGTTTATGAGTGTCTTTGAGTGGTTGATGCGTAGAACACTGATTTTATTATATAATGAGTGCTGAGGCGGCTATTTTCGACACCGCAATAGTCGCGATGCACCATGATCGGATAGCTAATAAAGCCCCCGTGGCGTGTACCGTAATGAGATTCGTAACCCGAGATAAGTGTAGACTCCGCAATATTGGCGATGTACCACGATCGGATAGCTAATAAAGCCGACGTGGCGTTTACCGTAATGAGATTCGTAACCCGAGGTGAGTGTAGACACTGAAAGGTATTCAATTGACTGCTGAGTATGTAAAGATGATGGAGAGTTCAGACGTGGTGAAATTTGAAGAGTTCGCGAGAACGCGTCTGAATTCACACAATGCTGTACAAAGACTGCCGGTGAACCGCCGTAGGTGCGAATGGCGAGAGAATGAGAGAAGGCCGAGCGCCCGAGAGGTGCTCCCCTCGAGCGCAACGGACTCATTCCCAAACAATGCTAAACATGAGTCAATTCTAACACTATTAAACAACGACTTGAATGCCATCATTCAAACTGCGATGGAAAATATTAAAATTGATATCGATAAAGTTGAATGGTTATTACCATATGTCAAACTGGTGGATAAACCAAAAATCCAACTACCCAATTACATCGCTAAGGATCCAGCCATATCTATGAGTTTCCGTGCTTGGGAATTGTATGAATATTCGATGCTGCCGCAAACAACGAGACATGTGTGGGCTCTCAAAACATCGGGACAACTAGAGAAGCCGAGACATGTCATACTGGGATTCCAAACTGCGAGGAAGGATCAGGCGGGGAAAAATGCTAGCGAATTTGATCACTGCAAGATCAGAGATGTGAAAATGTTTCTCAACCCGCAGTGCTATCCCTATCGAAATTCAAATCTCGATATTCCTAATAATTAATATGCTATTCTCTATGACATGTATGCCAACTTTCAAGCATCATACTATGATAATGAACCTGAACCTTTCTTGTCAACGACTACATTTTTGGCGCAAGTGCCTCTTATTGTCATCGATTGTTCCAAACAGAATGAATCCCTAAAAAGTGGTCCAGTGGATATTCGTTTAGAATTTGACTCTAGTACTGAATTCTCTGCGAACACTTCAGTCTATTGTATGATCTTACCCGATCGCATCGTTGAGTACAATCCAATCAGTGGTGGGGTGAGAAAATTGGTATAAATCGCATCCGCCCGTCTCATCCGATTTCAGTCATAATGGACTTTGTGGTTGATCTTTAAGGTAGTAGTCTGGTAACTTAAGCCGATTTTCATGTCTTTTGTGGAGGGCGTTTTTTTGTAGGAAAATAAAAATGAATCGTTTTGGATATTTAGGATGTTTTTATTTACATATTAAAGATACAAAAAAAAATTTTTTTGAAAAAATTTAATAGTCTATTATTATTATTATTGATCGAACTTGGCAGCCCGGGTCTTAACTTTTTTTCTACCAAACCGATTGCTTTCAAATTTTAACGGGCTACTCTACACACTTATAGTTCTCGTCAGAACCACCGAGAAACTTTTTCACCCCTAAATTTTTATTTTACAACCCCTTCTTTGCTAAAATAAAAGGACTTTAGCAAAGAAGGGGTTGTAAAATAAAAAGTTAAGGGTGAAAAAATTTCTCGGTGGTTCCGACGAGGACTATAAGTGTGTAGAGTAGCCTGTTTAAATTTAAGGCCATCGGTTCCGTAGAAAAAAAGTTAGGACCCGGGCTGCCAACTTCGATCAATAATGATATTAATAAACTATTAAATTTTTTCGAAACATTTTTTTTTGTATCTTTAATATGTAAATAAAAACATCCTAAATATCCAAAACGATTCATTTTTATTTTCCTACAAAATAACGCCCTCCAAAAAAGACATGGAAATCGGCTTAAGTTAGCAGACTACTACCGTAAGGGTTCAAGGCGCTCATTAATGAATTTGTGTTAAAAGAAATGTCTATTGTGGAAGCGAGTAGCGACAAGAACAGCCAACCTTTGACACTTATTTTTGAACCACCATCCGCATGGAACTCTCTACCAGCCAAATACAAAGCGACAAACGTATGGTTGGAACGCAACTTTCATGGTATGCGATGGGATTTTGGCGATGTCTCTTACGAAACGACTACAACAATTATTCGATATCCAGCAAGGAGATTCACGGTCGACATAGCCAACGAATTCGCCGTCTGCCTACCTGCCAGACTTGTTAAAGTATTTGAACCCGATGCGGAGTTGTTCCGCAACATGGTCGAAGCTGCGCACAAAGGCCAGCTCTACATGAACTTGGACGGTAGAAAATATAACAGCGTTGAATTCCAACGTGTGTGAATCTGTCGATCATTTAAAAAAATATATAAATTTCGTCGAGTGCATGTACAATCACGATTTCTTAACAATTAAAAGAAAAAACTACATATTTCTTTATACCATGTTTTATTTATTTAAAAAACCTCGCCTTCATACAGATCCTTACTTACATTGAACCAACTCTTCAAAAATTTCACGTTCGCATTAGCACAGCTGCACTTTGCAATATTAGAATGATTTGAGCATCGTCTGAAAGATGATAATTTTGATAGTGATGGACGATCGAGAGCTTCCATATCGACGATAGGTGCAGACTCATCCGTGACATTTTTCAACCAATTCATCTAATCCAAGCCTTTTACGTATATAGTATGAGCATGTCGCAGAAGATTTATTATTGATTGTCAAATTAAAAAAGAAAAAAACATTCAATTGACTCTATCCCAATTAATCTCCCATCAACATTGTCAGGAAGCAGAAGGATGGCTGCACCACTTTTGTAGTAAATATCGATGGTAATCAACGCTCGATTTTATCGTCAGAGATGCGTCGCTTGACTTAAAAAGTGAGGCTCTCGGTGATTTTATGAAATAAGAAATTTAACAAAACTCAATTTATTATTGAATCTCTTTACAAATCAGATTTACTTATCCAACTATTGTCAGTATTATCAAATCGCAACCATTTTACAAACATTTGATTATCTCTTTTCTTCAATATCTTTTCAATAAGATAAATGTCGGGATACTGAACTTTATAAGATATTGTTTTATTTAAATATAAGAATACGCAAGTTAAATAAATACGAAATAAAGACCAAAATAATAATAATTGCGAGACTCGAGGAAACCAAGTTTTAATAATTGAAGCACGTCGAATTAGACGTACCAGGGGTGTTAGTGGAAGTTTGCCGGTTTTACCAGTAGATGTCGCTAGCAATATGTACACATTTCTATGATTTAACATGTATGTCATTTTTTTCTATTGACATTAACCTACAAAAATACGCAAGTCACATTCCGCCAAAATAATAGCGTCATATTTGTTTACCTCAGTTACCTCAGTCGAGTTTCGTTCCAAGTGAATCGCATTTGCGGCATTCGTTGCTTTTCTTATTTCATCAAAAGAAAAAAGCAGCTGAAGCTCACCGGTTGCTGGTAGAAACTTATGGTGAATATGCTCCAGTGATTAGAACATGTGAGACATGGTTTCGTCAATTTAAAAGTGGAGATTTCGATTTGACAGACAATGAACATCCTGGTGCAGCGAAAAAGTTCGAAGACGAGGAATTGCAGGCGTTATTGGATGTTGATCCAACCCAATCGCAACAGAAATTGGCAGAAACACTAAATGTGACTCGAGGAGCAATTTGCCAACGTTTAAAAGCCATGGGAAAGATCCAAAAGTATGGAAAATGGGTGCCACACCAGCTGAACGATAGACAAATGGAAAATCAAAAAACCGTTTGCGAAATGCTGCTTCAACGATTCGAAAGGAAATCTTTTCTGCATCGAATTGTCACGGGGGACGAAAAGTGGATTTATTTTGAGAACCCGTAGCGAAAAAAATCATGGCTTTCACCTGGTGAAGCCGGCCCATCGACTGCAAGGCCAAATCGCTTTGGCCGTAAGACAATGCTCTGTGTTTGGTGGGACCAGTGTGGTGTGGTGTACTACAAGTTGTTAAAACCTGGTGAAACGGTGAACAAGGATCGCTACCGACAACAAATGATCAATTTGAATTATGCGTTGATCGAAAAACGGCCGGAATGGGCCCGAAGACATGGCAAAATTATCTTGCAACATGACAACGCGTCGTCTCATACCGCTGAACTGGTGAAAGACACATTAAAAACACTTAATTGGGAAATATTATCACACCCGCCGTACTCTCCAGACCTCGCCCCGTCCGACTATCACCTTTTCGCATCGATGGGACACTCCCTTGCAGAGCAGTGCTTCGCTAATTTTGAAGAAGTCGAAAAATGGCTCGTCGAATGGTTTACCTCGAAAGAGAAAAAGTTTTTTTGGGATGGTATCCATAATTTGCCTGAGAGATGGGCGAAATGTGTAGAAACCAATGGTCAATACTTTGAATAAAAAAATGTTGAGATTCCTCTGAAAATTAAGTGTTTTCTTTATCGAAAATACCGGCAAATTTCAACTAACACCCCTGGTATTTCTCGTCCTTCACTAATTACATCTTTTTCACACAGTTGCCAGTGGGACTACCCGACATATTTACGAACGTACTAGGAATATTAACACATACACACACACAAGCACATTCAGTTGTCACAAAGTGTTTCTATGCTTTTCTTTCTATCGGTATTTCACAAACCGTATTGAATTACGTTTAAACTTAACTTCTTGGCATCGTGATGGCTTCCTCGATGGCTCTTTCGTATGCTCTGAGGTATCCGATAGATCTATTACGAGCAGTATCTCGGATATTCCACCGAATATCTCGTCCGAATGGAATGATAGAGACCGCGGTTCTTCCTTGAGATTCGATTCCCACAGATATATCGCTCGAGATTCACCGCGAATACCAGCTTTCGATATGATTGATCAGTGGACTCGTCGGTGTCCCCGGAGCGAAAGAGAGCGAGTTGTTCCTCTATCCCCTCACGTGAACGCGGCGATACGGAGATTTACGCGTCATGCGCGTTAACCGACGTTATTTCTCGAAATTTGAGAACGAGGTCACTCGTCATGGGCGACGGCGGGAATATTTAATTGTCTTTTATCACCTTACAAATTCCCCCCTTTTATGCGGTTTGTCCTTTTCAGGGACAAGGTGCATAAACTACGTTGACATTGCTCGATAACCCGCGTCACATTTCTTTCGAATCGTTCGTCTGTGGTTCGACAGCATCATTCTCGCCACCTGCGTATCCGATGTATAGTATTATTATATTCGTCAATCAATTTATCAAGAATATCGGTCCACTTGTAACTTCCACGAAGACTAAACTGCATCCACATTTTATTTTTCAATGTTCGATTAAAACGTGCGCAAATGTGCTCGTATGCTTTTAAATTACTATATGTAGAGTAGATATGGATATTAAATTGATTCATCAGAGATTGAAAATCGGAGTTATTAAACTTGTTTCCCTGATGAACATGCAAATTCGTCGGCACAAGCTCCCTCACAAGTATGGATTTCATTGCACTCGGTGTATCTTTGCCGGCTCTTCATTGGTACAGCTCAAGAGAGTTTAGAGAATATATCGATAACTGTGAAGAGGAATTTGCAATTGGAATTTTGGTGTGCGAAAGATAACATATCGACGAGATCGTCTTGCCACATCTCGGTCAAGCCCCAAATATCCACATGACGGGGATAATCCCTTCGAGCAGGCCTAGTAACTCCTTCAGCACCAAAGCTAGCTTGTTTTCACTCATTATTTTTTTTCAATAATATTCAACCAATCATCCAGTTTTTTAATATTACAAACGTTTCGAATTTCCAAGTTTTGCAGGGTTCTCAACTCGGCACGCAGAGTTTTAGAAATGCCGTTTATCGTTGTCTCCAGACCCAGCACCAATAGTAGATTACTATCATTAATTTCTTTTCTCAAGGATTCGATGATGTCACGGATGTTTTGATGTAAGAAGTTCAATGTAAAAGCATCATGCGATTCTTGCGCTTCAGCAACGTTGCACAGTCTCTTGTTCGTCAAATCGTAATGACCATCAGCGGCGATTTTAAAACCTATTCCCAGTCTGCCTCGTGGGCCGTGATTAATAACGACTACACTTTTATCAAGCTGCCATCCAAACACATCGGCGCTCATATTAAGAATGATGAGAGTCGTCTATTGATACGCATTAATATATAATCCGAGCTTCACGCAATTCCTCGATAAACCATACGATCTCATTTGTATGAGACGAGTTGCCGGCTGCCTGAGATGCTAAAAGTAAATGTAGACGATCCACCAGCTCATTGAGATTATGCCAATATACATAATCGAAATACGTCTTTTTCCTCGTAACCATATACTCAGGCATATGACCACTGCCCTTGCGCGTCAAACCGATGGACATATTTGCAATATGCGTTCTGAATTTAAAACTAGTATCTACTCGTCATTAGCTCTGTAAAATTTTTTGTGAGCATTCGTTGCTGCGACGATAGCTGAAAATCTTTTAAATCATTCGGTTTAATGTGAATCTCATCAGGCGTTTTCTTAGAAAGCAACTGTATCAAACCAACAGTTTTTGGATATTTTTTATTATCTACGTGAATGTACTGACAAGGAAAGTACTCGAGGTGTCCCCCTGCGATTTTGTTGAACCTCAAGTATGTTATAGAGCATTGAAAATTAAGCGTCACGTATTTTTTTTATCGGCGGAAAAACGGTTTCAAGGGGTGAAGGGATTTTGCAGTTTCACATAGAAGCAGTGCATCGATTTTGATGAAACAAAGATTAAAATGTTTCTTGTACGAAGAATCGAAGAACCCACCAGATAATGAAAAAAAATATATGAATTTTAAGGGGTTGAAACACCCTCGAACATCCACTTTTTGCCCCCTACATTGAAAACTTGCGAATCGATTGGAATGAAAATTATGGTGTTGTGTAGTGAAAATAAAATAAAAGTTAACGGGTTTTTGTATTTGTACGAGAAATTTTTTTAAGGGGGTAAACTACCCCCATTTGAGTTTTTACATTCCAGGTGTCTCCTCGTCATTCGAAATGTGCTTGCCGATACGAACTCTTCTCATTGAGCTAAAATTAATGTTTCACCATTTTTCTGTTATTTTAAGGGGTAGAAACACCATTGAACATCTACGTCTTGCACCCTACATTGAAAACTTGCTAATCGATTGTAATAAAAATTATACTGTTTTATAGCGGAAATAAAATTGAAGTTGACCTGTTTTTGTAATTGTGCGAGAAAACATTTTTAAGGGGGTAAACTACCCCTTTTTGAGTTTTTACATTCCAGTTGTCTCCTTGTCATTGCAAATGTGTTTGTCGATAAGAACTCTCTTCATCAAGCTAAAATTAATGATTCACCGTTTTTTAAAAATAGTACGTATGCATAATGGGGCAGACCACCCTTGGTAACCCTTTTTTTTTAAAGTTATTCAAAAGTTTCCGAACCACGGCGAAGAAATTTTATGATGGTATGATTTTCGTATTCAGATAAACTTACGCATTTACGAGAAGCATAATCAAGAGGGATTATAGTATACTTCATTCACTAGCGCATCCGTTTTTTATAACATTTTCCTTGCCTTTTCACACGTTGTTGGAAGAGCATATTTTCAATATTAGCAGTACAGCTATATGCCTGACCGTCAAAATACACTTTTGATTGTGCCTTCGTATCATTATCCGTAATTGAGGAATTTACAACTTCAGTACTATTTCGTTTTACCACCTAAATTTGTTACTAATACTTTGCTGTTTGGTGACACCATGTGAATGTCACGGGCAATGCTCATCAGTAAATCCCGTGGGAGGCGAGCCAGAGCGTAGGCGTGGGCGAATCCGTGAAAAACAAAGTCATTAACATACCATGAACTGTTTTTAGCACTGATGAAATCGTCATCTTCTTCTGTTAGTGCGCGATATCTCTCGTTTTTTTTGGATGCACTAAAATTTGGATATTGGATACGAATTGACGGCGTCTATAAAAGACGCCGTCAATTCGTATTTTCAGATTTACGTTTGGACTCGGGCTCTACACCTCGTTCTCCGAGCAGCGTTTAAAGTTTTTTTGTGCAACCTATAATCGTTGACAATGAAAGTGAATCCGATTAACGTTATTAAACTTCTGCTGGCTAGATTTGAAGTTATGAACATAGCAGAAACTCCAGTGAATAATGCGGAAATGGAGCTGACGGGACTTCTTGAACTAATTTTAATCGACTCTATGGAAGACAATAGAGTTGAAATGATACAGGAAAATACGCTCGATTTCCAAGAACATTTTACGGAACCCGAAGCGAAGCCTGTGCAAGATACTTTTTGGGAAACAGATATTACTGAATACGATTTCGATAAGAGTTCCAGTGATGATGAATTAAGTTATGACTATAAACGAAAAGCGGTGGAATACTGGAGATCGGGTAAAAAAAAAATTATAGTGTTGAAACTGTAAACCAAAATACAAACACGTTAAATCTATACGACAATTGAGACGCTGGGCACATCAGTTCAACAAAGGCGGCACTTATAAAGGGAAACTCGCACGGATTTCCGAGTATGTATTGAAAAATATGAAAACCGCTATAGAGGCGGGTGTAATCAAACATGATATTAATATACAAAAGTGGGCTATTCAAGCTGAAAAAGAGATAGGCCACGAAGATATACGGTACAAAGCTTCTCGTACTTGGCTCTCGAAATTCAAGAAATTACATCGTATTACATCTAGAAAAATTACTAAATTTGTATCGCAAAAAAACTATACAAGAAGAAGCGGTTATACGACAAACAGGGGAACATTTTGTAAATAAGCTTAAACCCTATATCTCAACATATGGAGCAGAAAATATATATAATTCAGATCAAAGTGGTTTTCAATTGGAAATTCACTCGGGACGAACTTTAGCAGTTGAAGGGCCAAAGAAAGTCGAATGTGTAGTACAATCGTTCTCTTCAACAACCCATAGTTACACGATTCAGCTTACAATAAGTGCTGATGGAAAATTACTTTCTTCACTGTTTATTGTTTTAAGGGTGAACACCACTGTGACCCCCTGTTTTTTTTCACATTTTTCAAGAATTTTTTTTTGTGGGAAAAAAAAAGAGATATTCGAAAAATTTGTTTGGGTTTTGTTCCTTGTTTATTAATGTATCAAAAAACATTTTTTTCACATTTTTCACGCCGCATGGTGGCGCTGGGGAAGCTCTCCCGTCAGGTGCTGTCATCTCTGCGGCACGCAGCAGAACTCTTTTCAACGTCGATCTGAAAAAAAATACCGAGTGTTTTCGTTAATAATATGATATTTTGAAGAGAAGTACAAAGGGATTTGGAAAAATATTTTTTTCAGATTTAGAAGCTGTCAGTACGACGTTTTCCGGCCTAAATAATTCTTTTTTTACTATCGGTCCAAATTCACCTTTCGCTTCCTTAAGCAAAAGGTGAATTTGGACCGATAATAAAAAAAGAATTATTTAGGCCGGAAAACGTCGTACTGACAGCTTCTAAATCTGGAAAACTCACTTCAGGTATGAATAATCTTTTTGTGAAACTCATTTTGATATCGATTGCATTACGTCAAGACACTTGATTATCATATCATGTACGGATTTTTTTATAATTAAAAATATGTTTACGTCAACAGAACATTTCAAAACATGGCTGGAAAAAGTATTCTTCCCTAATGTCGGTAAAGACAGCATATTATTGATAGATTCCTGGAGTGGACACTGTCCACAAGTGATTCGTGAAGCAGCACCTCATGACAAAATTATCATCCCAATGATTATACCAAAAGGTACTACTGGAAGAATTCAACCACTCGATGTGTACGGCTTCCGGGTATGGAAAAATTTCGTGCGACATTTTTCTGATAGTGTTGTTTTATTAAAGTCTGATATAAATTTACATTTACGAAATAATATAATCAAACTTCAATCTCTCACACATAATCAACTTTCAAGTCCGAGGTATAAGAATCTTTTAAAATATTCGTGGTTTAAAAGCAATTATGTAGCTGAAAGACCAGGATATTTTACAAACCCCGTCGAATTTGGATTTGGTGGTTCTAAAACACATTGCGAAGTACCTGGTTGTAATAACGTAGCCGTTATTAAATGTGCGTGGTGTAAAGAATCGTTGTGTTTGGAGCATTATTTCGATGACTACCAATTTTGTTCGGCCTATGAACCATGATTGTGGTTAAAAGTTGATACCAACGGACAGTAGATAATGAACATGTATACAAAAGATGATGATGGCGTATGTTAGAGTAAAGATGTAAATAAAGTGTGTCAAAAGCGCTCATACACATATGATCCTTTCGAAAGAAGCAACCGATTCACTTGAAATATACTATCAAGGTTCCCGTTTCAAAGAATCTAGCACATCTGTTTTAGGTAGAAGTAACACCTAACTGGAAATCTATACAGAGAAATTAGTTCCTCCATTAGAACCTGTCACTTTATTACGGGTAAAATCATTTAATAATATATAAACACCGTGTTTATGCTAATAATAAAAAAATACTCCTACAGTAATATGTGAAAAAGTGAGGAAAATTATATAAAAAAAGGATGTGTTAGCGAATGATGTATAGTATAATCCCTCCTCATTATGCTTCTCATAGATGCGTAAGCTTATCTAAATACGAAAATCCTAACATCATAAAATGTCTTGGCAGTGGTTCGGAAACTTTTGAATATCTATTAAAAAAGGAGCTACAAAGGGTGGTCTACGCCCTTAAGTATTCGTACTCATTCAAAAAAACGTTGAATCATTAATTTTAGCTTAATGAGAAGAGTTCATATCGGCAAACACATTTGGAATGACGAGGAGACACCTGGAATGTAAAAACTCAAATAGGGGTAGTTTACCCCCTTAAGAAAATTTCTCGCACAAATACAAAAACACGTAAACTTTAATTTTATTTCCGCTACACAATGGCATAATTTTCATTCCAATCGATTCGCAAGTTTTCAATGTAGGAGGCAAAAAGTGGATGTTCGAGGGTGTTTCAACCCCTTAAAATATATTTTTTTTTTCATTATACGGTGGGTTCTTCATTTCTTTGCACAAGAAACATTTAAATCTTTGTTTCATCAAAATCGATGCACTGCTTCTATGTGAAACTGCAAAATCGCCCCTTGACATGTGTAACTTTAGGAGGTGGTTTCAGCCCTTGAAACCGTTTTTCTGCCGATAAAAAAAATACGTCTCGCTTAGTTTTCAATGCTCTATAACATACTTGAGTTTCAACAAAATCGGAGGGGGACACCTCGAGTACTTTCCTTGTGAGAGTCGAACTGTACCGATAAAGCACCCATCATTGATTTATTGTTCTGAAGCCATCGCTGTCTCTCTCGACTTATCGCTCTTTCGCTCTGGCTCAGATGTCGGGTGTATCATTTATATCATATTACGCAGATATTTTTGGCGCCTTTGAAATTCTGCATAAGGTTTGACGATTAATAGACAATAACCGTCGTTTCTTGAAATGGCCGGGGGGGGGGGGGGCGGTCACTTTTTCGGACACGTGCATTAACCATGATTATTAGAAAGGCCGACAGAGAGTTGACGATATCATTAATTTGATTAAACAAATACCAGTCGTTGATTTCTTGGACCGATAAAGGGCGAGGAGGATGACGTCACGCCGTTGAAAGAGCCATATCTATTTATACATATTATAGATATTATTATTTTGCATATTATATCACCGTCTCTTTCTCTCTCTCTCTCTCTCTCTCTCACTCTCTCACTGTCTCCCGCTTCCTCTCGCTCTCACTCCGCATCTCGCTCTCTGTCTCTCCAATGGCAGTTATAGCGTTCCAGCGATATCAGCACCTAAAGGCTCCCCCCGCAATGCGCGAAAAAAATACAAACTCTTCGACTCTAATGCTATGTCGCGCGATCATCCTTAAGGATCTCTCCCTCGCTTCGGATATCCCTGTTATGTGGGATCACGCTCATTGGCGCTCGAGACCTCGTCAATCAATTATCATTTTTTAATCTTTGCACGAGAAATGACGATACGAAACAATCATGGATGGAGTAAATGTTAACAAACTTATTGACGGCATGGAAAGACCTTGTAGAGTTCTTAAGAAGATGTATCAGTCGCAAGAAAATTTCGACGCGGCCCTCCTCGTCGCGGTAATGCAGAGCTTGTAGTATTTCACTACGAGCTGCTGCTAACTACCGCCAGATGTCACAGCGCGCGTCTTCTATGAGGTTTCGATGCTCCGCGTGACAGAGCATCGAAGCCGAATAGCAGACGGTTGCTGTGATTGCACATAACTTATTCTACATATAGCTGTATATACACATATGAAGCGAGTGGCTCTCGCCGCTACTCGGTAGCGCTTGAACATACCATATCGTATGCAGCTCGTATCAGCTGTTCCTACCATCCAGCAGGGTAGTTCATTTCTCGCTGTATATTAGAGCGGTCAAAGTAAATAATAATAATTATTTAATCAAATAAGCTACATTATACTACGGATCTCCGTCGCCAAGCATCAACGGGTGGTTTGACAAGCGTCAAACTTTCGAGCAATGAAGATTGCTCGTTTCTCACTCTACGTGAGAGCGGTCAAAGTAAATAATAATCATTATTATTTAAACAAATCAGTAATATTATGCTAGGGATCTCCGTCGGCATGCATCGACGGGTGGTTCAACAGGCGTCAAACTTTCGAGCAATAAAGATTGCTCGTTTCTCGCTCTACGTTAGCACGGTCAAAGTAAATAATAATAATAAATTAATCGAATAAGTTATATAATGCTACAAATCTCCGTCGATATGCATCGACGGATGGTTCGACAAGCATCGAACTTTCAAGCAATGAACATTGCTCGTTTCTCACTCTACGTGAGAGCGGTCAAAGTAAATAATAATCATTATTATTTAAACGAATAAGTTATATTATGCTAGGGATCTCCGTCGGCATGCATCGACGGGTGGTTCGACAAGCGTCGAACTTTCAAGCAATGATGATTGCTCGTTTCTCACTCTACGTGAGAGCGGTCAAAGTAAATAATAATCATTATTATTTAAACAAATAAGTTATATTATGCTAGGGATCTCCGTCGGCATGCATCGACGGGTGGTTGGACAAGCGTCAAACTTTTGAGCAATGAAAATTGCTTGTTTCTCGCTCTATATAAGAACGGTCGAAGTAAATAATAATAATTAATTAATTAAATAAGTTATACTACGGGTCTCCGTCGATATGCATCGACGGGTAGTTCGACAAGCGTCGAACTTTCGAGCAATGAAGATTGCTAGTCTCTCACTCTACATGAGAGCGGTCAAAGTAAATAATAATCATTATTATTTAAACAAATAAGTTATATTATGCTACAGATCTCCGTTGGCATGCATCGACGGGTGGTTCGACAAGCGTCAAACTTTCGAGCAATGATGATTGCTCGTTTCTCGTTCTACGTTAGAACGGTCAAAGTAAATAATGATTATTATTATTTAAACAAATACCTTATATTCCGATACGGTTCTCCGTCGATATGCATCGACGGGCGGTTCGACAAGCGTGAAACTTTCGGGCAATGAAGATTACTTGCTTCTTGCTCTACGTTAGAACCGTTAACTACACAATTACATTTATCACGCTCATTAACGATTTAAAATGTATATTTTATTGTTACATTGCAATTTTCTCTAGTTGACTACACAATTACAACTATTCTGAACATCGGCACTTTCAAATCCAACACGGATATTCAATTAAAAAATCAACTAACGTACTATTTCTAACAAAAGAAAAATCACCAGCTGATACAGCTACACGTGCCCTCTCTCTCTCTCTCTCTCTCTTTCTCTGTGAGTATTACTTGTCTCCTTTCTAATCAGCTTATTTTTAGTCTGCTTGTTGCTGCACCCTATTGCCTGCGGGCGTTTTGTTCCAGGCTTGAAGCATGCTCCTAATTGCTTTTCACCTGTGGAGTGCAAAATTTTCGTACTTGGCGCCTCAGATTTCGGTAAAACTGCATGGTGAAAAGCCCATAATCTCATAACCTCACTTCCAACATCAATCAGCTACGACAGTTCTTCATGCTGGTTATCGCTGTTGCGCACGCGCTTCCCTCCTTGAAGCTTCTACGCATGCCGCAACGTCACGCTCCGATGTACGTGTTCTCCTACACACTACCACTGCTTGCCGCACACACCCGCGACTGAACTTCGTGTTTGCTTCGCCGCTGCGCATGCTCTCTCCTGCTCTGTGTTCCTCGATGCTTCCCGCGCATGTGTACTGGAGTGCCCGTGCTACTACTGCTATTGCGTCTGCTGAACTTTCTTTCTATACGCCGCTCGCTCTGCAGTCGGTACTGTAGAAACCTTTCTGCATGTCGAGTGATTGTGTCAAGTGTAAGAAACTTATAATCAATCTTAAGAGCTCGTGCTTTATTTGCGCCAAGAACTTTCACCCGGGCTGTGCTAAATCCTACTTAGTGTCAAAATCTGCCAACGCTTGTAGTAGATCTAATATGGCCAGAAGCGGCATTACTCGACTAACTGATAGCCTTATTGGCAACCGTGAGTCTAGCTCCGCGCCAGCTAATGTTTCGCTTGAAACTATTGCGTCGATGATAGCGAATTCAGATCGTAAATTCTCACAATTTGCTGCCGAACAACGTCAAGCTATTAATAATATTAATACTGTGCTTCGGGATATCCCGCAACTCATTTAAACCGTCTCTGCTCATGCTGCTAAAATCGAGTCTCTCGAGCGATCAAACTCGCAACTCCGTAGCGAGATCTTGTCTCTTAAAAACAATATCGGCGCAACACCAACTATGTCAAGCGATATCATTGTTGCTGGACTTCCGTCTGCTCTCCCCGGCTCACACACTGAATTAGTCAAGTCAGTTTTTCGTTCCCTGGGTTTGCGCGACTTGAAAAGTCACATCTTGGCTGTTAGACTGCTCAATAAGAGGCAACCAGCCTCTGCTAGCGGCGATCTCTTGGCTCATGTGATGCCTCCGTCTAATCGCACGTCCTTCTCGTTAGTTGTAACTATCACGTCCGCTGTCGTGAGAGACGTAGTTATTAATGCTAAACGTGCCAAGCGTGATTTGAAAATTTCTGAGGTATTTGGTAATTGTCTTCAGGGCAGTATTTATGTTAACGAGTTGCTCTTGTCCGAGCTTTATAATCTCTTGCGCGAAACCAAAACTCGCGCAGCTCAATCCGCATACAAATATGTCTGGCTGAAAAATGGCTCCATTTATGCAAGCAAAGACAATGGCCTGCCGAAAATCGTTATCTCGGCCTCATCGGATCTGGACAAATTAGCCTGAATACCGTTTTTACCGATGCGCTTGTAATTATTCCTAGGTTGTTACTGCTTATCTCTTGTGGTGCTCCTGCGCACCATAAGTTGCACATTTTAACCTCAACTCTCTTCTAGGCCTCACTGACCTCTTTGCGGCGTATTTCGAGAGCAATTTTCTCTTTACTATTTTTATATCGTTTAAGATGATCCTTAAGGGTAAACACCACTGTGACCCCCTGTTTTTGTTCACATTTTTCAAGAATTTTTTTTTGTGGGAAAAAAGAGATTCGAAAAATTTGTTTGGGTTTTGTTCCTTGTTTATTAATGTATCAAAAAACATTTTTTTCACATTTTTCATGCCGCATGGTGGCGCTGGGGAAGCTCTCGCGTCAGGTGCTGTCATCTCCGCGGCACGCAGCAGAACTCTCTTCAACGTCGATCTGAAAAAAATACCGAGTGTTTTCGTTAATAATATGATATTTTGAAGAGCAGTACATAAGGATTTGGAAAAATATTGTTTTTAAAAAAATAGGCACGCCTTTGAAATGAACTTTAATTTCAAAGGCGTGCCTTTTTGTTTAAAAGCAATATTTTTCGAATATCTCTTTTTTCCCACCAAAAAAAATTCTTGAAAAATGTGAAAAAAAACAGGGGGTCACAGTGGTGTTCACCCTTAAGACGCGACTCTACTCTTTTTTGCCCTGCTTGGAGTTTGGCTAGTCTTGTGTCGAGTGCGTGTACGCCTGTACTGATTTCATTGACTGATTCCATTTCCTCTGTCAGTTCTCGGTATTCGTTTGTTTTTTATCTCTACTAGTTCTTTTTTCTGTGCGCTCGCTAGGTGTACTAGCTTTATTCGAACGGTAGGCGCCTGCGCTCTGTGTGCATTCCCGCAAGGGCTTTGTAAATCTGAATCTTTTTATTGTTAACTGCAACTAAATGCTTAGCCTTACTGTCAATCGTCTGGCTGCAGCCTCCTGCCAGTGTCCGAAGTCCATCTTCGCGCGCGCGCTGTACTCTGCTGTCATTCAGTTGTATGTTCCATTATTTGAAGCAACAATGTCTTCTATGACTTGGATGACTTGTAATCAAACTTCTAAGTCTCTCGATTGTTAATTGCAACTTTTAATTTTTAGTTTGTAAGTTCAACTTTGAAATTCTGTTGAACTTCTCTCTCTCTCTCTTTCTCTCTCCCTCTCTCTCTCTCTCTCTCTCTCTCTCTCTCTCTCTCTCTCTCTCTCTCTCTCTCTTTCTCTCTCTCTCTCGCTTGAATACCGAGAGGAGTGAAATACTAAACGCTGATACGGATGAATTTATTATTTCATAAAATCTCCGTCAACCTCACTTATTTTAAGCGGCGCATCTCTGATGATGAAATCGAGAGTTGATTACCATCAATACTTACTACAGGAGGAGTGCGGCCATCCTTCTGTTTCTTGACGATCTTGGTGGGAGATTAATTGGGATAGAGTCAATTGAGGGTTTTTTCTTTTTTTTTTAATTTGACAATCAATAATATATATATTTTTCCAAATTTTCACATAGTAACATTTTTACATTCGGTATTAAAATATAGTTTACAGTATTCACGGCTCATAGGATTACTCGTAGTCCCATGGGAAAATCTAACCCCTTGTACTACAATATCTCGCTGAAATTCGGGTACGAACTTGTTCGATCGGAATTCACAGTAGCTGGGGACATCGCTGCTGTGACGGACCAGAGAAAATAATAAATGTCGTTGTTTCGAATGTTCACTACAGCTTCCTTTCGCTGTATAAATTGAGGTAGACCGACGAATGATGATACACTTTTACGAAGTGGCACATATTTTTTCATATTTACCGTCAACTTTATTATTTCACTCAAGGACCAGCCCGATTCATTTTCTTGAAAATCCTCAATTTTTCTCAATAGTCTTTCCGACACATATTCACTGAACCACTTATCAATGTCCGTCGATGGTAAAATGATTTAATTTCTCGTGTTAAAAAACTTTTTTTCCTCGGCGATTTTATCACTTTTCGTAGTTCGATAGTTACACGTCAAGATCACGTTCACTTCCATATTACCCTCTTTCTCGAATGTTTGTCGCAATTTTTCAATAACCATGCTCTTCGAATCGTTTAAAAAATGTTGCACATCTTTGTGCCGCAAATTAACGACCATGCCGATCCTTATTCTTGAACAAAAAGCTGTTTCCATGTCCAAACACTGCACTTTTTCATGAGCAACACCAGCACCGTGTTTCTTAAGTTTTCCAATCAAAGATCCAATGATAGTGATCGTTGTTTGAATACGAACTTTTTCACTTGTCAAACAGCCGGTAATATGAGACACTTTATTGAAAAGTTTTATTTTTTTTTCAACAAGCCTCATCCAACGCTGAATTTTATTCGGGTTCAGCCCTCCTTAAGAGGATGTATCAGTCGCCTCGAATGGCTCGAAAACGCAAAAGACTCGTTCTCCGATACAGTACAACCAATCGCGTTGAAATTTTGGGCACAAAGTCTGAACGGTGGCACACAGTGGCTAAACTTCGGGCAGTTCAAAATTTTGAAAAAAACTACAGTTTCAGTTACCATAGGAGAAATTACTGAATGCTTCACTGTTAGACTCAACGGATTGTTACATCCTCACTTTGGCCACTGGGCAATATAAAAACACATATTTTGCGCTTTGTTTCTTCTTGTTCCATGCAGAAATTATCGAAAACGAAGGTTTTTCCGTTTTTGTTAAAAAAAAATACCGACTTCTGCCTGTATTACCCAAAATTTAGTGCGCCAATATTCCGAGTGGCGGCGCTAACGTCGGTTTCTTAGACGCATGCTTTCTCTATCCGTTCCTTACCTAGGAGACGGCGTCAACGGCGGGAAAGAGACGGTAATCGCGCCCATGGCGCTGCAAGACAGAGAGACATGTAGCGAACAATGAAACGACTATCGCCGTCGCACGCACGAGTCTGATATTCCAAGAGCTACCGACCGATTACGTTACACGACCGTTTCGTTCGGTTCGAGAATAGGGCTAGACGTTTCATAATCTGTCCCTTGCAGCGGAACAATAAGACAATCGGAAGTTTGGCAATGGTTCAGGGGTGGCTTTTGCGCTTCAAGATTTTTAAAGGGTGAATCAGAAATAATGAAATTACATTATTATAATCAGTTTGGCACTTTGGATTATCAAAGTTAAGAATATCTGAAGTAAATGAAAACATCGCCGGACCGGGGGTGGGTGAAAAGTGGGTGCAAGATGGTACTGAAATTCCGCACAAACCTACACTATTTACAGTAAAATAATCAGGTTGGGTTTGGTTGATTATTCTAAAATACATCCCCACAAAGTAATCGTCCTGATGCCAGACCGAAATTCTTTGAAAATCTATTTTCAAATAAATTTTTTACTAGGTTTTTTTTTATATATAAAAATTTTAATATATAAGGGGGGATTTAATATATATGTATGTATCTGTATATACATTTGGGTACAAATGTATACATAGATATATACATGTGTTCCATCTTGTCTCTGGGTCGTTCCGGGTATAAAATGAACTGGCAGTGGGTATTTTTCCAGGCTAGAGAGAATTTTTAAATATATATTCAAGATAATTCATTACGCTTGAAGCAAGCTACAATGTAAAATGATACATACAAATATTGAAAGTTATTAAAAACGTTTTGTAAATGAATAAATAATCTACAGTAGAATCATGGTTCATGTATGCCCTTATATTAGGACCTTGCATGAGATGGTCTCACTCGCGCTCACGCGCCCGCATAAGACGGTCTCACTCGCATTCACGGGGAAGGTTTCATGGGTCTGTCGGGGTGTTTCCACCGGAATTTCGGCTTGGCATCGGGAAGATTATTTCGTAAGGATGTATTTTAGAATAATCAATCAAACCGAACCTGATTATTCCACCACCAGTACAATTTACACTTTCGCTGCAATAGGCACTTTTCTAGATGGTTTTATTCTGAGTAAATCAAAACCAAGAACAATATGATAGCATAAAATGCGGCTGAGTTATAGAATTTTGAAAAAAACACAAATTCGATTTACGTGTATTTTAGATGGAAAATCTTTTCACGCTAAGGGAAAGTACTTAGAATTAATATTAAGGGCTGTAACTTTCAGGGAATTTGTTTTTCGACATATCCAACAAAATTCCAAGTGGGAACTGAGAAAAAAAATAGTCGAAAAAAAAAATCGCCCTAATAGATATATACTGGGAAAGCTTCGCCCCCCGCACGTTCGGCACCTCAACCCACCCGTGGCCCCCGCCATCCCAAACTCAAAGCCAAACAAACCCCCCACCCGGAGGCGGTGCATTTCCAGCGGGGTCAGCTTCATCAAACGGGTTAGGGGTCAAGGTTATTCCTGTACGGTGAAGCTGACCTTTGCAACTTTTGTGCACGACGGCGAAGGCGATATATTTATATGTATAATATAGAAATATCACAGTCCGCGCACAGCTCACCTTCTCAGGGTTCTCGCACATGAAACAACGTTGCCATTTTGCTGTCACACACTCAAGCCGGAGACGTGCCTGCCGAGCACCAACGCGTAGCGCCAGTTAATCGCGGCGATGTGTGGTATTCGACCGACTCGACCGTGTGCCAGCAAACTGCTACGTCGGTCATGTGCGAGCACCATCGGCAACGCCGCAGGGGCAACCTACGAAACACTGCACGAACGGGAAACGTATGGGACGTAAGTGTTCCGTACCGCATAGCTTAAATGCCCCTTTGTATGAAGCCGATATATATATATATATATATATGTAACCTGTGCCTCGTCGATCTCGTGTTTTCGTCGTCCCTAGGACCCCGTGCGCGGTCCCTCCCGCTCCCCGCCAGGCCCGTCGGTGATCGTATTTGAGCATGCGCCGTGAACGCTGGCACTCAGCACTAGTGCAAGGCACAGAGGGAGCGGGAGAGGCAGAGGGAGAGAGGGCGAAGGAGAGAGAGAGAGGGGGAGAGGGAGAGGGGGGAGGGAGAAGGAGAGTGGGGAGATAGAGAGAGATATTGATTGATTGATTGATTGCTTTATTTATGCCTTAGTAAGCTGTTAGGCAAATGTTTTATAATATAAAAATTATAAGCATATCTTACAGACTAATCATTAATCAACAATTAAATCACAATAATAACAATATAATTAAATTAAGTAGTATAAATCAGCCAATTCAGCGAAATCGACACTCCCACGCAAAAGTACAATTGAAGAGAATGACGATTCCGCTCGCTTACGCTCTACAAAAAGTAAGTACAGGCAAGCTACAAGCTTCAATTCAGCCATCACGCGACAAGCTAAACTAGAGTAAGTAACGAGCAAGATAGCAGCCAAAGCTACCACACCTTACCCAACAGGATCCGCCTCGCGTTCGGAGCGCAATAGAAAAGAATAGAGACGAGTTTTGAAAATATCTAGGGAAGGCGACGAAATAACATCAGGGGGAAGAGAGTGCCAAAAGTAAGACGCAGATAAACGAAATGACCTGTGATAAGTAGAAGTCCGATGAATGGGAATGACAAAGGTATTCGCTGACCCCGGACGGGGCATCAAACGCCCCGGGACTCGTTCAACTAGCGGTAGCAGATCGATTAAATACGATGGAGTAGGCAAGTGAAGCCTGGGATACGTAACGATACCAAGGAAGTACAGCCTTCTGTTCCTAACTGACAACCAACCCAGCCGATGCCGATATGGCGTTGTGTTCGTCACGCCATAGATTAAAGATAAATCGAATCGAACAATTAACCAGTTTCTGAAGCTTGGTGTTAAGCTCATCAGTTAGGTCATGAAAAACCAGACAGCAATAGTCAACGTGCGGAAATACGAGCGTTGAAACAAGCTTAATTCTAATTTCAGTCGAAAGACCATTCCGATGAAACTTGAGCTTAAAAAAAGTTGAATGCACCTTTTGCGACACGTTAGAAACATGCTTCCTCCATGATAGATTTGACGAGAAGATGACCCCGAGATTACGCACATCCGGCACGTACGGCACAGAGCTCCCCGACACCATAAGAAGAGCCAACTCTGCGAGACTGATAGTTCGCAAATAGGAATTACTACCGAGCACTAAAGCCTTAGATTTGCCCACATTGAGAGCTAAGCCACTGGTATTGGCAAAATCAGCAATAACATTATCATCATGCGAAACCTTAGCAATCGCCTGATTGATCTCAGATGGTAGACATTGCAAATAGATTTGCGTGTCGTCAGCAAATATCATGTGTTCAGTATACCGCAGGTTCCTCCCAATGTCGTTAATAAAGAATGAAAAGAGAAGAGGACCCAGGGCAGAAACCTGCGGTACACCCATCGTAGTACTGAGCCATCCAGTGGAGAGATTCTGAGCGCCCACCACCGCCTGCGACCTGCCCGTTAAATACGAATAAACTCATTGAGGGAGGGAGGGAGGGAGGGCGGGAGGGAGGGTGGGAGGGAGGGAGGGAGAGAGGGTCTCTGCAGAGGCAGCCGCCGCTCACGGAGGGAATTACAATCATTTTTTGCGCGTGCTCCATATCTAATATGATATGGCATGGAAAGGGGCATATGTCCCTAGTACAGCATAGCTTATACGTCTCTTATACGAACATCTAACGATGTACTCAATATTTTCAATTCGTTCATGAACCCTTCTATGCAGTCTTTACCTCGAAAAGATCTGAATTTTGATAAAGAGCCGTCCCACCTGCATCGTAAATAACAGGCAATACTATAAGGAACATGGTTTTGATAACTCATCGTGTTACTTTGTACGCATTCAACGGGCTGCAAGAAACATTCAAGGTCTGCATAGATCGTGGACGGTACAGCCTGTTGATGTTCATAATTTTTGAATTTTAGTATCGTAACACTGTTCGTGAGAAAAGTCACTATACACTTGTTAATATTCGCACAATCGAGCTCGTGTTTTTGTCACGTATTTCTAGTTGTAAAATGACACAAGCATCTATCGCAGAGCCAAGTATTACCATCATGTGCAGAGATCTGTGAAGATGCCAATCGCGAGATGTTTTTGATCCAAGCGAAATTATATGTATGTTTACAGATCTGTAGGTCACTTTCACTACCTTCCTCCTCGCAATCTATATTTGTCTCTAACATGAGCAAATAAAGTATAGCGTTGTTCGACTTGTGTTCACTTAGGTATATAGGTACGATCACGCCGCCAGCTTTTTTTCCCCCACACGACTCGATACCGTACACGTTGCTCGAGAGACCATTAAGTTTCCCGAATTTCGGAACATTCTTGAGACTCATGGGAAAATCTAATGCCTCGTACTGCAATATCTCACTGAAATGCGGGTACGAACTTGGTCGACCGGAATTCGCAATATCAGGGGATAACACTGCTGTGACGGATCAGATAAAATAATAAATGTCGTTGTTTCGAACATTTACTACAGCTTTCTTTCACTGTATAAATTGAGGTAGACCGACGAATGATAATACACTTTTACGAAGTGACACATATTTGTTCATATTTACCGTCAAGTTTATTATTTCACTCAAGGACCAGTCCGATTAATTTTCTTGACAATCCTCAATTTGTCTCAATAGTCTTCCCGACACATATTCACTGAACCACTTGTCAATGTCCGTCGATGGTAAAATGATTTACTTTCTCGTGTTAAAAAACTTTTTTTCCTGGACGATTTTATGAATTTTCGTGGTTCGATAGTTACACGTCAAGATCATGTCCACTTCCATATTACCCTCTTTCTCCTATGTTTGTCGCAATTTTTCAATAACCATGCTCTTCGAAACGTTAAAAAAATGTTGCACATCTTTATGTCGCAAATTAGCGACCATGCCCGTCCTTATTCTTGAACGAAAAGCTGTTTCCATGTCCAAACATTGAATTTTTTTCCGAGCAACACCAGCCCCGCGTTTCGTAAGTTTTTCAATCAAAGATCTAATGATGGTGATCGTTGTTTGAATACGAACTTTTTCACTTTTCAAACAGTCGGTACTATGAGACACTTCATTCAAAAGTATTAAGAATAGCTGAGTTCAGCACGTTTCTTTCGCGAGTGTACAGCCGCACATTTCCATGCGCGACTGTACTAGACTCGAGTCAAGCGCGACTCGAGCGACTTCGGCAGCTCTCGGCACCGAACCACATTACTTCGGCGGCCATCTTTTGTTTTGTTAGTCTCGACCCAATCGGATCGAGGAGAGCACGCTTGCGGAGCATTACTTTGTTACTATTCAATAAAAGAAAACATATTTACGTTCATTCTGACTTTAATTAGTTCACACAACCCGCTCACACCATCCTGCTCTAACAAAAAGTTTTATTATTTTTTTCATCAAGCCTTATCCAACGCTGAATTCTATTCGGTGTTGAGCCCTCCTCAAGAACTCTACAAGCTCTTTCCATGCCGTCGATAAGTTCTTTACACTTACTCGCATCCATGGTTCTTTCAAATCGTGATTACATGTGCAAGGATTAAAAAAAATGATAATTCATTGACGAGGTCTCGAGCGCTAATGAGCGTGCCTTATCCAACGCTGAATTCTATTCGGTGTTGAGCCCTCCTTAAGAACTCTACAAGCTCTTTCCATGCCGTCGATAAGTTCTTTACACTTACTCGCATCCATGGTTCTTTCAAATCGTGATTACTCGTGCAAGGATAAAACAAAATGATAATTGATTGACGACGTCTCGAGCGCTAATGAGCGTGATTTCACATGACAGGGATATTCAAAGCGAGGGAGAGATCCTTAAGAGGATGTGTCAGCCGCAAGAAAATTTCGACGCGGCCCTCCTCGTCGCGGTAGTGCAGAGCTCGTAGTATTTCACTACGAGCCGCTGCTAACTACCGCTATATGTCATAGCGCGCGTCTTCTATGAAGTTTCGTTGCTCCGCGTGACGAAGCATCGAAGCCGAATAGCAGACGGTTGCTGTGATTGCCCATAACTTATTCTACATATGGCTGTGTATACACATATGAAGCGAGGGGCTCTCGCCGCTACTCCGGTAGCGCTTGGACACACCATAGCGTATGCAGCTCGTATCAGCTGTTCCTACCATCCAGCAGGGTAGTTTATTTCTCGCTGTATGTTAGAGCGGTCAAAGTAAATAATAATAATAATAATTTAAACAAATAAGATATATTATACTACGGACCTCCGTCGCCATGCATCGACGGGTGGTTCGACAAGCGTCAAACTTTCGAGCACTAAAGATTGCTCGTTTCTCGCTCTATATAAGAACGGTCAAAGTAAATAATAATCATTATTATTTAAACAAATAAGTTATATTATGCTAGGGATCTCCGTCGGCATGCATCGACGGGTGGTTCAACTAGCGTCAAACTTTCGAGCAAGGAAGATTGCTCGTTTCTCGCTCTATATAAGAACGGTCAAAGTAAATAATAATCATTATTATTTAAACAAATAAGTTATATTATGCTACAGATCTCCGTCGATATGCAGCGACGGGTGGTTCGACAAGCGTCGAACTTTCGAGCAATGGAGATTGCTCGTTTCTCGCTCTACGTGAGAGCGGTCAAAGTAAATAATAATCATTATTATTTAAACAAATAAGTTATATTATGCTACGGAACTCTGTCGGCATGCATCGACAGGTGGTTCGACAAGCGTCAAACTTTCGAGCAATGAAGATTGCTCGCTTCTCGCTCTACGTGAGAGCAGTCAAACTTAATAATAATCATTATTATTTAAACAAATTATTTATGTTATGCTGACCTGACCGCCGGACGCCGATGGGCCACTTTCCACCTACCCATCCACCGCCAAACCGGCGGATGGGTGGGTGGAAAGTGGATGCAAGAAGGGGCTGAAGTGGCGCACTAAACTGCACCATTAACAGTAAAATAATCAGGTTGGGTTTGATTGAATATTCTAAAATACATCACCACGAAATAATCTTCCCGATGCCAAGCCGAAATTCTGGTGGAAACACCCCGACAGACCCATAAAACCTTCCCCGTGAATGCGAGTGACACTTTTAAATAACTTTTAAATAATTTTCAATATTTGTATGTATCATTTTACATTGTAGCTTGCTTCAAGTGTAATGAATTATCTTGAATATATATTGAAAAATTCTCTCTAGCCTGGAAAAATACCCACTGCCAGTTCATTTTATACCTGGAAAGACCCAGAGACAGGATGGAACACATGTATATATCTATACATACATTTGTACCCAAATGTATGTACAGACACATATATGTCCCCCTTATACATTAGAAATTTTATATATAAAAAAAAACCTAGTAAAAAATTTATTTGAAAAGTGATTCTCAAAGAATTTCGGTCTGGCATCAGGAACATTACTTTGTGGGGATGTATTTTAGAATAATCAACCAAACCCAACCTGATTATTTTACCGTAAATAGTGCAGGTTTGTGCGGCATTTCAGTACCTTCTTGCACCCACTTTCCACCCACCCCCCGATCTGGCGATTTTTTCATTTGCTTGAGATATTCTTAACTTTGATATCCCAAAGTGCCAAACTGATTATAATAATGTAATTTTATTATTTCGGATTCACCCATTAAAAATCTAGACGCGCAAAAGCCACCCCTGAACCGTTGCCAAACCTCCGATTGTCTTATTGTTCCGCTACAAGGGACAGATTATGAAACGTCTAGCCCTATTCTCGAAACGAACGAAACGGTCGTGTAACGTAATCGGTCATTAGCTCTTGAACTATAAGACTCGTGCGTGCGACGGCGATAGTCGTTTCATTGTTCGCTATATGTCTCTCTATCTTGTAGCGCCATGGGCACGATTACCGTTTCTCTCCCACCGTTGATGCCAGTCTCCTAAGGAAGGAACGGATAGAGAAAGCATGCATCTAAGAAACCGACGTTAGCGCCGCCACTCGGAATATTGGCGCACTCAATTTTGGGTAATACAGGCAGAAGTCGGTATTTTTTTAGCAAAAACGGGAAAACCTTCGTTTTCGATAATTTCTGCATGGAACAAGATGAAACAAAGCGCAAAATATGTGTTTTTATATTGCCCAGTGGTTAAAGGATGTAACAATCCGTTGAGTCTAACAGTGAAAAATTCAGTAATTTCTCCCATGGTAACTGAAACTGTAGTTTTTTTCAAAATTTTGAACTGCCCGAAGTTTAGCCACTGTGTGCCACTGTTCAGACTTTGTGCCCAAAATGTCAACGCGATTGGTTGTACCGTATCGGAGAACGAGTCTTTAGCGTTTTCGAGCCGTTCGAGGCGACTGATACATCCTCTTAAGGCTGATCGACCGACATAGCATTAGAGTCAAAGTGTTTGCATTTTTTTCGCGTATTGCGAAGGGAGTCTTTAGGTGGCGATATCGCTTGAACGCTATAACTGGCATTGGAAAGAGAAAGACCGAGAGGCGGAGAGAGAGAGAAAGATAGAGCGGCAGAGCGAGGGGAGCGAGAGATAAAGAGAGAGGGCGAGAGCGAGATACCGAGTGAGAGCGAGGGGGAGCCAGAGATGGCGAGAGAGTGAGAGAGAGAGAGAGAGAGATAGAGAGAGAGAGAGAGAGAGTCGGTGGTATACTATGGAAGAAAATAATATCTATAACATCTATGAATAGATATGGCTCTTTCAACGGCGTGACGTCATCCTCCTCGGCCTTTGTCGGTCCAAGAAATCAACGACTGGTATTTGTTTAATCAAATTAATGATATTGCCAACTCTTTGTCGGCCTTTCTAACAATCACTGTTAATGCACGTGTCCGAAAAAGTGAACCCCCCCCCTGTCGGCCATTCCAAGAAACGACGGTTATTGTTCATTAATCGTTAAACGTTATGCCGAATTTCAAAGCCGCCAAAAATATCTGCGTAATATCGTATGAATGATATACCCGACATCTGAGCCAGAGTGAAAGAGAGATAAGGCGAGAGAGAGAGCGATGGCGATGGATTCAAGATAATACCTATCGCTTTTTCAACAGAATGACTGATTCATCCTCCCCCCGCCTTTGTCGGTCACGCCTCCCCCATTCCAACGACACTTACTGCCCCCGACCCCCGGGGGTTCGTGTCTCGGCTAAGTGGTTTGTGTCTGAGCTAAAAAGTATCGGTGCAGATCTCTTGAGCTTGGTGAAGGCGCCTCATACAGTTAATAATGCTGATATAGAAGGAAATGTCGATAAAGAAGGAAATCTCAATAAACGAAATAACCGCCGAAGATAGATAATGTAGAAAATGATCCGTTTTTGTGCCTCGGCTAAGTGGTTCGGGTCTGAGCTCAAAAGTGTCGGTAAATGTCGGTGCAGATTCCTTGAGCCAGAAATGTCATACTTTCCCTACTCCCATACGGTATCTAAAGTTGTCTTACTATTAGTCTACAATAAGGAAATATATTCGTTTAAAAATTCATCGACATTTGATTGGTCGTTATGATCACCGTCGTCGTCGTCGTCGTCATCCTCGTCGCCTACGTCATCAATACCTTTATTCGTATCAGTATCGTACGCGGACTTGAAAGACTCATCAAAATCGTTCGCTGCTCCATTTATCATCGAATTATCGAGTTTATGATCATTCTCTACATTATCAATACTTTCCTTGGCGTTTATTTCCTTCTTTATCGACATTTCCTTCATTATCGGCATTTCATTTTGAACCGTATAAGACGGTTCCTTTACCAGTTCCTTCAATGGAGTCACCAATGACTCGAAAGTATTCCGTATCGTTGGTTCCGTCGTCACTCTACCCGACTTCATCATTCTATGTTTTCATCGAATCGCATCACTCGCTTTAACGATTTGACGCAAAACATCATTTTCCTTTGAAAATTTAGCTCTCTTCATGATGCTGTTGCGGCTAATTCACGGATGGTACTATCTCCCTTCGATCGAGTTATCGATTATTTATCCCTCGGGTAATATTGATAAAAGGGTCGAATCCTTTCCTATATCTACCATCGTCAATCTCGCTATCCTTGTCGATCATGATAAATCCAAACTTATTATCCCGCCAACAGGTTGAACACAAAGTTTTAAATTACGCGTACGACATATCGGTATTTACATGATAACGATCATGTATGATATGAATCTTAACATGTGTACAACCGTCCACAAGTTTAAGATTCATATCATCCTGTTTAAATAGAATACGAAAAGTCGTATTATCACGTACGAGATCCTTTGTAATGCGAGCATAGGACCGACAGAGATAGAAGCAGTCAACATTTTCGTGTCTTCCCATTGGAAAAAAAGATCTGATATTATCCTGTTTCTCAAAAACCACATCATCAAATACGAATATTGAGTTACTGTGAGCTTCGCATGGCGGCGCCACTTGTTCATATTCATTATATGGAAAATATTTTACGGCATGCACTGAACCGAGTCCTTGCTCGAGAAACTGATACTTTGGCTGCTTGAGCAATAGATGTACACATTTTCAAATCTTAATCTGTTGGGGTGCGTCATGAGGGTGAGCAATGGGTTGGTTTTACCGTAATTTGACATCCCACAAAATACTAGAGAGCGCCATGACGCTTCTCTCGTTTTTCCTTTTTCTCTATGAGTTTATCGAAATTTATTACAGGCAACGTCGCCGATGCCTCCTCATCTCGATCTCGACTAACGGGGACATGTTATGAATATAAGGTTTATAGATAGTGTTCATCAGTTGGACATCTTCCGTCCTGTCGACATGATCGTTGACAAGCGTCGAGGGAAAAGGTTTGGTTAATACTCTGATGAACCATCTTCCTGTTGAACTGCATCCACCCGGGTATCAGTACTGTGGACCGGGTACGAAGTTGGCTAAACGTCTTGCTCCTGCTGATCCCGGAATCAATCCGTTGGATGCAGCTTGCAAAGATCACGATATTGCGTACTCGAAAAATCGTGAAAATCTTGAAGCAAGAAGTTCGGCCGATTAAGTGTTGATCGACCGAGCTTGGAAATGTGTGTTTACCAAAGATGCTAAAATTGAGAATAGCAAGTGCTTGGGGCGTTGCAAATATTATGAAGGCTAAAAGCAAATTAGGTATGGGTGCGAAAAAACCGCCCGTGAGCTTGAAAAAAATTATCGGAGCTGCGAAAAAGACGATAAATCAGACTAGTGATCAACGCGCGGTTATTACGTCATCTCTTAAGGGGGCACGAAAAGCTGTAAAGAAAGTTGGAGACAAGGGTAAATTGAGCACACCACCTATTTTGCCGGTACCGCCTAAAGTTGGACGTTTTTTGCCATTCCTCATACCTATATTCGCGGGTCTCAGTGCCGCTGGACCATTGTCCGTGGGTGAAGCTAGTATCGCTAAAGCTATCAATGCCGCTCCACCGGCCAAACAAAAAATGAAGGAAAGTAAGCGTCATAATAAAACTATGAAGACCATTGCATTGGGTAAAAGTCTACATCTGAAACCGTATAAAGAAGGATTCGATCTTCATATCAGGTCAAAAATCGGGAAGTAACGCTATCTCATCGACCGCTAACTGACATTGATCTGCTTGATTTTGCCAAAATTATGGAGATTCCATATTTTCGCGGAGTTTTTATGCGAAATAGATTATCGAAGAGTGGGCCGTTAAAATTTGAATCGGGCATTATCAATCTCGATGAGGATGAAGGCCCTGGTACACTCTGGGTGGCATACAAAAACATCGCTAATAAAGTTATTTATTTTGATAGTTTCGGTATTCTTCAACCACCAGCGGAATTTATTGAATATGTTGGTAATGGTAGCGTTAATTATAATTATAAAGGATATCAAGATTACAATACAATCGAATGTGGTCATTTGTGTCTCAAGTTTCTTTGTCGACAGTTGAGTCGAAAAGATCAATATCGCTTATATACATAATTACCGGGGGGAAAATAACTTCAGTCATACGTTTACCGCCATGAACGATAGTTTTACGCCCACGATATCCGGAACGTCTTCCATACTCGAGGCGTCATACTTTCCACCCATTAAGCCCTCATCGGATAAAAGGTATACCTTGGGACTCGTTGAATTGGTAACCTTCGATTCGATACCAAATATAGATGCTGATAATAAATTGTACGTGGGTGATAAAATAATAACGTAATCTACAGGTAGCTATGAAATAGAGGATATTGAAGCGTATTTGCAAAGAAGGCTGATCGAGAAAAATATTAATATCAGTATTTCGCCAAATAATAATACTCTGCGTAGCAAAATTACGTATAATCGAGAGATAAATTTCACGCCCTACGATTCGATTGGTCGTCTATTAGGATTCACTCGTCGTGTTCTAGAAGCTAATAAAGCTATAAATCGGATCTCCCAGTGGCCATTTTCAAAGTGAACATTTTGCAAGTCGAGTGCACCATAACAAGCGGGGCTTTTATCGACGAGCGTCAAATTCATATGATTCGTGAATTTTTCCCGTCGATGCCGCTGTATATAACATTATCGAAGAACCATTGCACATAATTTACCTTCCAATCACCGCCAACACCATAGATCATATCCAGCTTCTAATATTAAATCAAGACGGGGATTTTATTAATTTTCGTGATGAACTATAACGATTCGATTGCATATAAAATAATGGCTATTGTATTTAACAAAAAACCTAATAATTTCTATGTAAATAAGCAATCATGTGCGAATTCGATCAGTCGTTGGTCGACAACCAAAGCGTTGATATCGCAGAACGTTCAACTGTTGAAGAGCTTGGGTCTCAAACTTCGAGTAGAAAAAGAAAAAGACAATATTTGCTGCGTGTGCTTTGCATCTGTTGTACGCGATGGAGCATGAAATAATGGATATTCAAAGTCTAATCATCTTTGATGAATCTATAATCCGCAGTGAAATTCATGCTCATCAGCCTTACGCATCTTCATCGTACGGTAATAGTGATGAAATTCGCATTGCCGTTCAAGATCAAGATCTTTGCCTGTTGCCATGCAAGAGTTCATTGCACATATGTGGGCGATTAGTTAAACCTGATGGAATTACACCTAAGGCTACTACGAGCCTAGTAAATAATGCTATTTGCCAATTGTTCGAGGATGTTCGATATATCCTATTGAAATTGATAGAAACAAAAATGTTGTACCCGAAGGGGGAACTCCAGATGGCCAAGCGTTTAGAAAATAAAATTTTTGACGCGGCTCTCACACCGTATAATAAGCCATTTATATCAGCATGTTTGCCAACCAGCGGTTGGCGTAGTGGTAAGAGCTCGGACTCGTAATGCGATGGTCACAGGTTCGATTCCTCGGGCGGAGACTTTTTTTTCTAACTCTTTCCCGATTTTTACAATATTCATCTCACAATTAAGCGAAATAATAAATAATTAATTTTATTTATTTATTTATACGTAAACGGCATAGATATAGGATTTTTAATGTACACGAACAATAGTTTCTCGGCGCATGTAGAAAAAAGGTATGTTCCTGACCATCTGCGTTTGGGACAACGCTAGCTAGGGAGCTCATTCGTTTGCTAGCTCTTGGCCGAGTAACTTGAATTGTTCGAGAATACTGTGAGAATATTCTAGAAAATATCGGAATTTTTGTGAAAAAAATTGTGGGAAAATCGAAAATGTCGGACACAAGTGAAATTCTTGATATGCTTGAAACGTCGGTGGAAAAAGAAAAGGAGCCAAATGATAGCATTCACAGCGAAACGTCAAAACAACGATTGAAGATGGCGCTGGATTATGGTTTACATCTTTTGGCCAAAGAAGGTCCGATCACATCAGAAAGTCCCGAAGTTATAACCGAAGAACACATTGAAATGGGAAATAAAAAACACGAGAAAGTATTGGAAGTTTTATCGGAGTATAAGTTTGTGTGCGACTGAGAGTTGATTTGGTGCGAAGAAATTGACCAAGAAGGAGAATATCAAGAAGTGGCGGGTGCCAGTTCGTTGTCAAATGATGAGTACGAGCCCGATGAAAAAAAAAATGAAATAGGATCCAGATTTCGTTCCACTCGACTACAAAATAATGGCGGTTAACCTTGCGAAAGCGCATCTGAAGTGCAATTTGAAAAGTATGCAAACAAAAGGAGCATCTCGCTTGAAGTATATGCGAGATTTGAAAATTTGGGAAGAGCATATTAAAAAGGGTGGATTTTGAAAGCATATATACAACACAATTGATACGTGGATATATGATCGCTTCGTAGAAGCGCGGAGTTGTAACCAGCAAGTCACCACAAAAAACTTGCAACAATGAGCACTTGCTGCTGCCAGTTAATTTCTGGAGTTGTAATTCAAAGCCTCCGAAACGTGGGTCAAAGAGCATAACAAGGGCATACGATTCTTCAGAGGAAAGTTACAAAATTTGTGTCGGAAAGAGTGACCGCTACAAAAGACGAAATCCTTGCTGCGGCAGATAAGTTCTGACTCCAGACTCGAGTTCTTATTCCCCAATACGACAAGGATTTTGTTACGAACACTGATCAAACAGGTAAGTCAGGTTTTTTATTTGTCTACCTTAATCGAAATACTCTCTTTAACGTCGCGTGTAATATAAATTTACATTCGTATATTATTTTTCCAGGTTGCCAGTACCAGTCGAAGTATAACCGAACCCTGGACCATCAAGCGTCAAAAGCCGTTTTCGTAAAAAGAAAGGATATGAACAAAGTAACCAACTCATATACAGCGCAATATGCTATGAACCTTTCTGGAAAGCTATTACCAAAAGTTTACGTATGCTTATAATATAATAATGCCTCTTTTGGACCGAGGATTCAAAAATCGGCGGATGAATACGCGGCAAAATACAAAACTGTGATCATCACTTCTTCAAAATCTGGCAAACTTACAACAGCGTTGTAGAGAAGATTTTTAACCGATGTCATGAAGTCTTACGTACAAGAGAACAAATTTCTTGACTCGTGGGGAGGATAAACAAATCCGCAATTATACGACGAACTTTTCCAAGATGAAGAAGGATTGCCAACGTGTAGCATGAAAGTAATTCCCCCCAAATGTAGTCCACTGGTGCAACCCTGTGATGTATATTTTTATCGTCAGGTTAAAAACTTTATAAAAAAAATTCAAACTTGCTCTTATTTGATCGAGCAAGAAAAATAAATAACATCCCGAGAAGACTGTATAAAAATACATTCGAATGTTCATCATCAATTATCCGCGCCAATATTCGGTGACATGTTACGTTACGCGTGGTTTGCTGGTAAACTTTGCGATGAGAGAAAATGTTTTATGAATGTGAATCAAGTTTGTTTTTCTTGGGAGACGTTAAAACAACGTTGTAATTGTAAAAATGCGGCATTTATAACGTGTGATAGATGCAGAAATAATATCACCCCGACAAATGTAAATCATCGAATGTAAAAGAATGAAAGTTTAAATTGTTATGTATGGTACAAAGTCTTTTCGTATGCGCTTCAATTACAATCCCTTGTTGAAAAGTCTGCAATCCCAAATTTGTCCTTATCTATGCCTTTTGCGTATAAATAAATGAATAAAGTGAATTATTTATTACTTCGCTTAATTGTGATATGAATATTATAAAAATCGGGAAAGAGCTAGAAAAAAAAGTCTCCGCACGGGGAATCGAACCTGCGACCATCGTATTACGAGTCCGAGCTCTTACCACTACGCCAACCGCTGCTTGGAAAACATGCTAACATAAATGGCTTATACGATGCCAGACCAACGGCAAAAATTATATTTTCTAAACGCTTGGCCATCTGGAGTTCCCACTTCGGGTACTTTCATTTCTAACCAAGCCCTGTAAGTAGTAAAGTGCCGTTATAGGGAGATACCCCCTCCATGCCTCCACTCCCACCACATGCACTTCTCCCCACCCATGTGTGAGTATGTTTATCGGTCCCTTTCCACCCCCGCCATTCACTCCCCACCCCGTTTTAAGGCCTGTGATTGGTTCCCCAAAATGTTTTCCCCTCGCTCGTATATGGACATTCGAAAATTTCCCGTGTTATTATGGGTCCCTATAATGGGCCAGTGTCCCTTTCCACCCCCGCCACCCACGATCCATCCCGTTTCTGGCTCCCTGATTGGTTTCCCCAAAAGTGTATGCTCGCGCTCGTCCAACAATTTCCCGTGATATTATTGGCTCCTATAATGGGTCAGTGCCCCTTCCCCGTGAGAATTTTCCGTCGCACTCCGTGTGTGTGTGTGTGTGTGTGTGTGTGCGTGTGTGTGTGTGTGCGCGTGTGTGTGTGCGTGCGTGCGTGCGTGCGTGCGTGCGTGCGTGCGTGCGTGCGTGCGTGCGTGCGTGCGTGCGTGCGTGCGTGCGTGCGTGCGTGCGTGCGTGCGTGCGTGCGTGCGTGCGTGCGTGCGTGCGTGCGTGCGTGCGTGCGTGCGTGCGTGCGCGCGTGCGTGCGTGCGCGCGTGCGTGCGCGCGTGCGTGCGTGCGTGCGTGCGTGCGTGCGTGTGTGTGTGTGTGTGATAACCCCCTCCGTGATTATCAGGTCTTATGCAACCCGTGGGGATCTTGTGGTGGGGAGGGCAACAAAGAAAAAAACTCGTTTGAAAAAAAATGTGTTTCATTTCAGAACGGATTTAATACTGAACGGATTTATGATGGATTTTCTTTTATTAGAATCCCGACGGTGCTTCTTGGCCTTCCGTTGACACTCTTCGCAGTCTCTTATTGCTGGTGGTGACCCGTCAATGTGAGTCGTTTGCTCTGGGCTGTCCAATGTTTTCTGCAGCTCAGGTATGTGCCGACTTCCTCGTCCAAGCGGAGGTGCGCAGGTAGACGTGGCCATAAGAGAGGGATGTACCAACCCCAGTGTTTGAGTAATATCGGCTTCGGGATCAATTCCATCTCTTCTTTAGTAAGGGCACGAGGATCCTTCGAAGAATCGATGACGATAATTCTATCGACGGCACTCATGTTTTTGATAGCTATTATATCTTCGGCATTCATTTTCTGACTAGGGCGTCCGATGAATTTTACGGTGTTTATAAGCTTGAATATCGACTATAAAGTCCACGGTGACAGCTTTCAAGCGACTGTTACATAGTGGGTGTCTGTTTCCCCGTTAAATACCCTCCACCGGTCGTCATCTGTGACGTTTCTGGGGAGAGGAGAAGAAAACATCTTCTGCTCATGCGCCAAAATCTGTGATGATTTGTCGAGCGGCGTCAATTTCATTTACATTGTCATATTCTGCATAAACAATGCAATTTATCGTTCCGCCGAGCGGTCTTGCGAAGCGTACTTCTATTCTGACACTCCCGTGCCTCACGAGATTCCAGTGGGTAAATCCGTTTGCCGATAAATCAGGCGTCAGATCAAAGGCAAAGAGACAGTATCCTTTTGCGTACGAATCATGTGAAATATCTATGCCCTCGTTCTGAAAGTGAATTCCTGTTCCGGTGAAAAGTGTATGATAACTCCGCACCCATGTACCATTTCTGTGAAACTCCGATTGAAGCGGTTTGCTAGGTATTTGTTGACCATCGATATAAGGCGATAGATGGTTTATGTGATGGTGATGGAAGTTAAACGGGTTTAGCGTTTTGCCGCCATTGAACGCTTTGTTGCATACAAATCCTACGATGATGCGTTCCGGTAAGTGACCAAGTATAACGTTGTTCAACGTGTCTCCCATGATACCGCTATGCATGGTAAACGACTTTACTTCGACACGCGTTATGAGAAACTTTGCCGTTGTCTTTGCAAGAGTTTTAGCATACGCAACAAGTACTCCAGGGTTTATTTTTGCACGTCCAACGAGAAGCGTTGCGTCGGCAATGTGTATTTTCTACTTTTGGTCTTGCGCGATCGTCTCCATTAGACAAAAATCGTCTTTTGAACGTCTAAGCCGCAGTCTAACTTCCACACCGTTTATCAAAAACTTATCCTGATTAAAAACATCGCAGTGTAAATGTCCGATCGTGTCGAGTGTTTTAGCATCCGTAATGAGCTGTCTGCATTTCTCCTGTGTATTATTATCGACCGCAAGGCCCGAACCACCATGCATTGAGACAGGATTGTAGTGAACTCATTGCGATGATTCTACGGCCGTCTACGTTGGTGGTATAGTAAAAAGGTCGAGTTCCGACTTCATACATTCGCACGAGTGGGCATGTAGGAACGACATTGTTAGGATCTGCCGAAAATGTCAATATGTTTCACCGTTTTCTTTTTCTTTTATTTACGAACACCACTAGTTTTTCGCCTGTTTTTCGTCACTTTGCCCCTCTCTTTCGCGGTACGCTTTTTTTTCTTCTTCACAACACCACGCGACTTTTTCGTAGAGCGTCGACGAGAGATACGCACTGGTGCACGTCCCAATAAAGAATGCATTATTCTCGTCGCCACAGGGCTGTTATATCCTGATCCGGTCACGAGAAGTGCAATTTTTTCATCAGCTTTCCGTTTTTAATTTCCACCCGATTCGGTAGCACGTCGGCGCAGTGATTCCTTGAACGGCACCCTGTTTCCACTCACGTCCTCGGTAACGTGCCATCCAGTTCGGATAGCCTCTTTACTGATAGCTTTAGCACCTTTTGTCAACAGCGGCAGTACACTGCGAAAAAGTCCGCCGAGAGAACTGCCGATCCCGTGCCCTCGCTGATACGTAGAATCGATAAACACGTTATGCACACGGCCGCCGCCGATCTGATTTTCGTAATACGCCGTATAATGAGCCATAATCTTTTAATCTAAGCCAGGCGCTCGAAATGAAGCGTCACCGTCAACGTACCGTATTCGAATGCGATCGGTTTGCCCAGCTGATCCCTTATATCTATCTCAATTCAGCAAAAAGAATTGCTCAATCACGGGAGATACTTAGGCGAGGAAAAGTACCTAACTTGTGATGTACGGTATGTGTAGTGAGACGTATCAAGGTTAAGTATACGCAGGAGTGACGCCTGTGTGTCGCCCACTGTGTAAGGAACGCAAATATTGGTATAGACGTATAATTGATCGGGTAGAGCACGATTTATGGACGCAGGCATGTACCCTTCACGTTGCATCGCCGGTACGAAGTTTAGATGTACATCCTCGGGTGTTTCTTTATCTTCGGGGCGTACGTCAAATCCTAATATTCGCTGCACTTTACCCGTAATTGTAACGAATATTTTTTATATGCAATCTCGTTCTGAGTGGGTCTGTATCTGCCGTCAATCGCTACATAGCCATTTCGGTCCACATCGTTCACGAGTTTCACCCCAGTTTGTTTTGAATTCAAAATTTTGTTTAGATTCCATATTACTTCTTCATAAGATTTGTACAGGCCATAGGGTATTTTTCCGTTTTGCGGTTCTTGTTCGTCGTCCAATGTCCACCCTATCTGTATTTCGTCCTTACGAATATGTATCACGGTACACGGCACATGGATGTATGTGCCTTGTATTTATACAGAGCAGCACGTCGCTTTTTTCGCCGATTCGCGGCGGTGACGGTCATATTATCCGCAGCTATATCCGCATTGCATAATATTACGGCGGCTGGTTCCATCTTAATTGACGGGTGTTTTGCGTGAATATACGCGTAAACGAGTTGTTGTAATATGTCGATGTAACGATGCGTATTACGGTGGGTAAAGTATCGCCACATTCTCTCCTCCAGCGTACGATTAAACCGTTCGACAATTGCAGCCTTTATATTGGGATTGCGAGCAACTCGAAATAAAATGTCGTTCTGTTTGAGACATGTTTGAAGTTCCGATCCGAGAAATTCTCTACCACGATCGGTCTGTAGACAGACAGGCAGACGAGATTCGCTACGTTCGAAAATTCGTTTAAATGCCAGCGTTACCTCGTGCACCGTTTTGCCGCGCAGAGGTTCAACCCACGCATACTTGCTCAGCACATCGATGACCATAAGCAGGTAAGGAACCCCGCCATTGTATTTCTTCAACGTTCGTAAATCTACCAAATCAGCTTCCCAAACGTCATCTATATTGGTAACGTTGTAACGTAATCGCGGGAAAAGGTGCCGGATAGGTTTATGAACAGTATAACCGTCCTGCTGAGTTAACCACTCGTTCACGGCTAAGGCTTTATGTCGTTTTCCATCAATGAGTCTCCTTGCACCAGCGTAGCCTGATGGGTGCGAAGGATCGTAATACTCTTTAGCGTATGACATTTTTTTTGCCGATCATAGACGCTGCTCGGCAATGCTGATCCAACTTCGCATTTCCCATCGGTTATTATTCTTGTCTCGTCTTGCACGTTTGGCACGTCGTGATAAATTAGACAACTGCTCGTTTCCGGGTCTTTCGCGTTTAACGCCACGTTGGGGTATTAAAGTCCACAAGTCGTCGTTACTAATGAATTCGCGTGGTATACTGGAGTCACGTAGAACACGGATAAATCTATCTCGGTCATCAGCTTTGAAGTTTTTTCTAAAGCGTACAGCGTCATTAATGAGATCGACCATATTACAATTTGGCAAATCTACGCCATTTATCGTCACGCGACCGTCTGTGTCCCAACGCACGCGATTTGCGATCTCACCGTTATTCCGAAGATAATTCACGAGCGCCAATGCTCGATGTCTATACTTCGGTGGTACAGTGTCGGCGATGGAATCGCCCTCCATACTTTGGTTTTGCGGGGATGCCGAGGCAACAACGGCCATAGAGGACGCCTCGACATTTTTCGGTCCGACATGAAATAAGTAGCGTTGTAATACTTGAAGATAATCTTCCCACTTGTCGGAGTCACCGGTGTATTTGTTTGAATGCAAAATATTCGAAAGTTCAACATCGAGTCGTGACGTTGGATCACCCGGTGTATAAGCCGATACTAAAATCATTTTCATCGCATGATCCATAACGGTAACAGTTTTTTCACAATATCATTTCTCACTCCTGCCAAATAATCGACCTATTAGACTCGAGATAATAGGTGCCAATAAAAGTGGTAAAAAAGCACCGCAGCCTTTCTCTAGCATAATCCGCTTCTTCGCTCTCCAATTGTGTTTCCTTTTGGCGATGCTACGGCCTGGGCCACTTTGCCCCGTAACGCAGCATGTGGCCAGTTGCCGCAGCACATTTTAATACTTCTTCAGCTGGTTTTTCACTACCCGTTTCAGATTGACTACACCTCGTAAAGCATTCAACGAGCATTCACAGATGCACGTGACCAGCGTCTCGTCGGCTGTACGTAACAATGCTTTTTGCTGCTGTTTGCTCGAGTGACAGAGAGCGTTCAGCAATGCAGCGACGCGTTTACCAAATGGCGGTACTGAACTTTTTAGGTGTTTAGCATTCTTCCCCATATTTCCGCGGCGCGATCGAAGATATTACTGGTGATGCACACGATCACGCATGACGTTCAATACGCTTTCAATACTTACGTCTGCTATTTTTCGGGACGTTAACTTGTGTTCCCTTATCGCCGGGAAATATCGTTGTACGTCATCGATATTCGTCGGGAGTCAATGGCTTTAGGTCGAGCAATAGGTACCCGTGCGGCTGCGATGTTGCGTCATGATAAGCCTCTATTAGAAATTTCGGATTTTTCGGATATACTTGACGTGCGAGATGTTGAATTTGTGCTCGATTGCGAGGATTTTTTAAAATCACGGTATTATTAGCATTAAGAGAAATATCGCGTTGTCCGCGGCCTTGATGACAAATATTTTGTGTAATGAATGACTTCAATATTTGTATGATGTCATATTCATTACACATATTCATTTCACGTCGAAATAGGCTTATCCGACGTGCACGCGCGCGGGATTAGCTTGACTCGCGATCGTACTATTAACTTATGACGAGCGCGAGTCACGCGATCACATTTTATACGCGTGCTATCAACGTGTACCGCGCATGTGCAGCGAATAAATTGTAATAATGTTTGGGAAAAAAGAAAAACAAACAGGTTAAACACACGAATTTTTTTAAATTTTATATATATATATATATCTCTATATTATATAAATATATCGCCGCCGCCGCCGCCGTGTACAAGAGTTGAGGCGGTCATTCCCTTCACCGTACCCCCCCCAAACTCAAAAGGGGCGGGGGGGGGGGGCAGTACGCTCAATGGAATGGCCCGAGGGGCAGGGAGGGGGGATTGACGCGCGAATCGCGCAGGGGGCCCCCCTAGTATATATATATATCTTATTTTATTTATTTTTTTCAAAATACATACAAATTCTTTAGTCCCTTTGGCGATTGCACATAATCATCGGAAAATATATTATAGAATACATGTTCCTCTGGAAACACCCCCCCCCCCCCCCCACACACACACATTTATCGCTGTTAAAGGAAATACATACGAAGATATTTGTGCACTTTTTTTTACCACGGATTTTCTTTATACAATGTTTCAATATACACAAAAAGTATTTTGATTTCTGTCAACACATGATTTTATTGAAAATCACATAAGCGTTTGTTGTATTTTTACATTTGTCGCGATAACGATGACGATGATAATGACTAGCACAACGATATTACTCTTTAAACCCGTACGGGGAAAGACAACGTGTGTGTTTTATACCAGAGTTTCCGACATACAGCACTGCACGTTTTACTCACAGACTTTCCGGCCCCGTTCCGGCAGGCATCTCGACATACGTCACGGTAAAGTTTAACGTGTCGTCAACCGATCGAATTCTCGTGCTCTGGTTTACGCTGGACATTAACCCCTATAATTCATCGTATGAAAATCGGCGAATCCGTCGAAAAGACATCCAAGCATTACCGCGCGCCATACTGTCAGCGTCGAATGATATCCCGATCATGTCGTTTTCCGGGCGACCCGACACAAAATACGCGTTGAATATCGCGATTGGCATTTTGTATACATGTCACGGTATTCACGCTTGGCGGTGGTGTTATTATCGTTATATCCGCCTGGCCATCCGCGACCCTAAATCGCTGTGTATAATGATCGCGCTCATTCACGACACGGAAACGCATACCAGCGGGTAAAATTTCGACGACGCCGACGACGACTGAAGAGCGATGTTATCATGCGCAAATTTCATTGCGCGTTGCAGCAGCGACGCACACACGCACTTTCGCCCCCCGCGAGGGCAACAAGCGAACGCATTATAACCATTGATCGGACGGCGCGATGCACCTCTTCACTGTGCGACTGCGGCTGCGGAATCATTTTTTTTATTTTGCGACACAGCTCTATACTTCACAACACACCTTTCCCGTATATCCGCACTGTATATGATCTTTACTAGATCACTGTAAATATTTACACGGAGTACTGTTTTTAAACTGAAACAAGTCGTATGCACGGTGAAAAAAAATCGGGATGTGCACCGTCACTCGGTGTGTCTACGAAGACTTTCCGTCAGGAAATTGGGGAAAATCTTTAAGTCACTGCTTATTTACGTTCCCCCCTCCACGCTGTGTCTTGGACACGTTACGTGCAAAAGAATACTGCACCAAACCAGCCCTAGAATTTATGGCTGATTTTTTTCGGCACGGGTGCGTCTTCCCTTTTCCGGCGAAACGCACAAAAACTATGCATACATTCCGAAAAATCGAGGAAAGCAATGTTTCCATATATATATATATCTTCTATCTATATATCTATCTATCTATATATTATATTATTATTTATTTTATTATATTATTTCATTAATTTATATATTTTATATATATATATATTAGGGCGATTTTTTTCCGACTATTCTTTTTTCTCAGTCCCCACTTGAAATTTTGTTGGATATGTCGAAAAACAAATTCCCTGAAAGTTATAGCCCTTAATATTAATTCTAAGTACTTGCCCTTAGCTTGAAAAGATTTTCCATCTAAAATACACGTAAATCGAATTTTTATTTTTTCAAAATTCTATAACTCCGCATTTTATGCTATCATATTTTTCTTGGTTTCGATTTACTCAGAATAAAACAATCTAGAAAAGTGCCTATTGCGGCGAAAGTGTAAATTGTACTGGTGAGTTGGTACGGGTCACTCAAGTTGATATTTACCCAAAATTCTCGTTTTTTTGCTGTTATCTCCGAAACAATTAACTTTACGAAAAAAATGGAAATTTAATTTCCTACAAAAAAGGTCCTATTGACCCAATTGCTTAGATTAATATTTTTTGAAATATTGAACTTTACTTTTTTTATTTTTTTTATTATTTCACATTTCATATTTTATAAATTTTATACTACTTATAAGTTAAAGTTCAATATCTCAAGAAATATTAATCTAAGCAATTGGGTCAATAGGACCTTTTTTGTTGGAAATTTAATTTCCAACAAATTTTTCATTTACATTTTTTTCGTAAAGTTAATTGTTTCGGAGATAACAGCAAAAAAACGAGAATTTTGGTAAAAAATCAATTTTCAGTGACCCGTACCAACTCACCAGTACGATTTACACTTTCGCCGCAATAGGCAATTTTATAGATTGTTTTATTCTGAGTAAATCGAAACCAAGAACAAAATGATAGCATAAAATGCGGCTGAGTTATAGAATTTAAAAAAAAAAATCGATTTACGTGTATTTTAGATGGAAAATCTTTTCACGCTAAGGGCAAGTACTTAGAATTAATATTAAGGGTTGTAACTTTCAGGGAATCCTCAATACCGGGTGGTTTAGGAAAAAAGAAAATAAAAAAAAACCCAAATGAACAGCTGAAAAATCGAAAAAATCAAAATTGGTAATTTTGTATGGGAATTGCCACTACCTATTGCCATTACCTATCGTTTGACAGCTGCGCATCGCGCAGCTGTATTCATTTGAATGAATTCATCAATTCAGCTGCGCATCATTTGACATTTGAATTCATTCAAATGTGTTTTAACGCGACTCGAGGAGAACAATATTGAAAATATTGTTCAAACCCAAACAAACCCAAACAATATTGAAAATATTGTTCATTATATACTATTCTATATACTTATATTATATTAATATCCTCAAACTTAGTTTGAGGATTTCAATATTGTAAAGTTTTCAAGGTAAGTTCGACAGATTTAAGTGACTGTGATAACAATTCCGTGTACACAGTTCCGTGGCTGTGAAAATAATGCCAAGATGAGGACGAGGTGACATAGGTCGTCGAAGTCAGCCAAATGCGCGGTGAGCTACTTCACGAGCAAACCGCTCTGATGACCAGCGAGTGACGGATAATGAAAATAGTCGTATTAGCATGTCCGAATTACGTTCGAGAGCGACTGAAAATGAACGACAAGTGAATAGATTACAGTTACAGTTGCTCGAGAACGATTCACATTGGGACAATACGCTGAAAGATTCCGTCTTATCATCACCGCATCAAATTCGCACATTGTTTGCGATTATCATCTCCACATGTTTCCCTTCGAATCCGAACGATTTGTGGGTCAAATATAAGGACGACATGTCTGAGGATGTTTTGCATCGTGTGCGTCCAAACCAAACTTTAAATCCGACATTGCAAATGACTGCAGAAATTCACAATGAGACATTGATAGAAGACATGTGTTTATTGATGGCGAATAAAGTGTTGTCGTATTTGGGCATGATATCGCCCAATCGTCGAATGCTCGATGCATTTAACCACGAATTACAAAGAGAACAACAATACGACACCGAAGCATTAGCCGAAGCAGTTCGTATAAATTTTTCGCAATTGAATCAACAACAAAAGACTGCGTACGACTCTTTGATAGAAACTGTGAACAATGGAACTGGTGGAATTTACTTCCTGGATGCTCCCGGAGGGACTAGGAAAACATTCTGAATTTCATTGCTTTTGGCGAGGATTCGATCGCAAAATGAAGTTGCCCTAGCATTGGCTTCATCTGGAGTAGCAGCGACTTTGTTCGAAGGCGGACGAACTGCACATTCTGCATTGAAATTGCCACTGAACGTGCAAATCAACGAGACACCAGTTTGCAACATCACCAAAAACAGCGCAATGGCGAAGATTCTACAGATATGCAAATTGATCGTTTAGGACGAATGCACGATGGTGGGAATGCACGAATGCAAGAGGCGCTAGACAGAACGTTGAAAGGTCTTCGTGACAATCAAAACATTTTTGGTGGAGCCATGATTCTGTTGTCCGGTGATTTTCGTGAGACTCTTCCAGTTATTCCACGATCAACTGTTGCTGACGAATTAAACGTGTGCTTAAAATCATCAAATCTGTGGCGGCATGTGAAGACACTCCGATTGACGACTAACATGCGAGTGTTTTTGGAACAAGATCAAAATGCGGTGTGTTTTCGAAGTAATTGGTGGACATTGGTAATGGGAAAATCGCAGTTGACATCTCAACCGGATTCATCACATTGTCCATCGATTTCTGTCAGTTGACCGAATCGAAGGAGAAGCTCATTCGGCGTGTTTTTCCGAACATAGCGCAGAACTTCAAAAACCATAATTGGCTGAGTGAACGAGCCATATTGGCGGCGAAAAACAAAGATGTCAGTGATCTCAATGCGACCATTCAAAATTTCATTCCGTGACAGTTGTTTTCTTTCAAATCGGTTGACACAGTTATTAACCAGGATGAGGTAAACAACTGTCACACAGAATTTTTGAATTCGCTGGAATTGCCTGGATTACCACCTCACAATTTGCAATTGAAAGTAGGCTCAGTCATCATCATGTTGCGTACCATCAATCAACCTCGACTATGCAATGGAACGAGACTGGCTGTGAAAAAGCTTTTGAACAACATTATCGAGGCGACGATTATCAAGGGAAAGACAAAGGAAAGGATGTTTTGATTCCGCGCATCCCGATGATTCTAACGGACTTGCCATTCGATTTTAAACAGCTGCAATTCCCCGTACGTCTAGCGTGGCGATGACCATCAGCAAATCACAAGGCCAGTCGATGGAAGTTGGCGGAATTAACTTGGAGTTTCCGTGTTTCGCGCATGGATAACTGTATGTCGCGTGTTCGTGTGTCAGAGAGCCATCATCTTTGTTTATTTACGCGCCGGAAAACAAAACGAAAAACGTAGTTTACCAGAAAGCTTTGCATTGAATTTTAACTGCATTTATCTTTCATGTAAATATAAGACATTGAATTAATTTCAATTACAAACGAGTTTCATTCAATATTATCGATCTCAATGAATTGCAGTTGGAAGGTTAATTAGGATTGATAATCCTAATTAACCTTTCAACCATGAACCAACCAGAGAACCATGTATATGATATTTTATGATAGAGGAGAATTTCATATACATTCACCCCACTACCGTCCGGAACCGTATGTGTTACTATCGCGCGCTTAATTTTTATACATAAGGGCTGTGCAAAGAGAGACCGACATCAGTCGAGCTCACGGTGTTAGACGTGCAACATTGCTGTAGTCCAACCAAGTCCGTTTTATTTTACTATATAACGATCTACGGTGAAAAAAACGAAATATGGAGGCTGAAAGTATGGAAAGTCAACTCATCGATGTTGTGACGTCACCATTTACACTATACCCGATATTGACGCTCGAAAAAAGGAAGGGACTAGAAGCGCAGCTAATTCTATCGACAACGTACCTGCTCAACCAGTCCGAAACAAAAAGAATCAGCGTTGGTCTTCAGCTGTTAATGAACAGCCGCATCAGTCCGGTAATAAAACTGCAGAATAACAATTCATCTGGAGGAATTGTGTTCGAATCGTCGGGATTTTCGATACTGCAAAACCAGTTAGCCAAAATAGCAGAGTATTTTGCTGGAGGACAGAATCCCGCGTGGGGATCAAGGTGGTGTACTGCGGCACCAATTCACATCGATGATTGCGAGATCATCTTCACCACAGCGTTCGGAGCTAAATCTATTGTGTTTGACGTCCCTGCCGCCGAGCCATATATCCAGGTTGATAACGCTGAGCCCATAAAAAAAAAGGCCAGAATGTAAAACCTGTCTGTCGTGATGCAGAAAACGACATTCGAAGGTTTGTGCAGCATAATGCCCATTGTCGACGATACGCACGAAAATATTGACGAGCTGCGGATTAAAGATCTAATAAAACATAACTCGAAGTCTCTAGGGGGGGGGGGGGGGGGGTAGGGTTTTAAAATTATTTTTTTTGCATTTTTTTATATTTTTTCTGAATGAACAATATGTCGAGAATATTGTGTATAAATTTTAAATCAATCGGAGTAAAACTAACGGAGTTACAGCGTTTCAAACGACCGGCCGTGATACCTGATTTTTATACCTGCTCGGTAGCCGCTCGGTACGTATACAAAACTTAAAATCGATTTTCCCGAAAACGTCATTTTTGAAGTTTATGAACATTAGAACTCAAAATCTACTGATCCGATCCTTTTGAAAATTTAAACATTACTTCTTCACATAAATCGACAGGTAATCAGGAGGAGTTTTTTTTTTTCAATATTTTCAATTTTTTCTATTTTTTCAATTTTTTAATAACAAATTAAGCGCGATTTTTTTAGCTACAATTGCGTTTTTCACTTCCAAGTGCTGCAAAAAATAGAAAAAAAAAAAATAACTCTTCCTGATTACCTCGAGAAATACATCACCTTTAAAATGCATATCAATTTTTTTGTTTCAGATGATCCGGTAACGAGTTATAATGTTCACCGCAAAACCACTTTTTTTCAAGGCGACTCTGGAGATTCAACGTCACCGACTTATTTATCGATATTTTTCATTGAAAATTTGTTCTGAGATACTTCAATAGTTGTACAATAATATGTAATTCTATTTCATAAAATTATATTACTCATGTCGCCGCAAAAAAATCATAAAAATATGCTTTTTTTTCGCCTTTAAAACCCTACCCCCCCCTTGAAGGGAGCTATAAAAATACGGTTGGACCCGACTTTTGTGGAACATCATTTTGGCATTGTATTTTTGGAGTCAACCATATTGAGTGTCCTTTACGTGACTAACGAGGTGAAGAAAGCGGTTGTTGACCAAACAGAATAGCTTCTTCACGCTTGTTCACGCACACACACACACACACACACAAACACATCTAGCGGATGTAGAGCTATAATCTTCTATATAAAATAGCAGTGTGTTTAAAGAATAAGATTTTAATTTTAAACACTTACGGTCTTGATTTACATATTTTAGCATACGTAATGTATATTACTAACCATAAGGTCCATTGTAAAATAAGTACGGGCATCGTCTAGCAGTCTCATTTTATTCGATTGCGGTTATTATGATAATCATCTACGACTAGAAAAAGAACATATACTCATAAACATTGGCATTTTTTTCCTGAAAATTACCCAAACCCCAGACGTACCATAATAATCCTGTTTTCAAGGGTTGCCTACCACAATAAAACTGAGGCTTGAAGGAGTCTACAAAATTTACATGATATAGGAGCCATTTTGAGGTGTCGTTCCACAGGTCTGAGAACACACATTAATTTTCCGAGCCGACAATTTTCTACAACCTTCCTAAGAACCCCACGGATTGTATGAGACACCGCAACGAGAAATTCTCATCGGGGGAAGGGGCACTGGCCCATTATAGGGACCAATAATATGACGGGAAATTTTCGGATGTCCATATACCAGTGCGGCGAAACATTTTGGGGAACCAATCACTGACCTTGAAATGGGCGGGGAGTGGGTGGCGGGGGTGGAAAGGGCCAATAAACATACTCACACATGGGTGGGGGCGCGGCCAAATAACTTTTCGTGATGGCGGGTGTGGTGGGGGAAGTACATGTGGTGGGAGTGGAGGCATGGTGGCGGTGTCTCCTTATAATGGCACTTTACTACTCCTGTATATGCTGTAAATTTGAGCGAAATCCGTGATGACGAGTAGGCGCCCTCTCCTTGGAGTATGATACTCGGTTTTGAAAGAGATTCAAATCCGGTCAATGCGAAGTATGAGTTCATTTTGTCGAGATCAAAGAGTGACACCAATGCAGTTATACAGATGATCGTAGAAGATTTCAAAATCGTAATCCAGAAAATTGAATGGCTGATACAAGACGTGACAATCTGGGATCAGCGAAAAATTCATGTATTGAATTTTATTGCAAAAGATGCACCCATTTCTATAAGTTTCCGAACTTAGGAATTGTACGAATATCCGCTACGACCAGCCACGTCAAAATACGTGTAGACCGTTAAGACTTCTACGCGTCTTGAAAAACCTCGATACGTTATCCTAGGCTTCCAGATGGGTCGGAAAAATAAGAAAAAAAAGAACGTTAGCAAGTTTGATCATTGTCAAATTACCGACGTACTTGAATTCTCAATGTTATCCACATGGAAACTTCAATCTCGATATTGATAAAAATCGCTTTGATATACAAGATGTACGGACCTTTCAGAACACCTATTACAATAGACAGGCGGAACCGTTCCGCCTGTCTATTATATACAAAACAAAATGATTCTGTCAAGTCGGGGCCCGTTCATGTTCATCTTGAATTTGAAGCAAAAAACAACTTTCCTGCCGAAACCTCAGCATACTGTTTTTCACACAAAATTTGATACAGATTCTTTGATGCATTTTTTGGAATAGGCAAAAATCGAAGACAAGCCAAAACACGTCTAACCAAAACAACTGTCAACAATTAACTAAACATTCAAAATGGCCGTTTTTTTCAGCATAAGTGAAGGACATGAGTACCAACCTAACGCCACAAAAAAATCGAAAATCGAATATACGTAGCCCGCGGAAATTCAAAATTCGCGATACTTTTTGAACAGACCTCGTACACGATCGAATAATGGAGTACAATCCAATAAGTGAGTGTGAAAAAATTGGTATAAAAATCAATGGCCAGTTTCGGTCTGCATCAGTCTCTCCTGCAGCATGGAATTTATTGTTGATCTACAGGGCTTTAAAAGACTCATTAATGAGCTTGTGTTGAAGGGAATTTCAATAATCGAAGTCAGCAGTGATAGAACGGCGGACACATTGACACTCCTCTTCGAATCACCCGATGCACCGACCTCATTACCAGCGAAGTACAAGGCCACGAATGTGTGTCTGGACCGAAATTTTCATGGAATGCGTTGAAGCTCTGGCGATATGCCGTACGAGGCAGCGAAACCGATAATTCAAACTCTTCTGCGACATGCTCGTACTATATACGTAAAAGGCTTCGAGAAGATAAATTGGTTGAAAAATTTCACATTATCATCTTTCAAATGATGCTCAAATCATCCTAGTATTCCAAAGTGCAGCTGTGCTAATGCAAACGTGATCTGTATGACGGTGAGGTTTTTTCAATAAATAAAACATGGTATGAGGAAATATGTAGTTTTTTCTTTTAATTATTAAGAAATCGTGATTGTAGACTAGCCGAAATTTATACATTTTTTTAAACGATCGACAAGTTACACACCTTTGAATTAGACGCTATTATATTTTCCACCGTAAAAGTTCATGCAGAGCTGGCCTTTGTGCGCAGCCTCGATCATATTGCGGAACAACTCCGCATCGGATTCAAATACTTTGAAAAGTCTGGCAGGTCGGAAGACGGCTAATGTTGGCTATGTCGACCTTGAATCTCCTGCTGGATTTTGTCTGGACGGTTCTCATCTGGCCGATGGGGTGATTCACCTTGACTTCCAGCTTGGCCAGCTTTTTCGTGGCCAGAAACGCCTCCATTTTGCCGACTTTGTTGACTTTTGCCAAGTTCATTTCGATTTTTCCATATTATAACGAATTTCCTCGTAATAAGATGTAGATCGGATCTCGTACGAATGAGGTTTTTCACTTGCTGAATATTTTTCAACGATAGATCGACTTGAAGTTCTGCCCCGCGACGTCTCGTCTGCATTACACAATGAACTGAGATGATCTGAGAGCTCTTGTATTGCGAGCATCATATGGACTGAAAATGCCCCCATCCCCTTTCGAAATATAGATCGCACCCATTTCTTTCAAACATCAGCGCGTTGAGCCCTTATAGATGTGAATAGTTCCACGAACTGTTAACACTACAGAAAATTAACAATGCTTGCGACACTCATCGCAGTTTCAACGTTGGGCGGTGGACCATCGATATGAGTTCTCATGCTGGGAGTACTCTACAAGGTAGGTTTGATGCGACTTCTTCATCTGCACGAAGATGCCCGGGTAATCGATCCCACAAAGAGACAATATATCGCCCGCAAAATTTTAGTAGTAGATACTTTGGCATATTTTGAAGCTCACTCGCGGTTGCTTCCCACAGATGATGATGCTCACTCATTAAAAATGTTAGTAGCAGAGACTTTGGAATACTTTCCAGCTCACTCTCGATTATTCCCTACGGTTCACCCTCATTCACCATCATCCTTATCGATAACTTAGAACATAATCGATTCAACACCGAATGCGATGCGAGATGCAAAGCTACGTACGACCACCCATGCGAAAACACTCTATGTTTTGTGACGGAAATTTTTCCCAAACGTCACCTTCGGCCCCTCGCCTCTGCGCGCACGTCCAACGTGCCGGCGGGCGCCAGTCAATTTTTGTTTCACCGGTATTAACAACCGGTATAAACTGGAAATCGAGGGGGACCGGACTCGATAACGCGAACGATTTTTGTTTCACCGGAAGGACTAACCGGTATCACCCGGTGAGGTTAAGGGGGACTAGGCTCAACCTTCACCACGGACAAAACCAAGACGAAAAACGGGACGAAACAAGACAAAAAGGGACGCACGAGCGGAGGCGGGAGGTTGCGGAAAATGCACGGCCGCTCAGGCTGCGGGTTATGGTAGAGAGGGTCGGGGTGGAATGCCGGAAAAGGGGGTAATTAACGGGATCAAACACGCGAGAACAATCACTAAACTCGAAAAACGCGAACCCACAACACTGTATGTTTTATTTGAGGTGCGAGAACTAGGCTAAAAATGCCCCGGGAACGTCCAGCGAGATAGATAACTCTACGCGGCACGAGAACGAGAGAGACGAAGGCGAAAAGCCTATATCGCGCACAAGCGGGAGCGACACACGTATATCGCGAGAGAGCACTACCGATGCGAAGCGTCTATACCGCGTACGAGCGAGAGCGAGACACGTATATCGTGAGGGAGCGCGAACGATGCGAAGAGCCTATACCGCGTACGAGCGAGAGCGAGACAACGATGTAACTACCGAAATATCAACACGGGAGCGCGAGCTTGTACGACCGTCCTCGTCGACGTCCCGAACAAGACTCTCTGTCTTACTTATTATTTTCTATAGCTCGAACTCTTTCGAATTCCTTAACCGATAACTGCTGCCCTCTTAACCCTTCTTCATAAACGTCAACGAGAACGATTGGGTATACAACCCCGGTAGCTATTCCTTTAGAGATCCTCCACGATCGCATCCCCTGGAGCACCACGCGAACACAGGGCCCTACTCAACAAAAACCGGCGCAGAGGGGTCCCAGCCCTTGCCCGTAACGCAAACATCGCCGCCCGTTCTCCAGCGTGACACTCCTTCTATGTCGGGGCGCCGGTATCACCGGACCTCCGCTAATTCGTGGAGGAATCTCATCGGGCGCTCTCCTCTGTCGGGGAACTCGTTACTTTGAGACATTCTCCCCGCGACAGGTTCGAGCGCACCGCCCTTCAACTAATCTCCTTACCTTATCCTCCTTTCTTCAAAACCTAGACGTAACGCGAGAACAAAACTTATCACTGAGAGCGAGTTAATAGGTCAGCAACAGGGAGCGTTAATGTCCGATAGCTAAGTTTTCTTTGTGACCGTGAATTCAAAAAAATCACGTCACAACTCCCCACCCTTTGGGGGTGGTTAGGGCATAGGGATCGAAACGGTAGCGGGCTTCATGTCAAAGCCGTTCCTCCCCGCAGGTTACCTACGAGAACTAGCAAAGTGTGTAGGGAGGTCGCGAGCTGCACGAGAGGGGTACCTCTCGGCGCGAGAAATCACTCATCCGACGAAACACAAGTCAAATATTCAAAAAAAGAAAAATACAGAACACGGTATCTCATGGACGAAACGTAAGGTAACTGAATAGTAACTCACCAGGGATGTCCGTGGCTTCTTACTTCGTCCTGACGGTAGCTCCAACGTAGCGTGAAGAGTGCCGGGAAGCGTCGGTGTGACCGTGATCGGCCATCGATCGTCGTAGGTCCGCTGGACCCGTTGGTTCGATGTTGATACACCAATGTATTGCGGGAACAGTGCGAGATCTTGGCCCGAAGGCCCGTAACGAGAGCGATGCCTTCACCCGTGGGCACGAAGTTGGTACCCTCAGGTATTGCGGGAGCGGTGCGAGATCTTGGTCCGAAGGCCTGTAACGAGAGCGATGCCTCCACCCGTCGGCACGAAGTTGGTACTTTCAGGTATTGCGGGAGCGGTGCGAGATCCGGGCCCAAAGGCACGTAACGAGAGCTGGGACTCATGGGTCCATAGGTCGACAGCTAGGGCTTCTTTGCCCGTATAACGAGAACTGGGGCGAGACGTCTCCACAGCGCGAGCCGGGGCGTCTCCAACCACGTAACGAGAGCTGGGACTCATGGGTCCACAGGTCGAGAGCTAGGGCTTATGCTCACTATATCGGGAACTCGAACAGACCAGTAATAACCGACTCTTCCGTTCCGAAATGCGATAATGCCTGTTCCTGGGGCTGCGGTATCTTTGTTGCCATCAAATCCGCAGTTTCCCATCTGCGTTAGCTTAACGAGATCGATAGATATTACAGATAGCTTCCTCCGTCTTTTCTTACAAACGGTAGCATATTGACGGGGCTTCGGTAAGCGGGAGCTTGACGAGAAAATATTCGTGACGCGAATACCGAGATCACTCACTAGGGAAACGAGTGCGGGACCAGCGAAGGTTCGGGTTGCCCCCGAATCTACGAGAGCGCGAACGGATCGGTCATGGATCATGACCTCAACCCGAAATGCGATAACGCCCGATACTGCGGCAGCGTTAACGACGGTGCCATCAAGTAGAGGGTTTTCCTCCTCTGTGAGCGTGAAGCGATCACGAGATGGCATCGGTAGCCGCCTCCGTCTTCTTTTACAAACGGTAGCCGGTGGACGGGGCTCCGGTAAACGAGAGCCTGACGAGAAAGTATTCGTGAGCACGGGGTTCGCTATCAGGGGCGACGTGGGCGAGTCGTTCACGCGTCCCCTTCCTCGTTTCCCCGGTTACAGAACGGGCATCGAGCGGTGGTCGTGCCAGAGAACCCGCAGCGATAGCAAAAGCGACGTCGGGCTTCCCCGCAGTCGCCGTGACGGTGCCCCGTTTTGCCACAGTTCCAGCAAGACTGGACATGCTGTCGCTCCGGGGGTTTTACTCCGTCTTCGGGAGCTAACGGTACCGAGGTAGTGGGTTTTTCCCTTCCCTCGTTCGGCATAGGCCCCGGTGGGGCCTTCGGTAACGTCCCACTCTGGCGAGTCGGGCGGGAGTTCGTCGAGCTTCGCGCACGACGCTCGGTAACCTGCGCGGGTCGCGGCCGAGCCGGCAGCAACGCCTGCACAATATCGGGAATTTCTACCTCATCCGAGAGCTCGTCGGCGGTAGCTGCGTCCGGGTCCTGCACCGCGTGCAGGTCGGTACGCCGGGAAAACCGTTGCGGCTGGCGCGGTTCCCGATACGCGAGGCCCGGGCACAAGGATGCCTCGGGTCTCGGTGGGGGACGTCTGGATTTGGCGCTCCTCAGGACTTGCTCCTGACGCGCCGCCGCTCGTTCGAGACCGAGCATCGTCGTCCTCTCATCAAGAGGGACCACGAGACGATAAGACGGGAGCATATTGCGATGAGCGTATCGCACCCGGTCGCGCTCCGTCCAGGGGGGATCTAGACGGGCGAACAGGCCGCTCATGCAGCTTAGATATCCGAGGACCGACTCAGCGTCGCCCTGGGTCCTACACGAGATCTCTTCGCGCAATGCGATTTGATAGTCGAAATCGGAGAACCTCTCCCGGAACGCGGCCTTCGCTGCTGGCCAATCCGGTAGCGTGGCGCGAGCTTCCCGATACCAAGTACGGGCTAGGCCTTTCAGGCAGAACGAGAGCGTCTTCAAGAGATCCGTTTCGCGGATCGGAACGAGGGCTCGGCCCTCCTCGCCGCGTCGGCCCGAGAACGATAAGTCCCATCGACGTACTTCGGGGAGTACGCGGTGGGGCGACAGGTATCGGCGTCGGCGACGAGGGGTATCGGCCTCGTCCGACGCCTCGAAATCCTCCCGCTGGGGCTGTATCCTACGACGACCCTGACCGAAGGGTCGAGGCGAGTCGTCGTATCGGGAACCTCGGCCCCTATAGGGGCCACCGAGAACGGGGTCCTCGGCGGCTTCGTCGGCGGGACCGCGCGGAACCGTGGCGATGGCCGCGGGGTTGTGAAGCCCTGCCCATCGCCTCGACGGGAACTGAGAGTGGCGCCTCTCCGGTCGTCCACCGAACGGTAACGACCGGCCCGAGGTGCGGCCTCGCACCCCGATCGCCAAACCGGCAAACGAGAGCTGCTCGTCATCCGTCGAGGAGCCATGGGGCCCGTCCTCTTCGGAGACACGTGGTGGGACACCGCTAGACTCCCCACGATTCGCCATCGCGGGGTGCGGGACTCGTGAGCGGGGGGGGTTCCACCGGGAGCAGCGCTCGCCCGCGGAGTGTCCTACGGGGACCGGACGCGACCCACAACTCGACCACCCTGTCCCACCTTGCGATGTTATTTTATTTTTAATTTAATTTTATATTGCTGGGGTTCTAACTTTTCGAAATATTCCGATTTTATTCGATTTTAATTTACTATTATACTCCCGAAAGTTTTAAATTTCCGAAGTATTTCGTTTTTATGTTATCTTAATTTATTTCCAAATTTTCTAAAATTTTGAAGCTTCCGTAATTCCTCGGTTTTATTTAATTTTGGTTTATCTTTAACTTTCCTCTTTTTTTTTCTTTTTTTTTTTTTTCTAGATCCCGGAAAATTTTCGAAATCGTTCGATTTTCTGGGACTTTAATGTATTCTTAAGGTTTCCCAAACCTTTCCGTTTTAGGTTATTCTAATCTACTTCTAGATTCCTGAAATTTTAAAATTTTCGAAATATTTCGGTTTTCTTTGATGTTAATTTATCCTTTTTTTTTTTTTTTTTTTTAATTTTTGAAAATGTTATTATCTACGAAATTTCGATTTTATTTTAACTCCAATGTATCCTTAAATTTCTGAAATTTTTAAATTTTCGAAATATTTCAGTTTTCTTTGCTGTTAATTTATCTTTTTTTTTCAATTTTTTAAAAATGTTAATATTTACGAAATTTCGATTTTATTTTAATTCTCATTTATTCTTAAATTTCTGAAATTTTAAATTGTCAAAATATTTCGGTTTTTTTTTTCCTTGATGTTAATTCATCTTCCTTTTCAAATTTTGAAAATTTTTAATTTTTACGAAATTTCGATTTTATTTCAATTCTCATTTATCCTTAAATTCCTGAAATTTTTAATTTTCGAAATATTTCGGTTTTCTTTGATGTTAATTTATCTTTTTTTTCAAATTTTTGAAAGTTTTAATTTTTACGAAATTTTGATTTTATTTCAATTCTCATTTTTCCTTAAATTTCTGAAATTTTAAATTTTCGAAATATTTCGGTTTTTTTTTCTTGATGTTAATTCATCTTCTTTTTCAAATTTTTGAAAAATTTTTAGTTTTTACGAAATTTGTTTTTTTTTACCAAATCTCATTTATCCTTGAATTCCTGAAATTTTAAATTTTCGAAATATTTCGGTTTTCTTTGATGTTAATTTATCTTTTTTTTTTTTTTTTCTAATTTTTGAAAATTTTATTTTTTACGAAATTTCGATTTTATTTCAATTCTCATTTATCCTTAAATTCCTGAAATTTTAAATTTTCGATATATTTCGGTTTTCTTTGATGTTAATTTATCTTTTTTTTTCAAATTTTTGAAAATGTTAATATTTACGAAATTTCGATTTTATTTTAACTCCAATGTATCCTTATATGTCGGAAATTTTTAAATTTTCGAAATATTTCGGTTTTCTTTGCTGTTAATTTATCTTTTTTTTTTCAAATTTTTGAAAATGCTAATATTTACGAAATTTCGATTTTATTCTAATTCTCATTTATCCTTAAATTTCTGAAATTTTAAATTTTCGAAATATTTCGGTTTTTTTTTTCTTGATGTTAATTCATCTTCTTTTTCAAATTTTGAAAATTTTTAATTTTTACGAAATTTCGATTTTATTTCAATTCTCATTTATCCTTAAATTCCTGAAATTTTAAATTTTCGAAATATTTTAGTTTTCTTTGATGTTAATTTATCTTTTTTTTCAAATTTTTGAAAATTTTAATTTTTCCGAAATTTCGATTTTATTTCAATTCTCATTTATCCTTAAATTTCTGAAATTTTAAATATTCGAAATATTTTGGTTTTCTTTGATGTTAATTTATCTTTTTTTTTCAAATTTTTGAAAATTTTAATTTTTACGAAATTTCGATTTTATTTCAATTCTCATTTATCCTTAAATTTCTGAAATTTTAAATTTTCGAAATATTTCGGTTTTTTTTTCTTGATGTTAATTCATCTTCTTTCTCAAATTTTTGACAATTTTTAATTTTTACGAAATTTTGATTTTATTTGAATTCTCATTTATCCTTAAATTCCTGAAATTTTAAATTTTCGAAATATTTCGGTTTTCTTTGATGTTAATTTATCCTTTTTTTTTCAAATTTTTGAAAATGTTAATATTTACGAAATTTCGATTTTATTTTAACTCCAATGTATCCTTAAATTTCTGAAATTTTTTTTTTTTATTTTCGAAATATTTCGGTTTTCTTTGCTGTTAATTTATCTTTCTTTTTCAAATTTTTGAAAATGTTAATATTTACGAAATTTCGATTTTATTTTAAATGTCAATTTATCCTTAAATTGCTAACAAAATTTTTCCATTTTCGGAATATTTCGATTTTCTTGTCTAAAGGTTTTTATGTTGGCTGGTCGCTCGGACGGTACTCACTCGTCGGAGTTTGCGCTCGGCGGGATCCACGTTGTTGCGCGATCGATATCCGCGGCCTTGTGGCGACGGTCCCTCGTGCGCCGGATATCCTCGTCCCCCGCGATATTCACGCGCACCGAGACGCACGTTATTCCTTTTTTTTTCACTTTTTCTCTTCCTCTCTCTCTTTTCTTTTCACTTTTTCTCTCTCTCTTTTTTTTCACTTTTTCTCTCTCTCTCTTTTTTTTCCACTTTTTCTCCCTCTCTCTTTTTTTCTATTCCCACGGGATCCCTTTCGGGAACACTCGCGGGAACACAACGGGAGCGCGGGGCCCTTAGGGGAGTAATTCTCACCCCTCACGGGTGCGATGGGTGATCGCAGGGGAAACGACGGGATCAAGAAATATTAATATGCTTGCGAGAACACGATACTCACTGGTCTATCGTTGAAATTTTCCACGGTAAATATCCCGAATATTAATGAGGTGTTATCCTTCTCAATTTTCGCGATACAGTGAGCCACGCTTGCCGGCTCGCTAGCGTCGGAACCAGAAGGGCGTACGGTGGGGCGTCCCCGACCGTGCGGATTACCTTCCTCGTTAGCGTCCGAGAGCGATTTCCGGAAATAACCGAATCGCGAACAATAGATCGCGATAAGGAATATTCATCGCGAGCACGTAGTAATAACGTCCGAGAACCTATATTCCTTTCGAGAATCTCACTTACTCTCTCGATTATACCGTATTCCGGCGTATCGAGTATAGGAGATTCTCAGAAGAGCCCGTTAGCATGTCTTTCGATAGCCATTACTCCTCTTTCCCCTTTTCCCGTGGCCACGGGTTCTCCTCGAATTCGTTCCATGATATCCGAGGATTCCCTCGGAGGGGAAATCATGAAATAATTCATCGAGAGCCACGGATTTTCCTAAGGAAATATTCCGAATGATTCTCGAGAGCGGGAATTTTCCCTTCTGGAATTAAATATTCTCCATCTTATTCCCGAGAGCGGGGAATTTTCAGGAATAAATGTTCCCAATTTTTCCATTCCCTTTCCCCCCGAGAGCGGAGAACTTTACAAAATAAATATTCTCCATTATTATTTTCCATTTTTTTTTTTTTGGTTTTCTTGAGAGCCGAGAAGTTCCTGGGACAGGTATTCTCCGATGTTATTCTCGTGAGCCGAGAATTCCGCGAAATGGATCTTCTCCGAGTTTACTCCCGAGAGCGGAGAATTATTTGAAATAAATATTCGTTGATTTTCTCCCCGAGAGCGGAGAATTTTCTAAAATAAAAATTCTTCGATTTTCTCCCCGAGAGCGAAGAAAAATTTTTTTTTGAAATAAAACAAATTCTCTATCCTTTTTTTTTTTTTTTGTATCGCGACCCGCAATTTCCCCCAGGAATTTTCCTGACGTAATTGCGCGCGAGCGGGAAGATTTCCGTGACGGGATACTCTTCATTTTCCGGGAGCCGAGAATTTTCTCTAAGAGACATTCTCGATTTTATTTCCCGGGAACGACGACGTCAATCCGCGCGAGAGCGCAAAAATCGCAACAGGTCAACGAAACATAACGAAACTTACCCCTTTTTCGGCGTGGGCCCCACGTTGGGTGCCATTTGTGACGGAAATTTTTCCCAAACGTCACCTTCGGCCCCTCGCCTCTGCGCGCACGTCCAACGTGCCGGCGGGCGCCAGTTAATTTTTGTTTCACCGGTATTAACAACCGGTATAAACTGGAAATCGAGGGGGACCGGACTCGATAACGCGAACGATTTTTGTTTCACCGGAAGGACTAATCGGTATCACCCGGTGAGGTTAAGGGGGACTAGGCTCAACTTTCACCACGGACAAAACCAAGACGAACAACAGGACGGAACAAGACAAAAAGGGACGCACGGGCGGAGGCGGGAGGTTGCGGAAAATGCACGGCCGCTCAGGCTGCGGGTTATGGTAGAGATGGTCGGGGTGGAATGCCGGAAAAGGGGGTAATTAACGGGATCAAACACGCGAGAACAATCACTAAACTCGAAAAACGCGAACCCACAACACTGTATGTTTTATTTGAGGTGCGAGAACTAGGCTAAAAATGCCCCGGGAACGTCCAGCGAGATAGATAACTCTACGCGGCACGAGAACGAGAGAGATGAAGGCGAAAGGCCTATATCGCGCACAAGCGGGAGCGAGACACGTATATCGCGAGAGAGCACTACCGATGCGAAACGTCTATACCGCGTACGAGCGAGAGCGAGACACGTATATCGTGAGGGAGCGCGAACGATGCGAAGAGCCTATACCGCGTACGAGCGAGAGCGATACAACGATGTAACTACCGAAATATCAACACGGGAGCGCGAGCTTGTACGACCGTCCTCGTCGACGTCCCGAACAAGACTCTCTGTCTTAATCATTTATTTTCGATAGCTCGAACTCTTTCGAATTCCTTAACCGATAACTGCTGCCCTCTTAACCCTTCTTCCTAAACGTTAACGAGAACGATTGGGTATACAACCCCGGTAGCTATTCCTTTAGAGATCCTCCACGATCGCATCCCCTGGAGCACCACGCGAACACAGGGCCCTACTCAACAAAAACCGGCGCAGAGGGGTTCCAGCCCTTGCCCGTAACGCAAACATCGCCGCCCGTTCTCCAGCGTGACACTCCTTCTATGTCGGGGCGCCGGTATCACCGGACCTCCGCTAATTAGTGGAGGAATCTCGTCGGGCGCTCTCCTCTGTCGGGCAACTCGTTACTTTGAGACATTCTCCCCGCGACAGGTTCGAGCGCACCGCCCTTCAACTAATCTCCTTACCTTATCCTCCTTTCTTCAAAACCTAGACGTAACGCGAGAACAAAACTTATCACCGAGAGCGAGTTAATAGGTCAGCAACAGGGAGCGTTAATGTCCGATAGCTAAGTTTTCTTTGTGACCGTGAATTCAAAAAAATCACGTCACAGTTTATATAAAGCACTCTTTGTCGGCATCTTCTTTCCGAGAATTAATGTTATCAATATACGGTTGCCAACTATTCGTCGGTGTTTCCAAGAATCACAACGATGGCTGCACGTGTTCGAAAAAGTGAGTCATCGGTATGCCCCCCTCCACTAGTTGCTTTATTCCAAGAAATCAACGACTGTTGGGATTTGTTTATTTAATATTTAATCAAATTAATGATATTAGTAGCCGGTCGCCAACTCTTTTCGGTCTCCTCGGTCTTTGTAGGTCCAAGAAATTAATGATTGATTTAATATTTAATCATATTAATGATATCGTCAACTCTTTGTCGATCTTTGTCCAAGGATTATGTGTCCGAAAAACTGAATCATCGACCTGAAAGAGAGAAAGCGATGGTGAAATCCAAGATAACACATATTGCTCTTTCAGCGGTGTGACTGAAACTGCTCATCGCTCAAACCGCGGGTTTGTGTCTCGGCTAAGTGGTTTGTGTCTGAGCTAAAAAGTGTCGGTAAATGTCGGTGCAGATCCCTTGAGCCAGAACTCTAATATCTGTACTACTTATACTGATAATTTGACATTAAAATGTCAAATTAGAAAAGTTTTAAATTTACACGATATTTCTAATAATTCTTATTACGTATTTCGCTGCAGTCTAGCTATTTTTCCAAATTTCTATGTATAACTTGGTAAACAGGTGCAAAAAGTGTCGAATAGTGGAAAACAAATAAGAATAAAAATCTATTTTTTGCTGATTTCAGCTGACTCGACCTTCTTAAAGGCAATTCAATATTTCTAGGATAAAATACAGTAATTTGAACACTGTTAAGCATAGAAAGGCTCTTCCATGGGTTTGCTAGATGGTCCCTATGCGAGAGTTCAATAAACTGAGGAGGAAATATACTATATATGAAATGAAAAAAGTTTGAAATATTTGGCCGACACCGTCGAGATAATGCTGAGCCATCTTCGGGTAATGCCGAACAAGCTTAGGCTATACGTACTGTGATGCCGGATTTTAGCGACGTCACATAATATACCAAAGTATCGTATACTTTACACACGACATGCGAGAGCACCGTCTCTTCGCGTCAGGAGTCCTTCCCGAGCGAAAACCAACAGGGCCAAGCGTTACCGTACCGATACAGTTCTAATTTATTTTGTATTATTTTTCCCGTTTCAAATTCATGAGAACACGTCAGCGTCGTCGACGAGAGCGTCCAATCTCCGTTCACGAGAACGTTCACCCAGTACCACAGCCGTGTTGCTATGTCAGCGACGCCTGCGTACCGAGAGCCTGGAAGAACCATTGCCGCCTCGAAACTCATTGTCGAGATTGCGAGCGGCCCATAATCCGTCATCGAAGGATTTTCCAGGATCCAGTACCATCGTTGGCCGCAGTGCAAATTGGACACTGTATCAAGGGCCAATAGCTCTAACTCAGCGCGTCGTCCGCCGGCACATCTCATGCCAACCACTGTCTACCGAACGCCCAACGTCGAATTTGAATCGACGCGCACCGGCCCAAAATCTTGCCGAGTCATAATCGTAATCGAGAAGTGGGGGGTAATCGAGGTAACGAGAGTGAACGAGAGACGCGTCTCGAGGACTCCGTTTTGCGTTGTTAACGAAAAGAGACGTGGTTCCGTGTCGTGGACAAATTACCGTTACCAAGAAAAGCGACGCTATCGAATATCTCAAAGTTCGAGACGGTAGAAAGACCTGCTCTCGTTCTGCTGAAAATAAACCGGTAGGGCTGTCGTTTCGCTCAGTTTTGTCGTGGGATTTTGGGAATAGAATTGTGTGTTGAGCTGACGAAAAACTGTAGCGATATTGTCGCGACGGTACGTTCGCGCGCGACGCCATAGAGTCTTTTGATCGCGAGTAAAATCGATCGCGTGTCCGTTAACTTGTTTGTGAAATAGAACCGCCGAGAGGGATTCCGAATTTATTGTACGCGCGGAGGTCCGTAGTATTAGTTGAATTGTGAAGTAGGAAGTAAGTGTTCTCTACTGTATCGAGTTGCGAACCAGCTACCGTAATTTGTGAAATAGAAAATAAGGATCATGTGATTTTCTGAGGAACTTGGTATTATCTGAGATTGTTGCTCCCGGTCACCTTCTGTGTCCGGCGAAGGTTTTGTTTAAATAAAATTCTGTGCGTTCCAGGATTCGGAAAGTAGATTATTCATGGGAAACCCTTGGGACCCCGCCCCTCTACCACTGAACGAGGCTGCGGCTAAGTCGGGAAGAGGGAATAAAAATCTTTTGTCGTGAGAGCTTCTCTCTCACGGCTGGCGCCCAACCGACACCGAGTGCACGCGGGTATTTTGTGCGCCGATCATCTATCGCCGGGAATCGGCGTTACAGTACATAACATCAAAACTTGACATGTAAGTGAAGTCCCATGCGGCCGTATTCCTCTTCCGCCTCTGTAGCGCATTTGCCACAGGGAAACTGCAAGAAACCTATGCCTCTACAGTCGGTCTTGGGTTCGCTTCTCGGCTTCGGAGCTACGTCACGGTTCGTTGAGAATGCAAACACGGACGATAGATACATACTTGCATCTCAGGCAACGAACGAAATTCACTTGTCACCATCGCGCACGTGAACAGACCGGCTTATTCTATTTTTCCGTCTCGTCGCTTAACACCAAAGGAACTCAGTTGAAGACGTTCGGCAAAATATTTCGACTACTCAGATAATACTTCCGAGAATGGTAGAGGGGCGGGATTTTTGGGTGAGTAAGCAAAACTTCATGACACGGGAAACTATGGAAATTATTTATTTGATCCCGGAAACCACCCACACTGTATGCGTTGGGGGTTGTACAAAGAGATCCACGGTTGTACAAAAATCGTGTAATTATCTAGAGCGGCAACACTGCCAACGCAACCGAACTAACCGGTTACTACGCACTCGGAAAATTTACACAAAAATGGAATCGGCGTTTTGCGATAATGAATAAGATAACCCAAAATTATACGAAAGTGGCGACGATTTTCGTAAGCCCGAAATAACAAAATTAATAACCTGAACGCAATGTACGCCAGCCGTCACGTAATGAACGACCGCGACGCACGCAATACACTCAAATACAATACTTCACAAACGGAACGAAATAATCGAACTAAATTACAAGAATTACTAGAATGACCAAAATATCAAAACAAATTACAATAACCCGAGGACTTGCCTCGGGGTATCTCGACGAGCGATACAAATTTCCGGCGGAAGCAAAGATGGCGCGGGAACGTACCTGAAAGAACCATACTAACAAATTACCCTGAATTTATTACAGAACAAGACTTACGGGTTACCGCCTTAACGAACCAAGGGCCAACGATAACCGAGATTCCAAAATCTCAACCAGATAACCGCTGGGCTTAGGCGGACAGAGATAACCGAGATTCGAGATCTCGTAGGTAACGGGAGGGATGAATAACACAAGTGATAAACGCGGGCACGGGGGTTGGGCGGATAATCGGGATAACCAAAGTTACGACAAAGGTGAAGGCAAGATAAGGCAAAATTCCACAGAAGAACCAACGGCAGCGGTGCGATGAGCGGTATCCCCCAGATAACCAAAAGACTCGAATTTGATAACGAACGGAACGCGAAAACCGAAATAAACAACAAACTAATACTGAACCTAAACAAGACAATTCTAATTTCCTTCAGTAGGGTCCCAAAATGCGACTTCGAACGCTAACACAGAATACGAAAAATTGAAACGCCAAAGATACAACAAGTGGCGATAATGGGACAGCAATTGCATTCCACGGTCCGAGACCGGCTCGTATACTACGACCAGATTCGAACGAGACTAAATCTCAATAATTACCAAAATAACCAAAAATACCTAAAATACCAAAAAAACAGCCACACGGCTAAACGAGAATGAACGAAATTATTGCCCGTACAAAGTAATGGAGGAAGTACCTCACCGAAAATCTCTGCCACACCGCAAGGTTGGTGGAAATCACGAAGATCGTGATTTCCAAAGTAGAAGCGATAAGGATGGCGACACTCGAGAGACCACTGGTAAAACGCATCACGCGATGTCACTGTCCGAACGATGATTCATTTTCGTTACGCGATCGTCGCTCTCCGTGGGTCGATGATCCCCATCCTCTCTTACATATGCTGGTGCCTGTCGTGCCAACTTGATAGGTGCGCGGGGAAGGGTCAAGCACTGCTTAGCGCTTGCCTACACTGCGTATGGGATAATGGCGAAGGTGGCTCACGGCAATTACCTTCAGCACAAACTAAGCGAGTCGTCATCTTTCCGGCAGTTCTTCTATGCTGAGTCTCGTCGGTCTTCCCCTAGGACCCGGTCTCCGACGCGGGTAAGGTCGAGGATCTGCCCGTGAATGGTGGTGGCCGCCAACGCTTTCCATGCGGGCCTCAGAATGGCACATTACCACCTCACTTACCCACGTTGGTCCCATAGGCCCTCTGCGAATAAGGCGCCGGAGCGCATCCGGACTGCGACAGTCGAAACTGCAGCAGGCTGGGAGGTCGTACGGGAGGAGGATGGTTCGGTAAACTTTGGCCTTTTCCCCAGCTCACTCTCTGGCCTCCATTGGTCACGGGTACTGATGTTCCACTACCCGCCTGCGCGTTAGGGTCGTACCCCGACTCTAAAAAAAAATCCTAACGAACCTAACCTCAGCAGATGATCGGTCTCCCGAGTACCAAAATTAATGTCAAATGCCGAGGTAACCGCCGATCGTCTGATGAGAACGGAGAGAGCGTAAGGTATCTGTTATGATACAGAGAGGACGAAATCAGAGAACCGTACGATAATGGGTAGAGAGAACGAAACCAACAAAAGGACACTAATATTTATTGAACTCAACAAAGGCCACAATAATTTCTCAAATAACTGAAGAAGCACTTGCTTATAACCAAATTCAATGACGCTAATATTTACTTTAACGGGATGATAAGTGAGCCGGGCAGAACGGGCTTTATAAACAAACAGGGTAATAAATTCAGAGGGCCTAAACACAGTCGCTACACAACAGATATCCGTTGAGCTGACGAACTGTTAACTCTCGAGGTAACCTGAGCGGCGAAATTGCTTCGGCTCGGATGCGTCATAAAGCGAGCGCGCCTCGTCCCAGGGTCGTACATCTGACCCCCTGAACGAATACACTCCGTGCAGGTGACGAGATGTAATATGTTTCGTCACAGTATATACTGGAGCTTGTCACGCCCACATTTTTATTCTCGACTAAACTACGAAACCGGGATTTCAACCGTCAACCGTCTCGATGATCTGTTTAGACACGAACACGCTAGCCACTATGCTGAAGCGCGGATTTGTATATATTACACTATTATTCATGCATGGTCTTGTTCTTTGAAGCGCCGATACTTTAATTTTGATTATGCGGTAGATGGTTTCAAAATAAATGTTTCGCATCTGCGATACTGACTTATTATTGCAATGTCGCAGTACAATTTTGATAATAAGTAAAACTCAATTTATAATAAGGAAAACTCAGGATAAATGAGATTCAGCTGGGTAAAATAGAAGATTCCTGCGTTAATGGTTTTTTTTTTTTTTTATTATGATTTTTTAACCCGGACGCTCAGTCTCTTGGACCATCGTGCCCGGGCCCCTTGTGGAGAAAACCTCTCCTCATGGCGGTCCCGTGGGTAGCCCCGCCTCCCGCGCAAAGCGCAGGAGTCCGGCCGCCCCCGAGACCACCAGGTCGAAGTTGTTTCCGGCAGTGGCCCCGAGGACATCATTCCTGACGTCCACGAGCCCATCACATTGAGTTATTAGATGGAGGGGGGTCTCCTCTCCATCGTTGCACCTACTGCAGACCGGGTCTTGGGCCAGGCCCAGCCGCGTAAGGTGCCTTCCTAAGTGCCAGTGTCCGGTGACCAACCCTACAACCAACCTCAGTTGAGTTCGGTCAAGGCTGATCAGCTCGGTTCCCAGCTTCTCCGACGGTCCCGAAAACAGGGCCCTCGTGTGCCTCATTCCGGGGCCTCGCGTCCAGAGTTCCTCGAAGCGGTCCGTGGCCCACTTCGCTGTCCTCCTCCGCAGAAGCTCCCCTGTGATGCCCACAGGATACAAACCCCCCAGCTCGTACCGTGAAGCTCCAAGTCTAGCGAGCTCGTGTGCCTTTTCATTGCCCCGGACGCCGCTGTGACCCGGCACCCAGAGCAACCTTACCTAGTTGACACTACCAATCCGTGTCAACAGATCTATACAGTCTCTGACCAGCTCGGACTTGACCACAACGTTGTGTACAAGTCCGAGCGCAGTATGACTGTCACTGCAAATGTAGATATGCTTGCTATAGTACCCTTTTTCCAGGATCTGCGGGCGCAAGCCCGAATGGCAAACAGCTCCGTCTGAAGAACAGAGGCGGTGCCGGTCAGGGTAAAGGACAACTCGGTCCTCGGCCCCCCAGACCATACCCCTGCTCCCGCCTTCGCACCCGTTTTCGCCCCGTCAGTATACCAGACGAGACCCGCGGGTGCCAATAAACGCTCCAGATCCCCCACCCATGACTGCCTGTCAGGGAAGAGGACCTCATAGTTGTAATGGAAGTGGTACTCCTTTGGGAACCAGTCTCCCGCGAGACGGTCGATCTCTCCGAGATCCATCGTTCCCGTCAGGATCGACGCGTGCCTGCGGGTGGCCCTGTTCCATCTTCTGCTTGCCAGCAACCGAAGCGCTGCGCTCATTGCTCTCTCCTCTGCCACAATGTGCGGAGGTGGGATGTTTAGTAGGGCCCCTAGAGCCAGGGTCGGGGTGGTGCGCATCGCGCCCGTAATTCCCAGCCCTGTCAGCCTATAGACCTTATCCAACGCCCTCCTATTTTGAGCCCGCCTAATGCCGGGCCACCAAACTAGGGAAGCGTACGTCAATTGGGGGACCAGGATGGAGGTGTAAATCCACCTAACCATCCGCAGTTTTAATCCCCATGTTTGTCCAAACATCTTCCTACAGGCCCAGAAAGTGTTTATAGCTTTCCGGGCCTGGTTTCTGATGTGGCTTTTCCAACTGAGCTTGCTGTCTAGCGTTACCCCCAGGTAGCGAACTTCCCGGGAGAACGACAGCTCAGCTCCAAATATCGAGGCAGGTCTTATGTTGAAAAGCCTGTTCCTCGTAAAGAGTACCATCTCCGTCTTGTTCGGGTTCACCCTCAAAGACATCGACGTGCACCAATCCTGCACGATGTCGAGCGCCCTCTGCATCCTACTCGACATCGTAGCCGGGTGGTCGCCGGTGACCGCTATGCACACATCATCGGCAAACCCGACCGTCCTTACTGCCAGTCCCCCGAGCCTGCTCAGGAGCCTGTCGACAACCATGAGCCACATCAGGAGGGAGGTGACCCCCCCCCCCCCCCCCTGAGGGCACCCTCTGCCGACGTGCGCCCTGACATCCGTCCCGCCGAGGCTGGCGGTTATGATGCGTGAGCGGAGCATGAAGTCCAACCATTGGACGATGGTATCGTCGATGCGGAAGTCCCTCGCCGCTCCGCATATGGCATCGAAGGAAGTGTTATCAAACGCTCCTTCGATGTCTAGGAAGACGCACAAGGTGGCCTCTTCCCTGTCGAGGGCGCCTTCGATCTCGCGAAGGAGACCGTGAAGAGCCGTCTCGACCGATCTGCCTGCTTGATACGCGTGTTGCGATTGCTGCACTGGCATCCGCGCCAGCGCTCCATCTCTTATGAACCTATCGACGAGTCTCTCCAGCGTTTTCAGCAGGAAAGACGTCAAGCTGATAGGCCTAAAGGCCTTGGCTTGGTCATATCTGTCCTCTCCCGGTTTCGGGATAAAGACTATTATTACCTCCCTCCAGGCCTTGGGCACGTATCTCAGTGCGAGACACGCTTTGAAGACACGATGCAGGTGCCTGACCAGCCCCCCCCCCCCCTCTGTAGAAGAGCGGGGAAGAGCCCGTCTGCGCCTGGGCTCTTGTACGCGTCAAACGAGTCCAGAGCCCATCGAATCCTGTCATAAGTTACTACCGCTGCAGCGGTGATCCAGTCTCCGGGTCTCGTGGTGTGGAGCTCCCCCTTAACCAAGGGGTCTTGCATGACCCGCCCGGATCCCGGGAAATGCACCTCCAGTAGGTGGGCAAGAATGTCTTCGTGTCTCTCAAGCTGTTCCCCATTCGGGAGAGCGAGTCCACCAAGCTTGGATTGTGGGCCGTTTGCGAGAACCCTGCGAAGTTTGGCCACTACTGGGAGAGCCTCAACCTCGTTGCAGAATTTCCCCCAGGCCTCTAGTTTCGACTTCCTGATGAGCTTCTTATAGGTCCTTTGTTCGTCCCTGTAATTAGCCCAGTCCGCATCGTTGTTAGTCCTTAAGGCTTTATTTAGAAGGCGGCGGGAACTCAAGCGCAGTGAGCCTAACTCCCTGCTCCACCATGCAACTCTCCTCCCGCTCCTCCGTACCGTTAAAGGGCACGCCGCTTCGAACGCCACAGAGATGGAAGAGGAGAGTGAGCTCACACGTTCCTCAATCTGACCCTCAGTCCTCAGTCTCCCGCTCGCCCCCGCGAGGCTCTCCTTTAGGTTCCTCTTAAAGCGGGCCCAGTCGGTGGCCCGCGGGTTCCGGCGGGTCCCGACGACGCGCCGCGCAACCCCACACCCAACCTTGAAGAGGATACGGCGGTGGTCCGAGAGTGAATCCTCATCGTCCACCTGCCACTCCTCCAGCCACCGAGCAACCCCGGGGGTGCTCAGTGTTAGATCGATCACCTCTTGTCTCCTCGAGGTGACATAAGTCGGCTTGGATCCCTTGTTAAGTATCTCAAGATTTGTCGACGAGAGATACTCCAGCAGAGCCGTTCCCCTCTCGTTCGTGTTTGAGCTGCTCCATATGACATGGTGCGAGTTAGCGTCACAGCCAATCACGAGGTTCAGCGCTTCTCTGCGGCAGTGTTCCACCACAGCCCTCAGTTCCCTCGTTGGAGGGTACTCGGCCGAGTCATACGGGAAGTACGCCGAACAGACCACGAGGTCAGTCAGCCCACCTCCCAGCCTCAGCCTCACCGAAGCCACCGCGAGGTCCCTGCTACAGAATCGGCCTAGCTTCAGGGCATGGTGCCTTTTAGATATAAAGACACACGCCCTTGGGCCGGGTTCACACGGGTCAAATATCAGTCCCCATGCTTTGATCTATCCCTTTAACAAGTCCCCTGTGGATCCAGGGTTCTTGTATGAGGGATATGTCTGTCTGCCCCATTGCTAGGTCCCGGCTGTGTACAGCCGAGGCCGCTATGCAGTGTTGCAGGTTAATTTGGGAGAATCGGAGGCCCGCTGCACCGATAGATTGGGGGGCGTGCCCCCCTCTCCCTTCATTGTTGGGAGGGGGAGAGGGGGGAGGGAATAAGGAAGGCGTGGGTGTTGGGAAGGGCATGGGGAGGGGGGAGGGCAACGCGCTCCGTTACGGGCCATTGCCCTCAACCCCTCGCACCCCGGGTACCGACGGGGCTATTTCGGTCCCTCGGGGCGTAACGGGCGATCCCGTCAGAGACGCGGTGATGGTCCGTTGAGTCCCACCCCGCGACCCCGCACGAGGCGCCGAGAGCAGGGTACGGGCCCTGGGCGGTCTGCCCCTGGCCCCCACCCCGCCCCTCTTCGTCCCGCCGGAGCGCTCGCTCGCCCCCGCGGCACAACCACGGAGGTGGTCCCACAATCAGCGGTGGTCCCAGTAGCGTAGTCGGTTTCACTGGTCCCGTCCGCTGCGCGACCACACCCGAGCCGCCCTGGGTCGCTTCCGGAGCAGCCGCCCGTCGCCCGTCGCCCCCCTCGGCCCTGCTTTGGGTTTCGTAAAAACGGGCCCTGCCCAGACCGAAGTGAGGGGCAAGCCTCCGCTCCTCCAAGCGGCCCAGGGAGGCCGCGTCCACACCTAACACAGCGTGGACATATCCCTGGATAGCCCTCCGGTCCCACACCCTCTACAAGGAGGTCGTGAGCCCGGGGTTTTGCCTTTCTAGCCTTTTGAGGACGGCGGACATGTCCTCGTTCGTACCGGGGAACACAGCCGTCATCCTCTTTAACCTCGGGAGGTTAAAGTGCTCCTTTCGGGCGGGTGCTCCCTCTCCAGCACCTGGAGTTGGGCCCCCTCCCAAGGTTTCAGGCTCGGGACTGTGGCCTTAAGCCACGCTTTCGCCTGGTCATCCGAGCAGGCCACCCACAGGACTCCCTGCTCGCACCGGGTCCCCTCGAAGCACGGGACCATCTGATCCATCGGGATCGAGTCCAGCGCTCCAAGGAGCTCCCGCGCCAGCAGTTCGTCCTGCCCCTGGCCGAGAACCACCCTGGGATAATCCGCCGGCGCAATAGCCAGCCTCTTATCCCCAGCCGCGGCATCCGCGTAGCCAGTGGGCTTTGCGTGGATCCTGCTCTTCTTCGCAGTCGTGTATTGTTCCGGCGGGTTGCTACCCGAAGGTCTGGGCCTCTTACTAGGGCCCTGAGCATCGTCGGCACCCCTCCCTCCCTCTTCACGGCGCGGCTCGGAGTCTGGGCCCTGTAGGCCCAATCTGACCTTACGCGCCCTCCTCTTCGCAGCTCCGCTCCGACAAGGTTTGCGGACAGTGTTCGTCGTTGAGTCCGTGTGCCCGGCTTTTGCTGATCCCTCTTCCTCAACGCGTAAGACCGAGTCTTCCACGGTCAGTTCCCGGGCCCTCGTCGTGACGAGTTCCACCGGATCCGATCCGCTTCCGCTCACGGCCGTTGGGACTGGTGTGGGTCCCCCTTGCGGGGTCCCCATGCCAGCCTGCGTGATTGTGTTATCAATTTTATCCATAAAAATCCCACGAGTAGACAGGAAATATACGGTCCGCCACCGCAGAGCCTGTTGCGCGTGATAAGGCAAATTATAATGGGGGGTTGCCCGGTACCCCAAGGGCATCGTTTGCGACACTTTGACCCAAGTGCCATCTAGCCCTCGGCACGATAGCTCCCACCTTGGCTTGGGGAGTGGTCCGCGACGTGGCCTTCGGTCCCCTAGGTCGGTTTTTACGCCAGCCGGGTCCCTTATAGTCCACGCTGTCCAGGGAGTTCCATGGAACCTCGCGCCCAGGGTTGCGGTCACCATTTGGCGTCCCGTTCCCCCAGCCACCAGGGATCACTTCGCTCCCTGGATGTCCTTCTATCCGCCACCTGAAGACGCGCCCGGTTGGCCTCACCCATGCTCCCCGCACCCCTTTACGAGGCTCGGGGAACTCCGGGGCGTTAATGGTTACTGTACGAAAATCTCGTACGAAAAAATCTCTAATCTTGTATGAAAAAACACAAGTACGGCCAAGGCATACTTTCTGTCGGAGCATCTCGTGCACGAAATTTTTATATAATAATTTTATACACAACCTCTTCTCTTCTTCTTGCTGAAGCCGATTCGTGATTTTAATTGGGTTATCTGATTATTCCTGATCGTAGATTACGAACTTAACGGGATGTATCAGTCACAAGAAAATTTCGACGCGGCCCTCCTCGTCGCGGTAGTGCAGGGCTCGTAGTATTCCACTGCGAGCCGCTGCTAACTACCGCTAGATGTCACAGCGCGTGTCTTCTATAAGGTTTCGATGCTTCGCGTGATGGAGCATCGAAGCCGAATAGCAGACGGTTGCTGTGATTGCACATAACCTATTCTACATATGGCTGTGTATACACATATGAAGCAAGTGGCTCTCGCCGCTACTCGGTAGCGCTCGGACACATCACAGCGTATGCAGCTCGTATCAGCTGTTCCTAGCATGCAGCTGGGTAGTTCATTTTTCGCTGTATGTTAGAGCGGTCAAAGTAAATAATAATAATTATTATTTAAACAAATAAGTTATGCTAAGAATCTGCGTCGACATGCATCGACGGGTGGTTTGACAAGCGTCAAACTTTCGAGCAATAAAGATTGCCCGTTTCTCGCTTTATGTTAGAACGGTCAAAGTAAATAATAATAATAATAATTTAAACAAATAAGTTATATTATGCTAGGGATCTCCGTCGGCATGCATCGACGGGTGGTTCGACAAGCGTCGAACTTTCGAGCAATGAAGATCGCTCGTTTCTCGCTCCATATGAGAACGGTAAAAGTAAATAATGATAATTATTATTTAAACAAATCAGTTATATTATACTACGGATCTCCGTCGGATGCATCGACGGATGGTTCGACAAGCGTCAAACTTTTGAGCAATGAAGATCGCTCGTTTCTCGCTCTATATGAGAACGGTCAAAGAAAATAATAATAATAATTAATTAAACAAATAAGTTATATTATGCTACGGATCTCCGTCGATATGCATCGACGGGTGGTTCGACAAGCGTCAAACTTTCGAGCAATGAGTATTGCTCGTTTCTCGCTCTATGTTAGAACGGTAAAAGTAAATAATAATAATTATTATTTAAACAAATCCGTTATATTATACTACGGATCTCCGTCGGCATGCATCGACGGGTGATTCGACAAGCGTCAAACTTTCTAGCAATGTAGATTGCTTGTTTCTCGCTCTATGTTAGAACGGTCAAAGTAATTAATAATAATAATTATTATTTAAACAAATCAGTTATATTATACTACGGATCTCCGTCGGCATGCATCGACGGGTGGTTCGACAAGCGTCAAACTTTCGGGCGATGAGATTACTCGTTTCTCGCTCTACGTTAGAGCGGTCAAAGTAAATAATAATAATTAATTGAACAAATAAGTTATATTATGCTACGGATCTCCGTCGATATGCATCGACGGGTGGTTCGACAAGCGTCAAAGTTTCGGGCAATGAGATTGCTCGTTTCTCGCTCTACGTTAGAGCGGTCAAAGTAAATAATAATAATTAATTAAACAAATAAGTTATATTATGCTACGGATCTCCGTCGGCATGCATCGACGGGTGGTTCGACATGCGTCAAACTTTCGCCCAATAAAGATTGCCCGTTTCTCGTTCTATGTTAGAACAGTCAAAGTAAATAATAATAATAATTATTTAAACAAATACCTTATATTCCGATACGGTTCTCCATCGATATGCATCGACGGGCGGTTCGACAAGCGTGAAACTTTTGGGCAATGAAGATTACTTGGTTCTTGCTCTACGTTAAAGCGGTTAACTACACAATTACATTTATCACGCTCATTTACGATTTAAAATGTATTTTTTATTGAAACATTTCAATTTTCTCTACTTGACTATACAATTACAAGTATTCTGCACATCGGCACTTTCGAATCCAACACGGATATTCAATTAAAAAATCAACGAACGTACTCTTCCTAACAAAACAAAAATCACCAGCTGATACAGCTACACGTGCCCTATCTGAGTCTTTCGCGCTCTCTCTCTCTCTCTCTCTTTCTCTTTCTCTGTCTTACACTAGTACTATGACTGCCGGCGTTCACGGCGCAAGCTCAAATACGATCGCCGACCGGTCTGGGGGGGCGAGAGGGACCACGCACGGGGTCCTAGGGATGACGAAAACACGAGCTCGACGAGGCACATGTTACATATATATATATCTCTATATTATATAAATATGTCGCCGCCGCCGCCGTGTACCAGAGTTGAGGAGAGCGAGCGGGATCGAGTAGGCTGGGTGAAGGGATTGAGCGGGGGGGGGGATGCGCAGGGGGGCAGAGCCCCCCTAGTATCTCTCTATATTATATAAATATATCGCCGCCGCCGCCGTGTACGAGATTTGAGGAGACCGAGCGGGATCGAATAGGCTGGGTGAGGGGATCGAGTGGGGGCGGGGGTGGCGTGGGGGTGGGGGCGCTGAATGGAATGGCCCGAGGGAAGGTAGGTACGCTGAATGGAATGGCCCGCGGGGGGGGGACGCCGAATGGAATGGCCCGAGGGGGGGGCGTACGCCGAATGGAATGACCCGGGGGGGGGGTACGCCGAATGGAATGGTCCGAGGGGGGGTACGCCGAATAGAATGGCCCATGAGCGGGTTGGCGCGCGAAGCGTGCAGGGGGGTAGAGCGCCCCTAGTATATATATATATATATATATTAGGGGGGCTCTGCCCCCCTGCGCGCTTCGCGCACCAACCCCCCCCCGCCCACGCCTCCCCCGCCCCCGCTCGATCCCCTCAACTCTTGTACACGGCGGCGGCGGCGGCGAAATATTTATATAATATAGAGAGACTAGGGGGGCCCTGTCCCGCTGCGCGCTTCGCGCGCCACCCCCCCGCGCCCCCTCCCCCTACCCCCCACCCTCGCCCCCACCCTCACCCGCGCCTCCCCCGCCCCCGCTCGATCCCCTCACCCAGCCTACTCGATCCCGCTCGCTCTCCTCAACTCTTGTACACGGCGGCGGCGGCGGCGACGGCGGCGGCGGCGAAATATTTATATAATATAGAGAGATATATCGGGTTCATACAAAGGGGCATTTAAGCTATGCGGTACGGAACACTGATGTCCCTTACGTTTCTTCTTCGTGCGGTGTTTCGTAGGTTGCCCCTGCGGCGTTGCCGATGGTGCTCGACATGACCGATGTAGCAGTTTGTTGGTACATGGTCGAGTCGGTCGAATACCACACATCGCCGTGATTTGCTACCGCTACGCGTTGGTGCTCAGCAGGCACGTCTCCGGCTCGAGTGTGTGACAGCAAAATGGCAACGCCGTCTTTTAATGTGCGAGAACCCTGAGAAGGTGAGCTGTGAGGCAGAGAGTGTGATATTTCTATATTATACATATAAATATATAGCCTTCGCCGCCGTGCACAAAAGTGGCAAAGGTCGGCTTCACCGTACAGGAATAACTTTGCCTGTTCGGTGAAACTGACCGTTTTCGCTTTATGGTACAGGCAAAACGGTCAGCTTTACCGTGCGGGGCGACCCCTAGTCCGTTTGATGAAGCTGACCATGCCGAAAAAGCACCGCCTCCGGGTGGGGGAAAGTGGGTGTAAGAGGGGGCTGAAGTGTCGCACTAAACTGCACTATTTACAGTAAAATAATCAGGTTGGGTTTGATTGATTATTCTGAAAAAACATCCACACGAAATAATCTTCCCGATGTCAAACCGAAATTCCGGTGGGAATACCCCGACAGACCCACAAAACCTCCCCCGTGAATGCGATTGAGACCGTCTTATGCGCGCGCGTGAATGTGAGTGAGACCATCTCCTGCAAGCTTTCTAATATAAGGGCATACATGAACCATGGTTCTACTGTGGATTATTTATTTATTTGCAAAACGTTTTTAATAACTTTGAATATTTGTATGTATCATCTTACATTGTAGCTTGCTTCGAGTGTAATGAATTATCTTGAATATATTGAAAAACTCTCTCTAGCCTGGAAAAATACCCACTGCCAGATCATTTTATACCTGGAAAGACCCAGGGACAGGATGGAACACATGTATATATCTATATATACATTTGTACCCAAATGTATATACAGATATATACATGTCCCCCCTTATATATAAAAATTTACATAAATTAAAAAAAACCTAGTAAAAAATTTATTTGAAAATAGATTTTCAAAGAATTTCGGTCTGGCATCAGGAAGATTACTTTGTGGGGATATATTTTAGAATAATCAACCAAACACAACTCGATTATTTTACTGTAAATAGTCCAGTTTTATGCGGCACTTCAGTACCTTCTTGCACCCAATTTTCACCCACCCACCCACTGGTCTGGCGATTTTTTCATTTACTTGAGATATTCTCAACTTTGATATTCCAAAGTGTCAGACTGATTATAATTCTGTAATTTTATTATTTCTGATTCACCCTTTAAAAATCTATACGCGCAAAAGCCACCCCTGAACGATTGCCAAACCTTCGATTGTCTTATTGTTCCGGTACAAGGGACAGATTATGAAACGTCTAGCCCTATTCTCGAAACGAACGAAACGGCCGTGTAACGAAATCGGTCGTTAGCGCTTGGAATATCAGACTCGTGCATATCAGACGGCGATAGTCGTTTCATTTTTCGCTATATGTCTCTCTGTCTTGCAGCGCCATGAGCGCGATTACCGTCTCTTTCCCGCCGTCTCCTAGGTAAGGAACGGATAGAGAAAGCATGCGTCTAAAAAACCGACGTTAGCGCCGCCACTCGGAATACTGGCACCCTAAATTTTGGGTAATAGAGGCAGAAGTCCGTATTTTTTTGAGCAAAAACAGGAAAACCTTCGTTTTCAATAATTTCTGCATGGAACAAGATGAAACAAAGCCCAGAATATGTGTTTTTATATTGCCCAGTGGCTAATGTGAGGATGTAACAATCCGTTGAGTCTAACAGTGAAAAATTTATTACTCTCTCCCATGGCAACTGAAACTGTAGAGTTTTTTTCAAAATTTTGTACTGCCCGAAGTTTAGCCACTGTGTGCCACCGTTCAGACTTTGTGCCCAAAATGTCAACGCGATTGGTCGTACCGTATTGGAGAATGAGTCTTTCGCGTTTTCGAGCCGTTCGAGGAAACTGATACATCCCGTTAACTTATAAAGCAGCGTGTGAATCGTGCACGCTGATTTTAGTACGGTAAATTCTATCAAGAGACAATAATTAAGTGACAAACATAATTCTTCTTTGAAGACATTTTTTTAAATCCTTCGAATTGTAATCAAACAATCAAAATTGTGGTATTCTAAAGGAATGGAAAGTTTGTAACATATTTTAACGTATTTTACACAGATACTAGCATCGTGTTGACTGAAGACACCGACAGCTTTATAATAGGCGATCGAGTATGGGTTGGCGGTACGAAGCCGGGCTCCATAGCTTATATTGGCGAGACTCAGTTTGCACCTGGAGATTGGGCTGGCGTTGTACTCGACGAGGCAATCGGTGAGTGACGAATAATAATGATAACAATGTTGTATGAGATTTGAAAGGTGGCAATTCGAAGAAACTCGTCTGGTGCAGCGTAATTCAATGTTAAACCTGAATAACAAATAATCGACATAATAATGCTCTGTAATCTGCAGGAGACTTATCCAGGCACTTACGGGTTACTCACAGATATTGACCACTGTTCCTCCTTGCCCCAAAAAATGTCCTTGTAAATTCCTCTTACGCAGTGTATAGTCACAGTATGCGTTATGTATGCTCAAAGCATACACTGAGCTTTCCTCCCAAAAGTTCGCTGTACACTAACAAGGAAAGTACTCGAGGTGTCCCCCTCCGATTTTGTTGAAACTCAAGTATGTATAGAGCATTAAAAACTAAGCGACACGTATTTTTTTTTATCGGCGGAAAAACGGTTTCAAGGGGTGAAAGCACCCTCTAAAGTTACACATGTCAAGGGGCAATTTTGCAGTTTCACATACAATCAGTGCATCGATTTTGATGAAACAAAGATTACAATGTTTCTTGAGCGAAGAAATGAAGAACCTACTAGATAATGAAAAAAATATATATATTTTAAGGGATTGAAACACCATCGAACATCCACTTTTTGCACTCGACATTGAAAACTTGCGAATCGATTCAAATGAAAATTATGCTATTGTGTAGCGGATGTAAAATTAAAGTTGACGTGTTTTTATGTTTGTGCGAGAAAATTTTTTTAAGGGGTAAACTACCCCTATTTTAGTTTTTACATTCCAGGTGTCTCCTTGTCATTCCAAATGTGCTTGCCGATAGGAACCCTCTGATTAAGCTAAAATTAATATTTCACCATTTTTTTTGTTATTTTAAGGGGTAGAAACACCCTTGAACATTACCCCTATTTGAGTTTTTACATTCCAGGTGTCTCCTTGTCATTCCGAATGTGTTTGCCGATACGAACTCTTCTCCTGAAGCTAAAATTAATGATTCACCTTTTTTTTTAGTACGAATTCTTAAGGGGGTAGACCACCCTTTGTAGCCGCTTTTTTAATAGATATTCGAAAGTTTCCGAACCACTGCCAAGAAATTTTATGGTGGTACGATTTTCGTATTTAGATAAACTTACGCATCTACGAGAAGCATAATTAAGAGGGATTATACTATACATCATTCGCTAACACATCCTTTTTTTATATAATTTTCCTCACTCTTTCACATATCACTGTAGGAGTATTTTTTTATTATTAGCATAAACACGGTGTTTATATACTATTAAATGATATTGCCCGTAATAAAGTGACGGGTTCTAATGGAGGGAGTCATTTTTCTGTATAGATTTTCAGTTAGGTGTTACTTTTACCCAAAACAGATGTGCTAGATTATTTGAAACAGGAACCTTAATAGTATATTTTAAGTGAATCGGTTGCTTCTTTCGAAAGAATCATATGCGTATAAGCGCGTTTGATGTACACACTCTATTTACATAGTAACTTTACTCTAACACACGCCATAATCATCTTTTGTATACATGTTCATTATCTGCTGTCCGTTACTATCAACTTTTAACCACAATCATGGTTCATAGGCCGAACAAAAATGGTAGTCATCGAAAAAATGCTTCAAGCACAACGATTTTTTACACCAGGCACATTTAATAACGGCTACATTATTACAACCAGGTACTTCACGATGTGATTTAGAACCACCAAATCCAAATTTAACGGGGTTTGTAAAATATCCTGGTCTTTCAGCTAAATAATGGCTTTTGAAACACAAATATTTAAAATGATTCTTATACCTCGGACTTGAAAGTTGATTATGTGTGAGAGATTGGAGTTTGATTATATTATTTCGTGAATGTAAATTTATATCGGAATTTAGAAAAATAGTACTATCAGAAAAATGTCGCAAGAAATTTTTCCATACACGGACCCCGTACACATCGAGTGGTTGAATTCTTCCAGTAGTACCTTTTGGTATAATCATTGGGATGATAATCTTGTTATTAGGTGCTGCTTCACGAATCACTTGTGGACAGTGTTCACTCCGGGAATCTATCAATAATATGCTATCTTTACCGACATTAGGGATATATACTTTTTCCAGCCATGTTTTGAAATGTTCTGTTGACGTAAACATATTTTTAATTATAAAAAAAATCCGTAGATGATATGATAATCAAGGGTCTTGACGTAATGCAATCGATATCAAAATAAGTTTCACAAAAAGTTTATCCATACCTGAAGTGAGTTTTCCAGATTTAGAAGCTGTCAGTATGACGTTTTCCGGCCCAAATAATTATTTTTTTAGTATCGGTCCAAATTCACCTTTTGCTTCCTTTAAGGGTGAACACCACTGTGACCCCCTGTTTTTTTTCACATTTTTCAAGAATTTTTTTTGTGGGAAAAAAAAGAGATATTCGAAAAATTTTGTTGGGTTTTGTTCCTTGTTTATTAATGTAACAAAAAACATTTTTTTCACATTTTTCACGCCTCATGGTGGCGCTGGCGAAGCTCTCGCGTCAGGTGCTGTCATCTCCGCGGCACGCAGCAGAACTCTCTTCAACGTCGATCTGAAAAAAAATACCGGGTGTTTTCGTTAGAAGGAACAAAGCCCAACAAAATTTTTCGAATATCTCTTTTTTTTCCCACAAAAGAAAGTTCTTGAAAAATGTGAAAAAAAAGGGGGTCACAGTGGTGTTCACCCTTAAAACGATAAAAAATGAAGAAAGTAATATTCCATCGTCGTTTGTCGTATAACCGCTTCTTCTTCTATAGTTTTCTGCGATACAAATTTAGTAATATTTATAGATGTGATACGATGTAATTTCTTGATTTTCGAGAGCCAAGCACGAGAAGCTTTGAACCGTATATATTCGTGGCCTATCTCTTTTTCAGCTTGAATAGACCACTTTTGTATATCAATATCATGTATGACTACACCCGCCTCTGTAGCGGTTTTCATATTTTTCAATACATACTCGGAAATCCGTGCGAGTTTCTCTTTATAAGTGCCGCCTTTGTTGAACTGATGTGCCCAGCGTCTCAATTGTCGTATAGATTTAACCTGTTTGTATTTTTGTTTAACGGTTTCAACACTATAACTTTTTTCTACCCGATCTCCAGTACTCCACCGCTTTTCGATTATAGTCATAATTTAATTCATCATCACTGAAACACTTATCGGGATCGTATTCGATAATATCTGTTTCCCAAAAAGTATCTTCAACAAGCTTCGCTTCGGGTTCCTTAAAATGTCCTTGGAAATCGAGTGTACTTTCCTGTATCATTTCAACTCCATTGTCTTCCATAGAGTCGATTAAAATTAGTTCAAGATGTCCAACCTAGCCAGCACAAGTTTAATAACGTTAATCGGATTCAATTTTGTTGTCAACGATTATAGGTTGCACAAAGAGATTTTAAACGCTGCTCGGAGAACGAAGTGTAGAGCCCGAGTCCGAACGTAAATGCGATTTGACGACGTCTTTTATAGACGCCGTCAATTCGTATCCAATATCCAAATTTTGATGCATCCAAAAAAACGAGAGATATCGCGCACTAACACAAGAAGATGATGATTTCATCAGTGCTAAAAACAGTTCATGGTATGTTAATGACTTTGTTTTCCACGGATACGCCCACGACTACGCTCTGGCTCGCCTCCCACGGGATTTACTGATGAGCATTGCCCGTGACATTCACGTGGTGTCACCGAACAGCAAAGTATTAGTACCAAATTTAGGTGGTAAAACGAAATAGTACTGTAGTTGTAAATTCCTCAATTACGGATAATGATACGAAGGCACAATCAAAAGTGTATTTGACGGTCAGGCTATACTGCTAATATTGAAAATATGCTCGTGCAGCAACGTGTGAAAAAGCAAGGAAAATGTTATAAAAAACGGATGCGTTAGTGAATGAAGTATACTATAATCCGTCTTAACTATGCTTCTCGTAAATGCGTAGGTTTATCTGAATACGAAAATCATACCATCATAAAATTTCTTGGAAGTGGTTCGGAAACTTTTGAATAGCTATTATAAAAGGGGTTACAAAGGGTGGTCTGCCACCTTATGTATACGTACTATTTTTAAAAACACGGTGAATCATTGATTTTAGCTTGATGAGGAGAGTTCTTATCGACAAACACATTTGCAATGACCGGGAGACAACTGGAATGTAAACACTCAAATAGAGGTAGCTTGCCTCCTTAAAACTGTTTTCGTGCCCAAACAGAAACATACGTGAACTATAATTTTATTTCCGCTACAAAACAGTATAATTTATATAAGGGTGTAGGGGCTGCTTCTATGTGAAACTGCTTCTATGTGAAACTGCAAAATCGCCCCTTCACATGTGTAATTTAGGGGGTGGTTTCACCCCTTGAAACCCTTTGTCCGCCGATTAAAAAAAAGTGTCGCCTAGTTTTTAATGCTCTATAACAGAGCTCGGAATAAAGTGCACAGTTCGGCCCCGGCAGGAAGGCTACGCCTCCGTTACCCCCTCTGCCACGTAACGCGCGGCGGCTACAGCGGCGAGCGCGTCATCTCAGGAGCGTTTCGATCAAAAAAATACATGGCACCCGCGACAAATTGTCATTCCAATATTTTGTCGTTCCGTAATATTATATTAATTAATCATTAAACATATAATTATTTACCACAATTTTGTATTAATATCGCATAATTATTAAATGATTTTAACAATATTTTTCCACATTACCCGTGAGGTACTATTGCAGATGCGCTTTTTTTAGAGTGGTTTCCCCAGGAGGCCTATTCCACTGAAAATTAATGCAATGATGAAATCTGGCTCAGTAGGAAAAAACGAAGAAAGTATAGTATCCAATTTTCCGACAAATATTAATTAGATCGTCTGAGTTTTTTTGTAGAAGATTCCATTAGGGACGGTACATCCACAGAAATTTTTGAAGAACTTGCTCGCATTAAGGAGGTCAATGACGCATCGTTCATGGACGAACGTTTATCTGTTTTCGTCAATTTCATTTTTGAGAACGAGCATTCGCATAAATATGTGGACCCAAACATGGAGAAAATTCGAAGACTGAAATCCCTAAAATGTGAATAACGTGACGAATTTTAACGAAATATCACTTTGCAAATCGCACAATTCTGCTAGAAGTTGTAGGCTTGGTTCCTCGATTTGCACAGAGAGAGGATTTTCAAAGAGTATCAAATCTTTTCGCAGCGTTTCAAAATCACTAAAACGCGTATCAAATTGACTTATCAAAGAATCAATTACATTTGAAAATTGTGTGAATTTACAACCTGCGCCATTATCGCAATCATGTTCTTCAAAGATAATTTGACAACAAGCGAAAAAATGAAGAATGTTATTTTCTAAATGATTTAAAAAAAGTACTAACTTTCTGCGGAAAGAATCGATGTGACTAATTACCTGTGAGATGGTTTGGTCGGTTTTTTGCAGCTTCAAATTTAAAATATTAAAATGATTCGTTACATCAGTGACTAGAGCAAGTTCGCAAAGCGAATCTAAATCTTGCAAAAAAAATTTTAATTCGTCAAATTTGCCAGGAAATGTTTCTTGCAAAAAAAGTAATACCGCCTTTCTTATTGGAAAAAACCTCTCAAGACATTATCCTGCACTGAGCCAGCGAACTTCACAATACGCTGGCTCAGTGCAGGACAATGTCTTGAAAAGTTTTTTGCAATAAGAAAGGAGGTATTACTTGTTTTGCAAGAAACATTTCCTGACAAATTTAAAGAATAACAATTTTTTTTGCAAGATTTAGATTCGCTTTGCGAACTTGCTCTAGTCACTCATGTGACGAATCATTTAAATATTTTAAACTTGAAGCTGCAAAAAACCGACCAAACCATCTCACAGGTAATTAGTCTTGTTTATTAATGTATCAAAAAACATTTTTTTCACATTTTTCACGCCGCATGGTGGCGCTGGGGAAGCTCTCGCGTCAAGTGCTGTCATCTCCGCAGTGGTTCGCAGCACGCAGCAGAACTCTCTTCAACCTCGATCTGAAAAAAAAAACCGAGTGTTTTCGTTAATAATATGATATTTTGAAGAGAAGTACATAGGGATTTGGAAAAATATTGTTTTAAAAAAAATAGGCACGCCTTTGAAATTAAAGTCAATTTCAAAGGGGTCCCAATTTTTTTTAAAACAATGTTTTTCCAAATCCCTATGTACTTCTCTTCAAAATATCATATTATTAACGAAAACACTCGGTATTTTTTTTCAGATCGATGTTGAAGAGAGTTCTGCTGCGTGCCGCGAACCACTGCGGAGATGACAGCACCTGACGCGAGAGCTTCCCCAGTGCCACCATGCGGCGTGGAAAATGTGAAAAAAATGTTTTTTGATACATTAATAAACAAGGAACAAAACCCAAACAAAATTTTCAAAGATCTCTTTTTTTTCCCACAAAAAAAAATTCTTGAAAAATGTGAAAAAAACAGGGGGTCACGGTGGTGTTCACCCTTAATATAATATTACGGAACGATAAAATATTGGAATGACAATTTGTCGCGGGTGCCATGTATTTTTTTGATCGAAACGCTCCTGAGATGACGCGGTCGCCGCTGTAGCCGCCGCGCGTTACGTGGTAGAGGGGTAACGGAGGCGTAGCCTTCCTGCCGGGGCCGAACTGCGCACTTTATTCCGAGCTCTGCTTTATAACATAGTTGAGTTTCAACAAAATCGGAGGGGGATACCTCGAGTACTTTCCTCGTTAGGTAATATCTGTAAAAAATGATGGACAGGCTGCAGACTATTTGTTCAAGGACTATTTGGCGCTCGGGAAAAATATCAATTCGCTCGATTTACGGGTGGTTGATAGGTGAAGATTGTAACGATTTGCTTTTTCCCGAAATCTCGAAGCACCACTGAAAGACATTGTCATCAATAATATTTGGTGACGCAATATCTAGGTGAAGACTTCACCTCATGTTAAGGCAACGTCCTATCTCTCGTAGCCAAATGAGTCTTATGTTACTATCGCATGCACTCAAGCGACTATCGTATGTGTCAAGCCTCGCCTTAAGGCAGGGCTTAATATAACCTTTTCTCCACGAGTTTCTGGGCCAGTGAGTATAAGAGATATAGAGTTAAAATTGCTTGTATAATTTTTTTGATGATGGCTTTTTGAATGAAAAATTATTAATTTTTACCTATTTCATTAACATCTGTTCGAGAAAAATGTGCTACACATTTTTTTGAGGTTAGATTAAGCTAAGTCCTCCTCTTAAGAACAAGGCGTACATCTACCACGTGAAGCATGATTGCGAGAGAGATAGCTGCGAATTCTTCATTTGCTCCTCCGAGCAAATGAAGATATCATAAAATCTTTGTGTCATTTTTTATATAGTACGTTTTTATGTATGCATAAATAATTACGCGCTTTCGTAATAACAATTACTGACCATAGACTTCCACTTTTTTCGTCGAAATATATCGTTTGTGACTGTAATATGTTGTTTTCATGGTCCCACCGAAATATACTTCTTTTTTCATACATAAGTTCACATAGAAAGCGCTCCTCACAATTAAAAACAAAATTAATAGATTTTTTGTAGAATTTCAAGGTTGTATTAATTTCACATCCAATTGGAACACTTCAGAAGAGTTCTGAACTATAGGTTGGTCCTTCAGTTCAACGAGATCCCCCTCGTGCCTGTATTTAGCTATTTTCTTGGCACGACGAATATTGTTCGAAATTTCTTCTGTTTCTTCGTATCGTTTCTTCGGTTTTCCGCTTATCGCAACATATTGCAATATCCATCAACGTACTGCTGATCAGTAATCTAATGCCATGTTGAAGTTCTAAAACTGCTTTGAACTTGCCGTTATAGAACTCCCAAATCTACTCGGCAACAATTGACTCAACTCGCGTTTTAGAAGTATAGGTTGTTTTAGGGCGTTCGCTCCAGATCATACTATGCACATTTTTATTTGCATTCTGTGCGAAGTAGTACATACCTTTGTAAAAGAATATCTTTTAGCAATCTATGATATGCAGGCAAAACTTTCTGAAAATGCTGCTTCGTAAATGCTGTTTCAATATAATGTGCATGAGGCCCCGCTGTTTTTGGTTTATCTATTTTCAATTGATGGAAATACCAAGAATTTGTGACAGATGGACGATACTGGTGTTTGATCTCCTGTCATTGGATACAACGTGTTAGATAAAGGCAAATATATCATTATTCATCGCTTCAATGTTGCCTTTATTTATTAGTGCTGCTATTTAGATTAGCTGGCCATTTTGACTATTGTAGTGTTTTTCAGTGTGCTATGACCTCAACCGCCTCCTGAAACTCGACGACTACTCCATTATTTTACCGCATTTCGAAACCGTGTCCCTAATATAGAAAACCACCAGGAAAAACATTATACCTCTCTTGTTTAACTGAACATGTTTACTATTCACAAATTTACCACGGTTATCGAAGTTATTGATAACATCCCCGATGGAAAAGAGATGATACAAACATGTACTTCTGGTCGGTTTATATATCAGAAATATATTTCTAATATATTTCTAATATACAGGGTGTTTATAATTAGCACGTCAGAGTGACATGGAGGTTAGATTGGCTCCGGACCTATCAGAATAAATAAATACGACCTCAGCAAAAGTCTCATGGTTTTCGAGAAAAATCGTTGTTTTTGATTTCTCGGAAAATCAACAAAGACGATTTTTCTCGAAAACCATGAGACTTTTACTGAGGTCATATTTATTTATTCTGATAAGTCTGGAGCCAATCTAATAGACGTGTCACTCTAACATGCTAGTTTTGGGACACCTTGTATATACATATATAGAAGAGGATTTCCCTTCTCTGCTCCCTCCGCGTGTCAACCCTCTGTGTACTGTGTCATCTCTCTCTACCTATCATGCATTAACTTTTGGGTTTGAGTGCATTTTGATTTGGTATGTATTTTTTTTATTTTTCTTTGTCCCAACGTATACCCTTTCGGGTTTTTACGTCTAACTCTCCCCAATTCCATTTTTTGCATTTTTCCACTTACCCGCACTTCCCACTAAGCTAACTTAACTTCTATTGCGCCCGCAGACGACTTAGCTATACTGTATCGTATTTGCCATGAAAACAGGGAAGATGTGGAAAACCTGTATCGATACAGACGGCTTTGTTTTTAGTGAGTTTCAGTTGTGTTTGATACATCAGAAACTCAATAAAACTGCCTCATGCTCAGCAGTCGGCGCGCCAGTGCACGGCTAAGCGAACACTCATCCAAGTAGTGACCGCGGCTAAAGCGGCTTAACTTGGGCGATGGTCACAGCCGCGCACCGACCGCTCGTCCACTGTTGTCGGTGACTTAGTATGTTTTAAGTTAATATATTACCATGTCCATGCTATTTTAAATTGAATAGTACGCTGAACAACTTAAATTAATAAGCGTCTTTCAACCTAAATTTAAACCTCTAACCACTATCTGAAAATTTACATAACTGCCCTTAACCATTTATTTATATAACATCAAATAAGACCAAAAAGACTATAATTAAAGTAGTTGTTCACGAGTTTCAATATTTTTTTTTGGCGAGTGTTATGCTGACTTTTGTCGAGAAAATGCATAGCTGTTTTGAAACCGGCGGAAATTACCGAAAACCCGTCGAGTCTGGCCGACCAGCTGGCCGAGTAAAGAATTAATAACAAAGAATACTTGGCGTGTTTGTTTCGCAATAGAAACAAAAATGATTAAATAATATGGGTCCCCTAAGCGTTTCTTGTTCTTTAATTCTTTATTTGCGGCAGCATATTTATAGTTTCTGAATTTGCTGCCCGCCTGTACTCAAAACAGGAATTGTACTTAGATTAATTATAGCCGTACTTGCCAATATTCATTGAATTTATGGACGTTTTTGTAAAGAAACACAATAAACATAGAAGGATCGGATACAAAAGTACTTGTCGCGACTTTTGGTTACATCGGAGATATTGTTCGAAGGGGGTGCGGCGCCAAAATCTGGACAAATTACACATTTTTTTGAAATATAATTTTTATTGCAAAAACGGAGAAGTTTATAATTATTTTTTTTACTTAATCGTTTGTTAGGTCACAAAGAACACCTTTATTCAATATAACCCCCTTTCTGCTTGAATGACCGCCTTCATTTTCGGTCCGAAGCGTTCGCAGGTCCGTTTTAATGAGTCACGGTCCACATCGACAAATGCCGCTGTCTGAACTGGTTAGTGACCCTTTCAACCACGCTCCATACATAGAGGTCCAAAGGATTTAAATCTGGGTTGATGGCGGCAACACATGTTGCACCGAATGACTTGTGCGCGCGGGCGCACAGTCCTGCTGGAAAACATACGGCCATCCAGACGATACAGTTTCCACCCATGGCTTGACCACATTTATCAAAACGTGCAAATAAACTTCTTTTATGTTATTTTCCCCTTTGTTAAAGAAATGAATGACATCACCCTCAATGGACACAACACTTAGCACGTGAACATTCACCGGAAATTTTGTTTTGGAAACAATGGGGGCATCTTCAGGAGCCAGCGATAGTAGTAAAGATATGAGAGTTCTGGACCACGAGCTCGGCACCGACGTTTACCAACACTTTTTAGCTCAGACACAAACCACTTAGCCGAGACAAATCCGCGGCGGTGGTTTATTTATCGACACTTTTTAGCTCAGACAGAAACCACTTAGACGAGACATAAATCAGCGGCTTGCGCGACGACACGGGGGGGGGGGGGGGGGCATACCGATGTTTCGGCGCGTGTCGGTGGAATGACTGACAAAGGCTGAGCGAGGAGGAGGAGGTTTCAGTCAAGCCGCTGAACAAGCGTATTATCTTGCATATCACCATCGCTCTCTGTTACTCTTTTTAGCGACTTTGAAATTCTGCAGAGTTTCGCGCTGTTGAAAAATAATGAACAAATACCAAAGCTCATTTTTGGAATGAGGAATAAAGAGCAGAGGAGCGGCGGGGGGGGGGGGGCAGATCCACTCTTTCGGGCACGTGCATTAACCGTAATTGTTAGGAAGACCGACAAAGAGTTGACGATATCATTAATTTGATTAAACAAATACCAGTCGTTGATTTCTTGGAATGATATGGATATGGAAGTTCCACTTGACATGCAACACGGTTACGGTATACTAAATTTTTTCACCGTTTTTGCAGCAATGAGTGCGTCTGTTGTCTGTAAAACATGTAAAGTCGAAGTTTCCTTCGCAAAAGCTTCCTGTCGCGGATTGGGCTTCAAAATCCAAATGAAATGTACGTGCGGTTCTCAATATATTAACAGTTCTCCGCTTATCGATAAAGCATTTAAGATAAATCGTTTGATTGTGGTGGCAATGCGATTGTTAGGAATTGGTAGGGAAGGCGTCAATATATTTTGCGGGATAATGGATATCGGAGTGGGACTTTCAAAAGCAACGTATGCTGATGTGTTAAAAAAATTACACTGCGCGGCTGCTGCTGTGTACGATTGCGTGCTGTAAAAAGCCGTCAATGAGGAGAAACAACTGACTTTTGAAAAAGAATCTCCATCATCGGAGCTAACAGTGTCAGGAGATGGCACTTGGAAGAAACGAGGTTTTAGTTCACGGTTTGGCGTGACGAGTATAATTGGTAAATACAGCAAAAAAGTGCTAGATACTGTAGTCAAATCGAGCTTTTGCCAAGCGTGTCCCGTAAGAAAAAACAAGATGACTACCGAAGATTTCGATGATTGGTTTGAAACTCACGAAGACTGTACTAATAACCACCATGGCACTGCGGGCAAGATGACACGGCATTAGAGATGTTTCAACGATCGGTAGAAAAATACGGCATGCAATACACTCGATACAATGGCGATGGAGATTGCAAAACGTATAAAGCAATTGTAGACGCGTGTCCTTACGGCCAAGATACTATCGTACAAAAAAAGAGTGTATTGGACATGTTTCGAAAAGAATGGGAACAAAATTACGTAATGTTAAAAAACAATGCAAAGGTATAGGTGGAAAAGGCAAAGGAAAATTGACTGATAAGGTAATCGGCGACTTGACAGTTTACTACGGTTTAGCGATTAGAAGAAATTGTTACTCAATCGAATAAGTGAAGAAAGCCGTGTGGTCAACATTCTATCACTATGCTTCAAGTAACGAAAACCCTCAGCACATGTATTGCCCGCCGGAACCTTCAAGCTGGTGCAAGTGGCGTAACGCAGAGGCTACTGACAAGGAAAGTACTCAAGGTGGCCCCCTCCGATTTTGTTGAAACTCAAGTATGTTATAGAGCATTGAAAACTAAGCGACACGTATTTTTTTTATCGGCGGAAAAACGGTTTCAAGTGGTGAAACTACCCCCTAAAGTTACACATGTCAAGGGGTGATTTTGCAGTTTCACACAGAAGCAGTGCATCGATTTTGATTAAACAAAGATTAAAATGTTTCTTGTGCGAAGAAATAAAGAACCGGCCAGAAAATGAAAAAATATAGATATTTTAAGGGGTTGAAACACCCTCGAACGGAAATAAAATTAAAGTTGACGTGTTTTTGTATTTGTGCGAGAAATTTTTTTTAAGGGGGTAAACTACCCCTATTTGATTTTTTACATTCCAGGTGTCTCCTCGTCATTCCAAATGTGTTTGCCGATCTGAACTCTTCTCATTAAGCTAAAATTAATGTTTCACCATTTTTTTGTTATTTTAAGGGGTGGAAACACCCTTGAACATCTACGTCTTGCACCCTACATTGAAAACTTGCGAATCGATTGTAATGGAAATTATGCCGTTCTATGGCGGAAATAAAATTAAAGTTGATGTGTTTTTGTATTTGTGCGAGAAATTTTTTTTAAGGGGTAGACTACCCCTATCTAAGTTTTTACATTCCAGGTGTCTCCTTGTCATTCCAAATGTGTTTGCCGATACGAACTCTTCTCACTGAGCTAAAATTAATGCTTCACCATTTTTCTGTTATTTTAAGGGGTAGAAACTCCCTCGAACATTCACGTCTTGCACCCTACATTGAAAACTTGTGAATCGATTGGAATGGAAATTATACTGTTTTATAGCGGAAATAAAATTGAAGTTGACGTGTTTTTGTATTTGTGCGAGAACATTTTTTTGAGGGGGTACACTACCCCTATTTGAGTGTTTACATTCCAGGTGTCTCCTCGTCATTCCAAATGTATTTGCCGATATGAACTCTTCTCATTAAGCTAAAATTAATGATTCAACGTTTTTTTAAATGAGTACGAATACTTAAGGGCGTAGACTACCCTTTGTAGCCCCTTTTTTAATAGATATTCAAAAGTTTCCGAACAACTGCGAAGACATTTTATGATGTTACGATTTTCGTATTTAGATCAACTTACGCATCTACGAGAAGCATAATTAGGAGGGATTATACTATACATCATTCGCTAACACATCCTTTTTTTATATAATTTTCCTCACTTTTTCATATATCACTGTGGGAGTATTTTTTAATTATTAGCATATACACGTCGTTTATATATTATTAAATGAAATTACCCGTAATAAAGTGACAGGTTTTAATGGAGGAACTAATTTCTCTGTATAGATTTTCAGTTAGGTTTTACTTTTACCTAAAACAGATGTGCTAGATTCTTTGAAACGGGAAACTTAATAGTATATTTCAAGTGAATCGGTTGCTTCTTTCGAAAGGATCATATGTGTATGAGCGCTTTTGACGTATACACTTTATTTACGTAGTAACTTTACTCTAACCCACGCCATCATCATTATTTGTATACATGTTCATTATCTACTGTCCGTTGTTATCAACTTTTAACCACAATCATGGTTCATAGGCCGAACAAAAATGGAAGTCATTGAAAAAATGCTTCAAGCACAACGATTTCTGATAATCATTGCCCGTGACATCTACGTAGTGTCACCGAACAGCAAAGTGTTAGTAACGAATTTAGGTGGTAAAACGTAATAGTACTGAAGTTGTAAATTCCTCAATTACGGATAATGATACGAAGGCACAATCAAAAGTGTATTTTGACGGTCAGGCATATAGCATTGCTATACTGCTATACTGCTAATATTGAAAATATGCTCTTGCAGCAACGTGTGAAAAGGCAAGGAAAATGTTATAAAAAACGGATGCGTTAGTGAATGAAGTATACTAGAATCCCTCTTAATTATGCTTCTCGTAAATGCGTAAGTTTATCTGAATACGAAAATCATACCATCATAAAATTTCTTGGCCGTGGTTCGGAAACTTTTGAATAACTATTAAAAAAAAAGGGTTACCAAGGGTGGTTTGCCCCTTTATGTATACGTACTATTTTTAAAAAAACGGTGAATCATTAACTTTAGCTTGATGAGGAGAGTTCTTATCGACAAACGCATTCGAAATGACAAGGAGATAACTGGAATGTAAAAACTCAAATAGGGGAAGTTTGCCCCCTTAAAAAAATTTTCTCGCACAAATACAAAAATACGTCGATTTCAATTTTATTTCCGCTATAAAACAGTATAATTTTCATTACAATCGATTAGAAAGTTTTCAATTTAGGGTGCAAGACGTAGATGTTCAAGGATGTTTCTACCCCTTAAAATAACAGAAAAATTATGAAACATTAATTTTAGCTCAATGAGAAGAGTTCATATCGGCAAGTACATTTGGAATGACGAGGAGACACCTGGAATGTAAAAACTCAAATGGGGGTAGTTTACCCCTGAAAAAAAATTTCTCGCACAAATCTAAAAACACGTCAACTTTAATTTTATTTCCGCTACACAATAGCATAATTTTCATTCCAATAAATTCGCAAGATTTCAATGTAGGGGGCAAAAAGACGATGTTCGAGGGTGTTTCAACCCCTTAAAATATATATTTTTTTTCATTATTTGGTGGGTTCTTCATTTCTTCGCACAAGAAACATTTTAATCTTTGTTTCATCAAAATCGATGCACTGCTTCTATGTGAAACTGCAAAATCGCCCCTTGACATGTGTAACTTTAGGGAGTGGTTTCACCAGTTGAAACCGTTTTTCCGCCGATAAAAAGAAATACGTGTCGCTTAGTTTTCAATGCTCTATAACATACTTGAGTTTCAACAAAATCGGAGGGGGACACCTCGAGTACTTTCCTTGTGAGTCGCTCGACGATTTCAGACATGAAGACCCTTTGTGATCAAGTTTTAGAGGCGATAAAACCCGCATACGAAAATCTTTCATCGGAGGATTTGTTAGAGCGGTGTCTAGGAGCGGAGACACAAAACAATAATGAATCTCTAAATTCATTGATTTGAATGTTCGCTCCAAAACACATTCACTCTGGAGCTGTTACGATTGAAATTGCCACTTTCTAGCTACGTGTATTTTCAACAAAGGCTTCACAACAATACTGAAGATATTGGATATGATGGGTGTGAAAATCGGACAGCAAGCAGATGCATATGCGAGGTTACGCGTTAACAGAGAATCGACCGTTCCAAACGACGATCGTTATTCGCCTCAAAAGAAGCCAGGACTGCTAGAAGGGAAGCAGTATTAGAATTAGATCAGTTCTATGAAAGGGAAGAAGGAGCCATTTATGGATCCGGGCTGGCCGATTAACTGGTAAGCATCGATAATTTAATTTAAATCTCATTTAACGGTGTCAAAACTTTGAACGCGTTTATCTCAGAACTATGTTTTTCAAATCGGCGCCCACGATATCTCGATAACTGATGGACCGATCGAGCTCAAATTTTGCACATACCTTAGGTAGCCTGTTTCTGAGGACTGGTAGCAGAATTGAGTCGAACAATAACTTTGCCGACATTTTATAACTCGTCGAATACCCGAAAATGTATGAACTATCATTAATGAAAGTTCAACAGGCCGCCATTTTGTCAACATTTTTTTTTAAGTACCAATTCTGCTACCAGTGCTCAGAATACTCATACAGATTGAGAATATATATATATTTTTTTTTTTCAGATGCATACAACATCGTCCAGAGTGGGCGCCGATTGAGGCGGCTTTCGGCGCACCATGTTGCAACAAGGCAAAAAACTACATAAAAATATTTAAAATAATTTTATTTTTTAATGTACAAGTATTCTCTAAGGATCAATAAATGCACGTGTAAATTTTCATCAAGACAACTTCAACGGCTTAAAAGTTATTGCACATTAGAAATGACGTCAAAAATCTCGGTCTAGACCAGACCACCGCCTTAAAACTTGGTATGCAATGTGAAAAATTTTAACTGGATTCAATATTTCCTAGGAAAAAATGATGGTTCTGTGGCTGGTTCACGGTACTTTCAGTGCGAAGCAAAGCGAGGCATTTTTTGTCGTCTTACGAGACTCACACGTCAACCATTACCAGAGACAAAGGTAATGTCACCGACCGGCGAAAAAACAACATCTGCAAGTTCTTCAGAGATCTCACGTGGAAATCTCAACAAATCAATGTCACCATCCTTAAGTAAGCAACGCTACAAAAGAAAAATTATAATCGTTTATAAATCGTCCAGAACTCATCGCAAATTCCTCGTTTCGTAAACTTGTAAAATTTTGATGTCGTTGAAGTTGCGATCATTCTGACAACAAAAATTGGATGTAGTTAAGTTGAGGAAACTTACTCCATAGCTATACGGGACTATATATTCGTACGAAAACCACATGATTTAGCCTGTCAAGTGGCTTAAGAAGGGATAAAATGAAGCTCCGGCTCAGTGTTGTTGAAAAAAATTATTACTCGCATTCCAAACTCGTTTCCTCTTTTTTTATTTTTCGAGGAGACTGATAGGACTCTGTAGTATGTGAAAAAATATTACCCAAAATATTTCGGAAATGAACCTTGATGAACGCCGGTTATAACGACCATATACTGCTCTAACAACGATAAAAAATTAATTCGCCCGAGGTCATTCAGGACGCTCTCATGTGTAGCAAATTGTAAACCCAAATATTTCGGAAGGGAACTCCAAGGAACGGCGGTAAGAACGATAATAATCCAGGCTGACTCGGAAAAACAAATCTTTCGTCCAATTGGAAGTTCATATCTTGGTTTTGGAATTTTGAGGTCATTCACAGAAATCCCTAGTATGTAAAAGAAACTATGAACCAAACTTTGGCGGATGGGAACCCTGACGAACGGGAGTAAACCCATATTCTGGACTAACTAGGAAAAAATTCATCCGTCCAACCGTTTATTACGATTCCTTTTCGATATATTTGGGTTTCTGTTTTTTCAAGTGAAACTTTTTATCGCTCGGTAGGCGTAAATTTGACCAACGTGTAACGAAAATGGGACACCGAGAAAGTGAGGATAGAGCACGAGAACAACCATACTGCATGAGTGGAGGTAACGCACTACTTCCACTTATATTATATAGTTATTTCAAGTGAAACGCATACGCTTTATTTTTCTTTTCTAACAGAATGTATACTCTCAAAAAGGAATAAAAAGAAGTCTGTCAAAATGTTAGCCCTCAATATTAGTATTCAGAGGTCGCTGATCATGATTTCCTATTTCCCATCTAAATAACATGGGAAATTTTTCTTTATATCTGCAAAATTGATGAGCGACCTCTGAATATTAATATTAAGGGCTAAAATTTTGACAGACTTCTTTTTGCCCCTTTTGGAGAGTATACAATGTGTTAAAAAAATGTGTGCTTTAGACCACACAACTGAAGTAAAACTTTTTTCGTTACATAAAGATATACGGGGTGACAATTATAAGGTGGCCATTTATTTTTTACCGCTTTGGCGTTGAAAAATCAGGGGGGTTTAAAAAGCGGTTTCCGAAGGATTTTAGATGCGCTTTTCGAAAAAAATATGTCGCTGATGTGAGACGTACCATTCTTGGGTAACGAAAAATTTTTTTTCGAAAAAAATATTCAAAAATGCTTTTTTATTTTGGAACAATAAAGTTCATACAATTCTGTACACGAAACACTGGTCGCAAACTCGTTTCAAGCTTTTTATCGTGGAGAAAAAAAAAGTTGAATTGGCACGCCTTTGAAATTAAAGTTAATTTCAAAGGCGTGCCTATTTTTTTTAAAACAATATTGTTCCAAATCCCTATGTACTTCTCTTCAAAATATCATATTATTGACGAAAACACTAGGTATTTTTTTTCAGATCGACGTTGAAGAGAGTTCTGCTGCGTGCCGCGAAAATGACAGCACCTGACACGAGAGTTTCCCCAGCGCCACCATGCGGCGTGAAAAATGTGAAAAAAATGTTTTTTGATACATTAATAAGCGAGGAACGAAACCCAAACAAATTTTTCGAATATCTCTTTTTTTTCCCACAAGGAAAATTCTTGAAAAATGTGAAAAAAAACAGGAGGTCACAGTGGTGTTCTCCCGTAAGACTCGTGGCCTTTAGTGAGTTACAATCTGCCACAACTAAAAATGTACGCCCCACTAAATATTGTCGAAAGTGTTTTATCGCGTTCACAACAGCGAGAGTTTCAAGTTCATACGAGTGGTAACGAGTTTCAGCGTCTATGGTACGTTTGCTACAGTAGGCAGTTGGTTTTTCTTTATTACATTTTTAAAACAACGCAGCCCCATACCCGAGAGCACTAGCGTCCGTATGCAATGCGATCGGTAGACTGGGGTCGAATATACGGAGTAAGGGATCTGATGTAAGTCATTCGACTAGTTTCGCCCTTGCGTGAGTATTTTCGTCTCTCCATTTTATGGTCTTTGTTTTCCCTACGGTAAGTCTATACAGAGGAGCAGCAGTCTGTGAAAATGTTGGTATAAATCTACGAGAATAGGACGTTAGTCCTAACAACTGTCTTACCTGGGTCTGCGTTCGAGAGATGGGCGATTGCATCAGTGGTTCGATCTTCTGAAGGTTGGGCCTCAGCTCTCCTTTCGCTACAGCGTATCCCAAATAATCAATTTGTGTTTTTAAAAATCTACATTTGATTAAATTGAATGAAAATCCGTTAGCAGCAAGTCTTTCCATTACGACTTTCAACCTATCAAAAGCCTCTTGTTAGGTTTCACCAGGTATAAGAAAATCATCCAAATAAACAATCGCGTAAGAATATCTCAATTCTCCCAGTGCGTCATTAATTGCCCTCTAATATACGGAAGGTGCGTTCATCAGCCCAAGTGGCATTGTCGAATATTCGTAAGGTCCATCAGGTGCAATAAACGCGAGTTTCTCTATCGAAATTTCCTCTACAGGTATTTGATGGAACCCAGTTACCATGTCTAATAATGAGAAATATTGCGCTCCACATAAACGATCTAAATGATCTTGAATCCATGGCAACGGATAACGATCTGCTACTGTGTTGGAATTTGATTCTCGAAAGTCTACACACAATCTATCAAAGCCATCTTTTTTTTTACCAAAATGTTTGGACTTGAAAATGGGCTTTTACTTTCCCGAATGATTCCTGTCTCGAACATTTTGTCAACCAAACCTCTTACAGTTTCCCGTTCTACAGTGTTTAGCTTGTAAGGGCCTCTTTGCACGAGTTTGAGCCTTTTAATCTGATCTCAAGCTTACCCGAAGTAACTCGAATCTTAGGAGCCTCGACGCTCATATGTTTAGAATACAATTTAAATAACTCGGTAAGTGGTTTTCTCATTTCAACTCAGTCACAATCGACATTGACGTCGATCTCTAAGCTACACGAGCCAACAAATCTATTTAATTTCAAAAATTTAATCGTCCAATTCGACTGAAAGTTTGAATAACAATTCTTTACCCAAAAGCAAGTCTGTAGACCAATTTTCGTCTGGTACCACATATAAGTCGATTTCAACATTTATGCCATAAAAATCGATCCATACAGAGATGAGGACACAGCAATCAACGCATCTATTTCGGATACCTCTCAACCGCGTAGAGACGTAATGTCTCCTACCGGCCAATCTTTCTACCAATGTCTATCCGACAAGGGAACAATCCGAACCAGAATGAAAGGTAAATGTCAATACCGCACCTTCAGCCAGCTTCAAAGTACCTACAGTAGAGGTCGAGCTACAATGCTTTACGATTTTCTCCTCTTTCCTTGGACAGTTTGAGGAGATATGACCCTCCTATTTGCAGTCGTAATAAGACACCGCCTTCTTCGAATACAAGCCTTTATTGTTTCGCGACTGGCTGCTGTGTGACTTCGAAGATGATCTACAATCAGCCCTACGATGTCCTTTCTTTCAGCAATTGTAGCACTCGATGTCCGAACGGTGCGACTTTCCCTCTCGTGGAGTCGAAGTCTTAGTATGTGGCCCAGGGACTCCGATGGATGCACGCGATCGATGGTGATCGGTCGTTTTTCCACCGAGGTACGACATTGCTTCTTGTAACTTGCGAGGCGATTCGCGTACAAATATGTTTCGCATGAATCGGTTATTGAACGAGTATGATAACCCGGCCAGTTGGGTTGCGGTTTCGTCCACCGATTTCCGTTCCTTGAGCCACGCTTTTATCTTCCTACCCATCTTCATGAAATTCTCGAGCGTCAACTCGACGTTATCCGTCCAAATCGTATGAAGTTCCGAAACAACGTTTTTATTTTCGGGTCTAATTTCACAAGATCCATAGGAGGCCGATCTCGCTGAATAAGCAACGTAATCAGTCGCTTATTTTCCTTCTTTAATTTTGACGATCGTTTTATCCGTTTTCTTTTCTTCTACACAAAGTCATCAGTGTCGCGTCCAGATTCCGATGATGTTAGAGAACGATTTTTTTTCTGATTTTTAGGTAGTACGCTGCTTGACTCCTTACACTTTTTTCACCGTCTGTAACTTTCACATCGGCACCGTTTTCAGTCCCTCCTGCCATGGCTATATTGAAACTTTTCACCAGTACAATGTCCGTGTAAACTTTAACACTCGAGTCTTCGGATTAAACGTTCTTTGACCCACTTCTGATGTCAGATACGAAAATATGTCAGATGCGAATAATAATAAATTCTCGTCATAAACCGTGTAATTCCCTGACTGCCGCAGTGACACGGCTTACACCCTTTATTAATGACTCGGTACAATTTAAATTCGCCAAACACAATATAGACGCCCGATAGCAGTGCTAGTGCGGTGTATTGCGCAAAGCCTTTTCAAAATGAGTCCTTTCGACCCAATGACCCAAGAAGGAATGACTAAAAAACCGATACCTCTTAGTCTCTTCACTATACTTTTTTCTAGGCCTCTGCGCAACATAACAGACTCGTGGTACATGCACCGAACATCACGAATGGGGTAGGTCTTTCTTAAGACGCCTTGTCGTCGTGCTGGCACCCGACGCTTGCCACTTGACCCTCTATAAACAAAGAAGGAATAGAGAGCGCTGTTGGAAACAGATTTCCATTGCGATGCGACATATATATTGTGACGTTGCGTCACAATTTCCCCAGCGCGCTCCCCGAAGTCTCCCAACAGCACCACAATCTAGCATGTAAGACTAGTGTATAAGGAAGCGGCATAATTTCTCCCCGAGACAGTCAATTTAAGGGCCTCAAACGTCGCCCAGCTTCTGTCGCAACCCCTTAATTTTTTTTGTAATGTCTCACGCGTATGCATCTCGTTCCCCTTTTCTCCCCCCCCTTTTTCGTATTATTTATCCTCTTTCGCTCCCCCCAATTGCCACCGGCGGCTTAGTGGCCTACCCCTCGCTTGCCTCCCCAATCCCTTTTTCCCCGTTAAGATTCACCGCCGCGTGCCTTTCGCGCCCAAGTAACTCACAAAATTGAGGACCGGTATCAAGGACTCATTCAAACCGATCAAACTTCCTGAAAGATGGATCCTCGAGTGCCCGCGACCATAAAGACGACTCCTCCAGTCATCAGTCTGGCGTAGCGAAGCCAACTGAGCATTATCGAAGGGGCTTGAGACCATCCATAATCATTTGTAATTATCCGCGGTAAACACATCTCCAAACGGCTCATCGGACGAGCCGGCTCACAAGCACGTACACAGTCACCCCGCACGACGGACGACCCACCAGCGACATCTCGCGGGCGCTGATCATCCCACCGCGATCCCGACTTACCATCTAGCACTCTGCCTCGCGCACCGCAACCGACCCGCCGGAGACATCCTACGCGCACTGATTCTCGTTACCCTCCGTCATGATCCCTACTTACCGTCCTCCGATCCACCGTTCCGCTCGTGCGGACACTCCTCGATGCCATGGTTCTGCCATCGCACGAGAACCGTAACCCACTGCCCTAGTCCCCAAACCTCTTTCCCCTGCCCCTGACCTATTCCCGGTTCCCAATTTTCTATAATGACGCCATAAGTTGCTGCGCTCGTGCATGATTAATGCCGATGATTATGCCGGGAATTCATACCATACGCTAATAGCCAATCGCAAAAGACCGTTCCGGGGAAGGAAGAACGACGAGGCCGAGGATCTCACTTCGGGGCGAGCATGGTTAGAGAGTAGCCCGTACGAGAATAATTTATACCGTAGATTGTAAAAAGGCTCGTGTGAGAAATCTAATTTGTAAAAGAAGAGTGAGATAAAGCAGACTTGGATAGAGTCCGAACGTGAGTGCGACCGAAAGAGTGAGGAAAAGTTGTAAACCGAAGGTGGAGGATTAAAAGAAGAAAAGTGAGAGAGAGCGAGGAATTAGTCCGAACGCAGATCGAGTGTGAGAGTGAGAGAGGAATAGAACAAGTGTCGTCCGTCTTTACAATTTAGCGACATTTCCCGCGGGCTTGCTACTCTTTTCCGATCTTTCTCGATATTGTGAGTGCCGTTTTTTTTATTGAGATCTCCCCCTCTTCGACAACAGTGCAGTGCTGCGGGGATATCATTTTTCCCGTACATGAATTAATCCACCCACTCCCCCCCCCCCCCCCCCCTTCTCATTCTTGTGTGTGTTGCATTGCGGATTTTCCGCCACCCTTAGTACCGTGCCAACCCGCTAGTCTCCTCATTCGGAGGAGACCGTTCAGTTAGTCCCTTCCCCCCTTTTTCGCCGAGACAAGAATATAGTCCGCAACGCACCACCGCACCCCCCGCGTTATTGCCCTTATCAGGACAAAGTCCGAAATATTCGGGCCTTCTTTTCGTATCTCAGGCGTTGAGCAAAGGTATAGCGTAAGAAGCCATAGCGGTAGGCGAACCTTCACCCTGAGATAACAGCGAGATTAGTATTGCTGTTCAATCCCCCGCATAATGTCGAAGCTGCCATACCATAAGAATAACTGGCGCCCAAAGATTTAGAGAATTTATTTTGAGGTTTGTTGTTGTTCTTGCGAGTATTTCCCCCCACGGTTATAAGGGATTGTTTTGCGTCATTGACAACAGTTACTTTGCGGGCATTTCCCTCACGATCACAAGGGATCGGTTTGCGTTATTTTGCCAAAGTTATTTTGCGAGAGTTAATTAGCGGGCATTCCCCCATGATTATATGGAATCATTTGAGTGTTTTTGCGGGTATTTCCCTCACGATTACAAGGGATCGTTTTGTGCCATTTTGCAAGAGTTATTTAGCGGGTTTCCCCACGATTACATGGAATCATTTTGAGTGTTTTTACGAGTATTTCCCCTCGCGATTACAAGGAATCGTTTTGCGTTACGTTGCGAATATTGCGCTATTTTGTGTTTGCCGTTTTCCCCCCAAATACTGAGAATTCATTTAATTTAGTATTGTGCAATTTTCCCCCAATACACAGAGTTTATTTTATTTGTTGTTTTGCGATTTCCCCGCAACCGCAGAGAGTTCCTATTATGTTTTTCAAGATCTTGGAATTATTTTGCCTTTGTTCGAAGTTGCCCTCGGGTGAATAAAACGTGCGTTCTCCGCTGGACGCTCGCAGCGTTGCGTTGCTATAACGCTCGGTGCGGCGACTCAGGGAAGACCCTACCTATGGGTGTTCTTGGGATGCTGAGAATTCTCTGGTGTGATTCCCCGCAGCAAGGTGAGCTTGTTGATTGGTCGGACGATTGACGTGAGTGCTGTCTTGAGGGTGACCACCCTGGTCAATTCATCGCGTCCCGGGTGTAATTACACGACGCGTGCAAGCGGCCATTTTGCTGGAAGCGTCCGCTCGTCTGTGAGTAGCACCAATGACTCGACATTGATCTCGTTCTTGGGGTGATGCCATTTTGAGATGGCCTGCTGCTGTTGCAGATAGCGTGACGATCACTGACGCCAAAACTCTTGAGCTTGATGTTGGATGAGCTTCCATCGTGTGCGGGCGTTGAGTGATTTTATAGGCAATGATGGCTCTGGCAGCATCGTCAATGGATGCCCGATGAGAAAATGTGCTGGTGCGAGCGCTGCCATGTCCTCTGGATCGTCCGTCAGTCGTTCCAATGGCCGAGAGTTTATAATTGCTTCTATTTGAGTGAGAATCGTGTACTGCTCCTTGTATGTGAGGACAGTCTCCCCGACTGTCCGGCGTAGATGGTGTTTCATTGATTTGCCAGCCGCTTCCTATTTTCCTCCTATGTGCGGTGCGGCTGGTGGATTGGAGAGTCACTTCGTTTTGTCTCGAAGGAACACGTTTGAGAGACGAGCGTGATTGTGAGTCCCTTGGGTAAGCATTTCTTGCAGCGACCTATCCGCACCCACAAAGTTGGTGCCAAAGTCCGAGTGCAGTGAGTGTGGTATGCCTCGGCGAGCGGTGAACCGCCGGTACGCCGCTATGAATCCCTCACTCGTGTAATCCGTCACGAGCTCCAGGTGTATTACTGAGGTGCTCATGTAGACGATGACGCAGAACCAGCCCTTTTGGAATTTTCCGCCTTGCCCCTTCCACGTTCGCAATGAGACTGGACCAGCATAGTCCACCCCGGTTGAGTAGAACGCTCTGACAGGCGTGACCCGCGAAAGGGTAGTTGGCGCATCAGCTGATGAGCACGAATCCCCCTCTGGCGAGTGCATGTCACACAGCGCAAGACGTGCCTCTTGACCGGGTGTCTCCTCCTATGACCCAACGTCGAGCGCGCACGTGTACCAATGTGAGCTGAGCCCCCCATGAGCCATGCAACGTGGCCTGGTGAGCCTGGTGAATAATAAGGGTGGTGAGCCGCGAGCTCCGAGGTAGGATCGCCGGATGTTTGTTCGTGTATGTGCCAGCACTGTTCGCTAGCATTCCTCCCACTCGTAGAACACCCTCCTCGTCGATGAACGCTGTCGGCTTGTTGAGCACGGGAGCAGCTTTTCATTAGCAGCGAGAAGCTTGAGCTCATGCTTGAAGTACATGGCTTGAATCTCCTTCTCCCAGAAGACCAGCGCTACCTCTATCTCAGTGGGCTGGATGGCGGAGCTCTTGAGTGCCGTGTTGTTCCCTTGACACAGAGACACAAACCTGAAACAGATGGCTGTGATTTTGAGCAGCTTGTTGAACGATGAGAGGGTGTCGATGGTATCCCACCGATATCTCGCTTGTTGTCCTGTGTGTACTGTTGTGAGACCCGGCAGAGCTTCAGAGTCCCCTAAAGCGGATTGAGTCATTGATTGCTTCGGCCATGATGACCTTGGCTGCGACAGCCTCGGTGGTCCCTTCACCAAAGCGAATGAGTGGCCAACTATCCTGCGGAGTCTCCTCTCGATGCGCAGTCGGCTGGATTGGAAGTTTCCGGCACATGTGTCCACTGTGCGCCTGGTGTGAGCTCCTGAATAGCCGACACGCTGTTGCTCACCTACTCTTTCCAACGTGAGGGGTGAGTACTGATCCAAGTGAGAGTGACCTGCGAATCCGTCCACAAATGAGTGCTGACACACTCAAGCCGAAGTTGAGCCTGAACGTATCGTATGAGTTTCGCTAGCATCACTGCCGCGGTGAGCTCAAGCCTCGGGATTGGAAGCCGTTTCAGCGGTGCTACCTTTGTCTTGACGCACACTAATGACGTCATTTTGATATTTGTGGATGGTGCTGTGGTAGTGATGTACACTACTGCTGCCATGGCCAGCTGAGAAGCATCTACGAAGCCGTAAAATTTCACTTCGGACCCCGTCATCGTGTTGAACTATCTAGGTTGAGATGGTCCCGGTCTCCGCGATGACGTCACCTGTCCTTCGGAGTAGTGGCACCTTCCACCACGCACCACGGACAGGGGGCGCCACCAGTCCCAACTCCTGGGCGAATCCCCGAACGCCGATGAAGAGGACCGCCAATCCGGAAGAAGAGTAACAACTGCAAACCTGTCAACAAAAAAATCAGCCAATTAGAAATCAAGAAAACAAAAGACATGAAATACCGCAATGCGACAAAAAGGGAGAAGAGAAAGGGTAAAGGAACGAGAAAGGGAAGATCCGCAACCAGGGTATAAAAAGGCCGGTTTTACCCAGGAACGGCACTCTTGAGCCCTCTTGAGTCCTAAAGGAAGCTTGACTACCGGTCTCCATGACTACTTGTCCTCTGTCATAAGGAAAGTGGAGATTTTGGGAAAGAGACGAATAAAGGAGGAAAAGGGTTAAAAGAGGTTTGGTAAAAGGAAGAAGGAAGGCCAGTACTGTGAAACTCACATGACTACTGTCCTTTGTCGTAGGAAAGTGTTATTGGATCGGGAAAACTGAATCTCAGCCTAGAACCAAAACTTTGATGATTATTGGGATGAGGGAGAGGCTCTGAGAGGAAGAGGACTTGAGAGACGCATTTTGAAAGAGAAACTTACCTCAGGTTATTCGAAGAGAGAGAGAGCGGTCACGGAGTGGAGTTTAGAAAGCAAATAACGTCATCCGTGTCCTCTAGAGTCACGGGATCCCTATAGGAGAGAGAGAAAGAAAAAGACATTATAAAATTAAATAACAATTAAAAAGAGAAACAAAATTCACCAGGGAGAATACATCCACAAGAGAGGGAGAGAGAGAAAGAAAAAGAAATTGTAAAATTAAATAATAATTAAAAGTAGAAACAAGATTCACCAGGGGAAATACATCCACAAGAGAGGGAGAGTGAGAAAGAAAAAGAAATTGTAAAATTAAGTAATAATTAAAAATAGAAACAAAATTCACCAATGAGAGAGGGAGAGTGAGAAAGAAAAAGAAATTATAAAATTAAATGATATAGAAACAAAATTCGCCACAGAAAAATACATTGATAAGAGGGAGAGATTTTTTGTAAACATATGACTGTCCGCAACCGCTCTATTTGCCATCTTTTGGAATGATATTTTGGAGCGATTCAACGCAACAAACAAGATTTTGCAGGAGCCGAAAATGCTTTTTGAATCTGCTGTGCATGCATTGGAGTCATTAAAATCATTCATCGAATCCGAAAGAGACGATTTTGATAAATACGAAGAAGTAGGTAAACAAATATCAAATACTAACGAATACGTACAATCACGCACCAGAAAAAGAAGTGTGAAGTTGAATGCGCTTGATTACATGAAAGCACAAGACGAAATTCTGGCACCAAGAGAACAATTTAAAGTGTCCGGTTTTATCTCAGTGATTGATCAACTTTGTGTTTCTCTCAATTTGCTTAAATTAATTTGAATTTGTTTAAATTTGTTTAAATTTCTTACGATCTAAATTGTATATTAAGTTTAATTACCCACTAAATCTAATACCTAAGCCTTAGTACCTAACCCTTCTCCCCTTCCTCATCTCCGAGGTTTGAAGAATCGCAGAAATGGGGAAGGTACTCTTGTAGGGACGAGGTGATAAATATTTGTGCGTTGTCTTATTTTTCTTTTCCCCCCCTTCAGATGGCAGATTTGACCTTATCAGCGTGCACAATCTTCGTTTTATTACCGGTCAGTCGGATCTTCAAGTTGTTGCGCTGTAGGACTTCGAGAACCGGGTAAAAGCCCGTGTACTCGTCGTCGAATTTCCCGGTTTTAGGCTCTTTCAGCTGGTAAACAAGGTCGCCGACTCGATAACGATGGTTTTTTACTCGTCGGTCGTAATATTCTTTAGACCTTTGTTTAGTCTTCCTGAGATTCAATGCTGCAGAGCTCTTTGATTCCCGTAGTTTGATTACAAGGTTACGAAGCATGTCGTCGTACGTACGATCTTCCGTGTCGATTTTGAACTGTGATGGTATCCGGGCAATTTTCCCGGAGATCAGCTCGAAAGGTGAGAACTTGGTGTCCTCGTAGATGCTCACGTTGTACGAAAACATTGCCGAGGGGATCCACTCGTCCCATTCACGTAAAATCCGTGTCGACGAGCCGCCTGACGAGATACCGGTCCGTAAACCTCGGCGCTAACGTCGAATACTAGGTTTTCTTCAGGCTCTTCCGATGTGGGTGAAGAGTCGTTCATATTCCACGGACGTCGAGGCGGAAGATGGAATTCCGAGAATGGTCACGTAGTCGTGTTTTGCTGAGTAGGTTTGGTTGTCCGTGGTAGCGCAGGTGACGCGCGAGCCTCCTCACGCCTCTTGCAGGTAGGTTAGCGCGGTTCATCTGAAGAATCGAGTTTGGGCGAGATCTCTTAGTCGGTGGAGCGGGAGGTTTGTTGTCCGCGTCTGTTGGCGAGTCGCTGGAGACTGGCGTCGGGACTGTTCCGGGTCTAGCTGTTATTTTCTTCCGGCGTGGGACCTTCAACGGTAGCCCGCGTGGTGAGCTTCCATCTGACGAACTAGTCCGACGGTTTCTTCTTGTCCTCAGGCCCCAGGACAGAACTGCGCGTTTTTTCGAGTTATCCGGCGTCGGATGTCTTGATAGCGCGTCGGCGTTGGTGTTCTTTCGACCTGGCTTATACACGAGTTCGAACTCGCAACCATCAAGGATTTCCGCCCAACGACGCAATTGGGACGTCGGATCCTTTAGCCTTTTGAGCCACGTCAGGGTTTTGTTGTCCGTGATGAGAAGGAATTTACGATCGTAAATATACCAGCAATTCCCTTTTCGTAGCGTCGTATCGAGTCTCGGTGTCGGAGAGCGTTCTGGAAAGGTACGCAATCGGTAAATCCGATCCAATGGGTCCTTGGCTAAGGATGCCGCCTAAGCGACATTTGAAGCGTCAGTGGTGATGTTGAACGGCAGGGCATAATTCGGATGTTGGAGAATTGGTTCTTCGCAGAGTTTGTCCCTCAGTTCCTCGAAAGCCAACTGTTGGTCCCGTGACCAGATGTAAGATACGGTTTTCTTCAGGAGGCCAGACGCTAAATCGAAGACCGAGAAATAGCGGGATTGCCCAGCTGATCTAGGATATCGGTGATATTCGGTAGCGGGTAAGCGTCGGGAACAGTTTTCTCGTTCAGTTTCCTGAAGTCGACGACCATCCTCCAACGTCTGTTTCGCTGCGAATCGGCCTTATTAGGGACAATCCAAATAGAGAAGTTGAAGGGTGACGATGATGGCTGTATTATATATTTGTCGAGCAAGTCGTCGACCTGTGCGTTGATTTCCTCCTTCATGTTGTGGGGAAAACGGTACTGTTTGGTATTGACGAGAAGGTCGTCGACTGTCGGAATTTTGTGTTCCATAACGCTCGTGCAGTCCAGAGGTTGACCAGGCGTCAGGCAAGTTAGGGTATTCCCGTATAAGGGATACGACATGGTCGTACTCCTCCCCGTTGAGATGGTCCAAACGCAGGAGCGGGAGTATTTCCTCGATGTTTACTTCCTCTTAAGAATGCGTATTGGCTACGCGCATTGAGTGTCTGCGCGCGAGAGTTCTTCCATGGAGTGTTGGAAAAGGTTTAAACAATAAGTCGAGATAACCCGATTCACAGCTAGTGGCGGACACTGGTGGTTTCGTCAAACGGAATTCGCGTTATCCTAGGTACTAGAAAATCTACATCTATTTCCTTACAATTAATGGCATGGAGGTATGCGAAGCCTTCGCGATTCTCGACCACGGCATTCTCGAAGTAGACGCCATCCTGAATTTTCATACAGGGGACGTAACCGTTCTTTAAATCGCCCGAGACTCTAATTTTAAACAGTTTCTTGGATCGAGCAGGGAGGGAATAAATTTCGGTGTTAGTGCATGGGATCAAATGGTCTCCCCTGTCCAGGGGTATCCAGCCATCCAGGTAATCGATTTTTTGTAAGGAAAGGTATACCGAGGATACCTTGTTCGTCTACATTGAAATCATCCTGGACCACGTGGAACATTGTCGGAATCTCGTTAACTACGAATTCCATGGCTCCGAAAGACATTTCGGTGACATCGGTCACGCCGTTTATTCGATAAATTATGTTCTCGTTGATGTTTACGTCCGTGTTGAGGCTACTCCTCTTTATGACATTTATTTCCGAGCCATTGTCGATGAAAAACAAGGCGGACTCTTCGATGATCTGCGGGGAGCTCAGTCGGACTGTTCTATCCAGAAGCTCTTCACCCGTCCGGCCGCGGACAAATGCTTTACGGATCTCGACTCGGAGTTTTTCAGCGCTTGTTGGTTGTTGCTCGGTGTTGCGCTTTGACGCCGAGCCCTCTCGGAGTTTAAAGACTCCGAGGGCTTGTTTTTCGAGTCTCGTGATTCGGGGCTCCTGCCGCGGGACGTTTTAGTTTTGGTTTTTTTTAGTTACTGTGGTTTTGGGATTCGTTCCTTTCGTTTTCTCGCGACTGTCTTTGCGGTTGGCGGTCTTTACTTACCAAGCGTTTATGCTCCGAAGAGTCCGAATCACTGAAAGACCTAGAACGAACTCGTTTGCCACTTCGGCGGCTGCGGTCGTTTCTGCGAATGTCATCCGAGTTCGAATCTGAGTGGCGAGGTCGATGACTGGAGTCCGCGCGGCGAGAGCTTGAGTCTCTCCGGTCGCGGGACTTAGAATCGGAACTGAAGTTGCAGGGGTTGCGGTCGCTCGGCCGATCGAACGACCTGTGAGACCTGTCCCGTCGCTGGTAGACCTCCCTGAATCGGGAGCGGGAGTCGTGTCTCCCGTAAGCACCGTAATCGTTATGATCAATTCGTCGCGTGCGTCGAATATCGTTACTATTACCGCGAGTCCAATAGTCGTTGGCGTAGGCAATAGTCGTTGACGAAAAACAAAGTCGCCGCGGCGATTTTGTTTTTCGTCGAATCGGGGGCAAAAGTCACGGTTGGGTGAACACCACTGTCACCCCCTGTTTTTTTTCACATTTTTCAAGAATTTTTTTTTGTGGGAAAAAAAGAAGATATTCGAAAAATTTTGTTGGGTTTTGTTCCTTGTTTATTAATGTATCAAAAAACATTTTTTCACATTTTTCACGCCGCATGGTGGTGCTGGGGAAGCTCGCGTCAGATGCTGTCATCTCCGCGGCACGCAGCAGAACTCTCTTCAACGTCGATCTGAAAAAAATACCGAGTGTTTTCGTTAATAATATGATATTTTGAAGAGAAGTACATAGGGATTTGGAAAAATATTGTTTAAAAAAAAATAGGCACGCCTTTGAAATTAACTTTAATTTCAAAGGCGTGCTTATTTTTTTAAAACAATATTTTAGGCCTTTGGATATTTAACATCGTCTGAGTTATTATTTGAAAAAGGTCGAAAATTGAATTAAATTTGAGGGATAATAAGTCAGAATTTTTTTTTTTTTATGTTCAGAATTCGTACGAATAATAAGTTTCAGATAGTTCAAAAGTTGGTTTAAATTTGAAAAATGGTTAATATAAACTTGGTATTCTGCAACTGGGTTGAATTCGGAAAATATTATAATAAATTTAAAATTTGGATGATCAGGTTTTATTTTGATTACAAATTTAAAAAATCCAAGGGTTGAATTATATTTGAGAATTGGTAGATAAAAATTTCAAGTATTCAGATTCTTATTTGAATTATAAATTTGAAAAATTTAGGAATAGAATAAACCCTGGAGGATAATCAATTTTTATTTTTATTTCCAGATTTTACCTGAATTATAAATTCGAAAAAATTCAAAAATTGGATTTAATTTGAAGATTATTAAATAAAATTTTTTGGGTATTCGGATTTTTATCCGAATTATAAATTTCGTTTCAAATTCAGAAAAATGATCTTAATTTGGAAGATAATAAATTTAAGTTTGGGTACTCGTATTTTGGCTGAATTTTATTTTTTTCCTTTTTTTCTTTTAATTCCGAGAATTGAATTAAATTTGAGATTAATAAATTGAAAAATTTTCCTTTGGGTAGTCAGATTTTTTCCTGAGTATAATTATTAAAATTCCGAAATTAACTCTAATCTGGAAATTAATGAATAAGAATTAGAGTATTTTAGTTTTATTATAAATTTTTAGATTCAAGGCTGAATTGGATCAGAAAATTATTGGATTTGAATTTGAATATTCCGAATCGTATCTGAATTGGGAGTTACGAATTCCGAAAATGAATTTACTTGGGAAATTAGTAAATTAAAAAATTTGGAGATTCAGATTTTTTTTTCTTTTTTTTATTATTTTTCGAACCCAATTTGCCAATCGGCAAATTTGAGTTCCTGAGCGTTCAAGTTTTATTTCCGATTGGAAAAATTGTATTTTCGAAAAATCGGACTTAATCCGGAAATGTAATGGGTAAAAATGTACGTACATATTCTTGAAAAAAAATTGAGTTCGGTACGTTAAGGTGAGCCTAGATGGAGAATTCAACACTCGTAAATGAGAGAGAAAGACGTAAGGATAGCGATGTAAAAGGTACTTACGCGCGACTGGCGAAGATCAGCGTCAGTATAAAAATCATCCTTCCTTTAATAGTAGTATTATTGGGATCACGCCAATATAATTTCTTTCGGGAATTTCCTCGGTAATAATGGATTTTCGTTTTTCTTTGATAATCGCACCTTTGGTGATTGGCTGTTTCTTCGCCGATGTATACAGGGTGTCCCAATAACTATTAGCACCTTAGATATCTTCGAAACTATAAGGTTCACAGAAATATTTGCTGAATCAAAATTGCACAGTATGGAGGGGGCCATCCGATGATATCAAAGTACTCACCCCCACCCCCTGGGCTGGGGGTGGGGCAACTTTGAAATCTTAAATGGGAACCCCTATTTTTTTATTGTAGATTCGGATTCCCCATAAAAAAAATACGTAACTTTTGTTAAAAATTTTTTTTTCGACTCTTGATAGATGGCGCTGTAATCACAAAAAATCCCCGAAAGTACAGAAAGGCGATAATACTTACAGTTTCGGTAGTAAATAAAATTACTACGTTTATAGTAAGTGTTCGAAATGACGACCATCAGTATCAATGTAATATTCGATTCTTTTTTCGATTGATTAACTTGCAAGTTTTACAGCGTCAGAACTTATTGATGCACAGGCTGTAATAATTCATCCCATTCGTTCCCATGCAATTGGTGAAGACTAACATGGTACGGGTGAAATTTGTGACGGTGCAAAATGCGATGTACGCTAGTCCTGCCAATGCCAGATTCATTTTGAATTTGTCGCAAACTAATGTTACGATCTCGATACACACTTGCGAGCACACCGATTTCCATTCCTTCATTGGTTACACGTTTCTGGCGTACACTACTACGGACACTTTTATTACAATGTTACAAAAATGTTACAAATGTTACAATGTTTGTTACATTTCTTCGACAGAAAGGTACAGAAAGTACAGAAAGGCGATAATACTTACGGTTCACTTCACTGAAAATAAACACTGTTTCAAGGACACTTTAATAAGTTTGCAGGAAAAGATAAACATGATACGATTAGTATCGATAAATCAGTCAATCGAGTGCAATGTATCCGTTTAAAGAGCAAGTCGATATGCTTCTCATTTATGGCGAATGCCAACAAAATTCTGTAAGGGCAAAAACCTTGTATGGTGAACGATATCCACATCGGTCTCAGCCTTCGCGTCAAACATTTAAAAATGTGTGTGATAAACTTAGGCAAACCGGTAGTTTAAGTGTCCGTAGTAGTGTATGCCAGAAAAGTATAACGAATGAAGAAATGGAAAGCGGTGTGCTCGCAAGTGTGTATCGAGATCCTCACATCCGTTTGCGACAAATTCAAAATGAATCTGGCATTGGCAGGACTAGCGTACATCGCATTTTGCACCGTCACAAATTTCACCTATACCATGTTAGTCTTCACCAAGAATTGCATGGGAACGACTTTATGAATCGCGGAGAGTTTTGTCGGAAGGTTCAACGTCAGATCGAAAACAATGAGTCATCTCTTAATACCGTTTTATTTACTGATGAGGCAACATTTACAAATCATGGGAACGTTAATTTGCATAACATGCATTTATGGGCAACGGAAAATCTACATTGGCTGCGGCAGGTTGAACACCAGAGACAATGGTCTGTGAATGTACGGTGCGGAATCATAGGTGCCAAAATTATTGATCCTTTTTTTATCAATGGAAATTTGAATGGCAACATCTACAGTAATTTTATCAAAGATACATTGCGACTTTTGCTAGAAAAGTTGCCTTTCCTTACACGACAAACCACGTGGTATCAACATGCCGTATGTCCAGCACATTATTCATTGATTGCACGAAGGCGACGAAAAATTTCGAAATCGTTGGATTGGACGCGGTGGTCCAATATCGTGGCCAGCTCGTTCCCCAGACTTAACACCTTTAGACTTCTTTCTATGGGGGACATTGAAAGATAAAGTGTACAAAGGAGTACCAACTACAGTTGACGACATGCAACAAAGAATTATTACAGCCTGTGCATCGATTGAAATCGAGATGTCGAGTATAATGAATCGCTTTTAATTCGGACAGATTGTGAATATAAATGTTGATTTTCAGTAGATGCAAAACAGTTGATACAATAAGGATATCGTGACAGATTTGTATAAATGTATAAATATACTTCGCAAATATTCATTGATTCTTATAAAATACCGAGTATAACGGAGTGATTGATTGGAGTTCTTCTCTTAACGAGCGCTGAACTGACACTTAAGTCGCTTAAATGTTACAAGCGGACTTCTCTCTACGAGTGTTGAGTGAAGACTGACTACTTTGAGTTGCATTCGGTTGTCGTGAAGCGACAACCGAAAAGTGCTGACTTCTAAAAGTCCAAAAGTTAGAAATATCGCGCGAGGCCTCGAGCCTCGCCACGCCCGAAATTATTCAGCGAAAATCTGATATTGACCGTTCGCTCTTCGAGCAAACGAACAAACGCTCAGGTAATTCGTGCGTTTGGCCTAAAAGTGGAGTGTGCAGAAATGTGAGCGGTAACATCCGTTCTCACGATTTGGTATGACTGTTTGCTCTGCGATCGTTCGGTCGAAGAGGTCGGGTAATTTATGAATTTAGCTGAAAAGAGGTGAGCAGAAACTCGAGCGGCGACATCCGCTCGAGTGATGAATTTGCGTTGTGGGTGAGCGCGAAATATTATACCTTAGGCTAAAAGTAAAGTTAAGATAATACAGTGAAAAATCTGATGAAAAACGTCACGACGTAACACTGTACTTTCGGGGATTTTCTGCGATTACAGCGCCATCTGTCACGAATCGAAAAAAAAATTTTGAACAAAAGTTATGTATTTTTTTATTGGGAATCCGAATCTACAATAAAAAAATGGGGGTTCCCATTTAAGATTTCAAATTTGCCCCACCCCAACCCAGGGGATGGGGGTGGGGGTGAATACTTTGGTACCATTGGATGGCCCCCTTCGTACTGTGCAATTTTGATTCAGCAAATATTTCTGTGAACCTTATAGTTTCGAAGATATCTAAGGTGCTAATAGTTATTGGCACACCCTGTATATTCTTTTGCTTGCTGAAATAAGCACTTGAAGCACGTTTTCGTAGAACTGTCAATTGTCACTGTTTTTTTTCTCGCTTGGTCCGAAGCACAGCGCGAGACCTCGACACTCGGGAAATCCCACTTCTGACACCAAAAATTATGTTACGTCTCAAGGGGTTTCGCAAGGCAGCCGGGTGCGCGGCGACTCAGAGGTAAACGATGAATAACATGGACGCGGCGCCTCAGAGGTCGTGGGGGAAACGCATAGGGTAAGATTTATCTATGAATAAGTACGGACACGTGCTTCGTTTCCCGATTAACAATTAAAATCGAGATGTCGAGTATGATGAATCGCTTGCTTTATTCGGACAGATTAGTGAATATAAATGTTTGGTTTTTACGTAGTCGTAAGACAGTGAATACAATGAAAATACCGTGACAAAATGTATATATATATGTATACTTCGCAAAGACTTGTTAAGTGTTGTAAAGATACCGAGTAATAGCGGAGTGATTAATTAAAGTTGTTCTCATGACGAGCGCTGAATTAAGACTGAAGATTTTGAGGTGGATTCGGTTGTCGTGAAGCGGCAACCCCAAAAGTGCTGATTTTCCAATATCCAGAATTTAGAGTCGAGCGAGGGAGAAGACTGCATCGCGCGAGGCCTCGCGCCTCGTCGCGGCAGAAAATTGTCAGCCGATACTTGATATTAAGCGTCCGCGCTACGATGGCACGGTCGAAAGTTCGGATTATTTCTATATTTGCTGAAAATGGGATGTGCAGAAATTCGAGTGGCGATATCCGTTCCCACAGTTTGGTATAGTACATTAGCACTACGATCGAAAGATTGTAGAGCTCGAATAATTAGTGTATTTTTAATCGGATTGAATTGGCAGAAATTCAAGCGGCGATTTCCGCTCTCACGATTATAAAGTGAGTTTACGTTGTGGATAGTGCGAAACATTATATTGTTGGAATAGAAGGAGACTAAAATAATTAATATGAAAATCCCATACAAAAAGTGTCACGACGTAACAGCCATCGTGATTGAATTCTAATCAAATCTCGCCAAAGACGCGGTACGGTATTTCCGGTGTGTAATTCGAAAGGGATATGTAGATTCCCTGTAGGTGCCTTGTAGATTCATGGTGAGTGAAGTTAATGCAATCTTCGACCGTGCTGAGCCAGTGACGCCAGCTCGCATGTTTGTTTGCCGCTAGGGTTCGAAAAATCCGGGCTAATTCCCTATTCGTCCGTTCGACTGGATTGGCCTGTGGATGCCGATTTGATGTTAAGATTTTTTAAATGTTCGCAGCTGTTAATAATTAGTCCAATTTTTTCGAGGTGAACTGTGTATATTGATCGCTGAGAATAGACTCGGGTTTACCTAATTTTATAAAAAAGTCATCGGCTAAAAATGCCCATGTACTCTCAGTGGTAGCCTTACGAAGTACGTATAATTTTGTTATTTTAGAAAAAACATCCACAACCGCGAGGATAAATTTATGTGCATATTCGCTTGCCGGAAGAGGTCCGTAAACGTCAAAGGATATTAAATCGTTTGGTTTACCCGATATAATTGTTTGTTGTTCCACAAAACTACCTGGGGTGTATACCTTGTGCTTCTGGCACTCATTGCATGTAGCCAATATCTTTCGGACCGCCCTATATAAGTTGGGGTAATAAAAATCCTCACGTAATACATAATAACATTTACGCGCGCCTGCGTCCCCGTATAGGTCGTAGCACGCTCGTACAAGTGCCCGCACCTCGCTCACCGGCACAACAAGACGTTCGTGTCCGTGCGACTCGTGGTACAGTAGAGACCCTCGTACTGTAAAGTTATGATTTTTTTTCGCGTCATTTTTTTGTTCCCCGATCGTCAAACATCGGGGATCTTGTTCCTGTTTTTCCATAATTTGGTTGATTAATTCCCGAAATTCTGGGGGTAATTCCTTATCAATTCGGAATAGAGTTATCTTTTCTGCCCGGGCGCCCTTTCCGGTCTACTTAACAAATCTGCAACTGTATTTTTTTTCTGGAGAGTGCTCTATTTCTGGGTGGTAGTCTTGTATTGATAAAGCCCGTAGCATTAATAGCGCGTTCGCAAGACGGCACAGCTTAAGAAATGTCAGAGCCGCGTGGTCGGTTACGAAATTTGGATTACGCCCATACTATCGCGAGAAGCTCATTTTCGGTTGTTTTATATCGCAGGGCCAGAGGGAGGGGAAGGAGAGATCAGAATAATGACGCTATACAAAGCAAAACTGAAATAATACACTAATTGCTAGCCCAGCACAATCCCTATACCCGCGAAAAAGAACAATTAAGCACACTAACGGTTAGACGCTCAAATCCGCGCGCTTACGCCCCACTATAAGCAATTTCCAAGCAACAAGCAACAATTTCCCTTTATTAGCCTAAAACGCGACAGGTTGAACTAAAAGCAAACTACAAATAAGTTAATAGGCACAGTCGGTCATAACTACTGAACAAGATCCTGTTCTAGCTCAGAGCGTAGTAGAAAAGAATACAGTCGAGATTTGAAGACATCGATGGAAGGCGACGAAATAATATCAGGGGGAAGCGAGTGCCAAAAATAAGATGCTAACAAACGAAAAGACCTGTGATAGGTGCAAGTCCGGTGAATGGAGATGAAAAAGGTATTCGCTGCTTCCGGACGACGCATCGCGCGCAACGGAGCATGCTCAACTCTCGGCAGTTATTCGACTAAATAAGATAGAGTGGGCAAGTGAAGCCGGCGATACGTAATGATCCCAAGGAAATACAGCCTTCTGCTCTTAACCGAAAACCAACCCAGCCGATACCGATAAGGCGTTATGTGCTTATCCCGCCGAAGATTGAAGATAAATCGAATCGAACAATTGACCAATTTCTGAAGCTTAGCATTAAGATCATCCGTAAGGTCGTGCAAAACTAAACAACATTAATCAAGATGAGGAAATACGAGCGTAGAAACAAGCTTAATTCTAAAAATAGTCGAGACAGCATTCCGATGAAACTTAAGCTTGCACAGAATTGCATGCACCTTTTGGGACACGTTACAGACGTGCTTACTCCACGAAAGATTAGACGAAAAAACAACCCCTAGATTACGCACCTCCGATACGTACGGCACTGAACCCCCCGACACCACAAAACGAGGCAGCTCGGAGAGATTGATAGTTCGCACAAAAGAATTACTGCCAAGCACTAAAGCTTTAGATTTGCCCACATTCAGTGATAAGCCACTGGTACTAGCAAAATCAGCAATGACATTCGCATCATGCGAAACCTTAGCAATCGCCTGATTGATCTCCGACGGTATACACTGCAAATAGATTTGCGTGTCGTCTGCAAAAATCATGTGCTCTGTATACCGCAGGTTCCTACCAATATCATTGATGAAGAGCGAGAATAGCAGAGGACCTAGGACAGAATCCTGCGATACACCCATCGTAGTACTTAGCCAACATGAGGAGACATCCCGACCGCCAAACACCGCCTGCGATCTACCCGTCAAATACGAAAAAACCTAGGCTAACACCGCGTCAGTAAAGCCCGATGCTTTGAGCTTTAACAACAGGTTTATATGCGGACCAGTATCAAATGCCTTACTAAAATCAAACAACACAAGAACAGTAAGCTTCCCATCATCAACCCCCTTCCTGACATCATCCGAGACTCGCAGCAACGCGGTTTGCGTGCTAAAACTCTTGCGGAACCCCGATTGACGCGGATCAAGCAAATTATTGCTTTCGACGAACCGAATAATCAGATCAAACACGATACGCTCGAATAGTTCCGCCATTTCCGGAAGAATAGCTATAGGCCGAGTGTCAGAAGGCGTAAGGGGCGTTTTCACCTTAGATAGAGAGCGAAGGTAAGTCTTCTTCCATTGAGAGGGGAAGTGCGAGTGTTGAATAGAGAGGTTGAATAAAGAGGCAAGATATAGAGAAATAGATGACACGCAATTAGACAGACAGAACCAACCAATACCGTCGACCCTCGCGCTGAGAGAAGAAGACGAGAGGGACTGGAGACGCTCGGCAACTATCCGAGGTGTAACAGCCGAGAACGAAAACTCGATATCCTGTTGCGGCAAGCAAAACACAGTAGATTCTAGTTTCCCTGGAAAGCGGGGGAAGAGTTCACGAGATGGAAGCAAAATGCTCGTTGAGCTGGTCCGGGGAGAAAAAATGCAAAGGAGAAGAAAAGCTCGATTTCACTAGACCAAGGGACGCTAACTCCTTCCACATCCTAGACGGGTCCACAATACCTGATAATTTGCGACTGAGATACTCATCCCTGGCACGCCTAAGATCCGCCGTCACACGATCCCTGAACTCACGATAAACCGCAAAGGCCAATACACTATTCGACCAATTGGCTTGTTTAAAGAGAATATTCCTGCGACGCATACTAGCCCTAAGTTCATTCGAGACCCAAGGAGACGGAGGCCTATGGGTCGAGAATTCTCGCACCGGAGCAAGCCGATTGAACGCAGACAGAATGGAATGAGACAGGGAGTCAACCAGCCGGTCCACCCTGTTGTCAGACGGCAAGGGAAAAAACTGCTCGAAAGAACTAGCCCTTAAGGTCACATCCAGCAAACCTCGAAAACGATCCGCACTAAAGTGGTTGATGCACCTCTTTTGAATACGTTCCAGGACATTACTCGGCATCTCGATCGCATACGTAATCTCAAGGAGATCGTGACCAGCAATGAAAGGCGCTGAAGATTTATTAAAAGCAATTACCTTTTCCTCACTGTCAACAATAAAAAAATCAAGTAGAGAGTCACAATACGACGTATGATATGTAGCATCAGACGGCACAAGGTAGAGAGCATATAAGTGAACTAAATCTAAGAGAAACCGAGATTCATAGCTGTTCCGAAGTATGTTACAGTTTAAGTCACCAGCAATAATAACATTTTTAAAAGCATGACAATAACGCCCATAACAAGTAATAAAATCATTGAAAAGATGACTTTTTGTCCGCCTATATATTGAGGCAAACAGCAACGAATCCCCGTTGAGCCGCGATAGTTCTAAAAGAATAAATTCAGGAGAGTTGGAGAACCGACTCGCAGAAGCATCAAGTGGCTTCGCCTTCAGAGAAGAGTGAATATAGCAGGCAACCCCCCCACCAATCATCCCCGGCCGATCGTTGCGAATAAGGGAATAACCCCTAATGCCAACTAAGTCATCAGAAATACCCGGATGTAACCAAGTTCCAATATAACCTAATCAAATCTATATGCCCTAGCAACGAGTTCGCATTGAATTGCGCAATATGAAGTTGTGCCGTTGGAGCGCGAGACAAGAGCAGCGATGCACGATACCCCAACGAAGACACGACGCCAGGGGGCGGCAGTCAAATCAGCTTTTCCAAGTCCGATGCCGAAGAGATCGAAATAAGTGGCTGGCCCGTGTCTTTTCTAACGCAGGTGTCCCCATTTTTCACCCAAACGTATTTACTACCAGTTTGCACAGCCCGCGTTTTCACTAGACGTAGTAATTTGAACTAGTCAGACGGAAGAAACTCATTGACAAAAATATTGCCCCTATAGCTACTCCCAAATACCTCCGTAGCACTAAGGTCACGCTTAACTCGCTTCGCATTAATCACCACATCTCGCACCGCGGTGGACGAGAGAGTGACCAATAGAGAGAGACAGACGCTCGGCCAGAGGCCACCACCCGTGGTGGTGGCCTTTGGCGATGTCACCCAACATCGCCTGCCCTCGACTGATATTATTTTTCACCGCCGCAATTTCATGTTTTAGTTGAGTGTTAGCACGCTCGAGCCCCTCGATTTTTTCAGCATGCACGGAAATCGATTGCACAAGTTAAGGTATATCACGAAGCGCGGCGTTTATATTGTTGATAGCAGTCCTTTACTCCTCCACAAACCGAAAACATTTCCGGGGCGAGGGAGATAGAGAGAGGGAAAGAGAGAGAAAGAGATTCGTCTCGGCGGCTTCATACGCCTACGTTGTTGGGGAAGGGGGATTGTTATGCCGTACCTCATTGAGATTAAGGCTTTACATACGTCGAGAATTTTCAAAAAATCGATTTTTTTTGTTTACAGATTATTATTCCTTATAGTTTTAGGCGTATTTCTGTGTAAGCTGATTGTAAAAATTCCCCATAGTTCAAAAGTTATTGTAGATAATGTGACTGCCCGACGAAAGGACAAAGGTCTGACGCGCGCCTACCTGAGTTGAGTTGTGAAACTTTAAACGCGTTTTTCTCAAATATACTTTTTCTGACACGGTCGGCATGATAACTCGTACGGTTTTTAATATTTTTTGATGATTTTTTTTTTTTAAATATTCGGAATTGTTTTTTCTATAGTCTGTCGAGCCGGACTTTTAAAATTATAATTAGAAAATTTTATAAAAACAATTAAAGTGTGACTTTTTTGACACAAACTTAACATTTTTTTTTAAATTACCGTAAATTGTTTAATTTTTCGAATTTCAAAAATACGGCTCGACAGACTATAACTACTACCTTATTTTACAAGAATTTCTTTACATTTTGCAGATCCGTCAACATTTGAGGAAGAAATACTGCCGACCGTGGAGCAACTTTTTTTTTACAGTGCTTAAAAAAATGTGATTTTTCATGTTGTAATTTTTGAAAAAAAAAATTGAAATAAATTTTTTTACAAACTTAACACAGTAATAAACAATGTGTAAGAATTTTTTTATCAATTTCTATTTCTATCCCTCCTAAAAACAGTTTTTCTTTTGGTACGTTTTCGGTACCGCTGGACGTATGTAAGGCCTTAACCAGCTACTCACGCGACACATTAAAGTGATTTTTCCTTGTTCAAATGTTAACATTTCATTTAGCGGTTTTCAATGATTTTTTGTATTTTTGTCTGGCTCTATTGCCTTTCCCTTATTATTCCTAATAGTTCAGTAATTCTTCTAACAGAGGAGAGAAGAAGGCGGAAAGGGATAACTTGATAAATCTTCTGCGGCTAACCACGGCCGTTTTTTCTATTTCCAATCCGGTAAATAACTGCATGAAAAAGTTAGGGTGAAACGTCATCCTGTATGGTCAACATGAAATTCGGCAATAAATACCGAATGGGCGAGCGATGGGTTGCCGTTACTCGGCAACCCATTGCTCGCTGGTGCCTTTCTTTTATATATATTGTTACGTCCCGGCTTGTTATGCAAGATTTACTCGGTTTTAATTGACCCGTTTTGTATTATTATTCGCGTGAACTCGCCGATCGTTGAACAAAGATTAAACGTTGTTTGCTCCGATTTTGGGCCTGGAGATACAGACCCGGGATAGGAGCGATGCTTCGCGATTTTAATAAAATATAGATGTTCCTACCTTTGGTGTTGCTCCTCCCCTCGGGTTTCTCGACGACGTTTGGTTGTTGTTACTGTGTGTGTTGCCGAAGAAGTTGTCGTTCTTGAGTTCGTCGATGTGGGTACGCGTTGGTAAACAATCACGCCCGACGTTATTTCACAATAATGAGATCTAACTAATCCTCGAACTTCTCCTGGTTTTCATTTTCATTTGCGTTTACAAAAGATTTTGCCACCTGGCTTATATGAATGGTCAAGTCAGCAATTAGCGCGAGGAGATGAGTCCGTCACTCACTGACTTTCGAGAAGAACTGAATAATAAAATTGTGTTTCTAACTCCACGATCTGGACCCTTGGGTCGCAGTGCGGTGAATTGCTGAATTGCAGTTCGCATGGGCAGAGTTTGCTCTGACCAAGGGACCGCGTACTTTTCTCTCTTCCCAGGCTAACCGCTGACAAGCCTCGGATTTTCTTATCACTACTCAAATTGCAGGTGAACCGTGGGACCCGCGCGAGTGGTGCTGTCCCACCGGGTCGTTTCCATTCGCCAACAAAAATTTATATTCTAATGAAATGAACGCACAAGTCGTCATGTAGATAACTCGTGAGATCATTTCGCAATCGCAACCACGCCTATAATCTAAATTAAATTTAAGGTAGTTAGTGTAAAACAAAGAGGATAAAATGTATTAAAAATTGGAATTGACTTTGGTGTCGAGCCCGGACATAACACCTCCCCCCTTTTAGTTGGATGCGGTGCCGTGGCTCTGCATGCGAGAAGCGAGCAATCGCGTTGAGAGTTCAGGGTCGACACCAGCTAGGCTTGTTGTTGATTCCGCCGGCGGGAGTGTAGGGTAAGTATTTCGGAGAGCAGGCCTCGGTTGCGATGGCGGCTCGAGTTGAATATCTTCCGGTCGTTGTCCCGCCTCGATGTCGATATTTGGTTCGTTGTTTCGTCGGTGCGCCAATCTCAGCAGGAGTCCCGTGATTGAGCTCCATACCGCTCCAAGGAGGTGGATGCTCCATCCGTACAGCGCGTGAATGGCATATCCGTGGATGTACGTGTCGGTAATAAGTTTTATTAGCATTAAAACTGATACAAGACCGATGATGCCACCACTAGCTGATCCGAATGTCATAAATCCTTTCCAGAACTTAGAAGCGGCGTTCTCGGCGATGTGGTTCAAAGTTTCTTCGTCGAGGAACCCGCGAATGGATACGCTACCGGGTGGAACTCGGTGCCCAATCTTTCCTCGTGCGATGTTATTCAGTAAAGCTGGTTTTTCTGCCGGAAACATTATACGTTCCCGCAGGTTGTTGATGTCGGCCTCTGAATAAATGCCGCTACTGGCGAGATTGCCGGGCGACGTGTATTTCCAGTTTGGTTTTGATAGTGGTTCCAGTGATTGCGGCGCCAATACTTCGATTGGTCCTGGAGAGAACCGGTACCACGTGCCTTCGATTTGGTACTCCGCTGGGACAACCGGGTCGCAATTTATTTGTGTAGCCGATTTTACCAGCATTCTCGAAGTTGCTGAGAGGAAGTATGATTCGTTGCGGTATGATACCGGTAGTTCCTGGAAGCATTCTTCGGTACGCCTCAGTTTACAATCCACTGGTACGCATTTTATTACGTGAGCGACCTCTCCTGCGATCACTGCCATGTAGCCAGGTCCTTTCATGACTGTCCGAGCAAACCTTCTCTAGGCTCTTCATTTGTTTTCTAACATGTTTCTCGACGTAGATGAATTTCGAATTGATGTACGAGAACATGTCGAGGTTATTGACGGAGATCTTTTTCTTCGTGGCAAACGATTGGCCCTTCTGCGTTTCAAGGACAAATAGCTTGGGGTGCTTCGTCCTTATGAGCCTGTAACCGCAGACCGAGTACTCGGATCGTTTGGCCAAGGCGAATGTAGTGTGCTCTGTGGTGAGTGTGTAAACGCCGGGTAGGCGGGATTCGTCTTCAATGATGGTGAATTTGGAGACTATGCCCTCGTACAAGACGTCATACATGTCGAAGTTGCACGAGTCCAGTGGCATTGTTTTCCAGAACACGCTGTTTCCCTCGATGTCGATGCATGTCCCGTCCGTCAGTTGACACTGTGTTCCCGACTGGAGAACAATTTTCCCTGTCTGTAATTTAACTACCCCTTGATAGTTGAATAGCGAAATCTTCTCGGATGCTTGTACTACTACGTCGTTCCAGGTTCCGAAGGGGTCGCTGTACTGCGTTCCTTGGCATTTCCCGCTAATAAGACACAATAAGACACGTTTCAACTAACAACACAAATTTGTATGAAATACTTTATTGAAATCTATACAAGTTATGTGCTGTTATGCAGGTCGTGGTGTGAAACGCTCGTCCAATCAATCGCACAGGTTGTGGCGGTTCTAGTCGTCTAAAACAGAAGAAAACATTTTTCTTTATCTATAGGAATCTAGTTATCGTCTGAACTAGATAAGTAAGTACGAAATTTTGTATCGGAATCGCAGCTGTTTGAAAATTAAGGTTGAATTTTCCTGGAAAATTGTCAACTAAAACATGAGAGCAGGGCTATTATTCAAGCTATCGGTATTCTAGTTTAGACTATAAGTGTAGGTTCCCTCGAAATGTATGCAAAATCAGAAATTAATCGGTCCAATAGTTTTTGTGAAAAACGTGCGCCCGACTGGAAAAATGTCGTTTCGAGAAAAACGCGTTTAAGGGGGGGGTAGGGTTTTAAAGGCGAAAAAAAGCATATTTTTATGATTTTTTTGCAGCGACATGAGTAATATAATTTTATTAAATAGAATTATATATTATTGTACAACTATTGAAGTATCTCAGAAAAAATTTTCAATGAAAAATATCGATAAATAAGCCGGTGACGTTGAATCTCCAGAGGCGCCTTGAAAAAAGTGGTTTTGCGGTGAACATTATAACTCGTTACCGGATCATCCGAAACAAAAAAATTGATATGCATTTTAAAGGTGATGTATTTCTCGAGGTAATCAGGAAGTTTTTTTTTTTTTTTTTCTATTTTTTGCAGCACTTGGAAGTGAAAAACGCAATTTTAGCTCAAAAAATCGCGCTTAATTTGTTATTAAAAAATTGAAAAAATTGAAAAAAAAAAAAAACTCCTCCTGATTACCTGTTGATTTATGTTAAGAAATAATGTTTAAATTTTCAAAACGATCGGTTCAGTAGATTTTGAGTTCTACGTATCACGTATCACGGCCGGTCGTTTCAAACGCTGTAACTCCGTTAGTTTTACTCCGATTGACTTAAAATTTATACACAATATTCTCGACATATTGTTCATTCAGAAAAAAAAATGCAAAAAAAATAATTTTAAAACCCTACCCCCCTCTTAAAGTTTGTCATACATTTAGCACTAATACGGCTGAACATATGGTGGATAACAACTGATTTGAGTACCTTACCCTTAATCAGCTATACTGGGACCATATAGATCACCATCCTCAGCTTCAAAAAAAGAATATTGAGCCGCACTCGCCTCTCTTTTGGCGGTCCGCGCCTCTTCACATGCGGTAGATGCCCGTCTGTTGGACCGTTGTATACGCTCGTTGTCTCTATACTCTGCGTATTGTTTGGCGTTAGGGCCGATTTTGATTCCCAATACATCCATAATTTTTAGGATTTGCTTGAATCCTTCATTAAAAATGATGACAGCTAACTAATTAGCAATATTTATAGTGTTTTTGCCACAGTGCAAATGTTTTGGAGCAAACATCCAGATAGTTGAGTTCAATCTTTCGTTGTTGTTTTGTGTAAAAGCTCCGAGACATCGCTCCAATACAACGTTTGATGTCAAGTTCTCATAAATAGGCCCGATGACCCCCAAAACTGCATCGCTCAGCGGTGGTTTATCATGTGTAAAACTATCCAATGTTCCTGCAGCTCCGGCTCTACGCTATGTGCACCAGCTCTCGGGGTCTTCAGGGCAGCCTTTATGATGTAGATCACTATCGGTCGATCGTTTATGGTCAAATGTGGCCCATATAGCTTTCTTCATCTCTGGTACTGAACCTGCATTTCTGCGTATTGCCAAGCGTAATACGTAGTAAGTTCATTGATGACTTTATCTGTCAATTTTCCAGATCCCTTCCTGGCGATGGCCTTGTTCTTTTTCTTCGCATTACGTAATCTCGTCCCCATACGTTTTGGTACATGACCTACGCATTTTTTTTTTTTCAACGATAAAGTCTTCACCATATACCATACCATGTACAAGAGCTTTGTAGGTCTTACTATCTTCATCTCCGACATATCTTCTATATTTGACTTAGACTTTTTCGATTGATCGCACGAACATTTCCTTCACCGCATCCACTTCCATTTTACCAGCCGAACCGCTATGATTTATTGTACACACATCATCGTGATTACTCTTCCAAGTTTCATATCCTACTGTGTCAGACCTATTTTTCCATACATTGCACGATTGGCAAAAACTTGATTTCACTACTGTGTCAATGACTTTATTGGAATATATTCTAATGAGTGTTGTTTGAAAATAAGTCCGTTACGGACTTATTTTCATTTCTCTCTCATTCCGTGTTACAAATCTCAGCTCGGTAAAACGCCACGGGGGCATTCGTGCTCTCCGATCGTGGTGCATCGCGGATATTGCGTTGCCGGCAATAGCCGTTTCAGCAACTCCGCTCATATCGTACGTGCTTCGCACGTACACGGGATAACTCACAACCTTTTACGCACCACCATCAAACTCAAGACACTCATCTAACTTCAGTGAATTCAACCAATTTACCATTCTTTTCAAACTTTGTTATATTTTTTTCCACAATAAACCGTGTTTTATCTTTTGTTAAACATCGTGCTTCTTCATTTATGCTTGCCTAACTCGTCATCCCAAAACCGGCAACTCGGGAATCTCCATCTCAAAACAAGCGTAGTGATGCCAAATTGCGAAGAGAAGCCTCTTTTTTTCCACGTTCCGTCCCCGGACACAGTCAATTCCGACGGAGGATTACCTCGCTCACCGTTTTCTTCGTTCTCTTCCTCGGTTGCTTTTTTCGTTACGATGTGATAGACCTCTTGACTCGCGTTATCGATATTTTCCAGACATGCGTAATATGTACTTCGAATAAACCCTTGACAAATATCCATTATGCCCTAAAATAGGATGATTCCTTTCATACCAATGCCTAACAGTTGCATGGCAAAAACTATTCGACGGTTTATTTCAAAAGCCTTATCAATCAGAGGACATGAGTTTATATAATTTACACCACAATTGCACTTCACTGCTATTTTGAAGCCCAATCCACGAGGACTTACTTCACTGATAGTTATATCTTCTTTACACGTCTTACACATGACAAGTGGACTGATGGCTGAGAAGACAGAAAAAAAGTTGAGAATACTATAACCGTTTTCTCTGTTTATACAGAAGTCGTCGTCTCCAGTATCGTTCAACTTTTTCGCTAACGTACTGGTATGCTCAGTATCAGCTTCGAAACTGTATCGATTTCCTTGAAATTTTCTTTTGTTTGGTATCGGCTTTAGCGCACGGCCACCCCGCTTGCCTTTTCGATCCATTTTTGAAATACGCACGTCTACTTCGTTTAGAGCTCAAAAGTATACTGACTAATTTGTAAGGATATCTTGGGTATTGGGGGGCAAGTACAGGGAAATTGCCCAAGCCGGTACACAACGGGCACAACGGTCGAGGGGATGACTACCTGCAGCGCTCCAACGCACCGTAGCCTTTAAGCCTCTGTAACTATGCGAGTTTTACAAATTTCAAATTAATGTTTTTAAGACACATTCTCAAAACCCCAAATTATACGAAAATGCAAAAAAAAACAATCGAATTTTTGAAGTTTCTAGACGGTAATGCCCCCTTAATATTGGTGGGAATTGTGCAGAAAAGCAGATTAAAGTACAGGCTTTCATGTAAAAATAAAACTGTTAAGAAAAGTCTTCTTGGTTTATTTTTATTTCAAAACGGTACGTACTTAATACGAGGCGTGTATAAACACACCTTATATATGTTCTCTGCTCTCTGTTCACTTTTCTCACACTCACGGCAGCACCTCTCGTGCGTCTCGTGCGATGTACGAGTACACGTGTTACTTCTGCTTATTGTGTGTATTGCTTCTCACAGTGATAAATAGTTTAATGTGATTTAATAAATAATAAATAACACTCATCGTATTCTCAATTTAATAATAATTGTGAATAAAGTCATAATGGTATGCACAGTTGATTCAACCTTCTAATTTGCTGGGTTTCGAATGCAATTAGTTTTACAACGCCCGCACCTAGCTTCAGCTATCATTCTCTGTCCCACTTATATATTGCCCTATATTTATCTCTCTTTTCCTCTCATAGCATAATCCGCAACGTCATATTTTACAATATATTAATATTACTATGGGAAAATTAAATGCAGAAACGTGTGAAGAATATCGAGAACGATTACGTGCGAAAAAAGCTCTCAATAAAACAAGGAAAATACCGAAAATGGCAGCGGAATGCTCTCGAGAGTATAGAAAAATAAAAGCGCAAATAAATTCAATTATAAATCAGAATCGTGCATCCGAAGCCGAAAGCGAACAGGGTGTTAATCGTGAAGTGCCAATGAGATCGTATCAGTAAACGCGACTGTTGTTGGAGACATTTGTGCTGCCAAATGTGTTGCGGAAAGTGGGCAAAGTATAGCTATGGTCGTCATTTATTTTAGTCCGAATTAAAAGATAGCTGGCATTATAAAATTCATCCACCATACTTTGCTTGCTTTTACACCTGTTGGTACTACAAAGTTAGGAGAAGATTTGAGTTCAATGCTTATGATTTAAGTAGAGATTTTAATATAAACTTAGCGTCGGAGGAATCACAATCACTTATACAATTTTTAAAAGACAAATTAAATTTAACAACGAATAATAGCGTGGACGAACCAACAGCAAGATCAGGCACCACAATTGATGCTGTGTTTGCAATGAATTTCGGCCATCTACAGTCTAAAGTTTTTATATTATGTTTTTCATTTCATAAACCGATTGTATCACTGCTGGAAAATGGTGAATAAATATTTTGTAAACACAGATCAAAGGCGAAATTTGTTTTGTCATTGACCTGACTTCCACCTAATCTCACTTCATGAAACGAAATTTGGATACAATGACTTTACAAAAGTTACGGCTACCAAAGGGATGAAAAACTTTCACTTCTACACGCGGGATTCCGCACGATTTTTTTACATAGTAAAGTCTTCAAAATCATCAGGAATAATCGAAAAATAGGACGCGAACCTCGAATTGGATGTATGATTTCTCTTCCTAGTTATTCCAGTATATGGTTTACATTTTTTTACATAATAAAGTTCCTCAAAAATAAAAAACACGACACGTGCTTGGAATCCGAGAAATATTTTTTTTCAATAAAACCGAGCTGCAGCTTCATTTTATCGCCTCTTAAGCCTATTAAGAGGCTAAATGATTTGTCTTTTGGATGAATATATGCTCCAGTCCATTTAAGAAGTCAGTTTTCTTTAATTCACCTCATTAAATTGTTTTCCCCACCACGTTCGTAACTTCAACCATATAAATTGTATCTCAAACAGTTTTTGAATATTTTCCATCAAAATTTCATTTAAATCAGGTATTTCTTTATACTCAATGTTTTTTAGTTCACTCATAGTTTCAAGATATTGGAATTTAAAAACCTAAAAAATTTGAGTAGAAGTAGAAAGAAATTTTTTTTATGTTAAGAACAAAAAATGTGTATAAACAAAGAAATCTATTTTGAAAACTCTTTTCTGTTCTATTAAACAGATTTTCCCCACCATAAGCGAACATTTTTTTACATTTGTTTCCAAATGTTTCACTTCAAGATGAACATTTTAATCGGGTCCTCTGTGATGTTATCGTTCGACAATCAAAAGTTATATCCGACTGATTATATGCACACAGGCGAAATACTGGAAAATAAAAAAATCACATCTCGACAATTATTTAAAATAAAAATGCGAAAAACTTCGTGAATAGGCATTTCACCGCGAGAAATCGAATAAAAAATCATAGCAACGAAATCGAAAAACCAAAGGTCAACATTTTGTTCAACCTATTTATGAGATACGATATGGTCATCCAAATTTTGTTTGAATTACCACATTGAAGATAAAAAAGTTGGACATGGATTCTACAGCAACATAAACTTTGCCATAACGTAGCCCTCAAACTTCACCCCCATTGCAGAACTTTGTAACCTTAAATTCTGTTGATAAAGAAACATTTAGCTGTAAGTACGCAACGTTTAAAATATCGCTATGCCGACTATTTTGTTTATGGTATGTGACGTAACACTCTGATATTCTTTCAGTAGGTACGCGAGTACACCGGTAAACACAATTAGCGGTTCGGTCTTTGTGCATCACGCGCGATCCCTATCGGTAAAACCAGTCTGCTAAAAGCTTAATTGCAGAACATAACCTACTTAAATAATGAACAATTCGTTTCATTATAAATTCTCCATGAATTTGAAAATTTTTCATTGAAAACAAGAAAAAGTGTCGTTGTGGAATGTTCAGCATAGCAATGTCGAATTAATAATTATGAAAGTTCAGTCAGTCTACATTACAGCCGATCAATTCTGCCGAATCTGCTCCGATTGTTGCAGTATTCGCTATAAAACAATTTCAAGAAAAAACTAATTAAGAATAACGTTATTGGAAATGTCATTTTCAATTTATGAATTTTGAGTTTAGGTTCGTAATCAGCACCCTGATAAACCCTCGCGTACCGAGTTTTATCTGAATCAATCGGTAGTCTTGTGTTTCCGAAATCCCCGTTCGCGTTTTCGAAGCAGTCCAAGCGTGTGAGCGTCCATCGTGTTGATTGCAAAATCGATTATAAATGCGTATAATACTGATAGAGTCAATCAGACAACTTGAGCAGCAGCTATACACGTAGGAAATTAGAAACGTTGATGCTCGATGACGCGGAAATGCACTGACCGATGCCATTACAATTTGTTTCGAATTCGTGGTTTATGATGCGCTCAGACGTCACGTAAATGTTATTGTAATAACTATTATCCCCCACTCCTACCCACAAACGGGACTCTCAATGAGTCTGCGGATTGAACATAGGAGTTGTAGTCGCTATAGTGGACCCCATACTACAGCTAATTAACTTGCACCCATCAAAATCGGAGATTTTCGGTCACACCAAAATGGTAGGGCATGAAGCAAAAATGGTCGTTTTCAACACAATGAGACCCGCAACATGTATTTGGCAAATTATGCATGATTTGGGACTAGCGAGGGGTACGATTGAAGAGCCGCCGTGCGGGTGAGGTCACGCTGGTGCCCTGGCGACACCCGTGTTCTGCAGTCGGTGCTCTTTCCAACCGTGCCTCCAGGTGAGGGTCGCACATACGCGTATCTGCCGCTATGGTGAGGTTGACCGTCCTGGCTTGTGATCATCGACACAATGTGTCGGTAATAGCGATCTCTAAAAGCTGCTTCGGTGGAATGGGATCGCTGCGTAGGGGTTACTTACTCCCTCGTTCAAGATCTTAGTGGGGTTTCTGTAGGCATTTTCATTTCTTTATAGGAGTGTGGGCGTATACATTACCAAAATAAATGCGCATATGGTAGATGATTGGTTTACCCTCAACCCCAATAGGCATCAGAACATTCCGAACTCTCAAGCGAAAAATCATATTCGCACCTCGTCTCAAGCTCCTACGTGTTTGCATATCTTTGCGCTGCAGTTTTATCACCGTTGTAAACACGTCACTATAAGTAGATAACTCTTGTCAGCTATCTCCAATAATGATAATAGCTCGAAACGATGATAACATTGGAAGTACCATAGCAGCAATAACAACAATAACAATCGCAATAACAACAACATCAACAGCGGAAACAACAGCATCACTTTCAACGACAACGGTATGTCCTAGTGCATACCGGTGAGGATAGAGGACGAATATCTGTATTGGGAGGCCCAATCGGGGACCCTTGTGCCGTCAAAGTGGCACGACCTCTCTGTGGATATCTGTCATACATGGGTTGCTGTCATCGAAGTGTCCTTCTAGATATGGTGAATAGGTCGAGGTCCAATTTTATACATTCACACGAGTGTGAATAAAGAAACCACAATTTTAAATACCCTCGAAAATCTCAACAGCTCACGAAGTCCTTTTCTTCGTTTTCCTCTTTCTACTACCGTTGCTACGATTTGGTGGATCCGCACTCATATGTACTCGTAATACTCAAGTATTTGAAGGATGGTCAGTGGTCGCGTCTCCTTGAACTCACCCCTATACATATCGGATCCTGCTTATTAGTTTTATCACATTATACGGTTCGAAATTCATTCCGTTGTATACCATTTGAGACCAAAAACCGCCCGAGCAGTTGACCGATGCTGTGTCTGTAGAGGAGTACGTCCTAAGTGTATGTAAGAAACGTAGACGTAATTATTCAGCGAGTATTGCCATGCAGAAACCATCGTTCAATGATTTTAACTGACAGTGTGCGTGCCTGAACACTTTCGCCGCCTGCAACTATATGTTGGAGATTTATCAAAGTGTATCGCAAGCCTAGTCAACGCTCTACATGCTGGTGTGATCTGCTGCGGTGCGACGGCTCATATTATCACTTTAGATGTGAACATAGTATAAATATATTTTAGCGCATTTGAAAAATCTTAAAGATGTTGCCAAAGTTGGTGGGTTTGGGAGCATATTCGTTGGAAACTTTTTCGATTTCGCATTTGTCGATCTTATCAGGATGTGCATACCATTCCTCCTGAAGGAAATGAAGAAGAGAGATAACATGAACCGAATGGGTGCCGTGGTATGAGCCTAACAAGATGTAAACCTTTGTAAAATTTCTACGGAGGTCTTTTAACCGACGCCTTCGCTACGTGGACCACCGCCATCGCTGTCCCTCGCACGCCACAGTGACATGGTGTGCGAAGGATGCGCAGTGAGATTGGCTCGGAAACTATCAGAATAAACAAATATCACCTCAGTAAAAGTCTAATGGATTTCGAGAAAAATCGTCTTTTTGATTTTTCGGAAAATCGCTCCGGAGTACTTGTGATTCCGTTACCGTTACTACCCACACGGCAGCTCTCCACCACACCCTTCGCTACTTTTGTGCCATGTTTTCTGGTTTAATTTGTATAGACGAAGGCGAGGGCGCAAGAGACGCGGGAGCCTCTCAACACTAAGTAATTAATACATAATATATACGCCGAGTCTGTATCGTCTGTCTTCTAACATTTTACTTTTATTCAGAACTAAATCGTTACTTTATATTGCCGTGTTTTTTAATTTTCTATTTACTTTTATGAAGTTAATATACTGACCATTCCGCTATCCCATTGTATACAGATTTATCGGCAACAAGCCTTTCATCGGTTTCCCAAGACAATCTTAAGATTGGAAATCGTGTGATTGTGTCATCGAGTCACGGAAGTAAAACTGGTGTGTTAAGATTCGTCGGAACAACAGAATTCGCGGCTGGAGAATGGTGCGGTATCGAATTGGACGATCCTCTTGGGAAGAATGATGGGTCCGTCAACGAGATAAGGTACCTTTACACTTCTATCACAGAACATTATACCCATGAGTTTTGATATCTACTGTTCTATTTAAGGTAGTAGTCTGGTAACTTGGGTTCAAAAAATCGAAAAATTTTTTTTTGCTCAATTTGAAAGTACAACGTCTTGAGAATATACTGTGAAAATTTCAGACCGAAATTCGAAATACTTCCGGAGTTATAATGAGTTTTCGAGGGCGTCTCGAAGTCGCATATTGAAGGTCGACCGACAGCTGCGAGCGGTTGGGCCCTTCTATTGTTTACGCGCATCCTTTATACCTGGGTCGACTCTGTTGTAGTATTACATTGTATTTTATAATACTTAGAATCTGTACCAACATAATATATATTTATTTTAAAGTATATTGACGTTAAAATTCATAGTACTCTGTTAGTATATGATCGTAACTTGACGCGTAAACATCTAAGATGGATAGGAAAGAAAAAAAACGTGGTACGAAAAGTCCTGGAGATGAAGGTACTAAGCGAAAATTTCATGGTAATAGATACACTGCTGAAGAAGATGTCACATTTGCGAGTAAATCTGCTAAAAAATAAAAAAATAAAGAAGATATTGAACCAGCCATTGATGAAAGTTCAACGTATGCTATTTTGAGTTTTACTTTAGTTTTCAGTGCTTTAGAAAGTGTTCTGATATGCAAAGCTTGCAAGAGTGATATAAAATTTCTTAAAAAATCTCAAGTAGGATTGGGATTTACCTTGTGCGTAAAGTGTAAGTGTGATGAATTTGCTATGATTAATTCTTGCCCAAAAGTGAGGAATGACGTTGTGGTCAACAGACGTCTTACTTTTGTAATGCGACTACTCGGTGTTGGTTTATCGGGCATAAACATTTTTTGTGCCATGATGGATTTGGGACCAGGGTTAAGTAAAAGCGAATACTACAGTATACTTGAAACAATACATATTGCTGTTATAGCTGTTGCTGAAGTTTTATTTCGTAAAGCAGCTCAAGAAGAAAAAGAAGCAAATGAAAAAGAAGGAAATATCGCAGATGAAATAACAGTTTCGGGTGATGGTTCATGGGCAAAACGTGGCTTTACGTCACTACTAGGTATCGTTTCTTTAATCGGAAAGTACTCTAATAAAGTGATAGACGTTTTTGTTAAATCTAAAGTTAGCAAAGCTTGTGAAAAGTGGGTGGGTAAAGAAAAAACTGATGAATATTTAGAATGGTACGAGGATCACCAGACTGACTGTACGGCGAATCACGAAGGAAGTTCTGGTAAGATGGAGGTTGACGGGGCTATTGAAATGTTTCGACGATCCGTCGAAGAGCTCGGTGTAAAATATAAAAAATATATTGGTGATGGGGACTCCACAACTTATAAAAACTTACTAGAAGCAAATATTTACAATAATGATCCTAAAGTAGAAAAAAATGAGTGCGTTTTACATATGAAAAAGCGTATGTACAGACGACTCAAAGAAGCGAAAAAAAATTTAACGCAGCTCCAAAAAGCTAAAAAACAAATTGAAGCTGCTGACGAAAAACCAAAAAAAACGAAGAAAAATTGTAAAGAAGAAACAGAAGTTACGGCGAAGAAAGGAATAACTCCGAAGAAAGGGGTAACACCGAAAAAAACAAGAACACCAAAGAAGGATACTGTGAGTACTGAGAGCACCAAAGCTACCAAAAGTCTTACATTAACTAATAAATTAATGATCAAACTAAGTACTTATTATGGCTTAGCTATTATGAGAAATGAAGATTCTGTTGAAAATATGAGAAAAGCTGTATGGGCAACGTATTATCATTTGATATCAACTGATGAAGAGCCCCAGCATTCTTATTGCTCAGAGGGTCCCGATTCCTGGTGCGAGTACCAAAGATTAAAATCTAAAGGTCATGAAGATACGTTTGTTCATCCACCTGCTTTCGATAAAGACATTGCAAATCTTCTGAAACCGATATACGAAGATTTGTCATCAGATGATCTTTTGGAAAGACGTTTAGGAAAAAAACACGCAGAATAACAACGAGGCTTTCAACCATTGAGTATGGAATTTTGCACCAAAGCATATTTTTGTAGGCTAAAAAACGTTAGAAATTGCTGCATTCACTGCAGCAAGTATATTTAACGAAGGGTTTTTCCCAATACTAAAAATATTGGAAGTCATGGACTTTACTCTCGCCCCGTTCGCTTTCGCGTTTGCAAAATCCTACAATAAATCTCGGATCGCAAAAGCGGAAAATGCCACAGCGATGTCATCGAAAAAGCCCGAAAGAGTCGCAGAGCGGACAAAGTTGCGGAAGATGATGCCTATGAAGAGGATGAAGGCATATTATACGCTCCAGGCATAGACGATTAACGTAAGTATAAGTTTATTTATGAAAATCTGTTGTTGAATTTTAAACGCGTTTTTTTCAAAACAGTGTTTTTCTGATCAGCCCGGGTCCTAATTTTTTTTCTACCGAACCGATTGCTTTCAAATTTTAACAGGCTACTCTACACACTTATAGTTCTCGTCGGAACTACCGAGAAATTTTTTCACCCCTAACTTGTTATTTTACAACCCCTTCTTTGCTAAAATAAAAGGACTTTTTTCCAAAGTCCGCCATTTTGTTATTTATCCATGGAATTTAACTTCAGTAGTTCCGACCAGAATGACATGGCTATAGATTACGAATTATCAAGAATTTCTGATTTCGGATAACATCAAGAGCCAAAATCACCGGGGCCACCCACGCGCTTTTTTTTCGAGTTGCCAACTTCGATCAATAATAATAATAATAAACTATTAAATTTTTTCAAACAAATTTTTTTTTGTATCTTTAATATGTAAATAAAAAACATCCTAAATATCCAAAACGATTCATTTTTATTTTCCTACAAAAAAACGCCCTCCAAAACAGACATGAAAATCGGCTTAAGTTACCAGACTACTACCTTAAGGGGAATACATACTGAAATATTTACCTACCCCTAATACGAATAGTAGATGGTTCCCAATTGTTGTTTAAATATAAATTCGAGAACCAACAAAAGATCTCGTCTAAAACATACCGAAGACAATCTAAATTAATTTCGACCTTTCAATTCACCATCATGATTGATATATCGGAAAAAATTCAAATTTCAGTAACGAACATTGCAAATTGTAGTTGTAGCACGTGATGGATTTTATCGACAGTATTGCTATTATTTAATCTATTATGTAATCTCGCCTTGTGCAATGATCCCTTCAATCGTATGGAGTATGCTCTCACATTACTACTTCGCCGATGGTTATAACCCTGAAAGAATCACAGTAGGTTGTACACATCTGAGCTTTTTCTATCTTTCTTCTTTTTACCCAAGAAGGGTCTCAATTGTGCTATACCAAATTGTCTCCCCGATCACTCGGGAAGAGAGCCAGTTTGTTAGGACGCGTAGGCACAAATAGTACGGTGCCGTATTAACACCTCTGAAGCTCTGCTCATTAGAATCATTATAGAAAGACTAATTATACGTAGCGTCTTCATAAGCTAATGATGGACATTCGGGTAATTACATGTTGTAATTTTAAATTGGGGGATTTAGCGGGCGCGCGGCGGAATCTTCGTTAGCAATCGCTCCACAGTGGCCGCGTGGCATGAAATCGGTGTTTCGGAAGAGTTCGAGGAATCCCTATAGAATATCGGCATTTCGCAAGAATTCAAAGAACTCTCACGCATAATAAAAACTCAGCGTTTCACAAGACTTCGAGTAACTCTTGTAGAATGCTTCGCAAAAAATTTGCGTCACAAACAACTAAATATATCTCACTGTGAACACCCTGTTAAAACACCACTTCAATGGAAAGTACCGCCTGTATCAGCACGAGTTTTCCGCAATATTGCAAATATAGTATTAAATTTTATCACATTGTCATATTCCTTCATACTATTCGTATTTGCTTCCTTATAGAAGAAGTTGTTTTAGGGAAACAAAAATTCGACATTCCAGTATTAGAGTACCCAAAACAATTTGAAGAATCGCAATATGGTGTTTAAAAAGTGTCCGAACAGTTGTGTTTGTATGTAAGTTATGCTTCAAAAATTGAAATTGCTATAACTTAAGGTATTATGAACGAATTATAGTAGAGACAACGTCGATGAGGACTGACTGCCTCAAGCAGCTGATATCTTCTGTAGTTCTGGTGCGGCATTATCTCAGAGGAACTGTTTAACCACGGTGGGCCTTTCGTAGTTCAAGGGGTCCGCAACGTTCCCTTCGATGAGTAACATGATCAGATACAGCATTTTCCCTGCCAGCTACTCTACGAAATCGCCCTCGCACGACTACGATCGCCAGATCGCGATTTTCATTGTCCGGATGATCTATAATATCGTCCCCGAGGACTCTATCGACTAATGTCTTCATTAGTCCAGGTGCTCTGGTCCGTTGTCATCGAGGAATGACTCAACCAGCTTACATATGTCTTCTGTAGTCCAGGTGGTCTGCGACGTTAGCCGCGAGAAATGGATCAACTAGCGGATATCTTTCGTAATCCAGGTAGTGTGCGAGTTTTTTTCTTAAGATCAAGCCCCATCGGAGAAAACCTTCCGTATTCCAAGTAGTTTACGATGTCATCCTCGAAGAATTCCGCTCGATCGCACTGGGTCTTCCGGAATCTCTGGGTCTTCTGGTATCCAATGCTGTCTTTCATGACTAGCAAGACTGAGCCAAGATTGTTGCCGTCCAGGTAGTTTGCGACATCGCCCGTAAACAATTACTGCGACGAGATCGTCGCATTCCCTGTCCACGGTGGTTTATGATGTTTTTCTAGAGGAATGATATGGCGACCGTCTCGCTCGAGAATTTTGTATATAAACATACATTCTCTTCGTTTTGGCATAAGTACTTTGCATAATAATTATTCAGTATATGCTTTTGTAGAAAACCTAAGGCAAGAATGACAAACATGTGGGTTGAAACGCGGTGAAGAAAGGGCAATAACGTGTTTATTAAACCCAATGCTACGAAAATAAGGGTATGTATCGAACCCGAGGTAATAAAAACGAGTTGGTATGTGGAACTTTGAAACCCGACAAAATTAAAACAAGACGATTGATGAAAACTAATACCACAAGAACGAACATATGCAAGAAATGCAATGTAACTAGGGCGAGGGTGTGAGTAAAACTTACGGCAATAAGATGGAGCACGTAAGTCGCTCTTCGTCGCGGTAGTGCAGAGTTCGTAGTATTTTATTACAAACCGCTGCTAACTACCGCTAGATGTCACGGCGCGCATCTTCTATGAGATTACGATGCCTTGCGTGACGGAGCATCGAAGCCTAATAGCAGACGGTTGCTGTGAATTCGCATATACTTACTCTACATATACCTGTGTGTACACACATGGAGCGAGTGACTTTCGCCACTAGTCAGTAACGCTTGGACACAGCATAGCATATGCACCTCGTATCAGCCGACGTTGCTTATTTCCCGCTCCAGGACGAAGCGGTAAAAGTAAATAATACTTATTATTTAAACAATCGCGTTAAACTACGTCAGTTCTTTCCGTTGGTGTCGATCGACGGGAGGTTCGAAAACTGTCAAACTTACGAGCAACTAAGAATGATCATTTCTCGCTCTACGAAAGAGCGGTAACAGTAAATAATAATAATAATAATGTAACAATTGCGTAACATTACGCATCGATTCTCTATCGATGTGGATCGACGGGGGGTTCGACGATCGCCAAACTGTCGAGCAATGTAGATTGCTCGTTTCTCGCTCTATATTAGAGCGGTAAAAGTATTGATATTATAACTACTATTATTATTAATATTTAAACAATCGTAGTCTATTATGATGCTGATGTTTACATCGTTGGAACGCAACGAAATCAAGCTTATTAAAAAAAAATTAATTTTCAGTAGTGTTCAAGCTTTACTCGAACATTTAGGGCCCAGGCCCTCTCAACAAATTTGAACGATTTTAACCGTCCGGAACCCACCTTTACGGGGCGGCTACAGAACCGTGCTCCGTGACGTTATAGCAATCTCAGATTTTTTATCATCGATTTATCATCGGTCGCTACAGGAGACTGGAAGGAAAAAAACTTAAACGATTTAAATCGTCCGGAAACCACCTTTCGGGGAGGGGGATGAAATACCGAGAAAATCAGAATCCGTGCTGTAATGCGGATAAAATTGTATGTATGCGGAAAAATGATGAGGAACTAATATGCAAGTTTCATTGTAGTTAGCGAAATGTTGAAAATACTGTAAACACAAAACTGCTTTTTTCTAAATTCAATTCCAAGTATACACCTATGGTACACAATTCATATAGAAAGTTTGGACCCGACAGCTTAGAAATTGTTTAAACAATATTTTCGTCGATCTGAAAAAAAATACCGAGTGTTTTTGTTAATAATATGATATTTTGAAGAGAAGTACATAGGGATTTGGAAAAATATTGTTTAAAAAAAAATAGGCACGCCTTTGAAATTAACTTTAATTTCAAAGGCGTGCCTATTTTTTTTAAACAATATTTTTCCAAATCCCTATGTACTTCTCTTCAAAATATCATATTATTAAGGAAAACACTCGGTATTTTTTTTCAGATCGACGTTGAAGAGTGTTCTGCTGCGTGCCGCGGAGATGACAGCACCTAACGCGAGAGCTTCCCCAGCGCCACCATGCAGCGTGAAAAATGTGAACAAAATGTTTTTTGATACATTAATAAACAAGGAACAGAGCCCGAAAAAATTTTTCCATTATCTCTTTTTTTTCCCACAAAAAAAAATTCTTGAAAAATGTGAAAAAAACAGGGGGTCACAGTGGTGTTCACCCTTAAGCGACGAATCCGAAGACGTCGATGAAAAAGGCCACCAATCCGCAACGACCGTCACCAGACCTAGAACCTGAAAAAATAAAATTAAAATAACGACCCTTACAGTAGTCGCATATGATGTGTAACATCTGACATCTCACCTTGGTAATAAGCAACACTAACAGTATATCCTGAAAAAAATGGCTCAGGTATTATTGGAAATGATTTTTCGTAACGAAGAATAATTCTTTTTAATGAAAATTGTAGTTTATTTAATGAACACTAGGAGTAATGCAATTTTTTATTGATGACAGTTATTTTTATTCAATTTGAGGGAGAGCGGAGACAATAGACTTATGATAACTAAAATATGAGACATATATTTGTGATTTCAAAGTATTTAAAAATCGTTGAAAAACTGCATCAATAACAGTACCACTGTTAGTTGTCGAAACATTTCGATCGGTGTTCATTTCGAGCTTGAGTTCATCATTTAAAAAAGCTATGAGCGGCTCAGCTTCAGGTGAACTGAAGTTTACGTTAAAATCAGCACTTAAAATCATGGGAAGAGAGTGATAGTTTAAATGAAAAAGTCGCAATTACGAAGCTCGAGAAGAAACACAAAAATGCGAACACACCGTTCGAAAAGTCACGACTCGAGCCCTCGCGAAGTCGAAAATCGAGAGAAATCGCAAAAAAGAATTGCAATTGCAAAGTCCGAAAAATGTTGAGATAAGGGTCACTGAATACGAAACTCAGCGGCTCGTGACGTCACAAAACTCGAGCGAAAATTCAAACGCGAGACGGCACTGATCCGAAGTCGTTGAGTTCCACTGACGCGTGAGCTCGCTACGTTGAGATGAGCGCTACTGTCGATCACTGGAATACATATTATTTCGGAAATATTATTTCTGAAATATAATTGCAGAAATATAATTTCGGAAATATAATTTCGGAAATATAATTTCGGAAATATAATTTCGGAAATATAATTTCGGAAATATAATTTCTGAAATATAAATTCGGAAATATAATTTCAAAAATATAATTTCTGAAATATAATTTCTGAAATATAATTTCGGAAATATTATTTCTGAAATATTATTTCTGAAATATTATTTCTGAAATATTATTTCTGAAATATTATTTCGGAAATATTATTTCCTATGCGGGACTTAAACGAGATAGTTACGAGCACTGTTGAGAAAAAACCGCGACGTAGCCGGCTCATAGTTTGTTTACTGTGCACTCACACAGAAAAACTTGCTCGTAACTGAAACTCGACACGCGCTCGACTTCGAGAACCCTTGTCCGTGAGATGCTCGTTCACACCGTTTCACACTAAAACCTTAATTTGCGCGCACTGTTATTAATAGCTTTATTAACTTTTTAACTTTTTTAAATTCATTAAATTAACAACGCGATGATCGCGTTGCACCACAAGAGATTATCGAGTACAGCTCCGGGGCCTTTTCCCTGGTGAGTTCAAATACACAGTTTACGAAAGGACGTGTAAATTGAGACTGATTGAGACGTTGTTCGTTGAAAACTAATAATGAGACGCGTGTTGCTGGGTAAGCGCGCGGGAAGAAGCGAGGCACGAGAGAATGAGAGAGAGCCCGGTACCCAGGAGGTGCTGCCCTCGAGCGTCGCCGGACTCTTTCACAAACATGCGTTCTTCTCTATTTCTCTTTCTCGCCACACATGCGCACGCTGTTAGCTGACAGTACCAACCTCTCGAAAAATGGGTTGGTACCATCTGACGGCCAACGCTACCACCACGCGCGCTCATTGGTCAAATCAAATAGCGCGCGCTTCTCGGGCTTCCTGTTACGCATTACCGTCCCTTTTCGCGAAATCAGTCCCATAGGAATCGAGAGTAAAGATGTTACACATCAAAAAAACTAGCCAATTAGGAAATCAGGATACAAAAGTACCAGAAATACCGCAATGCGACAAAGATTAGGAACAGAAAGGGTAAAGGAAATAAGAAGGGAAGGTCCGCAACCGGGGTAAAAAATGGCCGATTTTCGCAAGGAACGTGACTCGTCTTGTACTCTCGAGTCCGGAGGAGCCTATGGTACTGAGTCTCCATGACTACTTGTCCTTTGTCGTAAAGAAAGTGGAGATCTTGGGAAATAAAGGAATTGAGGAAGAAAGGACTCCAAGAGGTCTGATGAAAGGAAGATGGAAAGCCAGTACCGTGAAACTCACATGACTACTGTCATTTGTCGTAGGCAAGTATGAGGGGATCGGGAAAGTTAAAATTCGGAATGGAATCAGGAAATCCAAGAGATTATCAAGATTGAGGTTTAGGGAGAAGAAGCAACGAAATAAAAAAAGAGACTCACCTAGGGGTTGAGTTGACGAGAGGAGTCGGCGAGCTGGACGACGGAGTACCCGTGTCCCAGACGTAAAATCTAGACGGAAGAAAAACAGAAATTATAAAACTAGAATTGTGGAATAACAAACGAGAAATACAAACAAAATATACAATTAGAAATTGTCGTAACCACAAAAGAGGAAAAGGATAGAAAACAATCAAAAAGAAAATAATACAAATAAAAATAAGAAATGGGACTTACGTTTCCGGTGCGAGTAGGAGAGTGATAGGTGAGAAAGTGAGTGTGTGTTTCAAACAGAAAAAAAGAGGGTAGAAAGGGGGAAAAATAGGAAAAAAAGCCGTTGGCGGCAAGGAAGGGAACAGGGGTAAGCAAGGTAGAGAAAGGGGATAGAAGTAGAGGCAAAAAACGGGTAAGGGGGCAAAGGAAGGAGGATAGAGGCTGGGTTTTGGTGTTTTGGAATGTCGCGGGGTTGTGGAACAAAGACAAGGAATTTATGAAGACGTTAGGGGAATGGGAGGTTGTGGTGGCGCTGGAGACTTGGATAGAAGAGAAAGGATGGGAGAAGATGAGAAGAAGACTACCGGGGGGACACAGGTGGAGTCTGCAAGGAGCGAAGAAAAGAAACAAGAAAGGAAGGGCTGTGGGAGGGATAGTTATGGGGATCAGAGAAGAGATTGTGGTGGAGGAAGAAGGGGAGCAGAGAGGAAGAAGGATTAGTAGTGAAGACGATAAAAGCGGGAAGCGAGAGATGGATGGTGGTCGGGGTCTATGTGAACGGAAACATAGAAAGGAAGTTAGAGAGCGTTAAAGGATATATAGAGAGGCAGGTGAGGAGGAAAGGGAAATAATAGGAGGAGACTTTAAGAAAAATAAGATATAAATACTTTAGACTGAAAATTGCTTAAATTCCTTGCAAACACAACATCAATTGTGGTGCCTGATCTCGTGGTTGGTTCGTTTATACTATTATTGATTGATAAATTTAATTTGTCTTTTAAAAATTGTATAAGCGGTTGTGATTCTGCCGATGGAAATTTTTTATTAAAATCACCACTCAAAATCATTGGCATTGAAGCCAAATCTTCTCCTAACTCTGCAGCACCAACAGGTGTGTAGGCAAGCAAAGTACGGTGGATGAATTTCATAATATCGGCTATTTTCTGATTCGGACCAATATCAATGACAATCATAGCGATACTTTGCCCACTTTCCACAACACATTCGGCAGCGCAAATATCTCCAACAGCAGTCGCGTTCACTGATAACCAATTAGTTTACTCGATGTCGACGAACAGTGAGCAAAGAATATATATATATACTAGGGGGACTCTGCCCCCCTGCGCGCCTCGCGCGCCAACCCCCCCTTCCATCTCGCCCCAGGCTCCCCCCTCAACTCTTGTACACGGCGGCGGCGGCGATATATTTATATAATATAGATATATATATATATATATATTGTAACGAATTATTTACACTCGTCACGTGAGCGTCGAACGTGGCCTAATATACGAGAACAAAACCCTAAGAAAATGAATATTACGTTGGAGAGGTAACCAACTCTCTCAATGTCGGAAGTACCGATCAAACGGACGAGGGATAGGCGCCAAGTAACGAACGAAACTCGCTCGTCACCACCGCTCCCGTGAAGAGAACGGCTTATTTTATTTTTCTCCTCTCGCCGTTCAATACCCAATGAACACAGTTAAAACGTTCGGCAAAAGACTTCGGCTACTCAGATTTTACTTCCTAGAATGGTAGAGGGGCGGGATTTTTGGGCGAATAAGCGAACTCGGTGACTCGGGAAACTGTGAAAATTATTTATTTGATCCCGGAAACCACCCGCACGGTACGCGGCGGGGGCTGTACAACGAGATCGTCGGTTGTACAAAAAACGTATAACGAGGGAGCGTGGCAACACTGCCAACGGTAACGAAAACGAACGGTTACTACGCACTCGGAAGATTCGTACAAAAGTAAAATGATCAGCGTTCTGCGATAATACAAAGAATGGCAATACTTAAAATTAACAACCACCCGCACTTTATGCGGCGGGGGTTGTACAAAGAGATCGGCAGTTGTACAAAAATCGTGTAGAAGGTAGCGCGACAACAATGCCAACGGCAACGAAGCGAACGGTTACTACGCACTCGAAAGATTTACAATATAAAGGATGGAATCAGCGTTTTGGGATAACTTAACAAAATAACCAAACTTAAAATTAACAAACAAATAATCAAACGCAATTTACGCCAACAGTCGCGTAATCGTCGACCGCAACGCGCGCAATAAATTCACATACAATAATTACCAGAACGAGGCAAAATAAACAAAATAAATGACTAGAATTAAGAGAGAGTTAACCAAAATATAGAACAGAATATTCTAACCTGAGAATTCGCCTCAGGGAGAATTCGACGAAAAATAATAGGTTTCCGGTGGGAACAATGTGTCGCGGAAACGTAGGCGAAAACTCAATATAAACGATTAAACTTAAATTTACGACAGAACAATCAAACGGATTACCGACTTAACGCACCAAAAGGGGTTGAAATAAACGGAGATGCGTGAACCTCGGGGTAATGGCCAAAGAGGGCAATGCAAATAATAATTAGGGGTTGACGAAAGCTGAGATACGGAATTACAAGGTAGCGGTCAAAGAAATACTGAAATAATTCCTGGGGTTAACAAAGACTGAAATACTAAATTGCAAAGGTCGCGGTAACAGAAATGGTGAACTAGCAACTGGGGTTAATGAGGACTGAGATAATAAATTGTCAAGGTAGCGGTCGAAGAAATAATAGAATAAGCAATGGGGTTAACGGTAGCCGAGACACGAGATCTGAAAGATAACGGTCAGGGAAATAACGTAATAATTAACTGGGGTTAACGGTAGCCGAGACGCGAGATCGGAAAGATAACGGTCCGGGAAATAATGCAATAATTAACCATGGTTACCGGTAGCCGAGACACGAGATCTGAAAGATAACGGTCAGGGAAATAACGTAATAATTAACTGGGGTTAACGGTAGCCGAGACGCGAGATCGGAAAGATAACGGTCCGGGAAATAATGCAAGAATTAACTGGGGTTAACGGTGACTGAAATACAAGATTTGAAAGATAGCGGGCAAGGGAGAAAATCAATAATTAATGCTGGGGTTAACGATGACTGAAAGACAAGACTTTACAGATAGCGGTCAAAGGAAATTCAATTAACGGTGACTGAAATACAAGATTTTAAAGATAGCGGTCAGGGGGAAAATCAATAACTAATGCTGGGGTTAACGATGACTGAAAGACAAGATTTTACAGATAGCGGTCAAAGGAAATTCAATTAACGGTGACTGAAATACAAGATTTTAAAGATAGCGGTCAGGGGGAAAATCAATAATTAATTACTGGGGTGAGCGGTGACTGAAATACAAGATTTTAAAGATAGCGGTCAGGGGGAGAATCAATAATTAATGCTGGGGTTAACGATGACTGAAAGACAAGATTTTACAGATAGCGGTCAAAGGAAATTTAATTAACGGTGACTGAAATACAAGATTTTAAAGTTAGCGGTCAGGGGGGAAAATCAATAATTAATGCTGGGGTTAACGATGACTGAAAGACAAGATTTTACAGATAGCGGTCAAAAGAAATTCAATTAACGGTGACTGAAATACAAGATTTTAAAGATAGCGGTCAGGGGGAAAATCAATAATTAATGCTGGGGTTAACGATGACTGAAAGACAAGATTTTACAGATAGCGGTCAAAGGAAATTCAATTAACGGTGACTGAAATACAAGATTTTAAAGATAGCAGTCAGGGGGGAAAATCAATAATTAATACTGGGGTTAACGATGACTGAAATACAAGATTTTAAAGATAGCGATCAAGGGGAATTCAATAATTATTTACTGGGGTTAATAAGGCTGAAATACTTGATTTTACAGATAGCGGTCAGGGAAATTGATAATTAATTGCTGGGGTTAATAATGGCTGAAATACTTGATTTTACAGATAGCGGTCAGGGAAATTGATAATTAATTGCTGGGGTTAATAATGGCTGAAATACTTGATTTTACAGATAGCGGTCAGGGAAATTGATAATTAATTGCTGGGCTTAAAAATGGCTGAAATACGTGATTTTACAGAGAGCGGTCGGGGAAATTGGTAATTAATTGCTGGGGTTAATAATGGCTGAAATACTTGATTTTACAGATAGCGGTCAGGGAAATTGATAATTAATTGCTGGGCTTAACCATGGCTGAAATACGTGATTTTACAGATAGTGGTCAGGGAAATTGATAATTAATTGCTGGGGTTAATAATGGCTGAAATACTTGATTTTACAGATAGCGGTCAGGGAAATTGATAATTAATTGCTGGGGTTAATAGTGGCTGAAATACTTGATTTTGCAGATAGCGGTCAGGGAAATTAATGATTAATTGCTGGGCTCAACAATGGCTGAAATACGTGATTCTACAGATAGCAGTCAGGGAAATTAATAATTAATTGCTGGGCTTAACAATGGCTGAAATACGCGATTTTAAAGATAGCGGTCGAAGAAATACGGAAATAATCACTGGGACTTACAATGACTGAGATACGAGATCTCAAAAATAACGGGTCAGAAACGAATTGAAATATTAAACGGGTAAAAATAGCACAGGGTTCGAAGATAACGGGCAAATGAAAAACTGGGGTAGCGGTGCGATAAGCGGTATTTTTAACCAAATAATCAAAACGTGAAATCAATCCGAGAGGGAACGCAAAACTCGATATAACAGGGAAATTCGTAACAAACTTGGACACGATAACACAACCTCAATTAATAAAATAAATCCCGGAATGCGATACAAACGCGAATAAAGAAAGCAACGAAATTGAAACGTAAGAAATATAACAAGTGGCGATAGTGGGCCAGAGGTCCGAGGACCGCTCGTTTCCCACAAAAAGAACTCTAACGGGACTAAATCCCAATAATTAATAAAATAACCAAAATTCCAAAATCACCAAAATGAACATTTTTTTTATTTTGTCTTCACGTGTTGCGGCTATTGAGCTCCTCGCTCATTTCCGCTGTTTTCTCTACCCTTTGTTGGCAGCTTTCCATTTTCTTCCTTTTTTTCTTTTTTTTTTTTTGCGTGTTTGCTAGAGTCGTCTTTCCGTTCCTATATCCCTTTTTGTCCATGTGCTTCCTTTTCTCTATTTACCTCCTATTCAGTCCACCCAAAACTCTCAGCATTGTGTTTGTTTCCTTCCATTATTTGTTTTAAGGTCTCTTAGCCGTCCGGAGTTGCCGGCCGTTGCCCGTCCCTTGCCGCGACCAAAATGAACAGCCACACGGCTAACTGGGGAAACGACGAAGTTACTAACCTTACAAAAGAAGAAGGAGGAAGTACCTCACCGAATATTCTCTGCCGCCACGCGAGGAACTCGTTCCGGAAGATAGCAAGATGTCGGAGGATCGTCGAAGCCGATGTCGAAAGATGTCGGGGAATCGTCGATGCCGACGTTGAAGGATGTCGAAAGATGACGAAACTCGAAGGTATAGAAAGAAAGTAGCGTTGAAACAGAAAGCGATACTCGAGACAGCACTAGGAAGACGCGTCACGCGAGTAAGCAGTCCGAACGGTAATTGATAATCGATGTGCGATCCTCGCTCTCCGTGGGTCAATGGTCCCCACTCTTGACCCTGGGTCAAGTCCTGCGCACACTCGTACGCTTCCGGGGTCGCTCGTTAACGCTCGGGTCACTGGGGCACGCCGGCCTCTCCTACCAGAGCCGGCACCTCTCGCGTCGACTCGAGGGGTGCGCGGGAAGAGGGGTCCTTCTTGACGAAAGCTACGGAGAGAGAGAACGAGCGATGGCAAGGCTCACGGCGAATATCGCGACAAAGACAGAGCGAGGCGGTGTCCGTCCGGCGGTTTTTTATGCTGTGTCTCGGCCGTCTTCCCCCAGGACCCGGTCTCCGATGAGGGTAAGGTCGGGATCCCGCCCGTGGATGGTGGTGGCCGCCAACTCTGTCCACGCGGATCCCAGAACCGGCACATTGCCACCTCACAAATCCCCATCGGTCCCATAGGCCCTCTACGAATGAGGCGCCGGAGGATATCCGGTCCGCGACGGTCGAGACAACAGCAGGCTGGTCCAGCACGAGGCTGGGAAGCCGTACGTGAGGAGGGTGGCTCGGTAAATCTTGGCCGTTTCTTCAGCTCGCTCCCTGGCAACCATGACCACGGGTGCAGATGTTAGGCAACCCGCCTGCTCCTTAAGGACGAACTCCCGACTCTAAAAGTCCCTAAAATCCTAACCTCGGGAGATGATCGGTCTCCCGAGTACAAAAAAATAAAGTCAATGTCGAGATACACGCCGGTCACCCGCCGGGAAACGCAGAGAGCCTAAAAGAGTTGTTAATAATAATAAGGAGAGAGAGCCCGAAAATAAAAGATCCATACGATAGCCGGCAGGGAGAGCCGCAAAACCCAAAAAGATAAAGAGACGAAAATATTTATTGAATGTAACCACACTGAAATAATTTCTCGAATTTCAAACGAAGCAATTGCTTACAAAATAATTTAATGATTTGAATATTCACTTTAACGAGAGGCTCAGAGAGCTGAACGGGACGGGCTAGAAAAACAGGCACGATAATATAAACAGAAAAACTCTATCGTTCGCGCTCGAAGCGAGCGAACAATAGGCCATAAACTTAGAGAGCCAAACAAAGTCGCTGGACGACAGTTAGCCACAGTGTTGCCAAATTGTCAACGCTGGAGGTAGCCGAAGATTTTGAGTTTTTACCGTCTCGGATGTGCGACAACGCGAGCGCGCGTCGTCCCAGTGTCGTAAATCCGACCCCCTGCACGCATACACTTCGTACGGGTGACGAGACGCCAAATGTTTCTTCACAATATATACCTCTATATTATATAAATATATCGCCGCCGCCGTGTGCAAGAGTTGAGGGGGAGCCCGGGGCGAGATGGAGCGGCGGGGGTGGGGGGAGTAGGCCGGGGCGAGATGGAAGGGGGGGTTGGCGCGCGAGGCAAGCAGGGGGGCAGAGTCCCCCTAGTATATATATATATTCTTTGCTCGCTGTTCGTCGACATCGAGTAAACTAATTGGTTATCAGTGAACGCGACTGCTGTTGGAGATATTTGCGCTGCCGAATGTATTGTGGAAAGTGGGCAAAGTATCGCTATGATTGTCATTTATATTAGTCCGAATCAGAAAATAGCCGATATTATAAAATTCATCCACCGTACTTTGCTTGCCTACACACCTGTTGGTGCTGCAGAGTTAGGAGAAGATTTGGCGTCAATGCCAATGATTTTAAGTGGTGATTTTAATAAAAAATTTACATCGGCAGAATCACAACCGCTTATACAATTTTTACTCGATTTTTGCTCGACCAGGTGTCTGTTGGGGACACGTCTCCCGAGTTAGTGTGCGAAGTTCTGTCGCCGTGAGTGCATCGGTTCGCCCGTGGGAATTTTTGTAGCGAAACAACTTTTTCCATTTCGGCTGTGAAATTTTGTTTCCTGTTGGGGAAATCGGCCGCAGAAACTACTGTAATGCTTAAGACTGCTTATGGTGATGCTGCCCTAAGTAAAACCAGAGTCTACGAGTGGTTTTCACGTTTTACAAATGGAGAAATGTCAATTGAAGACCGACCCCGTTCAGGACACCCCTCAACGTCAAGAAGTGACGAAATCGTCGACCAAATGAATGCTCTCATTCATGAAGACCGTCGCCGAACCATTGATCAACTCTGTGAGATGTCTGGGATATTATGGAGTTCAATTCAGAGGATTTTATCCAGAGATTTGCACATCAGCAGAGTTGCAGCCAAATTTGTCCCTCGCCTTCTCACAGACGAGCAAACGGAGCGTCGACTTCAGGCATGTTTTGAACTTCAAAATCAGCTCGAAGAGGACCTTGAACTTTTTTCCAAGGTGATTACTGGTGATGAATCGTGGTGCTATCGATACGACCCCGAAACAAAGCAGCAATCAAGCGTTTTGCCACTGTGGAGGAGGTAAAACAAAAATCGCTGGAAGGCCTAAAGAACATCCCGATAAGTGAATTTAAAAAATGTTTTGAACATTGGAAGGATCGTTTGCAGAGGTGCGTTGTGGTCAAAGGAGAATACTTTGAAGGTGATCAAAATTTGGTGTAAAAATATTAAAAAATAAAGTAATAAGGAAATTATGACGAAATTCCCGTTTTTTTTGGGTCCCCCTTCGTATATATCTATATATCACATTCCCACTCTCTCGGCGCGAGAGAGCGACGCCGAGAGAGTGGGAATGTGATATATAGATATATAAGTATACTCGATGTCGACGAACAGTGAGCAAAGAATATATATATATATACTAGGGGGGCTCTGCCCCCCTGCGCGCTTCGCGCGCCAACCCACCCGTTTCATCCCCCCCCCCCCCCCCCCCGCCGTTCCATCTCGCCCCGGGCTCCCCCCTCAACTCTTGTACACGGCGGCGGCGGCGGCGATATATTTATATAATATAGCGAGATATACGTGGGTGTCGAACGTGGCCTAATGAACACTACTAAAACCCCAAAATAAATGAGTATTACGTTGGAGAGGTAACCAACTCTCACAAAATGTCGGAAGTACCGACCAAACGAACGAGAGATAGGCGCCAGGCAACGAGCGAGATTCGCGCGTCACCACCGCTCCCGTAAAGAGAACGGCTTATTTAATTTTTCCCTCTCGCCGTTTAATACCAAAGGAACACAGTTGAAAACGTTCGGCAAAAGACTACGGCTACTCAGTTAATACTTCCGAGAATGGTGGAGGGGCGGGATTTTTGGGCGAATAAGCGAACTTGGTGACTCGGGAAACTGTGAAAATTATTTATTTGATCCCGGAAACCACCCGCACGGTATGCGGCGGGGGCTGTACAACGAGATCGTCGGTTGTACAAAAAACGTATAACGAGGGAACGTGGCAACACTGCCAACGGTAACGAAAACGAACGGTTACTACGCACTCGGAAGATTCGTACGAAAATAAAATGATCAGCGTTCTGCGATAATACAAAGAATGGCAATACTCAAAATTAACAAAACAAATAACTTAACGCAATTTAAGCCAGCAGTCACGTAGTTCGACCGCAACAACGCAACAAATTCCAATACAATAGATAACCAAAATGACGGAAATAATCGCAATAAATGACTAGAATTAACAAAATATTTTACACAAGATATTATAACCTGAATATTCGCCTCAGGGAGGCTTCGACGTAACTTAACAAACGTCCGGAGGAAGCAAAATAAGGCGTAACGTAGCCAAAAAAAAAACTCTAACACGAACAAAATTAGCCTGAAGTTAATACCGAGCAAAGTCACGGATTACCGTCTTACGTACAAGAGAACAAAATTGACCAGGGCAACAGGGAAGATAGCGGGAATCTCAGATAGCCTCTCGTAAGAGGGAAATTAGCTGTAATTTAAAGATAGCCTCTCGTGAGGGTAAAGTTAGCCGGATTTGAAGATAGTAACAGTGGTAACGGCGAGGACGTTGAACGAATCCGAAGGTTCCTCACGACACTCACGCAAAGATAACCCAAATCCAAGATAGCCTCTCGTAAGAGTAAAGTTAACCGGAATTTCAAGATAGCCTCTCGTAAGAGTAAAATTAGCCGGATTTGAAGATAGTAACAGTGGTAACGGCGAGGACGTTGAGCGAATCCGAAGGTTCCTCACGACACTCACACAAAGATAACCCAAATCCAAGATAGCCTCTCGTAAGAGTAAAGTTAACCGGAATTTCGAAGTAGCCTCTCGTAAGAGTAAAATCAGCCGGATTTGCAGATAGTAACCGTGGTAACGGCGAGGACGTTGAGCGAATCCGAAGGTTCCTCACGACACTCACACCAAGATAGCCCAAATCCAAGATAGCCTCTCGTAAGAGTAAAGTTGACCGGAATTTCAAGATAGCCTATCGTAAGAGTCAAATTAGCCGGAATTGCAAGATAGCCTCTCGTAAGAGTCGAATTAGCCGGAATTCCAAGATAGTCTCTCGTAAGAGTAAAATCAGCCGGATTTGCAGATAGTAACCGTGGTAACGGCGAGGACGTTGAGCGAATCCGAAGGTTCCTCACGACACTCACGCAAAGATAACCCAAATCCAAGATAGCCTCTCGTAAGAGTAAAGTTAACCGGAATTTCAAGATAGCCTCTCGTAAGAGTAAAATTAGCCGGATTTGAAGATAGTAACAGTGGTAACGGCGAGGACGTTGAGCGAATCCGAAGGTTCCTCACGACACTCACACAAAGATAACCCAAATCCAAGATAGCCTCTCGTAAGAGTAAAGTTAACCGGAATTTCAAGATAGCCTCTCGTAAGAGTCAAATTAGCCGGATTTTACGGTAGCCAGAGAGGTAATGGCGAGGGCGTTGAGCAAATTCGTAGATTTCTCACGATACTCACACAGGAATAATCCCAGACGGAAATTGCCACTGGCAAAGATGAAGATCGCTGAGATTCAAAATCTCGTGGGTGACGGGTAAAGGGGAAACGCAATTAATAATCACGGGCGAATATTCCAAACGGGTTCGAAGATACGGGCAAAGATAGCGGAGATTCGAACTCTCGCGAGTAACGGGACAAGGAAATGGCGAAGAATAACCCAAAAGCCAATGGTCCAATAGGGTTCGAAAATAAGGGCCAAGATAAGCAAAAGGTAACCAGTGCGGTAAGCGATAGCGCCCGGACGTGAATTTAATAACGAAAGGAACGCGAAAACCTTAATGACGAATAAATGGTAACAAACTTGAACGCAATGACACAAATTCACTTAATAAACTAAATCCCGAAATGCGATTTCGATCGCGAATAAAGACACACGTAACAAAATTGAAAATGCGAAAAATATAACACGTGGCGATAATGGGCCAGTAACTTTGTCATGCGGTCCGAGGACCGGCTCGTTTTCCCACTAACAGACTCAAACGGGACTAAATCCCAATAACTAATAAAATACCAAAGTTCTCAAAATAACCAAAACTAACGGCCACACGGCCAATTGAGAAAGACGAAGTTACTAACCTTACAAAGGAAAAAGGAGGAAGTACCTTACCGAATAATCTCTGCCGCAACGCAGGGAACTCGTACGGGCGGATCGCAAGATGGCGGAAGATCGTCGATGCCGTCGTTGAATGATGTTGAAGATGGATGGTGAAGACAAAGGTAGCGTTATGATCGATGGCGACAGTCGAGAGAGCACTAGGAAAACGCGTCACGCGAGGTAGCAGTCCGAACAGTAAGTGATAATCGATGTGCGATCCTTACTCTCCGTGGGTCGATGGTCTCCACTCTTGACCCTTGGTCTAGTCCTGCGCACACTCGTACGTTTCCGGGGTGACTCGCTGTCACTCGGGTTACTGGGTTACGCCGGACCTCCTTCTTACGCCAGTACCTCTCGTGTCGATTCGAGGGGTGCGCGGGGAGAGGGGTCCTTTTAGACGAAAGCTAAAGAGAGAGAGAGAACGAGCGATGGCAGGGCTCTCGGCGACTATCGCGACAAAGACGGAGCGAGTCGGTGTCCGCCCGGCAGTTATTTTTATGCCGTGTCTCGGCCGACTTCCCCTAGGACCCGGTCTCCGACGAGGGTAAGGTCGGGATCCCGCCCGTGGATGGTGGTGGCCGCCAACTCTGTCCACGCGGATCCCAGAGCCGGCACATTGCCACCTCACAAACCCCCATCGGTCCCATAGGCCCTCTGTGAATGAGGCGCCGGAGGATATCCGGTCCGCGACGGTCGAGACAACGGCAGGCTGGTCCAGCACGAGGCTGGGAAGCCGTACGGGAGGAGGGTGGCTCAGTAAATTTCGGCCGTTTCTCCAGCTCGCTCCCTGGCGACCATGACCACGGGTGCAGTTGTTCGGCACCCGTCTGCCCCCTTAAGGACGAACACCCGACTCTCAAAGTCCCTAAAATCCTAACCTCGGGAGATGATCGGTCTCCCGAGTACCACAAATAATGTCGATGCCGAGATAAACGCCGATCACCCGCCGGGAAACGCAGACAGCCTTAATTCATTGTTAAAATACAGAGAGCCCCAAGTAAGAGAGCCAAACGATAGCCGGCAGAGAGAACCCAAACAAAAAAATAAAGAGACGCAAATATTAGTAGAATTTAACCATACCAGAATAATTTCTCGAATTTAATACGAAGCACTTGCTTATAATATAATTTAATGACTAGAATATTTACTTAAACGGGACGCTAAGCGAGCTGAAAGGAACGGGCTAGAAAAACAGACGCGACAGTATAGTAAACAGAAAAACTCTATCGTTCGCGCTCGAAGCGAGCGAACCATAGGGTCATAGACTCAGAGAGCCGAACAAAGTCGCTGAACGACAGATAGCCACAGCGTTGCCAAATTGTCAACTCTCAAGGTAACCGGAGATTCTTAGTTTTTATCGTTTCAGACGTGCGACGAAGCGAGCGCGCGTCCTCCCAGGGTCGTAAATCCGACCCCCTGAACGAATACATTCCGTACGAGTGACGAGACGCCAAATGTTTCGTCACAATATATATATATACATATATATATATACTAGAGGGGCAGGGCCGAGTCGGGGGGGGAGGCGCGAGTGGCGGCGCGGGCGGGGGGGGGGCCCGCCCGCGCCGCCACTCGCGCCTCCCCCGCCCTTGCTCGATCCCCTCAACTCTTGACCAAAATGACCGCTAATGCACCCCTGCATTTGCGGTGATTTTCGGCGGGGTCAGCTTCACCAAACGGGTTTGAGTTGCCCTGTTTGGTGAAGCTGACCGTTTCCCCTTGTGGGAAAGGGAAATCGGTCAGCTTCACCAAACGGGCTAGGGTTGTCCCGTTTGGTGAAGCCCCCCCCCCCCCTCCTGAACTCTTGTACACGTCGGCGGCGGCGGCGGCGACGTCGGCGGCGGCGGCGAAATATTTATATAATATAGAGAGATATTGTTACGTCCCGATATGTCGAGATGGAGAGAGAGCGTAACGAGTCCCGGTTGAATATGGGGTTGCCTCTTATTTAGACCGGAATATGCCGGTCAGGGATCGAGGCACAGTGAGGGCGATCGTTGACTAAATTATTAATGAATTAAAAACAGGAGCGCCAGGGCATAGCGGGTTTTGATAACAAAAACCACCGTTCAACATTTTACAAATAACAAACATTTACTTTATTCACTTCTCGGTTTAAGTTTTGACCATTTTTAAATTTCTCAATTAAAATTTCACAATTCACATTTTCGCTGAACAGTTTTACAGTTTCGGATTCGTGTTTCGTTTAACGATTTTGCAATTTAACACTTTCGTTGAACAGTGTTTCACAAATTTACATTTTCGGTTCTTGGATTTGTTTCGCAATTTTTAATTTTCGTTGAACAGTGTTTTACAAATTTACATTTTCGGTTCTTGGATTTGTTTCGCAATTTAAAATTTTCGTTGAACTGTAAGGGTTTTGCCTTGTTTCAATAACTCCGGGAGAATAAACTGTCAAGGTGCGAGCCAATTTAATATAAGAGAAGAAATTTATTTCTTTACAATATCCTATATCTCTATCGTCTTATCGATTTGGGATCTCGGGTCGAACTAACCGTCAATCCCCGTCTCTCTCTCTCTCTCCCATTCTTCATTGAACGACGCGTGCGCGAATTCGCCAGCCCACACACGTACACGCAACATCAAAGCGAAATACATAGGCAGTCAAAACATTTAATACTAACTTTACAGTCTACCTAATTTTAACATTACAGTTCGGCCTTTCCTGACTTTGGTACGCCCCGGACCAACTACAGGCACGTCACAGATCGTGCTGTTTTTTTTTAATTTTGTTTTCACACTTCACTTCACCAACACTGCGTACCACTTATGGTTAAATACATTTCCACATGGAGTATGTATATATTGTCGCTCTTAAATTTACATCCTAATCTATTTGGTTCCGTTCGGACAAGAATTTTTGTTCGCACGCCAAGGCTTCATATTGGCAGCTTCCCACACCCCACAAGAGGGTCTTTGAGTCGCCTGGAAGTTTTCGACATCTTGTATGACGTAACGGTCATTGCGCAAGACCTTGGCAATTCTGTAGGGCCCCTTGAACTTCGGTATCAATTTGTGTGCGGTCCCTGGCGTGCTCTCGAAATTCCTGATCATAACGTAGTCATTTGTCTCATATTTCCACGCCTCTTTTCTCTTTGCATTAAAATACCTCTCCTGATACTCTTGCGATTTTTCGATATTTTGAGCGGCCTTGGCCCGGATGGATCCTAAATCGCACGTACGGTCGGCATTGGCACTGATCTCAACATAGTCCTTCACCTCGTCGGGCGTTTTTCCACGTTGATTTACCCCGAACAAGAGTTTGCAAGGAGTTTCACCGGTTGACTTACTGGCGGTATTGTTCAACGCGTATTCGACGTCGTCTAAGACCCGATGCCAATACCGCCCGGACGTATTGTCCGCCAACTTGCCTAACATTGGCCCAAGAATCCTATTAACACGCTCTACCAGACCATTCGCCTTAGAGGAAGCCGTAGCTACTTTCACGTGCCGTATGTTATTTTCCTCGAGGAAGTCCCCAAACTCCTTTGAAGTAAAGCAACTACCCCGATCGGAAACAATTACTTTCGGGCGGCTGTAATTAGCGAAGTATTCTTGCAGGCTTTTTATCACCTCGTGGGAAGCGGTCGTTTTCGTCGCGTATAGCTTAGTGTGTTTAGTAAACGAATCTACCACGACGAGTAAGTGCTGTTTTGCTAAACGTTGTCTGTCCACCGGCCCATAATGGTCTATGTGTAGCGTTGCGAAAGGTACGTTTCCTTTGGGTAGGGGGTGAAGAAATCTCTCGGATTTTCCCGTAACGGGATTATAGGCAATACACTTTAAACAGTGTTGGATATAAGAGGAGACTCGATCTTTCATGTATGGAAGGCAATATGTTTCCTTGATGGCACCGCACGTTTTTTCTGCAGACAAGTGGCCCATCTCGTCATGGTATTTTCGTATCACGTGAAGGATCATTCCCTCTGGAACGTAAAACAATAACTTCGCCCCATGTTTGCGGTACACCAGGCCATTTCGCATCTCGTACGATCGGTGCTCGGCTTTTTCAAGAAAATCTCGAATTTCTTTCACTTTGAGGTCTCGACCCTGACTGAGCGAGAGGTTCAGCTCGAATGGATTGTCATCGACAACGAAAAGGCCCGGTGCACGACTTAGAGCGTCTACATGCTGCATCCGGTTCCCTGCCCGGTGTTCTACCTCGTAGTCGTAGTTCTGCAGCTCTAGCGCCCACCTTGCGATTCTCGGGTTCATGTCCTTCTTGTCAAGAGTCAGTTTCAGTGAATTGCAATCGGTCGCGATAGTGAATTTAATTCCTTGTAAATAGATTCTGAATCGTCTCAGCGCGTATATGATCGATAGAGTCTCCAGCTCGAAGCTATGGTACCGACTTTCTACATCGGTAGTACGCTTCGAGAAGTAGAACACCGGGTGATACTTCTTGTCCTCTTTACGCTGGAGTAACACGGAGCCAAAACCTAATGAGCTAGCATCGCAGTGCAACTGTGTCTCGTCGTGCGGACTATAGATAGAAAGGACCGGAGCATCCACAAGTTTCGTTTTTAACGTCTCGAACGCCATCATTTCCTCATTACCGAACTGAAACTTCGCGTCCTTTTTCACGAGATCATACAACGGTTTCGCCGCTACCGAGAACCCTTCGACGAATTTTCGGAAATACGAGCACATGCCGAAAAACCGCTGTACGGCACGGACATCTTGCGGAATGGGGTAATTCACGATCGCCTCTATGCCCCGATCAGTGGGACGTATGCCGGAATTCGAGACCTTATAGCCCAAGTACTCAATTTGCGAGAATAGAAATTGACATTTATCCAATCTTAATTCGAGCCTATTTTCGACAAGGATAGCGAACACCTCCTTCAGCACACGCATGTGATGCTCTACGGTCTCCGTGGAAATGAGGAAATCGTCCATGTACGCGACAACGTCTCCGTCGTTAATGAATTTCGATGAGATGTCATTGATCCACCTCTGGAATCTTGTCGGGGCAGTTTTTAGCCCAAATGGCATTTTGGTATATTCATACTGACCCAACGGCGTGACAAACGCAGTATATTTGACAGATTGCTCATCCATAATTATATGATGAAAGCCGTCTTTCAAGTCGAGGAGACTAAAATACTTTTTCCCGTTGAGTACGTCGAGCTGATCTTCTATCAATGGTAACGGATAATTGTCGCGAAGGGTAAGCTTATTCAAGGATCTGTAGTCAACGCACATTCGCGTTTCGCCATTTTTTTTCTTGACTAGAACGACTGGTGACGCGTATTCCGACTGACTCGGCCTTATGACACCGTTCTCGAGCAATTTGTCAATTATTTCCCGGACCGTTTGTTTTTCTGTATAAGACAATCTCCGTCCGAAATCGGGACGCGGTTACCGAGAGTGACTTTTTCGTGGTAGTACTCGCTGAATGCTTTACATATTTTCCACGTTCGTCCTTCGAAATTTTTCCGTAAACGACTCGATTTGGTTGGTGATCGAACATCGTACGCATTTCAGCCAAGAGTGCGTCTACACTTAATTCGGTGTGCTCGGGTTTGGAATGGAACCAGCTAAGGGCTCTTTCCTTCAACTTAGACCCCGCTAAAATTCTAGTTGCGTTTTCGTCCAATCGATATGTCGTTTTTAAGAGGTTAAGTTGTTTCTCCCATTTCCAGAACGTATCGTGAGCACCGTTAAAATCACACAACAGATGGGATAGGGCCTTGACACTCACCGTCGACCGTTCTGCGTCGTTGTGCTCTGGCGTGCGCGATCGCCTCTCCTGTTGTAGGAACTCATTCTCTCGACGAACAAGGTCCAGCTCTCTTTGCATCAATTCCCTTTCCCTGGTGAGCAGATAGATTTGTTGTTGCGGACCAGTGGCCCAAGCGGAATTTCGATTTCCTGACACATCGGTGCATCTAGTCTGCTCATCGCTCGGCAGCGATCTTCCTTGATCCTCGATATCATAAAGACGACCGCTTCTCCATTCGCCTGTTGGGTCCGCGCTCTCAAGACGGACGATAAGTTCAGCTTTTGTTCCACCAGAAGGAAGATTGCGCTCCTGGAGCTTGCTCCTCAGCTCTACGACAGTGAAATCGGTCGGTTCTTTCATGATGGTATCGGTAATACTTTCAATGTGCCGATCAAATTGATGTCGATTTACTTAATTGATCACGAAAGAAGATTAAAAATACGTCAAGTCAGTTAAAAGTTCCAATCGTCACAATCACATACACATAACATTACACTAATGCAAAAGTCCCCGTAGCGTAATTATACTCGCAGTTCGGACAAGGTCCCGTCGATATCGGTATGCTCTACTGTTTATCCCAAGAGCCAATACGCAAATTCACGGTAATCAATTGTCGGTATATTTACACGATAATCTGTTCCGACCACGTTCGATTGTCGGTAAGTTAAATGTCAGCGAATTAGTCCGCGAGAAATTCCGTCGAATCGTCTCACTGTTTCGCGAACGAATCTGTCACTGTGAGCTATTTACTTTTCAGGGAAATACACGTTAACAGCACCACCGCACGTACCCATTACGCCACGGATCACGCGATATCCCGAATTCGTAAACACTCGCGATCGTTCGAACGACAGACTCTCTATCTGTTTACCCTTTTTTTTCTTTACGGTTCGAAAGTTCCTTCGACTAACGGCTCACCGCAAATTTCAACACGATTTTTCCTTTGTTTCTCTCTCAGTCCTCTCTCATAGGCACTGAAGGAATTCTACCGCTTACCAAGCCAGCCAAAGATTTTCGCGTGGTGTTCACTTTCAACACGATTTTTTCCATGCTTTCATATCACAAAATTGATACGATCCGATTACTTACGACCAAGAAGAGTAGCCCGTCGAATGCTCACTTTCTTCGGCCCGTATTAATCACGATACGCACAAAACTTTGTACAGAGTTTTCGACGAGTTCATACGCACGATAGAAGCCGTGCTTCGAGTCTTTTTTACCACGAGTTCTCGATGAATTTCACGATATTATGACCGACTTTGAGGGTTTTGGATCTTATCCCACTTCTGAAATTGTAAGGGTTTTGCCTTGTTTCAATAATTCCGGGAGAATAAACTGTCAAGGTGCGAGCCAATTTAATATAAGAGAAGAAATTTATTTCTTTACAATATCCTATATCTCTATCGTCTTATCGATTTGGGATCTCGGGTCGAACTAACCGTCAATCCCCGTCTCTCTCTCTCTCTCCCATTCTTCATTGAACGACGCGTGCGCGAATTCGCCAGCCCACACACGTACACACAACAATCAAAGCGAAATACATAGGCAGTCAAAACATTTAATACTAACGTTACAGTCCACCTAATTTTAACATTACAGAACAGTGTTTTACAAATTTACATTTTCGGTTCTTGGATTTGTTTCGCAATTTAACATTGGGCAAATTTGGTTTCGCCATTTTTATTTCACGGTTTCACAATTGTGGTTCGTATTCACAACAAATTATAAAATTTTCGTTGCCCGCTCCAACGCCACCGAAACACTCGCGACGACATCTTGTATCGGTACTGTACCGCCTGCTTCAGTCCAGGGTACCGAGCCGCATTGCTAAGAGGGGACTGCGGTATTTTATATCGGTTATGTACCGCCCGCTCTATGACGGGTGTCGAACGCCCTATGTTCGGTGCGCGATTTACGGGCTCTCGGAGGATCTACTCCAGACCGTCGCTAAGATCGGTCTAGATTAACGATCCCCGAAAAGCGATGATTAACTGACTTACAATTTTACATTTGGAACAAAACCTTGTATTTTAACGTGGTCGTGAAACTTCAGTTTATAAATTTTTAATTATTATTTTATATTTTTAGCGAAAAACGGAACTTTACGTGGTCGACTATACTGGTCGATCCACGAAATGAATACACAGAACTTTATTTTAACGTGGTCGATCATACTGATCGACCACGGAGTAACCGGATTAATATTCGAGGTTGACCATCGTGGTCAAACTCTCGTGAAGGACTAACGTAGTTCTAATTCGCGTCAATCAAAAAGCGCATTTTTATGAGATGCCGGCGCGTGGGGGATGATTCGTTCCCACACGCCTCGACATCTACGGTATCGGATTGATTTCGGCTTAGCTTGGACGTCGGCACAATCTCGCCTTGGTCCAAGTCCTTGTCGCGAGCACATGTGCAGTTCCGAGAACGCTGACTTCCGAGTCAGCATCTACAGCACGTCCGGTGATATGGCTGCTCGACTTCACAAAGAAGTTTCTCACGCTGGTGGTCCAGCAGCCTCATCGCTTGGTGACACAAAGGCCTAACTTTCTTTTGGAATTTTGCATTTTTCGATTCTAATAGAGTTTTTCGATATTTTAAGATTTTCTCCTTTTTGAAATTTTCCTTGCTTCAACCAAATTTTAGTTTTTCGCGAGGATTCCGAAAATCCGAGCGATTTTCGAAAATTTTGATTTTGAAAATTTTTGAATTTCGAAAAATTTGGGTTTTAAATTTTTTTGCAAAATTTGGCTTCGGGATTCGTGTCCAAATCAAGCCAGGACGTTACAATATATATATATATACTAGGGGGGCTCTGCCCCCCCCGCCGCCCACGCCCCCACCCGCGCCTCCCCCGCCACCGCTCGATCCCCTCAACTCTTGTACACGGCGGCGGCGGCGGCGCCGGCGGCGAAATATTTATATAATATAGAAAGATATATATATATATGTGTGTGTGTGTGTGTGCGCCTCAGTTACTGTCTCACACTCATATATATATATATAGTAGGGGGGCTCTGCCCCCCTGCGCGCTTCGCGCGCCTACCCCCCCCGCACATGCCCCCACCCACGCCTCCCCCGCCCCCGCTCGATCCCCTCAACTCTTGTACACGGCGGCGGCGGCGGCGGCGAAATATTTATATAATATAGAGAGATATACATATCTCTCTATATTATATAAATATTTCGCCGCCGTGTACAAGAGTTGAGGGGATCGAGCGGGGGCGGGGGAGGCGCGGGTGGGGGCGTGGGCGTGGGTGAGGGGGGGGGTTGGCGCGCGAAGCGCGCAGGGGGGCAGAGCCCCCCTAGTATCTCTCTATATTATATAAATATTTCGCCGCCGCCGCCGCCGTCGCCGTGTACAAGAGTTGAGGAGAGCGAGCGGGATCGAGTAGGCTTGGTGAGGGGATCGAGCGGTGGCGGGAGGGGTCGCGGCGGGGGGGGGGGGCAGAGCCCCCTAGTATATATATATATTATACTAGGGGGGCTCTGCCCCCTGCGCGCTTCGCGCGCCCCCCCCCCCCCCCCCGCCCACGCCTCCCCCGCCCCCGTTCGATCCCCTCAACTCTTGCACACGGCGGCGGCGACGGCGAAATATTTATATAATATAGAGAGATAAATATATCGCTGCCGCCGCCGCGTACAAGAGTTGAGGAGAGCGAACGGGATCGAGTAGGCTGGGTGAGGGGATCGAGCGGTGGCGGGAGAGGCGTGGGTGGGGGCGTGGGCGTGGGTAGGGGGGGGGGCGGCGCACGAATCGCGCAGGGGGGGCAGAGCCCCCCAGTATATATATATACTAGGGGGGCTCTGCCCCCCTGCGCGCTTCGCGCGCCACCCCCCCCCCCCCCCTCCCGCCCTCCCCCGCTCGATCCCCTCAAATCTTGTACACGGCGGCGACGGCGACGGCGGCGAAATATTTATATAATATAGAGAGATATATATATATTGAAACGTTTCACTCATGTGACACTATCCAAAAGATCGTATCAGAACATTTAATTGAATAAAACACAATTCCGAATTTAATGGTGAAACTTTTTAGTAAACGATATCTCTTTTAATGTTATGAAATCTAAGGTAGAGTTCGTGTCGTGGACTCGAAGAAAAACTAGGACGGGAGACGGCGAAGTGATGTCGAATTTATTTTAAATAATCAAATTTATTTTATTTAAAGATGCCTCAGATTTGGTTTAATTCGTCACCACATATTTTATGCGTTTCAGACACAACCTCTCATCATCGGCACTCAATAGACCGATATTATAGGTTGTATGAAAATTACTGTGTCTCGTTATGCGATGACCAGTAAACATAAATGATTTGCAATGCTATTTTCAAGATAGCTGAATTAAGGATCTGACTTTAATCATGAAAAGGTTATTTTTTATTGGAATATTGTTTAATATAAAATTGTTGCAAGAGCGTGTTAATAGTATTAACAATTTGGATGGAATAAATTTCGTCAGGAAAATGTTTGTCTTGTCTGTCGAGAATTTATTTTTATTTTATCGGTTGGGATTTTAATAAACCGAATTATTTGTTTAATAATTTTAGATAGTGAATTTTCCAGAGATTCTTTTTGATAGCGAATTAAATTGAGCATTATTTATTTGGCGTTAAATTAATTTAATTTCCCCAGCGAAATCGAGATCAAAGTTTCCCTCGGGTTAGCTATTCATGCACGCTCCTTCGGACTCTCACGGTGCCGCGTTGCAGTAACGTGACACGTGGCGACTCGAAGACGTTCCTACCTATGGGTTTTTATTGGGGTTATCTGAGACGTGCACCTTCTGTATTTCGAACATCCAAGCGCGATGCTTAGGGTCTGGACACAGAAGGCTCCCTGGGAGTAGCTGAAACTTTATTCATGAACTCAGCGAACACTGGTGAACGTTATATTATCTTGATGAAATAATATCACTTTTACACGATGCTAAATTGACAATTATTAAACTCCTTTGATCAATACGTCGTAAGGAGAATAGAATAGTCAGAATGGCTATTCTATTTTTCAGAAGATAATTACTTGAGGTGAAGTTGGCGTAGTGCGAGGAATATTCAAATTCTCGATGAATCTACACTTTTGAACTCATGTACAGCAATTACTTACTTGTTTCAAAGTGAAACAAGCACAGAGTTGAAGCTAAGTAATGATGCTGGAAGAGCAGACCGTTTTGTATAAAACGGACAAAACCGAAGAAAAGATTTACTCGAAGAGTAAATTTAATTGTAATGACTAGCACGATTTGGTGTTCAGGACTGATACTCTCTCTCCAAAAAGCACGACTTTTATAGACTTGAGAGTTCAAGCGCCACGCTCGTTACCCGAATTCTTATTGGTCTCGGAAATCGAGTGGGGCAAAAATGTGAGCTTCCCTGTCCAGTTTGGAGTAGGGAATTCCAGGTATTACAATTTGTTTAAATGTATAAATTCTTTTCTTCAGTCGCGTCTCGTCTTGTAGCTTTTATTTTTATCCCCTCCCTCGTGGGGCAAGACGGACGCAAATCTGTTTGTGGTCTCGGGGTATGAAGAGGCGCGGAATGATCTTTTCCGTGCACGCCTGGCAATAGACGACACGGGGCGCAATGCCCGCGTCGCCGACCGCGCGGTGCACGGAGTATCTACCTCCTTTCGCTTACTCATGTTTCTTTTGTAACGATGGCTCGAAATCCATCCCGTTACAATATATTGAAACGTTACACTCATGTGACACGATCCAAATGATCGTGTCAGAACATTTAATGAAATCTTAATTGCTTATTTTCAATTAAATGGTGTAACTTTTGTAAAAAGTTATCTCTTTTTACTGATGAAATCTAAGGAAGAGTTCGTGTCGTGGACTCGAAGGAAAACTTGGAATTAGGACGGCGAAGTGATGCCAAATATTTTTAATTAATGTCAATTTTATTGAGTTTAAATGATGCCTCAGATTTGGTTTAATTCGTCACCACATATTTTATGCGTTCAGACACAACCTCTCATCATCGGCACTCAATAGAGCGATATTGAAGGTTGTTTGAAATTACTGTATCTCGTTAAGCGATGACCAGTAAGCATAAATAAATTTCTCAATGCTATTTTCAAGATAGCTGACTTAAGGATTTGATTTCATTTTTGGATAGGTTATTTTAGTAGGAATATTTTATTATACAAAATTGCTTGAAGAGCTCGTTAGTAATGTTAACAATTTGGATGGAATAAATTTCGTCAGGAATACGTCTGTTTTGTCTGTTGCGACTTTATTCTGTTTTTTAGCGATCGAATTTTAATGAACTTATTTATTGTTCGTAAATTTCAGAAAATGGAATTTTACATTCCTTGATCATTGAATTTGTGGTTAAGATCGCTCTATTAAATAAGGTGAAATTCAATAGTATTTGTTTTATTGAAAATGGTTAAATTGGTTGCATTTTATTTGTTTGATCTTTCAAACCAATGAATTTTGAAGATTTCCTGGATGTAGGAAATTATAGTGATTCTATTTTGAAAAAGAAGTTAATTTGAGAATTCACCCCAGTGAAATCGAGATCACAGTCTCCCTTGCATTTGCTAAACATGCACGCTTCCTCGGACTCTCGCAGTGTCACGTTGCGATAACGGAACACGCGGCGACTCGAGAAAGTTCCCTACCTATGGGTTTTCTGGATTATCTGAGACGTGCACCTTCCGTATTTCGAACATCCAAGCGCAATGCGAGGGGTCTAGATACGGATGGCTCCTTATGAGTAGCTGGAACTGAACTCATGAAGTCAGTGAACACCGGTGAATGTTTTATCATCTTGAAGAGATAATGACACTTTTATTCGAAGTTAAATTGAAGATAATTAAACTCCCTAAACCAATACGTCGCCGGGAGAATAGAATAGTCAGAATGGCTGTTCTATTTTTCAAATGATAATTACTTGAGGTGAAGTTGGCGTAGTGCGAGGAATATTCGAATTCTCGATGAATCTACACTTTAACTCACGTACAGCAATTACTTACTTGTTTCGAAGTGAAACAAGCACAGGATTGAAGCTAATTACTGATGCTGGAAGAGCAGACCGTTTTACATAAAACGGACAAAACCGAAGCAGAGATTTACTCGAAGAGTAAATGGAATTGAAATGACCAGCACGATTGGGTGTTCAGAACTGATAAAACTCTCTCTCAACAGAAGGTTGTGAGAGAGAATAGAATATTCTAGAAGAGAGTATTCTATTTTTTTTATGGTAATCACTTGAAACGATGTTCGCATAGTGCGAAGGATATTCAAATTCATCGATGAATCTATACTGGAACTCGCGTAGAGTGATTACTTACTCGTCTCGAAGTGAGACGAGCACGTGGTGACTTTAATGATAAATGCTATAAGAGCTGTTCATTTTGCGAAAATGAACAAAACTGAAGTTAAAAAATTACTCTGAGAGTAATTCGACGAATGAAATGACTAGCACGAAATGGTATTCAGGACTGATACTCTCTCCGGTAAAAGCACAACTTTTATAGACTCGAGAGTACGCACCCCACGCTCGTTTCCCAAATTCTTATTGGTTTCGGAATCGAGTAGGGCGAAATCGTGAGCTTCCCTGCCCAGTTTGGAGTAGGGAATTCCGGGTATTCCTATTTGTTAAAATTTTTTAAATTCTTTTATTTCGTCGAGTCTCGTCTTGTCGATTTTATTTTATCCCCTCTCAAATGAGACAAGACGGACGCAAATCTGTTCGTGGTCTCGGGGTATGAAGAGGCGCGGAATGGTCTTTTCCGTGCACGCCTGGCAATAGACGACCCGGAGCGCAAAGCCCGCGTCGCCGATCGCGCGGTGCACGGAGTATACCTCCTTTTCGCCTCTCATGTTCGTTTGTAACGCTGGCTCGAAAACCGTCCCGTTACAGTATATATATATATATATATATACTAGGGGGGCTCTGCCCCCCTGCGCGCTCCGCGCGCCAACCTACCCCCCCTTCCCGCCCACGCCTCCCCCGCTCCCGCTCGATCCCCTCACCCAGCCTACTCGATCCCGCTCGCTCTCCTCAACTCTTGTACACGGCGGCGGCGGCGGCGAAATATTTATATAATATAGATATGTATATATACTAGGGGGGCTCCGCCCCTCTGCGCGCTTCGCGCGCCACCCCAGCCCCCACCGCCCACGCCCCCACCCACGCTTCCCCCGCCCACGCCTCCCCCGCCGCCGCTCGATCTCCTCAACTCTTGTACACGGCGGCGGCGGCGGCGGCGAAATATTTATATAATATAGAGAGAGATATATATATACTAGGGTGGCTCTGCCCCCCTGCGCGCCACCCCCCTCCCCCCACCGCCCACGCCCCCACCCACGCCTCTCCCGCCCCCGCTCGATCCCCTCAACTTATGTACACGGCGGCGACGGCGGCGACGGCGGCGATATATTTATATAATATAGATATATATATATATATATATTATATAAATATATCGCCGCCGCCGCCGTGTACAAGAGTTGAGGGGCGAGCCCGGGGCGAGATTGAACGGGGGGGGGGGGGGTAGGCCGGGGCGATATATTTATATAATATATATATATATATATTGTAACGGGACGGATTTCGAGCCATCGTTACAAAAGAAACATGAGTAAGCGAAAGGAGGTATACTCCGTGCACCGCGCGATCGGCGACGCGGGCATTGCGCCCCGGGTCGTCCATTGCCAGGCGTGCACGGAAAAAATCATTCCACGACTCTTCATACTCCGAGACCACAAATAGATTTGCGTCCGTCTTACCCCACGACGTACGCAAATATATATATATACTAGTATATATATATGTTGTGACGTGATTTTTTTGAATTCACGGTCACAAAGAAAACTTAGCTATCGGACATTAACGCTCCATGTTGCTGACCTATTAACTCGCTCTCGGTGATAATTTTTGTTCTCGTGTTACGTCTAGGTTTTGAAGAAAGGAGGATAAGGTAAGGAGATTAGTTGAAGGGCGGTGCGCTCGAACCTGTCGCGGGGAGAATGTCTCAAAGTAACGGGTTGCCCGACAAAGGAGAGCGCCCGACGAGATTCCTCCACGAATTAGCGGAGGTCCGGTGATACCGGCGCCCCGACATAGAAGGAGCGTTACGCTGGAGAACGGGCGGCGATGTTTGCGTTACGGGCAAGGGCTGGGACCCCTCTGCGCCGGTTTTTGTTGAGTAGGGCCCTGTGTTCGCGTGGTGCTCCAGGGGATGCGATCATGGAGAATCTCTAAATGAATAGCTACCGGGGTTGTATACCCAATTGTTCTCGTTAACGTTTAGGAAGAAGGGTTAAGAGGGCAGCAGTTATCGGTTAAGGAATTCGAAAGAGTTCGAGCTATCGAAAATAAATGAGTAAGACAGAGAGTCTTGTGCGGGACGTCGACGAGGACGGTCGTACAAGCTCGCGCTCCCGTGTTGATATTTCGGTAGTTACATCGTTGTCTCGCTCTCGCTCGTACGCGGTATAGGCTCTTCGCATCATTCGCGCTCCCTCACGATATACGTGTCTCGCTCTCGCTCGTACGCGGTATAGACGCTTCGCATCGGTAGTGCTCCCTCGCGATATACGTGTCTCGCTCCCGCTTGTGCGCGATATAGGCTTTTCGCCTTCGTCTCTCTCGTTCTCGTGCCGCGTAGAGTTATCTATCTCGCTGGACGTTCCCGGGGCATTTTTAGCCTAGTTCTCGCACCTCAAATAAAACATACAGTGTTGTGGGTTCGCGATTTCCGAGTTTAGTGATTGTTCTCGCGTGTTTGATCCCGTTAATTACCCCCTTTTCCGGCATTCCACCCCGACCCTCTCTACCACAACCCGCAGCCTGAGCGGCCGTGCATTTTCCGCAACCGCCCGCCTCCGCTCGTGCGTCCCTTTTTGTCTTGTTTCGTCCCGTTTTTCGTCTTGGTTTTGTCCGTGGTGAAGGTTGAGCCGAGTCCCCCTTAACCTCACCGGGTGATACCGGTTAGTCCTTCCGGTGAAACAAAAATCGTTCGCGTTATCGAGTCCGGTCCCCCTCGATTTCCAGTTTATACCGGTTGTTAATACCGGCGAAACCAAAATTAACTGGCGCCCGCCAGCACGTCGGACGTGCGCGCAGAGGCGAGGGGCCGAAGGTGACGTTTGGGAAAAATTTCCGTCACAATATATACACTAGGGGGCTCTATCCCCCTGCGCGCTTCGCGTGCCGACCCCCCCCCCCCCCCCTCCCCCCGCCCCTTGGGCCATTCCATTGAGCGTACTGCCCCCCCCCCCACCCATTTTGGGTTTGGCAAGGGGGGGTACGGTGAAGGGAATGACCGCCTCAACTCTTGTACACGGCGGCGGCGATATATTTATATAATATAGAGAGATATATATTGAAACGTTTCACTCATGTGACACGATCCGAATGATCGTGTCAGAACATTTAATTAAATCTTAATCGCTTATTTTCAATTAAATGGTGAAACTTTTTGTAAAGAGATGTCTCTTTTGAATAATGAAATCTAAGGACGAGTTCGTGTCGTGGACTCGAAGGAAAACTGGGATTTAGGACGGCGAAGTGATGCCGAATATTTTTAATTAATATCAATTTTATTTAATTTAAAGGATGCCTCAGATTTGGTTTAATTCGTCACCACATATTTTATGCGTTTCAGACACAACCTCTCATCATCGGCACTCAATAGAGCGATATTGAAGATTGTTTGAAAATTACTGTGTCTCGTTAAGCGATGACCAGTAAGCATAAATAAATTTCTCAATGCTATTTTCAAGATAGCTGACTTAAGGATTTGATTTTAATTTCGGAAAGGTTATTTTATTTTATAAAATTGCTTGAAGAGCTTGGAATGGAAGAGGATGGAATAAATTTCGTCAGGAATACGTATGTTTTGTCGGTCGAGAATTTATTCTGATTTTAGCGATCGAAATTTGATGAACTTATTTATTTGTTCGTGAATGTGAAATAATGGAATTTTATATTCCTGGATTATTGAATTTTTAGTGAAGATCGCTCTATTAAATTATGTTGAATTTAATAGTATTTGTTTTGTTGGAAATTGTTTAGATTGGTTGTATTTTATTTGTTCGACAATTTCAAACCAGCAAATTTGAAAGATTTCCTGGATATAGGAAATTTAATTTATTTTATTTCGAAAAATGAAGTTAAATTTGAGAATTCTCCCCAGTGAAATCCAGATCACAGTCTCATAGATCATAGGTTCCTACCTATGGGTTTTCTAGGTTATCTGAGACGTGCACCTTCCGTATTTCGAACATCCAAGTGCAATGCGAGGGGTCTAGATACGGATGGCTCCCTAGGAGTAGCTGGAACTGAACTCATGAACTCAGTGAACACCGGTGAATGTTTTACTATCTTGAAGAGATAATAACACTTTTAGACGAGGTTAAATTGAAGATAAGTAAACTCCCTTGACCAATACGTTGCCGGGAGAATAGAATAGTCAGAATGGCTATTCTATTTTTCAATAGATAATTACTTGAAGTGAAGTTGGCGTAGTGCGAGGAATATTCAAATTGTCGATGAATCTACACTTTAAACTCACGTACAGCAATTACTTACTTGTTTCGAAGTGAAACAAGCACAGGATTGAAGCTAATTACTGATGCTGGAAGAGCAGACCGTTTTGTATAAAATGGACAAAACCGAAGAATGGATTTACTCTAAGAGTAAATTTAATTGGAATGACCAGCACGATTTGGTGTTTAGGACTGATAATCTCTCCCGCAAAAGCACAACTTTTATAGACTTGAGAGTACGAACCCCACGCTCGTTACCCGAATTCTTATTGGTTTCGGAGATCGAGTGGGGCAAAATCGTGAGCTTCCCTGCCCCGTTTGGAGTAGGGAATTCCAGGTATTACAATTTATGAATTCTTTTATTTCGTCACGTATCGTCTTGTCGCTTTTATTTTTATCCCCTCTCAAATGGGGCAAGACGGACCCAAATCTGTTCGTGGTCTCGGAGTATGAAGAGGCGTGGAATGATCCTTTTCGTGCACGCCTGGCAATAGACGACCCGGAGCGCAATGCCCGCGTCGCCGATCGCGCGGTGCACGGAGTATACCTCCATTCGCTTGCTCATGCTTCGTTATAACGGTGGCTCGAAATCCGTCCCGTTACAATATATATACTAGGGGGGCTCTGCCCCCCTGCGCGCTTCGCGCACTTACCCCACCCCCTTCGCCCCTTGGGCAATTCCATTGAGCGTACTGCCCCCCCCCCCGCCCCTCTTGGGTTGGGGGGGGGTACGGTGAAGGGAATGACCGCCTCAACTCTTGTACACGGCGGCGGCGGCGATATATTTATATAATATAGAGAGATATATATATAGAAGCGACGCCGAGAGAGTGGTTATATATATATATATATACTAGGGGGGCTCTGCCCCCATGCGCGCTTCGCGCGCCAACCCCCCCTCCCCCCCGCTCGCTCTCCTCAACTCTTGTACACGGCGGCGGCGGCGAAATATTTATATAATATAGAGAGATATATACATGAAACGACGTGGCAGTGCTGGCACACGGACGAGCCAGTCGGATTTAACGCTGTAATTGGCTGGCACTACGTGTTCGTGCACGCCAGCGCGTCTCCGGCTCGTGCGTGTGACCACCGACTAACGGTATTTCGAGTGCTGAAGACCTTCACTTGGTATACTACTGTATGGGTGGAAGTGTGCGTTACCCGCTCTCAACGTGGTCTATCCCCACTCTCTTTGTGACGCTTTTTCGTTCGCGCTGGTGGGATTTACTGTAACGAGCGATAAAAAGTTTCACTTCAATAAAAAAATAAATGGAAAAGGAAGGAAGCTCGTGAAGACAGTGGAAAAAGAAGGGTGGAATATTTTCAACGGAAATTTAGAGGGGGACAAAGAAGGGGAGTTCACCTATACAGGGGGGAGGGGGGATACAGTGATAGATTACGTGTTAGGGGATGAAAATACGATAAAAGGGATAGAAAGGATCAGGGTCGGAGATAGGGTGGAATCAGACCATCACCCGCTGGTGGTAACCGTGAGAAGAGGTAGAGTGCAGAGACAACAGAAGGACCCGTGGGAAAGGAAGTGGGGGAGGGGGAAATGGTCAGAGAGAATGAAGGAAGAATACGCGTGAGGGATAGAAGGGATGAAAGCAGGGGGGAGAATATACAGGAAACAATGAGAAAGGCAGAAGAGAGAATAAAGAAAGAGATAAGAAAGACCGAAGAAAATGGGGGAAGAGAGAGAGGGCAAAGAAAGGAAGGGTGGTAGGACGAAGAATGCCCAGGAATAAAAGCGGAAGTAAGGAAAGATCTGAGAAAGTGGAGAAAAGGGGAAGGGACGAGGGAAAGATGCAGAGAAAGGAAGAGAGTGTACAAGGAGTTGTACGACAGGAAAAAGAGGGAGGAACAGGAGAGGTTGATAAGGGAAATAGCGGAGGCTAAGTCGGAGAACAAGGTTCGGAAATAGTGAATAGGGGAAGGAAGAGCAGGAACAATACGATAAAGAGCGAGGAATGGAAAGAATACTTTATGAGTCTTCTAGGAGGGGTAGCGGAGAGGGTAAGGAGGGGAACGGAGGGGCGGGAAGGACCGGACAGGAAGAGGAGATAAGCAGGGAAGAAATTAAAAGAACGGTGAGAGGAATGAAAGAGGTAAATGCGACGGGAAGTAACGAAATACCGAACGAAGCTTGGAAGTGGGGAGGGGAATGTACAGAGGTACCGGCCTGGGCGATATGCAGAAAGGTGTGAAGGGGGGATGAGTGGCCGGAAGAATGAAAAGGAGGGATTCTTGCGCCAATTGTGAAAAAGGGGAAGGGATAAAGGTGAATGAATATAGGGACATGACGATAATAGCGTCGCTATACAAGACCTACACGGAGATACTAACGACGAGATTAGAGGAAGAGGTAGAGGTGTTCGAACGAAAGTTAAGGAAAGGAGAGGGTAGCACGGGAGTGCCTACAGGAAATAAAACAGAGGGAAAGAGCAGAGGGGGAAAAGCTGTCGAAGTGGGAAAAGGGGAGGAAGGAGCTCAGACATGGTGAAGGACAAGGCGGAAGGGAGGACAGGGAACAGGAGGAAGAGGAGTATGACAGGAAAGAAAAAGAGGAAAGGGAGAGATACAATAGGATAGTGCGGTCAAGATATAATAGATGGTACAGGAAAGTAAGAACGGAGGGTCTACCGGGGTATCTGAAAGCGGGGTGGAATGAGGAAAGGTACAGTAGAATAGCAAGGTTTAAATTAGGCAAGGGAAGTATTGGGGGACAGAGGAAGAGAGGACATGCAGAATATGTAGAGAGGCAGTCGTGGGAATACGTGCTCGACAGGTTCAGATGAGGAAGTAGAGAGGAGAGAGGGATTGGGGAGACAATAAGAGAAGTAGTCGATGAGGGATGAAGTGGAGAGAGGTGGATGAAGGAACTGGACGGCACAAAAAAGTAGAGGACGGAGAGGAATGTCAGTATGGTCGGAGGTGAAAGGGAGAATGAATGAAGATGGAGAGAGAGAGAAGGAAGGAAGAAAGGGCGAGTGTGAGGAAAAGGAGACGAAAGTAAGGGACTGACGGAGCAAGCGGTGGGGGAGTAACATTCCTCATCACTTGCCCCGTCGGAGGCCGAAAAGGGAGGAGGAAAGGAGGAATGAGGAAAATGGTGGTAGAGGGACGAAGGAGGAGCGGAAGGCGGAAAACAGCGAATAGGAGGCACGTCTGGGGAAGTCAGCCGCTCTTACAACTCAACGGGTTGGATACCGTTAGGATCTCATCGAGAAGTTCTACTCTCTCACAACACTCATCAACGTTACCGCTCTCTGCTTCCGGTTCATTGCCAGGTGCCGAAATAACATCGACCGAGCACAGGGCAGTTTCATCACGCCCAAGGAAACGGAAGCAGCACGGTAGTTTTGGACGGCTGAAACTTAAACCGCATATTTTGCGTACGAACTCCAGTGTATGCACTCTCAGGTGTAGCTGCCAGCCTCTCACGAGTTCAACCGGCTGACAGCATTCATCGATGATAAAGGAATCCTCCGGGTCAGTGGAAGATTGGAGAACTCAGCACTTAGCTACGAGAGCAAGCATCCGGTGATTCTGCCTCGTGACCCACTACGCACAGAGCTCATCATCCGTCAAGCGCACTTCGCCACGCTTCACGGAGGAACGCAACTCACCCTCGCTCAACTCAGAATTTAATACTGGGTAATCGGTGGAAGTGCACCAGTGAAAACTTCCATCCTGCGGTGCGTGGTCTGTGCTCGTCGGAGGAGGATTCCTGCTCATCAATCGATGGGCTAATTACCTCTCTCGCGAGTCACTTCATTGCCACCATTTCACCGCACTGTTGCCGACTATGCCGGTCCCATCTCACTGAAGACATGGAAGGGGCGAGGGGCGAAAACTCAAAAGGGATGGATATGTGTGTTCGTGTGTCTCACCACCTCAGTACTCTACCCCGAACTCGTCACAGATTGCTCGAGCGATGGGTTCATCGCAGCCTATCGAAGATTAACTGTTCGAAGAGGCATCCCACACAGCATCCATTCGGTTTGCGGTACTAACTTTGAGGGTGCCAAGAAATAAATGACGGCGATGTTCTCACAAGGGACACATTAACACTCACAACTCACTCACATTTTCCTCAACGACAAGGCCAGTTGGAATCTCAAGCCAGCAGCAGCACCGCATATGGGAGGAAAATGGGAAGCGGCCGTGAAATCAGTGAAGCATCACGTGAGAAGAGCACTCGGGGAGATGGTGCTCACTTATGATGAGTACTCAACGCTGCTGAATGAAATTGAGGCTATTCTGAACTCGCGGCCATTGGAGGCACTGAGCGACAATCGAGAAGAAGTCGCTCCTCTCACACCGGCACACTTCCTCGTAGGACAACCACTCATCACACTCCCGGAACCGTCCGTTCCGCACTTATCACTCGCGCCAAGGTTGAGGTGAAGAGTCATTGAACATCATGTACAGCGGTTCTAGACGCTGTGGAGCTCACATTACCTACAACCGCAGCTCTCGCACTCAAAATGTCATCACCCTGGGAACGATATCAAAGTTGGCTCGCTGGTGTTAATCACCGATGAACGGTTACCACCAGCGAAGTGGCTATTGGCGAGAGTGCTGCAACTCCATCTAGGGCAAGACGGACTAACCCGGGTGGTCACCCTGAAAACGTCAACCTCAACGCTCACCAGGCCAATCACGAAGCTGTCGGTGCTCCCAGGGGCGCACTCAGAAATAAATCAGCTAGAACGTGCTGGTGGCGGAGAGAATGTTTGAGAATGAGTCCGTCGCGCTCGAGGGCAGCACCTCTCGGGCACTCGGCTCTCTCTCATTCTCTCGCCATTCGCTTCAGCTAAGCTTGCGTGCCCGGCAACAGGTGGTTCACCGGCAGTCTCCGACGATCGTCGTGATAACTCACACGCGTTTCACGTGAACTTATAATCTCACCGTGTCTACACTCAGCACTCACTCAACGAGTTTTCTCTCACCATTGCCGAACAACCGGGTGTACTCTCATCTTGTGTATAAATCTCAGTTCGGTTAAAAGCCACGGGGGCATTCGTACTATTGGATCGTGATGCACCGCTTATCTTGCGTTCCCGGAAAAAGCCGCCTCAGCACTCAGCTCTACGCATCATTACGACACTCACAGACATTCAATAACTCACTGAATTAATTAACCATTGTATCCAAAACGTTGTTATATTTTTCCCACAATAAACCGTGTTATATATTTTGTTACACATCGCTTCGTTCCTTATGCTCGCTTAAGGGCGGGGTAAGGGTTTTCACCTTCGAAAAATCGAATTTTTTTTTGTCTTATCTTATTGTTTAACATTTCAAGAATATGTCCTTAACGTTTGAAACCGATCTAAGCAATATTCTTGAAGTTATTGTCTTATTAATCTCCTGGCCTTTAACGCTATACCTCTAACAGCTGCGGGCGGTCGGGTTAGCAGTGCAGCTGTCGAACAGGTATACAGTTTATTCATTGCTATTGTGTATATAGTATATAGTGTATACTATACACTACAATATTTTAAAAGAAGAAACGAGCGTCAGTTTGTCGTTAGACGTTCGACCGTGCGCTTGCCATTTTATAATCATCTAAAAAATTTCCTGTACAAAAATGCCGAGAGTAAGCAAAGTTTCGAGAGAAGACCGACAAAGTGGAAGGACTTATTTGTGTAGATAAAAGTAACGGTTTAATCCGAATAAAATAATTAAAGATGAGGCTACCACAAAAAGTGCTTCATCGAAGAAAATCAAACTTAATACCAGTGCAAGTGTACCAGAAGACGTTGAAAAACATTACAGAATCATCGATTTTTTGCTTGTTTTCTCAACCATCGCAAGTTTAGTGAAATGTGCTCAGTGTGATGGTTCAGTTGAGTTCAAAAGCTGCAAAAAAGAAGGCCTTGGCTTCCAAATCCAAGTCAAATGTGCAAATTGTGATCCACGCTTTATACCGTCGAGTGAGAAAACTGGTCATCGCTATGAAATCAACACTCGTTTTGCCTTTGCAATGCGTACATTAGGTTTGGGTTTAGCAAGCTGCAATAAATTTCGCGGGCTCATGGACATAGCAAGTAGTTTTTTATCAAAACCATCCTATTTGGATCTCATGAAATCGATTTGCTGCAGCATCAAAACGACTGCTACCACCAGCAGTCAACAGACGATAACCCTCAACACCATAAGTGCATGAGCGGTGAGAACTCGTGGTGTTCATATCAAAAAGCTTTGGCCACAACAGGAGTAGAAAATTTCAAACATGACTACACTCCACTTCCACAAGATGTCATAGAAGCGATGAAACCGATTTATAAAGATTTGAGTAAAGACGAACTTCTAGAAAGGTGTCTTGGAGGCTTTACTCAAAATGCCAACGAAAGTTTGAACCAGCTGATTTGGAGAATTGCACCGAAAAAATGATCTGGCAGCAGACAAATTGTTGAATTTGCATCTTATGTAGCTGCATTCACTTTCAATGAAGGTGCTGGTGCTTTTATAACTTTTCTGTCTGACATGAACGTCAGCGTCGGCCCAAGCGCTCATGATTATGCATCATTCACGGACAGCAATCGCATTGACAGGGCCGAGATTCAAGCTGAGCAGCAGAGCAAAGAAGCCAGAATAAAACGAAGACTTGAGCGAAAAGAGGCTGAAGACATCGACAATGCCGCAGGAAGTCTGCTGTATGGAGCTGGAGTCGATGATTCTGTGTAAGTTGGAAAAAAAAAAAATTTTCTTCACTTTTTTACTTCATAAACTTTAGACGCGTTTTTCTCAAAACTACTTTTTTAAAGTCCGTGTTCACTGCCATTTAAAAACTACTTCACCGATTCATTTCAAACTTTGTACACATTTTTTACATATAAAATACCTCCCCCCAACGTTTAATTAAATTTTTTTTTTACATTAAGGGTGTTTCCCACCCACAAAATGGCGGAATTTTTCGTGGAAAATAACAGTTTACACTTTAGATGGCCGCCAACAATTTTTAAGGGATAACACCACTGTGACCCCCTGTTATTTTTTCACATTTTTCAAGAATTTTTTTTTGTGGGAAAAAAAAGAGATATTCGAAAAAATTTTTTGGGTTTTGTTCCTTGTTTATTAATGTATCAAAAAACATTTTTTCACATTTTTCACGCCGCATGGTGGCGCTGGGGAAGCTGTCGCGTCAGGTGCTGTCATCTCCGCGGCACGCAGCAGCAGAACTCTCTTCAACGTCGATCTGAAAAAAAAATACCGAATGTTTTCGTTAATAATATGAAATTTTGAAGAGAAGTACATAGGATTTTTTCGATATCTCAATAATTATAAAAGTTATAGCCTATTTTCGACGAGAAATTTTGCTCAAAAATTTCAAAGGCGTGCCTATTTTTTTTAAAACAATATTTTTCCAAATCCCTATGTACTTCTCTTCAAAATATCATATTATTAACGAAAACACTCGGTATTTTTTTTCAGATCGACGTTGGAGAGAGTTCTGCTGCGTGCCGCGGAGATGACCGCACATGACGCGAGAGCTTCCCCAGCGCCACCATGTGGCATGAAAAATGTGAAAAAAATGTTTTTTGATACATTAATAAACAAGGAACAAAACCCAACAAAATTTTTCGAATATCTCTTTTTTTTCCCACAAAAAAAAAATCATGAAAAATGTGAAAAAAAAACAGAGGGTCACAGTGGTGTTATCCCTTGAATGAAAAAAAAAATTATCAGAGAACGTTAGGGGGAAGATTTGATTATAATTTGACTAAATTTTCATGGTTTTTCATTTTCAGATAATTTCCGGCCGAGTTATAGTGAACACCGCAAATTGTTTTTTTTCCAAGACGTTCTGTGGGAAGCTCTGTTACGGGCTTATGCTTCAATATTTCTGCATGAAAAAATTACACAACATTGTCAAAAGTATGCTCAATAATGTACAAAAGGTTCGAATAAAATTGCCCAATCCATATTTGAGAAAAAAAATCTCAGAAAAAGTGTTATTTTTTTACGCTGAAACTCTTACCCCTCCCTTAACTCGTGATCCCTAAAACCGGCAACTCAGGAATCTCCATCTCAAACACATGCTCATGCTTGATTCTAAATACATCGCTTTGCAATATTCCTTCACTCGCGCATTTTCGGGAAATATATTTATTTATTTATTGTCTAGAACAGGAAATACTGTTCTCTCCATTTTTAAACAAATGCGAACCATTCATTACCACCTCGTTCGGATATGTCGGTATACTGGCACTATAGTGTCTGTGAGGGTTTCGAGGTAACGGCGGACTTGTATTAGCGTCACGCGCGCACGAAGCTTCGACGCATGGATCTCACGATGGGGCACAAAGGCCCATCAACGTTTAGTGTAACACTATGCTATCTCCAAGGATTTCTCGCTAATTAGACGGATGTTTTCTCTCAACTTTAATGATAGAGAAATTGTTATTTTCACCATCGATATCGACGGCGTCCGTTACGTCGTCGGCTGAATTTGTATCTTGATATGAGACCGAGTTGCTGTGGATAACTCGCTCGACGTAACTCGAACGTTCGATCGCGACCGTGTTGCTGTCCTTTGAATATTCGAAAATTGCCAGATATTGACAATCTCCAAACGATGGGAAATTCCTAAAAGTTGCAAGACATAGCATTTCCTCTATGAGGAAGCAAAATTACGGAAGATAGTTTCTCATATAGGTAGTTCCTCATATAAGCTTTGACCTTTGAGCGATGTGTGAAATTCCGAAGAAGCAATTTCCAAGTTGCAACTGGCAGCTTATGCTTCCTAGGTCGCTTTAATGGATAAGTGTACACTTTCCTGAAGTTTTAAGCAGACACTACCCTTTTTACTACCAATATCGAACGATTCCGCACATTTTATAGTGTTGATGGTATAAGGCACTATGCATTGCGAGGGTATGTTTACAATTTTTTATCTCTGAAACTAGATGGTGAATCTTGTTCAAATTATATAGGATCACTCAATATATATTTAGAAATTTGCTTGTAAAATTTCAAATCTCTGCCACTTTATTAAGTTTTGAGCAGAACCTTCTTAACTCAATTTCCGCGACTATCCTTATTCTATCAGCTGCCAACTTCCATTTCTGCTCCAATTACTCCTTTCTCTTTTTCACTCTGTTTCTGCTTGTCTCGCCTCCTCTTATTTACATTGTTTCTCTACCTCTCTTCTCTGTGTTTCCAGCCCCTTCTTGATTGTGCCACCACCCGCCGTTGTCTATTATTCCCCTTGTCGTCTCCACTATCCCCTTCCCCTAGTCGTCGCCTTCTCTACATCTCTCCAGCGCATACCCTCATACCGCCACTCCTCTCTCCCCGCACATTCGCCAACTTCTCTCTTTCACCGGTTTGAAGTACCTGCCTTCTCTCATCTCGGTCTCCATTTTATACCTTTCTACCTGGTGAATTTCTCAAAACATAACAATAATTGGATGGAATTATGATTGTATATTTTCCATATTTTTTTCGTTTTCAACATAATAAACGATATCATATTAATTGTATCAACAGATATTTCGAGTGCCGTCTAATGCATGGTCTATTCGCACCGCTGCATAAAGTAAGTCTTTCACCATCGAGCCGAAGATCAAGCTCGTGCGTTGTACACAAGCCAACTGGTACTTCTATGAATTCGTCGATACGAAAACTCGGAGGTTCCCGAGAAGTTTGGACGTCCATGTCGAGTATAACAAGCACGAATGCCAGCATAACTGCCCGAGGATTGACCTCGGGTTCCAGGGTAAGATTTGCCATGCCTGGTTGCTAGATTCGACGACTCCCCCCCCCCCCCCCCCCCCCCATCCCGCCAACGTCCGATCGCAAGATTCAGACCAAATTGATCTAACAATAATGTCTACTTTCTCGAGGAAAAACAGTACACGACACTTCCTTTAAAGATAATTATATTGAATTTATTGAATCTCATTCGATTTCGTGATAATAATTTGAGGTTGGGTGCAAGGCTTGATCCTAAAATCGTCAGATCAGTGTGCAATCTACTTAAAACTGTGAAACTGAGGACTTAAACGTAAGCTTTTCGATATGTAATCAACATCACTCCCGAACGGTATGATTGTACAAAATAGTTTCCCATATGAAATTGAACAACAATTCGGTGAGTTTATAAGTCTGCGCAAATAAAAAAAGTCTTTATGCAGATTGGAAAATTCTCAAGAAGAATCTCTAATATCGTATTCAATACAAAGTGGAATATTACAACGAAATCGTTGGCAGCAGCTAAAATTACTACATATGATGAATACGATAATGGGCAGAGTAATGTAATCCTTGTACGGAAACCTATCTAATTACAGCTAGATATCACAGTCTCAACATGAAATATTTTAAGAATGTATGTGACATCCAGCGAGAATCTTTGTATCGAGCCTGTTATGCACCCGTGGGATAGGAAATAAGAAATAGTTACGTATAGTGTGTGACGTGATTTTTTTTTAATTCACGGTCACAAAGAAAACTCAGCTATCGGACATTAACGCTCCCTGTTGCTGACCCCTTAACTCGCTCTCGGTGATAAGTTTTGCTCTCGCGCTACGTCTAGATTTCGAAGAAAGGAGGATAAGGTAAGGAGATGAGTTGAAGGGCGGTGCGCTCGAACCTGTCGCGGGGAGAATGTCTCAAAGTAACGAGTTGCCCGACAGAGGAGAGCGCCCGACGAGATTCCTCCACGAATTAGCGGAGGTCCGGTAATACCGGCGCCCTGACATAGAAGGAGCGTCACGCTGGAGAACGGGCGGCGATGTTTGCGTTACGGGCAAGGGCTGGGACCCCTCTGCGCCGGTTTTTGTTGAGTAGTGCCCTGTGTTCGCGTGGTGCTCCAGGGGATGCGATCGTGGAGGATCTCCAAAGGAAAAGCTACCGGGGTTGTGTCCCAATCGTTCTCGTTAACGTTTAGGAAGAAGGGTTAAGAGGGCAGCAGTTATCGGTTAAGGAATTCGAAAGGGTTCGAGCTATCGGAAATAAATGAGTAAGACAGAAAGTCTTGTTCGGGACGTCGACGAGGACGGTCGTACAAGCTCGCGCTCCCGTGTTGATATTCCGGTAGTTACATCGTTGTCTCGCTCTCGCTCGTACGCGGTATAGGCTGTTCGCATCGTTCGCGCTCCCTCACGATATACGTGTCTCGCTCTCGCTCGTACGCGGTATAGACGCTTCGCATCGGTAGTGCTCTCTCGCGATATACGTGTCTCGCTCCCGCTTGTGCGCGATATAGGCTTTACGCCTCCGTCTCTCTCGTTCTCGTGCCGCGTAGAGTTATCTATCTCGCTGGACGTTCCCGGGGCATTTTTAGTCTAGCTCTCGCACCTCAAATAAAATATACAGTGTTGTGGGTTCACGTTTTTCGAGTTTAGTGATTGTTCTCGCGCGTTTGATCCCGTTAACTACCCCCTTTTCCGGCATTCCACCCCGACCCTCTCTACCATAACCCGCAGCCTGAGCGGCCGTGCATTTTCCGCAACCTCCCGCCTCCGCTCGTGCGTCCCTTTTTGTCTTGTTTCGTCCCGTTTTTAGTCTTGGTTTTGTCCGTGGTGAAGGTTGAGCCTAGTCCCCCTTAACCTCACCGGGTGATACCGGTTAGTCCTTCCGGTGAAACAAAAATCGTTCGCGTTATCGAGTCCGGTCCCCCTCGATTTCCAGTTTATACCGGTTGTTAATACCGGTAAAACAAAAATTAACTGGCGGCGCCCGCCGGCACGTTGGACGTGCGCGCAGAGGCGAGGGGCCGAAGGTGACGTTTGGGAAAAATTTCCGTCACAAATGGCGCCCAACGTGGGGCCCACGCCGAAAAAGGGGTAAGTTTCGTTATGTTTCGTTGTCTTGTTGCGATTTTTGCGCTCCCACGCGAATTGACGTCGCCGTTCCCGGGAAATAAAATCGAGAATGTCTCTTAGAGGAAATTCTCGGCTCCCGGAAAATAAAGAGTATCCCGTCACGGAAAACTTCCCGCTCTCGCGCAATTACGTCAGGAAAATTCCTGGGGGAAATTGCGGGTCGCGATACCCAAGAAAAAAAAGAAAAGGATAGAGAATTTGTTTTATTTAAAAAAAAAAAATTTCTTCGCTCTCGGGGAGAAAATCAAAGAATTTTTATTCTAGAAAATTCTCCGCTCTTGGGGAGAAAATCGAAGAATTTTTATTTTAGAAAATTCTCCGCTCTCGAGGAGAAAAACCAACGAATATTTATTCCAAATAATTCTCCGTTCTCGGGAGTAAACTCGGGGAATATTCATTTCGTGGAATTCCCGGCTCACGAGAATAACATCAGAGAATAGCTATCTCTGGAACTTGTCAGCTCTTGAGAAAAAAAAAAAAATAATAATAATAGAGAAATTTATTTTATAAAATTCTCCGCTCCCGGGGGGAAAGGGAATGGGAAAAATTGGGAACAGTTATTCTTGAAAATTCCCCGCTCTCGGGAATAAGATGGGAAATATTTAATTCCAGAAGGGAAAATTCCCGCTCTCGGAAATCATTCGGAATATTCCCTTTGGAAAATCCGTGGCTTTCGACGAATTATTTCATGATTTCCCCTCCGAGGGAATCCTCGGATATCGTGAAACGAATTCGAGGAGACCCGTGGCTAAGGGAAAAGGGGAAAGAGGAGTAATAGCTATCGAAAGACATGCTAACGGGCTTTTCTGAGAATCTCCTATACTCGATACGCCGGAATACGGTATAATCGAGAGAGTAAGTGTGATTCTCGAAAGGAATATAGGTTCTCGAACGTTATTACTACGTGCTCGCGACGAATATCCCTTATCGCGATCTATTGTTCGCGATCCGGTTATTTCCGGAAATCGCTCTCGGACGCTAACGGGGAAGGTAATCCGTGCGGTCGGGGACCCCCCACCGTACGCCCTTCTGGTTCCGACGCTAGCGAGCCGGCAAGCGTGGCTCACTGTATCGCGAAAATTTATAAGGCTAACACCTCATTAGAGATTCGGGATAGTTACCGTGGAAAAAAAAAAAAGATTCCAAAGAAATAGAAGTGAGTATCGTGTTCTCGTAGGCCTAGTATATATTTCTGGTTCCCGTCGTTTCCCTTGCGATCGCCCATCGCACCCGTGAGGGGTGAGAATTACTCCCCTAAGGGCCCCGCGCTCCCGTCGTGTTCCCGCGAGTGTTCCCGAAAGGGATCCCGTGGGAATAGAAAAAAAGAGTGAGAGGAAAAGTGGAAAAAAAAAGAGTGAAATAAAAAAAAATAGAAAAAAAGGAATAACGTGCGTCTCGTTGCGCGTGAATATCGCGGGCGATAAAGATACCCGGTGCACGAAGGACCGTCGCCACGAGGCCGCGGATATCGATCGCGCGACAACGTGGATCCCGCCGAGCGCAAACTCCGAGGAGTGAGTACCGTCCGGGCGACCCAGCCTCCGTAAAACCCGTTGTACAAAGGAAAAATCGAAATATTTCGAAAATTTAAAATTCTTAAAATTTTTAAATGAAAATTGAAATAAAAGAAAATGGAAATATTTCGAAAATTTAAAGTTTCAAGAATTTAAGGATACATTAGAATTGGGATAAAATCTAAATTTCGTAAAAATTAAAATTCTCAAGAATTTGGGAAAAAAAAAAAAAAACAAATTAAAATCAAGGAAAACCCAAAATGTTTCGAAAGTTTAAGGTTCTTCAAAAATTTTAAATGAAGATTAAAAAGAAATAAAATTGAAATATTTCGAAAATTTAGAATTTCTAAACTTTAAGGATAGATGGAAGTTAAAATAAAATCGAAATTTCGTAAAAACTAACCTTTTCAAAATTTGGAAAAAAAATTAAAATTAAAAATCAAGGAAAATCGAAATATTTCGAAAATTTAAGGTTCTCCAAAAATTTAAACATAAATTAAAATAAAAGAACACCGAAATATTTCGAAAATTAAAAATTTCAAAACGTTAAGGATAGATTGAAGTTAAAATAAAATCGAAATTTCGTAAAAACTAAAATTTTCAAAATTTGGAAAAAAAAAATTTTAATTAAAATCAAGGAAAAATTGAAATATTTCGAAAATTTAAAATTCTCAAAATTTTAAAATGAAAATTGAAATAAAAGAAAATGGAAATATTTCGAAAATTTGAAGTTTCAAGAATTTAAGGATACCTTAGAATTAAAATAAAAGCGAAATTTCGTAAAAACTAAAATTTTCAAAATTTGAAAAAATTAAAAATTAAAACCAAGGAAAAATCGAAATATTTCGAAAATCTAAAATTCTCAAAATTTTAAAATGAAAATTGAAATAAAAGAAAATTGAAATATTTCGAAAATTTAAAATTTCAGAAATGTAAGAATAGATTGGGCTTAAAATAAAATCGAAATTTCGTAAAAACTAAAATTCTTAAAAATTTGAAAAAAAAAAAAAAAAAAAAAAAAAAAAATCAATGAAAATCGAAGTATTTCGAAGATTTAAGGCTCTCCAAAAATTTAAACATAAATTAAAATAAAAGAAAATTGAAATATTTCGAAAATTTAAAGCTTCAAAAATTTAAGGATACATTAGAATTAAAATAAAATCGAAATTTCGTAAAAACTAAAATTTTCAAAAATTTGAGAGAAAAATAAATTAAAACCAAGGAAAATCGAAATATTTCGAAAATTTAAGATTTTCAAAAATTTAAATAAAAATTGGAATAAAAGAAAATTGAAATATTTCGAAAATTTAAAATTTCAGAAATTTAAGAACAGATCGGGCGTAGAATAAAATCGAAATTTCGTAAAAACTAAAATTTTCAAAATTTGGAGAAAAATAAATTAAAACCAAGGAAACTCGAAATATTTCGAAAATTTAAGATTTTCAAAAATTTAAATAGAGATGGAAATAAAAGAAAAGTGAAATATTTCGAAAATTTAAAGCTTCAAAAATTTGAGGATACATTAGAATTAAAATGAAATCGAAATTTCGTAAAAACTAAAATTTTCAAATTTTGAGAGAAAAATAAATCAAAACCAAGGAAAATCGAAATATTTCGAAAATTTAAGATTTTCAAAAATTTAAATAGAGATGGAAATAAAAGAAAATTGAAATATTTCAAAAATTTAGAGTTTCAAAATTTTAAGGATACATTAGAATTAAAATAAAATCGAAATTTCTCAAAAACTAAAATTTTCAAAAATTTGGAGAAAAATAAATTAAAACCAAGGAAAATCGAAATATTTCGAAAATTTAAGATTTTCAAAAATTTAAATAGAGATGGAAATAAAAGAAAAGTGAAATATTTCGAAAATTTAAAGCTTCAAAAATTTAAGGATACATTAGAATTAAAATAAAATCAAAATTTCGTAAAAACTAAAATTTTCAAAAATTTGAGAGAAAAATAAATTAAAACCAAGGAAAATCGAAATATTTCGAAAATTTAAGATTTTCAAAAATTTAAATAGAGATGGAAATAAAAGAAAATTAAGATATTTCGAAAATTTAGAGTTTCAAAATTTTAAGGATACATTAGAATTAAAATAAAATCGAAATTTCGTAATAACTAAAATTTTCAAAATTTGGAAAAAAATAAATTAAAACCAAGGAAAATCGAAATATTTCGAAAATTTAAGATTTTCAAAAATTTAAATAGAGATGGAAATAAAAGAAAATTGAAATATTTCGAAAATTTAAAGTTTCAAAAATTTAAGGATACATTAGAATTAAAATAAAATCGAAATTTCGTCAAAACTTAAATTTTCAAAATTTGGAAAAAAAAATAAATTAAAATCAGGGAAACCAAAATATTCCGAAAATTGGAGATTTTCAAAAAAAAAAAAATTGAAACATAAATTAAAATAAAAGAATATCGAAATATTTCGAAAATTTCAGAACTTTAAGGGTAGATTGGAGTTAAAATAAAATCGAAATTTCGTAAAAACTAAAATTTTCAAAATTTGAAAAAAAAAAGAAAAAAAATCCAATTAAAAATAAAGTAACATCGCACGGTGGGACAGGGTGGTCGAGTTGTGGGTCGCGTCCGGTCCCCGTAGGACACTCCGCGGGCAAGCGCTGCTCCCGGTGGAACCCCCCCCGCTCACGAGTCCCGCACCCCGCGATGGCGAATCGTGGGGAGTCTAGCGGTATCCCGCCACGTGTCTCCGAAGAGGACGGGCCCCATAGCTCCTCAACGGATGACGGGCAGCTCTCGTTTGCCGGTTTGGCGATCGGGGTGCGAGGCCGCACCTCGGGCCGGTCGTTACCGTTCGGTGGGCGACCGGAGAGGCGCCACTCTCAGTTCCCGTCGAGGCGATGGGCAGGGCTTCACAACCCCGCGGCCATCGCCACGGCTCCGCGCGGTCCCGCCGACGAAGCGGCCGAGGACCCCGTTCTCGGTGGCCCCTATAGGGGCCGAGGTTCCCGATACGACGACTCGCCTCGACCCTTCGGTCAGGGTCGTCGCAGGATACAGCCCCAGCGCGAGGATTTCGAGGCGTCGGACGAGGCCGATACCCCTCGTCGCCGAAGCCGATACCTGTCGCCCCACCGCGTACTCCCCGAAGTACGTCGATGGGACTTATCGTTCTCGGGCCGACGCGGCGAGGATGTGGAGGACTTCCTCTCGCTAGTCGAGGAGGGCCGAGCCCTCGTTCCGATCCGCGAAACGGATCTCTTGAAGACGCTCTCGTTCTGCCTGAAAGGCCTAGCCCGTACTTGGTATCGGGAAGCTCGCGTCACGCTACCGGATTGGCCAGCAGCGAAGGCCGCGTTCCGGGAGAGGTTCTCCGATCCCGACTATCAAATCGCTTTGCGCGAAGAGATCTCGTGTAGGACCCAGGGCGACGCTGAGTCGGTCCTCGGATATCTCAGCTGCATGAGCGGCCTGTTCGCCCGTCTGGATCCCCCCTGGGCGGAGCGCGAGCGGGTGCGATACGCTCATCGCAATATGCTCCCGTCTTATCGTCTCGTGGTCCCTCTTGATGAGAGGACGACGATGCTCGGTCTCGAACGAGCGGCGGCGCGTCAGGAGCAAGTCCTGAGGAGCGCCAAATCCACGCGTCCCCCACCGAGACCCGAGGCATCCTTGTGCCCGGGCCTCGCGTATCGGGAACCGCGCCAGCCGCAACGGTTTTCCCGGCGTACTGACCTGCACGCGGTGCAGGACCCGGACGCAGCTACCGCCGACGAGCTGTCGGATGAGGTAGAAGTTCCCGATATTATGCAGGCGTTGCTGCCGGCTCGGCCGCGACCCGCGCAGGTTACCGAGCGTCGAGCGCGAAGCTCGACGAACTCCCGCCCGACTCGCCAGAGTGGGACGCTACCGAAGGCTCCACTGGGGCCTATACCGAACGAGGGAAGGGAAAAACCCACTACCTCGGTACCGTTAGCTCCCGAAGACGGAGTAAAACCCCCGGAGCGACAGCATGTCCAGTCTTGCTGGAACTGTGGCAAAACGGGGCACCGTCACGGCGACTGCGGGGAAGCCCGACGTCGCTTTTGCTATCGCTGCGGGTTCTCTGGCACGACCACCGCTCGATGCCCGTTTTGTAATCGGGGAAACGAGGAAGGGGGCGCGTGAACGATTCGACCACGCCGCCCCTGATAGCGAACCCCGTGCTCACGAATACTTTCTCGCCAGGCTCTCGTCTACCGGAGCCCCGTCCACCGGCTACCGTTTGTAAAAGAAGACGGAGGCGGCTACCGATGCCATCTCGTGATCGCTTCACGCTCACAGAGGAGGAAAACCCTCTACTTGATGGCACCGTCGTTAACGCTGCCGCAGTATCGGGCGTTATCGCATTTCGGGTCGAGGTCATGATCCATGACCGATCCGTTAGCGCTCTCGTGGATTCGGGGGCAACCCGAACCTTCGCTGGTCCCGCACTCGTTACCTTAATGAGCGATCTCGGTATTCGCGTAGAAAAGATCCCGCCGCGACCCGTCGTGGTCGCGAACGGCCAAATCGAGACCGTACGAGTGGCTTCCAAGGTACCGGCGATGTTGAGGGGCCGACGCACTAGTGCTCTCGTTCACCACTTGAATTCGCTCTCGGAAGATCTAATCCTCGGGCTAGATTTCTTACGCTCTGCGAAGATGGTCGTGGACTTCATTGACGAGTCGTGGTACTTCCGCGACGCGCCGGAAGCGCGATACTCTTTCGTTCCCGAGGAGGACGTACCCCGCATTACCATGTGCTGTGGGCTTCGTACCCCTGATACCGACGAGGCTGCGCGCTTGCGCGACTTCCTCGACGCTCACGTCCCCTCCGCTCTCGCAGAGTCGGCCGTCACCTCGCTCGTTGCGCACAGCATCGAAGTAGGAGATAGCTTGCCGGTCAAACAAAGACCGCATCCCGTTACGCCAATCATCCGCGACATTATGTGGGCCGAAGTCGACCGGATGATAGCTACCGATATTATCGAGCCCTCGAAAAGCGACTGGGCGAGTCCCGTGGTCATGGTCAAGAAACCGACCGGTAAATACCGTTTCTGTATAGATTACAGAAAAGTTAACGCTGTTACGAAGAAGGATGCGTACCCCATCCCGAACATGACAGGAATTCTCGATGAGTTGAGACAGGCAAACTACATCTCGACCCTGGATCTCAGTCAAGCGTACTGGCAGGTTCCCATGGAACCGGCTTCGCGCGAGATCACGGCTTTTGTCGTACCGGGCAGAGGCTTGTTCCAGTTCAAGCGGATGCCGTACGGGCTCACGAACGCTCCCGCAACGTTCCAACGAATGTTGGATCGGCTTATCGGGGCGGAAATGTATCCGCATGTTTTCGTGTATCTGGACGATATTATTATCGTCACCCGAACTTTCGAGGAACACTTGATGTGGCTTCGAAGGGTTCTCGACAAGATCTCGCAAGCAGGTCTCGCGATCAACCGCGAGAAGGGCGAGTTTTGCCGCTCGCAAGTTCGCTATCTCGGGTTCCTCGTGAACAACGAGGGCCTAGAGGTGGATCCCGAAAAGACAGCTCCCGTACTGAATTTTCCCGCACCACGAAATATCCGACAGTTGCGTCGTTTCCTGGGGATAGCCTCATGGTACCGACGCTTCATACCGAAGTTCGCCACGATCGCAGAGCCGCTCACGCGGCTCACAAAGAAAGCTAACGCCTGGAGATGGGATACCGAGGAACAAGATGCTCTCGAGGCTTTAAAGCAACGACTGACGAGCGCCCCGACGCTCGCTTGCCCAGATTTCGCACTCCCGTTCACCTTGCAGACCGACGCTAGCAGCGTGGGTCTCGGTGCAGTGCTCACGCAAGTCATTGACGGTCACGAAAGAGTTATCGCGTACGCGAGTCGCGCCCTGTCGGCGCCGGAGAAGAAATACTCCGTGACCGAACAAGAGTGCCTCGCGGTGCTCTGGTCCATACGGAAATTCCGTTGTTACCTCGAGGGGTACTCCTTCACCGTTATAACCGACCACAGCAGTCTCCGGTGGTTGCATAGCCTGAAGAACCCCACGGGTCGACTCGCTCGATGGGCATTGGAATTGCTGGAATACAGCTTCCTCATTGTCCATCGGAAGGGCGCGTTGCACCACGTTCCCGATGCGCTCTCGAGGATACCTGAGGGACACGACGACGCGATCGCGTGCGTACGGGAAACCCAGGACGCCTGGTACCGACGACGATACCGAGAGGTCTCGCGAGGTCCCGACAGGTTCCCGGATTGGAAGATTACCGACAATCGGCTGTACTTCCATCGCCCTACCGATCTAGCTGATCTCGACTTCGAGGATCTCGATGCGTGGAAGCTCGTGCTTCCGCGCGAATCCCGACTCGTCACTCTTCATGAGTGTCACGCCCTGCCGCAGGCCGGCCATTTGGGGGTCGACAAGACGTACCGGCGTCTGGCGACCACCTACTATTGGCCTGGAATGTTCAAGGACGTTGTGGCTCACGTTCGGCAATGCGATACTTGCCAGCGCTGTAAAGTAGAACAGCGAGCTCCCGCCGGTCTAATGGGTCACCGCATAGTCGAGGAACCCTGGATGACCGTAGCTGCCGACATCATGGGCCCGCTCACACGCGGTGCAACAGGCCATTCGTGCGTTCTCGTTATACAGGATCTCTACACGAAGTGGATAGAGATCTGCCCACTGCGTCAAGCTAACGGAAAGGCGATCGCCAAGGCTCTCGACGAGTTAATCGTTACCCGATGGGGTGCGCCCCGGGTACTGCTCACGGACAACGGCACGGAATTTGTCAATCGCGACATTCGCCAGTTTACCGAGCGAGTGGGGATGCGGCATAGCACGACTCCGCCGTACCATCCACAAGCTAACCCTACCGAGCGGGTGAATCGCGTGATCAAGACCATGATCCGCGCATTCCTCGACGGGGACCATCGCGAATGGGACCGTCACCTGCATGAGTTCCGGTTCGCGTACAATACGGCGCATCATAGCTCTCTACAGGCGACGCCTGCGTTCGCGAATTTCGGTCGCGAACCCCCTCCGGCTGCGTCATCCCGACGGACAGCCGAGGGTGCTCTCGAAATCATCCCACGCCCCCATGAGGAGTGGGTGAGGCGAATGTCTCGCCTAGCTACCTTGAGGACCGCATTTACTCACGCTCTCGATGGAGCTTTCCGAAAACAATCCGAACAGTACAATGCTCGGCACCGAGACCGTACGTTCGAGGTTGGAGATCTCGTGCTACGTCGGGCTCACGTATTGTCGTCGGCGGTCCGCCACGTGACCGCCGCACTCGCACCGCCCTTCGAAGGGCCGTTTATGATCTCGAAACGGATCTCGCGAGTCGTATACGAACTCTCCGATCTCGGTGGGCGATCCAAGGGGAAAATCGCCGTCCAGGACCTCAAACCCTACCAGCCCCCAGGGCTACCGAACTAACCAAAAGTTAAGTTACAGATTCTCGAGAGGATGGACTCACCTCTTTATTTCGATGGCGACGAGGAGATCGCTCCCGCGGGTGGCGAGGACGAGAATTCGGGGGGCGCATGGTTCGACGAAATGCTGCGGGCCACTCACCTCTTTATTTCGATGGCGACGAGGAGATCGCTCCCGCGGGTGGCGAGGACGAGAATTCGGGGGGCGCATGGTTCGACGAAATGCTGCGGGCCACTGCGTCTCTCGATTCGTCGGCCCCGTCCAGTCCGCGACGACCGCCGAACCGGCACTTGGGGTTGCTGCAGGCCTGCGCAGCCGCCCTGCAGGGTCGGGACTGCGAGCCGGCTACCGCGGACCGGTTAGTGCGCGCTATCCGGCAACTGGCTCACGAGGCAGCGGGCCCCGAGCCGCTGTCATCGGAGGACTCCCGCGAGCCTTCGGAGGAGGCCAGGTCGGTCACCCCCGTCGCACCGCTACCGACTGATCCCGTAGCCGCCGAAGTCGTCCAACGGGCTACCGATCGCCGACCCCCGGCGGGGCCGGTGCGCTCACGACACCTGGCTCTCGAGAGGGCCTGTTATAACTGCGGCGTAGCAGGACACCGCTACGCGCAGTGTCCGGAGGGGCCGCCGACAGCCGTCTTCTGTCGACGGTGTGGGCGGAAGGGCAAGACCCTTCGGACATGCCCCAGCTGCAGCGCCAACTGGCGGCAGCAAGGGCCGTACGTACCGCGGGTGGGGCGCAACGTGACCCGGGAGGAGCTGAGGGCCGCACGAGTGCCAGGGCCACTACCCCAACAGTCGCACGTCCCGACGAACGCCCCTTCCGGCGAACAAGCCCCCGGCCCGGATTCCGCGCGACCGGCGAGGAGGCCACGCCGCCGCCGGGGTAACCGCAGGGAGAGGGCCCAGCCCCGACCCTAAGGAGGCCCCGCGCAGCTCTCGTAATGCGACCTAACTAGTCGCAGCTCTCGTGAAGCGACCTAACCAGTCGCGGCTCTCGTTATCCGGGCGAAGAAGCCCGAGCTCTCGACCTATGGACCCAGGAGTCCCAGCTCTCGTTACGTGGTTGGAGGCGCTCCGTTCTACCTAAATTTATTGATGTATATTATATCGTGTACGGTAATTGGGATGCTTTGTTTATTGCTTTAAAAATGGAATTCATCCATTTACGATATATTGAAATGAATTTCGTGTTAATTGGTCAGTATCATGTAATTTGCCGTGATATCTGTGTGTGATATTTTGACGGGGCATAATGGGACGCGGGATATCATGACGTCGACTCACCTACCCTACAACGTTGAAATGGTTTCCGAAATTATTTTCAAGACTTCAAAAATGTCAACAGAATAATAGACGTTACTTAAAAATTGGTATATCCATAATCGCAAAATGACGTTAATATTCGCAGTTATTATATTTTCCGTTTTTTTTGCTGCGGCAACTGGAGGAACTTTGCACAAAACATAGAATATCAACTCCAACAACCTCATTTTACAAAGAATGTTAGCTTGAAATTATCTGTGGGTACTTTTTGTTATCCCTTGTGTGAAAAAATCGTAATTTTCATGACAAGATAAAAAGGATATTTATGTTTAAACCCCATTCCTCAGTAGAAGATTTCATTAAAAGAAATTTTTTATAGAAAATTTGAATTCCAAGGACCATGTCACATAAGAAACATTTACGCGCAAACTCGTATAATGTTGTGTCGAAGACAGTGGAAAACGAACTCTTATAGCGTACAAGGCAGTAGTATTATCTAAAAATGTATAAAAAAAGGTGTAAGTTGGAAATTGCAACTTTCTTCCTCAAAATTTCACATAATGTTTAAAGCGTCCTCTATGAAGAAGTGTATATATCTCAGTTTGGCTCCCTCGTAGAGGAAGCTTTAAAAGTTGTGTGGGATGTCGTGAAAGCAACGAGCAAGCTTTTTTCTTGAACTCGCAGCTTTTTTCTTCTTGAACGGCTTGAACCGTCAATGAGTCCGAAGAGCAACTATAATGTGCGTAATATGCTACCGTATTTACGCCAATTGATTCGTTGTCGAAATGCTACAAGCTTCTCGGAATTGGAAAAATGTGTGCGGGAAATCGAGGGCCATATCATGGGATCGATATGGCTTTCGTCAACATTGTGATCCACCCTCGGTCGACAGTTCAAGATTTTCTGCTTTTTCTTATTGGGATCTGTTTAAATCTTCCGGTCTTTCGAACTCGAGTTTTGCCACGGTGGGTGAGCCGGAAGGGCGTGCTTCGCTAAACGATCTGTATAATCGCTCTGAGGAAGACTGTGCACCGGGTGTACCCTCCGAGGGTCGTTCTCGATTTTCGAAATCAGAGGATTATCATTTTCCGCGTACGGATGATTCTCGATCTTCACGACGGGATGGGTTTTCGTGATTCTCATCCAAATTATTGTCGTTTTCCATGTCGGTCGAACTCTCCATTCCCGAGTCCGGAGAAAAGCCCTACGCCCCTAGTGAATCGAGCAGGTACTGAAGCCGACTGTAGTCTGACACGACTAACAAGGAAAGTACTCGAAGTGTCCCCCTCCGATTTTGTTGAAACTCAAGTATGTTATAGAGCATTAAAAACTAAGCGACACGTTTTTTTTTATCGGCGGAAAAACGGTTTCAAGAGGTGAAAGCACCCCCTAAAGTTACACATATCAAGGGGCAATTTTGCAGTCTCACATAGAAGCAGTGCATCGATTTTGATGAAGCAAAGATTAAAATGTTTCTTGTGCGAAAAAATGAAGAACCTACCAAAAAATGAAAAAAATATATATATTTTAAGCGATTAAAACACCCTCGAAAATCCACTTTTTGCACCCTACATTGAAAACTTGCGAATCGATTGAAATGAAAATTATGCTATTGTGTGGCGGAAATAAAATTAAAGTTGACGTGTTTTTATATTTGTGCGAGAAATTTTTTTTAAGGATGCAAACTACCCCTATTTTAGTTTTTACTTGCAGGTGTCTCCTTGTCATTCCAAATGTGCTTGCCGATAGGAACTCTTCTCATTAGGCTAAAATTAATGTTTCACCATTTTTTTGTTATTTTAAGGGGTCGAAACACCCTTGGACATCTACGTCTTGCACCCTACATTGAAAACTTGCCAATCGATTGTAATGAAAATTATGCCGTTGTATAGTGGAAATAAAATTAAAGTTGACGTATTTTTCTATTTGTGCGCGAAAACAGTTTTAAGGGCCCACACTACCCCTATTTGGGTTTTTACATTCCAGGTGTCCCCTTGTCATTCCAAATGTGTTTGCCGATACGAACTCTTCTCCTTAAGCTAAACTTAATGATTCACCGTTTTTTTTAAATTAGTACGAATACTTAAGGGCGTAGACCACCCTTTGTAGCCCCTTTTTTAATAGATATTCGAAAGTTTCCGAACCACTGCCAAGAAATTCTACGATGGTACGATTTTCGTATGTAGATAAACTTACGCATCTACGAGAAGCATAATTAAGAGGGATTATACTATACATCATTCGCTAACACATCCTTTTTTTATATAATTTTTCTCACTTTTTCACATATCACTGTAGGAGTATTTTTTATTATTAGCATAACACAGTGTTTATATATTATTAAATGATATTACCCGTAATAAACTGACAGGTTCTAATAGAGGGACTAATTTTTCTGTATAGTTTTTCAGTTAGGTGTTACTTTTAACTAAAACAGATGTGCTAGATTATTTGAAACGGGAACCTTAATAGTATATTTCAAGTGAATCGGTTGCTTCTTTCGAAAGAATCATATGTGTATAAGCGCGTTTGACGTACATACTTTATTTACATAGCAACTTTACTCTAACACACGCCATCATCATCCTTTGTATACATGTTCATTATCTACTGTCTGTTATTATCAACTTTTAACCACAATCATGGTTCATAGGAAGAACAAAAATGGTAGTCATCTAAAAAATGCTTCAAGCAAAACGATTTTTTACACCACGCACATTTAATAACGGCTTCGTTATTACAACCACGTACTTCACAATGTGTTTTAGAACCACCAAACCCAAATTCAACGGGGTTTGTAAAATATCCTGGTCTTTCAGCTCCATAATTGCTTTTAAACCACGAATATTTGAAAAGATTCTTATACCTCGGACTTGAAAGTTGATTATGTGTGTGAGATTGGAGTTTCATTATATTATTGTGTAAATGTAAATTTATATCAGACTTTAATAAAATAACACTATCAGAAAAATGCCGCAAGAAATTTTTCCATACCCGGAACCTGTACACATCGAGTGGTTGAATTCTTCCAGTAGTACCTTTTGGTATAATCATTGGGTTGATAATTTTGTTATGAGGTGCTGCTTCACGAATCACTTGTGGGCAGTGTCCACTCCGGGAATCTATCAATAATATGCTGTTTTTACCGACATTAGGGAAAAATACTTTTTCCAGCCATGTTTTGAAATGTTCTGTTGACGTAAACATATTTTTTATTATAAAAAAAATTCGTACATGATATGATAATCAAGTGTCTTGACGTAATGCAATCGATATCAAAGTAAGTTTCACAAAAAGTGTATTCATATCTGAAGTGAGTTTTCCAGATTTAGAAGCTGTCAGTATGACGTTTTCCGGCCTAAAGAATTCTTTTTTTAGTATCGGTCCAAATTCACCTTTTGCTTCCTTTAAAACGATAAAAAGTGGAGAAAGTAATTTTTCATCAGCACTTATTGTAGGCTGAATCGTGTAACTATGGGTTGTTGAAGAGACTGATTGTACTGCACATTCGACTTTCTTTGACCCTTCAATTGCTAAAGTTCGTCCCGAGTGAATGTCCAGTTGAAAACCATTTTCATCTGAATTATATATATGTTCTGTTCCGTATGTTGAGATATAGGGTTTAACCTTATTTACAAAATGTTCTCCTGTTTGTCGTATAACCGCTTCTTCTTCTATAGTTTTCTGCGATAGAAATTTAGTAATTTTTCTGGATGTGATACGATGTAATTTCTTGATTTTTGAGAGCCAAGTACGAGAAGCTTTGAACCGTATATATTCGTGGCGTATCTCTTTTTCAGCTTGAATAGCCCACTTTTATATATCAATATCATGTATGATTACACCCGCCTCTATAGCGATTTTCATATTTTTCAATACATACTCGGAAATCCGTGCGAGTTTCTCTTTATAAGTGGCGCCTTTGTTGAACTGATGTGCCCAGCGTCTTAATTGTCGTATAAATTTAACCTGTTTGTATTTTTGTTTAACGGTTTCAACACTACACACTTTTTTCTGCCCGATCTCCAGAATTCCACCGCTTTTCGATTATAGTCATAACTTAATTCATCATCACTGGAACATTTATCGGAATCGTATTCGGTAATATCTGTTTCCCAAAAAGTATCTTCAACAAGCTTCGCTTCAGGTTCCTTAAAATGTTCTTGGACATCGAGTGTATTTTCCTGTATCATTTCAACTCCATTGTCTTCTATAGAGTCGATTAAAAATTGTTCAAGATGTCCAGTCAGCTCCAATTCCGCATTATTCACTGGAGTTTCTGCTATGTTCATAACTTCAAATCTAGCCAGCAGAAGTTCAATAACGTTAGTCGGATTCAATTTCATTGTCAACGATTATAGGTTGCACAAAGAGATTTTAGTCGCTGCTCGGAGAACGAGGTGCAGAGCCCAAGTCCGGACGTATATGCAAAAATACGATTTGACGGCGTCTTTTATATACGCCTTCAATTCGTATCCAATATCCAAATTTTGATGCATCCAAAAAAAAACGACAGATATCGCGCACTAATACAAGAAGATGATGATTTCATCAGTGCTAAAAACATTTCATGGTATGTTAATGACTTTGTTTTTCACGGATACGCCCACACCTACGCTCTGGCTCGCCTCTCACGGGATTTACTGATGAGCATTGCCCGTGATATTCACGTGGTGTCACCGAACAGCAAAGTATTAGTACCAAATTTAGGTGGTAAAACGAAATAGTACTGAAGTTGTAAATTCCTCAATTACGGATAATCATACGAAGGCACAATCAAAAGTGTATTTTGACGGTCAGGCATATAACTATACTGCTAATATTGAAAATATCAATAGCTAACAAGGAAAATGTTATAAAAAACGGATGCGTTAGTGAATGAAGTATACTATAATCCGTCTTAATTATGCTTCTCGTAAATGCGTAAGTTTATCTGAATACGAAAATCATACCATCATAAAATTTCTTGGAAGTCGTTCGGAAACTTTTGAATAACTATTAAAAAAGGGGTTACAAAGGGTGGTCTGCCCCCTTATGTATACGTACTATTTTAAAAAACACGGTGAATCATTAATTTTAGCTTGATAAGGAGAGTTCTTATCGGCAAACACATTTGCAATGACAAGGAGACTGGAATGTAAACACTCAAATAGAGGTAGCTTGCCTCCTTAAAACTGTTTTCTTGCACAAACAGAAAAATACGTGAACTATAATTTTATTTCCGCTATAAAACAGTATAATTTCCATTCCAATCGATTTGCAAGTTTTCAATGTAGGGTGCAAGACGTAGATGTTCAAGAGAGTTTTTACCCCTTAAAATAACAGAAAAATGGTGAAACATTAATTTTAGCTTAATGAGAAGAGTTCCTATCGGCAAGCACATTCGAAATGACAAGGAGACACCTGGAATGTAAAAACTCAAATAAGGGTAGTTTACCCCCTAAAAAAAAGTTTCTCGCACAAATACAAAGACACGTCAACTTTACTTTTATTTCCGCTACACAATAGCGTAATTTTCATTCCAATCGATTGGCAAGTTTTCAATGTAGGGTGTAAAAAGCTGATGTACGAGGGTGTTTTAACCCCTTAAAATGTATATTTTTTTTCATTATCTCGTGGGTTCTCCATTTCTTCGCACAAGAAACATTTTAATCTTTGTTTCATCAAAATCGATGCACTGCTTCTATGTGAAACTGCAAAATCGCCCCTTGACATAGGTAACTTTAGGGGGTGGTTTCACCCCTTGAAGCCGTTTTTCCGCCGATAAAAAAAAATACGTGTCGCTTAATTTTTAATGCGCTATAACATACTTGAGTTTCAACAAAATCGGAGGGCGACACCTCAAGTACTTTCTTTGTAAGTCTATACCTAATAACTGCGTGCCGAGAGATAGCGATATTTATTGTTTGTTGTTTCGCGGGGAATATGCAAATTGGGAATCAGAAATGAATAAATTTGGTTTTGTGAGTTTCCCCAAACTTGTGTGTATTGTCTCATCATTAGTTGTATCAACGCTAAGTTCCCAGCCCTGTACCATTTTGGAGGCTGTAGCCAAGCCGAACATCTATCGACATTTCGTTGCCAGAATACAAATTTATTACTGGGAATTTCCCGGTGACTGGTGCCCAATTTTCAACGAGATGCCGGTAATTTATGTGCCATGGGCCAAGCGATAACTCTGAGTCCATGTGCTATTTCCGTCAAAGTCCTGTTGAAACGGTTTGCTAGGTATTTGTTGACTATCGATCAACGTAGAGCGATAGATGGTTTCTATGATGGTGATGAAAGTTGAATGGGTTGAGTGTTTTGTCGCTGTTAAAGCAGACGTTATTGTTGGATAAAAGGAAAAGGAGTTCTCCCGTATCTTGGACAGTGAGAGAATAAACTACTGCAGGGTTTATTTTTGTCCATCGAACGAAAGGAGTTTCATCGTTTGTGTGTATTTTGTTCTTTTGGTCGTACAAAGTCGTCTTTTGAACGTATAGTCCGAAGTCTAACTTCCACGTTGTTTCGGTGTTGTTGAAATCAAATAAACTACTGCCGGTATGGGATATAAGAGGTCAAGGATTAAAATGAATTCAAGATGGTTGCAAGAGAAAAATATAAAAATAAAGTATATTTAAATTAGTAACAGATTGATTAATAATTAACGATAATATTACCTTGGCTTAATTACTAGATGATTAGAACGGATTGATGATGAGCTGTACAAGCGGGATGAATGTTGCAACGTGGCGTCGGGTGAGCGGAAGCGAGGTGTATCTGATTTAAGCCACGTGATGATGGTTACGCTAGATTAAATGAACACGAGTTTGCGAATGTAAAATTACGCTGAGTACAAGTGAATTGTGCTAAATGCAATAGCTAAAAATGTATATGAGTACAATCGAGTTTCACAAGATGAAGAATACCGATGGATGAATATAACAATAGTGATCACAAACAATATGATCGACGAACGCACAATGGCGAATGCCACGTGTCAAATTTCACACCGTGATTAATTGCGACGCAATGAATCACTTGATCACACACAAGATGAGCTTAAGTTCTTTGAGCAAGCCTACAATGAATCACACAAACCATACTTGAGTACTGCACTGAGTTTTCCACTGAATTTTCAGTGAACGTTGCGCATTGAGTCGACAATGATTTAACGGTACGGGACGAGAGCACGTGCGGCTTGGTCGATTGATATAATGAGAGTGAAAAAAGGGGAGGGAGAAGGCGACCACGTCGAGACGAGTACGTAGTCGACGGTAGTGACGTGTCGATGAGCCTCCACGTGTCGATTGATTATTGGTCGTGAGCGTGACACGTGTGTGAGCGCATGAGCAGACGGGCACAATAGTGTCCAGCGTGGTGGTCACGTGGCGGTCAGCGTACTACGTCAGTTTGCTGACCGTCCCGAGAACCACGCATGAGTACTGCAGGCGTCAAGCTGACCAGGGGTCCGTAAGGTGCTGCCACCTCACGACCGCGAGGTCGAAACACACGTTCACTGCAAAGATCACAGTGTAAATGTCCAATCATGTCAAGTGTTTTAACGTCCGTAATGAGGAGTCTGCGCCTCTCCTATGCATTATTATCGTTGGGCAGGTCCGAATCGGCAGCGAATGCGAAAGGGCCGCGATCGTCGGCATACCATAATGTCGTTGTTAAATGAGACATCTTCGCTGCCGGTCCATGGTTCTACAAAAACTCAATGCCACCTCTATAAGGGTATTCGCTATTCGGCGGCGCGACGGGTTTTTGGTTGAAAAAAAATGTACCTAGTTCAAAATACTATGCAGGAAGTTAATAGGCGTCACTTTATATGTAGTACCTGGTGTCCCTAAGATCCCTACTTGTGGGAATATATGAAATCGGAACTCGATCTTAATGCGCATGATGACCGTTGTATGCGCCAAGTAAAGGTGTTTTTGGCCATGACCAGGTATATCAAACTCTATGGATCCTACATTCGAAAACATTGAGACCGGTTTGTACTGAATCCATTATGATGATTTTTTGGCTGTCTGCGTTGGTGGTATAGTAAAAAGATCGAGTTCCGACTTTATAAATTCCCACGAGTAGGAGTGGAGAAAAAAACATTGTTAAGTTCTGTCGAAAATATCAATATGTTTCACCGTTTTTTATTTTGCTTATGAGCGCCACTAGTTTTTTGCCCCTTTTTTGTCACTTTTCCCCTCTTTTTTGCGGTAGGCTTTTTTTTCTTCACAACACCACACGACTTTTTCGCAGAGCTTTGACAAGTGATACGCGCTAGTGCACGTCCCGATGAGGAACACATCGTTCTTGGTACCACAACGCTGTTATATCCTGAGCCATTCATGAGAAGTGCAATTTTCTCATCAGCATTCCGTTTTTAATTTCCATCCCATTCGGCAACACGTCGGCGCAGTAATTCTTTGAACGGAAGGCTATTCCCACCCACATCCTCGATAAGCGGCGGGAGAACACTATGAAAAAGACAGCCGATAAATCTGCCAATCCTGTGCTCTAGCCCTTATGCGAAACCGTTCAGCACCTTATGCACACGACCACCCCCGATTTGATCCTCGTAATACGCCGTATAATGAGCCACTATTTTTCTGTCTAAGCCAGTCGCTTGAAGTGAAGCTTTAGTATCAACATACCATATTCCAATGATATCTATCTGTATTGAGCGAAAAGAATTGATCAATACTGGAACATAATTCGGTGGTCAATAGTACTTCACTTCTGTTGTAGCGTATATGTAGTGACACATATCCAAGTTAACTATGTGCAAGAAAGGCGCTTGTTTGTCATCGACTGTGTAAAGCACACAAAGATCCTCCACGGTATTGATGTATAGTTGGTCAGGTAAAGCGCGGTTTATACATGCGAGCATAAGCCCTTCACGTTGCATCCCCGACACGAAGCGTAGATGAACACCCTCGGGTGTTTCTTGATCGTCGGGACATACGTAAATAATTTTGTTTATATCCCACAATAATTCTTCATAAGTTTTGTAAAAGTTGTAGGGTATTTTCCGTTTTGTGGTTCTTTTTCATCGTCCGGTGTCCAGCCTATTTGTATTGCATCCTTATAAATATAGGACATCGATTTCCGTTAATCCCAATAACCATCGTCCGCTTCGAGATATTTCACGTGGGAGATGCGTGGTGAAGCATGTTGTTGTAGTATCAGAAAAATAGATAGATTAGATACTGTGACATTGCGTCCCAATTTGCCCCGGTGCAGCCCGCGAAGTCTCTCCACAGCACTACAAAGTCGTACGTAAGTCTAGATATAAGGAGGCGGCGCGCTTTGCCGCTGAGAGTCTACGAGAACGCGGCCGGACATCTCTCGCACCTCCTTAATTTTTTTCCCTCTTATTGGCCGCTCGGCGGGACGCGAAACCCCCTCTCCTCATGGCTGCCCATTTGTATTTTCCCCGTCCCCTTTCGTCATCGTCACCGACCCCGCGTGATCACGTACGCGCCTGGTGGCCTTACGACCCCGCTTCCCCACCCTCCTTCGTAACTCCAAGCACTACGCCATCGCCACGTCGATCGGACTACCTACACCACTGACTAAATTCGAGTCACGCAATAAAAATTATCAAGCCGGCTAAGACACACTATGTCACCGTAACTCGTACGTCACCCGCAGCCACGCCGGACGACGTCTAGAGTCGTCCGTCTGAGGTGGCGAAATCATGACGACGAGGGGCTCGGCTCATTGGAAAATTCAAATCAGAAGCAGACAATATCCGACGGCTGGCTCATAGGCACGACAAGATATCCCGTGGCGCCATCTCGCGTGCATCGGGCTCTATTAGTCCCTATTAATTCTTCTTCCGAGTCCTACGTCCCGTACTCCGCCCATCGCTCGCTTGCGCGAGTTCGCCGCGAGGCCGTGATGCTGGCACCCGACGGACCCGCGACCCACTGACGTATATTCGCCACTCGCAACCGATAACAGCCTCCCAAACTCCCCGTATAGTGCTGCACTCATGCGCACTCAACCCAAACCCTCTGCACAACAATCACGCCACGCGCGACTGGCCAATGGGCCAGGAAGGAGGGAAGGAAGGAAGAATGCCGCTCGCCGGTCCTCTCGTTAAGGTCAGTCAAAGTGCTGTGGGGAAAATTATCCCAACGGCAACGAGATCCCCTGTCTGTCGTCGCCTATAGAGTTGAGCGATGGAATAGGGTAAGAGGCCATAGCGGTCGGCGAACTCATCCCCTGAGCTACGCTGAGACAAGCGAGATTAGTAACGGCGAGGTAGTTATACCTCAAAAATAGCTGGCGCCGACCACTAGCAAACACAAATCTAGAAGTGAAAGTGTTGTGAATAATCAGTCTCTACGTATCCCCTTTACGCTGTCCCTTATTTGTTACCAGCGCAGTTTCCCGCTGTCTCGCACCTCCGCTACGCATTGCTCCGTATTTTTTTTCCAAATTCCCCTTACGCTGTCCCTTAGTTATTGCGAGCGCAGTTTTACGCTGTCTCGCACTTCCGCTGAGCATTGCTCGCTATTATTTCCCAGATTCCCCTTACGCTATCCATTATCTAGACCGAGCGCAATCCTACACCGTCTCGCATCTCCGCTAAGCATTGCGAGCTATTACTTTCTCAAGTCCCCTTTACGCTCGACGACACGGGCAATCGAGAGCCAAAGGTAGCGGTGCGGTAAGCGGTAAGTCCCAGACTTGAATTTTAATGTCGAAATGAACGCGAAAACCGGAATAAAGAATGACTTAGCAACAAATTTGGAACCCAATAACACAAACTCTCTTAATAACGATCCCGAAATACGACTTTGATCGCAAATGAAAGATAACGAAATTGAAAATACGAAAAATGTAACAAGTGGCGATAATGGGATAGTAACTTCGTCCCACGGTCCGAAAACCGGCTCGTTTCCCACTAACAAACTCGAACGAGACTAAATCTCAATAATTAACAAAAACCCAAAAATAACGAAATTACCAAAATTAACAGCTACACGGCTAATCGAGAAAGACGAAGTTACTACCCGTACAAAGAAAAAGGAGGAAGTACCTCACCGAAGATTCTCTACCGTGACGCAAGCGACTCGTACCGGGTGATCGCAAGATGGCGGTAGATGGTCGATGCCATAGGTGGATGATGAGGGAAAATGAATGGAGATGTACGAAGGTAGCGTTGAGATGGATGGCGACACTCGACAGAGAACTGGTAAAAACGCGTCACGCGATGTCACAGTCCGAACGGTAATTGATTCCCGATGTGCGATCCTTGCACTCGGTGGGTCGATGATCCCCACTCCTGACCCTTTAGTCAAGTCCTGAGCATACTCGTGCGTTTCCGGGGTCACTCGTTGTCGCTCGGATCACTGGGTTACGCCGGCTCTCCTTCTTAGGCCGACACCTCTCGTGTCGACTCGAGGGGCGCGAGGGGAGAGGGGTCAAGCCGTGGGAGCTGCTTGACGAATGTCTCAACATTCGTCAAGCAGGGCTTGACCCCTCTGAGTCCTAACGCGCATATTATTCTCGCATATGTTGCGAAATTTACTGGCTCGGCTATAATGAAGCATTAATAATGACCGAGTTTGTTTCGAATTTTTTTTTTCGTTGTTTTCTTTTGCGAACGACCGTTATTTCGTTCGCCGCAGTTCTTGAATGAATTTAAATGTTTACTCTGAATTTTATACGCAAAGTAATATTTAACATTAATAATATTATAGTTTTCTCGGATTTGATAATCGAGGTTTTATTTTTATAAATTCTGATTTCGCTCCACCCCTCGCTCGAGGGTCGAGTGATGCGAGGTTTGAGTTCTATTTTATTTTCACTCAAGACTTATTATAGACAAAAAATTGGTTTCGTCTACCGGTTTTCTCGGGCTGTTATTTTATGAATTTTTGGGTTTTGTTCTCACTTGAATTACAAAATTTTTTAATCCGTTCCGTGAATTTCATTTCAGATTTTATAATATGGAATCTTTCAAATTACAGTTTCCTGTTCATTTTCGTTTTATCTTTACGCTAATTTTATTTTTAACGAATCGAAATTCTATTCACATTTTATTTTTATTTTTAACGGATTCCAATGTAGTTTTCGTTTTATTTTTATTTCTTAGGCGAATCTTAATTCTACTTACAATCTTTGTGAAGTAGTAGTTGGGGCCTCACGCTGTCGGACCCTATCGTTGCACATTCCGTTGTGCGATGAGCGGTCGTTGTGCCGCGTGTGTGTGCTGTACCTCCCCAGGAGAGCAGTTGTTAGGTTTCGCTGGACGATGAATGTTCCAGCTGATTTGCACTTGTCCCTTTCGCTGGATATTTTTTTTAACTGGCTTCGGGAATTCTATGTCGTGAACCTTTTATTATTTGTTCGCGCACATTTTCGGAGTTCCCGTTTATTGTCGTTGGATTTTCGTACCGAACAATTTTATTAACGTCAGCGTCGTCGCGCACCATCGATTTATTGTTTTTTTTTCTCCGACGTCTTAACGCGCGCGACATCACTCACTATTTAGTTTCCCCGCCTTTTGAAAATGCGCGGTCGCGAACTGTTTGCTTTTATTTTATTTTTCCACGCACCCTTTTTCGGATTCTCGTTTGAGTAATGTCTGTAGAGGATTTGGGTCGCGAACTGTTTACTTCGTTTTCGTGCACCACCCGAATTTCATTTTATAAAGGCACGGTCGCGAATTGTCTATTTTATTTTTATCCGCGCACCTTTCCCAAGATTTTCCTTTTAATAATGTCTGCGGAAAATGGGGGCCACGAATATTTCGATTTAATTTTCTATTTTGTCCTTCACGGTCTCGCACTCTCCAAATTCTCGTTTTGGAAATGACGCACGCGGTCGCGTATTGTTTGTGTTTCATTTTCGCGCACTCACGGGTTCCAAAGAAAAGGAGTTGTCGCGAATTGATTTTATTTTTCATTTTGTTTTTCGTGTACTATTTATTCATTATTATTTTTGTGTATTTCGTTTTCACAGTCGCGCGCTCTCTGAATTCGCGTTTTCAATTCTTATTTTAACCGCGCACTCCCGTATCGAATTTTCCTATGGAAAATTCGGGACGCGGGTTATTCGTTTATTTTTTATTTTATTATTATTTTTATTCTAATTCACTCGTGCACTGTTTCGAATTTCGTTTCTATAGAAGTCTATCGAAATTGACGGTCGCGAATTATTTGTTTGATTTTTATCCGCGTGCCTTTTCCCGAATTTTCATTTTAATAGTGTCTGCGGAAAATGCGGGTCACGGATACTTTGTTTATTATTTTTTATTTTTATTTCTTTTCTTTCCATTTTACTCTATTTCACGCGCGCACTTTTTCGAATTCCGTTTAATCCTGTCCGTTGGGAATTCCAGTCGCGAATTGTTTATTTTGTTTTTATGATTTTTCGGGCACCAACGAATTTTCGTTTTATAAAACACGCGGTCGCGTATTGTTCGTTTTTTTTTCGTAGTCGCGCACTCTCGAAATTCTCATTTTGGAAATGAGATCCGCGGTTGCGTATTGTTTGTCGTTTTTATTTTTATTCAAATTTTATTTCAACCGCGCACTCCTAATCGAATTTTCTTTTAGCAATGCCCGTAGAAAAATTCGGGACGCGGGTTATTCGTTTATTATTTTATTTTTATTTTTATTCTAGTCCACTCGCGCACTGTTTATTGTCTCGTATGCGTTTGTAACAGACCTCCTCGGAGTGGTTCGGCCTGTTGCAGTACGCACACCTCTGTTGGGATTCCGAGTCGGTACCTTAAACAGTAGCACGCGTTAGGGGGTTAGACATCCTTTGCGGTCTTTTGTCTGGGTTTTTAATCCAGCAGTCATCGTCGGTATGCCCGGATTTTTTGCAGTGGGTGTAGATCGACGCACATTCCTGTGTTGGACATCTAAAAGTCTTTCCTCGAGTTCTATTTCGCGAGCTCTACTCCCAACCCCACCGATATCCCCAGCGGTGGGATATTAATATCCCACCGCTGCCACCAAAAATATCAATCCTGTTACGTCCCGGGGTCTTTTCATGATTCAGGTTCCGGTTCGTTGATTATTTCTCCTGTTCCTTGAACGACTTACCATGGATGATAACGCCGGACGATGTTTGTTTTGCTCCCTTTTAGAACGGGAATGCGCCCGTTCGGGATGGGAGCGTAGCGAGGGCGATCTTGAATGATTTAACTGTGCGATGAATAGTGGGTTCGATAAATAAATCTGACACTGACACCACACGTATAAAACAAAAGGTAAAAAACTTATATTCAAATAAATTGAACGAAGTATGGTTTTACATATTTTTGATATTTTGTTTCGGGGAATTAACTCGAAGGGTTAACTTCCCCGTATATTTGACTGTCGCACTGAATCGGTGCCTTATCGTGAAAACTTTGAATTTATAATTCATATTTTACTGAAAATAACAATGGAGGTTTTAAAGTGGTCGACCATACTGGTCGATCCACGGAGTGAGCCGTATTAAAAAATCGAACTTGAGCGTCACCGTCGCGTCGGAGCTCTGAAGAATAACTAACTGAAGACTAACTGAAGTAATCTCGCGCTCGAGATTACTGCGCCCTATTATCTCACGGTGGATTCAACCATCGTGCATCTCAGAGGCGTGAGGCGGCTGCTGGCCATCGTGAGATCTACGCTGTCAGCAAAATGCTGAACAACGTGACTCTGAGTAGCCATCGGTCGCACGTCTGAAGGCGCACGATTAGCAAAAGTCCATCGTGAGAATCCCACCGTCTTTCAGCTCGCACGGTGATAAGGCGGTTTTAGGAATTTGTTAGAGGACGCCCCTGAAGGCGTCTCTTTTACTTTTGTTCATATTGTTAGTGAGGAAACTTTCTATTTTACAATTGGTAATTGATTTATAAAAGTAAAGGTTGAACAAAACCCGATACCCCAATGGCGATTCCCGAGTGTGTGGGAACTCCGGACGTAACAATATCTCTCTATATTATATAAATATTTCGCCGCCGCCACCGCCGCCGCCGCCGCTGTGTACAAGAGTTGAGGGGATCGAGCGGGGGTGGGGTAGGCGTGGGCGGGGGAGGCGTGTGGGGGGGGGGGGGGGGTGGCGCGCGAAGCGCGCAGGGGGGCAGAGCCCCCTTGTATATATATATATACTAGGGGGGCTCTGTCCCCCTGCGCGCTTCGCGTGCCAACCCCCCTCCTCTCCCCTCGGGCCATTCCATTCAGCGTATTGCCCCCCCCCCTCTTGGGTTGGGGGGGTGTACGGTGAAGGGAATGACCGCCTCAACTCTTGTACACGGCGCCGGCGGCGGCGATATATTTATATAATTTACTAGGGGGGCCTCGCCCCCCTGCGCGCCAACCCCCCCTCGGGCCATTCAATTCGGCGTACCCCCCCGGGCTATTCCATTCGGCGTACCCCCCCCCCCCCCCCCCCGGGCTATTCCATTCGGCGTACCCCCCCGCGGGCTATTCCATTCGGCGTATCCTCCCCCTCGGGCTATTCCCTTCACCGTACCCCCTCCCCCCAGGTGTGGTGGGGGGTACGGTGAAGGGAATGACCACCTCAACTCTTGTACACGGCGGCGGCGGCAGCGGCGGCGGCGGCGAAATATTTATATAATATAGAGAGATTAAATAAATATTTCGCCGCCGCCGCCGCCGTGTACAACAGTTGAGGTAGTCATTCCCTTCACAGTACGCCCCTAGGTGGGGGGGGGGGGGGGGTTACGGTGAAGGGAATAGCCCGAGGGGGGGGGGGGGTACGCCGAATGGAATGTCCCGAGGGGGGTAGAGCCCCGCTAGTATATATATATATATATATATATATATACTAGGGGGGCTCTGCCCCCCTGCGCGCTTCGCGCGCCAACCCCCCCTCGGGCCATTACATTCGGCGTACCCCCCGTCGGGCTATTCCATTCGGCGTACCCCCCCTAGGGCTATTCCATTCGGCGTACCCCCCCTCGGGCTATTCCATTCGGCGTACCCCCCCTCGGGCTATTCCATTCGGCGTACCCCCCAGGTGGGGGGGGGGTACGGTGAAGGGGATCGCCACCTCAACTCTTGTACACGGCGGCGGCGGCGAAATATTTATATAATATAGAGAGATTGTTACTTCTTATATAGTTCTTATATAGTTCTTATATAGTATATAGTTCTTATATATATATATTGAAACGTTTCAAGATTGTGGGACGGTCGGAAGGACCGTTCCGGTGATTTTAATCTGATTTCAATAGATTTGTGAAACTTACTGAGATTACAGTTCTGTCTCTTATGTATTATTCCGAGGTTAGAGTTCGGTCATGGACTCGAATTGAAGCGGGAGGGGTCGAAGAGATGATAAGAAAACGAATTCAAATAATTTATTTACAAAAAAGATGCCTCAGATTCGGTTGAATTCGTTCAGCGCATATGACAAATTGCTCACGAAACGACCTTTCATCATCGGCACTCAGGAGAGTCGAAAATACAGGTCGGTTCAAAATCTGCTGAGTCTCAGGAAACGATGAACAGCAGTGGCAAATGAAAATTAGCAACGCTCTTGCAAATTGACCTGATCTCTAATAGGATTGAATTTACTTCGGAAAGGTTTTATTAATTGGTTTTATTCGTTTTATTAAATTGCTGGAAGAGCTTGTTAGTTGGATTAGAGTTTGAAATTGTAAATGATGTGAGGAGAACGTCCGTTAGGTTTTGTCGTGACTTTACTAATGTTGTTGAATGTCTCGATTCAGCGAGAATTAGTTGAAGAATAATCCTCTGCACAGGAGAATTACTAGAAGAATAATCTCCTTCACTGCGTGATTTATTATCGGAGTAATTCCGTTGACACACGTATTGTTTTGTAAATGATTCGTTGTCTGCGGGAATTATTGGAAGAATAATCTCGATAAGAATAATGAATAATTTTACGGAAGATTTCGAATAGTCGGAGTAACAATTTACTGGATATGCGGAATCTTCGCGGAACACGTGTTTGGATATCGAAGAATTGCTGGAAGAGCAATTCGTCCGCTGTTGAAATTATTAGAAGAATAATTAGTACTTCGAAAGGAATTGTTCGAAACTCCTTCTCCACTCCTTCTTCACTTCTTTAGAAATTACTGAACTGCTTGAGGAGTAGTTCAGGTGAATTATGAGAACAATAATTCCGAGTTGGGAGTGATTTGATTCGCAAATATTATTTTTGTGAACAAGATTGGAGTTTCCCTCGGGTCGTTTAAAACATGCGTTCCTTGCCGGACAATCGCGGCTTCCCGTTGCTACAACGCATCATGCGATGATTCGGGAAGTGCCCTACCTATGGGTAATTGGGGAACTGAGACTCTCACCCACCCTTGGTTCGAGCTTCCTGTCACAATGACGGAGGTCTTGCCTAAGGCGGCTCCCTAACGAGGTAGCTGAAATGATTTATTAAATTCGGTGTACATTATAATGAGCAGTGTGGCTCTGAAAAGAGCGACACTGCTTGCATCGTTATCTCTAGTACAATACGCGATAAAGAAAGAACGGCTATTATTGGAAATAAATAAGGACATGGACGCCGACACAATGATAGATAGAATTGCATTTGGTCTGCCAGAATTTATCAGAGAGAAGATGGACAGAGATGAAATGAAAGATACAAAAGACTTAGTTAATGAATTACGAAAGCTTGAAGGAAAAATAGAAAAAAAGAAAATATTTAAAAGAGAAGGAAAACCAGAACACAAAGTTAAAAACGAGGAAAAAAAACCGTGCAAGACATGCGAGGATATGGGTAAAGGTGTAAGATATCACCCAGAAGAGAAATGCTGGTTTAAATTAGGGAAAAAGGAGAAACCTAGAGCTATAGGAAACAATTCAGTGATAGAAGTGGAACTAAGCACGGAGAAAAAAAACGAGCAGTCACACCATTGATCAAACTTAAGATGCTAATTGAGAATAAGATAGAGATAATGGGAACATATGACCCAGGGTCTCAAGTGTCCTTAATAAACTCGAAATGGGTAAAGATGAAAAATAATGGAGAAGATGTAAACAAAATATTCTTAAAGTCAGTCAATGGTGTAAATGACACAAATGGATTGGTGAGAACAAAAATAAAAATACTCACAATAGAAAAAGAAGTAGACGTATACGTAGTCGAAAGAGAAGATTTTGAAGACTTCATTATAGGATTGGATTTAATTCCCACGTTCAAGTTAAGGCTGAATGAAAACTTAGAAGTTTCACAGAAAATAGAAGAGGAAATAGAGAAAAGTGAAATAAAAAGTGAAGCTATAAACTGTTCGGTAAACTTTAACGAACATGTGGAAATGAGAGGCCTTCATGTCTTCGGCCCTCAACTCTACAGATGCAATAATGCCCGGTCCGTGGCACAAAAGTAATACTGCCCCGAGCTTGTCACGAAATGAAGACTGCCCGGAACGTGGCAAGATTTCGAGACTGCCCGGAGCGTGGCAAGAAATTAATACTGCCCCGAGCTTGTCACGAAAAGAAGACTGTCCCGAGCGTGGCAAGAAATTAATACTGCCCGGCAAGTGGCAAGAAATTAATACTGCCCGGGAGAGCCTCTCGAGGCCCGCTGGGCCTCGAGGGACGTTCACGGCCCGACGCCACTGCACCGCTCCGACGCAGAACACTGTTTTACCGGGCTCCCACTCGTTCTCATCGCGCGCGAACGTTGCGTCCGGAGCGGTGCAGTGACGTCGGGCCGTGAACGACCCTCGAGGCCCAGCGGGCCTCGAAAGGCTCTCCCGGGCAGTATTACTTTCTTGCCACGCTCGGGGCAGTCTTCTTTTCGTGACAAGCTCGGGGCAGTATTAATTTCTTGCCACGCTCCGGGCAGTCTCGAAATCTTGCCACGTTCCGGGCAGTCTTCATTTCGTGACAAGCTCGGGGCAGTATTACTTTCGTGCCACGGACCGGGCAGTATTGCATCTGTAGAGTTGAGGGCCGAAGACATGAAGGCCTCTCGTGGAAACAGATGAATTCCAAGCAGAGATGGAACATTTGGATAGGGGAAAAAAGATTGGGATAAAAAGATTAATAAACAGCAACAAATCAGTGTTTGCAAAGGACAAATACGATGTTGGATCCGTTAACGAGGACGAGGCTAGAATTGATTTGATAGTGGAGAGATACTGCACCATATCGATGTAACATAGGCGACAAAAAAGAAATAGAAAAACAAGTAACCAAATTACTAGAGAAAGAGCTAATCGAAGAATCTTATAGTCCTTTTGCTGCACCCGTCACGCTAGCATATAAGAAAAATGAAGGAAAAACACGTAAGCGCATAGACTTCAGGGACTTTAACAAAAACGTTGTCGCGCAAGCACAACCATTTCCTTTAATAGATGACATAATAATAAGAGCCAGAAACTGCAAATACTTCACGACGCTGGACATAAACACAGCTTTCTGATCAATACCACTAAGGATCGAAGATAGAAGAAAAACAGGGTTTGTGGCGCAAGACGGTCACTTCCGATGGACATGTCTACCGTTTGGCTTAAAAACGTCCCCAGCGAATTCTGAGTAACATACTGAGAACACACGGATTACTCGAATTTTCGGTAAACTATATAGACGATATCTTAATACACTCGCCGACGTTTGGGGATCATCTAGACCACATCGAAAGAGTATTAAACGCAATAAAAAAAGAAGGATTCAGGCTGAAATTTAAGAAGTGCACGTTCGCTGCCAGTTCAGTCAGATATTTAGGACATGTAATAGAAGAAAATACAGTTACACCATTGAAGGATAACATAGTATCGATAAAAAAATTTCCGACTCCTACCACACAAAAGCACATCAGGCAATTTCTGGGGAAAATAAACTTTTACCACGAGTATATAGAAAAGAGCTCAATACTATTAGATCCATTACACCAACTATTGAGGAAGAATGTGAAATTCATATGGACAGAGGATTGCGAAAATGCTTTCAAAAACATAAAGGAAATGCTATTCTCCTAACCAGTGTTAGAAATATTCGACAAAGACTTGCCAATCAAAATATACACAGATGCATCACTTCAAGGTATAGGCGCAATTTTAAAGCAAACACAAGACGGTAGAAAAGAAAAACTTGTGGCCTTCTTCTCGAAGAAACTCAATGAAACACAGAAAAGAAGGAGAGCAATATATCTTGAGTGTTTAGCTATGAAAGAGGCAATAAAATACTGGCAACACTGGCTGATAGGGAGATACTTCGAAATACACTCTGACCACAAACCACTGGAAAACATGAATATAAGAGCGCGAACAGACGAAGAATTAGGTGAGCTAACGCACTACCTATCCCAATACGATTTTAAAATCAGATACATCCCAGGAAAGAATAATATAGAAGCGGACTGCTTAAGTAGAAACCCGGTGCTAGAACCAAATATAGAAGAAGAAGAAGACTTATTGAAAACGGTAAATTTCACTGAGATCGATGAAATAAAATCTGATCAGATGAATAACATATCGCTACAAAATATAAGAGAAAAATTGGTAAAGAAAAATGGGATATATTACAAAAAAGTAAAAAAAAGAGACAAAATCATACTATCTGAGGAATTCAGCATCGATTTGATTAAGAAAACACACAAAGAATGGTGTCACACGGGTACAACACAAACAAGAATGAAAATAAGCCCATACTACACTGCTAAAAATTTAGTAGAGAATATAAAAAAACATGCAAAGAATGCGAGATATGCATCAGGAACAAATCAAGAGTACAACATAAATTCAGATCAATGTCACAACTAGGACCAGCGACTAAAGCCTTCGAAATTATGTCCATAGATACAATCGGAGGATTTGGTAGCAACAGATCGACAAAAAAATATATACACTTACTTGTCGATCATTTCACGAGATACGCGATTATTTCAACGTCAAAAACGCAAAACGCCAACGATTTTAAGAAACTAGTCGGAACTGCACTAGAAATAGAAAATATCGGAACGATCTTAACGGATCAATACCCCGGAATAAATTCAGGAGAATTTAAAGATTATTTAAAAAAAAAGAGGTGCAACTAATTTTCACCGCAATAAATGCACCATTTCCTAATGGTCTGAATGAAAGATTGAATCAGACATTAGTAAATAAAATAAGATGCAAAATACCTAGGAATACAAATAGACCACAAGCTAAACTTCGACCACCATCTCCAACAATCCAAGATCAAACTAACAAACAGACCTTCCCATTTCAGAAGCATCATATTCTCTAAGCAAAAAATTCGTACAAAACAAGTCGGGAAAATATATAAATGTATCTGTCGACCAATTATTGAATACGGGCATCCAATCTTTGTTAACTGCAGAGAAAACGCACTGAAACAAATTAGAACTGCAGAAACCAGTGCACTCCGACGTCTCACACGTATCAGAAACCCGACAAACCCTCTCTACAATCCGCGCAATTCACTTATATATGAAAAAACAGGCATCACACCAATAACAACCAGAATACAGACCCTCACCGCAAAGTTTTCAATAGAACAACTGGATCATCTTAAACCATTATGTATACAATTACTACCGGACACCACACTGAAACACAAATTTCCGAAGCATACTATTTTTCATGACCTACAATACATGCACAACGTCAACCGATAATGCGCTCTTTCAAAGTATAATACAAAAACCAAACTTTTATACACTTTGGATAATAAAAATTCCTAACCACACCTAAGAAAATCATAGGCTAAAGGACTTCGGTCGATGGCCTAGTGGCATTTTATATTTGTAACCATGTTTATATTTGTAACCGTGTTATATAACACTATGTCAAAAAACACATTTTACTACTACTACTAAGATGCAAAATAAACGAGGGGGGCGAGAAAAGAGCGTGGACATCGATAGCGAGAGAATGTGTGAACAAGTATAATGGACTGGAACATACAATAACAGGATTTTCACCAGAGTACCTATTACACGGCACAGATACGCGCAACACACCAGAAGGATTGAGAAAAAAGAAAAATGGAGAAGACTGAACGAAGGATAAGAAAGTAGCATTGGAAAGAACACTAAGATCGCACGAGTATAAAAAAAACATATTCGATAGAAATAGAAGGCACCACGAATTCAACGTGGGAGACATGGTGTTTATAGAAAATGGCAACAAACTCAACAGAAAAAAACTAGAAGAACTAAGAATCGGACCATTCCCAATAGAAGAAAAAATTTAAACTCGATCTACAAGATAAGGACTGGGAAAAGGAACCCAGATACGAATCTATTCCACGCGACAAAACTAACTCCAAGGTAGGAGGGCGAGGACGATTAACGAAAATTGTGCAATTTCCGTCTCGAGGACGGAAGATATAAAGAGTGTATACGCTCTTCAAATTTGGCGCGCTTAGGAGGCTCCACGCGCGCTTCTACGACATCCGATAGATGTCTCGTCGAGTATCAAACGAGTCGACAGCTAAGGAGCGTTGAGATAGAGAGAGAGACAGATAGAGAGAAGAATTATAAGAGCGAGTGCATGCTACGACAACTGATATAAAGATAATTAATTGTTAAGAGAGACGAATAATTGACTTTAATTGTCGTTTCTCTTATTTACAGGTAACTTGTAAGGTGTATATACAGTGTAAATAGTAATATCGGTTATAACATAAAACCCTCTTATTTACAGAGAAACAAATTTGGTTCATTTATTCGGATCGCCCCAACCTCGAGATTAAATAGATATTATATCTCTCTATATTATATAAATATATCGCCGCCGCCGTGTACAAGAGTTGAGGAGAGCGAGCGGGATCGAGTAGGCTGGGTGAGTGGATCAAGCGGCGGGGGGGGGGGGGGGTGTTGGCGCGCGAAGCGCGCATGGGGGCAGAGCCCCCCTAGTATATTGAAACGTTTCACTTATGTGACACGATCTAAATGATCGTGTCAGAACATTTAATTAAATATAAAACAATTAGAAATTAAATGGTGAAGCTTTTTATAAAAAGATCTCTCTTTTCTGGTAATGAAATCCAAGGTAGAGTTCGTGTCGTGGACTCGAAGGAAAACTGGGATTTGGGAAGGCGACGTGATGTCGAATCTTTTTAAATAATATCAATTTTATTATATTTAAAAGATGCCTCAGATTTGGTTAAATTCGTCATCACATATTTTATGCGTTTCAGAGCCAACCTCTCATCATCGGCACTTAACAGAGCGATATTGTAGGTTGTATGAAAGTTACTGTGTCTCGTTAAGCGATGACCAGTAAGCATACATAAATTTCACAATGCTATTTTCAAGATAGCTGACTTGAAGGATTTTGACTTTAATTATGGAAAGGTTATTTTAGTTGGAATATTTTCTTATATAAAATTGCTGGAAGAGCGTGTTAGTGGTATTAGCAATTTTGAAGGAATAAATTTCGTCAGGAATACGTGTGTTTTGTACTGTCGAGGATTTATTATTATTTTATCGATTTGAATTTTATGAACTTATTTATTTGTTCGATTATTTCAAAATAATGGAATTCTGGATTTCTTGATAATTGGAATGTGAGTGAAGCTCGCTCTATTAAATTATGCTGAATTTAATAATGTTTTATTGGTTTGGAATTTATGAGCTTTTTTGTTTATTTAATATTTTCAAAATAATAAATTTGAAGATTTGCGGATTACCGGAAATTAAATTTAGCTTTGTTACTTGAAATGAGGTTGAATTTAATTTATTTTCCCCAGTGAAATCGAGATCAAAGTTTCCCTCGGGTTGTCTAGTCATGCACGCTTTCTCGGACTCTCACAGTGCCGCGTTGCCGTAACGCGACAGGTGGCGACTCGAAAAAGGTCCTACCTATGGGTTTTCTAGGTTTCCTGAGACGTGCAACCTCTGTATTTCGATCATCCGAGCGCAATGCAAGGGGTCTAGATACAGACGGCTCCCTACGGGTGGCTGAAAACTTTATTCATGAACTCGATGAACTTCGGTGAACGTTGTATTATCTTGATGAGATAATATCACGTTACGAGAAGTTAAATTGAAGATAATAAAACTCTCTTGACCAACACGTCGCAGAGAGAATAGAATAGTCAAAGTGGCTGTTCTATTTTTCAAAGATAATTACTTGAAGTGAAGTTGGCGTAGTGCGAGGAATAGTCAAATTCTCGATGAATCTACACTTAAAACTCACGTCCAGTAATTACTTGCTTGTTTCAGAGTGAAACAAGCACAAGTTTGAAGTTAATTACCGATGCTTGACGAGCAGACCGTTTTGCATAAAACGGACAAAACCGAAGATTAAATTTACTCGAAGAGTAAATTGAAATTGGATGACCAGCACGATATGGTGTTCAGGACTAATCTAAAACTCTCTCTTAACAGAAGGTTGTGAGAGAGAATAGAATATTCTAGAAGAGAGAATTCTATTTTTTTTAATGATAATTACTTGAGACGATGTCCGTATAGTGCGAAGAATATTTAAATTCATCGATGAAGCTGTACTAGAACTCGCGTACAGTAATTACTTACTCGTCTCGAAGTGAGACGAGCACGTGGTGACTCTAATGGTAAATGCTAGAAGAGCTGTTCATTTTGCGAAAATGAACAAAACGGAAGTTAAAAAATTACTCTGAGAGTGATTCGACGAAAGATATGACCAGCACGAAATGGTGTTCAGGACTGATACCCGCTCTCGTAAAAGCACAGCTTTTATAGACTTGTGAGTACAAGCGCCACGCTCGCTACCTAAATTCTCATTGGTTTCGGGAATACGAGTGGGGCAAAAAATGTGAGCTTTCCTGCTCTCTTTGTAGTGGGGAATTCCTGGTAATACAAATTGTTTAATTTTAAGATTTTATTTACTCGGTCGCGTAACGTCTTGTAGCTTTTATTATTTTCCACTCCCACAAGGGGCAAAATGGACACAAATCCGTCGGCGGTCTCGGGGTTTGAAGAGGCGCGGGAGGGTATCTCACGAGTTCGCCTAGCGATAGACGACCCGGAACGCAATGCCCGCGTCGCCGGTCGCGCGAGGCTCGAAGTATACACCTTCTCGCTTACTCATGCTTCGTTGTAACGAGGGGCTCGAAATCCGTCCCGTTACAATATATATATATATATGTATACTAGGGGGCTCTGCCTCGGGCCATTCCCTTCAGCGTACCGCCCCTCTTGGGTTTTGCGTCGAGGGGGTACGGTGAAGGGAATGATCGCCTCAACTCTTGTACACGGCGGCGGCGGCGGCGATATATTTATATAATTGGCGAGATATATATATATATCTCTATATTATATAAATATTTCGCCGCCGCCGCCGCCGCCGCCGCCGCGGCCGTGTACAAGAGTTGAGGGGATCAAGCGGGGCGGGGGAGGCGTGGGCGGCGGGGGGGGGGGGGGGGGGGTGGCGCGCGAAGCGCGCAGGGGGGCAGAGCCCCCCTAGTATATAATATTATTATTATTTTTATTTAATATATATATCTCTCTATATTATATAAATATTTCGCCGCCGCCGCCGTGTACAAGAGTTCAGGACCGAAAATTACCGAAAATGACCGAAAATGCCGGGGGTGCATTAGCGGTCATTTTCGGACGATATATATATCTCTCTATATTATATAAATATTTCGCCGCCGCCGCCGCCGCCGCGGCCGTGTACAAGAGTTGAGGGGATCAAGCGGGGGCGGGGGAGGCGTGGGTGGGGGCGTGGGCGGGGGGGGGGGGGGGGTTTGGCGCGCGAAGCGCGCAGGGGGGCGAAGCCCCCCTAGTATATATATATATATATACATATTGGGGCGATTTTTTTTTTCGTCTATTTTTTTTCCAGTTCCCACCCGAAATTTTGTTGGATATGTCGAAAAAGAAATTCCCTGAAAGTTACAGCCCTTAATATTAATTCTAAGTACTTTCCCAAAGCGTGAGAAGATTTTCCATCTAAAATACACGTAAATCGAATTTTTTTATTTCAAATTTCTATAACTCAGTCGCTTTTTATGCTATCATATTGTTCTTGGGTCCGATTTACTCAGAATAAAACAATCTATAAAAGTGCCTTTTGTGGCAGAAGTGTAAATTCTACTGGTGAGTTAGTACGGGTCACTGAAGTTGATTTTTACCCAAAATTCTCGTTTTTTTGCTGTTATCTCCAAAACTATTAACTTTACGAAAAAAATGTAAACGAAAAATTTGTTGGAAATTTAATTTCCTATAAAAAAGGAACTATCGACCCAATTTCTTGAGATATTGAATTTTTTTTATTTTTTATTTTTTTTATTATTTAATATTTCATATTTTATAAATTTTATACTACTCATAAGTTAAAATTCAATATCTCAAGAAAAATCAATCTAAGCAATTGGGTCGATAGGTCCTTTTTTGTAGGAAATTAAATTTCCAACAAATTTTTCGTTTACATTTTTTTCGTAAATTTAATTGTTTCGGAGATAACAGAGAAAAAACGAGAATTTTGGGTAAAAATTAACTTCAGTGACCCGTACCAAGTCACGAGTACAATTTACACTTTTACCGCAAGAGGGACTTTTTTAGATTGTTTTATTCTGAGTGAATCGAAACTAAGAACAATATGATAGCATAAAATGCAGCTGAGTTATAGAAATTTGAAAAAAAAAAAAAATTCAATTTACGTGTATTTTAGATGGAAAATCTTCTCACGCTTTGGGAAAGTACTTAGAATTAATATTAAGGGCTGTAACCTTCAGGGAATTTCTTTTTCGACATATCCAACAAAACTTCGGGTGGGGACTGAAAAAAAAAACGCCCTAATATATATATATATATATATATATATATATATATAAGACTGTGCCATATTTAGGCAACTTTTTTTTTTTTCGTTACTAACAGATTGTATATTCTCAAAAAGGCAAAAAAGAAGTCTGTTCAAAATTCAAAGGTCGCCCATCACGATTTCCTATTTCCCATCTAAATAACATGGGACATTTTTCTTTATATCTGCGAAATTTTGTATCTCAGTAATAATTCATAATACGACTGAGGTTTCAACGTTCCCTTGTAGGAAATTGAATGCTGAACACAAATGATATCTTACAAATTTGTTGTAAATATCACCATTTTCGTAATATTTGAGCTTAAAGTTTGAAATACATGAAAATTCGCTGTTTTGCATCAATTATTGCATTATTATTAGTCTTATCGTATAATTTAAGCGCACTTTTTGTAGATTGTTGAATTCGCAATAAAGATATCCTTAAAAACAGGAAATTAATGGTAAAAAATTATGCTATCTTGATAATTGAACAATTCGAAAATCAATTCTCAATGAAAATTGCTCCTAATAATAGTTTATCAAATAAATCGGTAGGAATATTATAAAAATTATGCTAGAAATATTCCCGAAATCTTTTATTAATCAAATTATATCTAAATAATTGTAAATATTTCATAATTTAATATTACAGAAATTGAATTAACATGAATAATTACAGAAGATTTCTTTTATTACAATTTGGATACTGTTTACGATGTTTGTTTACAATTTGTAGCAAATATTGGAATTGCTCTTCATTTCTTGTTAAGGACGTATTGTATTCCTCTAATAGAGCAACCCCACGCTCTGCAACATCATTAATCAGTTTTAATTTTTTGAAGAACTTCAAATTTTTGCGATAGCTATCATCATCGGGCCGAATCACGATATCTTCGTTGAGAAAATCATATGGCAGGGCGAATTTTACAAACAATTTTTATGAATTCTTTGATACAAATGCACTCATATCTTTATTTAAAATGAATTCGAAATCATTTTTAATATTTATGCGCCGTTTTTCTATCACTGCAGTACTGTCCCGACTTTTCATTGACTCAATCATTTTGACTTTATTATCAATCGAAATATTAACATCGAATAAGGAAAGAGTAGCTAATTCCTCATTTAGGTACCATCAATTTTATGGTATCTAAATGAGAAATTAGCTACTCTTGATAATAAAGTCAAAATGACTGAGTCAATGAAAAGTCGGGACAGTATTGCGGTGATAGAAAAACGGCGTATAGATATTAAAAATGATTTCGAATTCATTTTAAATAAAGATATGAGTGCATTTGTATCAAAGAAGTTATTGAAATTGTTTGTAAAATTCGACCTGCCATATGATTTTCTCAACGAAGATATCATGAGTTGGCCCGATGATGAAAGCTATCGCGAAAATTTGGAGTCCTTCAAAAAATTAAAAGTGATTAAGATGTTGCAGAGCGTGGGGTTGCTATATTAGAGGAATACAATACGTCCTTAACAAGAAATGAAGAGCAATTCCAATATTTGCTACAAATTGTAAACAAACATCGTGAACAGTATCCAAATTGTAATGAAAGAAATCTTCTGTAATTATTAATGTTAATTCAATTTCTGTAATATTAAATTATGAAATATTTACAACTATTTATCCATAATTTAATTAATAAAAGATTTCGGGAATATTCTTAGCATAATTTTTATAATGTTCCTACCGATTTATTTGATAAATTATTATTAGGAGCAATTTTCATTGAGAATTGATTTTCCAATTGTTCAATTATCAAGATAGCATAATTTTTTACCATTAATTTTCTGTTTTTAAGGACATCTTTATTGCGAATTCGACAATCTACAAAAAGTGCGCTGAAATTATGCGATAAGACTGATAATATTGCAATAATTGATGCAAAACAGCGAATTTTCATGTATTTCAAACTTTAAACTCAAATATCACGAAAATGGTGATTTTTACAACAAATTTGTAAGACATCATTTGTGTTCAGCATTCAATTTCCTACAAGGCAACGTTAAAACCTCAATCGTATTATGAATTATTACTGAGATACAAAATTTCGCAGATATGAAGAAAAATTTCCCATGTTATTCAGATGGGAAATAGGAAATCGTGATGAGCGACCTTTGAATATTAATATAAAGGGCTAAAACTTTGCCTTTTTGAGAGTATACAATCTGTTAGTAACGACAAAAAAAAGGTTGCGCAAATATCGCACAGTCTAATATATATATATTGTGACGCAACATTTGGCGTCTCGTCACCCGTACGGAGTGTATTCGTTCAGGGGGTCGGATTTACGATCCTGGGACGCTCGCTTTGTCGCGCATCCGAGACGGTAATTACTTTGAATATCAGGTTACCTCGAGAATTGACAATTTGGCAACGCTGCGGCTATCTGTCGCTCAGCGACTTTGTTTGGCTCTCTGAGTTTATGACCCTCTTGTTCTTCGCCCCGAGCGGGAATATTAGAGTTTTTCTGTTTTATTATATTATCGCGTCTGTTTTTCAAGTCCGTTCTGTCCAGCTCTCTTAGCGTCCCGTAAAGTAAATATTCGAGTCATTAAATTCTGTTATAAGCAAGCGCTTCGTTCGTAACTTAAGGGAGAACACCACTGTGACCCCCTGTTTTTTTTCACATTTTTCAAGAATTTTTTTTTTTCGGAAAAAAAGAGATATTCGAAAAATTTTTTTGGGTTTTGTTCCTTGTTTATTAATGTATCAAAAAACATTTTTTTCACATTTTTCACGCCGCATGGTGAAGAGAAGTACATAGGGATTTGGAAAAATATTGTTTTAAAAAAAATAGGCACGCCTTTGAAATTAACTTTAATTTCAAAGGTGTTCTTATTTTTTTCAAACAATATTTTTCCAAATCCCTATATACTTCTCTTCAAAATATCATATTATTAACGAAAACACTCGGTATTTTTTTCAGATCGACGTTGAAGAGAGTTCTGCTGCGTGCCGCGGAGATGACAGCACCTGGCTCGAGAGCTTCCCCAGCGCCACCATGCGGCGTGAAAAATGTGAAAAAAATGTTTTTTGTGTATCAAATTAATGTATCAAAATACATTTTTTTCACATTTTTCATTTTTCCACTGTCATTTCCGCAGCACGCAGCAGAACTCTCTTCAACATCGATCTGAAAAAAAATACCGAGTGTTTTCGTTAATAATATGATATTTTGAAGAGAAGTACACAGGGATTTGGAAAAATATTGTTTCAAAAAAAATAGGCACGCCTGTGAAATTAAAGTTAATTTCAAAGGCGTGCCTATTTTTTTGAATTTAAATATGAACGGCTCATACTTGCAGAGGGTTTTTTTGAGATGCCAAACAATACATTTTTCATTATTTCGAGGAAAAAAAAATAGTCATTTTATTTGACCCACCCTAATATATATATATATATATATACTAGGGGGGCTCTGCCCCCCGCGCGCTTCGCCCCCCCCCCGCCCACGCCCCTACCCGCGCCCCCACCCACGCCTCCCCCGCCCCCGCTCGATTCCCTCAACTCTTGTACACGGCGGCGGCGGCGGCGGCGAAATATTTATATAATATAGAGAGATATATACCAGGGGTGTTAGTTGAAGTTTGCCGGTTTTACCAGTAGATGTCGCTAGCAATATGTATACATTTCTATGATTTGGCATGTATGTTATTTTTTTCTATTGACATTAACCTACACAAATACGCAAGTCACATTCCGCCAAAATAATAGCGTCATATTTGTTTACCTCAGTGAATATGTCGAGTTTCGTTCCAAGTAAATCGCATTTGCGGCATTCGTTGCTTTTCTTATTTCATCAAAAGAAAAAAGCAGCTTAAGCTCACCGGTTGCTGGTAGAAACTTATGGTGAACATGCTCCAGTGATTAGAACATGTGAGACATGGTTTCGTCAATTTAAAAGTGGAGATTTCGATTTGACAGACAATGAACATCCTTGTGCAGCGAAAAAGTTCGAAGACGAGGAATTGCAGGCGTTATTGGATGTTGATCCAACCCAATCGCAACAAAAATTGGCAAAAACACTAAATGTGACTCGAGGAGCAATTTGCCAACGTTTAAAAGCCATGGAAAAGATCGAAAAGTATGGAAAATGGGTGCCACACCAGCTGAACGATAGAGAAATGGAAAATCGAAAAACCGTTTGTGAAATGCTGCTTCAACGATTCGAAATGAAATCTTCTCTGCATCGAATTGTCACGGGGGACGAAAAGCGGATTTATTTTGAGAACCCGAAGCGAAAAAAATCATGGCTTTCACTTGGTAAAGCCGGCCCATCGACCGCAAGGCCAAATCGCTTTGGCCGTAAGACAATGCTCTGTGTATGGTGGGACCAGTGTGGTGTGGTGTACTACGAGTTGTTAAAACCTGATGAAACGGTGTACAAGGATCGCCACCGACAACAAATGATCAATTTGAATTATGCGTTGATCGAAAAACGGCCGGAATGGGCCCGAAGACATGACAAAGTTATCTTGCAACATGACAACGCGCCGTCTCATACCGCTAAACTGGTGAAAGACACATTAAAAACACTTAATTGGGAAATATCACACCCGCCGTACTCTCCAGACCTCGCCCCGTCCGACTATCACCTTTTCGCATCGATGGGACACTCCCTTGCAGAGCAGTGCTTCGCTAATTTTGAAGAAGTCGAAAAATGGCTCGTCGAATGGTTTACCTCGAAAGAGAAAAAGTTTTTTTGGGATGGTATCCATAATTTGCCTGAGACATGGGCGAAATGTGTAGAAACCAATGGTCAATACTTTGAATAAAAAAATTTTCAGAATCCTCTGAAAATTAAGTGTTTTCTTTATCGAAAAAACCGGCAAATTTCAACTAACACCCCTGGTATATATACTAGGGGGGCTCTGCCCCTCTGCGCGCTACGCGCGCCGACCCCTCCCCATTCCACCCCCCCCCCCCCCCCCGCCGATCCATCTCTCCCCGGGCTCCCCCGTCAACTCTTGTACACGGCGGCGGCGATATATTTATATAATATAGAGAGATATATTGAGACGGTCCTGGTCTCAGCGACGACGTCACTTGTCCTTCGGCGTAGTTGTAAGTCCCGCCACGCACCAGGGGCAGGGGGCGCCACCAGTCCCAACCCCTGGACGAATCCTGTCACGCCGTTGACAAGGACTGCCAATCCGAAAGACGCTCAACCACGGCGGACCTGTCAACAGAAAAATCAACCAATTATAACAATGGAATATGAAAGACATGAAATACCGCAATGCGTCAAAAAGGGAGGAGAGAAAGGGTCAAGAAACGAGGAAGGGAAGGTCCGCAACCAGGGTATAAAAAGGCCGGTTTCACCCAGGAGCGACACTCTTGAGTCCTCTCGAGTCCGAAAGGAATCTTGACTACCGGTCTCCATGACTACTTGTCCTTTGCTGTAGGGAAAGTGGAGATTACGGGAAAAAGACGAATTAAGGAGAAAAAGGATTAAAAGAGGTCTGGCGAAAGGAAGAAGGAAGGCCAGTACCGTGAAACTCACATGACTACTGTCCTTTGTCGTAGGAAAGTGTGAGGGGATCGGGAAAACTGAATCTCGGTTCATAGTCAAGGAGTTATATAAGTATTGGGATAAGAGAGAGAGGGGGAGAAAATTTGAAGAATAGAAATTTGAAACTTGCCTCAGGGTACGTGGACAAAGAGGGCAGTCCCGGAACGGTGGTGGAGCCGCGGATGACATCGTCGATCCTCCTTTAAAATAACGGAACCCCTAAAGGAAGAGAAAATAAAAAGAAAATTATAAATGTAAAATTTTGAATAAAAATAAAAACAAAATTGACAGTCAAAGGGGACGCACGAGAGAGAAGGAGAGAGAGAGAGAGAGAGAGAGAGAAGGGAGAGACTTACGAAATTGGATAATAATTTAAAAGAAAGACAAAATTGACAGTTAACGGAGACACGCGAGAGAAAAAGAGATAGAGCGAGAGAGAGAGAAAGAAAGAAGGCAGAGGAAGTAGAATTATAAAATTAAATAATTAATACGAAGAAAAATCCTCGCGGTAAACAAGGCACTGACACGAAGGAAAGAGTGTGAGAGAGAGAGAGAAAGACATAGAGGAAAGGTGTGACGTCACACGAGCAAGCGTCCGTGTGCGCACGCACACACACAGGGAGACGATACACAAGGGGAAAAATCACTCACCTGTGAGTACTCCAAGGGGGGGAAACCACAAGAACCCACGTAACGTCACGACCGGAGAACTACGGGGAACAAAACGACACACGACAGACGTCACTGTTCCCGTTGAAACACACAAAAAAAAGAATCAAAAAACTCCGGTATACAACACGAACGATCACAACTGACCGGCTGCGAGCTGTCGCTACACTAAGGACCATCGACCGCGCGACGAGGATCCCCGAACGGTCACGGCGACGCACGAGCGGCTCTCTCGCTCTCGCGAGGCAGGCGCTAAGGCTTACACGTACGATCGAAGCGTGTGCATGGGATACCTTAGAGAGAGGACACTCGAGGGCAGCACCTTACGGGCAGCAGATTCGCTACGAGAAATACTGACACAGACAATATATAAATTATGAAATGAAAATTACACACGATATACAGCACAAAAAAAAATGCAATTATTAAATACACAACAACAACAAAACAATCATTAATATTAAATCAAAAATATCCACACAATACACAACGATTAAAACACAAGTATCAATACAATAAGGATAAGGAAAATGTATATGAATAAATAGTAATTATCGATATTCCTATCCCGGCTCAGCGTCTTTATTTTTCTCGAGTCCGAACCTTTAAAAAATAGTTAACGCATTGATACCGTTACAATATATGTATATATAAATCAATCGCCGTGCGTTAGTCTCGCAAAAACTGGAAAATTAGTAATTTTTTGTTTGTTTTGTTCGCCTCAATCCCGCGGTGGTTTAGAAAAAAGAAAATCAGGAAAATCCCAAAGTAACAGCTGAAAAATCGAAAAAATCAAAATTGGTAATTTTGTATGGGAATTGCCACTACCTATTGCCACTACCTATCGCTTGACAGCTGCGCATCGCGCAGCTGTATTCATTTTAATGAATTCATGAATTCAGCTGCGCATCATTTGGAATTTGAATTCATTCAAATGTGTTTTAACGAGACTCAAGGAGAACAATATTGAAAAATTTGGCGCATCTTTTCCTTTGCGATCCACGAAAGACACCCTACAGTTGTACATTTGGCAGTACATCTGGGAAACGGACAACGAGTATATTTCAATTCAGAGAACGCAGCGGACAGAGAGGCAGAGTCAGTGAGATGCCCCGTTTCGAGCCTAACCTTGCGGAAAATTGCTCGGGGATGGGCGGAGAGTGCAAATTTGTAATTAGGGAGGGGAAGATATAAATTTTCCATGATATTTTAACATTTCGAGAATTTTAAGAACATAACATGTCGTTAACCATGATTATTCAAACAAACTTTTATGATGATATTTTATAAAGCTCCATTGATAGATTTGATTTCATAATTCGCGCAGAGATGAATTTAGAGGACCTTAATAAGTGAGAAAATACACAGATGGACGATTTTCAGGGAGACTCTCCCGTCGATGCTCCATACACATTAATAAAGCCATTAGAACAATGGCAACCAATAGAATTATCACGATTACAATAAGGGCAATTCGAACTTGAAGTTCCTCCATATCGACTATACACGGCTGCAGTAAGACAATAATAAAAATAAAAGAAATAAGGAAATAATGGAACCCAATTAATCCGCCCTTAAATCATCGCGGAAAACGAAATAACGAAATTAATTTTGAGCCTGAACAAATTCAAACGCGCGGAGTACTTCTCGGACACCGTATAGCTACGGGGTGCATGCTCGGCGCATGAGACCAACCAACGAGTGGCATATGGGGAAAACACCTCGAAAATTCCCAAAGGATAGAACACGTACGGAACATTTGAAATTAAAGAATTAAATTAACCACGAATATCACGCACGAAAGAAAAACCACTATATGGACAAAAAGAACGTCGACCCTAAATTAGTTGAAAAACATCTCAAAGCAGTCCGCAAGGAACTTTTCGATGCGAACAATAAATTTGCTCACGGGTGAGGTTGTCGTCCGGGGAACGAGACGGTGCGGCATGGCGCAAATCGAAACGAATAAATTGCAAAGGAAAACCATTTTTGTACTTACTCGTGTGATGAAAAAAAATGAAAACGGAAACGAAACGATGTGGATTGATGAAAAAGATGGTGAATGGCCAGAACCTGGAGCGATGTTCAAAAATGGGAATTCCTTTCCCTCGGGCGATGCGATAATTCGAGATGAAACGATGTGAATTGATGCCGTCGATGAATTAAACACAATCGCTGTCTTTCTGTTTCACAAACTTTTATTTATTTCGTTCACCACACAATTGTCACGTTACAACTTTAAAATAAAAATAAATCCTCGTTGAGTTTCCAACACGCTGCAATCACTTATTGTCAAAACTCGAACCGGAACTCGGATTACAAAAGAGCAACTTGCCAAACTCGGATTACAATGATGACCTGCCCCTCGAAGAATGATCTCTCAAAAATAAATCTCAAAACGAACTGCGAACAACGAACTCCAAAGACTGACTATACCTCGAAAAAATTAACTCCCAAAAGTAACTGACTCTCCAAAAAATGAACTGCCTGATTTGGCCTGTGACCCATCATTATATAGACTTCGTTAGACTGCTTAGCTTCGGTGGTGGGACAGTGCGCCCTCCGTCTTCTAAGACGCGATGGGTCTCTCCCTCCACCTCCACCTCGCATTCAGGAAGACTATGTGACTCTATATAATCAAAATTATCTTAAAATTGAACTTACTCATACCCTTAACTTTACTTCACATCATTCTTACATTGCTTACGATAATTAATTTGCAAGTTAAATTGCAATAAACCCCGCTCTCTTATTTTGTTCATATTCTTTTAACAAAAATCATTCCATCTCTTTCATACTCACACATTTCCACATCCTTTTCTCTCATTCTAACATCCATACTCTTAGCACAACTCTCGCTATCTCTCTCATACTCATGCTCCGGACCATCTCTCCTGCTCTCTCGTTATACCCCTCATTTCGAAGGCGCTGTGGGTCACTATGTCTTTACGCATAGCCTGACCCCTCCCGCACTCTTTCCTACTCTCCTATCATACTATCGTTCACTCTACATATGATCTCTCTGTCCCACAGTCATTCTCTACATACATCTCTCTTCGTCACAATTTTCCCCTTTTATGGTTCTCGCGGTGCCATTCGCTTTCTTTCTTATTTCGCTTCTCTTCCTCTCTATTCTTTTCTCATTCCATTTCTTGCAATTACGTATGACAGTTAATATTGTTAAATGCAAACTTTAATCTGTCAGTATTTAAAAGTTTTTTAAAATACATGCATGTTTTTATTTCTCTGTTAACATTATTACCCTGTCCAAAATGTGGAATATTCTCGTTTTATCATGCGTAATTACTTTTAATTGAATTAAAAATATATTTATGATGATTCTGTTCAAAAGTAATATTCAAAGTAGTGTTATTATTTTTACGCATTCTCTTTAAATTCATTCACAATCATCATTCATCCCTTTTTCATGCAAAACTCAAATGCAATCTTTCTTTCAACATAAACATTCTGCCTACATTGATAATTATAAACTATATTTATTACTTTCTGATTTTTCTGAAAATTCCCTCGAGCAACAATTGGTCATTTAATTTCTGCAATTTAATTTGTTCATGTTTTGGTTGGTAAAGAAAGAGCTCATTGTTGAGGGGACATTCGTTCGTTATATCGTCCCTCTCTCTCTCTCCATCTTCATAACGGGTCTATGTCCATAACGTTGGTGGTCCTGGTATCGCTGTCTCTAGGCGTTGAAAGCTAGCTATTGCCATATGCCGTGTAGGTGGGAGAGAGATCGTGTTATCCCGTGGTTACTCGTGCGACGAAGACCGCCATGGGCACGAGGGTAGTTGTATCGCCGTTCCGATTCCAGAGACAAAGCTCTCCAGGCCGTGTGTCGTCACTCCAAACGAACTCTATGCCATGTCAAACTTTTATAAATATTCTCATAGTCGTGGTTTCGTGTTCCGGATCTGGATAACGTCTCTTTCTATCAGCGGATGTTTATAATCAATCGATATCATTGATTTCACCCGAAGTTCTCGGAAGAGTTTGTTAAATTTATGACAGCGTCGAAGGTTCGGATGACCATTTGAAGTCTTTCTTCAACGAACGGTCCTTGTTCATTGTCCAACCACCGCCCTGATTTATCTTTAGGTGTCATGGTTTCCATCTCCGTCTTGAATATTCCACTCTGATGATTGCACTAACAAACTGAGCCCCCCCTTAGACAACTGTCACATATACAATCTTAAATAGCCTCGAATAAATAAGACAACATGTCAAAAGGAAATATAAGTCTCAGAAGGAGAATATATATATAACTCTGAATAAAAATGAGTATCGAATAAACAGATTGACCAATCGGAGCTCATGCGAATTCCTACATCAGGATCTAATAATTTCGCTCTCAAACATACCACGCAACATTTATTTCTATTACCTATGACGACCTGACCCAGGTATCATACTCATGCTTTGACTCTACATTACTGTTACAATACATTTTCACTCGCGCACTTTCGGGAAATATAGTCATATACTTTTATTGTCCACAAAAAGGAAACACTGTTCTTTTCATTTGTAAAGAAATGCACGCCTTCTATCTTCGTCACTCTCGGGTATATTAGTGTACACGCACTGTAGTGTCTGTGAGGGTATCGATGAGTCAGTGGGCTGGTAGTAGTGCCACGCGCGCATGAAGATTTCGACGCACGGTCTCACGCTGCGGCACAAAGGCCCACCAACGTTTTAGAGTAACCCAATACTATCTCCAATGGTCTTTCTCGCTAGCTCGATCGATGTTTCCTCTTGACGTTGATGATAAAGAAATTGTTATTTTTCACCATTGATATTGCTGGGGTCGTTTTGTCGCCGGTCAGAGGTTTACGTTGGCGCGTGACCGTGTTGGTGCGCGTGACTAAATCGACGCATACTCGCAATCTTATTCGGTGTCGAAAGGAGAAAAATAAATTATTTTCCTCTCTCGTGATCGTTCCATTGAGTATCCGAAAATTGCCTTATACTGACAATTTCGAATCGTTGCAAAATTCCCGAAAGCCGCAGGACGTAACATAGTGAAACAACTTTTTCCATTTCGGCGAAAACGTGATGGCCGATTGTCCAGAGCAATGGGCGGCTGTGAAATTTTGTTTCCTGTTGGGGAAATCGGCCGCGGAAACTACTGTAATGCTTATCGAGATTCTGCCCTAAGTAAAACCAGAGTCTACGAGTGGTTTTCGCGTTTTAAAACTGGAGAATTGTCAATTGCAGACCAACCCCGTTCAGGACGCCCCTCAACGTCAAGAAGTGACAAAAACGTCGACAAAATCAATGCTCCCATTCATGAAGACCGTCGCCGAACCATTGATCAACTCTGTGAGATGTCTGGGATATCATGGAGTTCAATTCAGAGGATTTTATCCAAAGGTTCGTACATGAGCAGAGTTGCAGCCAAATTTGTCCCTCGCCTTCTCACAGACGAGCAAAGGGGGCGTCGACTTCAGGCATGTTTTGAACTTAAAAATCAACTTGAAGAGGACCCTGAACTTTTTTCCAAGGTGATTACTAGTGATGAATCGTGGTGCTATGGGTACGACCCCGAAACAAAGCAGCAATCAAGCCAGTGGAAGACACCTCGCTGTCCTAGTCCGAAAAAAGCTCGCCAAGTGAAGTCAAACATCAAGACAATGCTCATTTGTTTCTTCGATTGCAGAGGTGTTGAGCACACGGAGTTCGTTCCCCCGGGTCAAACTGTCAACCAGAAGTTCTACTTGGAGGTTTTAAAAAGATTGAGGGAGAGTATCCGGAAGAAAAGGGTAGATCTTTGGCGCACAAGTGACTGGTTCCTCCATCATGACAACGCGCCGGCCCACGCCGCTCTCTCCGTAAAGCAGTTTTTGACCAAAAACTGCATGACCCCAATTGTCCACCCCCCCCCCCCCCCCACTGCTCACCGGATCTAGCCCCCTGTGATTTCTTTTGTTCCCCAGACTCAAAAGGGACATGAGAGGAGGTAAAACAAAAATCGCTGGAAGGCCTAAAGAACATCCCGATAAGTGAATTTAAAAAATGTTTTGAACATTGGAAGGATCGTTTGCAGAGGTGCGTTGTGGTCAAAGGAGAATACTTTGAAGGTGATCAAAATTTGGTGTAAAAATATTAAAAAATAAAGAAATTATGACGAAATTCCCGTTTTTTTTGGGTCCCCTCTCATATATATAATATATAGAATATAGATATATAGATATATAGATAGAATAGAAAGATAGATAGAAGATAGACAGATAGATAGAAGAAAGATATATTTAGACATAAGAAAATATGTAATAATATGTATAAAATAGCTGAGGAAGCTAATAAATATCAATCAATCAATCTCTTGCGAGCGCAGTCCTTCGCTGTCTCGCACCTCCCCCAACTACCGCAAACAATTATTTCCAAAAAATCCTTTGAGATTCTCCCCCAACAATTGCGAGCTCACTTTTGGAATTACTTGGCAATCCCTTTTGTGAATTACTACCCCAGTTTTTGCGATTCATTATCCACTCTCCCACTGCGATTCCTTTTTTTTGAATTATTGCGATTCATTGTCAACTCCCCATTGCGATTTCCCCTTTTTTGCGAATTATTACCATTTGCTTTTGCGATTTATTGTAACTCTCCCATTGTGATTCCCCCTTTTTGCGAATTAATGCTATTTGTTTTTGAAATTCATTGTCATTCGCTTTTGCGAGTTGTTATCAACACTCCCATTGCGATTGCCCCTTTTTGGGAATTATTCCTATTTGTTTTTGCGATTCATTGTCAACCCCCATTGCGATTTCCCCTTTTTTGCGAATTATTACTATTTACTTTTGCGATTTATTACCAACTTTTCCAGTGCGATATATTTTTTCTTGTTTTTTTTTGCGAATTGCTATTGTTGGTTTTTGCGATTTATTAGGTACCCCCCATTACGATTTTTCTTTTTGGACTATAAGTATTAGTTTCTGCGACTTATTGCTAACTCCTATATAGCGGCTCACTTTTTCTTTTTTTTTGTTGCGAACCAATACTAACAAGGAAAGTACTCAAGTTGTCCCCCTCCGATTTTGTTGAAACTCAAGTATAGAGCAATAAAAACTAAGCGATACGTATTTTTTTTTATCGGCGGAAAAATGGTTTCAAGGGGTGAACCCACCCCCTAAAGTTACACATGTCAAGGGGCGATTTTGCAGTTTCACATAGAAGCAGTGCATCAATTTTGATGAAACAAAGATTAAAATGTTTCTTGTGTGAAGAAATGAAGAACCCACCAGATAATGAAAAAAAAAAATATATTTCAAGGGGTTGAAACACCCTCGAACATCCACTTTTTGCTCTCTACATTGAAAACATGCGAATCGATTGGAATGAAAATTATGCTATTGTGTAGCGGAAATAAAATTAAAGTTGACGTGTTTTTGTATTTGTGCGAGAACATTTTTTTAAGGGGGCAACTACCCGTATTTGAGTTTTTACATTCCAGGTGTCTCCTTCTCATTCCAAATGTGTTTGCCGATACGAACTCTTCTTATTGAGCTAAAATTAATGTTTCACCATTTTTCTGTTATTATAAGGGGCAGAAACTCCCTTGAACATCTACGTCTTGCACCCTACATTGAAAACTTGCGAATCGATTGGAATGGAAATTATACTGTTTTATAGCGGAAATAAAATTATAGTTCACGTATTTTTCTATTTGTCCAAGAAAACAGTTTTAAGGAGGCAAGCTACCCCTATTTGAGTTTTTACATTCCAGTTGTCTCCTTGTTTTTCCAAATGTGTTTGCCGATAAGAACTCTCCTCATCAAGCAAAAATTAATGATTCATCGTTTTTTTTTAAATAGTACGTATATATAAGGGGGCAGACCACCCATTATAACCCCTTTTTTAATAGTTATTCAAAAGTTTCCGAACCACTACCAAGAAATTTCATGATGGTACGATTTTCATATGTAGATAAATTCACGCATCTACGAGAAGCATAATTAAGAGGGATTATACTATACATCATTCGCTAACACATCCTTTTTTTTATATAATTTTCCGCACTTTTTCACATATTACTGTAGGAGTATTTTTTTATTATTAGCATAAACACGGTGTTTATATAATATTAAATGACATTACCCGTAATAAAGTGACAGGTTCTAATGGATGGACTAATTTCTCTGTATAGATATTCAGTTAGGTGTTACTTTTACCTAAAACAGATGTGCTAGATTCTTTGAACCGGGAACCTTAATAGTATATTTCAAGTGAATCGGTTACTTCTTTCGAAAGGATCATATGTGTATAAGCGTTTTTGACGTACACACTTTATTTACATAGTAACTTTACTCTAACACACGCCATCATCATCTTGTGTATACATGTTCATTATGTATTGTCCGTTATTATCAACTTTTAACCACAATCATGGTTCATAGGCGGAACAAAAATGGTAGTCATCGAAAAAATGCTTCAGGCACAACGATTTTTTACACCACGCACAATTAATAACGGCTACGTTATTACAACCAGGTACTTCACAATGTGTTTTAGAACCACCAAATCCAAATTCGACGAGGTTTGTAAAATATCCTGGTCTTTCAGCTACATAATTGCTTTTAAACCACGCATATATGCAAAGATTCTTATACCTCGGACTTGAAAGTTGATTCTGTGTGAGAGATTGCAGTTTGTTTATATATTTTTTCGTAAATGTAAATTTATATCAGACTTTAATAAAATAACACTATTAGAAAAATGTCGCAAGAAATTTTTCCATACCCGGAACCCGTACACATTCAGTGGTTGAATTCTTCCAGTAGTACCTTTTGGTATAATCATCTGGATGATAATTTTGTCATGAGGTGCTGCTTCACGAATCACTTGTGGGCAGTGTCCACTCCGGGAATCTATCAATAATATGCTGTCTTTACCGACATTAGGGAAGAATACTTTTTCCAGCCATGTTTTGAAATGTTCTGTTGACGTAAACATATTTTTAATTATAAAAAAAAATCCGTACATGATATGATAATCAAGTGTCTTGACGTAATGCAATCGATATCAAAATTAGTTTCACAAAAAGTTTATTCATACCTGAAGTGAGTTTTCCAGATTTAGAAGCTGTCAGTACGACATTTTCCGGCCTAAATAATTCTTCTTCTACTATCGGTCCAAATTCACCTTTTGCTTTCTTTAAGGGTGAACACCACTGTGACCCCCTGTTTTTTTTCACATTTTTCAAGAATTTTTTTTTGTGGGAAAAAAAGAGATATTCGAAAAAATTTGGTGGGTTTTGTTCCTCGTTTATTAATGTATCAAAAAACATTTTTTTCACATTTTTCACGCCGCATGGTGACGCTGGGGAAGCTCTCGCGTCAGGTGCTGTCATCTCCGCGGCACGCAGCAATTCTATATCAATATCATGTATGATTACACCCGCCTCTATAGCGGTTTTCATATTTTTCAATACATACTCGGAAATCCGTGCGAGTTTCTCTTTATAAGTGCCGCCTTTGTTGAACTGATGTGCCCAGCGTCTCAATTGTCATATAAATTTAACCTGTTTGTATTTTTGTTTAACGGTTTCAACACTATAACTTTTTTTTTACCCGATCTCCAGTATTCCACCGCTTTTCGTTTATAGTCATATCTTAATTCATCATCACTGGAACACTTATCGGAATCGTATTCGGTAATATCTGTTCCCCAAAAAGTATCTTCAACAGGCTTCGTTTCGGAATCCTTAAAATGTTCTTGGAAATCGAGCGTATTTTTCGATATCATTTCAACTCTATTGTTTTCCATAGAGTCGATTCAAATTTGTTCAAGATATCCCGTCAGCTCCATTTCCGCATTATTCACTGGAGTTTCTGCTATGTGCATAACTTCAAATGTAGCCAGCAGAAGTTTAATAACGTTAATTGGATTCACTTTCATTGTCAATGATTATAGGTTGCACAAAAAAATTTTTTACGCTGCTCGGAGAACGGGATATCGAGCGCGGGTCCGAACGTAAATGCGAGAATGCGAATTCATGGCGTCTTTTATAGACAGCTTATCCAAAAAACCAGAGACATCGCGCACTAAGAAAAAGTGATAATAGTTTCATCGGTGCCAAAAATATTTGATTATATCTTGAGGACTTTAATTTTCACTGATATTCCCAGAATCTAATCAGTATTCCAGTATCGCATTCTTTGGTTTGCCTGCCACAGCAATTGCTGATAAGCATTGCCCGTGAAATCCACGTAGTGTCACTGAACAGCAAAGTGTTAATAACGTATTTAGGTGGTAAAACGTATTAGTACTGAAGTTGTAAATTCCTCAATTACGGATAATGATACGAAGGCACAATTAAAAGTGTATTTTGACGGTCAGGCATATAGTTATGCTGCTAATATTGAAAATATGCTCCTGCAGCAACGTGTGAAAAAGCAAGGAGAATATTATAAAAAACGTATGCGTTAGTGAATGAATTATACCATAATCCCGCTTAATTATGCTTCTCGCGAATGCGTAAGTTTATCTGAAAACGAAAATCATACCATCATAAAATTTCTTGGCAGTGGTTCGGAAACTTTTGAATAACTTCTAAAAAAGGGGTTACAAAGGGTGGTCTGCCCCTTTAGGTATACGTTCTATTTGAAAAAAAAACGGCGAATCATTCATTTTAGCTTGTTGAGGAGAGTTTTTATAGGAGACAACTGTAATGTAAAAACTCAAATAGGGCTAGCTTGCCTCCTTAAAACTGTTTTCTTGCGCAAATAGAAAAATACGTGGACTATAATTTTATTTCCGCTATAAAACAGTATAATTTCCATTCCAATCGATTCGCAAGTTCTCAATGTAGGGTGCAAGACGTAGATGTTCAAGGGAGTTTCTACCCCTTAAAATAACAGAAAAATGATGAAACATTAATTTTAGCTTAATGAGAAGAGTTCGTATCGGCAAACACATTTGGCATGACAAGGAGACATCTGTAATGTAAATACTCAAATAGGGGTAGTTTACCCCTGTAAAAAATTTTCTCGCAGAAATACAAAAACACATCAACTTTAATTTTATTTCCGCTACACAATAGCATAATTTTCATTCCAATAGATTCCCAAGTTTTCAATGTAGGGTGCAAAATGTGGATGTTCGAGGGTGTTTCAACCCCCTAAAATATTTTTTTTTAATTATCTGGTGGGTTCTTCATTTCTTCGCACAAGAAACATTTTAATCTTTGTTTCATCAAAATCGATGCACTGATACTATGTAAAACTGCAAAATCGCCCCTTGACATGTGTAACTTTAGGGGCTGGTTTCACTCCTTAAAACCGTTTTTCCGCCGATAAAAAAATCACGTGTCGCTTAGTTTTTAATGCTCTATAACATACTTGAGTTTCAACAAAATCGGAGGGAGGCACCTCGAGTGCTTTCCTCGTAAGTATTCTCTTGCGAGTTGTTATCGACTTTCATTATTGCGGAGCAGTACTATCTGTTTTTGTGAATCATCACTGTTTGTTTTGCGAGTTGTTATCAACCCTTCGTATTGCGCCCCCCTTTTGTTTTCGCGAACTATTACCATTGATCTTTGCAGGGCAGTATCAACCCACTCCATTGCTGTTCTTTTTCTTTTTCTTTATTTTTTTATTATTCTTTTTATTTTTGGGCTTTGCGACTGATCATAGCCCACTATTGCGACTTTCCCTCTTGCGAATCACTATCATTTGTTGTTACGACTTATTGTCATTATTCTGAAAGTGCACCTCTGTTATTGTGTTGATAACTACAGCTAACTAACCGGGCAGGGCACTCCGACGGCGGTAAAAAGCGCCGAAATACTGTAAATAATACACACAACCTACCTAGCCTTTTTGTGAGTTTACGTGCTCCATTTCTCTCCTATTTTCCCGCTTTTTCGCCAGCTTGGTGATAATAGAATAGAATAGAATAGAATAGGTAGATAGAATAGAATAGGTAGAGCAATGGAAACATTATGATCAGTACCCCATCCAACTCACGGAAAGTTGTTTTTCAAGAGTCAGTTTTTCGGTGTAGGAAAAGCCCTCGATTATTTCATCTTCGAGATCGCTTAGTTCATAAATATACAGTCCTTGATAGTTAAAACGGGTAGTATGTGCGTGTGTGTGCGCGTGTGTGCGCGTGTGTGCGCCTTTGTGCATATGCGTGCGCGTGTGTGTGCATGTGTATGTGCGTATGAATGTGTGACTGTTACTAACGAATGGTCGATGTTGAATTTATAGTCAATTGGTTCGCAAATTGAGGCCAAGATGTGGCGGTACATTTGTTGAAGGAAATGAATAAATCAACAAAGCCTGACGGTTTTTGCGCTTGTTCTCCTAGATCTTTGTCCTCTAAAGATGATACTAAACGCAATAAAGTAAAGCTACCCAGGCCGAATTGAAATAGAGACAGAAGATCTTCGTGGCTATTTGGAATCTGGTTGACGCGCGATGGAGTAGGAGAATTTGTCTACTAATAGACCAAAGGAATATTATTATAAGAGTTACTGTAATCGCAAAATCTTTTATGACGTTCGACTTATATATGGCCCCACAAGGGAGATATCAATATCAGTTTTGACCTCTACAGCCCGAAAAATTTCTAGAACTCGCGGGAGATGTAGAGGTATTTACTTTTATATGAAACATTTCAGAAACGGGGCACCTGTATTCAGATCCTACACAAAAAAATATTTTTATTGTCTTGAAGCATACCGTTTTGGTGCTTGTACGTGATGTCTATTCTCATACGAGCACCAAATAATCAGTAAAAATGTGTTCATGTGCTTTAGTGCAGGTTTGGCGCAGTTTCCATTTCATCATACTAATGCGATGTAGTAGGAGCTATATAACCCTGCTGCGGATATAACAGGAGAGGGTTGAATTGGTGCATGATAATTTAAAGTTATAAAGAGTTACGGTTACGGTACCTGACTCGACCTGGTATAACGTGGAATATGTGGGATTTATTTTTCCCAACCAGGGGAAATAAACAATTTTTAAAAACCAATTGGGCACTTGTGATACTTGGATTCGATGTCATGCGGTTGTTTCCTTTACATGAATATATTATCTTAGTGTATATATTTGCGTAGATGCCTTTTGAAGCTTAGCACGCTTCAGAAGATGTGATGAAAGACCGAATCAATGTTTTTCGTATTAAGATAAATATTAGTCATTCCTGCCACACTTGTACCGGGTATCATAATGACTAGTTGACCTTACTGGAGAACTCAGCACACTGCCGGTATTTATACAAATGATGGGTTGAGTAAATAAAGTGTAAACCAATAATCATATAATAAGAATGATAAGAATTATTATTTATTAACTACAAATTTGGATATTAAAATAAATGTACACAATTCTTTATTACTGTGAAAAATTGTTATTACAATAGCTGTAAATCCATGTGCCTTTCTTATAAAACAACGGAATCTTCTTTGAAACTACAGTCAATCTGTGCGCTTTTAGGAGATATTGAAGGAAAAACAGCAAGAGATCGAGATGCTACGGACGGAAAGAGATTTCGAGCGCGAAAGATTTTCAAAAGCAGCGATGCAAGCTGATAATGCCGAACAAACCGTGATAACGTTGAAACGAGAATACGATAAGGTATAAATAGACAATGTACAAATTATTCGTTACCAAAATACCGTACATTTAAAATGCTATTATTTGTCTGTTCTATTTCTACATATATAGTATCGCGAAGAGATGGAGAAAAACGTGCAAGATGGTCAGATAGCGCTGGCCCAATTGTTGGACGATAGAAAGTCCCTCAAAGCACATCTCGAAGAGGAAAAACAAAAAACCGAAGATCTTTTGTTCCGGTATGAAGAGGAAACTGTTAATAAAGATGATATACAGGTATGAATTCTCCAACTTTCATGATTTTCTCAAAGGCCTAACATCAAAATAAATGAGTAAAAGTTGGTAACCATTTCCATCGCTTAATTTGAACATATAGTACACGCTTAATAGCATCGATTAATTTGGACACCGTAATTGGAATTGTGCAAAATAATACTAAAAAATCAGTCTTTGATGAATTTCTCCTTTTCAGTTTTTTTGACAGTGTGTTGCAAGAGAACTAAAAAATGATTGAATCCGACGATGTAGAGGTGAAAAAAGCTTTCGAGGGCGAAAATAAAATACATCAAACTAATATATTATCACTAACCTCCAGTTATAAACTAATATATATATATTGAGGTGAGGTGGCTTGTAACACTTACTACTCAATTGCTAACAATATATAATATATAGTCTTTGTATTCAATAAGGAGCAATGCGTAATGTACATTTATTACGATGCGTAACTCGACTGCCCGATCTCAACTGTGTGGTGCCTATACAGCATATTCGCACTTGCCTCTAGTATTACGCGCACTATACGATACTATACTATTGCCCGGGAATCTTACACATATAACGTTGTTCTCAATACATCACATATATATTAACGGTTTATAGAACATATTCCAATTCGGGAACGCGTGATATTTTACTCGAACGTTCTCGTGTGACTGACTGCTTGACACAAAGGGCTATCGTTGCGGCAACGAGAGCGAGGATAAGTGTATGTGTATGTCCACGAGAGATGGTGCGAATGTTTAAGGCGATGAGGTAACGCGAGATATAAACACAAGGAAGTTACAATGATCGAGAACAATCTATAATATTTCCGACTAAATTCGAAAGCACGAAAACGATTGTTTGCCGAGATCGTGTGAAACAAGTTGTGAACTAAAGCGAAGTCATTGGATAATATGTTTGTTACGTCCTGACATGATGACCGACTATGTCCGCATATTTTTCCTTCACCCTAAATAAATTCCGTTCTACAAATTAGTGTGATTCAACGCTCAAGTGGGGGAATCTACGTCCCGGAGGCATACTTCGCGCGGCTCGGCTCTATCAACCCATTCGGCAATCTCCGAATGTCAGTCGATTGCGGCAATATCTGGGGGCAAGTTTCGGAGATTGAGCGTTACTACTTTATCGCATGGTAATACCCAAATCATCGATTTCCGAAGTTGTAATGCCCCTGCCCATTTTATCGAACGAAGCTTTAAATCGTAATATCCACATTACACTTATCAGGGGAACCGAGATGGGAGTCGGTTAGCGGATTCGACGTGCGGGTATGCGGGGATAGAAGCGGGTTCCTAACTTTAGATCCGCGACTGCCCCAATCCCGCAACGTGGCCCCGTAACGCTGCACGCGTACGAAGGTAGCCTCCGTAGATACAGGGTGGGGCAGAATAAGCTCCCTAGTTTTAAAAAATCACTGAAGGACCCTCAGACCGAATAGAGAAGTGGGGCTGGTGCCGTTAGGTGGGGGAAACAATGACGTTTTCAGTAGTCACCATGCCGTAGTCGGGTGCTTTGTTGTGGAGACATTCTTAAAAAATGGCGAAGGCGTTGTGACGACGCTTTTCGGGTCCGGTTCGGGTTGAATCGTCACGACAGTCTTCCTGATGCTAAAACCATTCGGAAATGGATCCGTAATATAAGGGCGACAGGATCTGCAGTTCCTATGAAACCAGTTGGGCGACTTAAAAGTGTGCGAACACCCGAAAACATCGCGGAACTAAAAGCGTTGATTGAACATTCTCCAACACGATCTGTGCGGAAACATGCTGCTGCGCTTCGAATGTCGTCCAAAAGTGTAAGGCGGATCTTACACTCAGATCTTCACCTGCACCCCTACAAGTTGGTGTTAGCACAGGAATTGGGCCCACAAGACTTTGGGAAACGTAGAGATGCTTGCGATGCAATCCTGACTCCTGTACCCCCCGGCAATGTTGTGTGGACTAGCGACGAAGCGCAATTTCATCTCAATGGTACAGTAATCAAACAAACCTTTCATTACTGGGCATCGGAAAACCCCTGTCGACTGCATGAAAGACCTCCTCACAGCCCCAAAGTAACAGTTTGGTGTGTTGTGTCCTCTATAGGCATTATTGGCCCTTATTTTTTTGAATCCACAGGATTGACTGTTACTGTGAATTCGGCACGCTATTGTGACATGTTGGAGAACTTTTTGCATCCCAAAATGGAATAGTATGGCGAGGAATACGACACAGAAGCCTTCTGGTTTCAACAAGATGGAGCCACGGTCCATAATGCGCGTCGTTCACGCGAAATTTTGCAAGAGCTCTTTCCTGGTCGCCTGATCTCTTTGCGGGGCGGATGTTCCATGGCCCCCTCGCTCCCCCGATTTGACACCGTCTGATTTTTTTTCTGTGGGGATACGTTAGAGCTGAGGTGTACAAAGTTCGTCCTCGAACCCTTGAAGATCTGAAGGAGGCTATTGAGAACGTCATCGTTGGAATTTCGAAAGCTATGCTGGGAAGAGTGACCGAAAACTTCTTCGAAAGGCTCAATATGTGCATTGCTCGCCAAGGCCGCCACGAGGACGATATCATTTTCGAAAAGTTATGAAAAAAAACGGCATTATATGTACTTTTGAGCAATACAAACCTTTTCTATGTACCTTGAACCGTTCTCTTATAATTAACCCTTAAAATCAGGAAGCTCATTCTGCCCCACCCTGTTTATTTCTCCCGAGACATCGTATGCCACCGGCCACTTGTTTTTTTTTCTATATACACAGCTCACCGCTGTATCCCCCCCTTCTTTTACTCCTGCATCTATGACTCACAGAACGAAGACGCGAGAATTCATCGTGGAATGCGAAGGTCGGGATTAGCACTCTATAGACCGTTAAATATAGCACTAACCTTGAGTCATCCGGGCATTGACATGCAGCCTTTTTCTTTACATTGGAGAAATTGTATAGAGGGTGCATTATTTTCCGAACTATTCGAAATAATTAATAATTCATGACCAAGTAATTAAAAGGGGGCAAAATTGTTAGTTGGATTCCACGACATTACTCGCTATTATCGCGCTAACGATTGTTATTGCATTAATCACTAATGTCGTATTAATTAAAATTATCATGTGAACAATTATTATTCCTTACTATCGTACTATCCGAGCAATCGCTCCTATTAATCACCACTAATCGTATCAATTATTATTATCGCGTGAACAACTATTATTCCCTATTACTAGTCGAACAGATGCTCCTATTGTGTTAATCGTTACTATCGTATCAATTATTGTTATCGCGTAAACAATTATTGCTCCATACTATCGAATCATTCAGGCAATTACTCTTACTGCATTAATCACTACTACACATAGTATCAATTGTCGTTATCGTGTGAACTACTATTATCTTTTGCTATCGTACTATTCGAGCAATTACTCCTATTGCATTAATCATTATTATCGAATTAATTATCATTCATTTGTTAACAATTATTGGGGGTACACGTCGGTCTTGAAGGATTTACAACAGGGGGTTACTAGTATTAAATCGCATCAGACCACAACCTAATCACCTTCTTGTGAAAGTGTCATCAGTAGGCTTTAGTTTTGAGTATGTCATTTTGTCAAAGTGTAAAGAACACTTTTTTCGAACTCCGAATATGTCGACTTTTGTGCCAACGAAACGCAATTTGCGGGAAGCTCTACTTTTCTGCGTCTATTTTAAGAAAAAAGCAGCTGATGGTCATCGATTGTTGTGTGAGGCTTATGGGGACCATGCTCCACCAATTTCAACTTGTGAGTACCGGTTTAGACGATTCAAAAGTGGTGATTTTGACACGGAGGATAAGGAACGTGAAGGAAGGCCTGAAACGTTTGAAGGTGCAGAATTGGAGGTATTATTAAACGAAGATTCGTGTCAAATGCAAGAAGAACTTGCAGAATCTTTGGGAGTGATTCAACAAGCAATTTCATTACGCCTGCAAGCCATGGGAATGGTCCAAAAGCAAGGAAATTGATTACCATACGAATTAGAGCCAGGAGACGTGGACAGGATATTTTTCACGTGTGACCTGCTGCGCCAAAGGCAAAAACGGAACGGTTTTTTGCATCGAATCGTAACTGATGATGGAAAGTGGATTCATTACGACAGTTCAAAGCGTAAGAAATCGCGGAATAAGCCCGGGCATGCATCAACATCAACGGCGAAACCAAGTATTCATAGATCAAAGCTCATGCTCTGCAATTGGTGGGATCAGCTGGGTATAATACATTATTGTATGAACTGCTAAAACCGAATGAAACCATCACGGGGGATCGCTACCGACTACAATTGATGCGTTTCAACCGAGCATTGAAGGAGAAACGGCTGGAGTATGAGCAGACATGACAAAGTGATTTTGCAGCACGACAATGTTCGTCTACATGTTGCAGTGCGAGTAAAAAACTACTTGGAAATACTTAAATGGGATGTCCTACCCTACCCGCCGTATTCGCCGGATATCTCTCTTTCCGACTACTACTTGTTTCGATCAATGACTCATGGCCTGTCTGAGCTGCACTTCTGTTCATACGAGGAATGCAAAAAATGAGTCGATTCTTAGATTGCCTCTAAAGACCAGTTGTTCCTTCAACGCGGAATTCGTATGCTGCCAGAAAGATGGGGAAAAATAGTGGCCAGCGATGGAAAATGCTTTGAGTGATTAATTTGTTACCATTGTTGCACAATAAAGCCCTAATTTCATAAAACATCCTTCGATACTTAATTGTACTTCCGATAGCCGTAAGCTTTATTGAAAAACTTGATATGTGATGAGTTGTTCAATCAGCACTTCGAAATACGCATTGATTGAGATATAATTACGTTGCTCGAAGTCCTGATGGTCGTCCGGATACGTGCTCGTAGAATTCCGCCAGGGCTTCGCTGAGTTGAAGTTTCGAGAATGGTTTGATTGTTGTCTAACATCGAAATACTCTCCGGAAGGAAACTTTGCAACAGAGAGCGAGATACGGATTGTCTTGCCTCTTATATTTTTCCGATCTGTGGGTATTTTGGATTTTGGAAATGTGATTGATTTAGGGCCCTTAAGAGGGGTCGCGATATTTGATTGGCAAACGGATTGTCCGTAGGGTCTTTTCTGTATTGTGTGGGGAAGATGTAGATCACCATCTGTCATGTCTAATATTAATATCCATAATTGTTTAACTAAGGAACTGCGTGACAGAAAGGCGAATTTGTCAAATTCGGTTCATCGGTGGTCTCGGCGCGAGAATCGCTGAGTAGGGGTTGGTTTGCGCGTCTCGGGCGTTGTAATGGGGGTTGGTTTCGGACGGCACTCGAGGTCGGGCCCACCCAGCGGGGCCTCGTGAGTCTCTTGGGAGATTTTGCGATGGCCGAGGCCCGCTGGCCGCTCTGGTGACCGTGGCTCGAGGTTGCCGCGTGATACTTCTGCGATGCTCTATTCTCTTGTGACAGAGGGCTCTGTGAATGTTCCGTTATAGTATGTACTGTAATGCCTGTTTCGAACGACTATATACGGTACACATAATATTTTTAGTTCGCTCTCGGAATGAGCCAGCACAAGACAAACTACGTCTGACAAATTTTTATTCCCGAGAACGAAAACACAAAAAATGCTCGGCCCAGCCGTAGCCTCGTAGGATGGTAGCGGAATTCTTTACGTTACGTAGCAAAATTATTCAATACACCGCGATTTTTAGGAACGAACAAGATTTGATTAGCGTATTAATAAACCAAGCTTGAGCGGAGGACGGGAGTGAAAGATGCAATGCGTATTCAATGTTCCTCAATATTGATCTCAACCAAACTTCCTTATTCGCTAACTCACAAATTATTCACTTGGTTCTCGCGGCTATACAAAACAATGAGACTCGGTTTTCAATAGTCCTAAAACTATCCCGCCAAAGAAATCATCGAGTGAAAAACCGTTTACCGTAACAAGATGGCGTCGATTGGAAGTGCAGACTCCGACGATGGTACCAAGGAAAAAATACGTAAAATGAACGAAATAAATAAATTATTAAAAATTACAACAACGAAAGAAATAACCGAGATCTCGACACCAATTATACTAATGAACCATAGGACTCTCACTCGTGTACTCAAAACTGAACCTCTCTCAGCGATTCGAAATTAGATAATACAAACGATTACTTGCTGGATGGATGTTTTTCACGCGATCGAATCATTAGTGGGCTCCTTCACGTTAACTCACCGCCACGACAATATCGTGGTCCAATCTCAATACTAAACCGTGAACCAAAATCACAACATTAATCGAGCGAAACGATAGTTTGTCGGATTTTATTTTCCGTAGAAGAAGATCTGGATGAATCTTCGGACTTCCTCGTTGATTGTAGTCAGCAATATCCCTTATCTTGGGTAAGGCTCACGGCTCCGTGACCTCGCAAAGCCACGTTTCTCCTCGTTCACAGCTGAAGCTTGAGTCGCCGACAGTTCTTTCTTAAATGTCTTCGCAGACGCGGATCCTCCCAACCCTCACCCTTTACTTACTGGACGCGAATCCCGATTATCGATTTGCCGAATATTCGTTACCGGTGACATGCGCGAGGTTTGAGCGCTCTTGAGCGGGATGCCTTGGGCGATAATAGTGGTCGATACTGATAGACTAACGGACTTGGCAGAAATATGGCGTTGTTCCCGAGAATACTAAGATGACAGCTTGCAGTCGAAAGTTTAGGACGGATTTCACACGCGCGAGTATAAATATTCGCGCGTGTTCGAGGATGATAACGAGCTCGAGCCGACGATGCTGATTGGCCCCGTGAGCAATGAGGTAAAAGCGCCTGGCGTGCTCTCTTGGTAGCCGCCAAGCGCTCTCAAGTTTCAAAATGCTCGACTTTTCGGAAAAAAATTGTGATATTCGAATTCAGTGGATCAAAATACATTAAAAAAGTTTAGCTTCATCCATCGAGCTCAAAATTTTACGAAAATATACATCGAAAAACTTTCAATGCGTTTTTCTCGAAACTATGTTTTCCCAGTCGGTGACCACTATAATTCAACAAATACTCGATGGATTTTGATGACATTTTTACTGATGCTACCATTAAAAACTAGTTCCTGATAGTAGGTTTTTAATTTTTGTTGAAAATTACTATTTTTTTAAAACAATAAACGAGTGATTTTTTGGTCGAAAATCGAAAGTTTTCTGTCAAAAGCCGCCATTTTGTTAATTCTCAAAACAAAAAAAAGCCACGATTAAGGACTAGATTTATTATTAAACTAATGATTTTTATTTGGTTTTTTGATATCAGATGATCCAGTAAAACTTGATGATCGTCACTGCGAACCGCTACTTGAAAAAAGGGCCCCACAAAGATAGCGATATTTTTATAAATAAATCATTTTTTTTTGTAATTTTGCCAAAGTTAAGTTGAAACATGAAATTGAATCTCTGTGTAATCAGTTTTATGAAATGAATCTAATTAATATAAAAACAAAAATTATTGAAAAAACTCCTTTTTCGCGCCCCTGACTGCATCTCACCCCTGAATCGTAAAGAAAATAGGCGACTTTATTAAGAAGCGAAAAGTTAATTGGTAAATTGCCAAGTGTTCCTCACATCGAAGTTGAGAGATTTCTAGCTACGCAGAAAAATTTGCAAGCGTTAGGTTGCTTATTCTCTAAATTGGATGGGGAAGGGATTTGCCCACGCTTACACGGATATACCGGGTAAATCATCTAACCTGAGTAGTACTGGTACCCGTATGGCTCTCGGCACTCTTATTCCCACTCCTTCCCCCACCATGCGGTCATCTCCGCCACTCCAATTCCCCCCCCACCACCATAGAAGTGGTAGAAGAAAATCAGAGTGATATGATGAGTGGTGGGGGAAGAAGTGAGGATGAGTAAGAGCGCTATACGGGTACCGTACTGACCAGTTTTCCACGAATCTCTGAATGACGTCATCGCCGCGATCCAGCGTTAAAATTCGCGAGTATGCTCGCGCTTTGATAAAAGATTCCTGACTAAATTATAGGAATTGCGCAGATACGGGATAGCGATATAAATAAATAAATAACTCGTTTTATAGTTACACCCTGTTTCATATTTTTATTTTTATTTTTACACGGGCGCTGAATTCATACAACGATGTTGTTGCAGCCAGTTACCGCCTGCTGAAATTGAAAGTAAATTTTCCATCATTACTATTATTATTATTATTACGACATTTTGGCGTATTTGATAACTTATACTCACGGTGCCTTCGCGCTGCTACACTCAGACGTTAATGCAGCCGCTGCCCTCTTTCGCCGCAAACGTTCGGCACCCTCCCTAGTCGCTGCAGCCATGGCTTGTTGATCTTCCGTCTCCTCCCCCTCCGCTGCCATGCACGCTTTGACATCTAATACGGCGTGCACCGTGCGTACACACGCTGCATCCACGACATTTCGGTACGTCGTAAATTTATCGTCTGGCGATCCGTTCGTCGACGACACATGATCTTCGTATCGCGAAGCTAAAAGAATCACATTTAAACACGATAAAAAAAATCACTCAGTATAAATTTGCACCAAAAACGGCCTTCGTCGTCCTCGTCCGGCCATTTTTACACCCACGATAGAGATCGAACTTTATTCCTTTAGAGATTCACTTCTTTCCTACTCGCAGAATAATGAGCAGCGTCACTTCAGTAGCTGTATGCCCAAGCGCGAATCCTCCACTCGGACACCTTGCTGATTCTGTAGAATTATGTTACTGCGAATGTCTTCCACGAAGGGTGATATTATTATCCCTTGACGATTTTGCTCTCTCCTGTTATATTTATTATTATATTTACATTGAGATTTGTATTGTATTGTTTTATACATGTTCAATAATTATTTATCCGATTATTAACATTGTTTTTATTTTTATTATTGTCATTATTATTATTATTCCTCGATACTGCGCGGTTATTTCCGATAAAAGTAATTCCAATGAATTTTCGACAAACTCTGGATAAGCATTTGTCAGCTCGCTACGCATTTGCTCGAGTATTTTTGCATAATTGTCTCTCGATTCGAAGAACATGTGATATGATACAAATATGATATGATATGAACATATGATACGGACATATGATATCACTGCGCTCATACACAAGTTATCAGCCGCGCTGTCGCAAAGCAGTCGTTGTATATGAACATCAACACATCTAGTTATTTCCACGAGATTTTTGAAGGTTGGATGCTGTAACACGATATTCACGGAGTATTTTTGCTGACTATGGTTTGATGTCATCCCGGCGAGCACTCCTTTTCCCTCAATCTCCCCCTCGTTACTACCCAAACAGACTACTGACTGTTGCTAGCACGATGTTGGAAGCACGTAATGCTTTCCATAAACCGTACGAGTTCCGTACAGATTTTCAGCCTTCCTGCCCCAAGCACCGAAGTAATGCGTAATTCGAGGGTACTCATTTTTAAACTGATTCCATTCATCCACGCTGAGCGATATACCGGCAAAAGAATTTGGGCAATATTTTCACCACGGGAGTTGGAATCTCACTCTCCAACGACAGCTCGAACCCGGCGGTAATTAATTTTTCGAAAGAGTTATTTATCCCGTATAGAACGCACATCGCCAGGTGTGGTGAATTGACGCGGCGCGTTACTTTTATTACCCCGTTGCTCTCCATTTCGACGATGTCTCGAGTTCGCGAATAAATATTCGAATTACGCAAAAAACGGTTACTCCACTCATTGAAGCATTTTTCCCCACCAGAACACAGACTTTTCGAACCAATGAGCGGTATCGCAAAATTAGAAATATCAACGCCCTGTTTCCTTTATTTTTAAATACCGCCGCAGATATTCACACGCATACACTCCGACTTACATTTTGCTTATCCACACAATGAAAATAAATCGTCTCCAGATCAGATTTCATAACACCAAACGCGCGTCAACTCTGCAGTTTCACTTCACACCAGGCGCCGTATAAAAAATGCAAAGTTGTGTATAATTATGATCATAAGAGCACGAAATCAACTCCGCTATATAGAGATTTTAAACATGCGTAGTCTCAAAGTAGCGTGAATCGAAAATAATAAGCGGAGGATTAATTCCTTGCATACGGCCCTCTTACGTAGCATAACATGTCGCCCCTAGCCTATCCTTTTCTCTTTTAGCATTAGTTTCTTGAGGCACAAAGTTGCACGATTTGCGCTTTCTATATACCTAAATGTGAGAGCATCTGTCCAAAATCGTTAGTCAATTAGAGACATACGACGCGAACGTTTCATTATGGTGCGCATTGTTCCTCGTTATATTGTCGCTCGATTAATAAAGTTTTTAATTAACCGTAGTACTGCTGCTTCGCGATGGCTGAAACCTCAACAAAATAATATGTTGTGGCATCTTCCCGCTCGCGTGGTGCTTTGAAAAATTCGTGCTGCGCCGTACGAGTGTTCCAAACGCGATATTGTTTATGCGTATAATACGGGAATGTTTCACGCGCAGCCTTTGATTGATTCGAAAGTTAGAGTGATCCGACGACGCCGTTGGACAGAAGACCCCAACTTACAAAGAATATTCGCAGAACGAAGTAAGTATTTTATCACGCTTTAGCGGGTAATTTTTACTAAAATCCGATGCCATTATACAGACAAGCGTTATCAAAACATGCGCTCTGATGATGCCGACGCGTATGACTTCGTCAAGGAGGGGCGAACGGATTCGTAGAGTGAGCATTATTCTAGCGACGAAGATAATCAGGAAAAGAACAAATGGATCGATACTAGGCGTCGTCCAATTTACAGTCTGGGAGCAATTTTCATAGCGGGGCTATCGCATGAACCTGACGCTGCAATAGCGGGGCCGTCAGGCGCCTCCGGTCCAACATCGGATTCAAGCGAGCCATCGTCTCCAATATCAACGATAGCAGCAGCCGACACCAGTAGCGCGGAGCAAGAAGAAGAACAAGAAGACGAAACAGAACGAGAAGAAACAGATGAGGCTGAAGAAGAAGAAGAAATACTTACGGAGTCAGATTCGGGTAAATGAATCATATACCTAAATATTATTGTCACGAAAACACAGTTCGAGTCAATACATACCAAAAATAACAGGATATTTCTCGGACATATCGCGGATATTTTGGGAGTCGCTATCCGTAATCGCTACCCTGGTGCTGCGGATGGTTTCGATTGGTAAAAGTGTGCGCTAATTAGTAATTTACACGAGATATTTTTATTTTTCCAATAAAAAAATATTTGATATCTAATTTTGTTACAGTTGATCAAACTGGCGGCGGTGCTGCTGATGGAGGGGATATTTTACCGCCCGGTCGATGCTTCGAAATCGTCCGCGAGAGAACGTGTTATCTCCCTCGACGTAAAACTCGCGGTTGTGAAACGATTTTCCACATCCGTCAGCCCCCACCGAGCGCCGATCATTTGCCGTGGCTTGAAGGAGCCATACGGGATATTCTCACGCATCTTACTGAATCTTGCAAGTCTCACGACTACGCCGGGATTACTTTTACGACACCTGCTTTCACAAACGGGCCGCGTGGCTGTCTTTTCGACCTGTACATGAATATACTCCCGGTGACATTTGGTCGTTTATTAATAATATTGCGGAGACTGCTCGGGAATTTAGAATAGATAATGGCATGTGTGAGATGAGAACCTGTGTGGTACGCGGTGTTCAGGGTAGTGGGGGTATTCCTCTCACGCACGAGGTTGTGGCTAAAAGATGGATTTTCTTCTCCTAAAAAGTTGATTTCACGATATTTATCGAAATCTCGAAAGTATTGTTATCGGTCCTATCAATTGATTGTCACCGTTTTATTCGTCCTGTGATTGGTCGGTCGGTCAAAAGAGAGAGGGAGGATGACGTTTCGTTACACGCCTAGTTCCGATCGGACTTTGAGTTTCCGAGGTTGACAGTTGTCATCGGTGCGCTGCGATGTTTCGGGGTTATACGCGCACACAGCTGTCGTCATTTTGGCCAATTCTACAATCGCGCGCGTTAGCGCGTGCTGTCCACACTAGTCTTCTCCTAAAAAGTTGATGTCACATTATTTATCGAGATCTCGCAAGCATTGTTACCGGTATATCGATTGATTGTCACCGTTTTATTCCTCCTGTGATTGGTCGGTTGGTCGGTCAGTCGGTCGGTCGGGAGAGAGAGAGAGAGAGGGAGGATGACATTTCGTTACACGCCAAGTTCCGATCGGACTTTGAGTTTCCGAGTTTGACAGTTGTCATCGGTGCGCTGCGATGTTTCGGGGTTATACGCGCACACAGCTGTCGTCGTTTCGGCCAATTCTATAATCGCGCGCGTTAGTGCGCGTTGTTCACACTAGTGTCTATAAACACTCGAAGCGGGGAATTACACGAAAAGTGGCAGCGAATTCACGACGTGCATCGGGATTATCAATGTACCGAGGCGTTAGAACTTGCGCGTAAGACGCGAGTAAAATTACCATTAATTGGTTGCGGATTTCGGAAAATTCGTAAATTTCAAGAATATTTCTCCCTCGAGGGCATCGCGATCGTAGAAAATGAATTTCTGTCGTTTGAAAAAAGATCTCAAGCGATTCATGATGGTCGCGAAACTGTAATTACGGTCATTGGTCGGATTAAACATATGCTGTATATTTTGTATTACGAGCGTGCGCAGCATTATCAGCCTATATTGAATCTCGTCGGCAGTCGCGGATTTTGCACATCATGTAACGCGCGGTATACTCGAGTGTACGAGGATCGTTGCTTCAAACATTGCTCAAGATCTAAATCTGAGCGCTGTAAAAATGAGCGAGATGGGTTAAAGCATTGCGACGATTGTAATTGATCGTTTTTGGAGTTGAGTGTTTTGAGTTACACAAACAGCTGAAAGGACACAAAGTACGCGGTTGCGAAATTAAACGAGGATCGAGCACCTGCCAAGCATTAAACATTTGTCGTAAGCACTAACGTCTCGTGAAAAGGGCGTCAAAGCGCGTATATGTTTGCGGAATGATATTTTGTACGATGTGCAGATGTACTCGTCCGACAAGTCACTACTGTTTTATCTCGGCGATTAAATGGGCCAGCATTTCCTCAGTCAATAAAAATAAAAAAGATATATCATTAGAATTTTTATTTTATGATTGCGAGACACAACAACATACTCAGTTACCCGGCGACAATTCAACGCGCGTTCACGAGCCAAATATATGCGTGGTACAAAGGATATGCTTAACATGTCTAAATGATGTCATTGAGTCATCCTGCCGAGTTTGCGGGGAACGGGAATTCGTATTCGCGAATGAACCGATTGCTTCTCTCGTGGAATTAGCTATTTCTTCCAAATTCGCGAAAACCATTTGTATTGCGCATAATGCTAGGGGGTTTGGCGTTCAATTTATTTTGCGCTATCTTATTGAAAATGAAAAGACGCAGCTGACTTCGCTCATAATGTGCGGCACGAAAATTATTTCTATGCGAGTCGGAAATATCATTTTTCTCGATCGCTTAAACTATCTTCCAATGTAGCTTAGTGCGCTACCGAAAGCATTCGGTTTCGCAGAGATAGTAACGAAGGGTACATTCCCGCATTTATTTAATAGACCTGAAAATCAAAATTATATCGGGCCATTACCATCGGTAAATTTTGATTCACCCGACACGATGTTCTCGGCTGATCGTGAGCGTTTTTTAGCATGGCACGAGGAGACGAGGCGTACGGGTTATGAATTTGATTTTGAGAAAGAATATTTAAGATATTGCCGCAACGACGTGACGGTGATACGTCGAGCGTGTTTGGCTTTTCGCAAACTCTTCATTCGCTGCGGTAATGTAGACCCTTTTGCAGAAAGCTGTACTACCGCTTCGGCTGGCTCATTAGTATATCGTAAAAATTTTGTACAGTCCGATCGTATAGCTATATTACCAACTGGTGGCTATCGCTGGGGGGGATAAACAATCGCGCAAGGCCGTCTCGTGGTTCGTGTGGCTCTAGCGCTAGTGAGCCCTCGTTATCGCTCATGCCGGACGCACGAGAGAGTATCGCTTAACAGAGGGGCTACCCGCGGTCGACGGGTACTACAAACCGGCTGATACGCGTCATGTGCTACAGTTTCACGGCCGTTTCTGGCATAGTTGTCCCCGTTGTTATCGCGTAAATAAGGATAAACGATTAAAATTCGGGGACACGATGGATGAACGGTATGAGCGCACCTTAACGATATCGAGAAGAATTAAAGCTCGCGGACACGAATTAGAGGAGATATGGGAATGCGAATATGATATATGGCATCATCCGCACCATTCGACCCGCGCTCTGCATTTTTAGGTGGCCGAACGGAAAGATTCGTAAGCATGTACGAGGTCGGGGATAGGAAACAAATACGCTACGTAGATGTTTGTTTTCTATATCCCTGGGTATGCAAAACGGGAAAATTTCCAAGTGGCCATCCGTGAGTATACGTGGAAGAAGAATGTCTCGAGCTGATCGGTCCCAATAACGATTTCGAACATGTCGAAGGTCTTGTCAAGTGTATTGTACTAGCACCGCGAAATTTGTATCTACCGGTATTGTCTTACCGGACAAATGGAAAATTATTATTCGCACTATGTAAGGCACGCTGTGAAAAAATGAATACTCTTGAAATTCGCACACACGAGGATCCGTACACGCGAGAATTTGCGGGCACATGGGTCATAGATGAATTAAACAAAGCAGTCTCACTCACTTATATGATAATTCGCGTTGACGAAATCTAGCAGTACGAAATGACGCGATATGATCCAGCGACGAGAAGCGGCGGACTTTTCGCCGAGTATATTAACACTTTTCTCAAAATTAAACAAGAAGCAAGCGGAGGCCCCGTTGACAGTAATGCTGATACGACAAACCGCTTTATCGAATCATATGAAGAAGCCGAGGGAATACGAATCGATCCTAATGCTTTGCAAACTAATCCGAGTCTTCGCTCGCTCGCCAAACTGGCACTAAATTCATTCTAGGGTAAATTTGGGTAGCCAGAAAATCAACCTGATACCGTAATTGTTTCAACACGAGCTCATGGATTTACTCACGAGTTTGGAAATCGAGGTCGTAGGAATTTTACCGGTAAATCATAACGTAATGTACGTTAATTATATAAGCAGTGCTTCGGCTATGCGTCTATCGGCGACTTCTAATGTCGTAATCGCGGCATATACCACAGCACAGGAACGGCTAATATTATATACATATCTCGAGGCGCTTGGGCGTCTAATATTGTACTGCGACACCGATTCCTATATTTATGTTAGTAGAGACGGCCGTAAAGAGTACAAACCGCCGATAGGACAATTTCTCGATGATCTTACGGACGAGTTAAGCGAATATGGCGTTGGCTTGTATCTCTTTGTTTGTATCGGGGGGGCTCGAAATTGTATGCTTTTATTGTGCGTAAACCGGATGGTACGTCGACAGAAGTATGTAACGTTAAAGGCATTACTTTAAATTTTGCAAACAGTCACCTAGTTAATTATGAGGCAATTCGTTGTTTCGTGACGGGCGATAGAGTGGCGCCCATCGTTTTAAAATTCGACGCAATGCGTCGTACCGAATTTCATAGTGTTATATTGCGCGAAGAAACAAAGTCATGCGCTCCGGTAAATGTAGAGCGTCTGCGCCAGGGAGAATATAGTACACTACCGTATGGATTTGTACGAATGAATGATAGTAGGCAAAACTAGATGTAACATAGATTTTTATGGCGAATGACAATTATTTGTAATATTTTAATAAACAATATCTTTATGTTATATTTTTCTCACTATGAAGAAATTTTACGTAACACATTTATATATTATTTGTAAAATAACAAATATTCCGATACTACGCCATTGCGTTATATTTTCTAAAGCGTCGTGCTGCATAGTTACGCCTATGCTGCAATCATCCGTCTCTTCCTCAAGGCTACTGTCGCGACGACACTCTTCTCGACCGTTGCGATTCGCCTCCCGTGCCGCGCATCTCGTGCTCTATATACTTTTCGGCATTCCTTGTTACCTGGCGCTTCGTACATACTTCCTTGCATATACGTATATAGTTTTATGAAATGAATACGGATATATAGCCGAAAAATTCATAAGAAAAATTCTGACGAATAATCAGGTATTTCTCACCATTTATTCAAAGTTTTTCGGAATTATTATAACTATAGAAAATAATTATCTTCACCAACTTTTAGTATGTTAAATAAAATCTTTTCGCTGGAATATGCGAAGCATCCCGCGAGGTCTTGTGACACGCCGGTTTTTTTTCCAGATTACGCTACCACGCACGCCTCATTAACTTATATAGACGCGTGTGGTATCAGCTTGTAAAGGCGCGCGCAATCGACTTGTTCACGCGCGCGTGCCCGCGGTGCGAACCGTCACCGCCGCCGCGGACTCAGCTTATGTAAATAACTATTTTCGTGTTTCGAATATCATTCAATGATATGGAAACACGGTGGAAACATCCATGGACCCCTATGATATGCGGCCCCACTGGATGTGGCAAAACGTATTTTGTTGAAATTTTTTTTCAATATATGCGTGAAATGGCCGATCTTCGATTCGAACGAAAACTTTTTTAGTATTCGAAATGGCAGCCCGGTTATGCAGAGTATGGCGATAAAATTGAATTTCGCGAGGGTTTACCTCAGTCAGCTGACTACTCGAATGATCAACGTCCAAAATTAATCGTGATCGATGATCTAATGCGAGAAGCTTCGAATAATAGCATCGTCGATATTTTCACCAAGGGAAGCCATCATAAAAATTTAAGCGTTATATACGCAAAATCACGCACAATTTATTTCATCAAGGATACGGGCAAGGCGACATTTCCCTGAACGCCAATTATATCGTCGTTTTTAAAAATCCACGAGATCGCTCTCTAATACAGTATCTCGCGCGTCGGGTATCTCCGGAAAATCCACGTTTTTTACAAGAAATATATTTTGACGTAACTTCAGCATCTCACGGTTATCTCTTACTCGATCTCAAACAATCGACACCCGACAATTGTCGATGTCGCGCCTGCGTATTTCCAAATGATCAATATCATTACGTTTATACGCGATACGAGCGAGCAGCTCTCGGTAAAAAGCAAAAAATAATTTTGCGAGCATTGTGTTATCTCACACAAAAACAGCAACGCGCCGTCTTACGTATACCCGACGTGTCATTGATACACAGTTCATGCGAGTGTCCGCTCAATGTATTACGCGGTAACGTGATCCTCGGCACGCGAGAGAGACACCGATTACAAAGGCATGCTTCGCTTCTTCGGCGTTTAGCTGAAAAATTATTAAAAATAGTGGGGCTTTCCCCAAACTACTTCTTATGACCGTTTTTCATTATATTAACCATGGAGAACGCGAGAAAAATGGTCCAAATTCCACATGATAGTGTACATCGTCTCGGAGAGCAACAACAAGAAAAAGCTGACCCAGCAGCAGCCAACTCTGTGCAGACCGTAGGCAGACCGCTCTTTCGCTTGGACGCCGAGATGAGTGAAATACTAAACTCCGCGGCGTACGAGAGTGAGAGAGACAAGTGGTCTGCTTATCTTCAAGTCCTTCAGAAATATCTTCTAATCGCTCTATGCTCACAACACGATGACTCTAATAAACAGCTGAGCGATAATTTCGAGTCGGAAGAACCTGTACAACATTTGGAAGTAGATAATACGGTATTAACACATGCGGTAAAATCACGATTAAAGGATACGCTCATTCTCGATAACGTGACGAAAAAATTTCGCGCAAAAGCAAAATTATTATTACACAATTTCCACCGCAATACTTTGCTGGAGAAAAATATTAGTTGGGATGTGAATGGTGCTGTTTCTTTTGGAGGTAAGAGAATTCCAAAATTGAACATTATCGATCTTCTCAATGATGCGATGAGCACTATAAAACGATTACAACCAGAGGGTAGAGCTCACTTTGCCGAGTACTTGCGACAGATACAGACGGCGCAAAAATTTATCGGAAATCCCGAAATATTCCAAGAGAAAGTCGTCAGGGCATCAACGCCACACAAACGCGTCATATCACCGCCCCGCGGTGGTAGCAGCAGCAGCAACAGCAGCACCGATTACGAGGGTGTGAGCAGCGAGGCAATTATAGTATCGGATTCAAAGGAAGAGGAGAAAGGCGATAAGAATACGAAGAAAGGAAGGCCGCAGCGAGGTCGCGGTCAACTAGCGCCACGTAAGAGGTAGAAACAAATTGCTTGGTCAGCATTCAAATTATGAAGGCCCTCGAGAATACGAGGTCTGTTCAAAAAGTATCGCGAATTTTGAATTTCCGCGGGCTACATATATTCGATTTTCGATTTTTTGTGGCGTTCGGTTGGTACTTATGTCCCTCACTTATGCTAAAAAAATCGGCCATTTTGAATGTTTAGTTAATTGTTGACAGCTGTTTTAGTTAGACGTGTTTTGGCTTGTCTTCGATTTTTGCCTATTCCAAAAAATGGATCAAAGAATCTGTATCAAATTTTGTGTGAAAAACAAAATTAAGTGCGCGGACGCATTCCGAATGTTGACTGTGGCATATGGTGAAGCTACCTTGGACCAAAGCAACGTTTATCGGTGGTATAAAATGCCCTCAGAGGGCCGAGAAGATGCGAACAACGAAATGCGTTCCGGACGCCCGAGCACATCAACAACAGACGAAAACATTAATGAAGTGAAGAAAATAATATTGGCCAATCGTCGAATCACCGTTAGAGAAGTTGCTAAGAAACTAAACATATCGATTGACTCGTGCTATTCGATTTTTACCAATGATTTGGGCATGAGACGGATCGCCGCGAAATTCGTTTAAAAATTGCTCAATTTCGAACGAATACAGTGTCGCGTTAACATTGCCAAGGAGCTATTGGACTCGGTCCGCGACGACTGGTGACGAATCATGGGTTTACGGTTATGACGTGGAAACCAAAGCGCAATCATCGCAATGGAAGCTGCTTTTTTGGAATAGGCAAAAATCGAAGACAAGCCAAAACACGTCTAACCAAAACAGCTGTCAACAATTAACTAAACATTCAAAATGGCCGATTTTTTCAGCATAAGTGAGAGACATGAGTACCAACCTAACGCCACAAAAAAATCGAAAATCGAATATACGTAGCCCGCGGAAATTCAAAATTCGCGATACTTTGTGAACATACCTCGTATTTATCTCGATCCCTTTCATCCGACATCCTATTCGCGAGCAGAGCATTGAGAACGTATTACCGATCGAGGAATTGGCAAACAAAAATTTTACCATAGCTCAAAATTCAGGATTCGTATACTATGCATCGATTCGTACGGAGGTGATTTCGTCGTCGAGTATACAACGTTAATAATATTGATGATTTATGGCAGGCTGATCTAGCGGTCTTCGCGCAATTAAGACATACAACGATACCTACGCGTATCTGTTAGTTGTCATCGATGTTTTAAGCAAACATGCGTGGGTCGAGCCGTAGCATGACAAAACAAGTGCAAATTTATCACGCGCTTTCGCTCGTATACTCGCTCGTAGCAACAACAGAGTTCCCCACCAATTGCAAACCGATTGAGGCAAGGAATTTATCGGAGCTCCGTTTCAGGAATTTTTTAGGAAAAAATGAATCGTTATTCATGCCGCACGTAATCCTGACGTTAAAGCAGCGATCGCCGAGAGATTCAATCGTACGCTAAAAGAGCGAATGTGATGCTATTTTACGTACACGTGAAATAAAGGCTATATCGATGTTTTGCAAAAATGTTTACATGCTTACAATCATGCGCGGGGTAGCGGTACACGTATGCAGGATGCGGCGGTAAATCTGGAAAATGCGGCTATTGCGTGAAAAAATCTCATTCGCCGATACACGCCCTCGACGAGGAAAAAAACTAAAATTAAAACGCCTAAATATAGGATCGGCGATCTCGTGCGTATCAGTAGCGCAAAATCCGCGTTCGCGAAAGTATATGAGCAGGGCTGGAGCAGCAAAATATTCAAGATATATCGTATATCTACGAACCGTCTTCCATTCGTGTATATTTTGCGCGATCTCGATAACGAGCTCATTGACGGAATTTTTTAGACTCAAGAATTGTCCCGCGTGAGCGCGGAAGCGGTAAAATGAAAGCAAAAACGCTGAGGAACGTAGAAACATGAGTATGAAAGATAACAGTTTCTTCGTCGTGCTACCGAGTAATAGCAGCATGCAATATTTTCCCAGCAATACCACCAGCAAATTTATTACAAAGTTACCGCGGCAATTGCGTTTGGAAGGGGAGTGGGGGGTTTCAGTAACGAAAATTAGCTATCCTATGGCTTTTTTACATATTTCCCAGGTCGACAATATTATAAATTTTGAATATGACGACTATGATTAATCCGGCAGAAATGAGCATACGCTACGCACATCCGAGTTAGACGCGGGGCCTAGCGGGGTATATCGTTCTATCGATACATTGTTGGATGTTTAATAAGCTATCGTGTATTAGAGAACACCTAGAATTCAAACATTAGTATTGTGGGCGTGTCAAAGTTTCTCGGACATGCAGCGATCGACTTTATCATGCATCTAACGTCTCACCGATTATCGGAAAACTGCTAGGATTCGGTACTCGCGGCTGCGAGCATATTACAACAAATAAAACGCAGTCGTTTACTAGAGCGGAACCAGCATCGCTGGCTCGCGCAATTCCAAATAGCATATTTATTTATTCAGATATCTGCGAGTCATTTATCGCCAGCGATGTGCAGACGCCTCTATTACGCGTTGTATCTATCGAGACCGATCGTACATTCGCATACGGCTCGACTAGAATCAAAAATTTCCCTTGTCAGTGCTTTATTCCTCTCATCCGTAATAATTTCCACACGATCGAGATCGATATAAGGGATATGGCAATCCTATACCATTCGAGGAGGGAACGTTGACGGTGACGCTGCAATTCAAACGCTTTCGTTAATCGCTTCATGGATTACTACGACGCCGAGGAACAACTACAGACCGGCCTAGGGCACCGAGGATACGCGGGGATAAACCACGTTTATATCGGCACATCTAATCAACGGGATCACGGTATTGACAGCTTCCTCGGGGGCTTTTCCGATGCGGTTTACCGCTCCTGCGAAAAGGTGTCAAGGCTGTCCTCGAAAGAGGCTGTGCGTACAGAAGTAAATATAGCTGGTGATATGATGAATAGAAATATAAGTCTGACAGATTCTTTTATACGAGAGTACGCGAATCTGGGGGAAACTTAGAACGCAAAGCTGAGGAAAAAATTGATAAGACGATGCAGGGATCCGGTATAAGAAGAGAAAAATTGCACGAATCAGGCATTCGAACAGCGGACCCGTTAGGAGGCGAGTATCTCCTAAAAAGAAGACGAACATAAAAAAGAAAACGATTCACAAGTAGAAGAAGACGAAAACTCTGCGCACTGTTGCCGATATATTTGGATAAAAAAATGACTTTTTTACACGCTCATTCGTGCGAGTGTTTAAAATCGGAACTCGAATTATTTTCACTACCTCTAACGCAAACTACGATCGAAGGATTGAATTGAGTGCACTATAAACCGATTCATCGTTGACGGATGATTCTCCGATAGAATTTATCATTCCCGGACAAGGAGGTGAATATATTGATCTCCATCATACCATGCTTAGTCTTCGCGTGCACATAAAAAAATCTCTCGTAGCTAGTATATCTGGTGCAATAGACACTGCAGCGCTAATTGTCGGACCGGTAAATAATTTGGTGCATCCCATGTTTAATCAAGTGCATGTATACTTGAATTACAAACTCGTCTCACCACGAAATAATGCTTACTTGTATCGCGCGTACATTGAAACGTTATTAAATTACGGTCCGACAGCTAAAAAATTTCATCTCACGTCCGTGCTATGGTATGACGACAGAGCGGGCAAAATGGATGACGCGACGGGAGAAATAGACGTGGCGTTGGGAAAGCGGATGAAATTTCTGTGTGCTGGGAAAACGGTTCATTTGCTCGGGCATTTGCATTGTGACGTGTTTAATCAGGACCATTTCCTGTTGAACGGAGTAGAAATGCAAATGCCCCTTGTACGTGCGACAGACTCGATCGGTCTCATGAGTGAATTGACGAACGAGTCATGCGGACTAAATATTATCGAGGCCACGCTTCTCGTAAGACGAACAACAATCGCACCTGGCGCGATATCCTCTTACTTTCGTGGAAGTTAAAGCCGTTTCGTTGCATGATGGTATACACGGGGAAATGATTGATAATGTCGTTCTCCGGCAACTACCGAAGCGGATAATTAATGGATTCGTCGATAACAGAGCGTACAACAGGGACCGCTTCTTCAACCCGTTTCACTTTCAAAATTATAAAATTATCTTCCTTTATACGTGGATGGTATGCAAGTACCTTCTCAACCGCTCCAACTGGATTTTACGAAAAGTAAACTTTACATGGATGCACATCAGACGTTATTCTTGGGAACAGGAATACATTTTCTGAACCAGGGAAATTCCATAAGTCGAGCGAACTATCGAAACGGCTATTGTTTATTCGCGTTTGACTTGATACCCGATCTTTCTGCGAATAGCAGCACTGACAGGAATCTGGTGAAACGTGGTAGTGTGAGGATTGAGGTAAGATTCCAAGAAGCGCTTCTGTCAACCGTAAATTGCGTCATATACGCTGAATATGACAACGTTTTTGAAATCGATGCATCCCGTCAGGTAATAGTGGATTTTACTGGTTGATCACGCGTAAAGATATCGGATTGACGCTTACTTTTTGTTGACGCCGCTGAGAGAAACGAGTTCAGTTTACCGCTATCTATCATACGAGACGGCCGTGAAAAAATGGATATCGTCATTGATATACAGGGAATGCGAGACAAAGATAATCGCTTGCTACCAAAAGAAATAGCCGTCGTCGTTATCGACAACCCGTTTTTGATGCATTGGTTCGTTCAACCTCCGTGCTCGTTTATCGAACTACCGGAGAAGCTGCGAAAGGAAAATAAATGTCTTTCGTTAAATTATCCCGGTCTTGAGTGGTACGAGGGTGATGTGTCTTGTAAACAAGTTTACGCGAATTTACGAGACATTGCCCGGCATGCTAGATTTATTTATACCCGAGGACATGAAAATGCCAATCTCTTATGCCAACTATTGTCTCTCCACATTAACGATTTTGGAAATCCCGGGGTGGGAGTGCCCGAGATTCGAACATTTGTATAGAATCGGGGGAGGCGTAAGAAGAAGCGCATAAAAGAAGAACATACCGTTGATGATGATGATGAAATGTCGAAACTAATGGCGAGAATGAAAAATCTTATAATTGAAGGAATTATATGTCACTTCGTTGTACGTAATATTTAAAACGTTAAATTGAAGCAAAATACTGGAAACAATTTTTTTCATTTATCGCCTTACCGTTTTCTATATCCCTGTTATAATTCACCGCTGCCTCTCGCCAACTAGACTTTTCTGAATAAGTAGCAGATATTGGGTTACCCATTGAGTCATCTTTGATGCAGTAAATATAATAAAAAATGGTGAAAAGAAATTCAGTTCAGCACGAGCTTTTATTCGGGGAGGACATAAATTTGGATATCGTCGATATACAGGGTCTGCGCGGCAAAGACTTTCATTTCCTTCCAAAAGAAATAGCAGTTGTTGCTGTAGACAAACCGCTCATGGCTCAATGGATCGTAGCACCGCTTTACCCACTCGCGGAATTACCAAAAAAATCAAGACGTCTAAATACGTTTCTTGCGGAAGTTTATCACGGACTTGAATGGTGCAAAGGTGAGATTTCGCGCGAGCAGGTATATGCGAATTCACCCGATATCTCTCGAGAATCGAAGCGAATTTATACCCGCGGCCACGATAAGGCAGTGCTCCTACAAAATGTCACGGGGCGTGAAATAATCAATCTTGAAAATCAAGAAGATGCTCCTCCGTTCAGTCTTTTACCGCTAGTATTTCGCACGTGCACGCGCCACGGTTTAATTTGCACGGGATTATCACGATGTGCCTTGAAAAACGCGTGTTGAATAAAAAAATTGCTTCAGCAGCATCCATTCGAGAATGAGGAAGCCTATCCTAATATTGGCTTGGATTCCGAAGACGACATTCAAGAGGAGAAAAACGATTCGCCGAATAAATTAACAGTATAATTTTTAGATTTCATCTAGCTTTTAAAAATGTTAAATTAAAACGAAAAACTGAAACATTCTTTTTTTCATTTATCGCCCTGCTTCGTACCGCTATATCATAATCCATCGTTGCTAAGCCGAAACAATAGGGAGAAATAGCCGACAGCGCACTCTGCTAATGAATCATGCCGATGGGGGAGGGGACGTCGCTCTCAATACTTTACTAGGCGCGGTTGCTCATTATACCGCGGACCTCGAAAGCGCGAATATACTCGCGAACACTGGATCGTTGACGTCATTCCCACCTTCTTGGGAAAATGGTCAGTATGGTACCCGTATGGTGCTCTCACTCATCCTCACTTCTTCCCCCACCACTCATCGTATCCCACTGATTTTCTTCTACCATTTCTGTGGAGGTGGGAAGAAAATTAGAGTGCTGAGAATGGCCGCATGGTGAGGGGAGGAGCGTGGATGAAAGTGGGGTGCGCCATATGGGTTCCAATATTACTAACCTAGAATTTTGGAATATCTCGAAAAATACGCATCGTACAGAAAAATTTGCCGAATCGAAACTTTAATATCTCCGAGGGGGGCATCTGTTAGTACAAAATTACGCCCACCCTTACACCCCCTGTGGGTGGGGTGGGCGGCAAATTTGAAATCTTAAATAGGAACCCCTATTTTTTATCGCAGTTGCGGATTCTACGTTGAAAGCTACGTACGATTTGGCGAAATTTTTTTTTAGATTCGCTACAGATGGCGCTGTAATCGCAAGAAATGGAACAGAACGTGCCGTGACGCTGATTCCCGGCGGTGGACGATCGACGCACAAAATATACGCGAACTCGATGTCGGCTGGGCGTCAGCTGTGAAACAGAAGCTCTCATGACAAAAATTTATTTTTCCCGACAACGAATTTATGAGATCTTTTCCCGGCTAAGCCGCAGCCTTGTTCGATGGTAGAGGGACTGGGTTCAAAGGGTTAAACGCAACACAAAATCAGACACTGGTCTCTTAGAACAAACACGATTTATTCTATTGAAATTAATAAACGTCGGTCACAGAAGGTGACCGCGAACAATAAACATGAAATTCGGCAGAGTTCCAAAGAAAAGAACAATCCTTAATTTTCTATTTCACAAGTTCGGTTGGTTCACGATTCGATACAGAACAAACGCTTATTCACTAATTCACAATTATTACTCTAGTTCTAACACTCTTGGCCTCGCTCAACGATTGAAATCCGACAAGAATCTAAGCCAATATGTCGGTCCACGATAACGGTTTTCGCAGGACGCGCTGTCGCTAACAATCTTCGAGTATGAATTTCCCAGATCACAGAATCAATCACGGACCGAGCAACAGACAAACTTACGATTCACTAATTCTACGGACCCACTCGCAACCAATGAAATCGGAATCCCTCTCGGCGACTCTACTCTACGTATAATTTCCCGAGATCACGAAAGATTTTACTCGCGAACACAGACTCTACAAGGGCCGCGCGTGAACGTACCGTCGTGACAATATCGCGACAGTATCGACAATATACAGCTTTCCGTCTTAACCAACAATTTCTGTTCCCAAATCACACGACAAAACTGAGCGAAAGTGAGTCCTAGCGGTTATTTTTCAGCAGGACAAGAACAGGGCTTTCAACCGTCTCGAACTTTGATCTATTCGGTAGCGTCGCTTTCTTGGGAAATGGTAAAATCGACCACGGTACAGAACCACGTTTCTCGTCGTTAACGACGCAAGCTGGAGTCCCCGAGACGCGACTCGCGTTCTCTCTCGTTACCCGAATTACCCCCACCTCTCGATTACGATCATGAGTCCGTGTAATTTCGTGCCGTTACGCGTCTATTTGAATTTGGATGGCTAACGTACGGTGGCCGGCATTTGGCGTGAGATAAGCCGCTGAAGCCAATGTTAGACATCCTGCGATGTACTGCTGCTCTATGATAGAATACATAAGTTGTATCGTAGACGATGATGGTGTTAGGCCTGGGAATCTCCTCTGATCGTGAATTTTAACGCTCTCTCTCAATAGTGAGTCTGAGGCGGCAACGCTCCAGGCTTGACAGGCGTCGCTGAGATGTTAGAGCGACGACGGTAAGGGGTGAACGGTCACGTGAACGGTATTCAACACTCTCGTCGATGTCGATGACGTGTGTTCGTGCGTGTGAGAGAAAATAATACAAAAGAGTTAGAAAATATTCGGTACGTTAACGTTATATCCTGTTGGTTTTCGCTCGGGAAGGTCTCCTGACGCGAAGACACGGTGCTCTCGCGTGTCGCGAATCAAGAGACGCGGCAGCGTCTTGACGCCAAGTATAAAAAAGTAGTTTTTAAACTGTGCCGAGGTCTCTATACAGTAAGGTGGCCTGAAAACCGTTATATTCAAACTCTAAATCGACTTCACGCGCAAACGCGTCGAGTTATAACAAATCTGACGACATTTTTGCGATGTAATGTTATTTTTTTCTTTCGAATGTATTTAGATTTATTTAGATGCATCCACGCATTTTCGAGATATCATAATATTGCCATGGTTTTCACGCAACTTTTCTCATCTCAAGTGTTCTTCTCCCGTGTTTTCGACAAAGGGGCATATGTGCCTAGTACAGCATATAGCTTATACGCTCTTTTATACAAATTATAGAAAAACGATATATACGAGGGGGGACCCATAAAAAACGGGAATTGCGATGCGGCAGGGAGGGAGAGTGGTGGAACCCATTGCTCGACCAGGTGTCCGTTGGGGACACGTCTCCTGAGTTAGTGTGCGAAGTTCTGTCGCCGTGAGTGCATCGGTTGGCCCGTGGGAATTTTTGTAGTGAAACAACTTTTTATATTTCGGCGAAAACGTGATGGCCGATTGTCGAGAGCAACGCACGGCTGTGAAATTTTGTTTCCTGTTGGGGAAATCGGCCGCGGAAACTACTGTAATGCTTAAGACTGCTTATGGAGATGCTGCCGTAAGTAAAACCAGAGTTGACGAGTGGTTTTCACTTTTGAAAAATGGAGAAATGTCAATTGAATACCAACCCCGTTCAGGACGCCCCTCAACATCAAGAAGTGACGAAAACGTCGACAAAATCAATGCTCTCATTCATGAAGACCGTCGCCGAGCCATTGATCAACTCTGTGAGATTTCTGGGATATCATAGAGTTCAATTCAGAGGATTTTATCCAAAGATTTGCACATGAGCAGAGTTGCAGCCAAATTTGTCCCTCGCCATTTCACAGACGAGCAAAGGGAGCGTCGACTTTAAGCATGTTTTGAACTTCAAAATCAGCTCGAAGAGGACCTTGAACTTTTTTCCAAGGTGATTACTGGTGATGAATCGTGGTGCTATGGATACGACCCCGAAACAAAGCACCAATCAAGCGTTTTGCCACTGTGGAGGAGGTAAAACAAAAATCGCTGGAAGGCCTGAAGAACATCCCGATAAGTGAATTTAAAAAATGTTTTGAACATTGGAAGGATCGTTTGCAGAGGTGCGTTGTGGTCAAAGGAGAATACTTTGAAGGTGATTAAAATTTGGTGTAGAAAAATTTAAAAATAAAGAAATTATGACGAAATTCCCGTTTTTTTTTGGGTCCGCCCTCGTAAATCACCTATGTTCGATGCGAGCTCGTGCTTCACTACGATGCTGCGCGGTCTCGTTGCGCGTACGTACTGCACGTCATCAGTTGAGTTGGTGCCGGCGTCCGGGCCGTCGCAGTGTGCGAGAGAGAGAGAGAGAGTGAGAGTGCACGAAGAGTTGTCAGCTATGTACTTTTCTACCGACAACTATCGGTGTCGTTAGCGAGCGACAGCCAATTGCAAGGAAGATTCTAGCGGAAAGGCGCGACTCTGATAGGCTATTTCGGTTTTGCATCAGATGCTATGCTGATGTGGTACAGAATCGCACCCCTGGTTATTTTTGTTTTCGCGTGTGCGTTAAATGATATTTAATTTAAAAAAACGTTCCTTGCTACATTTGAAATGAAGTCAATAACGGCCATAATACTTGTAATTTCATAGACGATATAGACGAATCTCTGTCAGCGTTGATTTTATGTAGTCAACGAGTACATGTCAGCTGTCAGGTGAGAAAATTATGCACTTAATAAAAAATATAAATACTAAATTTACGAGGTTGGGAATAAAATAACTTTATTCGGTGTCACCTGAAGAATAATAAAAATACATTATTTTTTGCATAGTCAATTCAGTTCATCGGGGCTATTTGAACTTTCGGATAAGTTGAAAATGGAATAATGTTTGCATTCATGAAGTGTAAATTATTACTGCGTAAAGACAAGGTACCGCGTAAACTAGTATAACTTCTGTGCATGAATTTCAATTTAAAAATTCCTACACTCGGACCCGAAAGAATTTCCTTAAAAAGATAATGAGATTTTGCAAAGCCAATTTTCAGTTCATCGGGGCTGTTTGAACTTTAAGATAAGTTGAAAATAGAATATTGTTTGCATTTATGAAGTGTAAATTATTACTGCGTGAAGATAAGGTACTGCGTAAATGAGTGTAACTTCTGTGCATGAATTTCAATTAAAATATTCCGACACTCAGGCTTAATTTCATTATATCAATGGTAGATATGATCCCCATTAAAAACTTGAAAAGTTAAAAATGGTCGCCAAGTAATCAAAAAATGTGTCCAGTCTATAAACAAAAAACTTACGACTTTAAAAATTGCTTTCTAATATCTAATGAAAAGTGAAAAGAAAAAAATAGGTATACAACATCCGCACGCATCGTTTTATCAGAGATATTTCAAAGTGGTTCTTAATTTCACTTTAGATAATATGTTTTATATTTTGATAAAATGTTGATTCAATGCTGAACTTCTATCAGGTCTTTAAAAAAAAAAGTGAAATCTCCATTAAAAATTTAAAAAGTTAAAAATGGACGCCAAGTAATCAAAAAATGTGTCCAATCTAGAAACAAAAAACTTACGATTTCAAAAATCGTTTTCTAATATCTAATAAAAATTGAAAAGAAATCATTTCATAAATTAGCCAAGTAAACTAGTACTCCTTCCGCCAATCAATCTGCCCCCTTTTGTACGGTATGCCACAAAAGTCTACTGAAAATGCTGTACAAAAACTTGGCGTGCATGGTTATGAACTATAAGCTCGGCAAAGGGGCCGCCCCTTCTTTGCGCCTGCAGTAGATTGAACCGGATCTAATGCGTGTCATTTGTGTGAACATTAATGGAAACCACCTCGTGTCCAGCTCCTACGAGTACGAGAGAAATACCGTCGTAAGTGATCTCGGTACACTGAGGGAGAGCGTGAAATGGCGTAGCTGGGTCATTCGAGCTTTCAGGGCGGTTGAACGCAATGGGAGTCGGACCGGCGCGGCGGTATCATCGAAGTTCGGTACGAAAGGATTGAATGGCGTTGTACATGGAATGTTGGCATAGGCTCAATACCCTTTTCGAGACGTTTTATGTTTCATTCTGAATACTTTAAAACATGTTTCACTCTATTCATATTACGGTGGAATAGCGTTATACATAATGATATCGAACAAAAATATTGCGACCACTGCGTTCTATTTTTCTAATAACAAAATTTGATTATTTGTTCATTCCGACTGCTTGGGCATTATACATATAATATTATACAAGAAAAAGTTCGTAAATTGTCATTATCTGCTTGAAAACACCCGAATAGTTGAATTGTATCGGAAATATTCAACACTGCTCTTAGGTATTCGCCATTATCCCGTTCTCCCATAATAAATCTTTTGATAGATATGGCAAATTGAATAATCGGTTATTGTGATCAAATTTTTATTTCTTTGGTGATAGTACGATTTCCAAGGCGTTCTGTTTTGGTTAGATGTTCCAATGTGACATAAACTGAACGTTTATATCACCATATCCGAGAAAAAAATATGTAGGAACATTAAATAAATTGGATTCTCACTAAACGAGTATGTTGTTTGTCCGGAAAAAACACCGGGTCGCCCGTCACGCCTAGATCTTTCCGGGGTTATTTGTCTTAACCATGCACGCCAAGTTTTTGTACAGCATTTTCAGTAGACTTTTGTGGCATACCGTACAAAAGGGGGCAGGTTGATTGGCGGAAGGAGTAGTAGTTTACTTGGCTATTTTATGAAATGATTTCTATTCACTTTTTATTAGATATTAGAAAACGATTTTTGAAGTCGTAAGTTTTTTGTATTCAGATTGGACACATTTTCTGATTACTTGGCGTCCATTGTTAACTTTTTAAGTTTTTAATGGAGATTAAGTATACGCGAATGCAGTATACTTTGTGACGGTAGCGAAAATCCGCCGTCACAGCGCATATCGAACCATATCCTCGAATTACGAGCTTCTCGTCACTTGCGACCTCGACGTACTTGCCCGAGGGGCTGTCATTTAGTACACTAAACCACTCTTTTCGGTTTCTCATATGTTGTGACGCGCCCGAGTTGATGTATCCTTCTGGACTTCGTTTGGCGTGGCTGTAAACGCAACCGGGTATTTCATGTTCAAGTCAAGAGGTGACACTCTGTGTTTCTTTTCTGCTCGGCGATCGGGACTCGATTGCTCACATTGGACTTTGAACCGTGATTGTATTTCCAAGTAACGAATACCGCACCATCGGAGCCACTGGTTTTATTCAATTGATCCTCCTCTTATCGCAAACGCGACAGCAGATTGTTCAGAACACGCCCTTCTTTTATGTTGTACTATACAGTCTTGAAGTTTTGAAATCGCGGTAGTAGACTGCTAATAATCCTTGACATCCTTATGTTCTCTGATAGTTTTTCCCCTAGATCCTCAATCTCTGACGCGAGCTTCATAACTTTGGATACATGTGTCGTTACCGATTCGTCTTCAGCCTTTTTCAACGCAAAATATTCGTCGTACAGGGTTATAACACTGACTTCGCTCTTCTTAGCATAAATTACGGTAAACTTATCGTAAATTTCCTTTTCTGTTGAACACGTTAGAAAGTTTCATGCTTCGTCACTCTCTAAGGACGAAATTAGGATGGTCATGGGTTAGCCATCATTGATGCTGAAGTGTTCTCTCTGTTGTGACGTCGCTTCTGCTGCCACGACTTCCGTCACATATTTCGCTAGCCGTTTTCTGCGTAGGATTGCATCTATTTGGATTTTCCATAGTTTATAATTGCTGCCATTCAACTCGTGTCAGATCGGAGTTTGCGTTGGCTCGCTCATATTCGTACGACCTGACACCGCACCGCACGCGTTTTCTTTTTTTTTCACACAGCTTCGCCCGCGCCGCTCCTCGCGGCTGACTCACTCGCTCTCTTTCTGATTCTCTTTCGCTCTCTCGCGCTCGCTTGTCCTCTCTGTCTCCCCTTCGGAGCACGACTACCATACACTTGGGTTTCTCACGAAGAATATAATCCTTCACAGCGCTTTGTCGTCGTATTGTATACGCCGCGAGATAAAAAAAAACTTCACTGAGTGCCGAGTCTTCAAGCAATCGGCTAAATACGTGGGCAGTTCCGACAATGTTTTCATACACGTACGAATATCGCGCGGAACCGTGTATTGGGAAACCAAGAGAGGATACGTACGTGCCCCTTATCACACTATTGTCCGTTACACTCCGTGTCGCACTCACACGACTGTATAGAGTGGCAAGATTTCCCGATTTACGACGTACTTACGCGATCCGAAACTTTTCACGAAACTTTTCTTCCTGGATCGAAATATTCGCGAGATTTTTATAATGAAAGACTTTCCGCACTTCCCCAACGTTCACCCATAACCTGTTGCAGGTTTTGTGATAAAAGGCGGGTTAATCGTAAAGGAAATAGGCAGCTTTATTAAGAAGCGAAAAGTTACTTGGTAAATTGACAAGTGTTCCTCACATCGAGGTTCAGAGAGCGCTAACTACGCAAAAAAATATGCAAGCGTTAGGTTGCTTATTCTCTAAACCGAATGGAGAGGGGTCGTCCCCACGCGTACGCGGATATATATATTGTTACACTGCTCCGGGCGAACAAATAGTTTAAAAAAATTATTTTATTCTCCAACTTATTATTAGAATATTACAAGTATTTTGTCTACTTTTGAACAACGGAGATTTGTTCTGTACAGATATCGTGAATAATAACGACTGACTGACTATGCTTATTAGCGGGTCTGATATACTTTATTAATCCGTCATTTCGATGTTTCTGGAGGTTCGCTGACGTAGATTGTTTAGTCTAGTACTAGGTGTTGGTTTACACCATAAATGGTCCTGCATTCATTTTAAATTATTTGTTTAGGTCTAAAGAGTTTATGATATAGTTTAGAAGAATTTTCTGGGTTTTGGATTTCTGAATTATTAACATTCTCTGATCTTGATGGTCCTTGTAGTCTTATGTTTTCAGGTCTGTCAATAGTTTGTGAATTATGACTAAAATTACCGTGATCAAAGATTATATATGGTCGAATACAACATGATATGATTTTTTCAATATTTTTAGAAGTCCAAGTTTATTAACAATATATATACTATTATTGCTAATGCTGTGTAGCCAAAATAACAAAATCCTTCTTGTATTTTTTCACTTAGACTTTTTGTTCCTTTTCGTAAAGACAATTCTACCATTTGTTGATTTATTTCTTCACGAATCGTTCCTATATTCTGTAAATTTTTTGAATCGCCGAAATTTTCGTGTAGTCTATGAATAGTTAATTCTTTTTCATTAATACTATGTTTTTGTAATAAACCATTAATCTGAGATTCATTCATAATTCTTTGCAGATTTGTGTCATATCAATCGTCTTACAAGGAAAGGACTCGAGGTGTCCCCCTCAGATTTTGTTGAAAGTCAAGTATGTTATAAAGCATTAAAAACTAAGGTACACGTATTTTTTTTATCGGCGGAAAAGCGGTTTCAAGGGGTGAAACCACCCCCTAAAGTTACACATATCAAGGGGCGATTTTGGAGTTTCACATAGTAGTAGTGCATCGATTTTGATGAAACAAAGATTAAAATGTTTTTTGTGCGAAGAAATGAAGAACCCACCAGATAATGAAAAAAATATATATATTTTAAGGGATTGAAACATCCTCGAACATCCACTTTTTGCACCCTACATTGAAAACTTGCGAATCGATTGTAATGAAAATTATGCCGTTGTATAGCGGAAATAAAATTAAAGTTGACGTCTTTTTGTATTTGTGCGAGAAATTTTTTTAAGGGGGTAAACTACCGCTATTTGAGTTTTTACATTCCAGGTGTCTCCTGATCATTCCAAATGCGTTTGCCGATACGAACTATTCTCATTAAGCTAAAATGAATATTTCAGCATTTTTCTATTATTTGAAGGGGTATAAACTCCCTTGAACATCTACGTCTTACACCTTACATTGAAAACTTGCGAATCGATTGGAATGGAAATTATACTGTTTTATAGCGGAAATAAAATTATAGTTCACGTATTTTTCTATTTGTGCACAAAAACAATTTACGGAGGCAAACTACCCCTATTCCAGTTTTTAAATTCCAGTTATCTCCTTGTGATTGCAAATGTGTTTGCCGATAAGAACTCTCCTCATCAAGCTAAAATTAATGATTCACCGATTTTTAAAAAATAGTACGTATACATAAGGGGGAAGACCACCCTTTGTAACCCCTTTTTTTAATAGTTATTCAAAAGTTTCCGAACCACTGCCAAGAAATTTTATGATGGTATGATTTTCATATTCAGATAATCTTACCCATTTACGGGAAGCATAATTAAGAGGGGTTATAGTATACTTCATTCGCTAACGCATCCGTTTTTTATAACATTTTCCTTGTTTTTCACACGTTGCTGCAGGAGCATATTTTCAATATTAGCAGTATAGCTATATGCCTGACCGTCAAATACACTTTTGATTGTGCCTTCGTATCATTATCCGTAATTGTGGAATTTACAACTTCAGGACTATTTCATTTTACCACCTAAATTGATTACTAATACTTTGCTGTTCGGTGACACCACGTGAATGTCACGGGCAATGCTCATCAGTAAATCCCGTGGGGGGCGAGTCGGAGCGTAGGCGTGGGCGTATCCGTGAAAAACAAAGTCATTAACATACCATGAACTGTTTTTAGCACTGGTGAAATCATCATCTTCTTCTGTTAGTGCGCTATATCTCTCGTTTTTTTGGATGCATCAAAATTTGGATATTTTTTTTTTTTTTTTTTTTTTCTCTTTTTGCTTGTAGCTATAATCTGTCCCGGCGGGACATTCAATAGCTGTGATGTAGGTGTTGTTCGTTGTTTAGGGGAGTGACCGTTGTCAAACCCACAATTGATGTCGAAGAGTTTGTTGGTGTTATATTTCTCTGTTCGGAAGGTCCAAAGGCTTGATGCGTCTGAGTCGTCTGATTTCATTCCTTCTGTCGAGGATTTCTCGAGCCATTGTGTTAGGGTGGTTTCGTAGTCTTTCCACGTATCGCGTGCTGAACATTTGGATGTTTTCTGCTACCGTTGTTATTCGTAGGTCGTTGTGTAGGGTCTTATTGCTGACGTACCATGGGGCGTTGGTAATTGTTCTTAATATTTTTGATTGGAATCTTTGAAGGATTTCTATATTCGATTTGCTGGCCGTAATTTGGATATTGGATAAGAATTGACGGCGTCTATAAAAGACGGCGTCTATAAAAGACGTCGTCAATTCGTATTTTCGCATTTACGTTAGGACTCGGGCTCTACACCTCCTTCTCCGAGCAGCATTTAAAATTTGTTTGTGCAACCTATAATCGTTGACAATGAAAGTGAATCCGATTAACGTTATTAAACTTCTGCTGGCTACTTTTGAAGTTATGAACATAGCAGAAACTCCAGTAAATAATGCGTAAATGGAGCTGACGGGACATCTTGAACAAATTTTAATTGACTCTATGGAAGACAATGGAGTTGAAATGATATAGGAAAATACACTCGATTTCCAAGAACATTTTAAGGACCCCGAAGCGAAGCCTGTTGAAGATACTTTTTGGGAAACAGATATTACTGAATACATATCACTGTAGGAGTATTTTTTCATTATTAGCATAAACACGGTGTTTATATATTATTAAATGATATTACCCGTAATCAAGTGACAGGTTCTAATAGAGGGACTAATTTTTCTGTATAGATTTTCAGTTAGGTGTTACTTTTACCTAAAACAGCTGTGCTAGATTCTTTGAAACGGGAACCTTAATAGTATATTTCAAGTGAATCGGTTGAAACAGATATTACTGAATACGATTCCGATAAGTGTTCCAGTGATGATGAATTGAGTTATGACTATAAACGAAAAGCGGTGGAATACTAGAGATCGGGTAAAAAAAAATTATAGTGTTGAAAGCGTTAAACAAAAATACAAACAGGTTAAATTTATACGACAATTGAGACGCTGGGCACATCAGTTCAACGAAGGCTGCACTTATAACGAGAAACCCGCACGGATTTCCGAGTATGTATAAAAAAATATGAAAACCATGATTGTGGTTAAAAGTTGATAATAACGGACAGTAAATAATGAACATGTATACAAAAGATGATGATGGCGTGTGTAGAGTAAAGTTACTATGTAAATAAAGTGTGTACGTCAAAAGCGCTTATACACATATGATAGTTTCGAAAGAAGCAACCGATTCGCTTGAAATATACTATTAAGGTTCCCGTTTCAAAGAATCTAGCACAGCTGTTTTAGGTAAAAGTAACACCTAACTGAAAATCTATACAGAAAAATTAGTCCCTCCATTAGAACCTGTCACTTTATTACGGGTAATATCATTTAATAGTATATAAACACCGTGTTTATGCTAATAATGAAAAAATACTCCTACAGTGATATGTGAAAAAGTGAGGAAAATTATATAAAAACAGGATGTGTTAGCGAATGATGTATAGTATAATTCCTCTTAATTATCCTTCTCGTAGAAGTGTAAGTTTATCTAAATACGAAAATCGTACCATCATAAAATTTCTTGGCAGTGGTTCGGAAACATTGAACATCTATTAAAAAAGGGGCTACAAAGGGTGGTCTACGCCCTTAAGTATTTGTACTAATTTTAAATAAACGGTGAATCATTAATTTTAGCTTAAGGAGAAGAGTTCCTATCGGCAAACACATTTGGAATGACAAGGAGACACCTGGAATGTAAAAACTCAAATAGGGGTAGCGTACCCCCTTAAAAGTGTTGTATGGCACAAATAGAAAAACATTTTAATTTTATTTCCGCTATACTACGGCATAATTTTCATTACAATCCATTCGCAAGTTTTCAACGTAGGGTGCAAGACGTAGATGTTCAAGGGTATTTCTACCCCTTAAAATATAAAAAAATGGTGAAACCTTAATTTTAGCTTAATAAGAATAGTCCGTATCGGCAAGCACATTTGGAACGACAAGGAGACACCTGGAATGTAAAAACTCAAATAGGGGTAGTTTACTCCTTAAAAAAAATTTCTCGCACAAATACAAAAATCCGTCAACTTTAATTTTATTTCCGCTACACAATAGCATAATCTTCATTCCAATCGATTCGCAAGTTTTCAATTTAGCGTGCAAAAAGTGGATGTTCGAGGGTGTTTCAACCCCTTAAAATATATACTTTTTTCATTATCTGGTGGGTTCTTCATTTTTTCGCACAAGAAACATTTTAATCTTTGTTTCATCAAAATCGGTGCACTGCTTCTATGTAAAACTGCAAAATCGCCCCTTGACATGTGCAACTTTAGGGGGTGGTTTCACCCCTTGAATCCATTTTTCCGCCGATAAAATAAAATACGTGTCGCTTAGTTTTTAATGCTCTATAGCATACTTGAGTTTCAACAAAATCGGAGGGGGACAGCTCGATTACTTTGCTTGTTAGCTACATTCGAGGTTTTTAATATTGTGTGAGAATTTAAGGCGGTAGTCTGGTCTAGAAATTTGAAAAAATCGACTTTTTTTTTTTCCTTTTCTTATTCCTTAGACCTCTCTTCATATACTCCTGAAAACCGTTTATTGATATTTCAACAATTAGCCGAGAAATGAAAATTCTAAGCAAGCCGCGCGCTCAGGTAGCCCCGTCGGGAAGCAGCTGCGCGGTCGTTTCCAGAACGGGCACCGTCCCGTAGGGCTCCAAACAATGTACCGGTAATAAAACCAATAGACCAGTTCACAGAATTTCTACCAACACTTCTCCATTTCATGTTAACGTATTGGAAATGTGCTATATTCAGTTACGTTCCAACCGTCGAATAGAGCAGACGCGAAAACGCGATAGTAGAGCAGACGCGAATTCTTCAAAATGAATAGTAAGAACGGTACGAAAACGAATAAAACTCGCGCGCATCGTAATTCAGTGACGAAAAAAAGAGCATTTCGAGGAAATCAGCACACTGGAAAAAGCAGTCAAGTTTTAACAAGTGCATCAGCATCGAAGTTGTGAAAAACTGGGGATATGGAAGTTCCACTTAACATGCAACACGGTTACTGTATACTAAATTTTTTCACCGTTTTTGCAGCAATCAGTGCGTCTGTTGTCTGTGAAACATGTAAAGACGAAGTTTCCTTCGCAAAAGCTTCCTGTCGCGGATTGGGCTTCAAAATTCAAATGAAATGTACGTGCAGTTCTCAATATATTAACACTTCTCCGCTTATCGATAAAGCATTTGAGATAAATCGTTTGGTTGTGGTGGCAATGCGATTGTTAGGAATTGGTAGAGAAGGCGTCAATATATTTTGCGGGATAATGGATATCGGAGTGGGACTTTCAAAAGCAACGTATGCTGATGTTACGTCCTGACTTACGACTTTTTCATCTCGGTCAAGGAGAGCACGCTCCCCCTTTACACGTTTTCGAGATAAGTCGATGACAGTCAGGGAGTTGCCCTGTTTCGAGCCTAACCTCGCGGAAAATTGCTCGGGGATGGGCGGAGAGTGCAAATTTGTAATTAGGGAGGGGAAGATATAAATTTTCCATGGTATTTTAACATGTCGAGAATTTTAAGAACGTAACATGTCGTTAACCATGATTATTCAAACAAATTTTTATGATGATATTTTATAAAGCTCCATTGACAGATTTGATTTTATACTTCGCGCAGAGATGAATTTAGAGGACCTTAATAAGGGAGAAAATACACAGATGGACGATTTTCAGGGAGACTCTCCCGTCGATGCTCCATACACATTAATGAAGCCATTAGAACAATGGCAACCAATAGAATTATCACGATTACAATAAGGGCAATTCGAACTTGAAGTTCCTCTATATCGACTATACACGGCTGCAGTAAGACAATAATAAAAATAAAAGAAATGAGGGAATAATGGAAATTCAATTAATTCGCCCTTAAATCATCGCGGAAAACGAAATCACGAAATTAATCCTGAGCCTAAACAAATTTTAACGCGCGAAGTACTTCCCGAACACCGTATAGCTACGAGGTGCATGCTCGGCGCATGAGATCAACTTACGGGTGGCAAATGGGGAAAACACCTCGAGAATTCACGAAGAATAAAACACGAACGGAACATTGGAATTTAAAGAATTAACCTAATCATGAATATCACGCGCACAAGAAAACCACTATATGGACAAAAAGAACGTCGACTCTAAATTAGTTGGAAAACCTCTCAAAGGAGTCCGCAAGGAGCTTTTCGATGCGAACAATAAATTCGCTTACGGGTGAGGTTGTCGTCCGGGGAACGAGACGGTGCGGCATGGCGCAAATCGAAACGAATAAATTGGAAAGGAAAACCATTTTTGTACTTACTCGTGTGATGAAAAATGAAAACGGAAACGGAACGATGTGGATTGATGAAAACGATGGTAAATGGCCAGAACCTGGAGCGATGTTCAAAAATGGGAATTGCTTTCCCTCGGGTGATGCGATAAGTCGAGATGAAACGATGTGGATGGGTGATGTCGATGAGTTAAACACAATCGCTGTCTTTCCGTTTCACAAACTTTTATTTATTTCGTTCACCACACAATTGTCACGTTACAACTTTTAAAATAAAATAAATCCGCGTTGAGTTTTCAACACGCCGCAATCACTTATTGTCAGAATCTCGAATTCCCGAACTGAAGTGATTCTCAAAAATATAAAAGATTCTCAAAAATAAAAGATTCTCAAAAATAAAAACCGTACTACCACGGGGAGTCGCAACAATTAAAGTGTCTCCAAAAACGTACCGCGACGAACACTCTACTACTTTTCTATTACTCTCCAAAAACTGTACTGTACTCGATAAAAAAAACTGAACTGAACCGAACTCGACGAAAAAACTGTACTGTCCAAATTACGACTCCGATACGTACTGCCTGATTTGGCCTATGACCCATCATTATATAGACTTCGTTGGACTGCTTAGCTTCGGTGGTGGGACAGTGCGCCCTCCGTCTTCTAAGACGCGATGGGTCTCTCCCTCCACCTCCACCTCGCATTCAGGAAGACTATGTGACTCTATATAATCAAAATTATCTTAAAATTTAACTTACTTATGCCCTTAACTTTACTTCACATTGTTCTTACATTGCTTACGATAATTAATTTGCAAGTTAAATTGCAATAAACCCCGCTCTCTTATTTTATTCATATTCTTTTAACCAAAAATCATTCCATCTCTTTCATACTCCCACATTTCCACATTCTCCTCTCTCATTCTAACATCCATACTCTTAGCACAACTCTCGCTATCTCTCTCATACTCATGCTCCGGACGATCTCTCCTTCTCTCTCTTTCTACCGCTCATTTCGAAGGCGCTGTGGGTCACTATGTCTTTACGCATAGCCTGACCCCTCCCGCACTCTTTCCTACTCTCCTACCATACTATCGTTCACTCTACATATGATCTCTCTGTCCCACAGTCATTCTCTACATACATCTCTCTTCGTCACAATTTTCCCCTTTTATGGTTCTCGCGGTGCCATTCGCTTTCTTTCTTATTTCGCTTCTCTTCCTCTCTATTCTTTTCTCATTCCATTTCTTGCAATTACGTATGAAAGTTAATATTGTTAAATGCAAATTTTGTATCTGTCAGTATTTAAAAGTTTATTAAAATACATGCATGTTTTTATTTCTCTGTTAACATTATTACCCTGTCCAAAATGTGGAATATTCTCGTTTTCAAAAGTAATATTGAAAGTAGTGTTATTATTTTTACGCATTCTCTTCAAATTCATTCACAATCATCATTCATCCCTTTTTCATGCAAAACTCAAATGCAATCTTTCTTTCAACATACACATTCTGCCTACATTGATAATTATAAACTATATTTATTACTTTCTGATTTTTCTGAAAATTCCCTCGAGCAACAATTGGTCATTTAATTTCTGCAATTTAATTTGTTCATGTTTTGGTTGGTAAAGAAAGAGCTCATTGTTGAGGGGACATTCGTTCGTTATGTCGTCCCTCTCTCTCTCTCTCCATCTTCATGACGGGTCTATGTCCATAACGTTGGTGGTCCTGGTATCGCTGTCTTTAGGCGTTGAAAACTAGCTATTGACATATGCCGTGTTGGTGCGAGAGAGAGATCGCGTTATCCCGTGGTGACTCGTGCGACGAAGACCGCCATGGGTACGAGGGTAGTTATATTGCCGGTCCGATCCCAGAGACAAAGCTCTCCAGGCCGTGTGTCGTCACTCCAATCGAACTCTTTGCCATGGCAAACTTTTATAAATATTCTCATAGTCGTGGTTTCGTGTTCCGGATCTGGATAACGTCTCTTTCTATCAGCGGATGTTTATAATCAATCGATATCATTGATTTCACCCGAAGTTCTCGGAAGAGTTTGTTAAATTTATGACACCGTCGAAAGTTCGGATGACCATTTGAAGTCTTTCTTCAATGAACGTTCCTTGTTCATTGTCCAACCACCACCCTGATTTATCGGCCACGTGTGAGACTCCTGCTCGCCATCTTTAGGTGTCATGGTTTCCATCTCCGTCTTGAATGTTCACTCTGAAGATCGTACTAACAAACTGAGCCCCCCTTAGACAACTGTCACATATACTATCTTGAATAGCCTCGAATAAATAAGACAACATGTCAAAAGGAAATATAATTCTCAGAAGGAGAACACATATCACTCTGAATAAAAATGAGCATCGAATAAACAGATTGACCAATCGGAGCTCGTGCGAATTCCTACATCAGGATCTAATAATTTCGCTCGCAAACATACCACGCAACATTTATTTCTATTACCTATGACGACCTGACCCAGGTATCATACTCATGCTTTGACTCTACATTACTGTTACAATACATTTTTACTCGCGCACTTTCGGGAAATATAGTTATATAGTTTTATTGTCCACAAAAAGGAAACACTGTTCTTTTCATTTGTAAAGAAATGCACGCCTTCTATCTTCGTCACTCTCGGGTATATTAGTGTACACGCACTATAGTGTCTGTGAGGGTATCGATGAGTCAGTGGCCTGGTAGTAGTGTCACGCGCGCATGAAGATTTCGACGCATGGGTCTCACGCTCTGGCCCAAAGGCCCACCAACGTTTTAGAGTAACCCAATACTATCTCCAATGTTTTTTTCTCGCTAGCTCAATCGATGTTTCCTCTTGACGTTGATGATAAAGAAATTGTTATTTTTGCCATTGATATTGCTGGCGTCGTTGTGTCGCCGGCCAGAGGTTCACGTTGGTGCGTGACCGTGTTGGTGTGGGTGACTAACTCGACGCATACTCGCACTCTTATTCGGTGTTGAAAGGAGAAAAATAAATTATCTTCTTCTCTCGCGATCGTTCCATTGAGTATCCGAAAATTGCCTTATACTGACAATTTCGAATCGTTGCAAAATTCCCGAAAGCCGCAGGACGTAACACTGATGTGCTGAAAAAATTACACTGCGCGGCTGCTGCTGGGTACGATTGCGTGCTGCAAAAAGCCGTCAATGAGGAGAAACAACTGACTTTTGAAAAAGAATCTTCATCATCGGAGCTAACAGTGTCAGGAGATGGCACTTGGAAGAAACAAAATTTTAGTTCACGGTTTGGCGTGACGAGTATAATTGGTAAATACAGCAAAAAAGTGCTAGATACTGTGGTCAAATCGAGCTTTTGCCAAGCGTGTGCCGTAAGAAAAAACAAGATGACTACCGAAAAATTCGATGATTGGTTTGAAACTCACGAAGACTATACTAATAACCACCATGGCAGTGCGGGCAAGATGGAAGTTGACGCGGCATTAGAGATGTTTCAACGATCGGTAGAAAAATACGGCGCGCAATACACTCTATACATTGGCAATGGGGATTACAAAACGTATAAAGCAATTGTAGACGCGTGTCCTTACGGCCAAGATACTATCGTACAAAAAAAAAAGAGTGTATTGGACATGTTTCGAAAAGAATGGGAACAAGATTACGTAATGTTAAAAAACAATGTAAAGGTATAGGTGGAAAAGGCAAAGGAAAATTAACTGACAAGGTAATCGGCGACTTGACAGTTTACTACGGTTTAGCGATTAGAAGAAATTGTCACTCAATCGAAGAAATGAGGAAAGCCGTGTGGTCAACATTCTATCACTATGCTTCAAGTGACGAAAACCCTCAGCACATGTATTGCCCGCCGGGACCTGCAAGCTGGTGCAAGTGGCGTAACGCAGAGGCTACTGAGTCGCTCGACCATTTCAGACATGATAGACCGCCCCTCTGTGATCAAGTTTTAGAGGCGATAAAACCCGTATACGAAAATCTTTCATCGGAGGATTTGTTAGAGCGGTGTCTAGGAGCGGAGACACAAAACAATAATGAATCTCTAAATTCATTGATTTGGATGTTCGCTCCAAAACACATTCACTGTGGAGCTGTTACGATTGAAATTGCCACTTTTCTAGCTACGTATATTTTCAACGAAGGCTTCACAACAATACTGAAGATATTGGATACGATGGGTGTGAAAATCGGACAGCAAGCAGAAGCATATGCGAAGTTACGCGATCAACAGAGAATCGATCGTTCTGAACGACGATCGTTATTCGCCTCAAAAGAAGCCAGGACTACTAAAAGGGAAGCAGTATTAGAATTAGATCAGTTCTATGAAAGGGAAGGAGGAGCGAATTAATGGACCCGGACTGGCCGATTAACTGGTAAGCATCGATAATTCAATTTAAATCTCATTTAACGGTGTCAAAACTTTGAACGCGTTTATCTCAGAACTATGTTTTTCAAATCGGCGCCCACGATATCTCGATAACTAATAGACCGATCGAGCTCAAATTTTGCACGTACCTTAGGTAGCCTGTTTCTGATGACTGGTAGCAGAATTGAGTCGAACAATAATTTTGCCGACATTTTATAACTCGTCGAATACCCGAAAATGTATGAAATATCATTAATGAAAGTTCAACAGGCCGCCATTCCGTCAAATTTTTTTTTTAAGTACCAATTCTGCTACCAGTGCTCAGAATACTCATACAGATTGAGAATATATATAAATTTTTTTTTTCAGATGCATACAACATCGTCCAGAGTGGGCGCCGATTGAGGCGGCTTTCGGCGCACCATGTTGCACCAAGGCAATAACCTACCTGAAAATATTTAAAATAATTTTTTTTTTTTATGTACAAGTATTCTCCAAGGATCAATAAATGCACGTGTACATTTTCATCAAGACAACTTTAACGATTTAAAAGTTATTGCACATTAGAAATGACGTCAAAAATCTCGCTCTAGACCAGACTACCGCCTTAATACAATTCATCCATGATCTAAATGTACTTTTGAAGTCTGTGTTATTTTTACAACTCTTGGTATATTATTGTATTGTACACATTGTATGTAAGGTTTCATCATTGATTAGTATGCAAACCAAACTTGACCCGTTTTTAATTGAATGTATAATGAATTTTGTAATTGAATAGATCTTTCATTACATCAATTTTCTTGTTTAGCGATAATCATCGTAATTATACAAGATGTTGAAGAATCTGTAGAGTATTCAGGGTTTTTTCCTTGAATTAAATAAGTATTTTCTACTTTTTTCAAGTTTTCGAATTCTATATTCTGTAATGGAAAAAAATCTTGTTTTCTTTTTATTAAGTACGAGATAATCCGTATCAATATTATAAAGAATATACCCTTTGATTGTAGAGAAAGTTGGAATAAGTATAGGATATAAAATTTAATAATTTTCTTCTTTAAAAATTGGTATTTCTAGAATATAGAGTAATTTTTCTTTTACAACTGACACCGTTAAATGACTTGTATCCATTAATGTTGAAAAATGTTCTTCAATTAAAGGAATAGGGAAATGATCTTATTGCTGTGAATGATTACGTAATCCATTAAAAATTAATTTCAGTTGTAAAGTTTGTGGATGAGCTATGCCATGTTTCCCATCAATTATTGCGTTTAAAACATTCATTATGTTGTGTTTCAAATCTTCATATAACATAATATGACTGAATAAGATTTCATCAATTTCGAGATTGACTTTGTTATTTTGTGAAATTCCATACAGATTCTTGAAATTATTATTAATTGATTTTTTTGAATTTTTATATTTTCAAAGGCTTTTCGTTACTTTTTAATTGATTCATAAGTATTGATTTTTTAATACGAGGTCTGTTAAAAAAGTATCGCGAATTTTGAATTTCCGCGGGCTACGTATATTCGATTTTCGATTTTCGATTTTTTGTGGTGTTAGGTTGGTACTCATGTCCCTCACTTATGCTGAAAATATCGGCCATTTTGAACGTTTAGTTAATTGTTGACAGCTGTTTTGGTTAGACGTGTTTTGGCGTGTCTTCGATTTTTGCCTATTCCAAAAAATGGATGAAAGAATCTGTATCAAATTTTGTGTGAACAACAAAATTAAGTGCGCGGACGCATTCCGAATGTTGACTGTGGCATATGGTGGAGCTACCTTGGACCAAAGCAACGTTTATCGGTGGTACAAAATGTTCTCAGAGGGCCGAGAAGATGCAAACAACGCAATGCGTTCCGGACGCCCGAGCACATCAACAACAGACGAAAACATTGATGAAGTGAACAAAATAATATTGGCCAATCGTCGAATCACCGTTAGAGAAGTTGCCGAGGAACTAAACATATCGATTGGCTCGTGCTATTCGATTTTTACCAATGATTTGTGCATGAGACGGGTCGCCGCGAAATTCGTGCCAAAATTGCTCAATTTCGAACAAAAACAGTATCGCGTTAACATTGCGAAGGAGCTGTTGGACTCGGTCCGCGACGACCCAAATTTGCCCCAGAGGGTCATAACTGGTGACGAATCATGGGTTTATGGTTATGACGTAGAAACCAAAGCTCAATCATCGCAATGGAAGCTGCCGCATGAGCCAAGACCGAAAAAAGCGCGCCATGTTCGGTCGAATGTGAAGGTTTTGCCCAGTTTTCTTCGATTGCAGGGGTGTGGTGCATCATGAGTTCTTGCCACAGGGTCGTACAGCCATTAAAGAATATTACCTGCAAGTTATGCGCAATTTGCTCAAAACATTCCGCCATAAACGCCCGGATTTGTGGAAGAACAAAAAATGGCTTTTGCACCATGAAACGCCCCTGCTCACACATCGTTGCTTGTGCGCGAATTTTTGGCCAAAAACAACACTCTAATGATGCCGCAGCCACCGTATTCCCCAAACCTGGCCCACTGTGACTTTTTCCTGTTCCCAAAACTGAAGACGCCCATGAAAGGACGATGGTGAAGGAGCTAAACAAGATCACAAAACATGATTTTTTTAAGTGCTTCGAGGATTGGGAAAAACGTTGGCATTAATGTATTATATCCGAGGGGAATTACTTTGAAGGAGACAAAATAAATATTAATGAATAAATAAATACTTTTTGAAAAAACACAAAATTCGCGATACTTTTTGAACAGACCTCGTACATGCGCGATCACTAAATTATCGTTTCTCAATTTATCTATCTCTTCATAAAAATAGTTTGCATCAGAAGCTCAATAAGGTACCGAATAATACCTTAATTCCTTCTCCGATTATATTGAATAGTCCTCTTTTAGTTCTTTGTCCAAGGAGATTATATAGATTTTGTAATTGTATTTTTAGTTTGTGATTTATTAATATTTGAGTTTCGATTTGTCTTTTACTTTTACATATAAATTCTGGTGCATATGCAAGTAATATTCTTGAATTCCAGTCCCACGATCAGTTTCCATGTTTCATGATAGACATGAGTTTTTCCAAAGTTTTCCAGGTAAACGGGTTTATCGTTTCCAATGAGTTCTACTTGTACTTGGCTGTGAACTGTCGAAATCAACAATAGGTAGATCATCATTGTTGGAATCATCTTGATTTTGTTCCTGAATGTCTGAAAAACAAGGTTTAATATCAGAATTATTATATATTACGAGTTCGTTTCCTCTTTTAATTGTTACACTTTGGTATCACGACTTAGGAAAAAAAAAAGCTGCCCAAAAATGATATTCTCAAAAAGGGATAAAAAGAAGTCTGTCAAAATTTTAGCCCTTAATATTAATATTCAGAGGTTGCTCATCAATTTTGCAGAATAACTAGGTAGCGATTTTCCGAAAATCGAAAAAAAGACAATTATTTTCGTATACAGCTGTGGCTCGCAGGGTTGTTAACCTATTCCTTTTGTCTTAAGGACTTACATACGTCCAGCGGTACCGAAAACGTACCAAAAGAAAAACTGTTTTTAGCAGGGATAGAAATAGAAATTGATAAAAAAATTCTTACATATTGTTTATTACTGTGTTAAGTTTGTAAAAAAATTTATTTCAATTTTTTTTTTTCAAAAATTACAACATGAAAAATCACATTTTTTGAAGCACTGTAAAAAAAAAGTTGCTCCACGGTCGGCAGTATTTCTTTCTCAAATGTTGATGGATCTGCAAAATGTAAAGAAATTCTTGTAAAATAAGGTAGTAGTTATAGTCTGTCGAGCCGCATTTTTGAAATTCGAAAAATTAAACAATTTACGGTAATTTAAAAAAAAATGTTAAGTTTGTGTAAAAAAAGTCACACTTTAATTGTTTTTATAAAATTTTCTAATTATAATTTAAAAAATCCGGCTCGACAGACTATAGAAAAAACAATTTCGAATATTTAAAAAAAAAATCATCAATAAATATTGAAAACCGTACGAGTTATCATGCCGACCGTGTCAGAAAAAGTAGTTTTGAGAAAAACGCGTTTAAAGTTTCAAGCGCGTTTCGCTCGAAGTCGCGCGCGGCTGGAGCAAGAACTTTATGAATTTTTTAAATTTATTTAGTTAACTTACGTCTAATCTCCCATTCCAGCTTCATATTGTACGCCTTCCTTGTCAGTAAAAAATTGTTGTTGTTTATTTTTTCCTCCTTGTTTATTTTGCCTCAAACAACTCAACTCAGGTAGGCGCGCGTCAGACCTTTGTCCTTTCGTCGGGCAGTCACATTATCTACAATAACTTTTGAACTATGGGGAATTTTTACAATCAGCTTACACAGAAATACGCCTAAGACTATAAGGAATAATAATCTGTAAACAAAAAAAAATCGATTTTTTGAAAATTCTCGACGTATGTAAGGCCTTAATCGAACCCATTAAGAGGTTGACAAAATATTTAGAAGCTGATATTGTGCTTTTTATGTAACTTTACAATTTACAGTTTGCGTAATAACCATATATTGGGGGTACAAGTAAGTTTTGAAGGACTTTTTGTGAAAATTGGGGCTTTATTGTGGTAAAATGGTAACAAATTGATTACTCAAAGTATTATCCATCGCTACTTTTCCCATCTTTCTGGCAGCATACGAATTTCGCGTTGAATGAACGACTGGTCTTTAGAGGCAATCCAAGAATTAACGCATTTTTTGCATTCCTCGTATGGACGGAAGTTCTTCTCAGACAGGCCACAAGTCATTGATCGAAACAAGTAGTAGTCGGAAGGAGCAATGTCCGGTGAATGCGGTGGGTGGGGTAGGATAACCCATTTGAGTATTTCCGAGTAGTTTCTGACTCGAACTGCAACATGTGGTCGAGCATCGTCGTGCTGCAAAATCACTTTATAGTGTCTCTGCTCATATTCCGGCCGTTTCTCCTTCAATGCTCGGCTGAAACGCATCAATTGTGGTCGGTAGCGATCGCCCGTGATGGTTTCATTCGGTTTCAGCAGCTCATAATATATTGCACCCAGCTGATTTCACCAAATGCAGAACATGACCTTTGATCCATGAATATTTAGCTTCGCCGTTGATGTCGATGCATGGCCGGGCTTGCCTCACGATTTCTTACGCTTTAGATTGTCGTAATGAATTCACCTTGCATCACCAGTTATGATCCGATGTAAAAAATCCTTCCGTTTTTGCCTTTGGAGCAGCTGTTTGCAGGTGAAAAATCTCCTTTTCACGTCACTTGGCTTTAAGGGGATGTATCACACTATTATCTATTGTGATGTCCATCGCAAACTTCATGAGAAGTGAGAGTCAGAGCGGTCTATGTTTTCTTTCTGTCAAAGAACTTTTTTCACAGGACTGACTAGTGAAACTCTGTCTTTTTACAGCGGACCAAACGACAAAGATATCAGAGAATCGTTTTTCTGCTGAATAAGCAGTGAGAATATGTTTATCATTGAAGAGGTTCCACTGGCATGAGTCGGTTTTATCTCAGCAGAGCTGCAAGATATGCTTTGTAAATGCATAAGAACAATTTAAACATTTTTCTATGCATTTCTTACCCGACAGCTGACACGTACCCGTAGACTACACAAAAACTCAACAGCTGACAGCTCACCCGCAGGCGGACACTCAGTTATGTTGACTACATAATTGTTACCAATTATTACACACGTAAAAATGTATGTTCATTAACATACATTTTAATTGCACAATTTAATTGTCTCACAGCTCACACGCGCTCGTTGACTATACAACTCAACGGCTTACACCTGACACGCGGACGGAGACTCGTCTTTTTCGATAACATGATTATAACGATTCAGCACGTGACATTCAGTGCAATGCGTCACACATACGAGTCCGCGCTATGCATTGGTGCTCCATCACGCGCTCATTATCAGACTCGTGTGTCCGACGGCGACTGTCGTTTCATTCCTCCCTATGTATGTCTCTGTCATGCTTGCTGCGCCATGGGCGCGACTACTTTCTCTCTATCTTTCAACCGTCAATGCTATCTGCTGGATTTAGTGATTTCTGCCATAGTAAATGAAACTGTAAAATTTTTTTCAAAATTTCGAACCGCCAAAAGCTTACCCACTTTTTGCCACCGTTCAGACTTCATAGCCAAAATTTCATCGCGATCGGTCGTACCGTGTCGAAAAAAGTAGGTTCGCCGTTTTCGAGTCGGTCGAGGTGTGTGATATATCGCCTTAATTCGTATGGCAACCAATTTCCTTGTTTTTGGACCATTCCATGGTTTTCAGGTGTAATGAAAGTGCTTGTTGAGTCACTCCTAAAGATTCTGCAATTTCTTCTTACGTTTGACACGAGTCTTCGTTCAATAATGCTTCCAATTCTGCATCTTCGAACGTTTCTGGCCTTCCTTCACATTCCTTACTCTTCGTGTAAAAATCACTAATTTTGAACCGTCGAAACCAGTACTCACAAGTTGAAATTGATGGAGCATGGTCCCCATAATCCTCACACAACAATCGATGACCTTCAGCTGCTCATTTCTTCAAATGGAAGCAGAAAAGTAAAGCTTCCCGCAAATTGCGTTTCGTTGGCACAAAAGTCGACATATTTGGAGTTTGAAAAAACTATGTTCTTTATACTTTGACAAAATGACACATACTGAAAACTAAAGCTTACTGATGACGCTTTAACATGAAGGTCGATAGATTATGGTCTGATGCGATGTGATACTAGTAACCCCTTCTCTTCTAAATCCTTTAAACCTCACTTGTACCCCCAATATATTGTTGTATATATCGTAACGAAACCCAAATACCCCCTAGCCCTTCTTCCATTTTTTCTCATATATTCGCATCATTCTCGCTCACGCGAGACAGACTCGAATATATAGAAGAATAGACGAATGAAGAAACAGACGTCGTTTACAGATTTCGATTACACGTTTGTACCCATTTGTACCGCCGAGCTATTGCTCGGCGGTACAAACGGATACTAACAGGGAGGAAACAGACGTCGTTTACAGATTTCGATTATCTCGAAAAATGGCCAAAGTACAGCTATCTGAAACTGTGAATCCGTTATATATCTGACCCCCTTAAGGTACAAACAAATGTCTCTGGGGTACTAACGACATACAAGCGGAAGCCGTTATTCAAATTTCGTTTATCCTGAAAATTGGCTGTCATATGGCATCCAGTGATATATCTCTTACGGTGCAAACGAATACCAGCCAAATCTTTCATTTCAACCCCTTTAAGGTGTGCGTGAGAAGTATTGATGATGCTAACGATGGAAAATACGAATCCCTTTCTCTGGATTAAGTTTATTTTTAAAGATCTCCAGGTAACCGCATTCGCAAACTAAAAAAACTCTGTATTTTTTTATCCCTTAATAGATAAGCTAGGCCGGTTCCCCCCATGTCGCATATCACCCTGAACTGTGGTCGGTAAGGTAGATCCCTACCGTGCCGGTGTCGGTAAAGTCGAAGCCCGCGTTGCCGACCTTCGATCAAAAGTCTGTATATTAGGGATTTGCATTACCGATAAAATATTATTTGCTACAAGGGCGGATGTCCTGAGGATTGAAAGGGCGGATGTCCCGGGGAATGAAAGGGCGGATGTTCTACATGGTGACACTATATAATGCACTGTTATTTAGACTTTTTTTCACCCACAGCTCCATATCGTCCGGGGTCGACTTTTCCCGGAAAGGCGGTACTTGCCTTCACCTTTGTCACTTTTATTTCAGTGTCCGGTGGAGGACACCGTCGATGCATATCATCCACAAAATTCCTCAAACTTTGGCCAATGGGATTACTCGAATCACCTGAGTTACGCATGTTATCCGCTGCACGATCATACTCATAGGAAATTCAATTTATGAGTGAGAAAATATTTTGGTGACTGTGGTATTATACCTTCATCGTCGAAGCATTTTGTAAAGGCGCTGATGTTTTCACGTTAGTCTATCAAGGTTCGTGAGTGTACACATACAACAAGTTCATTGCAATACCGTTTATTTCGAGACAGCAGACATTGAATCATAGGGCAGATTATTATTACATTGAAGGCACTCTCTCCGCATTGGTGCAAATAATTCTTTCTTCATTGGGGTGTGTTCTCTGCATCGTCGACACTCCGCAACTTCGGGGTCTTGCTTCAGACAGTCCGGTTACTCGTCCCACAAAAAGTCAATACTGTGTGCGGCGAAGGTGACGAATGATCTTCGCAGCGACGGTACGATGTCTCGAAGAAATTTCTTCAACACTAGCACGTTTCGAAGCGCACAGTTGGGCGAATCTTGGTCGGGGCAGAATACCGATGACTAGGTAGCTTCGACAGTAACGGCCATTCCGTGATGTCACATGTGCTAAACCCGAACTGCTCGAGCCATTGCTTCGTCTGCCCACCCCTCACGTAGATGGCATTCGCGTTGTGTAATACGGACCGGAGGACGCTTTCGACTTCATCGTAGAGCAGCTGCCCTGAACCCCACGATAGCTGATGATGATTGCGTTCCAGCCAGATATTTACACTTTTGTATCTGGCCGGAAGCTCATTGCAGGATATAGGCGGTTTGACTAGGAAGTGTAATGGTTGCGTGGTTGCGGTGAGCGGAATAATCGCCAGCTCTTTGAGCATAAACTCGGGTTGCTGGAAGCCCTGTGTGTCCACAACGTACTCCATCGTCAATGTTCCATGCCTGAGTCGAGCATGTCTTTTTATACTTGCCTCCATACATCCCCACTTACCGGATTGTAGTGTACAATTCGGTCGTGTAAGATCAGGTAGTAGGCTGTGGTGCCTGCGGGGAAATTGTTTTCAGCCTCCAGCTCGATACGAACATCCACTGGTGCCAGTCTGAACACATCATTCTGTTTCGAAGAATCGATTATGATAAGTGGCGCATGAGCAAGGGAGTCTTTCTTCGTCAGCATCGGCGCCACATCTTTGCCGTAGTATGAATTCTTGAAATTGGCGCACATCTCGTATAACAGAGCGTACTGATTGTGACCCACGTTGAGATTGAGGGTAGCACTGCGAGTTGAGGAACAGTTTAACGTTGTTGATTTTGCAGTGATCGAAACGACTAGCATTTGCCGTTTTAACTCCTCGTCGATTCGTCTGAAGGGCCAAAATGACGAACCGCGGTTTCTCCAATTGATTGGACGTTTTCACCGTCTAAACGTGTTTCGTCGTGTTTGGTAATTCGGAATATTCGTACAACTCCCAGGTGCGGAAATTCATGATAATGTCTTTGTCAATATAGCTGGGCAGGCGTCTCTTACGCTTGGGAGCTAACGTTACATATGGCATCAGCCGCTCGATTCTCGTAAGCTCAATTTTGAAATCCTCAAAGGAGTTATTCGCGAGCACTGTTTGGACAACGGCATTCGTATCATTTCGTGATCGTTTGAGAATGAGCTCGTGCTTCGTGTTGATGACGATTTTCTGATAGTCCTCGGCAAAGCCGAGAATCATACATAACGGTATGCATACGTCAAAGTATCCGTCGTTGTCCGTCAGCTGAATCGTTTCTGCGATGTCGAGCCAACCAGCATTTTCGATAATTGCACTTTGATCGGGACTCAATTTTGCGTACTCCTTCATGAGGCGGGATAAGTCGACATTCTTGTTGCGATCGATCTCGATGGCGTTGATCTCGTAACGAATTTCCTCGAACAGATGAGCGATGGCGGTGTTCACTAACTTCGTTGCTGCGGCAGCATCACCATTCGCGTTGCTCAATCTTTCGCAAACGTGTAGTGAACTTTGTGAGGGTAGAAGGCACAGATCCTGATGCTGAATGGATATACGTATTTCATCGCTGTTGTTGGATGCAGATGCAGTATTGGGCTGATGTGCATGAATCTCGTAATGCGTCACGGATTCGTCGAACACGACGTGCAACTGTACTTGCAGAACATCTTCTATGGCAAAATATCCCACAAGTTAATTTCCTCGAACGAGGGGTCCAAGACTTTGCAGGAACAGAATGTTGCGACGTGTTAGCGTCTTTGTCGATTGCTGCCGACTGATCGGTGAGTACCATGTTTATGCCCCTTTATACCCCTGACCAATAAATACGATCCCCATTACTTGGCCTCCTTGATGTGCAGCCTGATGGTAATAATTTCGCCGAGAAAACTCACCAGTTCTCCGTCCTGATCGACAATGCGTAGTTGGATGTGATCAATGATCTTGACGACGACTGTCAGGTAAATGACCTGTGATGGCACTTCGATGATCTTATATCCTGGTGGCACTGCTGGGAAGAATTCGCGAATCGTGTGAACCTTGTTGCCGTTTATGTACGCTCCTGAAGTGATACTGCACTCGACACGCAATGCATTGACCTTGAGAATGGCCACGGGCAATTCTGAGCTGTGCGTCGCATTGGCTGCCAGTTTATGATGCGTGAAGCCTAGCAGAGGTGCAATGGAGTCTCGCGGGCGAAAATCAATGCTTTGACTGCACTTTATCAGGCTACGTAACGTATTATTATCAGGTTTGAGTTGGATGGTAATGCCTTTTCGCGCAAGCGCTTCCTGCAGTTATACCCCAATGCCTTCAATCTCGTAACTCCCCGTCAGCAGCACAATCACTTCTTCGCCCGCGTAAAATTTATTTTTGCCACTATCGATGTTGGGAATGGCATTGAAGGATAGTAATTCCACTAGGCCAAGGACGTGGTTCTTGTTGGACGAGAGTTCGATTGGCGGAAAATATTGTGCCTCGAGTAGTGACGATCCTCCGGACAGGCTGAGAGTCAATGAATCTTCCATGGTGGCTCGTCTTCGACTGATTTAACATGTCCCACTACAGGCGCTCATATAAGAATTTGAGACAAAGATGCCCACACTCGTACGTGCCGTAATCCCGATATCTTGGATGATTGTACTTGACCTCGCCGACACCGAGATACTCCATCAGATCGTGCGGTGGTTGAAGATCACTTTTTCCAATCATTTTTCCGATAAGCCACCCAGTGTGTTCCAGGACCAGTCTCATCATCGAGGTTCACTATGGCTGATTCACGATAATGAGGCCCACCACTTGGCAAAGCGTTCCGCATAAAAACCCCATGAAAATACCGAATTCCTCGAGCATGCTTGACTAGATCAGCGTCCGTTAGAGCGCGCTGTGGTAGTTTGACGTGTTTTTTTGTCCATCCAGGCATAAGCCGAAGTCTTTCTTGTATGACTTCAAGTAGAGCCCCTTACCGAATGCGATCGCTTCGGATATCTTATTGTGACGCTGTGCCTCCTCTAACTGCCGCTTGGCTGCACTACCGCTATTAACGACTTTTGTAATCCCCGTAGCGCCACCTGCTAGGGCCCCTGTTGCACATAAGCCGGCAAACAGAGGAATGAGAAAAGGCAAAAATCCGCCTACTTTTTCTGGGACTGGCAGTATGCGCGGTAAGCGCACATTTCTTCGGCCGCTAGCGCTCTTCACGGCATCGCGTGCCTTCCTCAACGCTGAGCGAATAACCTCTCGAGCGTTGTTTCTATCGCGCTATCGAGCGCTGACACTATCCGTGCGGTCTTCTGCGGGCCATCGAATTGCGGCAAGACTAATGCGCTTCTCACCCTTATCAGACATTCCAATGGACTGCGCTTCGAAAACATCTACGTGTACTCCAAGTCACTCAATCAACCAAAGTATAAGTTTCTCGAGCAACTCCTCGCGCCCGTAGAGGGTATCGAACACTTTGTATTCAGCGAGCACGCCCGAGTGGTATCGTCCGCGGATGCACACCCCAATTCCATCGTCATATTCCATGATATCGCCTGCGAGAAGCAAGACAATATTAAAGCATTCTTTTGCATGGGCAGATACAAGAACATTGATTGCTTCTATCTTTGTCAATCGTACGTTCAGATCCCCAAACATCTGGTACGTGATAACGTTAACCCGCTGGTGATCTTTCGGCAAGACGACATAAATCTCAAGCACTTCTATGACGATCACGTTAATACGGATGTGTCATACTCACACTTTAAAGATTTATATTCGACAAGTAGGAGCGATGATCAGCATGGATTTCTCGTAATTGACAAAGACCGTAGAGGTCTTGACTGTGGCAGAAACAGAATGGGGTTCGATTGCTTTGCTATAAATGTACGAGGGTCGTTCAACAAGTACTTAGCCTACAAAAGAAAAACGAAAATTTTTGAGAAGTAGCGATTTATTTTTCAACATAGTCTCCTTTTAGGTCTATACACTTGGCCCAGCGATGCTCCAACTTTTTTAACTCGTCCAAAAAATAATTTTTGTTGAGGTCGGCAAAATAGTCCTCCGTGGCGGCGATGACCTTCTCATTCGACCCAAATCTATTCCCAGCGAGTGACTTTTTTAGGTTTGGAAACAAATAAAAGTCACAAGGGGCCAAATCTGGTGAATAAGGTGGATGGGGCAGCAATTCGTAGCGCAGTTCAACCAATTTGGCCATGGCGACGGCGGAGGTGTGAGCCGGCGCGTTATCGTGGTTGAACAGCACTTTTTTCTTCGCCAAATGGGGCCGTTTTTTCTTCAATTCGGCGTCGAATCGGCCCAATAGGTCGGCATAGTAGAGCCCCGTGATAGTTTTACCGTTCTGGAGGTAATCGATGTGGATCACACCTTGTGAGTCCCAGAAAACGGTGGCCATCACCTTACCGGCCGAAACAACAGTCTTCGCCTTCTTCAGAGCACGTTCGCCGGGTAAAGTCCACTGTTTTGACTGTTGTTTGGTCTCTGGTGTGTACCAGTGAACCCATATTTCGTCGACGGTCACGAAACGACGCAAGAACTCTGCCGGATTGCGCTTAAACAGCTTCAAACGTTGGTCGGAAGTGGTCTCACGGTTGCTCTTGTTGTCCAGCGTAGGCAAACGCGGCACCCATCGCGCTGACAGCTTCCTCATGCCCAGTTCTTCGTGTAGAATATTATGCACCGTTCCTTCTGCGATGCCTACAGTCTCAGCTATCTCGCGAACCTTTAATCTGCGGTCTGTCAACACGAGATCGTGGATCTTTTTTACGTTTTCCTCCGTAGAAGCCGTTTCCGGGGCAGCTGGGCGTGGTTCATCAAAAACCGACGTGCGGCCACGAGCAAACTCGTTAAACCAATTGTTCACGGTCGCCATGCACGGAGAGGAGTCACCGTAGACAGCAACCAAGCGATCTTTGATTTCGCTGCGCGTTTTCCCTTCCAAAAACAAGAATCGAATCACCGAACGGTACTGCTCTTTTTCCATTTTTGTAAAACTGACTGACACGCTCGCTTCCAAAGGCTATCAAAACAGAACTAATAAAGGGAATTGATTGAAACTTTTACAGTAGGCTACTAAAAGTATATACTGCACGATTGTAACACTGATTTGTAATAGCAGCGCCTTCGGGCGGTGAGGCTAAGTACTTGTTGAACGACCCTCGTATCTCGTCCAAAGTGAACACGACAGTACACCATGGATGGTCGAGGCAATAATACGGTTGCCGAGTTTCGTCGAGAGAAAAATTCGCTTTGCCAGGTGGAAAGGATGAGGGACGCGGTTACGAATATGGCCTTCTGAAAGCGAACAAGCAGGCTATGGAAAGAACGCTGATCGACACCTTCAAGCCAATCGTTAGACGGCCAGAACATCTTGTTAGCGCCACCGACGCAAGCACGCGTGAAATCAAGAATGAGCTTAAGAACTTGGTGCCAAAGATGGAGGTTGCAGAGTCGGTAACGTCGTTTAAAACCGCATACGAGGACGACGAGGACGAATCGAAACCAAACTCAACGCTCCTCAAGTACCTTCACTTGCTCGACAAATATCGAAAAAAGTATCTCGATATGACTTATGGTGTGCGAAATCTGCCCGACGGCATATTGGTGATCGGTGATACCCCGATAAGTTTTGAGGATGAGTATGTAAATGTGGGTGAAGCCAAGTATCGTGCGAATGTCGGCTTACTCGAACTTCTCTTCAGAAGGGATCCTGATGTGGAACTTATCAGCGCGGAAGATACGAGCAATTATGGGAAAATCCTTCAAACCACGAATGCGCATAAGAAGCACTACTGCCCGCATGAGTCAATTCAGCGACGAAACAGTAAAAAGTTTAAAAACTACGTAGCCCCGTTAATCAGTACTTCACCGCCGCGAAAGAGTGGTAAAGCGTTACCCCAATACAAGATTGCGCGACGAGGCACACGCTTGGACTATGTGCACTGGGACGACCCCAACGAGCTGGTGGAGCGACTACGTCTGTTGCTTGCAGCACGGTCAGCGGGCAATCTAAGTCACACCAACGAGATCTTGTCAATCATTGAGGAGTTGCGCGAAGTACGTATACTAATGTAATGTCAGGAGGGGGCCGACGTCAGTTTAACTATGAGCGTCGATGTGTTCGGTCGACAGCTAGGACGGACGAGGGTAGACGAGGTCCTGACGTGTGTGAAGTTAGCATCTCAACTATCAGCATCTCATAAAATAACTTCATATTTACTTGCATCAAGCATAGTTCTACAGTTCTTGATAGTTTTTAACAATAGTTCCGCCGAATTAACGGTTAAAATTGAGTTTTTACAAACGAGATGCTAACTTCCTAAAACACATTTTAGCATCTCACCGTATTTCGAATATATGAACTCAGGGGAGGTGTAATTCGTGGAGTTTTATGCCCAAAAGACTTTTCCTCAATAGTTCTGGCGATTAAACTTGGCCGGAAAATTTTTATCATCGTAAAACTCGACCGTGAGTGGTATACGTGTATAACAATGAGATGTGGTCGCAGTTCTAAGAGTTCTGACTAAACTAATATATTTTTCAATAGTTCTGATCTTACTAAAGCATAATCAAAACAGTTCTGGCGAGCACCGATACGAGATCGTATCCAAAAAAATTCTAACGTCGTCGTATGGCCGCGTATGGTTTACATACACGTACTCCTGTGAGATGCTGATCGATTTCTAAGAGTTCTGACTACACTCAAATATTTTTTCGATAGTTCTGATCTTACTAAAGCATAATCAAAATAGTTCTGGCAAGCACCTATATGAGATCGTGTCCAAAAAAATTCTAACGTCCTCATATGGCCGCGCACGGTATACATAAACGTACTCCTATGAGATGCTGATCGATTACTAAGAGTTCTGGCTAAACTAAAAAATAGTTTCGGTAGTTCTAATCTTATTAAAGCATAATCAAAAGTGTTCTGGCAAGTACCGATGCGAGATCGTGTCCATAAAATTTTAACGTCCTTATACGGCCGGGCACGGTATCCGTACACGTACTCCTGTGAGATGCTGATCGATTTCTAAGAGTTCTGACTACACGACAATATTTTTTCGATAGTTCTGATCTTACTGAAGCATAATCAAAACAGTTCTGGCGGGCCCCGATATGAGATCGTGTCCAAAAAAATGCTAACGTCCTCATATGGCCGCGCACGGTATACATAGACGTACTCCTATGAGATTCTGATCGATTACTAAGAGTTCTGGCTAAACTAAAAAATAGTTTCGATGGTTCTAATCGTATTAAAGCATAATCAGAAGAGTTCTGGCAGGTACCGATGCGAGATCGTGTCCAGAAAAATTTTAACGTCCTTATACGGCCGGGCACGGTTTACGTACACGTACTCCTGTGAGATGCTGATAGATTTCTAAGAGTTCTAGCTAAATAAAAATATTTTTTCGATAGTTCTGATCTTACTAAAGCATAATCAAAAGAGTTCTGGCGAGCACCGATATGAGATCGTGTCCAAAAAAATTCTAACGTCCTCATATGGCCGCGCACGGTATACATTAACGTACTCCTATGAGATGCTGATCGATTACTAAGAGTTCTGGCTAAACGAAAAAATAGTTTCGATAGTTCTAATCTTATTGAAGCATAATCAAACGAGTTCTGGCACGTACCGATGCAAGATGGTGTCCAGAAAAATTCTAACGTCCTTATACGGCCGGGCACGGTTTACGTACACGTACTCCTGTGAGATGATGAAAGATATTTAAGAGTTCTGACTACACTAAAATATTTTTTCGATAGTTCTGATCTTATTAAAGCATAATCAAAAGGGTTCTGGCGCGTACGGATGCGACATCGTGTCTAAAAAATTTTAACTTCCGGTTTTAACGGTTTTTGTGAGCTGCACGGCGACGATATTCTCGAAATGAAGGTGATGCAGCTGTGGAAACTGGGTTTTGCGACGAGTGCCTCAGCGCCATACCGTCCGTCCCAGTTGGTCACGAGTTTACCTTCAACGTAATTCCGAACATTCTCCATGGTCTTGCCGAACACTGCGTTATTCATCAGTTTGAATAAGTTCTTCTCGAACTCGTTGTTCGCATTCTTCCGCATTTGGCTATTCAGATCAATGTAGTCCTTGAACCACGCTCGCTGCTTGAACTTTAAAACACGATGAATGAGTTTGAGCTCTAATCCAAGGTCGAGGGCCTGCTTCAGACTCCTATAGTGGAGAATGTAGCAACTTTTAGGATCCAGCGTCGTCATCAGCTTAGTTTGCTTTGCGCCCGGCGCACTCCTGTGTTCCGAACACAGAGGTAGATCTTTGTGCAGATCGTGGCGACTCTCGGGGTAGTCTAGACCGACCTCAAGGATATAGCCAATCAGTGAATCGTCGGTGACGTTGCGGAAGTCAACATTTTCAATCCACTCGAAGGCTCCGCAAGGGAGGGATTGCTCCATTGCCCAGCCATAGAGATTGTTCACATCGTAGTACATGAAATACTTACTCTCCTCCTGCGGATCGTAATCGCTCATGTGCTTGTTGTTAGCGCGAGCGTAACGACTGCAGCACTGGCTCACTCCACCTCGCACTCCTCGTTTAATGAACAAGTGCATGTCCAAGTCCGTTAGGAGTTGTAGCTCAATCTTCGTGTATTTGAGCATTACGTCCCACGAGTAGCCTGCCGTTGTGTAATAGTGTGCTGGGTCCAGGCCATAAGCATTGATGCCGCTGTTGCGAAAATTCTCAACGACGTCGGCCAAGAGAAGCACATCGGTTTTCAGATAGAGATCTGAGTATTCACCCAAGCTACGAATATCAAACGCGTCCGATACCCTCTTGGCGTGCTCATAATCCTCAACCGAGACGTTATTGTCATTCAGTGAGCTATAGAATGCCGATCTCGATGGTAGTTCGTCATCGTCGAGTTTGTGAATGAGTCAACGTACTCGTACGGGAATACCCCTTTCCTCGTTAACAGCTCGAACTTGTCGGTGGGCAGATTGCAGAATTCCCGTCTAACAATCTTCAGATCTTTCAAGAATGATGCCAATTTGTCGAGTGACGGAGCCATAAAATGGAGCGAGTCTATGAATCTGAATTTCATGACCATTCGCGACATGGTTCGTGAACGAGATGTATCGTTCTTTCTTTTAAGGTAGTATAGAAACCCGACCGTCGAAGCACGCGAAGATTTCTCGTATGATGAGGTGAGAATCGTATCCGGAGAGGTTGTGAAAGTCTACAGGTATGGTTCGGGCATCCTGATAATTAAGATTACACTCTTTATGTGCTGGACCCCGATACCTTCCCGTCAGATGGCAGTGGTCTCTCACTCTGCCGTTGTTCGGTAGAGGTTTCTCGCAGATGTGGCACAGCGTTGATGATGCATGGAAATCGCTCTCCTGTCGCAACGTCAACCTCACCATCGGTTTAAAGTTTCCGAGTATTGGCTCAACATCTTTAGCAAGCTGTTGCAGTTCACGAACGAACCAATCTGCCGGTTTTGTTCCTCTGTAGCTGCGGTACTTTGACAACGAGTCATCATAGCTGCACTTTGTGTAGTATACTACGCTAAACGCCTCATGTTTCTGGTACGCGTTCTCGTCGCCAATAGGCTTCAGCAGGCACTCAAAGTCGCCGTATACAATGAACGGCACTCTCTCCTTGTCGCAATGATTTCTGAAGCGTAGTATCTGATTCACATATTTTGGCATTGTAATCTTACACTTGTTGATCTCTTTGCAATCACTTTCATGTGTAGTGAGCTTGTCTTCACAGCCGAAAAAGTAGAGGCAACGATCACAAATATGCTGCTTGTGACCTCTCTTAGATAGCTGATTCGAGACTAAGCGTGACAGGTCTTTGATCCACACATAGTGGAATCTCGGTTTCGTGTAGTGTTCAATGTTTTCACCCTCACCCTCCTCCTCCTCATCGACATAGTGATCTTGCACAAGAAGGAGATTCACGTGGCGATTTTTCTTCGAGGATGTTACATGGAGGGGTGTGGTGTGGTGTTGAACGTGGTGTTGAATCGTGGGAGGGAGGGAGGGAGGGGAGAGGGCGAGATGGGGGGAGAGGGAGAGCCCCTAGGCATAATAAAATGGCGGACTTTGGAAAAAAAGTGTTTTTCCAAAGTCCGCCATTTTGCTAAAGTCACCGGGGCCACCCACACGCTTTTTTTTGAGGTGCCAACTTCGATCAATAATAATAATAATAATAAACTATTAAATTTTTTCAAACTAATTTTTTTTTGTATCATAATACGTAATATAATCTTAGTATGTAAATGTTAATATGTAAATAAAAACATCCTAAATATCCAAAACGATTCATTTTTATTTTCCTACAAAAAAATGCCCTCCAAAAAAGACATGAAAATCGGCTTGAGTTACCACACTACTACCTTAAATGTAAACATCAACAAAACCTACTATAAGAAAGCGACATTCGAACAAAAATCAGTAAACACAGATAGGAGCAAGTTCGCTGAGCTCCTCGACAATACTTACCATCAGTTGTTATCCACAGAATTTGATAACCTGTCAACCGAGGGTAAGTATTACTTCTTTTTGAATTCAGTCACAGACGCCATCAAGTCAGCGACTCCACACAATGATAAATTTAGTTCTCGTAAAACCAATAATCCTGTCCCTTGGTGGGATGCTGACTGTAGTAGAGCGAAAAGATTAAGAAGGGCGGCTTTCAGAAAATGGGAGAACACTAATGAGCTCCAAGAATTGTATGCATATAAAAAGGCATGTGCCATAGCCACCAGAACTTTCAAGGAAAAAAAGAGACTATGTTTCAGACAACTTGCAAGCAGCATCTCCCATCAGAGTAGCCCCAAATACATCCGGCATAAGTGCAAAATTTTCAAAAAATAAATGGGTGAAAATTAATCCTTCCCACGTCAAAGAAAACAAACAAAATTTCGGAATAATCACTGCAGCCTTGCACAAGATAAGTCCAGCCTGGGCACAAATTAACCCTCGCTGGGTTCCCCAATGCCCGCCCAACCTCTTTTTCAATCGCAACTTTGACTACGCAGAGTTTAACATAGCCTAACAATGCAAAAACAGTAACTCCGCCCCAGGCATCGACGGTATCAACTTTGAAATTCTGAAGAACATGCCTGCTAAATTTAAATTAATTCTGCTAGATATCTTTAATGGAATGTACGAAACGTCCAGATACCCTGACGAATGGAAAAAAGTATTTATCCATTTCATCGATAAGCCTGATGGCAACAGTATGAGACCCATTACCCTGACGTCATGTGTATGCCAGCTCTTCAAAACTCTAGTCGAAAATAAACTCCAATGGTGGGTCGAATACAACGGTTTTCTCCCACATAGCCAATCAGGGTTCAGGTAAGGAAGATCATGCTATGACAACTTGACCAATCTGAAACTCACCATAGAGGTCGCGTTTTTAAACAAAAAAGAAGTGTTGGCTGCCTTTCTGGACGTCTGTGGTGCCTTCGATAATGTCAACTGCGATGTACTTCTATCCAAGCTCGCTTCAATCAAAGCTTCAGAAAAAACCATACAATTCATCAAACACCTGACCCAAGAAAGGCTCGCTCTCTCCCAAGAAAATGTTTCTTCTCATCGAACTATCTATAAAGGTGTCCCCCAAGGCGGAGTCCGCAGCCTTCTCTTATACTTATTGTATATTTCGGATATCACCAACGAAATGCCTAAGGGCGTAAAAATTTGTCAATTTGCGGACGACATTACCCTCTACACCAGCGTCAAGTCTGTTAATACAGGCGGAAAAAGAATCGAAAAAGCTATACGGATACTAAAAAAAACCTGTATAAGCTAGGTCTCCAGCTGGCACCCCAGAAGATCGTTCTTGTCCACTTTAACAAGAAAAATATAAATCCAGGCGCAGTCAGCATCAAGGTGGGGAACTATGAGGTCAAACCTATGCTCGTTTTCTCGGCATATACTTTGATTATAAAATATCCTTCGGAACACACGTTAACAAAATCTTGAAAAAAAGCAATAGAGCCCTCAATATTGTCAAATTCCTCTGCGGAACCTGGTGGGGGGCTGACCCTGAGACACTGATTACCCTGTACGCCAGCTTTATCTATCTTCCCACTCAAAGGACAGAAATAGAGAAAATCGAGAAAATTCAATTGGCGGCTGTTAAACGGGCAATGGGGTACCGAATATCCACGCCAAAAAACATTCTGTTAGCCGAATCCAAGTTCACAATCATCTGGGATCGAACAGGGCTCTCATGTAACATGTACCTCAGCAAAGTCTTAACAAATGATAACTCTACCCTAACTGGGTTAATTAAGAATAAAAAAAAAAAATTCTCAAAAACAAGAACAAAAAATATATATATTACGTCAATGCATAGAAGCACTCTCCGTGGTCGAATTCAACTCAAATTCCAATTCTAGCAACATATATTCCCACGACTACAGCACCCTCACGGCCTCAATTCCGTATAAATATGACTTAGGTACAGAAATAAAAGAGTCGAATAACTGCTCCCTCGCCCTCGATGTATACAATGCCCAGAGCGATGCGGTCTCGATTTATACCGACAGTAGTTTCAGGCAATCCCTCCATAGGCTCTGCCTGCTTCTGTCCTCAACTAAATTTTGAGAAAAAAGATCAATTAACGTAGAAGCCTCAATATTCACTGCAGAGTGCATCGCTCTCAATGATGTGATGGACATAGCCTTACAAAACAAATCCAAACCCTGTCACATTTTTTCGGACTCCCTGAGCGCGCTCCAAAGTATGCAAAGTACAAGGATCTCGGTAAGAACCAACCCGTACATTCTGGCCATTAAAAAAAAATATCTCGAGCTTACCTCATATTATGAACAGCACAACAAGAACACTGTAAAAATCTTTTGGGTGCCACCTAATTTAGGGGTTATAGGGAACGAAAGGGCGGATCGTCTCACTAAAGAAGCCACTGAATTACCAACTGCTGAAGACTCTCTTCCTATTCCATACACGGACCGCTTCGAAAAATTCAAAATAACCGCAATAAATAATACGAGGGGAAAGATTGAGAAGGCTAGCGAGATCACTGGCAAAATATACTTCAAAGAATTTTATAACAACCGTCCCAAACCGCGGTTTTACCATCGAAGTCTAAGTGTAGAGAGACGATCGTCACTATCAATAGATGCAGAGCGAACCAGTACAACCTCGCAGAATCCCTCAAGCGCATAGGAATGATCGATGAGGATCTCTGCAAATGCGGAAAAAATTCCGAGAGACTCCACCATATTCTGCGGCGATTCGAGCTCTACGACAGCCAACGAAGCACACTAATTAACAGCCTCAACGAACTCAAACTCCACGCCCCTAATACTCACTCGCTGTTAAAATCCTCCAACGTTCCTGCCTGTGCTTATATTGTGAAATTCTTCAACAATTGCAGACTTAGCGTTTAACAATGTACCAAACTCTGTATATATATTCATACTAATACTGCTGTATAATTTTTCAAAGCCAAAATAAACCTATGCAGGTTTGAGGAGCTTCAATAAAGAAAATTAAAAAAACGTGCAAAAATGGTTGAAATCAATTGGAGGCATTAATAGCACGGATTGCCAAGTATATGTTTCTTACCAATTAATCTTGATGAAGTGTCAGTGACAATTATAAGACTGACATTTCTCGATGGTTGCTTGAGCTCAGAGCAGAATACTCAACATTTCATGAGTGAAATTATAAAAGTAATGTTTACAGTCGTAGTACTTGGCGAGGTAATATGCGAACATCTGTATTGCATAAATAAAGTATTGACGACATGGCATAGCAGCGATTGTCGAAAGATTCGGCCGTACACTGAAAAAGCGAAAGTGGTGCTATTTTATGTACGCGCGAAACAAACGCTCCATCGATGTTTTTCAAACAATTTTGAAAACTGGCAGGTTGCATTGTGGTTGTATGCTACCAGCCGCGGTAACTTTGGGAAATTCTCCCATTGTGCGAAAATATCTCATTCGACGATACACTCCCGCGCCCGAAAAAAAACAACAGTTGAAGCGCCTAAATATAAGTTTGGCGATCTGGTGCGTATCAGGAACGTAAGAGCTGCATTCCAAAAGCATATACATGTCGTTGCCGTAACAAATTATTCCAGCCAAGAATTGTCTCGCGTGAGCCAGGTAGGAACAGTGAATATGAAGCAAAAACGTTGATGAATGTAATAACATGAATTGTGTTCAAGCAGTTCGATGCGTGGTTTGCCTTCATAGCCTAAGTTCGCGTTTTCTCCGCATGAGGAAGAAAGCGCTCTAGTCTCTGTGCGTGAGCCGAGCCTGTTACGCAGGTATTAGCCAGTCTCGAGAAAACTGGACAAGATCGTCTCGAAAAAACTGGTGGGCCGGCAACAGTTACCCGGAATATCGTGCCCGAAACGAATGACGGAAACAGTCACCACGCTGTTCCCGCTGCAGGAACGAAGGCTAGCGCAAGACAGGCAAACCATCGTAACAGCAGTAATACCTCTGAGCATCGGAGAGATCCAAGAAGCAAGAAAGCGACTAAAGCCGGGAAAAGCACCCGGTCCAGATAATATACCGAACGAGGTGATCGGAGAAGTGGTCGGTGTGTGGCCGGAGCTGCTCTTGGACACGTATAACGCATGCCTCCGCAGAGGAGCCTTCCTCTGCGGGAAAAAGAAAGAGCACGTCAACGGCTGATGGGCAGATGGCAAACTCGATGGGAAAACGACATCTGGGGGAGATGGACGTACAGCCTCATCCCCAGGGTAGAAGCATGGTACGGTAGGGCGCATGGGCAGGTGGGATACCACCTTACCCAGGCGCTCACCGGTCACGGTTGCTTCAATGCCTACCCGAACACGTTTCAAGAAGAGCGAAATTACGGAGTGCTTCCGTTGCGGACGCAGCCGGGACGATGCACAACACACCGCCTGTACATGCCCAGCATCGGAAAACGAGAGGCTACAGCTCGACGAGAGGCTAGGAGGCTTAAGAATAGAGGAAAACAACCTCACGGGAGCTATACTGGAAAGCGAGCAAAACTGGGAGGCGGTGCATGCATACATAACGGGGATTATGAAGAAGAAGGAGGAAACCGAGAGGGAACGGAAGGCGAGCAGAGCAGCGAGGGATAAGCGGGAAGCGGTCCTCAATGGCTAAACGCAGGAAATGACAAATGCGAACAGGAGAAGAGACCAAACGAGGGCGATCAGGCGATCAAACACACCACACCGTAAGAATGCGAAAGCGGGTCCAGTGCGGTGTGCGGAGAGGGAGGAGGGGTTTTAGTCGGTAAGAATCCGACACTACCCAGAACACCCGGGTGTCTTATGAAAGATTTCCCCTCCGCCCGAAAAAAAAAAAAAAAAAAAAAAAGTCAGTCTCGAGAGTCGGTCTCGCAAAGTCTTGCTGAAGCAATCTACAAGCGAAATCCGGTATCTTGGATAAAACTCTTTCTCTATGATATTGAAATATCGCCGTTGTGGTGTAACGTTTATTCCCCAGCCAATATCTCCATCTCCTTTCCTCACAATCAATAGCTACTGCAATAGGTTATGGGCCCAGTTACTCTGGCCGATCGTGGATTGTGAGAAAAGTGCGGATCGCGGAACATTAGGTCGTTGAGTGGCATCTTGGTGAGCACGTTTCTATATTGGTGTGTGATCGCGAGTGGAACGTTATCGAGAATGCCCGATGCAATCTCAATGGGGAACGTGACGAAATTTGACGGCGGGAATTTTGAAGGGTAAAAGTTTCAGTTGAACATGCTATTTATCGCAAATACAATCCAGAACGTAGTGGATGGAATGAGACAGATGCCGGCCGGCCTGGACAGCAAGAAGCGAAGGAAGCTTGGTTGGCGGCTAATGCACGTGCGATGTTCTTGATATCGTCAGCGATGGAATAAGGACAATTACTGTGTGAAGGTTTGTCCAGAGTGCTCTAACAAAAGTTAGCATCGAATATATTACTGGTCTCGACGCAGTTCTACGAGTATCGTATGGCTCCGGGAGACTCGATAGTACAACACGTAGCGAAAGTGCAAAGTATGGCGGCACAGTTACTTGATGTGGGTGAACAGGTGTCGGACATAGCGATAGTGGCTAAGGTGCTCGGAAGGTTGTCATCGAAGTACGTAATGTCTCCGACCGCGTGAGATAATGTGCCAACGCACATGCGGACGCTTGAAAATCTTCAAACGAGGTTTATCAGTGAAGGGCTCGATTAGCTGCGGACGATGAAGCGCCCGGGGCCTTCGCGGCAGCGAGAAGTGCACGGAGGAATGAAAAATTCGATGCTGAAAACGAAAAAAAAGCGAAAACCGCCGGACAAAGTCAAAGTACGGTGCTTCAAGTTCAAGAAAAAGGGCATTACGTGAGGGGGTGCAAAAACAAAAGACGGGAGAACAAAGAGAGTGAACCAAGCGGGTTACGTGATTGTGCGTTTGTCGTGGTAAAATCAAGTGAAAGACGGTAGATGAACGTCGGTAGAAGAGGGAGCTCGGGGCTACCTGTGGAGATAGTGAACTCAACTCAGTGCTGGGCACGGGTAGAGAAGACACTTGGATAAATGACAGTGAGGCTTCGCGACACATCACTTATCAGCGGGAATGAATTAACGAGTATCGCCCGCTGACAAATGGCGGGACTGTGTCCCACCATACACGGCGATAACAAAAAAGACTGTAAAATGGTCGTGGAAGAGGCAATCGAGAACATGAAATACGTAGAAAATGCGTGGTAGACATCGCGAATCGAAAAAGTCCTCCACGCGCCCGAAATAAAAAAGAACTTGTTCTCAGTGGGTGTGTGCATCTCGAGCGGTCAGGAAGTAGTGTTCAGTGGAAAACACGTGAAATTAAAATACGGCAACGAAGTGTTAGCGTACGGTGTGAAGCAGGAAAATGAAATTTTTCGAATGCTGTTTCGAGTGAAGCGTGCGCAAGTAGACTATGAGGCGAAAGTGGCAAAAATAAATTTGCAAGTGTGGCACGAGGAACTCGGTTATTTGAATGGCCGTGCTTTGCACGAGTTGGTCGAAAGGGACCTCGTGGGCGGAGTTGAGCTGCCTAGGCAGACTGAATTGTTCTGTGACATGTGTCAAATCGGGACACATAGGCGCGGGTTTTAAAAAGGTCGTGATCGTGCAGTTATCGAGCCCCGTGAGGTTATACATACCGACGTCTGTGGACCAATGTCAACAGAGACGCCAGGGGGCGCCCGGTTTTTTCTGCCATCCAAGGACGATGCAACGAGTTATGGGTATATATATTTTTTAAGCACAAGAGTAATGTTTATGAAAAGTTCAAAATGTTCGACAAATTAATTGAGAACAAGTTTAGAAGGGTGATGCGAGTGCTTCGATGCGACAATGGCCGGGAGTTTCGGAACAAAAATATGGCAAATTATCTTGTGTCACGCGAAATTCAACGAGAGAATAGGGCGCCGTATACGAAGGAACAGAACGGCAAAGCCGAAAGGGACAATAGAACGATTATTAAGAGCGCGAGAACGATGCTTCACGCGAAGTCTTCCGCTTACTTTGTGGACAGAGGCAGCAAATACGGCGGTGTAACTGATGAATCGATCGGGATCGTTATTTCTGCGAAATGGTGCGACTTCGTACGTAATGTGGTCCGGGAAAAAGCCGAATTTAAAACATTTACGCATCTTCGGGGCCGAGGGATATGTGAACATGCCTAAACAGCAGACGATGAAGCTTGACGTTCAAACGAGAAAAATAATTCTCGTCGGATATGAGGGAAACTCGTCGAATTATCGCGTATACGATCCAGTAGCAGAGAAAGTGTCAGTGTCGCCGGATGTGTTTCACGAAGAAATCGGGAAAATATCGGTGACGGTGAACGAAATCGAAGAACACGATATTTTGTTACCTAAGGCCGAACGAAAAGCTCTTTCAAAAGAAGAGAACGATGGCGTCGAACGAGATGTCTTTCTGCCAGCTGTCGACGATGCAGCGGATGAAAGACAATGACTGGCTGTTTAGGCTTCGCCTGTCAGGACAGCATGGAGTCTGAGGGACCAAGAAACGCTGAGACGACCAGCGCGTTACGAGACAAATGTAGCAGAGCACGATATACGGCCAAAGCGATCAAAGCGGAATCAAACGTTCATAAGAAAAACGGGACCCGGTCATTCGTCGATGAAAAGCCGGGCATGAAAATCATCGACTCAAAGTGGATTTTTCTGCTCATAAGGGATACGGTAGAGGATATTTATAAGTTCCCAGCACGATTGTGTGCTCGAGGGTTTATGCAACGAAAAGGAGTCGATTTCACCGAAACTTTTGCGCCCGTCATAAGGTACGACTCGCTAAGGGTTGTTACTCGCAATTGTTGCGGCGGAAGATCTTGCGAGCTGGCACAATCCGACGCCTAGACGGCTTTCCTGTACGGGAAATTGAACGAGGAAATATTCATGGAGGTGCCTGAAGATACTGACGTCGAGCGAAGTGATGTAAAAAGTGTACTGTGTCGCTTGGAGAAGTCATTATATGCAATCAAGCAAGCGTATGAGGTATTGGAACAAAGAGTTCAGTTCGTTCCTACACAAATTCGAATTGAAAAAAAACGGAAGCAGAGCGGTGTATCTTTATCGGAAATGTCGGGAACTCAGACGTGTTTCTCGCGTTGTTTGTGGACGATGGATTAATAGCGGCAGAATCCAATGAGATTCTTGAGCGTGTTCTAAAACATTTAAGCAATTCCTTCAAGATCATTATTGGCGATTAAAGTTTGTTTGTTGGAATGGAAATCGAGCGTAATCTAGCAGAGAAAACGATTTTTGTGCATCAAAATGCCTATGCAAAGCGAGTGATAGAAAAGTTTGGTATGAAAGACGTGAAATCGATGTGTCTACCGTCTGATCCTCACGTAGTATTGCATAAATCTCAGTAAGTTAATTTCTTTTGGCGTATCGCGCATATTATCGATAGCACGCATTTCACACACATTCATTCACAATCACATATTAGATAAAACCACCACAAATCGTACTCATTACAATGTCATTTTTCTCTTTGGTCCAGATCCATCAATTTTAATTTAGTACTATTAGATTAAATAATTGGATACTCATTTTCGTGCAACTCTAGCGATGAGTGTGGTTAGCTCATTTCTCTCTGGAGTTGGAAATCTTCGAACGAATCTTTAAGCTTGTTCGTATTCGTTAGAAATCGTTCGAATTTTAAAGCCGGAAAATTTCCTTCTCGAGAGTCCTTTGGATCCGCAATGAATGATGTAGAATTCCTTTTTTGTTCTTGCCTCTCGATGCTCCATTTCCGAGAGCAAGTATATTCGGGACAGAATGACTTGAGACTCGAAATTGCTCCTCAAATGAATAGTTGTAGATGGCACAGCGTTCCAAGGAGAAAGAGAGCGACCAATTCTCACTATTTTTCTGTCGCGTGAACTTTTCGATTGTCTCTTACTCTCACACGCGTTACGAGACAAGTCTATCCTAGAAAGAAGGCCATTAATAGACAAAGAAAACGTTTCACAAGAAGAAGAGAACAACAAAGAAGAACAGAAAAATACAGAACAGAGTGCTTAATGGTTTGGGCTCTATGACGTCTCATTTTTGTTTATAACATCCGTACACCATGTGCCCGCGGCACATTATTTTGTGTACCTAAATCACCGACCAGTTCAGAAAATTTCACCATGTGCATTCTGTTTAGACCGATGTAGCTAAAATATCAATTGTTGAGGACTGGCGTGCAAATAAGCTAGTTGATGGAAACTGTTGGTCGCTGCTCATTATCTTTCCCTGCATAACAAACAATATTTTAACAGTTTTGTTACATCATAATAACCCTTCCTTAGCATACTAGTCCCAATTTTATATGTTGGCAATTTTCTTTGCACATCCAGAAAATATATTCAATCATGAATATTCCTAAGTTAACACCGATAGCATTGGACACGTGGTCGGTGCGTGGCTTCGACGATCCCCCATATAACGCGGTATTGGCAGCGATCAGTACTAGGAAGGATAACCGCTTAGCCGTGCACTGGCTTACACGCCGACTACCGAGCGGGAGTTTTTCTGAGTTTCTGATGGCAATACAACTGAAACTCAGAATAAAATAAAAGTTGTTTGTATCGGTACGGGTTTTCCGCAGTTTCCCCGTGTGCACGGCAAATCCGATACAGAGTAGCTAAGCGCAGCTGCAAATGCTACGGAAGTTAGGTTAGCTTAGCATAGTGCGGGTAGGGAGTGATAGAAGGAAAAATTGGGAAAGGTCATACGTGAAAACCCGCAAAGGTACACGTGGGAATACACAATAATAAGAAAAATAATAATAATATTGGTATTTAATGCGTTGTTACGTCCCGGTATGGAACGGGGGTTGATCCGTAATGAGTACTGAGGGTTGCCTCTTGTTTAGGCCAGAACGTGCTGGTCAGGGATAGTGGCACGGGCCTGGCGATTTCGGTAAGGAGGTTTTGATAACTAGTTGTGTTTTACCTTGAATGCTGGCTATCGTGGTTTGAACGTTCGGGCCTAGCTGCCGTTAGAGGCGGCTGTTTATTTTTTCCTGAGTTTCAGTTGTCTTCACGATCAAAAGCTCAGAAAAACTACCTCCTGCTCAGTGGTCGGCGTGCAAGCCAGTAGACAGCTAAACGGTCTCCCATCCCAATACTGGCCGCGGTTAATACTGCTTAATATATATTATTATAATTATTAATTTTTGGAACTAATGAATGGCAGTATGAATGTCGCTTCTTCAATAATATGTATTATTTGTAATATTTCTTCTTCCGAGCGAATACTCTCATTTGTTATGGAATTTATTACATGTTCGGTTTGAAATCACGCAGAACGATTTATGCAAATGAATAATCGTGTCATAATAATTGTGTGATATAATAATAATTTATATGGCGACGATATCTCACATCGAATGTTATCCAGATCCCATATCTACAAATTGGTTTATGCGACCAGTGTATAAACATTTTATATGTAAAATGTTATAGTGTACTTCTCTCAAGTAGGAAGAAGTAGCTATAACTATAATAAGTATATAAATACAATATACAATGCAATTTTCAATTCAACTTTAAATAAACCAAATTCATTTCAATGACTTTTTCAATGACTCCGCAAAAAAACGTATATCGGTTAGAGTTCCATAGGCTGATTTTTATCTAACAATCTTTTGCCCACTTATGCACTAGGTTATAAACGCCCTGAATGAAGAAAAGATGATGGATTTGGAGAAACAACTAAGCGAGGAACGTGAACGCGTTGTACAACTCGAGCGAGATAATACAAAACTGTTTGAGGTTGAAGAAGAATTAACTAAACTCCGCACCGAATTGTCGGTAGCTGTGAACCTCGGAAAGTGTGAGTTGCAAGGTTTGTGACAAAAAATTAATGTTTCCTTGACCCATTATCAGTCAGTGTTGCGGCAATGTTATTTCATTTTTTGTAGTATCATGAGATACAAAATGCCGGTCAAAAATTTGATATACAAAATTCCATTAAGTCAACGAATGCATCGGCCATCATTTGGGTTCGATGCATTGGATTAAGTTATTTATTCTCACCTTCGCCACTTTTGCCATTTGCCAGCCTGCACATGCGCCATAGCGCTTCAAATGAATAATGTCTTGCGGGAACGTACAACGGTTAATCATGCGAAATGCTTAATGACATTTATTTTTAGTTTATGAATCTGGTTGTGGCACAATATATACCGATTTCGGTGATTATGGTGCTATCGTTTCTGAGGAAGATTCTGATAAATATAATTTCAGTGATACCAATTTCTCGCACCGAGACAATTTTTCTCTTGGTCATTTTGTCAATTTTACCATAAGCGCACTCGCGAGACGGTTTACTGACGACGCGGGGAGCAAGGGACGGAGGCCACGAAATGGCCAATCCACACAGTCAATTTCACTCGCGTGACAACAATCACGTTGATAACCAATCACAAAGCTCAACAATAAAATACCGCAATGCTCCAAGCACAGAGAAGAGGGAAGGGGTAAAAGAAAGGACACAGGGCAGGGCCCAGATGGGTATAAAAACGCCGATTTTGTCGAGGATTGTCACTTTTCTGAAGTTCAAATTAGACGACTGGAGGAAGAAGGTGATACAAGCGGTTCTGAGGCGGAAAAAGAAGAAGCGAGTGCTCTGAATCTTTTGCCGTACCAACCCTGGTCATAGGGAAAGCAAAGGAGGATTGGGAAAACAGATACTCAATCTGAATTAGAAGAATCTTCGAGGAACGCTAAAGTCCGTGATTTCGGGTATACGATATAGGGTACAAATAACTGAGAAGTAGTGCGGTAAAACAACATCATGGTGTCATTCGTGAATCAAGAAATATGAGAAAGATAAAAACGAAAAGCTTCTCAATCCTAGAAGAAAGGGACGGAATTAATTCAAGTGAGACTAGGAGGTGAGCGGTGGCCTAGTGGACGAGGCTTCGGTTCACACGCAGTGAGCTCGGGTTAGATTCGCGGTCGGCACCAATGGATTTTTATAAGTACTTTTTTCCGTGATCCTCGGGTGGTTTGGATTCCACCTTTCAAAAGTAGGTCCATATCCCCTCTCGGTGTAGGGAACCTGCCAAACTCATCGCTCGAGATGCCGAATGTCTAATCGGTATTTCACGCCGCGCAATAGTCATCCCTAGCCAGAGTTTTATCTACTGTACTGAGGGCTACATGGCACCGGGGTATGGTGTGTCATAACGATGCATCCGGGATACCAGGCAACCTCCCGGAAGTAAAACAGCACAGGCTGTTCGGATGCGACGGGGCGGTAGGGAGCAAAGGAGGACTGTTGAAAGATACTCCTGGACTCCCGACGTCCCTAATACAAACACGTGACGAGTCGTGAAAAGATCTGCGAGGTAAAGTGAGGAACACCAGGATGCCTGTCAGTCATGCTACGGAGCCTGGGAAGGAGCTCCGGAACACGGTGTGAACACATAGGGCAATGAGGGTACAATAGGCCACAGGGTTGAGTACAATCAGAGACTGAAATAAGCGAACTGCATCTCGAAAGCATTATTTTTCTTATAATTCAAGTGAGAAGACGCTAATAGGAATAGAATTATATAGAAAAAAATATTGTTATGTGTAACTTCTAACAAAAGAAAAGTTGGCTTTTCGGGATTCCCCCGCCTTTATCGACCATCAAGCCAATATTGCGAGCGTTAACAATCCAAAACCAAAATCCCGAAGATACGCTTTTACTCCCAGTTCACGTTAACGGAGCGAAACGACAGGCCTACCGGTTTGTGTTCTGCGGATCGAAGTCTGATTATTTCTTCAGATTTAAGCTTTGGGGTTATTAGGTAGCCTCGCTTTCTCATCTCGATATTCGGGATATGGCCATGCCACGGAGATCCACGGCAATTGCTCATATTCGCCGACGTTATTGACTTTCCTCCCACCACTCAATTAGTCGACAATGAGTTTCCAAGTTGAGCATGTGCATGCGGATTTTGAATTTGATAGAGAGCGGTATAGAACGGAGTCTTGCACGGGGCAAGATGGTATTGCCTATTCCGTGGGGATTGAATATTGCGATTTCGGTCACCGATGTAACGCACTCCTCGTCAGATGCAGACAATTGCATTACTGACGTAGGCGGTATGATATGATATTCTTGCTCCTTCTCGATGATGAGTGAGGCGTCGACATTGTAGGGCGGTACGTGCGAGAACCTTCTCTGTCATGGGTGTTGGCGCGAGGCTCGTGAGTGTGAGACGACGGGAGCATGCTGGAAGCGGTAGATTGCTCTCTCTCTCTCTCTCTCTCTCTTTCTCTCTCTCTCTCTCTCTCTCTCTCTCTCTCTATTTTTATCTCCCTCTCTCACTCTCTGTTCGACGTTGACAAATTTCGGTTCTCGTGACGGTGTGTGAGCACTACAGTTCGGCCGTCGCTCGCTCGGAATATTGACAAAATTATACAAAATAAAATTATAAAAATTGTCGGTAAGTTTTATTTTGCCGACAATTTTTCTACCAACAGCCTGCAGCTTTTCGAAGTTTTCTTTACTTTATGATGGAAGCGAAAATACCCCGCCACAGTACATAGCAGAAAAAATACGATTCGGCCGTTTGACCCCGCTGCACATCCGCGAAAGCCGGAGGGTTCGAATACACCGACTTTTAACTGAACAATTATAATTCAATTACCCTAAAAAAATGAATAACAATAGCGCATTAAGAGTTCAGCAAATAGAGAGCGTTAACATAGACGGGAGCATACAGTTTGGTGTGACCGTGAACCAAAAATTACGTCACAATGTATGTATATTAGGGTTTCGTACGGCTCGGCCGCTACGCCCTCGCATCTCCCTCGATTCACCGTACGGGGAGAGATCAGCTTTACCATACGAGACGACGGATCAGTTTCACAATATGAAGCGATCTCTTTCCTGTATGAGGGTTGTCCAGAAAGTTTGGATAAATAATTTAAAAGAAATTTATTGTACAATGAATCAGTCAAATCAATCTTGTCCCCTTTAAAGTACTCTCCTTGAGATAAAATGCACTTGCATCAACGCCGTTTCCACTACTCAAAGGCCCCTTCGAAGTCCTCTGTTGAAAGGCTCTTCAGCTGCCTCGTCGTAGCCTACTTGATGGCCTCCACGTCCCCCAAATGCCGCCCCTGAAGCACCATTTTAGTTTTGGGGAATAAGAAGAAGTCGCAAGGTGCTAAATCAGGCGAATGGTGGGGTGTTCAGTCATAGTGATGGAGCTAAAAACTGGCGCACAACATGTGACGTGTGTACGAGAGCATTGTCATGGTGCAGGATTCACCGTCCTCCTTCAGTCAAATCCGGTCGAACCCAAAGCACTCGTGATCTCAGGCGTCTGAGCACTTCAAGGTAGAATTGTCCATTGACTGTCTGACCTGGGGGGGACAAATTCGTGATGGACAATGCCAAAAGAATAAAAAAAAACAATGATCATTGTCTTCACATTTGACCTCGACTTCCTTGACTTCTTGGTCCTTGGTTCCCCAGCTTGCTTCCACTCTTTGCTCCGAGATTTGAGCTCCACATTAAATTCGTAGAACCAAGACTCATCTCCAGTAATGACACAGGTTAAAAAGTCCCCTCTCTTTGAAGCTTCCAACCAGTCCTCACAGCACGTCACCTTCTGTGCTTTTTGCTCTGAAAGCAAAAGCTTGGGGACAATTTTCGCACACAGTTTTTTCATTTCAAATTTCTCAGTTAAAATGTTATGGGCGATTGATTTGCTCAATGAGAGCTCTTCAGCCACCATTGTATTAGATGACGGTCTTGAAGCACACAAGCTCGAACTCTTGCCACATTGTCTTCACAAGTGGATGTGGAAAGATATCCTGAACGGGAGTCATCTTTGAAATCTTCTCGGCCATCACGATACGTCTTCAACCACTTGTTGACAGTTGGTTCCTTCAAAGCATCTTCTCCATAAACTTGTATCAAAGCATCAAAAATTTGACGGCCGTTCTTGCCGTCTTGCGAGAAATTTGATGTTGATTCGCTGCTCTTCAACGATGGACAGTTCCATTACGACGGCTGACTTGAAAGGAGGTCACTTTGAAAAATCATACAACTCATGCACCTGCTCGGAGAGCGGCCGGACGCAGTCTAGAGTCTAGGGTGGGGGAACGCGCCATACGCCCCGCCCACTCAACTACAGCGTTCTGGAGGAATTATTTATACGAACTTTCTGGACAGACCTCGTATGGAAGAGCTGACGCCCATGATTCTTCTACACGGCGGCTTTAGTAGAAGAGATATGAGCGTTCTGGACCGCCAGCTCTGCACCAACATTTACCGACACTTTTTAGCTCAGACACAAACCACTTAGCTGAGACACAAACCAGCGACAGGTAGAGGCGACGAGGACTTAGCTGGGCGGGGAAGGGGGGGGGGGGTATGCCGATAATTCGGCGCGTGTTATTCGGATGTCCGACAAAGGCTGGGAGGGTAGTGTTTCAGTCACGGCGTTGAAAGAGCGCTATGTATTATCTTGCATATTATATCATCATCGCTATCTCTCTCTCTCTCTCACTTTTTTCAGAGAATTTAAACTTCCGCACAAGATATCCGATTAATAATTTAATAAACAATTACCGTCGTCGTTTCTTGGAATGGCCGACCAAGGCTGAGGGCGCGGGGGAGGAGGATGGTGTTTCGATCACGCCGTCGAAAAAATCATTCATGCAAAAATCATAGAACTAGTCGTAAAAAGACAACTTACAGAGTATAGAAAGTAACAATGTAATAGCAGAAGAGCAATCGGTGTTTAGAAAAGGGATGTCACGTGAGACAGCACTCTAGAAGACGCTAATAGAGTGGAGAGAATGTTTAAGCCGGAGGGAAATGATAGGTGTAGTGTACATAGACTTTAAAAGAACTTTCGAGACTGTAAACAGAAATATATTAACAAGAAAACTGAGAGGGTATGGTATAGGGGGCATAGTGCTAAAGTGGCTTGTGTCATACTTAATAAATAGGAAACAAAAAAAACTATAATCAGGTTTTATCGGAAGAAAAAATCGTGAAACATGGAGTGCCCCAAGGGTCGGTGCTAGGGCCGCTACTGTTTATAGTGTATATAAATGACATCACAAAGCAGCTAAAGTACTGCAGATGGAATACGTTCGCCGATGATATGATACTGTCCGTAAGTCAGGATAATGTTGACGAAATAGAATATAAGATAAACTATGACTTAAATATAATAACAAAATGGTTAACGAATAATGCGCTGAAGTTAAATATAAATAAAACAAACTTTATCTTAATACGTGACCCAAGGAAGCAAATTATCAAACACAGATGTAATATACAAGTAGACGGGAAACGTTTATCAGAAATAGAGGAAACAAAATACCTGGGCGTAATATTAGACGAAAACCTAGCCTTCAATAAGCATGCCGAATATACAACAAAACAAGTTGCCAAAAAAGTAAATTGGATGTATAGAATAAATAATTGCATATCCGTATACACCAGATTGACAATATACAAAACAATCATAGTACATAGTCAATAAGCTATGATTATTTTGTTCGTCATTTTGCACCTCATTTTGCTCGAGTATAATGTTAATCTTAAATAAATATAGCATGCAAATGTTGCAGAGAACACAAAACAGGGCAATGAGAGCGGTACTCCGATGTAATAGATACACGCCGATCGGCGACATGTTAAACGCGTTATGTTTTATGAGTGTAAGACAGAGGATCTTTTATAATGTATGTGTGATGGTACACAGTATGGTCCAAGAAATAGGACCTAAGTACCTGAATAAGGAAGTAAAGAAAGTAAGTGAGAGACATGGATACAATACGAGAAATAGGAACGAATTAAATATAAGATATTCTAAAAGCAAAACGGGAGAAAAATCATTGATATACCGTGTGGCCGATTTATCTGAAGACATTGAAATATTTCGAAAACTACGCATCGGATCCAAAAAAGTTCTCAATAAAATTTGTTCGCCTGGAAGAGGGTCATCGAATGATACCGAAGTCGACCCCTCACCTACACTACCGTCGGACATAAAGGATTGAACAACTTTGTAAAAAAAAGAACGTGAGCAAACATCATCTGGAAAACGCTCAGCATACAAGGCAACAGCATCGTCAACATTCCGCCGACATTCACCGAAAATCAGAACTAATTCGTATTAACGAATCGTATTTTAATGTTTTCTTTTACGGTTGCAACATTCATTTCGCACTCGTACTTCAGTTTAAGGAATGAAGGGTAAAGATAGTCAAGTGAGTTGACACCGTTGGAGGTCCTTTCAGTTAAAATTGTTGATATTAAATTTTCTCACACATGGCGCTGCAATCGTAACCATTCTAACCTTGACGCACTACTGTGACCGAATGGCGAACTACGAGTTATGAAAGCCAGTGCAGCGTTGTCAAAGATGATTTTTATTTCAAAATTTGAACTGAAAACACCTCCAACATTGTCAATTCACTTGACTATCTTTACCCTTCATTCCTCAAAATGAAGTACGCGTGCGAAATGAATGCTGCAACCGTAGAAGAAAAACTTGAAATGATTTTGATTTTCGGTGAATGTAGGCGGAATGTTGACGATGCTGTTGCCTTGTATGCTGAGCGTTTTCCAGATAATGTTCGCTCGCGTTCTTTTTTTTACAAAGTTGTTCAATCCTTTATGTCCAACGGTAGTACAACCAAAAAAAAGAAAACGAAGAAACACCGTCACAGGAGAAGCTAATGAAATTGCTGTGCTAGCAGCTGTTCAACAAAACCCTCATGTAAGCACTCGGCAATTACAACGGGATTCCGGGATTTCTAGAGATAGTATTCTCAGAATATTGCATCATCATAAGTATCACCCATACCACATTTCACTGCATCAGGAACTTCATGGCGATAATTTTCGTCTGCGAGTAGTATTTTGTGAATAGGCAGTTCAGCAAATACAAATGAATCCAAATTTCTTCGCTAATGTACTATTTTCAGATGAGTCCACATTCACAAACCATGGTGCCGTTAATCGGCATAACATGCATTACTGAAGGGTGCAAAATCCCCACTGGTTACTAGTTGAACATCAACGTCCCTGGTCGGTTAACGTTTGGTGTGGAATTGTAGGTAACAAACTCATTGGGCCTTATTTTATTGATAGTACTTTAAATCGAATCAAATATCGAACCTTCCTGGAGCATGAACTACAACTTCTACTTGAGGATGTTACGTTACCCATTCGACAAATTATGTGGTTTCAGCATGACGGTTGCCCAGCGCATTACTCAATAACACGGGAAGTATTGAACCGTGATTTCAAGGCCTGCTAGGTCGCCTGATTTGACATCGCCGGATTTTTTTCTGTGGGGTCATCTAAAAGATAAGGTTTTTTAACAAGCACCAACAACTCGTGAAAACATGATACAGCGCATAAGAAACGCTTGCGCTGAAATTCCCGCAGATATGCTCCTCTCCTATGTACAACCATTCGAGAAAAGAATAAACAATTGTCTAGAAGTTCAAGGTCTCAATTTCGAATATTTAATCTAATTTATTGAACAGTGAGCGGCAAGGGGACTCACCTAAAACAAACACCCCGATGATGAGAGGCGAGGGGACTCACCCAAAATAAGCACCCCAATGTTGAGAAGCGAGGGGACTCGCCTAAAACAAGCACCCCGATGGGAACAAAAAACTACGTCCACGTCGTTGTTCCTGGGTAACGCTAAAAGTAGTAGTTAACTTATTGATAAACGAATACATGCTTTCGATTGCAGCGCCATGTGTGAGAAAATTTAATATCAACAATAAAGTCAACTCAATGGATTTTGTCATGGAAAACCAGGAAAAAAATAGGATTTTCCAACCACGATTTTGAAGCAACTTTTATTTTCACCACAATGGGCAGGGATGGGGGGAGGATGAATCGGGTTTCGTATCGCTGAATAGCTTTTTGAAAAATTACACATGTTTTATTTCTTTTTTCGATTCGATGGGTAATTTCTCGAGATATTCGCAAAAATCAGATTTCTTGCGATTACAGCGCCATCTATCACGAATCGAAAAAAAATGTTTCAGATAAAAGTTACTTATTTTTTATGGGGAATCCGAATCTGTAATAAAAAATGGGGTTTCCCATTAACGATTTCAAATTTACCCTCACCCGCACCCCAAAGGGTGGGGGTGGGGGTCGACTTTGGTGTTATTGGATGACCCTCTTCCAGGCGAACAAATTTTATTCAGAACATTTTTGGATCCGATGCGTAGTTTTCGAAATATTTCAATGTCTTTAGATAAATCGGCCACACGGTATATCAGGATTATTTCATAATTTTCGATGCACTTATTTGGAAAGTTGTTATGGGTAAGGGGTGGGGCACATTAAACGATGAACATTTTGATGAATATTATTAAAAATAATGACCCAAACATATATTTAAAAATCCTTTCGTATTCCTCAAAGTAAGCCCTTTTAAATGATATCGTACTTGCAGGAATCGAATTTCGTTTTTTTGAGACCACTCATTTTGGCACCTCAAAATTCGCAAATAAATATGTCTATGAAAAATGGTGCGAAAGCTAACCACAATCAACTTACTCTTCCTGCATGCCGAATTTCAAGTTGATATGTTTACGTTTAAGCGGCAAGAGAGTCTCACCACAAGGGTTCCTTTTTTCTGTACGGAACCCTCAAAATATCTCAGCGACATTGACATAGTGAATGATGGTGCAAGATATGACACAAAAATGTAATTTCTCTAGATACACATTTATCGTTTCTGGATACTATAGCTATACAAAACTATAGACTATAAACTACAGAACAGTATAATTTTGTTCAAATCATTGTACGTAACATGGAGATGTAACCGGTTGACGTTTTGATCAGCTGTAAAAAAAAGGGCAAACAAATTTAGCGAAATCAGACAAACTATTACATGGAAATTGTTTGCATCTCTCGTACTTAGCGACTATCATGCTTACACTTGTGAAGCTGACTAAGGAGAAAATATAGAAACCACCAGCATGCAATTGAATTGGTTTGTTCGCACCGATTGTACATATTATCAGTTGTTTCTTAAATGAGCTTGACATAATGTACCACTGGCACTGATAGTATGCTTTGTACAGATTCGCACTCTGGGCATGGGTTACATAATTATTGTATTAATTTCATTTAAAAGAGCATGGACCATTGAAAAAATTGCTAAATAACGTGGTATATCGTACTTCAAGGATGAGATATTCACCAGCAGCGCAATAACCGTACATCAAGAACATGACCGTAAAAACCATCAGCATATATGCAATAAGCATTGCTATGTCTCCGAAGTCAAAGTTCTACAAAATTTTCTTGACGTAATACATGAAAAATGTTTTTGTAAGCGAACAAAAAAACGGATTACGTTACCCGAATAGCGGTGTAACATGTAAGACCGATTAGTAGGGTGGACATGAGAAGTTCTCCAAGAGAAGTGGACCGAAAACTTCATTGATATCTTCTGCTATTCTATTCATAACAAGGAGAAATATAATCGTATTAAATGCATGCATAACGAATTATTGGCCATACAAAATTCAAAACGCACTCAAAAATATTCTGGTGCCTATCGACTATAACGCGAAAGATTTTTCTAGCAGACTCGTGATTGTCACGAGGATTCAAATCAAGATTCTTTATTTTATACACCAAAGCAGATAATTGTCCGCAGACGTGAAGTACTAGGGTAATCAGATATCCTGTAGTCGCTGGTTGTAAAAGGGCTATGCACAACACGGGAAATTGATATATCCAGACGATCCAGAAAGTAGAAGGCTTAGTCACCTCGAAGAAAAGCCGAGTATGATAAGACAAAACGAAGGGCTGGCTCTGGTTTTGCAGAACTAAAGAACTTCGATTGCTTTATTTTTATAAACAAAAAGTTATGAAATTGTTGCACTTATGAAAAGATACGGCATGCAGAAAAAAGCTCTTAAATGAAATGTATCTTATTGACATTCCCGTTATCTTTGTGCAGTTATTACCAGCTTTGAGACGAAATTCCAGTGATTTCAAATTATAAATTATCCCAGCAACAAGTCCGGCTGTCACATAAAGCTTTAAGGTTATTCTCGCGATACGGTTATAGTTGAGATAAAGTCTTATTTCTTCGGTATTCTCGAAGAGTTGGGCATCGACACCGTCCATCACTCGTCTGGTGAGTTTCACGAGCGTTTGCGAGCATCTCATTATCAACATTATCGAGAATATCATGATCATAAATGATGTCTCCGTAACATTCATTACCACAAGTTCCAAATCGCCGATCACGTGAAATAGATCGGCAAATGCCATGATGATATGAATCACAACATACACGAACTATATGGTAAATTTTACGTAATCTGATTGCAATGGCCATACTCCGAGGATGGCTAATATACGCTGGTTCAATTTGAACAAATCTTTAGCCCGATGGAAATCGACCTAAAGCACAATATTTGATATCAAATTTCGACATGGAATAGTCATATTGTTTCTTCACGAGATGAAAAATTATATACGGCTACTCACTGTCATTGCAACAAATGATCACCACCACGATCCATGACTAAATGACAGAACATTTATTTCACGACGTAATGCGCAGGACCGAAGCTGTAAATAGAAGAAAGAAATAACTTTATACAACACGCGATTGAACAGTCATTATGCAATTATACATGCGGTACGTTCCCGCGACGCGATGGTTTTATATTGATCTGGGTAACTGGGCATAATTGCTTCACCGCTTTTCGTATAGGAGCATAATATTTTTTTCGTTTCTTTCAATATTTTCCACGGGATATCAATAGCTGCACGACTCTGTGTTTGTTTTTAATTACTATAGCCTCGATATATTTCTCAGAAACGATTAAACGTGCATTAGCGTAGGAAAAATAAATATTTAATAGTAGCTGGTCAATTATAGCTCTAGAGTGTAATTATTGTAGGGACAGAACAAATAACGTGGTTATTTCAGTCTTTCGTTGTCGTATCTACGTTGACAGAATAAGCAACTGATACCCGTATATGTAAATAAGGTACGAAAGAATAGAGCGTCGGACAGTTAGTTCACAAACGCAAACGGAGCTCTGAGGAGTACAGAGTGCCGCAATATAAAGTCTCTGCTTTTATTCATTATTCGTCACGAATGTTGGAATAAAAAGTTTTTTCCGTAAAAGTGAGTACTTCGAAATTTCTAGTTTTACCAAGTTTACGTACCCGATAATGTATATATCACGATTATTATTCTTTGTATTATAAAACAAGAAAGGGTGATAGGTTAAAAAATACCAATTTATGCAAAACGGTGCAATTTGAACCATTCATCATTGCTTCCTGATAATTGTTCTAGTTTTTCAAAGCCGCTCGGCGGGGATAGTGGAATATTTATATAATTTAGAGAGATATGTAATAAAGGTTCGTACTGCTCGGACGCTACGCAAATAGGAATGTCCACATTTATTGATATCTTCATTTTACGACAAGGTTGGTTGATTCAAATGCAATAATAATTGCGCGAACTACGTAACATGTAACTGTGAAAGAAGTTCAACACGAAGAGTTCAACACGAAGAAGGTGTACGTCACTGTCTCCTGAGTAGTAAGGTATCGTTATAGGGAGACACCGCCACCATGCCTCCGCTCCCACCACCGGCACTTCCCCCACCCATGTGTGAATATGTTTATTGGCCCCTTTCCACCGCCCGCCATTCACTCCCCACCCCGTTTCAACGCCTGTGAATGGTTCCCCAAAATGTTCTCTTCCGCTCGTATATGGACATCCGAAAATTTCCCGTGATATTGTTAGTCCCTATAATGGTTCAGTGTCCCTTTCCACCCCCGCCGCCCACTAGCTATCCCGTTTCCGGGCCTCTGATTGGTTTCCCTAAAAGTATATGCCCGCACTCGTGTATGAACTTCCAACAATTTCCCGTGATATTATTGGCTCCTATAATGGGTCAGTACCCCTTCCCCCGTGAGAATTTTTCGTCGCACTCTGTGTGTGATAACCCCCTCCGTGACTATCGGGTCTTATGCATCCCGTGGGGATCTTATGGCGGGGAGGGCAACGAAGAAAAAAACTCGTTTGAGAAAAATCCGTTTTTCGTTTACGAGGGTCAATTCTTCGGTATAGAAAAAACCCTCGACTATTTCACCCTCGAGGTCACTCAGTTCGTAAACATGCAGTCCTTGGCGGTCAGAAATTTTAGTCACTTTGAAAATCCCTTCACTCCAATTTTTCTCGTATCCTTTCTCGAACGTTCCTTTCGTTCTACTAATTCGTACATAGTCGCCTCGCTTGTATTTATACATAGCAGCACGTCGCTTTTTTCGCCGATTCGCGGCGGTGGCGGTCATATTATCCGCAGCTATATCCGCATTGTATAATGTTACGGCGGCCGGTTCCATCTTAATTTACGGGTGTTTTGCGTGATTATACGCGTAAACGAGTTGTTGTAATATGTCGATGTAACGATGCGTATTACGGTGTGTAAAGTATCGCCACATTCTCTCCTTTAGTGTACAATTGAACCGTTCGACAATTGCGGCCTTTATATCGGGATTGCAAGCAACTCGAAATAAAATGTCGTTCTGTTTGAGAAATTTTTGAAGTTCCGATCCGAGAAATTCTTTACCACGATCGGTCTTGTGGTAAAGAATTTCGTGTTACCACAAAACGTTACCGTTTTGTCGCGCAGAGGTTCGACCCACGCATATTTGCTCAGCACATCGATGACCATAAGCAGGTAAGTACCCCGTCATTGTATTTTTTTAACGATCGTAAATCTACCAAATCAGCTTCCCAAACGTCATCTATATTGGTAACGTTGTAACGTTATCGCGGTAAAAGGCGCCAGACAGGTTTATGAACAGTATAAGCGTCCTGCTGAGTTAACCACTCGTTCACGGCTAATGCCTTATGTCGTTTTACATCAATGAGTCTCCTTGCACCAGCGTAGCCTAATGGGTGCGAAGGATCGTAATACACTTTGGCGTATGTCATTTTTTTTGCCGATCATAGACGCTGCTCGGCAATGCTGATCCAACTTCGCATTTCCCCTCGGTTGTTATTCGTGTCTCGTCTTGCACGTTTGGCATGTGATAAATTAGACAACTGCTTGTTTCCGGGTCTTTCGCGTTTAACGCCACGTTGGGGTATTAAAGTCCACAAGTCGTCGTTTCCAATGAATTCACGTGGTATACTAGAGTCACGTAAAACACCGATAAATCTATCTTGACCATCGGCTCTGAAGTTTTTTCTAAAGCGTGCAGCGTCATTAATGAGATCGACGATATTACAATTTGGCAAAACTACGCCATTTATCGTCACTCGACCGTCTGTGTCCAAACTCACGCGTTTTGCGATCTCACCGTTATTCCGAAGATAATTCACGAGCGCCAATGCTCGACGCTTATACTTCGGTGGTACAGTATCGACGATAGAATCGCCCTCCATACTTTGGTTTTGCGGGGATACCGAGGCTACAACGGCCACAGAGGATGCCTCGACATTTTTCGGTCCGACATGAAATAAGTAGCGTTGTAATACTTGAGGATAATGTTTCCACTTGTCGGAGTCACCGGTGTATTTGTTTGGATGCAAAATATTCGAAAGTTCAACATCGAATTGTGACGTTGGATCACCCGGTGTTTGTACCATTTTTGCGGGTCCGCCACCGGTTATCGGTTCGTCCCGGCTATCGGTACATCGCTCTACCGTTCACAATATCATTTCTCACTGCTCCCAAATAACCGACCTATTAGACTCGCGTTAATAGGTGCCAATAAACGTGGTAAACAAGCACCGCAGCCTTTCTGTAGCATAATCCGTTTCTTCGCTCTTCAATTGTGTTTCCCTTTGGCGATGCTACGGCCTGCCCCACTTTGCCCCGTAACGCGGCATGTGGCCAGTTGCCGCAGCACATTTTTATACTTTTTCAGCTGGTTTTTCACTGCCGGTTTCAGATTGACTACACCTCGTAAAACATTCAACGAGCATTCACAGATACACCTGACCAGCGTCTCGTCGGCTGTACGTAACAATGCTTTTGGCTGTTGTTTGCTCGAGTGACAGAGAGCGTTCAGCGATGCAGCGATGCGTTTACCAAATGGCGGTGCTGAACTTTTTCGGTGTTTAGCATTATTCCCTATGTTTTCGCGGCGCGATCGAAGATATTACTGGTGATGCACACGATCACGCATGACGTTAAATACGCTTTCAATACTTACGTCTGCTATTTTTCGGGACGTAAACTTGTACTCGCTTATCGTCAGGAAATATCGTTGTACGGCATCGGTATTCGTCGGGAGTCGATTGCTTTAGGTCGAGCAATAGGTACCCGTGCGGCTGCGATATTGCGTCATTATAAGCCTCTGATAGAAATTTCGGATTTTCCGGATATACTTGACGTGCGAGATGTTGAATCTGTGCTCGATCGCGAGGATTTTTGAAAATCACGATATAATTAGCATTAAGAGAAATATCGCGTTGCCCGCGGCCTTGATGAAAAATATTTTGTGTAATGAATACGAAACTAATATTTTTATAATGACTTCCCTTTGTAAATAAATCCACAATTGTATTGTTTCACGATTCTCTCATCAAATCGTCGATGATAATCATTTTAATGAATGACTTCATTCATTAAAATGATTATCGTTCAAATAATCGTCCGGTTGCGGTAGACCTTCACAAAAGTCTATACGAGGCTTCTCGTTTACAACAGTGTGTCCCCGCTGTAGAGCAGCCGTATCGGGGTCAAGAGAGTTACCATAATACAAAACTATTCTGTCGAATACAACTCTGCTCATGGCCTGTAAATTACGTAAGAATTTTCGGACAAAAACTGTTTTACCGCATCCCGTTGGACCGCAAATAATCGATTTCCACGGATGCTGCCAGCGCGTGTCCATCTTGAACTGCTTACCCGCGACCTTTAGTAATGACCCCAACTTTCTAAAGTGCAGTTTACCGTCCTACTGTAGCGCCAATTGAAATAGATTGCGTTTGAATCACGGTTCCTTCAATCACCATGATTTCAATTGCATGCATAATGTCTTTTTATTTATTTACGTTAGGAACTTCAAAATAAGCTTATCGAGGGGGCGGCGAGCGGGCACGTCGAAATAAGCTTATCCGGCGTGCACGCGCGCGGGATTAGCTTGACTCGTGCTCGTACTATTAGCTTATGACAAGCGCGGGTCTCGCGATCAGCTGCTAGACGCGTGCTATCAACTTGTACCGCGCATGTGCGGCGAATAAATTGTAATAATGTTTCGGAAGAAAGAAAAACAAACAGGTTAAACACACACATTTTTTTTAATTGAAAACGCTTTCTCCGCTGTTATTGCGGCGGAGGGACAGGTAATTGTAAAATTTTTTCAAAATACATACAAATTTTTTATTCTCTTTGGCGATTCCACATAATCATCGGAAAACAAATTATAGAATACATTTTCCTCTGGAAACACCCCCCTACATACACACACATACACACGCACACACACACACACACACATTTATCGCAGTTAAACGTAATCCATATGAAGATATTTGTACACTTTTATTGAGATCATAGACATCATTGTTTTTCGCCGCCAATATGGCTCGTTCCCTCAGCCAATTATGGTTTTTGAAGTTCTGCGCTATGTTCGGAAAAACACGCCAAATGAGGTCCTCCTTCGATTCGGTCAACTGACAGAAATCGGTGGGCAATTTGATGAGTCCGGTTGAGATATCAACTGCGATTTTCCCATTACCAATGTCTAACAATTGCTTCGAAAGCAATCTGCATTTCGATCTTGTTGCAAAAACACTCGCATGTTAGTCGTCAATCGGAGTGTCTTCACATGCCGTCACAGATTTGATGGTTTTAAGCACGCGTTTAGTTCGTCAGCTACAGTTGATCGTGGAATAACTGGAAGAGTCTGACGAAAATCACCGGACAACAGAATCATGGTTCCACCAAAAATGTTTTGATTGTCACGAAGATCTTTCAACGTTCTGTCCAGCGCCTCCAGTAACCTCTTGTGGGCCATCGTGCATTCGCCCCAAACGATCAATTTGCATATCTGTAGAATCTTCGCCATTGCATTATTTTCACAGCCACGGAACTGTTTACACGGAATTGTTATCACAGTCACTTAAAGCTGTCGAACTTACCATGAAAACTTTACAATATTGAAATCCTCCAACTAAGTTTGAGGATATACGATAGGTAGTGGCAATAGATAGTGGCAATTCCCATACAAAATTACCAATTTTGATTTTTTCGATTTTTCAGCTGTTCCTTTGGGTTTTTCCTAATTAAATTTTTTCCTAAACCACTCCGGTATTGAGACGAACAAAACAAACAAAAAATTATCCAAATCGGTCGAGCCATTTTCCAGTTTTTGCGAGACTAACGCACGGCGATTGATTTACATATTTGTAGAAGAAAAACTTTCACGCTACGGCTACTTATGGTAAGGGGGCTACACTGCCATACCGACCGCTACTCGGCTAGACTCTTGGCTGAGGAGAGCGGTAGTGAGACAGTCGAAGAGAGACCATGGGAGAACGAGTATTGCTTTCGATTCCTGTTTATAGGTTAGGAACGAGGTATTTTATATTATCATTTACGTTGTATATTGCTTACTGCAAATAAAACCCGTTTATATGCATCGAGCTGCTCAATCTTACCCTATCCGACGAGAGAGAGTAACAAGCATTTTACATATTGAAACGTTTCACGTACCTGTACGATCGGAAAGACCGTTTCAGAATATTTTAATTTGATTTTAATACGTTTTTAAATAAATTGTGAAACTAAATTGTGAAAATATATTGTGATTCCGAGGATAGAGTTCGTGTCGTGGACTCGAAGGAAAACTGGAGGTTCGGTGAGGCGACGTGATGAGGATTTATTTATTAAATAACAATTTAATTGAAATAAAAAGATGCCTCAGATTTGGTGTAAATCGTCATCACATATTTTAATGCGTGTCTCGAGTCAACCTATCATCATCGGCACTCATAAGAGCGATGTGGAGGTTGATTCAAAAACTGCTGTGACTCGTTAAGCGATGTCCAGCAGGCAGAAAAATATCTCGCTGTGCTATTTTCAAATTATAGCTTAATTTACAAGGAAATGATTTTAGTTTTGGAATGTTTGATTAAGAGGTTTATTTGTTTGAATAAATTGCTTGAAAAGCATGTTAATTTGATTAGAGGCTTGAGATATTAATTTACGTATGGAAAACGTCCGTTAGGTGTCATCGTGAATTTACTGAATTTTGTTGAGTGAATTTACTGGATTTTTATTGAATGATTTTGAATAGAAATTGTTTCCTTTGGTCTGATCGAGAACGAAGTTTCCCTCGGTTGATTAATTCGTGCGTTCTTTACTGGAAGCACGCAGCGTCACGTTGCAGTAACATTCAGTGCGGCCACTCAGTAAAGGCCCTACCTATGGGTGATTTGGAAGGCTGAGAATTACACCTTCTGTTCGATCATCCAGGCGCAATGCAAGGGGTTTTGCCACAGTCGGCTCCCTAATGGGTCGCGGAAATAATTAGAGGATCGACGATTCGATATTAAATGCAGTAATGCCTTGAGGAGGCAGTGCTGCTAAACGACGATTAATAGAAAACTCTCTTCTAACGAGATCGTTGTGAAAGAAGATAAAATAGTCTTGAAGAGGCTATTTTACGTGGGTGGGGGCGTGGGCGGGGGGGGTGGCGCGCGAAGCGCGCAGGGGGGCAGAGCCCCCCTAGTATATATATATATCTCTCTATATTATATAAATATATCGCCGCCGCCGCCGTGTACAAGAGTTGAGGGGGGAGCCCGGGGCGAGATGGAACGGCGGGGCGGAGGGGGGGTAGGCCGGGGCGAGGTGGAACGGGGGGAGGTTGGCGCGCGAAGCGCGCAGGGGGGCGGAGCCCCCTAGTATCTCTCTATATTATATAAATATTTCGCCGCCGCCGCCGTGTACAAGAGTTGAGGACAGCGAGCGGGATCGAGCGGCGGCGGGAGGGGGCGCGGGGCGTGGAGGGGGGCGGGGGTTGGCGCGCGAAGCGCGCAGGGGGGCAGAGCCCCCCTAGTATATATATATATATATATATATATATTGTAACGAAATATTTAACTCTCGTCACATGGGTGTCTAACGTGGCCTAATGAACACTAACAAAACCCCAAAAAAAAATGACTATTACGTTGGAGAGTGTTGTACGCAGGCCTCATAGGCCCACATACCTTAGATATAAATATATATATATCTATATATAAATATATATATATATCCCCATCCCGCTGCAATTTGACCTGAAAAGAATTAAATAAACAAAAGCTGAAAGAGGTTTAGTCTGATTTAAAAAGTTTAAACACTATGTAAATAATTAATCTAGTCTATACCTGTCCTGTAATAGCCAAAGATTGATGTACAAACTAAAATTAAAAAAAATGGAATTAATTAAGTTAAGTGAGATTAACTCACTCGTTTTAAAAAAAGACACATACTCTCTCACCGAACAATATCGTATCTAACTAACACCATGAACGGTCTCTCCATGGTCTCGAGGTAGTTCGCGAACCGCCGATAGATGGCCACCATTCGCGTAAGCGAAGCGCCACGAAATAGTTCGCGAAACCGCCGAGAGATGGCCACGATTCGCGTAAACGGAGTAAACACAGCGAACGAATATAAGGCCGAGCGCCGAACGAAAAAAGTGCGACTCTCAAGAATAGAAATATTCTCGAGAAAAACCTGGAAGGGTACAAGCCAGAACCTGAAAGGGTAAAAACCTGGAAGGATACAAGCCAGAACCTGAAAGGGTAAAAACCTGGAAGGATACAAGCCAGAACCTGAAAGGGTAAAAACCTGAAAGGGTAAAACAAACCTGCAAGGGTAAAAATCCAAGTCTTATAGCAAGACACCCTATGGTGTCTTGCCAAAGATTTTTTAAAAAGAAAAAACTACGTTCGGTCCTTCTGACCACAAAAAACCGTTGGTCCTTCCGACTACAAAAAAATCCATTGGGCTTTCCGACCACAAAAAACCTTCGGTCCTTCCAACCATAAAAACCATCGGGCCTTCCGACCACAAAAAACCTTCGGTCCTTCCGACCACAGAAAACTCGGGCCTTCCGTTTACGAAAATAGCCATCGGGCCTTCCGACTACGAGAAATAGCCATCGGGCTCTCTAACGACGAAAACTAGCTATCGGACTTCCGACTACGAGAAATAAGCCATCGGGCTTCCAACCTCAAATTGCAAAAAAAGAAAAAACTCGCTATACGGCTTTCTAAGTTAAGCTTTGTTATATTAAAAAAATATATATATATAAATATAAAACAATTTGTGAAAAACTCTTTTTCTTTGACTACGATCACCCAATGCCGAAGGCAAAGGGTTCAAAATCCACCATCCTGCGAGCAGCCCGTCGAGCGGCGCAGTTCCGACCCTCTACGATTTTACAACGAGTCGACCGATTGGGTCCAGAGCCTCGACCCCCTCCAACGGCGGGTACAGCACCAAGAACAGTTTTCCTCGACCTATCCGTTCCTTCGTTTGATCATGGCCTCACCTCTACGTCAAACGCCGGCCATTTCGGTCAGGACCCACGACCTCAGATTATAGGAGACGCACAGCCGAGAACGGTGTTTCTAACCTTAAAAACAAATATCTTTTCCGAAAGAGGCCCCGGTCCTCGACGAAGAATCCTCAAGCGAGCCAGAGGCCGACCCGGAGTTCGAAGAACTCTACGCTCTACTTGCCAAAACAATCGAGGATACGCCGGTAGTGGAGTACGTTCCGACACGACTCCCTACTCGATCTCAGCGACCGGTCACCAGCACCAGGGGGAACAACTCACTCTTCGAGAGCCCACCGAAACGTACGAAATCATAAAGACCTCGACTTGACCGCCAAATACCGGCCCTTTTCAGGGCCAACATAAGAATTCAAAAATTGTCCCTCAAGACGCAATAGCGGCTTTGACAAGAGGTAACCAACTCTCACAAAATGTCGAAAGTACCGACCAAACGAACGAGAGATAGGCGCCAGGCAACGGGCGAGATTCGCGCATCACCACCGCTCCCGTAAAGAGAACGACTTATTTAATTTTTCCCTCTCGCCGTTTAATACCAAAGGAACACAGTTGAAAACGTTCGGCAAAAGACTACGGCTACTCAGTTAATACTTCCGAGAATGGTAGAGGGGCGGGATTTTTGGGCGAATAAGCGAACTAGGTGACTCGGGAAACTGTGAAAATTATTTATTTGATCCCAGACACCACCCGCACGGTATGCGGCGGGGCTGTACAACGAGATCGTCGGTTGTACAAAAAAAACGTGTAACAAGGGAGCGTGGCAACACTGCCAACGGTAACGAAACGAACGGTTACTACGCACTCGGAAGATTCGTACAAAAATAAAATGATCAGCGTTCTGCGATAATACAAATAATGGCAATACTTAAAATTAACAAAACAAATAACTTAACGCAATTTAAGCCAGGAGTCACGTAGTTCGACCGCAACAACGCAACAAATTCGAATACAATAGGTAACAAAATGACGGAAATTATCGTAATAAATGACCAGAATGACTGTAGTTAACGAAATATTTAAACAAGATATTATAAATTAGTCAAATTAGCCGGATTTTACGGTAGCCAGAGAGGTAACGGCGAGGGCGTTGAGCAAAGCCGAAGATTTCTCACGCCACTCACAGGGGTAATCGAGATCGAAGATTGCCACTGGCAACGGTAAAGATAGCTGAGATCCGAAAAATCTCGCGGGTAACGGGTAAGGGGAAAACGCAATTAACAATCACGGGCAAATATTACAAACGGGTGCGAAGATACGGGCCAAGATAGCGGAGATTCGAAATCTCGCAAGTAACGGGCAAGGATATGGCGAATAATAACCAAAAGCAAAGATTCCAAAAGGGGTTTGAAGATACGGGCAAAGATAGCGGAGATTCGAAATCTCGCAAGTAACGGGGCGAGGAAATGGCGAATAATGACCAAAAGCAAATATTACAAAAGGGGTTCGAAGAGACAGGCAAAAATAAGCAAGAGGTAGCAGTGCGGTAAGCGATAACGCCCGGACGTGAATTTACTAACGAAAGGAACGCGAAAACCGGAATAACGAATAAATTGGTAACAAACTTGAACGCAATAACACAAATTCACTTAATAAAATAAATCCCGAAAGGCGATTTCGAACGCAAATAAAGAATGTAACTAAATTGAAAATGCGAAAAATATAACCCGTGGCGATAATGGGCCAGTAACTTCGTCACGCGGTCCGAGGACCGGCTCGTTTTCCCACTAACAGACTCAAACGGGACTAAATCCCAATAACTAATAAAATACCAAAATTCACAAAATAACCAAAACTAACAGCCACACAGCCAATTGAGAAAGACGAAGTTACTAACCTTACAAAGGAAAAAGGAGGAAGTACCCCACCGAATATTCTCTGCCGCAACGCAAGGAACTCGTACAGGGTGATCGCAAGATGGCGGAAGATCGTCGATGCCGTCGTTGAATGATGTTGAAGTTCGATGGCGAAGAACAAAGGTAGCGTTATGATCGATGGCGACACTCGACAGAGCACTAGGAAAAACGCGTCACGCGAGGTAGCAGTCCGAACGGTAATTGATTTCCAAAGTACGATCCTTACTCTCCGTGGGTCAATGGTCCCCACTCTTGACCCTAGGTCTAGTCCCGCGCATACTCGTGCGTTTCCGGAGTCACTCGTTATCGCTCGGATCACTGGGTTACGCCGGCCTCTCCTACTAGAACCGGCACCTCTCGCGTCGACTCGAGGGGTGCGCGGGGAGAAGGGTCCTTTTTGACGAAAGCTAGAGAGAGAGAACGAGCGATGGCAGGGATCACAGCGAATATCACGACAAAGACGGAGCGAGTCGGTGTCCGTCCGGCAGTTTTTCTATATGCCGTGTCTCGGCCGTCATCTCCTAGGACCCGGTCTCCGACGAGGGTAAGGTCGGGATCCCGCCCGTGGATGGTGGTGGCCGTCAACTCTTTCCACGCGGATCCCAGAACCGGCACATTGCCACCTCACAGACCCCCATCGGTCCCATAGGCCCTCTACGAATGAGGCGCCGGAGGGCATCCGGACCGCGACGGTCGAGACACCGGCAGGCTGGTCCAGCACGAGGCTGGGAAGCCGCACGGGAGGAGGGTGGCTCAGTAAATTTCGGCCGTTTCTCCAGCTCGCTCCCTGGCGACCATGATCACGGGTGCAGTCGTTCGGCACCCGCCTGCCCCCTTAAGGACGAACTCCCTACTCTCAAAGTCCCTAAAATCCTAACCTCAGGAGATGATCGGTCTCCCGAGTTCCACAATTAATGTCCATGCCGGGATAAACGCCGATCGCCCGCCAGGAAACGCAGACAGCCTTAATTCGTTGTTAAAATACAGAGAGCCCTAAGTAAGAGAGCCATACGATAGCCGGGAGAGAGAGCCCAAACAAAAAAAAATAAAGAGACGCAAATATTTGTAGAATTTAACCATACCAAAATAATTTCTCAGATTTCAAACGAAGCACTTGCTTATAATATAATTCAATGACTTGAATATTTACTTTAACGCGACGCTAAGAGAGCTGAACGGAACGGGCTAGAAAAACAGACGCGAAAATATAATAAACAGAAAAACTCTATCGTTCGCGCTCGAAGCGAGCGAACCATAGGGTCATAAACTCAGAGAGCCCAACAAAGTCGATGAATGACAGATAGCCACAGCGTTGCCAAATTGTCAACTCTCGAGGTAACCGGAGATTCTCAGTTTTTACCGTCTCAGACGTGCGACGACGCGAGCGCGCGTCGTCCTAGGGTCGTAAATCCGACCCCCTGAACGCATACACTGCGTACGAGTGACGAGACGCCAAATGTTTCGTTACAATATATAATATATTGAAACGTTTCACCTTTTCTGGACGGTCCGAGTGACCGTTCAGACTATTTCTCTGATATGAAAAGGGAATTGTGAAATTATATTAAGAGGATTTGATGAATCTGTTTTGTCAGAAGTCAAGGATTCGGTCATGGTCTCGAGAGGAAACTGGAGGTTCGAGGAGGCGATTTCATAAGAATTTTAATATTATTGTTAATTTAGAGGATGCCTCAGATTTGGTGTTATTCGATCATCGCAGGTTTACTGCGTGTCACGAGTCGACCTTTCATCATAGGCGCTCTGTGAGGGCGAACGTATAGGTCGATACAATAACTACTGTGTCTCAGGAAGCGGTGACCAGTAGGCACAAAGAAAATTATCAATGCTATTAACTTTATAGCTCTTCTTTATCGGATCTGAGTTTTAATTTACGGAAGGTTACATTAATCGGGAATTTATTCATTCAATTTAACTTCTTGAAGAGAATTGTTAGTGAGATTAGAGTTTTGAAGGTGTAACTTTTCGTAAAGAAAACGTCTCTTATGTGACTGTCGTGAATTTACGAATTGTTTAATATTTCTTTTGCTTGTTGAGAATTCCTTTTAGTAGAGCCGGATTGAGGTTTCCATCGGGTATCTAATACGTGCTTTCTTCACGGGAAGCTCGCAGCCTCGCGTTGCAATAACGTTCGGTGCGGCCACTCGGGGAAGGCCCTACCTGTGGTTGTTTTCGGGTTTCCGTGACTATGACCTTCTATGTGTCGGTCCCCCAACCGCAATGCAAGGCGGTCTCACCACAGTCGGCTCCCCTAATCAGGTAGTTGAAAGTTTTATTAAAAAATGTTGACGCGCGGTTAAATGCAGTAACGTCTGAAGGAGACGGCACTGCTCGGTGTTAACGATATTCTCATTCAATAGAGACGTTGAGTGAGATGTTGAATCAAATTAATAGAATAGTCTAGAAGAGGCTATTCTATTGCAAATGATAATTACTTGACTGGATGTCTAACCATGTGCGGCGAAACGTGAGAATCGTCGATGAAACGTCGTGGAGTCTCGATTACGGTAATTACGGTAAGTTGCGAAGTGAAACGAGCAAAAGACAAAATAATTAATAAATGCTGGAAGAGCTTGGTTTGTTTTCCAAAAATGAACAAAAACGTCGACTTCAAATTACTTCTCCGATGAATAATTTGACAGAGATTATGACCAGCACGATGTGGTGTTCTAAACTGATAAATGGGGTTGTAAACGCCCTGATTTTATAGCAAAAGTTGTTACAACCGCCGCACTCGTTTCCCGAATTCCAATTGGCTTTGGGTTGTTCGGTGGGGCATAACGTGAAATTCCCTGCTCGTTCGGGAGTAGGGAATTCCACGAATTGAAAATTATAACTTTATTGAATTTATTGGTCGGTCTCGTCACGTTGTTGTTGATTTGATATAGTCCATTGCCGGATGGGGCAACATGGATTGCAAGTCAGTCGTGGGTAACAGGAGCGCAGAATCGTCGAGTAGGTGTCCGACAGCCCGCCGTGTCGCAGCCGACGACGCGGTTCGTTGCCAGCATCGCCGGCCGCGCGGCGCTCGATCGGAACACCTCCTCGTTTGGTTCATTCCTCGGTGACGGGGGGGCCCCGGATCCGTCCCATCACAATATATAATAAGATAATAAAATAATAATAATAATAATAATAAATAAAATAATATCTATATATATATAAAAATAAAAGTATTATATAAATATTTCGCCGCCGCCGCCGTGTACAAGAGTTAAGGCGGTCATCCCCCTCTGCGTACTCCCGTAGGGGGGGTTGGTTGTAGCTGAATGGAATATCCCGGGGGGGTGTACGCTGAATGGAATGGCCCGGGGGGGGGGGGGGGGGGGGTACGCCGACTGGAATGGCCCGGGGGGGGAGGGTACGCTGAATGGATTGGCCCGAGGGGGCCAGAGCCTCCCTAGTGTATATATATAAATATTTTGCCGCCGTGTACAAGAGTTGAGGGGGGAGCCCGGGGCAAGATGGAACGGGGGGTAGGCCGGGGCGAGATGGAACAGGGCGGTTGACGCGCGAAGCGCGCAGGGGGGCAGAGAACCCCTAGTCTCTCTATATTATATAAATATATCGCCGCCGCCGCCGTGTACAAGAGTTGGGGACAGCGAGCGGGATCGAGTAGGCTGGGTGTGGGGATCGAGCGGGGGCGGGGCGGCGGGGGGGTTGGCGCGCAGGAGGGCAGAGCCCCCTAGTATAATAATATATATATAGAAGATAGATAGAAGAAGATAACATAAGCGTTTGTTCTATTTTTACGTTTGTCGCAATATACGCAGTAACGAAATTATAATTTTTCATCCTTATCAAATTCTTTGGCTGTCGCGAGCGATGCACATCTGTGTGCGTATATACACAAACTTAATTACAGAGGTTTTGCATTTTACCACCAACCTGTGGATCGCTATGTTTTTTTATTAAGCTTAAGAATGACTTATTTAAAAAGTCGCAATTGCGATAACGATGGCAATGATAACAACTAGCGCAACGATATTACTCTTACACACGTTGTCTTTCCCCGTACGGGTTTAAACCCGTACGGGGAAAGACAACGTCTGTTTATACCAGCGTTTCCGACATACAACACTGCACGTTTTACTCACAGACTTTCCGGCCCCGTTCCGGCAGGCATCTCGACATACGTCACGGGAAAGTTTAACGTGTCGTCAACTGATAGAATTCTCGTGTTCTAGTTTACGCTGAAAATTAACCCCCATAATTAATCGTATGAAAATCGGCGAATCCGTCGAAAAGACATCCAAGCGCGCCATTTACCGCGCGCCATACCGTCAGCGTCGAATGATATCCCGATCGTGTCGTTTTCCGGGCGACCCGACACAAAATGTGCGCAAATATCGCGAATGGCATTTTGTATACATGTCACGGTATTCACGCTTGGCGGTGGTGTTATTATCGTTATATCCGTCTGGCGATCCGCGACCTTAAATCGCCGTATATAATGATCGCGCTCATTCACGACACGAAAACAGATACCAGCGGGTAAAATTTCGTCGACGACAACGACGACGATGAGGACGATGACGATGGAGCTGACGACGTCGAAGGTAAAGGATTTACGAGAGGGGGGTGTGTGAAAAAGAGGCGTATAAATGCACCTCTTTTTTTTTTATAAAAAAATTACGGCTTGGGCTCCCCATTGTCGGATTCGCGCTGCTGTAAAAAAACGCTGTCGGCGAGATCGTCGTACGGGTCGTGACCCAACACGCAATGCTCCTCCGCATCATAGTACTCGGCAACTCGAATTTGGTTTACCGGTATACGTTGTATGATGAGTCGATGTAGCAGCACGTGGAATCGACTCCCGTTTAACGGAATTCTCAACCAACGTCCGTTCACCAGAACGTCTCTAAACGGGACAGCGCGAGGGCACCATTGCCTTCACCGTACCCCCCCGTACACCGTACCCCCCCCCCCCCTACCTGGGGGGTACGGTGAAGGGAATAGCCCGGGGGGTACGCCGAATAGAATAGCCCGCGGGGGGGGTACGCCGAATGGAATAGCCCGGGGGGGTACGCCGAATGGAATAGCCCGAGGGGGGGTACGCCGAATGGAATGGCCCGAGGAGGGTTGGCGCGCGAAGCGCGCAGGGGGACAGAGCCCCCCTAGTATAATATATATATACTAGGGGGCTCTGCCCCCCTGCGCGCTTCGCGCGCCAACCCCCCCTCGGGCCATTCCATTCGGCGTACCCCCCCCGGGCTATTCCATTTGGCGTACACCACCCCTCGGGCTATTCCATATATATATATATAATATATATATATAATACTAGGGGGGCTTCGCCCCCCTGCGCGCTTCGCGCGCCAACCCCCCGTCCGAAGATGACCGCTAATGCACCCCCTGCATTTGCGGTCATTTTCGGCCATTTTCGGTCATTTTCGGTCATTTTCGGCCATTTTCGCTCATTTTCGATCCTGAACTCTTGTACACGGCGGCGGCGGCGGCGGCGGCGGCGAAATATTTATATAATATAGAGAGATAAATGTATCACTGCTGTTATAAACTCCCGTTAAACGGGAGTTGATTCCAAATGCAAAAACTCTGTAATTAAGTTTGTGTATATATGCACACAGATGTGCATCGCTCGCGTCAGCCAAAGAATTTGATAAGGATGTGAAATTATAATTTCGTTACTGCGTACATTGCGACAAACGTAAAAATTGAACAAACGCTTATGTTATCTTCTATCTATCTTCTATCTTCTATATTATTATACTAGGGTGGCTCTGCCCCCTGCGCGCTTCGGCCCCCTCCGCCGCTCGATCCCCTCACCCAGCCTACTCCATCTCGCTCGCTCTCCTCAACTCTTGTACACGGCGGCGGCGGCGATATATTTATATAATATTAGGGGCACTCTCCCCTCCCCCCCTGCGCGCTTCGCGCGCCAAACCGCCCTCGGACCATTCCATCCGGCGTACCCCCCCCCCCCCCCCCCCAAGGTGGGGGGGGGGGGTGTACGGTGAAGGACGAACATCTGTCGCGCCCCCTTAATTTTTTTTCTTAAGTTCCCTCTTCCCGTTGGTCGCTCGACGTGCCGTGGACCTTTTTCCCACTCCTACGACGACGTTCAAACTTCCCCGCTCATTCCCCCCCTTCGTTCCACCAACCCCCGCGTCAGCACGTCCGCGATTGGCTGCTCCATGACACCTTTTCCCCACCTTCCCCCGTAGCGCAAAACATCACGCCGCCACCACGCCGATCGGACTACTTCATACGCGCTTCGCACATGAATCACAACTGGACAGGCCCTCCGTGCCATCGTAGCCGATACCCTGTAGCGCCATCTCGCGTGTCTCGGTCCTACCAACCTCCCGATCCCTACGCTCCATCCTCCGCCGACCGTCGCTCACGCGAGCTCGGCGCGGGGTCATGCTGCTGCCATCCGACGGACCCATGACCCACTGCCCTACATTCCCTGTTCCCACCGACCATAGCTCCCCAAACTCCTCGTAGAGTGCTGCACCGTGCGCATTCCGTCCGAACCCTCTCCTCAACAATCACGCCACGCGCGACTGGCCAATAGGAAGCGAGAAGAAGGGCCGGACAAGGACCACGAGGCAGAGAAATTCAGGACATTTGCTAAGTGGAGTTAACCAGCGTTTAGCAATTAAGAAAATCTGAGTAAAAAGTTAAGGCTAGTACGACGAGTGAGGAGAAATAGAGAAATACGATTGTGAACGACGAGGAGATTGATTTGTAAGGACGAAAAGAGAGGAGAAAAAGGAAAAGGCGAGAGAAATTTTCAAGGAAGAGAGGAAGAAGGAGGTAAAATAAAAGGAGACCCAAGGCGACACCGAAACCGTCGGCGAGAAAAACTGTCCGCGTGTGTTCTGAGGAATAGAAGTAAGTGTCTCTTTTGTTGGCCGTTAAATATCGACACTGCCCGATTGTTGTTTTTGACGTTTATTTGATTGCTGTTTTCACTGTCGAATCACGCGGCCACGTGCCAATTCGAGGTTAGACGGACCTCCGCGTGCGACCGCGTGCCGCCTCGCCGGTGCTACCGTTAGGTTAGAAGAAGTACTGTGGGGAAGAGTTACCACCCGTAGAGTTGAGCGAAGGAATAGGGTAAGAGGCCATAGCGGTCGGCGAACCCAACCCCTGAGCTACGCTGTGAGAAAGCGAGGAAGATACTGTCAAGGTAGCTATCCCTGAAAAATAGCTGGCGCCCACAACGAGCAGTAGCAAGTGTAGTAATTCCCAGTATTCCTTCCCAAATTCCCCGTAAGCAGTCCCTTGGTCGTTGCGAGCAGTCATTTTCCCAGTTCTCCATCGCGCTGTCCCTTCACTGCGACGAGCGGTCACAATTCCTCCCATTCATAGTCCCTCCGCTACGGCAATTGTTTTTTTTGTTCAAGAAATTATTGTGTTCAAGGGAATCCGTACCTCCGCTGCGGCAATTGTATTTTCTTTGGTTTTGTGAATTATTGTACTTGAGGGAACCCGTACCTCCGCTATGGCAATTGTATTTTCTTTTATATTGCCAATCATAGTATTTTAGGGAACCCGTATCGCTGCCGCGGCAGTTATATTTTCTTTTAGTTGAAGAAATTATTGTGTTCAAGGGAACCCGTACCTCCGCTATGGCAATTGTATTTTCGTTATTTTTGTGAATTACTGTATTTGAGGGAACCCGTACCGCCGCAACTGCGGTTATATTTTATTCTTATTTCGAGAAATTATTGTGTTTAAGGCAATCGTCTGGTCTAGAGCGAGATTTTCGACGTCATATTTAATGTGCAATAACATTTAAACCGTTGAAGTTGTCTAGATGAAAATTTACACGTGCATTTATTGATCCTTAGAAAATACTTGTACATAAAAAAAAATTATTTTTAATATTTTCATGTAGTTTTTTGCCTTGTTGCAACATGATGCGCCGAAATCGGCGCCCACTCTGGACGAAGTTGTATGCTTCTGAAAAAAATCTCTCTATATTATATAAATATTTCGCCGCCGTCGCCGCAGCCGCCGTGTACAAGAGTTGAGGTGGTCATTCCCTTGGTCACGCCGAATGGAATAGCCCGGGGCGGGGGGGGGGGGGGGGGGGGGGGGGCGCCGAATGGAATATCCAGGGGGGGGCACGCCGAATGGAATAGTCCGGGGGGGGGGGGGGGGGGTACGCCGAATGGAATGGCCCGAGGGGGGTTGGCGCGCGAAGCGCGCAGGGGGGCAGAGCCCCCCAAGTATATATATATATTCTCTATCCGTATGGGTATTCTGAGCACTGGTAGCAGAATTGGTACTTAAAAAAAATTTTTGACAAAATGGCGGCCTGTTGAACTTTCATTAATGATATTTCATACATTGAAATATCATCAATGAAAGTTCAACAGGCCGCCATTTTGTCAAAAATTATTTTTAAGTACCAATTCTGCTACCAGTGCTCAGAATACCCATACAGATCGAGAGTATATATATATTTTTTTTTTCTGATGCATACAAATTCGTCCAGAGTGGGCGCCGATTTCGACGCACCATGTTGCAGCAAGGCAAAAAACTACATGAAAATATTGAAAATTTTTTTTTTTTAATGTACAAGTATTCTGTAAGGATCAATAAATGCACGTGTAAATTTTCACCAAGACAACTTCAACGGTTTAAACGTTATTAGAAATGACGACACATTAGAAACACATTAGAAATGACGTCAAAAATCTCGTTCTAGACCAGACGACTGCCTTAAGGAAACTCGTAACGCTTTGCGATTTAGTATTATTTGTGTTGCGGGTCATTGCCAACCACTTTTGCAATTCTTTTGCGATTTATTAGCATTTGGCTTGCGACTTACTATCGACCGCCTTTGCGATTTCTTTCTTTTTACGATCTGTTAATATTTTTTTCGCGACCCAGTATTGACCGCCCTTCTTCGATTTCCGTTTTTGCGATTTATTGGTATTGGTTTAGCGGCTTAGTATCGACCACCTCGTTGCGACTTTTTTTTTTATTATTTTTCAAAATTTATGGCTATTTCCGTCGCGGTTCGTTGTCCGCCACCCGCGCGCTGTCTTCTCTTCGCGATTTACTACGATTTCTTTTGCGATTCCCCTTTTTTGCGAGTCATTACCCCAATCTTTATTTTTGCGAAGTGTTTTGTGATTTCTGTTGCGATTCCCCTTTTTTGCGAATCATTACCCCAATCTGTATTTTTGCGAACTGGTTTGTGGTTTCTTATGCGATTCCCCTTTTTTGCGAGTCATTACCCCAATCTGTATTTTTGCGAACTGCTTTGTGATTTCTTTTGCGATTCCTCCGTTTGTGAGTCACTACCCCAGACTTTATTTTTGCGAACTGTTTTGCGATTTCTTTTGCGATTTCACCCCTTTTCTGCGAGTCATTACCCCAGCCTTTATTTTTGTGAACTGCTTTGGGATTTCTTTTGCGATTCTCTTTTTTTTGAGTCATTACCCCAATCTTTATTTCTACGAACTGTTTTGTGATTTCTTTTGCGATTCCCCCTTTTCGAGAGTCATTACCCCAGACTTTATTTTTGCGAATTGTTTTGTGATTTCCTTTGCGATTCCTTTTTTTGCGAGTCATTACCCCAATCTGTATTTTTGCGAACTGCTTTGTGATTTCTTTTGCGATTCCCCCTGTTGCGAGTCATTACCCCAGACTTTATTGTTGCGAACTGTTTTGCGATTTGTTTGCGATTCTCCCCCCTTTTCGTTTGCGAGTCATTACCCCAATCTTCACTTTTGCGAACTGTTCTGTGCTTTCTTTTGCGATTCCCCCCTTTTCGCGGGTCGTTACCCCCAATCCTTACTGTTGCGGATTATTTTTTGATTTCTTTGCGATCCCTTTTTGTAATTACCCTCCGCCCTTATTCTGTGAATTATTCCGCGGGCTATTTCCGATTATTGTTTTTTATTTTTTCGAAATAAACATACATTTGGCATAGCTTCTTCTCTACCCCGTGTCTTATTCTCCCCTACCCAAAATCCCGTCTCTCCGCCAAAGCGGTGACAATATATATTAGGGCGCTTTTTTTTCGACAATTTTTTTTCCTCAGTCCCCACCTGAAATTTTATTGAATATGTCGAAAAATAAATTCCCTGAAAGTTGCTGCGCGATGCGCGGCTGTCAAACTGTATTCATTTGAATGAATTCATGAATTCAGCTGCGCATCATTTGATATTTGAATTCATTCAAATGTGTTTTAACAAGACTCGAGGAGAACAATATTGAAAATATTGTTCATTATATACTATACTAGGGGGGCTCCGCCCCCCTGCCCGCCAACCCCCCCTCGGGCCATTCCATTCGGTGTACCCCCCCCCCCCCCTCGGGCTATTACATTCGGCGTACCCCTCCCCCCCGGTAGGGGGGTACGGTGAAGGGAATGACCACCTCAACTCTTGTACACGGCGGCGGCGAAATATTTATATAATATAGAGAGATTATATATATTTTATTATATTCATACCCTCAAACTTAGTTTGAGGATTTCAATATTGTAAAGTTTTCAAGGTAACTTCGACAGATTTAAGTGATTAAGATTTAAGTGACTGTGATAACAATTCCGTGTAAACAGTTCGGTGGCTGTGAAAATAATGCCAAGAAGAGGACGAGGTGACATAGGTCGTCGAAGTCAGTCAAATGCGCGGCGAGCTACTTCACGAGCAAACCTCTGTGATGACCAGCGGGCGACGGATAATAAAAATAGTCGTATTGGCATGTCCGAATTATGTTCGAGAGCGACTGAAAATGAACGGCAAGTGAATAGATTCAGAATGTAACGAGTTCGTGCACATCAAACACAACGCCAGCGAGCACGACACAATGAACATGACCGATTGCGCCGACGCGGTGCTCTTGTGAACCTGGAACGAGTGGCATGCCATTACGATCCGGAAATCGATTACGGTGCGGACAGATCAGTAACGATTGGAGAAATGTCAGTCGTTTGTCCGCAATGTAAGGCGTTGAAATTCAGCGGCATCCTGCATTGTGTTGTGCGAGTGGAAAAGTGAAATTGCCACAATTGGTTCCGCCACCAGAGCCATTACGCTCATTAGTTTCTGGAACGGGAAGCAATTCTACCCATTTCCTCGCCAACATCCAAAAATACAACAGTTGTTTCCAAATGACGTCGTTTGGCGCAACGCATATTGTACGGGACAATTTTATGCCCACTTTCAAGGTAATTGCCGACGATCGACGAAATGTCTGTTGTTGTTGTCGGAGAAAATTTGCAATCTAGAGATATCGTGCTTCATCGTCGGAACAATGAATTGAAGCGCGTGTCCGAAACGCACAGGACATACGATGCGCTACCATATCCATTGATCTTTTGGCAGGGTGAGGACGGATACCATTTCAACATCAAAATGGCTAATCAACTAACAGGTAAATATAACAGATTTAATGATTGATTGGTTGATTTTATTACATCTAACCATATGTCGATTCTGATTGCAGGCGCTGAAACCAATAAAAAAGTTAGTGCTATACATTTTTATTCATACAGACTTATGATCCGTGAAGGTGAAATAAATCACATTTTGAAGTGTCGCTGTCTTTTCCATCAGTTCGCGGTTGACATGTACGAGGGTCGTTCAACAGGTACTTAGCCTCACCGCCCGAAGGCGCTGCTATTACAGATCAGTGTTACCATCGTGCAGTACATACTTTTAGTAGTCTACTGTGAAAGTTTCATTCAATTCCCTTTATTAGTCCTGTTTTTATAGCCTTTGGAAGCGAGCGTGTCAGTCAGTTTTACAAAAATGGAAAAAGAGCAGTACCGTTCGGTGATTCGATTCTTGTTTTTGAAAGGGAAAACGCGCAGCGAAATCAAAGATCGCTTGGATGCTGTCTACGGTGACTCTTCTCCGTCGATAGCGACTGTGAAGAATTGGCTTAACGAGTTTGCTCGTGGCCGCACGTCGGTTTTTGATGAACCACGCCCAGGTGCCCCGAAAACGGCTTCTACGGGGAAAACGTAAAAAAGATCCACGATCTCGTGTTGTCAGACCGCAAATTAAAGGTCCGCGAGATAGCTGAGACTGTAGGCATCGCAGAAGGAACGGTGCATAATATTCTACACGAAGAACTGGGCATGAGGAAGCTGTCAGCGCGATGGGTGCCGCGTTTGCTTACGCCGGACAACAAGCGCAACCGTGAGACCACTTCAGAGCAATGTTTGAAGCTGTTTAAGCGCAATCCGGCGGAGTTCTTGCGTCGTTTCGTGACCGTCGACGAAACATGGGTTTACTGGTATACACCAGAGACCAAGGAACAGTCAAAACAGTGAACTTTACCCGGCGAACGTGCTCCGAAGAAGGCGAAGACTGTTGTTTCGGCCGGTAAGGTGATGGCCACCGTTTTCTGGGACTCACAAGGTGTGATCCACATCGATTACCTCCAGAAGGGTAAAACTATCACGGGGCTCTACTATGCCGACCTATTGGGCCGATTCGACGCCGAATTGAAGAAAAAACGGCCCCATTCGACGAAGAAAAAAGTGCTGTTCCACTACGATAACGCGCCGGCTCACACCTCCGCCGTCGCCATGGCCAAATTGGTTGAACTGCGCTACGAATTGCTGCCCCATCCACCTTATTCACCAGATTTGGCCCCTTGTGACTTTTATTTGTTTCCAAACCTAAAAAAGTCACTCGCTGGGAATAGATTTGGGTCGAATGCGGAGGTCATCGCCGCCACGGAGGACTATTTTGCCGACCTCAACAAAAATTATTTTTTGGACGGGTTAAAAAAGTTGGAGTATCGCTGGGCCAAGTGTATAGACCTAAAAGGAGACTATGTTGAAAAATAAATCGCCACTTCTCAAAAATTTTCCTTTTTCTTTTGTAGGCTAAGTACTTGTTGAACGATCCTCGTATGTCAAAATTGAGATTGAACGATTGACATATATTCGTTTGAACCAAAAGCAGCTCCGATCTGAAGAATACATTCATCTCAGCGATGCGATTAATGTCGACGGAGATGCAAAAAACGTGGGAAGAATGACAATTTTGCCGGCCACTTACATTGGAAGCCCGTGCCACATCTTGCACGAGTGCGCGCAAGATGCGATGTCGTATGTTAGACAATATGGCCGCCCAGACCTATTCATAACATTCACCTGTAACCCTCAATGGATCGAAATCAAGAAGGAACTACTATCCAGCCAAATACCAGTTGACCGACACGACGTCTCTGCCAGTGTTTTTAAACAAAAATTAAAATCTCATGCATTTCATCATAAAGCACCGTGTGTATGGCCAAGTTCGTTGTTGGATATACTCCGTTGAATGGCAAAAGCGTGGTCTGCCTCATACGCACATTGTGGTTTGGTTAGTTGACAGAATTAGGCCGGATGAAATCGATTCCATCATCTCAGCTGAAATCCCGGATGAAGCTGTTGATCCGAAATTGCATGCAGTAATGACTAAGAATATGATCCATGGACCTTACGGAGTTTTCAACAACGACTTGCCCTGTATGATCGATGGTAAGTGTTCCAAAAGATACCCGAGAGACCTGATTGCTGACACCATCACAGGCAATGACGGATACCCATTGTATCGTCGGCGATCAGTTGCGGACAATGTTAATGTGGACAATCGTTGGTTTATGCCATATTCGCCGATATTGTCCAAGTCTTTTGAGGCTCACATCAATGTGGAATACTGTAACTCCGTCAAGTCGATCAAGTATATATGCAAATATGTGAACAAAGGCAGCGATATGGCTCCTTTCGCTGTGACAAATGCAAACGACGAAGTATCTCAGTATCAGATGGGTCGCTATGTCAGCAGCAACGAGGCAATTGGGCGCATCTTTTCCTTTGCGATTCACGAAAGACACCCTACAGTTGTACATTTGGCAGCACATCTGGAAAACGGACGAGTGTATTTCAATCCAGAGAACGCGGCGGACAGAGCGGCACGGCCACCGTCGGCAACATTGACAAGCTTCTTCCCGGTTTGTCAAGCAGATGCTTTCACTCGCACTTTGCTGTATGCTGAAATGCCACGCTACTACACATGGAACGCATCATCGAAATCGTTTTAGCGTTGGAAACAAGGAACACCAGTTGAAGGACATCGAAATGTATTTGCTTCAGACGCTCTGGGTCGCATCTATACTGTGCATCCAAATAACGACGAATGTTACTCTCTTCGATTGTTGTTGGTGAATGTTCGTGGTCCGACGTCGTTTCAACAACTGAGAACCGTTAATCGGCATCTGTGTGCGACTTACCGTGAGGCGTGTCAACTCTTACAGTTGCTCGAGAACGATTCGCATTGGGATAATACGCTGAAAAATTCTGTCATATCTTCATCACCGCATCAAATTCGGACATTGTTTGCGATTATCATATCCACATGTTTCCCTTCGAATCGGAACGATTTGTGGGTCAAATATAAGGACGACATGTCTGAGGATGTTTTGCATCGTGTGCGTCGCCAAACGTTAAATCCGACATCGCAAATGATTGTAGAAATTCACAATGAGACATTGATCATGATAGAAGACATGTGTTTATTGGTGGCGAATAAAGTGTTGTCGTATTTGGGCATGATATCGCCCAATCGTCCAATGCATTAGCCGAAGCAGTTCATACAAATGTTTTGCAATTGAATCAACAACGAAAGACTCCGTACGACTTTTTGATAGAAGCTGTGAGCAATGGAACTGGTGGAATTTACTTCTTGGATGCTCCCGGAGGTACTGGGAAAAAATTCTTAATTTCATTGCTTTTGGCGAGGATTCGATCTCAGAATGAAGTTGCCCTAGCATTGGCTTCATCTGGAATAGCAGCGATTTTGTTAAAAGGCGGACGAACTGGACATTCTGCCGTGAAATTGCCACTGAACATGCAAATCAACGAGACACCAGTTTGCAACATCGCCAAAATCAGCGCAATGGCGAAGATTCCACAGATATGCAAATTGATCGTTTGGGACGAATGCACAATGGCCGACAAGAGGTCACTGGAGGCGCTGAACAGAATGTTGAAAGATCTTCGTGACAATCAAATCTTTTTTTGATGGAGCCATGATCCTGTTGTCCGGTGGTTTTCGTCAGACGCTTCCAGTTATTCCACGATCAACTGACGAACTAAACACGTGCTTAAAATCATCAAATCTGTGGCGGCATGTGACGACACGTTTGGATACACGCGTGTACGCCCCTCACAATTAAACAAGAAACAGCTAGTTTCTATTGAAGAACATCAACGAAGTTAAAAATCTTATTCAAGCAACATCAAATCTATACTTCATCACATCAACGTTGAGAAATATATCTGTCGATCGAAATGGATTTCATACGTATCAACAAGGTGGGCAAGATAGCAGACTTCCTTCCAACAAAGAATCTGCCTGAACTCTCAACTGAGTTCGACAATTCAATCTCGGACATTAGATCAGTTCAAACCAAATTCGGGAGGCGATATATTGCAGACGTCAGCGACAAATTCGTTGTGTTACTACCTGCAAGATTCGTGAAAGTCTTTGATGGGAGTACTGAAACATTTCCAAAAATGGTTGAAGCTGCCCGCAATAGATAATTGTACATGGTAACATATCAACATCGTTGATAAGTTCGAGCACTACACCCGTCAATTTTAGCATTGCATCGAAAGCTAGTTCTGGCGCTGTATAATAGTGCAATTGATCTAAGCTATACGTAGTCGAGCAATTGTAGCGAACATTTTTTTTAATGTCAGCTAAGAGTAGCATATCAGCCTTCAAATAAAGATCTGAATATTCACCCAATATTTTCATTTTAAATATTTGCCAAATATTAGACGCGTGTGTATACGCCTCTGCAGAAATATCTGCGTTGTTTAATTGTGAGAAAAATTTGTCCTTTGAAGGGAGTTGAGTCTCATCGAGTTTCGCGCTATTATCAATGTATTCGTATGGAAAAACTCCTTTTTTAGTCAAGAGCTCAAACTCTGCGCTGTCATTGCAATACTTTCGCGTGATTGATTTGTTATCATTTGTCAAGTATGTAGCTAATTTATCGAGACTACTAGGCATAAATCTGAAAGAATCAAAAAATCTGTAATGTATGACTGTGCTTTTCACTATGTTCGTAAAGGAAATACATTTCTCTTTATTTATGGGTAAAAGCTGTACTGCACCCTCGAACGTTGAGGCTGAAGCTCGAATAAAAAAATGAGAGTCATTACGCGATAGATTGTGAAATATTATTTGTACAACGTGCGATTGTTTGTAATTTAAATAACAAGATTATAAGTAAAAAGCAAGTCAAATATAAATCATGTTTATTTACAATAAAACAGCATATATACATAACATTTACATTTATTTACACTCCTCACGACATTTGATGAATCGATTGCACACTATGAAACGTATGCACATCAACCGTTTGCATCGACTACCTTAAAAAATAACGATGAATTTCGTATAGTTGATCATCATCAAGATTTGTGCGTATTACCTAGCAAAAGCTCGCTATACATTCATGGAAAAATTACAAAATTTGATGGTACTGCTATTGCGATACCTACAAAATTTATTAATATAGCTGTTTGTCATTTGTTTGCGGGAGTGCGTTATGAGTTGAATGGTATTGAGATCCATCGAAATAAAAATAGGGGTATCACGAGTGTTATGAAGGCATTTTTAACGTTAACTCCTGGATAAAAGCATCACCTGCAGAATATTGGTTGCTTGAATGGCGATAATAAATTGAGCAATGATGCTGGATATTTTGACGTCATCATAGCACTGAATTGTTTACTGAGATTTGCTGAGGATTATCATCGAGTAGTGGTTAATGCTAAACATGAGTTAATTCTAACGTGATCAAATAAGTACTTAAATGCTATAATTCAATCTGCGGCAGAGGATGTTCAAATTAATATCGACAGAGTTGAATGGCTATTACCATTTGTCAAAATGGCGGATAAACCAAAAATCCAACTACTCAATTACATCGCTAAGGATCTAGCCATATCTATGAGTTTTCGTACGTGGAAATTGTATGAATATCCGATGCTGCCGCAAACAACGAGACAAAACATCAGGACAACTAGAGAAGCCGAGACATGTCATACTGGGATTCCAAGCTACGAGGAGGAATCAAGCGGAGAAAAATGCTAGCGAATTTTACCACTGCAACATCAGAGATGTGAAACTTTTTCTCAACTCACAATGCTATTCCTTTGGAAATTTAAATCTCGCTATTCCTAATAATCGATATGCTATTCTCTATGATAGTATGCCAACTTTCAAGCGTCATACGCGCGTTGCGCGCGTCGCGTTGTAGTCTTTGACAAGGAAGGTTCTTTATCATAATAAAGAACCTTCCTTGTCAAAGACTACATTTTTGGCGCAAGCGCCTCTTATTGTCATCGATTGTTCCAAACAGAATGAATCCCTAAAAAGTGGTCCAGTCGATATTCGTGTAGAATTTGACTCTAGTACTGCATTTCTTGCGAACACTTCAGCCTATTCTATGATTTTTCATGATCGCATCTCTGAGTACGATTCAATTAGTGGTAGGGTAAGAAAATTGGTATAAAATCACATTTGCCCACCTCATCCGCTCTCAGTTATCATCAAGATAGACTTTATCGTTGATCTTCAAGGATTCAAGGCGCCCATTAATGAATTTGTGTTAAAAGAAATATCCATGGTAGAAGTGAGCAGCGACAAGAACACCCAACCTTCGATATTTATTTTCGAGCCACCATCTGCATGGAACTTTCTACCAGCCAAGTACAAGGCGACGAACGTATGGTTGGAACGCAACTTTCATGGCATGCGATAGGATTCTGGCGATGTCCCCCACGAAGCAGCTACAACAATTATTCAAGCTATCTTGAAACGTGCTTACGTTGTCGTGAAGGGACTAGAGAAGTCGTCGTGGCTATCACGGTTCACCGATCAGTCAACGAATATTATAGATTTGGAAACTCTGGATTCCCCCTGATTACAAAAATGATCAAAATATCATGCGACTGCCTCCATAATTCTTATAATTTAAAATACAACTGTACCGACGCAAATGTGAACTCTCTGAAGAATTGGTTAAATGTATATCAGGATCAAGTGTGAACGCAGGAATTTTTTGAAATAATTAACCTTTCTATAATATTGAAATGTGTGTGTGTGTGTGTGTGTGTTTATTTAGTAATACATGGAGACATTATTTGAAGATTTTATTAAATTCAACGCTGTTGTATTTTCCGCCAAAGTAGTTCATGTTGAGACCGCCATCCCTAGCAGTTGCCACCAACTTTCCGAACATTGCCGTGTCCTCATCAAAAGTTTTGACACGTTTAGCAGGTAGGAATACGACGAACTCGTTGGAGACGTCGGCAACGAATCTCCTCCCGAATTTTGTTTGTACTGCTCTGATGTCGGAGATTGGATAATCCACCTGAACAGCCAGATCGGACAGCTTCTTCGTTGGTAGGAACGGTGATCCGTTGCCAACTTTGTTGATGCTTTCGAAATACATTTTTGCTAATCGATGTGTTTTTCACTGTGCTCGTTATATAACACAGATCTGATTTTGTTTGAATGAGGACTTTAACTTCCTCGATATGTTTTAAAAGTAGCTGTACACGCTTTCCAACTCGCGACGATTGTCAGGCATTTACTGAAGTCGTCGGATGCAGTTTAGCTCCAAATCATGAGATTGTATACTCCCATCCTCTCTTCAAAAATTTGAGAGCACTCCCCACCCATGATGGGAAAAGATCTGAACAAATTAGCGAGACTGCCATTGGCTGTCCTCTTGTTCCACCACCACCACCTTCAAGCGGCACTTATCACATCGTCGTCGTGGAGGGGCAGGACCATCGATATGAGTCGACATATGAAGCATATTCCAATGCTCCATACATAGAAGATATGACATTATTTCACTGTCAACTCGGAAATGGGTAAACGAACTCACAACAAATAAATGTAACGATCCCAATATTTCAAATGAAAAGCCATCGGAATATTCGGAAGCTCATTCTCTGTCAATTCCCATTGGGCAGGGTGGGCTGTGTATATTTGAGCCTCGAAGAGTAAATTTCTTTCACATCTTATTTTTTAACGTTCGATTGAAACGCTCACATATTGATGCCTTCAAGTTGCTGAATGATGAGTACATATTAATACTATAATGCCTCATGAGTGATGTGAATTCACTGTTATAAAATTCTTGTCCTCGATCAACATGTAAGTTTTTTGGAATGCGACCTCGCGTCAATATAGATTTCATAACAGTCGTTACATCCGTTCCGTTTTTGAACTTTATCGGCAGTGCCCCAGCAAACTTGGAAAATATATCGATGAATGTAAATACATGTAAATCTTGTTGTATGACTTATACGCGGACATATCAGCAAGATCAGCTTGCCAAGTCTCATCGAGTCCTCGAATGTCGACATGTCGACGAGGATAATTACGTCGAGCGGGTCTATGAAGTTCGCTTGCTATCGTTACCTTCATGCTTGAAGCGTACGCCTCCACACTTCAATATATTTACTCGACGATATTACATGCAGCTATTCATTTGTCATATCATACTCACTGTTTTTTACGGGCGTGGCTATACTTAGCACACCAAAATTGTAAGCTATTGAGAGTTATCTCGAAATTGAACAGATTGGTGTCGATAGTTTCAATGATCTTTGATGTGCCAGTCACAAGTTTCCGGATATCTTCAACATTTACATGCACCTTCTTTATATCATCATTCAATTCGGATTCAAGTAAAAGAAGTGCTCGTTGCACGGTAGTACTAACAATTTGCATTGAAAGCACAGTACAGCATAGCCTATATGCTCCTTTATACAAAAAATAGTTCACATGCAAAGGGCCGTATGTACCTAGTACACTGACGATGTTGGTGGGAGATTAATTGGGATAGAGTGAAACGAATGTTTTGCTCTTTTTTTAATTTGCCAATCAATAATATATATATTTTTTCAAATTTTCACATAGTAACCTTTTTACATTCGGTATTGAAATATAGTTTACACTATTTACAGCTCATAGGATTACACGTAGCCCCATTCGCCAGCGGTATGTCACAGCGATTGTTCAGAGGATAATCCGAAGTATCAAATGTGTGTAAGTCTTGCTTGACTACGGTGTACATGCTCGGAGTGGGATATATGGTAAATCAGACTATCTGTATCCGTGTACATTAATTTAGCCTTTTCTGCAAATTTACTTTTCATGCGTGAATATTAATAAGTGTAGAATGACTTTTCTTACGGGGGCAGTGATACGATAGTAAAATTAAAAAATTATCAACATCAAGAGGCCGTTCACGATTTATGCAGACCTTGAATGTATCTTGGAGCTCATTGAATCCGTACAAAGTAACACGATGAGTTATCAAAAACATGTTCCTCATAGTGTTGCCTATTATTTACGCTGCAGCTACGACGACTCTCTATCAAAATTCAGAACTTTTACGTGCCAATGGAACCACTCAATGATCTTGCCGAAGCTGAATTTGACTTAGCGACTAATTGCCAAATTTGCGCAAAATTATTTAACGATGGGGATATTAAATTCAGAGATCATTGTCATTGTTTTACAGGTCGATATCGCGGACCTGCACACCAAGCTTGTTATTTAAATTACAAACAATTGCACGTTGTACCAATAATATTTCACAATCTATCGGGTAATGACTCTCAATTTTTGATTTGAGCTTTGGCCTCAACGTTCGAGGGTGCAGTACAGCTTTTACCCATAAATAAAGAGAAATGTATTTCCTTTACGAAAATAGTGAAAGGCACAGTCATACATTACAATGTTTTCGATTCTTAAACATTTATGCCTAGTAGTCTCGATAAATTAGCTACATACTTGACAAATGATAACAAATCAATCACGCGAAAGTATTGCAATAACAGCGCAGAGTTTGAGCTCTTGACTGAAAAAGGAGTTTTTCCATACGAATACATTGATAATCGCGCGAAACTCGATGAGACTCAACTCCCTTCAAAGGACAAATTTTTCTCACAATTAAACAATGCAGATATTTCGGCAGAGGCGTATATACACGCGTCTAATATTTGGCAAATATTTAAAATTAAAACATTGGGTGAATATTCGGATCTTTATTTGAAGACTTATATGCTACTTTTAGCTGCCATTTTTGAAAATTTTCGCTACAATTGCTCGACTACGTATGGCTTAGATCAATTGCACTATTATACAGCGCCAGGACTAGCTTTCGATGCAATGCTAAAATTGACGGGTGTAGAGCTCGAACTTATCGACGATGTTGATATGTTACTATGTACAACTGTCTATTGTGGGCACCTTCAACCATTTTTGTAAATGTTTCAGTACCCCCATTAAAGGCTTTTGCGAATCTTGCAGGTAGGAACACAACTAATTTGTCGCTGACGTCGGCAATATATCGCCTCCCGAATTTGGTTTGAACTGAACTAATGTCCGTGATTGGATAGTCGAACTCAGTTGGAAGTTCCGACAGCTTCTTTGTTGGAAGGAAATCTGCCATCTTTCCCACCTTGTTTATACGTGTGAAATCCATTTCGATCGTCAGATATATTTCTCAACGTTGACGTGATGAAGTATAGATCAGATGTTGCTTGAATAAGATTTTGTACTTCGTTGATGTTCTTAATTAGAAACTCTAGTTGGTTCTTGAGCTGCTGACGTTTCGGCTGCATAGGAAAGTTCCTCCTTACAGCAACATTTTACGCATTTCCGTCATGCAGGTGTAAGTCCATCAATATGAGTCACATCGAAGGTATTCCAAAGCTTTGTGCATGGTAAATATGAAATTATTTCTTTATCCGCACGTAGATGTTCAGGTAAACGATCCCACAAGATGTTAATACATCGACCCCAAAATTTTAAGAGTAACGGCTTTGGAATGTTTTTTATTTCACTTGTTGTCAGCTCCCATGCTCCCCTAGCCGGATGAGTGGCGTACACGCGTGTGTCCATCGCGAACCCAGACTAAGAGGTTAGTGAGCAAATATGATATCGTCTGGATTGCGAGCATCATACGAGGGGGGATCCAAAAAAACGGGAATTTCGTCATAATTTCTTTATTTTTAAATATTTTTACACCAAATTTTGATCACCTTCAAAGTAACCTAAAAACATTTTTTAAATTCACTTATCGGGATGTTCTTTAGGCCTTCCAGCGATTTTTGTTTTACCTCCTCCTCACATTTGCGCCGAAATGGAAAAAGTTGTTTCACTACAAAAATTCCCACGGGCGAACCGGTGCACTCATGGTGATAGAACTTCGCACACTAACTCAGGAGACGTGTCCCCAACGGACACCTGGTCGAGCAATGGGTTCACTCACTCTCCCTCTATACCTCTATACCGAAAATGGCTTCCCTCGCTTGAAATATAGATCTCCACTTTTTTTTGAAAGATCGGCGCGTTGAATCCTTATAGATGTGAATATTTCAATGCACTGTTAACGGAAAATGAACACTGCTTGCGACAATCATCGCAGGTTCGACGTTGGGGCGGTGGATCATCGATATGAGTTCTCATGCTGGGAGTATTCTAATGTTCTCTGCATGGTAGGTATGATGCGACTTCTGCATCTGCACGGATATCGATTCCACGACGATATACCGCCCACAAAATTTTAGTAGTAGAGACTTTAGAATATTTTGAAGCTCACTCGCGGTTGATTCCCACGGATGATGATGCTCACTAATTAGAAATTTGGGTAGCAGAGACTTTAGAATATTTTCCAACTCACTCCCGATTATTCCCCACGGATTACGCTCGCTCATCATCGTGCTTATCCATAACTTAGAACATCAACGATTGAACACCAAATACAAGATGTTGCGAACGACCGCCCTCGCGAAAACACTATAAAGCGCTCTTTGTCGGTATCGTCTTTCCGAGAATTAATGTTATCTGGTTACCAACTATTCGTCGGTCTTTCCAACGATGGCTGCACGTGTTCGTGAGTCATCGCCCCCCTCCACTGACCGCCTCATTTCAAGACATCAACGACTGTTGGTATTTGTTTACTTAATGTTTAATCTAATTAATGATATCCGGTCGTCAACTCTTTGTCGACCTTTTCAACGATGGCCGAAAAAAATGCCCTCCACCGTGGTAAAGGCGCCGATAAAGAACGAAATGTTGATAAAGGAAGAAATGTCGGAAATATCGATAAAGAAGGCACCACCGAGGATTAATAATGTAGAAAATGATCCGGGTTTGTGTCTCGGCTAAGTGGTTTGTGTCTGAGCTAAAAAGTATCGGTAAATTTTGGTGCAGACCCCTTGAGTTAGAACCCCCATACTCACACTACTACGCGCCTATGTGAATTTTCGATTTGACACATGTCACAGAATAATTCAGTCTGCCTAAGCAGCTCAACACCGTCCACGAGGGCCTTTTCGACTTCGCGTAAAGTACGTCCATTCAAATGATTGAGTCACTCATGCTACACTTGAAAATTTGTTTTTGCCCTATTTGCCTCGTCATCTACTCGCGCACGCTTCACTCGGAACAGCATCCGGAAGATCTCATTTTTCCCGCTTCACGCGGTACGCTAACACTTCGTTATCGCGTTTTATTTTCACGTGTTTTCCACTCAACACAACTTCCTCACTCCTCGAGGTGCACACACCGACTGAGAACTAGTTCTTTTTCATTTCGGATACGTGAAGAACTTCTTCGAATCGTGATCTGTGTTGTTCCTTCGCCGAACACTTTACACTCCTCGTTGTCACCGGGTTCACACCGATAAGTGATGTGTCGTGAGGCCCCACTGTCGGTTGCCCACGTCTCGTCCTTACTCGCGCTCAGTACTGAGTTTATTACATCGACAGGTAGCTCCGAGCTCCCTCTTTTACCAGCGTTTACGGACCGTCTCTCGCTCGATTCTGTGATTCATTTTTTTCGATAACAAAAAATCGCCAAGCACACCAAAACAGTCTAACCTTTATATTGAAACGTTTCACGTATTCCCGTGACGGTCAGATTGACCGGACGGGTAATTTCTTTTGATTGAAAAGAAAATGTGAACTCTTGATAATGTTTTAAGAACCTTTGCCTCGTTAATCATCTGAGCGGAAAAGTTCGGTCGTGGACTTGAGGGTTAGAGGAAGCAATTTGCTAAGAATTGTTTTATTATTTGAAAATTTTATAGCACAAAAAAGGTGCCTCAGGTTTGGTTAGAATTCGTTCATCGTATATTCGATACGTTTCACGGGTTGACCTCTCACCATCGGCACTCTGAAACGAGTGGAATTACAGGTCGATTCAAAAAATACTGCGTCTCGGTAAGCGATGACCAGCAGGTGCAAAAACTAGGCAATGCTAGTGGAATAATAGCGTTTACTTTATCGGATGATTCTACGTTACGGAAGGTAGCGTTAATTAGAATTAAATTGTTTTCGTTAAATATTCTTGAACAGATTTGTCACTGAGTTTTGAGAAGGTAAATTGGTAATTCGTCAGGGAATCGTGTTCGTGTCGTTTTGTCGTGAATTAGCCGTTCCGTAAATATTTTGAGAATTGTGCTTTTTGAAGAAAAAGATCGAAGTTTCCCTCGGGTTACTAATTCATGCCTTCCTCGTTGGATGCTCGCAGTTTTGCGTTGCAATAACGCTCCGTGCGACAACTCAGGGAGGGTCCTACCTACGGGTGGGGTCTTACCAAAGGTGCCTCCTGAAAAGGTTGCTGAAAGGTTTTATTAAAGATCGCCGATTCGTTGGAGTATGCAGTGCGGCCTTGAAAAAGACTGGGCTGCTTGGGAGAATTCGAGCAATGCTGTTTTGAGAAAGACGCGTTGCAGTAAAAGTGATATAATAATCTCGAGAAAGACTCTCTATTTTGTGAGAATAATTAAGTGGTTACGGTGTCTTCCGAAGTGCGAACGATCGTCTGGATCGTGTCGATGAAGCTTCGTTGAAACCCGTCTGTGAGAATGTAAGCTCGTTTGAAAAACAAGAAAACGTGAATAATCGCTTGGAGAGAGATTCGTCGAAGATAATGACCAGCAATACTTTGCGTCATTGACTGACGAATTGTGTCGAAAAAGCTCGTCTTTTATAGGCAAAGTTGACTGGGTCATACTCGCGTTTCCGAAATTCGGATTGGTTTCTGGTTGATAGGTGGGAGAGAACCGCGCGGATCCTATCTCTGCGAGGAGTGGGGTCCCGCTTTTGTAGTCGTGATTTCAATTTTCCTCTGCCGCGTGGGGCAGGATGGCATACTGTACGGTCCTTGTATCGGGAGCGCAGAGTGTCGAGTTGGTGTTTCAGGGCTCGCCGTGTCGCAGCAGACGACGCTTGGTGCGTCGCCGGTCGGGCGGCGCTCGGTCAAGCAACCTCTTCAGCTGGCTATGTTACCCGGCGACTGGGGGGTACGGAGCCTTCTCGTCACAATATACTATCTATCTCTCTGAATTTGTACATATACGCTGTTAGTGGAAACATCACGCGAGAGATAAGCGGAATGATTTTGCATATCGCGGCGAGTTTGTGTTCTCGGACGATGCTGGGTATAGAGAACTACGTCTCGTGGGGATTGAAGAGAGTAGGTTTTACGAGCCGAACGAGCTCTTCTACAGATTCATTCTTCGCTGCAATACCGCGATTGTTCGTTGCGCACATTTTGGACGGTTTCGAGGATCTTTCGGACATTGCTGGGTTGCCTGCTGTCGCGGAGGCAATATGCCTGGGTAGTGGGATTATGACAGCCATGCTCGTGTCCCGCAATGAGGCATGTATAAGATGATGATGTTGAGATCGATATGGATACTTCCTACGATCCGGGGGATATCGACGAACGTTTTAGTGAGAACGGAAAGACGGAGGATGACTTCCGCGTATACAAGGGGGGACCCAAAAAAAAACGGGAATTTCGTCATAATTTCTTTATTGTTTAATATTTTTACACCAAATTTTGATCACCTTCAAAGTATTCTCCTTTGACCACAACGCACCTCTGCAAACGATCCTTCCAATGTTCAAAACATTTTTTAAATTCACTTATCGGGATGTTCTTTAAGCCTTCCAGCGATTTTTGTTTTACCTCCTCCACAGTGGCAAAACGCTTGATTGCTGCTTTGTTTTGGGGTCGTATCCATAGCACCACGATTCATCACCAGTAATCACCTTGGAAAAATGTTTAGGGTCCTTTTCGAGCTGATTTTGAATTCAAAACATGCCTGAAGTCTACGCTCCCTTTGCTCGTCTGTGAGAAGGCGAGGGACAAATTTGGCTGCAACTCTGCTCATGTGTAAATCTTTGGATAAAATCCTCTGAACTGAACTCTATGATATCCCAGAAATCTCACAGAGTTGATCAATGGTTCGGCGACGGTCTTCATGAATGAGAGCATTGATTTTGTCGACGTTTTCGTCACTTCATGACGTTGAGGGGCGTCCTAAACGGGGTTGGTATTCAATTGACATTTCTCCATTTTTAAAACGCGAAAACCACTCATCAACTCTGGTTTTACTTAGGGCAGCAACTCCATAAGCAGTCTTAAGCATTACAGTAGTTTCCGCGGCCGATTTCCCCAACAGGAAACAAAATTTCACAGCCGCGCGTTGCTCTCGACAATCGGCCATCACGTTTTCGCCGAAATGGAAAAAGTTGTTTCACTACAAAAATTCCCACGGGCGAATCGATGCACTCACGGCGACAGAACTTCGCACACCAACTCAGGAGACGTGTCCCCGACGGACACCTGGTCGAGCAATGGGTTCCCCACTCTCCCTCCCCGCCGCAGCGCAATTCCCGTTTTTGGGGTCCCCCCTCGTATGTGTGCATATGTGTGTGTGTGCACGTGCGTGTTTTGGAAAAATAATTCAAACTTGCAAAACCAAACAATCCTCAAATTATCAAAAGTTTATGAGGAAAAAAAATCTTTACCGAAATTTCATCATAATTTTCTCACACTTGCATTAACGCGTTTTTAACGCGGCTAAAATATTAGATGCAATGTGCGTATTTTAATCCGCACATTTTTTTGTATATTTATCGTTATTGACTTTTTTTCGTGTCTCTAACAAACGTTTTTTACTCTACGTTTAGTGTTACCGACATAGCTTGATTTTTGGAAAATTGCGCACAACATTTTTCAAATGAACTGAAATGCACCACGATCGATGGTTTTTTCACTGACTGAAAATGGGTTTATAAACAATTCTAGATGTATTCATTTTTGGATTGACTTGCACTAATTACTAATATTTTTACAGATGTTCAGAATCGTAATTTGTGTTTAGAAGAGGCCAAAATCACTCTCGAAAATCAGATCCTCGAACGTAATGACCTAATCGAACAATACGACCGACAGATAAAAGATTTCGCAGCCAGATTGAGAGAACGCGAGGAACAAACCGTAGTGCAAATTGAACAGTTCAAGGTAATGATTGAGAATATAACAAAGGACAGCGCTATGGAAAAGGAATTACTGGCAAAGGAACATCGAAAGGTGATTGCTGAAAAAGATAACATGGCAAAATTGCAAACCGACGAACTCGAATCCGAAATACTACGCTACGCGAAATTGCATGAATTTGCTTTGGAAAAATTGGGAGGCGACAGTGTCGAACAATTGAATCAATTATCGGAAAATTTCAATACGAAATTGTCAGAAAAAGACTCCCAAATAACTAATATTGTGCAACAGCTTGAAGAAAAATCAGTAGAAAGCGAAAGACTCATTAAGGAATTATTCGTTCAGCGTGAGGCTTGCCTCAGCAAGGATGAGGCGTTGAACGTATTGAGGGAACGCGTTAAAGGTAAACCGTACCTGTAAACAAAGACGCGACGAAAAATACTAATTTATTTTCGGTCTATTACCATTGTCATATCGCCTGAGTGAAACGTTGCATTTCGTTCCGTGAATTACAGAGCTGAGTGGAGAATTGAATATGAGCGAGGGTGCGAATATCGAATTGAAAAATGAAATTGATGGTCTACAATCACAGAGCGAAGAAAGCTATTCGATGATTATTCAGAAAAAACAACAACTTGTAAGTCAACAATAATAATTTTAAATAATTTATTGAATTTTTACTTTCATGTTGGAAGCGTTGCTCTAATTAGTATTAAGGGGAACGAGTAGGCTAAAATCGGCAAAAAACTGATTTATTGCTTCCTCATGCAGGAAGCCTTTCGAGTATTTTCGCGAAAAAAATTTGTTTGCAGATTTTCATGCCACCGTCCTTAAATTGTTCCAACACATCGATAAAATATGTTTAGAAAAAATGTCGCGATGGATGTATGTGTCTACTATTAGGATACAAAAATAATTTTTTTGTAACTTTGGAATGGCTTCGCCGATCAGTCTGAAATTTTGCATGCATGTAGACCTGAGATCGATTTTCTGTTTTTTCGTTTATATCATAGAGCGTGACCGAGAGGAAAGAATTAAATTCATTAGTTTGGAGAGAATTCAGAATAAATAAATAGAGTTTTCATATCGTTCACCCAAATATATAATTCTGGGTCTCGAGAAAAAGTTAGGTGGATTGAGGAAAACTAACATTTAGGAGCTTAGAAAATCTCACCGTATGCACTCACGAGACGGTAGTAAGCTTCGAGTATAGGGAACATAGCAGTTAAGTGATTTGTTCCTGTATCAAGTTGTGAACCAACAGTGATTATGAAATAGTAAAATGAGTCTTGTGTGCTAATATTTTCTGGAACCGTGATTGATTAAGTTTTAGTTATTGCTAGTGTTCACCTTCTGTGAACTGTGTATTAATTTGAAAATTTGGATAAAAATCTTATTCGTTCCGGACGTACTGTTGTTCGTATTTAAAAGTTCAAACGAATTATACCCCTGTAATGTGCAGGGCGTTATCGCGCGTCAAATGCGAAGGTGTATATTTATTTTTGTAAGGGTAAGTTTCAACTGCCGGCCAGTACAGGCCCGGTCTCAGAGATTTAATAACGATTTGTGAGTGAGCAGTGATTTTAAATAAAATAATCTTAGTTCGCTTAGAACTCACGAATTGTATTGCTATAGTTTCAGAAATAAAGAATACCAGAAAAAATATTATTTTAAATTATGAATTCAAACGTCAAAAATTCCGGAAGGCCATGGTGTTCAATATGATCGTACACATTCCAGTGTAGTTATAACTCACATACCTATGGATATATATATATACAGGGTGCCAATTATAAGGTGGCCATGTATTTTTTACCGCTTTGGCGTTAAAAAATCGGGGGGTTTAAAAAGTGGTTTCCGAAGGATTTTGGATGCGCTTTTCGAAAAAAAATATGACGCTGATGTGAGACGTACCATTCTTGGGTAACGAAACATTTTTTTTCGAAAAAAATTTAAAAAACGCTTTTTTATTTTGGAACAATAAAGTTCATTCAATTCTGTACACGAAACACTGGTCGCAAACTCGTTTCAAGGTTTTTATCGTGGAGAAAAAAAAAGTTGAACTTGCATATTTTGTGAGTGTATCCGTCTTTAATTTCGAGAACAGTAGAACAACTACAGCAGTAGTCATGTTGTATCACGTAGTCTCTGTTTAATTTCACGTCCGTCGGAGAGTGAGGTTCAGAAGGCCATAACTATCACGCCGAGAAGTGACATAATGCTGAAACTTGAATCCAAAGAAAATTAAATACAGCAAGACCGGGCGAACGTAGCTCAACCGATCCTTTTCTGATCAACAATAGCCGTCGTATCTTTATCGAATAATTATAAAGGATCATTCGGCATCGTTTATCAGTGGAGGTAAAGTTACGTTTGTCTTATCTTAAATAATTTTTTTTTGCGTGAATCTGAGGTTTTCGCGCATCGGTCCATCGCGCTTTCACAAGGCACGTTCACTGCAAAATGTCCGGTGTGTCAGTGGTTTTCGTCGCCTTTTAATTAATGCCCATGACGTGAAACGTCTCCGTGCATGAAAACCTTGTCCATACAAAAATACATAAAGCGAATCGTTTTAACACCATTCTGAACACTAATTTTACAACCATTCCGAAGACTAATGTTGATCTTAAAACTAGTCTTCGGAGTGGTCTTAAAACTAGTCTTGAGGATGGTCTTAAAACTAGTCTTGAGAATGGTCTTAAAACTAGTCTTCAAGATGAGTGTAAAACTAGTCTTGATGATGGTCTTAAAATTAGTCTTGAGAATGGTCTTAAAACTGGTCTTGAGAATGGTCTTAAACCTAGACAAGTTTGAAGATCATTCTCAAGACTAATTTTAAGACCATCCTCAAGACTAGTTTTAAGACCACTCCGAAGACCAGTTTTAAGACCAACATTAGTCTTCGGAATAGATGTAAAATTAGTGTTCAGAATGGTCTTAAAACGATTCGATCGAGGTGAGATATCGTTAATGAAAAAATGATCGGTCGAGCTACGTTTGCCCTGTCTCGCTTTATGTAATTTTCTATGGATACAAGGTGTTCATGAACGGAGACCTTTCACGTCATGTGCATTAATTAAAAGGCGACGAAAACCATTGGCAAACCGGACAATTTGTAGTGAACGTGCCTTGTGAAAGCGCGATGGACCGATGCGCGAAAACCTTAGATTCACGCAAAAAAAAATGATTTAAGATAAGACAAACGTAACGTCCCACCTTCTCTGATAAACGATGCAGAATGATCCTTCATAATTATTCGATAAAGATACGACGGCTATCGTTAATCAGAAAAGGATCGGTCGAGCTACGTTTGCCCGGTCTTGCTGTATTTAATTTTCGTTGGATCCAAGTTTTAGCATTATGTCACTTCTCGGCGTGATAGTCATGGCCTTCTGAACCTCACTCTCCGACGCACGTGAAATCAGACAGAGTCTACGTGATCCAACATCACTACTGCTGTAGTTGTTCCACTGTTCTCGAAATTAAAGACGGATAAACTCACAAAATATGCAAGTTCAACTTTTTTTTTCTTCACGAGAAAAACCTTGAAACAAGTTTGCGACCAGTGTTTCGTGTACAGAATTGAATGAACTTTATTGTTCAAAAATAAAAAAGCGTTTTGTTAATTTTTTTTCGAAAAAATGTCTCGTTACCCAAAAACGGTATGTCCCACATCAGCGACATATTTTCTTTCGAAAAGCGCATCCAAAATCCTTCGGAAACCGCTTTTTAAACCCCCTGATTTTTCAACGCCAAAGCGGTAAAAAATACATGGCCACCTTATAATTGTCACCCTGTATCTTGAAACGTTTCACGTTTTTCTCACACCGACTCAGAGGCATTCGGCGTGGCAAAATCGAATTGAAGCGATAAATACGTGAACTCGATAAATACAAGAATGCGTATTGAACAAAATGCCTCAGATTTGGTTTTACTCTGTCGTGTATGCTTGATACAATCGAGATAGGACGTTTCATCATAGGCACTCAGAGAGAGAGAGAGAGAGAGAGTTGATAATTTGAGTCTTATAGAAAATTGTTGTGTCTCGTGAGATGATGACCAACAATAAACAAAGCAAGACACAGCTCATTTTAGTATTAGCTCTCTTTATCGGACAGCCTATGTTATACGGTAGGCAGCCGTTAATTGAAGATTGATTCTAGTTGTTAAGAATTGACTTGCTGTTAGAAATTTGTTGGAGATTATTTGTTATGGATATTCGTCCATTACGTTGTGTGGTTGTTTGCCGTAGTATCTCAAAAGAAAGTATGATCTTGTAGTACGTTAGAAAAAGATCGAGGTTTCACTCGGGTAGCTACGGCATGCATTTCCTCTGCTGGAAGTACACGATTTCACGTTGCAATAACGGTCGCCGAGGTAAGTCACTAAAATCCCTACATATGGTTTGTATTTGGGACAACTGAGAGAAAAACCACCTAAGGTTTGAGGATCCGGTCGCAATGACCGGGGTCTCCGCAAAGGTTCCCTATGGGCCAATGAAATGTTTTAATTGGAATAATACATCGAGTTGTTTATAAGGGAGTTTTGAAAAAGACTTACGTTGTGGTTACGTTTTAATTATAGACTTCCGCGGTGAAACACGATAGTCCGGGTCGGAGTTCCGGTGTATTCGTGAAGTCTTTCGTGGAAATGTACGAAGATAGTCGTTGCGCGACGAAATGCTGGCAGTCATGGAAAACGAAGAGACGTGTCGGTAACGCCGAGGTGTCTCGATGGGTCTCTTCTTGAAGAGTGCCAAAAACTGGAAAGCGAGGCCCAGAAAGTATCGCCTTGTATAGTCAAAAATGAGCTCGGACGCTTTTCCGCTTGAGTTATTTCGATTGGTTTGTGATCGGCAGGGATGCCAGTATCGAATAGGGTAATTAGTTTGTGGTGGGATCATCTGCCGATTCTTATCAATCTGAGAATCGTTGCTCGTTACGTTGTGTCGTGTGGTCTGTGCGAGTCTGCATTTGTTCAAACAATGCCTCGTAGGGCAATATGGCTCATTTCTCGGTTTCATGTATCAGGCACGCAAAGATACGAGTAGGTAACCCATGCCATGCGCCTGTTGCAGCAGACGACGCGTCGCGGGAAGCGAGCTTCCGCTTATCGCGCGGCGCGCGGCTAGAGAGACCACCTCCCGTGCCTCGTAGGTGCCTGTGACGGGGGCTCAAAGGCCGTCCCGTCACAATATACGAGTACATGTATTGTGACGGCATTACCCGGCGATGGAAGATCGCGCACAAAATACTCACAAACTCGATATCGGTTCGGCGCCAGCCGTTAGAGAGCAGCTCTCACCACAAAATTTATTCATCCCGGCACAGAATTTACGAGATCTTCCCGACCAAACCACAGCTTCCTCGATGGCAGAGGGGCGAAGTTCAAAGGGAACTTTACACTCGAAAATTCAACACCGATCTGCTGGAACGAACACTATTTATTTTAACGACATTAAGGCACTGGACACGATAGATGACCGGGAACATTAAGCACAACTTTCTACTGAGTTTCAAGGAAAATAATCACATAGTTCTTATCACTTTATTTAACAACTTCGGCTGGTTGACGACTCGATACAGGACCAAAATGCTTATTCTCTAGTCCATAGTTATTATTTTACGTCTAACCTACTCCCTAATGATAATCTACCTATTTCTATTACTTCCTATACTTGGCTGCGCTCGATAATCGAAAAGCCGAACAATAATCAAAGCCAATGTGGCGGAACCAAAGAAACAGTCCTCTCGCGGTTACGCGCTCTCGCGAATAAGATTCGATTTTCAATATCAACGGAAAATAGACCTCGGGATAACTCACAAAATTAACCGCGGGCAACAAACCAAACTTAGTACGAAACTAAATCTACGGACCCTCTCGCGTATAATGGTATTTGAATCGCTCAAGGTGATTCTATTGAACAAACTCAACGGTGTCGCGAATGATGTGACTCGCGAACAACGGTTCAATGGCGCCGCGCGTGAACGTACCGTCGCAACAATATCGCTACAATTCTTGGACAACTTTTCTACCAAATCTTTCCCCCAAATCACACGACAAAATTGACCGAAACGATGGTCCTACCGGTTAGTTTCTTGTAGTACCAGCCCGGAGCTTTCTACCAGCTCGATTTTGAATTATTCGGTACCGTCGCTTTCTTGGGTAACGGTAAAAGTGTACACGACACGGAACCACGTCTCTCCTTGTTAACGGTACAAGCATGAGTCCCCGAGATGCGTCTTGCGTTCGCTTTTGTTACCTTTATCACCCCCACCTCTCGGATGATGAGACGGCATAATTTCGGGCGGTTGCGCGTCGATTCGAATTTCGACGGTAAACACACGGTGGACGACGTTTGACGCAAGATAGGCCGATAGAGCTAATATTGGACGACCTGGATCATCGTACGACTGGTCCATGGCAGGGTGCATATATTGCACCGTGGACGAAGGTGGAAATAGGTCTTGGAATTTCCTGTGATCATGAGTTTGTCGCTCTCTCTCTCGATAATGCGTCTGAAGCGGCAACGGTAATTCCAGGAATGACAGTACGCAGGCGTCGCTTCCTCGAGATGTTGGATAGGCCGTGGCGACGGTAAGGGGTGAACGGTCTCGTGAACGGAACTTGAAGCTCTCGTCGATGTCGATGATGTGTGCTCGTGAATTTGGAAGAAAAATAATACAACATGAATTAGAAAATGGTCGGTACGCTAACGCTAGGCCCTGTTGGGGTTCGCTCGGGAGGGACTCGTGACGCGAAGAGACGGTGCTCTCGCGTGTCATGTATGAAGTATAAGAGAATTCAGTATACTTTGTGACGGTAGCGAAAACTCGCCGTCACGGCATATATATGCACTCACATGCAGTTGTTAGTCACTCATACTAAAATCACAGTTGATGGAAGGCTGTGACTCGTCTTTTCACTCGTCCCCCCCGAATTGGCTTCACCTTTCCTTTATAATACCGCGGTATCACCTAGTATTACGAACAGTCATTCGCTTTGCTCTCTGTCTGATCTGGCTCACTCTTCTTCACTCTTGGCCGGGGTTTGGCTTCTTTAATGACCGTAATTCTACACGACAGATTGTTCGTGACGGAAGTTGATTATGATAACTATCAACTAACACAAAACGACTAATAACACAACGCGCGCAACTTCCAGATGTCAATACGATTATTGACGACTTACGAACGCCGGCTTTATGTAGAAACCGCGGAACTGTTCCTGAATAATTAATGCCACTACGTGAAGCGTATAAGCGAAGTTGGTAATTATTATTTAATCTTACAACTGGCACGAAACGCCATAAACACTACGCGAGCAAATATCAGATTGTCGATATGGTTCTTGACGACTTACAAACGGCGCCTTTATGTGTGAACTGCAGAAGTGTGCCTGAGGAATTATGGCCGCTACGTGAAGCGAATTCGTGGAGTTACTCCGGAATCGAGCTTTACGCCGTCGTGTGCATCCTGAGACTAAACTTTTGATGTAGCAGTCTCTTATTTCGAGATATTCGTTGAGATTTATTATAATCGTAGAGGATATTCGAGGATTTAATACGGTGTAATAACGTACAGAAAATACTTGTGATATATTGCGACATGTGGTACAAAGGTCGTACTAACTATCTCCCCTCGGTTCTACTTATTCGCCGCACGCCTCGCGTGGCCACTTTACAAAATTCCCTTCACGCGGGCGCAGTGCATCGACTATGCACCAATATTCAAACAGTGCGAAACTCGACATAAACTGTCCCCACTATTGCCCGTCGCTGTCGAATGAGTAAATGATGCAAGTGTCGATCAATAAGTATCCGTGTTAGAGGAATGAAGACGCTAGATTTTCACAATTTTTTTTTCCATTTTTCAACGTTATCTCCTTTTAGTACAATTCACTTTTCCCACCGTTTCTGCCATTTTCTTAACCCCTCCAAAAAATACGATTAAACCCCTCCAAAAAATACGATTAAACTCAACGCTAGTACAACTACAGTCTTACCAAAGATGAATTATAGTTTATAATTCATATTCAATATGGTATTTTTACTGGTATACAAGTACGTAATACAATTCATCCGACATGTAGCGACATGATTGCAATCACTGCTATTTGTCATGTTACGGTTACGATCATACCAAATATAAACTATGAATCATAGTATATTTTGGACATGATTTTATTGCGGTATACATATTGTTTAATTGTAAGACACGGAACGTGACACCCCGCCCGTCTGCTATACAACAAGGCTGCGGCCTAGCCTATCAGTTCTCGAAGACGTGGTGTCGGGGTAATAAGTTTTGTCGTAAGAGCTTCGCTCTCACGGCTGGCGCCCATCGAGCACGAGGTCTCAGAGTATTTTGTGTTCAATCTTCCCATCACTGGGAAATCGCGTCACAATATGTATATTTATATTGTTACGTCCCGGCGTTGTTCCGTCTAATTTTGTTCGGTTTATTTCATTGTTTTTCCTCATCATTCCGAAACATTCGATGAACTTACCGTGAGACGTTAAACGTTAGGTTAAAGTTGTTCGCTCCCTGTTGGAACGGGAATGCGCCCGACCGGGATGGAAGCGTAGCGAGGGCGATCGTCGGATAAATAAATAGTCCTTTATCGGTAATTTGAACTGGTAAAAATGTTCTTTATTAAAATCATTAGTTAACAAAACTCTTCTCTTAACATTTTTTGGATTATTTAGCGGGCGAGTTGTACAATACGATTTCCGCTTTCGATTCATCGGAACTCCCCTAGGAGACGACCTTACTAGTCGTTCCCTGGGTTGCGAACTCTTAAAGTCCTCGCACATGAAACAACGTTAACGGACCTACGGAGACGGAACACGTAGAGGCCGGCCATTTACTCACTCACAGCATCGACCAATCAGGCGCCACCTTTCGATCGGCTCTGTGTTCCGTCTCCGCGTTTGGTCCTCCCCACGCGAGTCTCCGATTTGGGATGTTGCCGCACGCGAACGATAGACCCGATAAACCAAGAATCCAGCACCGCCGAGTGGCAACGATGATATGGGAATATTGAAGAAAAAGTATTTATGCCGTCGGTTTGGAAAAACAATTTTTTTTGATTGATTTCATCTATCTTCTTCTCTTTGATTAAAAATCATTCGTTAAAAGTGCACAGGAGTGTGAAGAACATGGGACTACATAACCTCATTCTACACTCATAAATTTATAACGTTGCTTAACTTCTTTTTACATTTATCCCACCGTCGTAAGTTTTACGGAGGACCCGTCCTAATTTCTAATGTTCTATAGTGTACACAAAGAACCGCTTAAACATTGAATGCATGATTGTCACTGAATACAATGCTGTCAATATTGAAGTATATTTGTTTTTGTTTCTCCGATGAAAGTTTCCATCAAGCTGTATTATATTATATAAGTTCTTAGATACTGTTATGTCCCGGAAATTGTTTTGCAAGATTTGTTCGGTTCGATTTCATCTTTATTAAATATTTATAATCGTTCGGTTGATGATCGCAACTTACCGTGGAACGATAACGTCAGGTTAAAGTTGTTTTCGGTCGTTTGTTTGTGACGGAAATGCGCCCGTCAAGGATCCGAGCGATACGAGTGCGGATTTGGTGATTTGTTGATGTTGATTGAGTTGATGGTATGAGATACACAATAATACAGGATTCAGGTAAGTTTTTGGTATTAGGCGTTGTTTGATTTCGATTAATGAATATTGTCGAACACTTCTTATAAAACTGAACAGAAAATATATTGGTTTATAAATAAAATCGGGTTAACAGAGTTTGGCGTTGGATATGGTTATTTATTCATTTTTTTAGCCGCATTCAGCATCTAAGCTATTAGCGACTATATATATGAAAAAATACAAAAAAAAAAGGAAAAAGACAGGATATTTACATATGCTTCGATTTAGGAGTATGCACATTCTTTTATTTCACAATTTGTCATACATTTTGATAACTTTGAGAAACCTTATCGTTTTTTTAATGTTTTCGCCATTTAGGCATTGTTATAGCGACGATTTGATGTTGCACTGTTCGCGCTGCACTTGATACCTCATGCATTCTATGACTATATGTTCGATTGTCAGCGGGACATTACAGGCACTACACTTTGGTGCCTCAGTTTTGGTGATCAGGTGGATGTGTGTTGCGTTTGTGTGCCTAATCCTGAATCTAGTTATTGAGGACTGATCTTTTCTGTTTTTCCCGACAAGTGCTTTTTCGTTCGCATTGCTCCTGATATTATGTAACTTTGTGATGCGGGTATTGCTCCATTCAGTATTCCACAATTGTCTGATACTGTGGTCAAATCATCTGCATAGAGTAATCCTTTAGTAGGGGCGCTTTTATTTTCCATGATGTCATTAATCGCCACCAAAAATAGGGTGACGCTGATTACTGACCCTTGGGGGACCCCGTTTTTTATTGTGTGTTCTCTTGATAGTTGTTGACCGTATTTCACCTGGATTGTTCGGTTAGCCAGAAAATTGTTGATGTACGCGATTAGGTGACTGGTAAAATTTTTTTTTAGTAGAATGTCCATTATTCGATGCCGCCAGACCATTTCATATGCTTTTTCAATGTCCAAGGATATTGCCATGACGTGGAGGTTATTTACAAATGCGTTGCCAATAAATGACTCTAATTGGGACAAATGGTCACTAGTCGATCCATTGAGACGGCGATTTACCATTTTCTCGAAGATCTTCCCGAGATTACGCGTCAGGGCGATAGGACGGTAGTTTATCGCTCGGCTGCGGTCTTTGCCGTATTTTGGAATGTGGATTATCATGTCCCGGCTCCGTGCTTCTGAAAACAAATCATGCAGCCAGAGGTAATTGTAGATTTCGAGCAGTATTTGTTTGCCTTCGTCAGGGAGCTTCTTTATCAGTATACTTGAAATGCCATCGGGCCCTGGGTTGGAATTTTTGCAAGTTGATAGAGCCACTATAAGCTCCTCCATATGAAAGGCGGAGTTTAACGGATCTTCGTTTTTACTACTCCCGATCCAAATTTGTTTAATGATTCCGGTTCAGTTTTTGCTTTGTGCTCCCGAAAAATTGGGTCATAGTTTTCGTCACTCGAGTTAGTAGTGAACATTTTTGCCAATTCGTTTGCTATGTCCTCCGTTTTTTCTATAAAATTGCCGTTATCGTTGGTGAGAAAGGCTGTGTTGGGCACAGACTTTTGCCCTTGAATATATTGTATGGCTCTCCAGACTTGATCAGTCGGCGTTTGCCTGTTTAGGAAGCTAACGAACTTTATTCCTTCTTGCTGTTTTTGAGTGTTTTACGTGCTATAGCTTTTGTCTTTTTGTATTCAGTTTTTCTCACCTTACAGGCTGGATGTCTCTTGTAGTCGTAGTATGCATGTTTTGCCTTGTAACTCGTTCGCACTCGGAGTTCCACCAGAAGACTTCGCGTTCGTGTCGATGCACTCCTGCTGTTGGTATGGCTTGTTCAGCCGCGCGGCAAATTGTTGTTGTGAGTGACTCCACCAGTGCATCCGCAGTGTAGTTTGGCTACAAGCTTTTCGGTGGGATATCTATAAAGTAGGCGCGAATTGAATCTTGGTATGAATTCCAGTGTGCTTTTTTGAGTTTCCAGCGTCTGCTTGGGGGTGACATTGACTCGTTTTTTGTCGTATTTCGTAATAGCAGATGGATTTGGAAGTGGTCACTATTGTTGAGATCTTCATGCACAAACCATTCCACTTTATCAGCCAGGCTTGCATTAGAGATGCTTAGGTCAATGGCGCTACTCGTTCCGGAGGCGCATATGTGTTGGAGCGCCGGTATTTAGCAGCACGCATTCTGCGTCCTGTGACCAGGGTTCTATCATTTTTCCCCTTCCATCGGTCTTTGAAGATCCCCACATATAGTTATGGCCGTTAAACTCCCTAACTATAATGAAAGGTCTTGGTAGTTGCCGTGTGAGATCCTCGAGCTCTGTTGCATTAAACGGTTTGCTGTTTGGTATATAGACGTTGCATATTGATATTTTGTGAGGGGTCGAGACTGTGACCGCTACGGCTTCAAAGCTGGAGCTGAGTGTAATTTCCACTGTCGGAAAGTAGTCGCGTATGACGGTCGCAACGCCACCACTCGCGTGTGTGGGACTTACTCGGTTCGAAAAGTATTCTTGGTACCCCCTAATTTTGGCGCAGAGTGATGCTTTGAAATTTGTCTCCTGCACAGAAATTATTTCAGGTAGTATTGACTTGAGCAGGACCTGGAGGCTCTCACGTCGCGCGTAGTACCCGTTAAGGTCTATTGGAGAAGGCGCATGTTTTATGCAAGGTCTAAAGATGCGTTCGAGTCCAAGAGAGCATCTCCCGTGCTGTCTCCTGCCTCGCTCTCGATGTCTGTCCAGGCTCCGCCTTCGTCGCAATGCTCGAGTTTTTAAATTATTTTCGTAAATTTGGCTTTCATTCTACGTCCCATCAATTTGGGGTATAGTGCTCTAAGTGTTTCGGCCAGTGCCGTGTTCGACTTTTGAAACTCTGATATTGTCTCCAGTAAGGGCTGTCTACGTTGAGCTTTTTCTAAAAAGTTTTTTAGCTGGAGGAGATCAGTGCATATATTTCTGGGAATAATTCGAGTTCAGTTTCGATGTTTGTGAGAGAGCCATACGCTGATTTATTTGTAGTCTTGTTTGTAGACTTACTTGTCTCTTTTTTTAATTCGTTTGCCGGATGTGAGAGCCGGGAAATTTTCACGGTGCGTTTCCGCGCCGACTTTGGATACATCTTCAAATTGAAGCCCGGGCGGTGAGATACAGGGTGGGGAAGACGCTAGCCGTTTAAATAGGTCTCGCTTAACGTTTTGTTGCGCAGATGTGCTTTCCGATTGCGCCGCTTCTTGAGTTAGTCTCTCGAGTACGGAGGTAGGAGTGCACTGGGTTTGCTCGTTCTTTACATGCGTGGGCCTGATTTCATATTCCCCCACTTGTTGAGTTTGTTTCTCAGGTTCGAGGGTAGGAGTGCTCTGGGTTCGCGCGCTTATTAGCTGAGGGCATTTTTGGCGATGTGACCTTCTTTTTTGCAATGGTAGCAACCCAGCATGTCCAGCCTGCAGTATATCAAGTACGTAGTGTTGTCGAAGGTTATCTCGAAAGATTCTGGAAGAATTTCAACGTCGCTGTGTTGAATGTACACTTATCGGCGAAAGCCCATTATGTGTTCAGAGTTTGGGATATCTGGGACTCCAGCTTTCACGAAAGATACCGAGGAAACTATGTCTATATTTAGAAATTTCAATTTTTTTTCGGTTTCCGCGTGAGGGATTATAGGTGAAACATTTGATAGAATCACCCGTTTGCTTCGGGCGATGAGGGATCTTACTGAGAGCTCTTCGTCTCGGACTGTTATGGTTCTGTGTTTTTCTACTAGTGCGTGAGCTACCGCTTTGCTCGATACGTAAACACATACGCGGTTATTCGATATCTTGGATATGAATCGTATTTCTTGCGTTCTAATCTTTTCGATGAGGGCCAATACGTATTCTCTGATTTTGAGGCCTGTGAGCGCGTCGATTATTATCGCTTGTTCTTTTTTCGGGAACGTTTCGGTTTTTGCATTCCAATTTTTGTGTACAGAGAATTGCATTCCCTGCAATTCTCTGTACTCAGAGAAGTTCACTCGTGGTGGGGTTTCACTGGAGCTCGACCTGTGCTCTAAGCATCGAATTTTGTTTATTATTTATTTATTTGATTTTAATTTTCACTTCGGGTTATTTTTAATTGCCGCTGTTACGAGAGCTCGCATTTCTGCGTCCCTCGAATTTTATATCACATTAAACTCACTACGAACTGGGACTATCAACACACCGCACTTGCGCGAGAGGTAACACGTCCGTTCTGATCGAGTATTGTGTAGGAATTGGTTATTTAATTTTGTTTTGACAATGTTTATTCAATGTTAGGTCGAGGACCCTTCGGTTCTGCACACCGTGTAATTTTAAGAACGTTGAATCTCGCACTCGGTTAACGCGCGTTAAAAAAAGTGGATGGCGAGTACTCGATTTGTCCGATAAGTACCCTAACAATTTCCAAACTTGTGATTGACGTTTCGCGGTAGATACTATTACACTCTTTTCGGTTGAAACTTGAAGATCGCCGCCTTTCAACTGCACCTGTGTAATTCGCTGACTCGGATGTAACGCGTTCCGATACTCTGTTCGAACAGAGCGGACAATAATTAGGGTTCATATTCCAACCTTCGACGTTATTACTGAATTGAACGCTATACTTTACAAATTGATATTTTAACGTAGCCGACCATACTAGCCGACTCATGGAGTGAGACTCCCGATGACATTTCAAGCTCGACCGTCGTGTCTGAGATCCGGAGAATAACTGACTAATTATCGTTTAGTGCGTCTTAAGTAATCTCGTCATTGAGATTACCGCGCCCTATTATCTCACGGTGGATTCGACCGTCATGCATCCCAGAGGCGTGAAGCGTCTGCTGGCTACCGTGAGATCTACGCCGTCAGCAAAACACTGAACGGTGTGACTCCGACTGGCCATCGGTCGTACGCCTTAAAGTGCATGATTAGCAAAAATCCACCGTGAGAGGCCTGTCGTCTTTCAGCTCGCACGCTGATAAGACGGTTTGCGAGATTCTGTTAGAGAATGCCTCTGAAGGTGTTTCTTTATTTTGAATATCGATTATAATTAACTTAAATTGTAAAATAAAATGACCAGTGGGGTTTTCAATGGTCTGGAAACCCCGGACGTAACAATATAATAAGATGAATGATCTTTTTTCTCATCCGTCGCAGTTTGTGCGAAGGATCTTTTTTTCAAGTTCTCCGCACCGATGGAAAATCATAACTCACAATATCTACAGCATTTCATTTGCAGCGCACTTAAGAACTTCTATTGATAATGATGTTTAGTTTTTAGAGCGAAGCTCTTTTACGGAGGTTCGGCAGGGGTAGAGCGAACTGGCAAAAAGTGAGACGCTTAGTCATAAGGCGCTTGAAAGGGTGAGACGCTCGAGAGAGGGGGAAGGCAGGCATCAGAGCGGCGTATCGCAGCGCTGTCAGAGAGAGTGAGAGAGAGCGAGCGAGCGAGTGGGGAGAGGGCAGGTGTCGGCAGTAGGATAATGCAGCACTCTCGCTCTCTCACTCTTCTCTCTAAGCGGGAACGACATAGTTATAGTGGCGCACGCGGTCTCGGCGTCCGATACGATTCTGATGCCTATGCAATATTCTTTCATAGAGAAACAATCTGCGCAGTTCTCTGTTTCTCTCACTCTCCCATCACTTTCTCTTCAGCTGTTACAACAGCGTTTCTTTCTTACATGTACCACGTCCGCATTTTCAATTGTGAATTTATATGTTATGTTGTGTGCTTCATAAAAGTGTAAAGTGGAATAATAATGGTGTAGTGGTGCAAAAATGGATCTCGCTACTTCATCTACCGACGATGAAAATTGTATTCCTCAAAAATGTTTGGTTCTAGCGGAAAATGATGATCAAACTACGACTATGTAAGTACACTAATTCTATTAAATAGCGGCGTCATTGTAGAGGTTATGTTTTCTTACTTCATACACACACACACTATTTTCGATAAAATATTTTACAGTAGCATGATCAACAAAGCAGAAAAAAAAACAATGCAGAAAAGAAAGAAACAAAAGGTATCGAGAAAAAATAAGAAGCCAAAGTTTGGAAAAAAAAATTAAGCAGCGTAAAAAACAAATTGATAAAGCTTTCCGAGATACACGTAAAATGGAGGAAAATTCGTTATCTCAACAAAATTCGAATGAAGAAAGTAGACAAGTTCATTCTTCAACGATTACGCAGGAAAATATTTCATCAAGGTAATTTATTCTTTATATGTCATCTATATCTAAATTATTTTAACTATTTCGAAATGATGTTTGACATTTTTCAATAAAATTTTCAACAGTGATAGAAAAAAGGAAGGAACAAAAGATATCAAGAAAAAATCAAATTACAAGAACTGCAACAAATAACACACATCTCATCTACATCACTTACAAAATCTTCAATAGATCAAAATTTAAAAAATGAACGATTAAGAAAAGAATGAAATAAAAGATATCGAGATAAAAGAAAAAACAAACTGTTGGTCCAAGCAATACAAAAACAAATTATGCTGCTTAACCGAGAACAAGTACAAGCTTTATTATCTCAACTGAATTCGAATAAAGAATGTAGCCAAATTCAATCTTTAACGAGTGCACAGGCTAATAATTTATCAAGGTAATGTATTCTGATACGCAGTATATATTAATCTCCATTAAAAACTTAAAAAGTTAAAAATGGACGCCAAGTAATCAGAAAATGTGGCCAATCTAGAAACAAAGAACTTACGACTTCAAAAATCGTTTTCTAATATCTAATAAAAAGTGAAAAGAAATCATTTCATAAATTAGCCAAGTGAACTACTACTCCTTCCGCCAATCAACCTGCCTCCTTTTGTACGGTATGCCGCAAAAGTCTACTGAAAATGCTGTAAAAAACTTGGCGTGCATGGTTAAGACAAATAACCCCGGAAAGATCAAGCCGTGATAGGCGGCCCGGTGTTCTTTCCGGACAAACAACATACTCGTTTAGTGAGAAACCAATTTATTTAATGTTCCTACATATTTTTTTCTCGGATATGGTGTGATATAAACGTTCAGTTTATGTCGTATTGGAACATCTAACCAAAATTAAACGCCTTGGAAATCGTACTATCACCAAAGAAATAAAATTTTGATCACAATAACCGATTATTCACTTTGTCATATCTATCAAAAGATTTATTATGGGAGAACGGGATAATGGCGAATACCTAAGAGCAGTGTTGAATATTTCCGATACAATTCAACTATTCTAATGTTTTCATGCAGATAATGACGATTTAATAACTTTTTCTTGTATAATGTTAGCCCACGCAGTCGGAATAAACGAAAAATCGAATTTTGTTATTAGAAAAATAGAACGCAGTGGTCGCAAAATTTTTGTTCGGTATCATTATGTATAACGCTATTACACCATAATATGAATAGAGTGAAAAATGTTTAAAAGTTTTCTGAATGAAACATAAAACGTCTTGAAAAGGGTATTGAGCCTATGCCAACCTTCCATGTATAACGCCATTCAATCCTTTCGTACTCAACTTTGATGGAACCAGCGCGCCGATCCGACTCCCATTGCGATCAACCGCCATGAAAGTTCGAATGACCCAGCTACATCATTTCACGCTCTCTCTCAGTCTACCGAGATCACTTACGACGGTATATCTCTCGTACTCGTAGGAGCTGGACACGAGGTGGTTTCGATTGATGTTCACACAAATGACACGCGTTAGATCCGGTTTAATCTACTGCAGGTACAAAGAGGCGACGGCCCCTTCGCCGAGCTTATTGTTCTTAACCATGCACGCCAAGTTTTTGTACAGCATTTTTAGTAGACTTTTGTGGCATACCGTACAAAAGGGGGCAGGTTGATTGGCGGAAGGAGTAGTAGTTTACTTGGCTAATTTATGAAATGATTTCTTTTCACTTTTTATTAGATATTAGAAAACGATTTTTAAAGTCATAAGTTCTTTGTTTCTAGATTGGACACATTTTCTGATTACTTGGCGTCCATTTTTAACTATTTAAGTGTTTAATGGAGATTTCACTTTTTTTGAAAGACCTGATAGAAGTTCAGCATTGGATCAACATTTTATCAAAATAGAAAACATCTTATCCAAAGTGAAATTAAGAACCACTTTCAAATATCTCTGACAAAACGATGCGTGTGGATGTTGTATAGTTATTTTTTTCTTTTCATTTTTCATTGGATATTAGAAAGCGATTTTTAAAGTCGGAAGTATTTTGTTTATAGACTGGACACATTTTTTGATTACTCGGCGACCATTTTTAACTTTTCAAGTTTATAATAGGGATCATATCTACCATTGATATAATGAAATTATCCCTGAGTGTAGGAATTTTTCAATTGAAATTAATGCGCAGAAGTTATACTCATTTACACAGTACCTCATCTTTACGCAGTAATAATTTACACCTCATGAATGCAAACATTATTCCAATTTCAACTTATCCTAAAGTTCAAACTGCCCCGATGAACTGAATTAGCTGTGCAAAATCGCATTATCTTTTTAAGAAAATTCTTTCGGGTCTGAGTGTAGGAATTTAAAAATAGAAATTCGTGCACAGAAGTTATACTCATTTACGCAGTACCTTATCTTTACGCAGTAATAATTTACAGTTTATAGATGCAAACATTATTCCATTTTGAACTTATCGTATAGTTGAAACTGCCCCGATCAACTGAATTGGCTGCGAAAAATCTCATTATCTTTTTAAGAAAATTCTTTCGGGTCTGAGTGTAGGAATTTTTTTATTGAAATTCATGCACAGAAGTTACACTCAATTACGCAGTACCTTATCTTTACGCAGTAATAATTTACACTTCATGAATACAAACATTATTCCATTTTCAACTTAACTTAAAGTTAAAACTGGCCTGCTGAACTGAATCAGCTTTGCAAAATCTCATTATCTTTTTAAGAAAATTCTTATGGGTCCGAGTGTAGGAATTTTTTAATTCAAATTCATGCTCAGAAGTTACACTCATTTACCCAGTACCTTATCTTTACACAGTAATAATTTGCAGCTTATAGATGCAAACATTATTCCATTTTGAACTTATCCCAAAGTTCAAACTGCTCCGATGAACTGAATTAGCTTTGCAGAATCTCATTATCTTTTTAAGAAAATTCTTTCGTGCCTGAGTGTGGGAATTTTCAAATTCAAATTCATGCACAGAAGTTACACTCATTTACGCAGTACCGTATCTTTACACAGTAATAATTTACCGTTTATAGATGCAAACATTTTTTTTTTTTTTTTATGGTAGGTGGAAATGCTATTACGCACACCGGCGGGCTTGACTCCGCCGGTAGTGTGGGGCTCCTCCAATAAACTAAGTAAATTCACTAAATTGGCCCTACCCACTAAAACCACCTACCCGACTCCTGCACCATGACCCCGGAACTGGTTTCGCATTATTTCAGGGTCATGGGCTATCGCTGCCGTTTTCCGGCCTTCCATCGTTGTCCTCGACGAGTCTCTTATGGCGATCTTCTCGATCACCCTACTTCCCTGCCCCCGCAAGCGGGCTTAGGGGTTCAGGCGATCTGGCTCGCGCCGCTCCTCCTTCTTGTTCTTCCGCAGTACGGTCTCCACGTACGTCCCCACTGCTTCCCAATTCTTTTGAGACTCTAGCATCGATGGTACGAAGGTCTGAGGGGTGCTCGGTTTCCCAAGATTTGTCTCTAAGACGATTCTCTCGGCCACCCACCGATCACACTCGAAAAACGTGTGCTCTACGTCGTCGATGCTGTCCGAACAGTAGTCACAGAAGGGGCTACGCTTCCTCCCCATCCTGTGCAGATAGGAGTTGAAGAGTCCGTGGCCGGTGAGGAGCTGAGTGAGATAAAAGTTTAACTCTCCATGCTCCCTGTCGATCCACTGGGTTACCACTCCTATCATCCGCTCCGTCCATCGGCCGGTCGTAGCCTCGGCCCATCTCCGCTCCCACTCTCTGAGAGTTCGTTGCCGCTCTTCTCTCCGTGTGTTGGCCGTTGTGTCCCCAGCCCTCCTTTCGTATATGCGCTTTCGCTCTTTGGCAAGCAGGTCGATGGGGATGACACCGGCCACCACCGACACTGCCGCCTCCGACACCGTCCGATAGGCACTCGCAATACGAAGGGCCCCTCGTCTCTGAACTGAGCTCATCCTCCTCCTGTACTTCTCCACGTCCATGGCATTCGCCCAGACCTCCGCCCCGTATAGAAGCACGGAGTGGACGACACTCATGAGGACGCGTCGTTTATTGCTCCTCGGCCCGCCCACGTTGGGCATGAGCCTCAAGAGCATTCCCACCATGGCGGTGGCCCTGTCAGCGGCAGCCTGGATGTGGGCCCAAAACGTGAGCTTCGCGTCCAAAAGCTGTCCCAGATATCGTACCACCTTTCCAGCTTCGATTCGAACACCGTCGACTTCAGCTGTGAAGGGAACCGAGAACTTTCTTTGTCTGGTCAGGACCACCATTTCGGTTTTCTTAGCAGCGAGCTCGAGGCCGGGCTCTACCAGCCAATTGTTGACCAGGTATGTCACGTGCTCCACCCTCCTTTTCGCCTGCGCTTCGGTTTTGGCCGTAATCACGGCGGCGATGTCGTCCGCAAACCCGACCAGCCTCGTTTCCTCGGGCATCTCCAGTCCCAGAATGCCGTCGTAGACGACGTTCCATAGATCCGGCCCTAGAGCCGAGCCCTGGGCCACCCCGGAAGTAATCCTCCTGGTTCGCTGTCCTTCAGTCGTACTGAAGGTTAATTCCCTGTTGTCGAGGTAATCGCTGACTATCCTCACGATGTACCGTGGTACCTCGAATCGCTCTTCCAGAGCCAGGAGGAAATCGGTCCATTTGACCGAGTTGAAAGCATTGCGCACGTCCAGCGTTACAAGTACACAGGCGCTACGCGCTCTGTGGTTTCCCTGCCACGCTATCACGGTCGGCTCCAACACCTCCCGAATGGCATCAATGGTCGATCTTTTCTCGCGGAAACCGTGCTGGTTATCGGTGAGTCCCCCCGATGTTTCGACAGCGGCTCGAAGCCGTGCGCGGATCATCTTCTCGAACACCTTCCCCGCGGTGTCTAGCATACACAGAGGCCGGTACGACGACGCAGTTATTGGCGGACCCTTCCCCTTGTCGAGTAACACCAGCCTCTGTCTTTTCCACCTCCAGCTGAACACCCCAGCACGAAGACTGAGGTTGTACATGTTCAACAGGAGGTACGGGTACTCCTTCGCTATGATCTTGATGACCTCCGTAGGAATTCCGTCGGGACCGGGTGCTTTGTGATTCGCGATGGATGTTGCGGAATCGCACAACTCCGCCACGCTAAAACCTGGCACCTCCTCTTTTTGCGGGAACGTCCTCTCCTCCCTCGGCGGATGTTGTGGGAAGAGAGCGTCCACTATGCGCTCAATTGTTTCTGGCTCCTTCGCTCCTCCGGCGCCCCTTTGCCTAGCTTTCTCGTGACGATTTGGTAACCCCGGCCCCAGGTGTCCTTGTTAACTTCCTCGCACAGCTCCCTCCAGCATCGGGCCTTGCTGATCTTCACTGCTCTGACCAGTCTCTTCTTCGCAATCGTGTAGTCCTGGCTAGACTGTGTGTCTCCGATCCTCCTGCGCTCTCTCTGCGCTCTGCGCCTCCAGTAGAAGCAGTCCCTCCGGAGATCTGCTATTTCTTGCGTCCACCAGTACGCGGGCTTCTTGTGCTTCTTCTGCGACTTCAGGGGCATGGACTCCCTGCACCCTTTCACGATGAGTGCCATCGTTTTCCCGATCAGCTATTCGGTCGCCTCTCTGGTGGCCAGTGTGCCTCTGGTCTCTTCTAGAAGGGCCCCTCCTCCGGTCAACGCCCTGAGAAGTGCCCTCTGGTCCAGTTTGGCAACGTTCCAGTGGATCGGTCCCCGTTGTTCATTGCTTATCGAGTCGTCGACATCCCTCACTCGGAACCCAATGAATTGGTGGTCGCTAGCTGTATAGCCCTCGAGCACTCGCCATCTCGTTATCCTCGCTGCTGTCCTTGGTGTGGCAAGGGTCAAGTCGAGGATAGATTCCCTGCTCCCAGGCCTTCTGAAGGTGGTCTTGTTCCCGGAGTTCAGAACCGTCAGATCTAGCCTAGCAGCCATCTCAGCGACCTCGCTCGCTCTGGTGTCTGCCCACGTCATCCCCCACTCCTGGGACTTTGCATTGAAGTCGCCAGCTACCACCACTTCGCCACCGAAGTTCTAGATCGTATCCTCGAGTGCTTCTAACTTCTGTCGGAAGACCCCGATCCCCTCGTTCGGCGAGAGGTAGCAGCTGACATCGGTGACTTCGCCGCTCTCGACCCACGCGAAGGCGTTTCCTCTCTCGCAGCTTTTCACCAGTAGTCTCGCGCTGTTCACCAGCCATATCGCTGCCGTCTCTGTTGTATCCGGGTACCACCTTGGATCGGGGGGTCGGTGTACTGTTCCGAGATGAATAGTAGATCCACCTTTTCCTCGAATATCCACTGTGTTAGCAGGCCTTGCGCGAGCCAGCCCCGCTGCAGATTGCCCTCTAGAAACACGGTCATTTCTTCTTTCCCGTGGCCTTTATAGCCAATTGATAGGCCCTGCACTTGTGGTTCTCTGGGACGTGATCCGTTTTGACCTCGCCGCCCATGTCCGCACAGAAGAGGCAGTGCGGCTCTTTCTTACAGTTTGCAGCCTTGTGTTTGGGATCGCCGCATCGCCAGCACATCGCCAGAACGGTGGCCATAGCCATGGCACCGAAAGCACCTTGTGACGTGCACCTTCGCTCTAATACGGCAATTCACCCAGCCAACTTTGACATGCCTAGCGTCTAAGAGCTTAGAGCATGCCTAGCGGCCGCGAGCGAGCTCAGCTCAACTATGGCTATTCTGCTTTCCCGTACGGCCGTTTTCGTCAGGAAAATATTAGCCTCCCCGCAGTTATCCTCTTGCAGCAGGGTTTGTAAGGCATGCCTAACATCCTTTTCTTCGGTGACCTCGTCAATGTCGAGGATCTCCACCGTAGATCGAGGGGTCAACTGCTTCACGCTACCGCTGTTGCCAATGGCCGTTTGCAAAGCCTTGCCGAATCTCTCCTTGTCTCCTGCCGTGGCTCCAAGCTCCACAAGCAGGTCGCCTGCCCGTGTCCGCCTGATACCCTTCACTTGCACGCCCATCTGTCCGGGGTCAACGCCGGCGCGTATATCCCTCAGGACATCGGCATAACTTTTGCCCTCGGCTGGTTTGATCACGACCGCCTCCGGTCGTGGTTTCGGTTTCCTCTTCTTCCGAGGGTTGCGCTGTCCCTCGTACGCCTCGATCGTCTTCGTCTCAGGGACCCTTGCCGGTTTCTTCCCCCTCTTCTGCCTGCGTTGGACTTCCGTGAAGCCCTCTTCATCCTCTCTGGGTTTCTTTGCGACAGCTTTGGGTGCAGGTTCTCCCTGCGGGCTCGGAGTCCCCGTACCCTGTCTCTTTCTCTTACTCCTGGACACTGGTGTGAGAGCGTCCTCCGCGTTTGCTGTGATTCCAGCACACACAGAAAACCGCCTCTGAGGTCTCGCGGGCTTTCTCGCCTCCGCTAGCAAGGCCGCGTACGCTTTCTTCCACTCTTCGTGGCTTTTCCCTGCGGCCGCTAGAGCCGCTTTGGCATCTGTCACTCTCTCCTTGACCTTCCTCAGGGTGGTTGAGATGCTTTTGCAAACGTCGCACACCACTGCCACACAGTCCTGCAGGATATTGATTTGGCGCTCCTCCTGTTCCATGTGAGCCTTCGCCTTCTTCTCAAGTAGCGCTAGCACCGTGCGCTCAGCGGAGCCTGCCGCAGCCGGTGTCCCTGCCTCCCTTCGTATTTCCGATTCTTGTCCATGTACATTTGCGTTTTCGTTACCGTTGTTGCTGCAGTCGCTTGATAACGACGTCCCGAGTCCCGCGTTCTCACCTCTGACGGACGCCGGTACTGGGGAATTACACCTCTGCACCCTAAACGTTTTCTCGTCATGCGTAGTACCCATTGTCAATTTTTTTTCTCGAGGTTCTTCTTCCTCATGTCTGTTTGGTCCACGGGAGGTATTTTAGTTGCGTCCTACCCTCTATATCTAGCGAGTATTCCCCTATCCGCCACCTGGGGACGCGCCACGTAGGGGTTTCAGACATCCCCCGGTGGATAGATGCAAACATTATTCCATTTTCAACTTATCCTAAAGTTCAAACTGCCCTGATGAACTGAATTAGGTGAGCAAAATCGCATTATCTTTTTAAGAAAATTCTTTCGGGTCTGAGTGTAGGCATTTTGGAATTGAAATTTATGCACAGAAGTTACACTTATTTACGCAGTACCTTATCTTTACGCAGTAATAATTTACACTTCATGAATGCAATCATTATTCCATTTTCAACTTATCTTAAAGTTCGAACTGCCCCGATGAACTGAAAATTGGCTTTGCAAAATCTCATTATCTTTTAAAGAAAATTCTTTCGGGTCCGAGTGTAGGAATTTTTAAATTGAAATTCATGCACAGAAGTTATACTCATTTACGCAGTACCTTATCTTTTTTTTCATGGGAAGCGATTGCTTTGGTATACGGGGAATAGTAAAAACTAGCCAATTGCACAAGCATTGGCCTATCCCCACGCAGTATTCAAAACTCCTCGATTGTGATTCGTCATTTCGATTTTCGCACTTTATGTTGGCTACATTCTTATACTGTGCTGGGATTCTGTACTTGACTACCGACAACTATCGGTGTCGTGAGCGAGCGACAGCCAATTGCAAGGAAGATTCCAGCGGAAAGGCGTGACTCTCATAGGCTATCGTTCGTTAACGCACCGATAGTTGTCGGTAGCTACAGAATCCCAATGCTGATGTATAAGGCAAAGCCAAACACCGTCTCGTTTACTCCTATACATGACCCCTATGGTGCTATCCCTCTCACATCCCGGCGACCGTACGTTAACATAATGTGAAGTACATTGTGTCTGTATCTCTATTGCTTTACCGTGAAAGCTTTTAACGTTACCTTTGTCGCATTCATATCTGTGGTCCAATTTTGTTATTCGCTATCGATGATTTTCAGTATCGTTAGCGAGCGATATCCTATGAGAGTTGTGTCTTTCCCCTGGACCTTCCTTGCAATTGGCTGTCGCTAGCCAGCGACAGCCACAATCGTCGCTAGAAAATTACAGAATCCGGGTACTGGTTCACAACTCCTTAAAGGAAGCGAATTTTAAATGAGCATCAGAATCGCTGATCCAACCAAGACACAGTGTGACACAGTGTACATATTTCTGGTGTATTCCTTTCTTCGGATTGGCCGGATACTCCGGAAATGTCTACACTGTGTCGCACTGTTCCTGAGAGATTGAGGTAGAGACAGGCGCATCAGCATAGCATCTGCCACAAAACCGAAACAGCCTATCAGAGTCGCGCCTTTCTGCTAGAATCTTCCTTGCAATTGGCTGTCGCTCGCTCTAACGACACCGGTAGTTGTCGGTAGAAAAATACACAGCTGACAACTCCACGTGCACTTTTTCTATCTCTCTCTCTCTCTCTCTCTCGCACACTGCGACGGCCCGACCGCCGGCACCAATCAACTGATGGCGTAGAGCATGTACGCGCAACGAGACCGTGCAGCATCATAGTGAAGAGAGCCACGAGCTCGCAACGAACATAGGTGATATATATATCGTTTTTGTATAATTTGTATGAAAGGGCGCATAAGTTATATACCGTACTAGGCACATATGCCGCTTTGTCGAAAACACGGGAAGAGAAGAAAGAAAATAATTCTTGAGATGAGAAAAGTTGCGTGAAAAATCATGGCAATATTACGATATCTCAACAATGCGTGGATGGATCTAAATAAATCTAAATGCTTTCGAAAGAAAAAAATAACATTACATCACAAAAATGTAATCAGATTTGTTATAACTTGACGCGTTTGCGCGTGAAGTCGATTTAGAGTTTGAATATAACGATTTTCAGGCCACCTTACTGTATAGATACATCGGCACGTTTAAACACTTCTTTTTAATACTTGGCGTCAAGACGCTGCCGCGTCTCTTGATATTATTTTAACTATTTCTAAATCACGTTTGATATTTATCAATAACAGTTTCAACAGTGGTAATGATGCTGCATACGGTCAACAAGAAAGAAGACAAATTTTATCTACATCTCCAGATACAGGCCCTTTTAGAATTTACCAGCAACGTGATATTTGTGCACAGCCGCAAGGAAACTTGTATAATTACAAAGAAATTCCAATGATGCCTGCAGGAAATTGTCTTTTTCACTCTCTAATAAAAATTCTTGATCTAAAAATTTCGCTTTTGGATCTTCGACGACAGCTACGAAAATCACCATTCTTGCAATCCTGTGGGGATCCACTTTTCGCAAGCCAAATATTGCACAGTGATACAGCATGCGGAGACATGGATTGTTTATACATTTTTTCGAGGGTTTACAATCGAAACATATGCATTCATCTACACTACATTGATAGTAGAACTAACACCGAAACAGTAACTTTCTGTCACTATAACGTTACTGACTCACAAAATTTTATGCACCTACATCTACAGAATTTACATTTCACCCCGTATATCCCAGTACAAGGAGTTATTACACAGAATACAATAAATGCTGATGTCTACTGTGCAAACGATGGGGATGAAGTCTACGATGAAGTTTGCGATGAAGCAGATGAAAATGATGTTTCTGAAATAGCTGATGTTTCCATTCCCATTTACACAAATTATTACCAACACGCAAAGGGCCATCTTCATTTTTATAGCCCATTCCAATGCGTATGGTTGGACGTTCTCTGTAGCCCACATTGAAATTTTACGAACTTAAACAAGTTATGAGACAGGCTAATGCTGTATTCTCTTCAATACTAACAAAAATAGGTAACGGTGAGGTCTTACAAGATTATGAATTTCAACTTATCGAATCGAGATTTTTCACAAAATCCGATGCGGAGAGATTGTGTCCAGATGGAATACGTCTGTTTTGGAGAGTTAACGATGTCAATGCTTACAATAATCATATTCTAAAACACCCTCCGAATAAACATATCTCTACAGAAAAGAATTTCATAATATTTTCAACACGGGAGTTAGAATCCCGCTATCCAACGACAATTCGAGCCCGGCGGTAATTAATTTTCCGAACGAGTTATTTATCCCGTATAGAACGCACATCGCTAGGTGCGGTGAATTGGCGCGGCGTGCTACTTCTATTACCACGGTACTCTCCATTTCGTCGATGCCTCGAGTTCGCGAATTCGAATGATGCGAAAAACGGTTTCTCCGCTCATTTAAGCATTATCCCCCCACCAGAACACCAATTTTCGAACCAATGAGTGGTATCGCAAAATTAGAAATATCGACGCCCTGTTTCCTTTTGAAATACCGACGCAGATATTTACACTCATACCTTCTGCTTACCCACACAATGAAAATAAAATTGTCTCCGGATCAGATTTCATAGCGCCAGGCGCGCGTCAACTCGGCGGTTTCACTTCGCGCCACGCGCCATATATAAAATGCAAAGCTCGGCATAATTATGAACATAAGAGCACGAAATCGATTCCGGTATATAGAGATTTTAAACAGGCGTAGTCTCAAAGTAGCGTGAATCGAAACCAATAAGTGGAGGATTAATTTCTTGCATACGGCCGTCTTATGAATCGTAACACCCCGCCCTCCCCAAACCGATCCTTTTTAGCATTCGTTTCTTAAGGCGCGAAATTGCTCGATTTGCAGGTGCATCGGTGGATCGGTTCCCTCCCGCGGGTGGATCGGTTTCCTCCCGCCTTCTACATACTTAAATGCGAGCGCATCTATCCATAATCGTTAGTCAATTAGAGAGATACGACGCGAACGTTCCATCATCATGGTGCGCATTATTCCTCGTTATATTCTCGCACGATTGATAAAGTTTTTAATTAACCGTGGTACCGCTGCTTCGCGATGGCTGAAACTTAAACAATATAATGTTGTGGCATCTTCCCGCTCGCGTGGTGCTTCGAAAAATTCGTGCGGCACTGTACGAGTGTTCCAAACGCGATATTCTTTGCGCGTATAATTCGGGAGTGTTTCACGCGCAGCTTTTGATTGATACGCTAGTTAGAGTGATCCGAAAACGCCGTTGGACAGAAGACTCCGAATTACAGGGAATATTCGCAGAACGAAGTAAGTATATTATCACGCTTTAGCGGTTAATTTTTACTAAAATCCGATGTAATTATACAGTCAACCGTTATCAAGCTATGCGCTCTGATGAGGCCGACGCGTATGACTTCGTCGAGGAGGGGCAAACGGATTCGGAGAGCAACAATTATTCTAGCGACGATGATAATCGGCAAAAAACAAATGGATCGATACCAGGCGCCGGCCAATTTACAGTTTCGATTCAGTTTGCATAACGGGACCAACGCATGAACCTGATGCTGCAATAGCGGGGCCGTCTCATGAACCTGACAGTGCAATAGCGGGACCGTCAGGGGCCTGCGGACCAGGATCGGATTCAAGCGAGTCACCGTCTCCAATATCAGCGATAGCAGCAGCCGACACAAGCAGCGCGGAGGAAGAAGAAGGAGAAGAAGAATACGAAACAGACCGAGAAGAAGAAGAAGAAGAAGAAATACCTTCAGAGTCAGATTCGGGTAAATGAATCATATATCTAAATATTATTGTCGCGAAAACACAGCTCGTCAATACATACAAAAAAAACAGGTTATTCCTCGGACACAACGCGGATATTTTGGGAGGATATCTTTTTAAACCGGCAACGGCCCGGACAAAGAGATATCGAGTTGGAAAACGAGCTGCGTAATCGTTACCCTGGTGCTGCGAAGGGTTTCGATTGGTAAAAGTGTACGCTAATTAGTAATTTACACGAGCTATTTTATTATTTTTCCAACAAAAAAAAATTTGTTATCTAATTTTGCTGGAGGGGATATTTTACCGCCCGATCGACGTTTCGAAATCGTCCGTGAGGAAACGTGTTATTTCCCTCGATTTAAAACTCGCGGCCGTGAAACGATTTTTCACATCCGTCAGCCACCACCGAGCGCCGATCATTTGCCATGGCTCGAAGGAGCCACACGGCATATACTCACACATCTTACTGAATCGTGCGAGCCTTACGATTACGCCGGGATAACTTTTACAACACCGGCTTTCACAAACGGGCCTGCGTGGCTCTCTTTTCGACCCGTACGTGAATATACTCCAGGTGACATTTGGTCTCTTATTATTAATATTGCGCAGAGTGCTCGGGATTTTAGCATAGATAATGGCATGTGTGAGATGAGAACTTGTGTGGTACGCGGGGTTCAGAGTGCTGGTGGGGGTATTCCTCTCACGCACGAGGCTGTGGCTAAAAGATCGATTTTGTCTATAAACAATCGCGACAATTTGGGTTTACCGCGCTCCGTTGTCACTGCACTCGTTTACGCCGAGCGCGGTGAGCTGCGAAGCGGTGAATTACGCAAAAAATGGCAGCGAATTCGCGACAGGCGTCGGGATTATCAACGTACCGAGGCGTTAGAACTTGCGCGTATGGCACGAGTAAAATTACCATCAAGGGGTTGCGGATTACGCGAAATTCATAAATTTCAAGAATATTTCGCCCACGAGGATATCGCGATCGTGGTATATGAATTTCTTTCGTTTGAAAAACGTTCTCAAGCGCTTTATGATGGTCGCGATACTGTAATTACGCTCATAGGTCGGATTAAACATACGCTGTATATTTTGTATTACGAGCGTGCGCATCATTATTAACCTATATTGAACCTCGTCGGGGCGCTCGGGAGTCGCCGATTTTGCACATTATGTAACGCGCGGTATACACTAGTGTACGAGCATCGTTGCTCTGAACAATGCTCTAGATGTGAATCTCAGCGCTGTAAAAACGAGCGAGATGTATTAAAGCATTGTCACGATTTTAATCGATCATTTTTCGGAGCTGAGTGTTTTGCGTTACACAAGCAGCCGAAAGAACAAAAAGTGCGCAGTTGTAAAATTAAACGCGGGTCGAGCGTCTGCCAAGCATTAAAAATTTGTCGTAATTGCTCGCGTCTCGTGAAAAACGTGTCAAAGGGCTCACATGTTTGCGGAATGATATTTTGAACCACGTGTAGATGTACTCGGCCGACAAGTCATCACTGTTTTATCTCTCCGGTTAAAAGTACCAGTATATCCTCAGTAAATAAAAAAAAAGATTTATCATTACAATTTTTATTGTATGATTTCGAGACAGAGCAACATACTCATTTACCCGGCGACAATTTAACCCGCGTTCACGTGTCAAATTTATGCGTCGTACAAAGGGTATGCTTGACATGTCTAGACGATGTCAATATTGAGACATCCTGCCGAGTTTGTAGGGAACGGGAATTTTTATTCGCGAATGAACCGATAGCTTCTCTCGTGGAATTAGCTATGACTTCGAAATTCGCAAAGACTATTTGTATTGCGCATATGCTAGGGGGTTTGACGGTCAATTTATTTTGCGTTATCTTATCGAAAATAAAAAGACGCAGTTGCCTTTGCTCATAATGTGCGGTACAAAAATTATTTCAATGCGCGTCGGAAATATCATTTTTCTCGAAAGCTTAAACTATCTTCCAATGTCGCTTAGTGCGCTACCGAAAGCACTCGCGGAGATAATAACGAAGGGTACATTCCCGCATTTATTCAATAGACCCGAAAATCAAAATTATATCGGACCATTACCATCGGTAAATTTTTATTCACCCGGCACGATGTTCTCGACTGATCGCGAACGTTTTTTAGCATGGCACAAAGAGACGTGTCGTCCGGGTTATGAATTTGATTTTGCGAAAGACTTTTTACGCTATTGCCGCAACGACGTGACGGTGTTACGTCGAGCGTGTTTGGCTTTTCGAAAACTCTTCATTCACTGCGGTAATGTATGTCCTTTTGCCGAAAGCTGTACTATCGCTTCGGCGTGCTCATTAGTATATCGCAAACATTTTTTAACGCCCAATCGTATAGCTATATTACCACCTGGTGGCTATCGCTGGGGGGATAAACAATCGCACAAGGCCGTCTCATGGCTCGAGCGAGAGAGTAGCGCTTACCAGGGGGGTTACCCACGGTCGACGGGTACTACGAACAGGCTGATACGCGTCACGTGCTGCAGTTTCACGGTTGTTTCTGGCACGGCTGTCCCCGTTGTTATTGCGTAAACAGAGATAAGAGATTAAAATTCGGTGACACGATGGATGAACGCTATGAGCGCACTTTAGCGATATCGGGTAGAATTAAAGCGCGAGGATACGAATTAGAGGAAATATGGGAATGTGAATATGATGAGTTATTAATGAGCAATAACGAAATGACTGAGTACGTTGAAAATCATCCTATGGTGTTATCCGCACCGCTTGACCCGCGCTCTGCATTTTTCGGTGGTCGAACGGAAAATTTCGTAAGCATGTACGAGGTCGGAGATGAGGAACGAATACGCTACGTAGATGTTTGTTCTTTATATCCCTGGGTATGCAAAACGGGAAAATGTCCGATTGGCCACCCGCGACTGTACACGGGGGAAGAATGTCTCGAGCTAATCGGTCCTAATAACGATCTTGAGCGTGTCGAGGGCCTTGTCAAGTGTACTGTACTAGCGCCGCGAAATTTGTATCTTCCGGTATTGACTTACCGCACCAATGGTAAATTGTTATTCGCACTATGTAAGGCATGCTGCGAAACAATGAATACTAGTGAAATGTGCACGCACGAGGATCCGAACACACGAGCATTTGCGGGAACATGAGACGTAGATGAATTGAAAAAATTTACTAACGAGTTCGGAAATCGAGGTCGTAGGAATTTTACCGGTAAATCGTAATGTACGTTAATTATGTAAGCAGTGCTTCGGCTATGCGTTCAACGCCGACGTCTAATGTCGTGATCGCGGCATATACCACAGCACAAGCCAGGCTAAAATTATATACATATCTCAAGGCGCTCGGGCGGCGAATATTGTACTGCGATACCGAATCCTGTATTTATGTTAGCCGAGAGGGCAGTGAAGAGTACGAACCGCCGATAGGACAATTTCTCGGTGATCTTACGGATGAGTTAAGCGATTATGGTGTTGGCACGTATATTTCTTCGTTTGTATCGGGTGGCCCGAAATTTTATGCTTTTATCGTGCGTAAACCGGACGGTACGACGACAGAAGTATGTAAAGTTAAAGGCATTACCTTATGGAGAATATGGTACTGTTTGGGAATGAGTCCGTTGCGCTCGAGGGCAGCACCTCTCGGGCGCTCGGCGTTCTCTCATTCTCTCGCCGTTCGCGCCAACCACGCTTGCGCGCCCGGCAACAGGCGGTTCTCCGGCAGTCTCCGTTCAGCAACGTGTAAACTCAGGCGCGTTTCACGCGAACTCTCTATAATAATCACCGTGTCTGAACTTTCTCCATCCACTCACTCAACGTGTCTACACTCATCTCTACTCACCGTGTCTACACTTAGCACTCCGTAAAATCATCTATACCGAACAGTCTCTACTCTCATTCCGTGTCACAAACTTCATTTCGGTACAAAAGCCATGGGGCCATTCTGTGCTATCCGATCATGGTGCATTGCGTCTATTGCAGTGTCGGCAACAGCCGCATCGTCGCTCAACCCATGAGTGCGTGCTTGCACGTACTCGGGATAACCAACAGTATTCTACGCCTCATCCAACTCAAAGACAATCATTAAACTCAGCGCTTCATTGATCATTCTATATATCGTTGTTACCGTATTATATTCTTTGTTAAAACATCGTCTTTGTTCTTTATGCCCGTCGATCTCGTCACCTGTGAACCGGTGAACTCTGGGTTGTGTTCATGAGTGCAGAATTGTGTTCATGAGTGCAGAGACAAAGCTTGGCGACGTTCGTGCGCGTGTGTGCGTAAAGGAGAGCGAGAGCGTCGTGTGCGTTTTCGAGCGCGTCGTGTCCGTGAGCGTGGCATCTTTCTCGCTCAGGACCTTCCCGGCAAAACATCAACAAACCTTGAGCCAGCACCGACGAAGTTCTCGACAAGTCTGTCGAGTTATCTCTGTGAAATTTTATCACGGGTATAATTTTCGGGATAATATTTCGAAAATTATTTCGTCAGTGGGTCTCAGCCAAGTGTCGTGCGGGGCATCAGTGAAGCTCAACAACGTCGTCAAGCAATTCAACGCGTTTAAATTTTCGCGCGACTCTCTGTGACGTCACGAGTCGGTAGCGCTCAAGCAACTTTGTTCAACCGCGGATTAATACGTTCGCGGGGTAGTACCGGCGCAGTGCAGTGACACTCAACGGAGTTTAACCAATTTTATTGGTATCTCGCATTCCACACTTTGCCAAGGTGTTTTTCTCGATTCGTTATCGAGCGTATGTGCGCAGATCATTTTGGTGCGTTTCGATTCTTTCGCGAGGTTCGCGCGTGAGTGCGCGAGACACCTTGACATTTTTTCATTTTTCTCATTTTTTCCGTCTTTCCGGTTTCGGTCGCGGATTTTCCACGCGTGCGTTCGTGAGAGATTTTGACTTTTCCCGTCTTTTGGATTTCGGTCGCGAATTTTCCACGCGTGCGTGCGTGAGATATTTTGACTTTTCCCATCTCTTCGATTTCGGTCGCGAATTTTCCACGCGTGCGTGCGTGGGATATTTTGACTTTTTCCGTCTCTTCGATTTCAGTCGCGAGTTTTTCACGCGTGCGTGCGTGGGATATTTTGACTTTTTCCGTCTCTTTGATTTCGGTCGCGAGTTTTCCACGTGTGCGCGCGTGATATTTTGTCTTTTTCCGTCTCTTCGATTTCGGTCACGAGTTTTCCACGTGTGCGTGCGTGAGATATTTTGACTTTTCCCGTCTTTTCGATTTCGGTCGCGAGTTTGTCACGTGTGCGTGCGTGAGAGATTTTGATTTATTCTTCGTCTCTTCGACTTCGATCGCGAGTTCTCTACGTGTGCGTGTGTGAGACATTTTGACTTTCGTTGTTCGGCTTTCCGAGTTTTCTCGTGCTCGAGTTCGAACTTCGCGCGTGCAGGCGTGTACTTTCTCGGTATCCTCGATTTTTCTCGTTCTCGATCTCAAGTTCCGTGCGTGCGTGCGTGGGATATCTTCTCGGTTCTTTCGGTTTTTCTCGTTCTCGATTTCGGGTTTCGCGCGTGCGTGCGTAAAACATTTCCTCGATTTTCCGAGTTTGTTCGATTCCGGGTGCGGCGTGTGCGTGCGCAAGACATTTTCTCGATTTCAATCGCGACGTTGCGTGTGTTTGCGCTAGACACTTTTTATTTTACGCGATTCCAATCACGACGTTGCGTGTGTTTGCGCTAGACACTTTTTATTTTACTCGATTTCAATCGCGACGTTGCGTGTGTCTGCGCTAGACATTTTTTAGTCGTTGCTCTACACGATTACTATCGCGTTGCGGGTGCGTGCACAAGAGACCTTTTATGTCATTCAATTTCGGTCGCGTTGCGCGTGCGTGCGCAAGAGACATTTTATCTCGTTCGGCCTCAATCGCGCGCTGCTGTGGGCAGTCTCGTGTTTTCTCGATTTCGATATTGAGTTTCTCGTATGCGTGCGCTCGACATTTTCCGTGTTCTCTCTCGGATTCGAGCGAATTTTCGTGCGGGTGTGCGTGACACATTCCTCATCCAAGAATAAGGCTCAGAACTCACCGCGATGAGTGGTCCGGAGACTCAACTCAAGTGGAAGCGACAGCCTCGCTCTCACGCTAGGAAGCGGCCAAGGCCGTCGTGGACTCAGCACTCAAGCCGCCGCTCGCAAGAGAGCAAGCACTCCGAGTCGGCAATTCTACAACTCTTTATGTGCGATTGGTGTGCCGGGTCGCACGTTATGGTAATGTGTGACGGGTTCCGTCAACTCAGCATGAGCGATCGATGGAAGCTCGTCAACCGGGAGCGACTGTGTCCAAACTGTTGCGGTCGGTACTCTGCGAGGAGTTACCGATCGACAGTGCGGTGCCGGAAGTGACAAGGGCACCACCACACGATGCTTCGTCGACCGTCGAGCATGAGCTCGATCTCAGCGCCAACAGCGTCATCTGAATCAACGACGTCGTCTCCGGCCAACGCACAATAAGAGACACACTGAGGAGGTGTGGTCGTCAACTCTGTTCGAAACTCACCAGGGGAAACACTCAACACGTTCTCAAGCACTCATACGGGAAGCAACTCATCAAGCCCAAGAGCGTTTTCTCACGCATCTCGCCGCGGCACGTTGCCATCAACAGCGATGGCGCAACTGATTATACCAACGGTGATTCGAATAAGGCGGGTGCTAGTCGAGGCCGGATCGGGGCTCACTTTGGGGGGGGGGGGGGGGGGGGCTGGTAGAGCGTATGGATCAACTGCCGTCGCAATCAATAGTCAGGATTCTCGGGATCGGTGGAGGCAGGGTTCCAGCACTCAAGGCAGAGTAAATATTACATTTTCCTTGCATTTCAAGGAAGTAGTGGGCCATGAAGGGTACGGGCTACGCACAGTCACTGCCAGCTAGCCTTCATTCGATGCGCCACTGGGGGAGTGGTCTCATATCCGAGGACTCAAGCTAGCCGATCCGGAGTATCGCCACTCACAGAGCATCGACATCGTCATCTGATGCCTACGGAGCAGACGCCTACGGGCAAATCGTTAGAGCGAACATCAAGAAGGGCGATGAAGCGATGCCGATAGCTCAACTCACCGTTATTTGGCCGGTTAGTCTTGGGACCAGTACACTCGTCGAACTCACAAGGATATCAAGCGTATTAGATATGGACTCACGTGGATGATGCGGAGGCGGTTCTCCAGGACTTGTTACCTCAGTTCTGGCTGCAGGAGGGGCTACCATCATCTCATTCAGGGAAGTTGACTGCAGAGGAGCAAGCCTGTGTGGATCACTTTGCGTCGACGCCCTCTCGAGATACAACAGGAAGGTATATCGTCCGCCTTCCGCTCAAGATGGATGCCGGTGTGTGGGGGAGTCGCATGCAGTCGCGAGGAAGTGTTTGTCGCGAAGACTCACCAAGTTGACACGGGACACCACGTATCAGCAGCTATACAATGAGTTCATGCTGGAGTCTGAGACGCTTCAGCACATGAGACAAGCTCCATCAGCACTCTCTCATGGCGTTCCGGTGTATTTTCTTTCGGATCATGGGGTGTTGCGGCCGGAGCGTGCAACGACAAAGCTGCGCGTGGTGTTCAACGGATCGTGTCCGACATCATCAGGGTACTCACTCAACGACATTATGCACACCGGACCAAATCGACTACTCAATGTGTTGGACGTACTCTTATGGGTACGGCATCACCGTTACATTTTTGCGACGGATATCAAGAAGAAGTACCGGCAGATCCGAGTACATGAGAACGGCTGGGATCTGCAGCGAGTCCTATGGATGGACGAGCACTTACAGGAAAGGGAATTTCAACTCACCGCCGTCAGGTATGGCACACGGGCAGCGCGTTCCTGGCCACCAGAGCACGTTAACAACTGCAATCGATGAGGGTGCGAGCTATCCATTAGCCGTGCCTTCGATCACACAGGCCCGCTACGTCGACGACCTCTTTGGAGGTGCCAATACGGGTGAGCAACTCATTGCGTTCAGCTCAGGGAAATGTGCGGAAAGGGTGGTTTCTCTCTCGCAAAGTGGCTATCAACAACTCATCACTGCTATGTGCGGTAGCGGATTCAACTCCACGGTACGACTCAGCATTCACTTTAGATGACTACAACTCAAAATTACTGGGGATGCGTCGGGATTCAAACAGCGACGCTTTCCATTTCACATCCTACTCAACTTCATCAGCGAAGACAGCACCAAAAGGGGGGTGCTGTCGGAAGTCGCCCAAGTCTTTGATCCGCTTGGCCTTTAGTCCCCAGTCACAATTCGATCGAAAATTCTGATCCAAGAATTGTGGCTGCACAAACTGGGATGGGGCGACTGACTACCGGACCAACTCGAGACTGATTGGAGGTCGCGCAAAGAGGATCTTACTCGGGTAACCAAACTCATCATACCTCGGTGGTTCGGCACTCACGCTGAATCTATCGTGGAACTCCATGGGTTCGCAGATGCATCTCAACACGCCATGGCAGTGGTAGTCTACGTGTTACTACCGCACCGTCCACACAACTCATCACGACGTCATTGGTGTGCTCGCGAATGCGAGTTACACCGCTTAAGAGGCTCACAATCCCGCGGGTCGAGCTTTCAGCCGCACTCATGCTAGCAAACCTCATCGAATACGTTCAGGCGAACCTCAGACTCAACTGTGTGCACACTCACTTGTGGATAGACTCACGGGTCACACTCGCATGGATCAGACTCACCCTTCACGATGGAGAACTTACGTGAGCGATCATGTGTCAGCTATTCAGGAGCTGACCCCTGGCGCACATTGGGGTCACGCGCCAGGCACCTCGAACCCGGCCAACTGTGCCACGTGAGGAGTCACAGCCAGTCAGCTTGAACGTCACTCACTATGGTGGACGGGACCGCCATAGATCACTCAACCAAGGAGCGAATGGCCCGCGCAGCCATTAATCCAGGACGCCTCAGTTACCATAGAGGCACGTCCTGGGAACTCAACCGCTCTCATAACTTAACGGGTCGAGGACCGTTGGGGTGTCGTCGAGAAGTTCTCCTCACTCTCAACCCTCATGAACGTCACTGCTTTCTGCTTCCTGTTCATTGTCAGGTGCCGCGACAACATCGATCGAGCGCGGGGTAGTTCCATCACGCCCAGGGAAACGGAAGCAGCACGGGAGTTCGGGGTGGCGGAACCTCAAGCCGCATACTTTGCGTACGAACTCAAGTGTATGCACTGACAAGTGAGGTTGCCAGCCTCTCACGGGTTCAACAGGCTGACAGCACTCATCGACAACAAGGGAATACTCCGGGTCGGAGGAAGATTGGAGAACTCAGAGCTCAGCTACGAGAGCAAGCATTCCATCATTATCCCTCGTCACTCACGACTCACAGAGCTCATCATTCGTCTAGCGCACCTCGCGACGATTCAGAAGACGCCGCTCCTCGCGCGCCGGCACACTTCCTCGTCGGCCAACCACTCATCATACTCTCGGAGCCCTCTGTTCCGCACTCAGCACTCACGCCAAGATTGAGGTGGCGACTAATCTAACATCAGGTACAGCGGTTCTGGACGCTGTGGAGCTCACACTACCTTCAACAGCAGCTCTCGCACTCAAAGTGACATCACCCTCAGAACAATATCAGCGTCGGCTCGCTGGTGTTAATAACCGACGAACGGTTAACACCAGCGAAGTGGCCATTGGCGAGAGTGCTGCAACTTCATCCAGAGCAAGGCGGGCTGACCCGAGTGGTCACCCTGAAAACATCATCCTCAATACTCACCGGGCCAACTACCAAACTGCCGGTGCTTCCAGGGGCGCACTCAGAGATCAATCAGCTACAACGTGCTGATGGCGGGGAGAATGTTTGGGAATGAGTCCGTTACGCTCGAGGGCAGCACCTCTCGGACGCTCGGCGTTCGCTCATTCTCTCGCCGTTCGCGCCAACCACGCTTGCGCGCCCGGCAACAGGCGGTTCTCCAGCAGTCACCGTCCAGCATCGTGTAAACTCAGGCGCGTTTCACGCGAACTCTCCATAATAATCACCGTGTCTGAACTTTCTTTCATTCACTCACTCAACGTGTCTACACTCATCTCTACTCACCGTGTCTACACTCAGCACTCTCTACGATCATCTATACCGAACAGTGTCTACTCTCATTCCGTGTTACAAACCTCCTTTCGGTACAATAGCCATGGGGGCATTCTGTGCTGTCCGATCATGGTGCATTGCGTCTATTGCAGTGTCGGCAATAGCCGCTTCGTCGCTCAACCTATGAGTGCGTGCTTGCACGCACTAGGGATAACCTACAGTGTTCTACGCCTCATTCAACTCAAAGACAATCATTAAACTCAGTGCTTCATTGATCATTCTATATATCGTTGTTACCTTTTCCGTTGAATAAACCGTATTATATTCTTTGTTACAACATCGTCTTCGTTCTTTATGCCCGTCGATCTCATCACCTGTGAACCGGTGAACTCTGGGTTTTTCATCTCACAACAGGTACGCTGCCGTATGGATTTGTACGCACGAATGATAGTATGCAAAACTAAATGTAATATAGATTTTTGTGGTGAATGACAATTATTTGTAATATTTTCAATAAACAATATCTTTATGTTATATTTTTTCAGTCTATGTAGACATTTTACATATTTATATATTATTTGTAAAAGAAAAATATTCTCATACTACGCCGTTGCGTTATATTTTTAAAGCATCGTGCTGCATGGTTACGCCTATGCTGCAGCCATCCTTCTCTTCCTCAAAGCTGCTATCGCGACGATACTCTTCTCGAGCGTTGCGATTCGCCTCCCGCGCCGCGCGCCGCGGCATTCCTTGTTACCCGCCGCTTCCTCGCAGTTTTATAAACAAAACGATATGACGGACACTTCGGCAACAAAAAATTATAAGAAAAATTCCTGCGAACATTCCGGTGTTTCTCAATATTTATTGAAATTTTTTCGCAATTATTATAACTGTACAAAATAATTATCATTACCATCTTTTAGTATGTTGAATAAAATCTTTTAGCAAAAATACGCGAAGCATCCCTCGAGTTATTGTGACGTTTCAGATTACACTACCGCGTGCGCGTCTATATAAGCAAATAAGACGCGCGCGGTAGCAGCTTGTAAAGGCGCGCGCGTAATCAGCTTGTTGACACGCGCGCGCGCGCGCGGTATCAGCTTGTACCACGGGCCGCCGCCGCCGCTGGTTTCAGCGTATTTAAATAAACATCTTTGTGCTTCAAATATCACTCGGCGATATGGAAACACGGTGGAAACATCCATGGACCTCTATGATATGCGGCCCCACTGGGCGTGGCAAAACGTATTTTGTTGAAAAATGTTTTCACTATATGCGTGAAATGGCCGATGTTCAATTCGAACGAATACTTTTTTATTACTCTGAATGGCAGCCCGGTTATACAGAGTATGGCGATAAAATTGAATTTCGCGAGGGTTTACCTCAGGCAGCCGACTACTCGAATGATCAACGTCCAAAATTAATCGTGATCGATGATCTAATGCGAGAAGCTTCGAATAATAGCATCGTCGGTCTTTTCACCAAGGGTAGCCATCATAAAAATTTAAGCGTTATATACATCACGCAAAATTTATTTCATCAAGGACACGGGCAACGCGACATTTCTCTGAACGCCAATTATATCGTCGTTTTTAAAAATCCGCGAGATCGCGCTCGAATACAGCATCTCGCGCATCAGGTATGTCCAGAAAATTCACATTTTTTGCAAGAGATATATTTTGACGCAACTTCAGCACCTCACGGTTATCTCTCACTCGATCTAAAACAATCGACACCCGACAATTGTCGATTTCGCGCCTGCGTATTTCCCGATGATCAATATCATTACGTTTATACGCCGCGAAAAGAAATAAAAATCCGAGACGCCAGTCGTGACGTACCAGTAATACGCTTGTAATGGGGAAGCGAGGAGCTCTCCGCTCTCCGAGATAACACAATGCTTTGCGAGCATTGTGTTATCTCACACAAAAAAAGCAGCGTGCCGTCTTACGTATAGCCGACGTGACATTGATACGCGGTATATGCGAATGTGCGCTCAATGTGTTACGCGGTAACGTGAGCCTCGGCACGCGAGAGAAACATCGATTACCGAGGCATGCTTCACTTCTTCGGCGTTTATCTGAAAAACGGGGTAATTATATTAACCATGGAGCACGCCCGAAAAATGGTTCTAATTCCCCATGATAGTGTACATCGTCTCGGCGAACGAGAAAAAGCTGACTCGGCAGCAGCCACCTCTGTACAGACCGTAGGCTCACCGCTCTCTCGCTTGGACGCCAAGATGAGTGAAATACTAAACTCCGCGGCGTACGAGAGTGAGAGAGACAAGTGGTCTGCTTATCTTCAAGTCCTTCAGAGATATCTTCGACTCGCTCTACGCTCACAACACGATGACCCTACTAAATAGCTGAGCGATAATATCGAGTCGAAAGAACCTGTACAAAATTTGGAAGTAGATAATGCGGTATTAACGCATGCGGTAAAGTCACGATTAAATGATACGCTCATTCTGGATAGCGTGCCGAAAAAATTTCGCGCAAAAGCAAAATTGTTATTACACAATTTGCACCGAATAATTTTGGCGGAGACAAATATTAGTTGGGATGTGAATAGTGCTGTTTTTATCTTATCAATGACGCGATGCGAGCTAGAAAACGAGTAAAACCCGAGGGTAGAGCTCACTTTGCCGAGCACTTGCGACAGATACAGACGCCGCAAGAATTTATCGGAAATCCCGAAATATTCCGAGAGAAAGTCGTCGGGGCATCAACGCCACGTAAACGTGTCATATCTCCGCCCCGCGGTGGTAGCAGCAGCAGCAGCGATTACGAGGATGTGAGCAGCGAGGCAATTATAGTATCGGTTTCAGAGGAGGAAGAGGAGAGAGGCGACAAATAGAGGCCGCAGCAAGGTCGCGGTTGACTACCGCCGCGTAAGAGGCAGAAACAATTTGCTTGGTCAGCATTCAAATTATGAAGACTCTCGAGAAGATTTATCTCGATCCCTCTCATCCGGCATCCTATTCGCGAGCAGAGCATTTACAACGTATGACCGATCGATGAATTAGCAAAAAAAAAATTTTATCATGGCTCGAAACTCAGGATTCGTATACTATGCATCGCTTCTTACGGAGGCGATTTCCTCGTCGAGTATACAACGTTTATAATATTGATGATTTATGGGAGGCTGATCTAGCCGATCTTCGCGCGATTAAGACATACAACGATAACTACGTCTATCTGTTAGTTGTCATCGATGTTTTAAGCAAATATGCGTGGGTCGAGCCGTTGCACGACAAAACAAATGCAAATGTATCGCGCGCTTTCGCTCGTATACTCGCTCGTAGCAACAATAGAGTTCCCCATCAATTGCAAACCGAATGAGGCAAGGAATTTATAGGAGCTCCGTTTTAGGAATTTTTGAGGAAAAAACAAATCGCTTTTTGTGCAGCCCGTAATCTTGATGTTAAAGCAGCAATCGCCAAGAGATTCAATCGTATGCTGAAAGAGCGAATGTGGCGCTATTTTACGTACACGCGAAACAAACGCTATATCGATGTCTTGCAAAAATGTGTACATGCTTACAATCACGCACGGCATAGCGGTGCACGTATGCAGCCTGCGGCGGTAAATCTGGAAAATGCCGCTATTGCGCGAAAAAGTCTCATTCGCCGATACACGCCCTCGCCGAGGAAAAAAAAACGAAAATTAAAACGCCTAAATATAGGGTCGGTGATCTCGTGCGTATCAGTAGCGAAAAAGCAGCGTTCGCGGAAGCATATGAGCGGGGTTGGAGCAGCGAAATATTCAAGATATATCGTATATCTACGAACCGTCTTCCATTCGTGTATATTTTGCGCGATCTCGATAACGAACTCATTGACGGAATTTTTTATACTTAAGAATTGGCTCGGGTGAGCGCGGAAGCGGTCAAAAGAAAGCGTGCGTCCGGAACATGAGTATGATGACAGATAACAGCTTCTTCGTGGTGCTGCCGAGTAACAACAGCATGCAATATTTTCCCAGCAATACCACGAGCAAATTAATTACAAAGTTGCCGCGGCAATTGCGTTTAGAAGGAGAGTGGGGAGTTTCAGTAACGGAAATTAGGTATCCTATGACTTTTTTACATATTCCCCAGTTCGACAATATTATAAGTTTTGAATATGGTGACTATGATAAATTCGGTAGAAATGAGCATACGCTACGCACATACAAGTCAGTCCCGGTGCTTAGCGGGGTATATCGTTCTATCGATGCATTGTTGGATGCGATTAATAAGCTATCGTGTATTAGAGAACACCTAGATTTCAAACATGAGCATTGTGGGCGCGTCAAAGTTTCTCGGATATGCAGCGATCAACTTTATCACGAATTTAGCGTGCCACCGATTATAGGAAAACTGCTAGGATTCGGAATTCGCGAGCATATTACGACAAATAAAACGCAGCCGTTTATTGGCTCGGAACCGGCATCGCTGGCTCGCGCAATTCCAAATAGCATGTTTATTTATTCAGATATCTGGGAGTCATATATCACCGGCGATGTGCAGACGCCTCTGTTACGCGTTGTGCCTATCAAGACCGATGGTACATTCGCATACGGCTCGACTAGAATAAAAAAATTTCCGTCTCTGCGCTTTATCCCTCTCATTCGTAATAATTTTCACACGATCGAGATCGATATAAGGGATGGATATGGCAATCCTATACCATTCGAGGAGGGAACGTTGACGGTGACACTGCAATTCAAACGCTTTCGTTAAGGCAGTAGTCTGCTTTAGAAGCCGAAAAAAAGCGTTTTTTCAGCAATTTTTTTGAAAGGGAAGGAAATGATTGCGGTAAACGAAATTTTGAGACGATTGTGTATTATATTCAAGCTTTAAAAAACAATTTTTATTATTAAAAATTATTGAAATTTTCCAAAGTTCTAACGATTTTTCTGGGGCGCCTGGAGTCTGGACTTGTAAATCGGTGCCGGTGATGGAGGTAGTGCGATGCATCTGAAACAGTCGAACCAAATTCTTTTTTATTTTTTATAAGTTCCTTTTCTATATGAACTAAAAAAATACCGAAGAAATGATGAAATACCAAATTTTGTCGAAGTTTGAAAAAAAAATTCACTCTTTTGAAAAAAAAAATTCACTTTAAGTTGCAAAACAAGTAATTTAAATAGTACTTTTGTCCAACTTTTTTAGTTCAAATAGAAGATAATTTAATACTGAAGCTAGATCACTTTGATTTTTTTCGATCGGACATATATTGTTTTTACTATCGCCGGCACCGTTTTCTAAAACTTGTGAAAATGAAAACTTGAGAAAACGGGCTTTAAAGTTTTCGGTCCAAAAAAATATAAGTTTTTGGATACTTACACTAATTAGATGTTAATCAGCTATCCCCGGGCCATACAATAATCCTTCCTCTTCTTCAAAAAACTCGTTTTGGCGGAGGCTTTCCGATCTTCGAGCTGTACGAGCCTCCTTGCTGGAAAATGATGCGCGCCGGTTCTCCCGCGTTATGCGCTCAGCATCGACGGTGTCAGCAAAATTTTTGCACTGCTGCCCGATGACAATATTGAGGAGCTGCATGGTAGAAAGCACAGCTGAATAACCCTCGTTGAAAATGCCTGTAGCCATATTTGCTGTTATTTTGACGATTTTATAGCCGGAATTTACGTGTTTCGGATTTAGGCGCCACACAATCGAATTGAACGATTCGTTCGAATTTTGAGTGTGTCCGCCTAAGCACCGCGTCAATAAATCGTCATTTGAAAGATCTTCGTAAATTGGACGAATGTGCTTCTCTACATTGTCAGTAATTAATCTTGCCGGGTGTTTGAAAGATGCCAGATTATTCGCCGCTTGAGCCTTGCGCCATTCGCACCAACTCTCCGCGCCTTCTGGACAATTTTCATGCCGAGGATTTTTATCCTCGGCGTACAAATGCTCAACGATTTGTTGATAAGTAGATTTTGTAAAACCTGCAGACATATCCATAAGGCCGCAGAATACGTTTATCCCTTCTCGTCCGATACCAAGAAGCCTCATAACAAAAACAATCCGTCTGTTGATTTCGCAGCCGGTATTTATCAATGGTCCTGACTGGATTTTGCGTTGACCACACATACACTTGACAACAATTTTAAATCCTAGGCCTCGATGACCGCTTTCTGCAAACGTTAATTTTTGGTTGCATGATCTGCAAATTGCGATTTCCGAAAGGGCGAGAAACACCGATATGAATTCAATAATGCGGTAGCAGTGCGATGAATGAATAATGACATCATCGCTGCTTGCTGTCTTCAACTTTTGCTCAGTGCGGCTCGAGTGTAAGTCTCCGTCGTCCGATGATACACTGGTACAACGATTGCCGTGAAATTTTCGCTTTCGCGGTTCCGCAGCACGCTGTCTTGTACATCGATCACCTTTAGGGTAGCTTGACATTTCGATGTGCGCTCGGCAAAATCAAAAATGAAACTGAAAGCTGACGCTACAAATAGCAGTGTAGAAGCCGATGCCGAGAGCTATAGTTTACCGTTATATTGTATACCGTTATCCCAACGACTACTCAACACAGACCTTCTAGAAACTCCAAATAATATTTCAAAGGACGGTTCGATCTTTTCAGGTATATACGAGTATAGTTAAACAATAGAATACATGAAGGGTCGAAGCGCGCGCTTGGGTCTGCCCGAGCATTCGCACCTGCTCGACGCTCGGCCACCAAAACTGATCTAGCTTCGAAAATATGTCGAATTGGCCTCTAAAATTTTGAACACATATTCTTGGATAGTTTTGGAATAGATTTAAGACAAAAACGAAAAATCGATTTTTTGAAGCCTGTAAAGCAGACTACTGCCTTAATCGCTTTATGGAGTACTACGACGACGAGGAGTAGACAGGCCTAGGGCGCCGAGGATACGTGGGAATAAGCCACGTTTATATCGGTACACCTAATCAACGGGGTCACGGTAACGGCAGCTTCCTCGGGGGGCTTTTTCGACGGGTTTTACCGCTCCTGCGAAAAGGTGTCAAGGTTATCGGTAAAGAGGCTGTGCGTACAGGAGTAAATATAGCTGGTTATGTGACGAATAAAAATATAAGTCTGAAAAATTCTTTTCATACGAGAGTACGAGAATCTGGGGGAAACTTAAAACGAAAAGCCGAGGAAAAATGGATAAGCTGATGATGCAGGGATCCGGCTATAAGAAGAGAAAAATTGCATCAGTCATTCGAACAGCAGACGCGTTAGGAGGCGAGTGTCTCCTAAAAAAAACATTAAAAAGAAAACGATTCGCAAGAAGAAAAAGACGAGGATAACTCTGCGCACTGTTGCCGATATATTTGAATTAAAAAAAATGGCTTTTTTACACGCACACTCGTGCGAGTGTTTAAAATTTGAACTCGAATTATTTTCATTACCTTCAACGCAAACTGCGATCGGAGGATCGAACTGGGTGCACTATAAACCGATTTCATCGTTGACGGATGATTCACCGATAGAATTTATCATTCCCGGGCAAGGAGATGAATATATTCATCTCGCTCACACCATGCTTAGTCTTCGCGTGCAGATGAAAGAAACTCTTGTAGCTAGTGCATCTAGTTCGACAGCCACTACAGAGCCTATTGTCGGACCGGTAAATAAATACTGCATTCCATGTTTAATCAAGTGTATGTATACTTGAATCAAAAACTGGTCTCACCACCAAATATTACTTACGCGTATCGCGCGTACATTGAGACGTTATTAAATTACGGCCCGGCGGCTAAAAAATCTCATCTCACGTTAGTGCTATGGTATGACGACACAGCAGGCAAAATGGATGACGCACGTGGAGAAAAAAACGCGGGGTTGGAAGAGCGGATAAAATTTCTGTGTGCTGAGAAAACGGTTGATTTGCTCGGACATTTGCATTGTGACGTGTTTAATCAGGAGCGTTTCCTGTTGAACGGAGTAGAAATGTGAATGCGTCTTGTACGCGCGAGAGACTCGTTTTGTCTCATAACCGAATCGACGAACGAGTCATGCGGACTAAATACTATCGAAGCCACGCTTCTCGTAAGACGAAAGAAAATCGCGCCTGGCGTTTTACTTTCGCACGCCCGTGCACTGGCGAAATCTACTGCAAAATATCCCCTTACTCGTGTGGAAGTTAAAGCCGTTTCATTGCATGCTGGTATACACGGGAAAACGATTGATAATGTCGTTCTCGGTCAGCTACCGAAGCAGATAATTATCGGTTTTGTCGATAACAGAGCGTACAACGAAGACCGCTTCTTCAACCCGTTTAATCTTCAAAATTATAAAATTAATTATCTTTCTTTATACGTGGATTGTATGCAAGTACCTTCCCGACCACTGCAACCGGATTTTACAAAAAGTAAAGTTTACGTGGATGCACATCAGACGTTATTCTCGGGAACGGGAATACATTTTCTAAACGAGGGTAATTCCATACGTCGAGCGAATTATCGAGACGGTTATTGTTTATTCGCGTTCGACTTGACACCCGATCTTTCGGCGAATAGCAGCACTCACTGAAATTCGGTGAAACATGGTAGTGTGAGGATCGAGGTGAGATTCCACGAAGCGCTACAGTCAACCGTAAACTGCATCATATACGCTGAATTCAGTTTACCGCTATCTATCACACGAGACGGACGTGAAAATGACACGATGGCACATTGATATACAGGGAATGCGAGACAAGGATAATCGCTTGCTACCAAAAGAAATAGCCGTTGTCGCTATCGACAATCCGTTTTTGATGCATTGGCTCGTTCAACCTCCGTACTCGTTTATCGAACTACCGGAGGATGTGCGAAAGGAAAATAAATGTCTTTCGTTCAATTGGAACGGCCTCGAGTGGTACGAGGGTGATGTGTCTTATAAGCAACTTTACGCGAATTTACGAGTCATTGCCCGATATGCCAGAAGTATTTATACCTGAGGACATGAAGAAGCCAATCTCTTGTGTCAAGTATTGTCTCGCCACATTAACGATTTGGAAATTTCGAGGTAGGAGTGTCCGAGAATAGAACATTTGCCGAAAACATGTAGTAAATGTTTGCGGCATTCCACGGTGAGCGATAAACGTTCGTTACGTTGCGCTTTAACTCGAGCGTCTATGCTGAAAAAATGGCTCCAAATAAATTCGTACGAGAGAGCGAAAATGTGTAGTTCTGAAGCGGATGATAAAGATGAAGAAGAAGAAGAAGAGAAAAAAAGGGATTTGAAAGATGCCCGATTCGATGAGTGCTACAACGGGTGTACCACGTGTACAAAGCCATTCAATGTTATTGATTTAACGAGAAAGTGAAAAAGGAGGGAAATGAATATATATAGCAGCAAAATGGGATAAATCAGCATTTCGCCATTGTCGCTCATGAGAGTATGAACACGCACCAAATACAAGAAGCTCTACGCCATTTACCAATTGCAACAACTGGAGTATTCCCCGCAGACGAGATAACGCGCGTGTGGACAAAACCGGCGGGGATAATAGCAAACACCGATGAACACACAAAACCCGGAGAACACTGGGTCGCCATGTACGTCGATCGCAATGGAAAAGGATGGTACTTTGACAGCTATGGATTGCCGCCGATAATCCCACGACATCTCGCAAGACTCCGAAGAAATGGCAAATTTTTCCGATGTAACATCAAACAACTCCAAAGCGATTCATCGGATGTATGCGGACAATTTTGTATTGTTTTTTTGCATTTCATGTCCCGCGATTTTGGTATGGCTCGATCTAATAATCTCTTCAGTAATAATGTGCGAGAAAACGATAAAATAGTTCGCGATTATTACAATGCTTTTACCTATCAGAAAATAAATAATAATAATAATAATAATAATAAAACTTTGAACGGTGGGGGTTTTACCGAACGGAGATTTCCTTGCAACCAGCGCTGTTGCATGCGCCGATAAAAAATGGTGGGGGCGGAGTCGTGTGACTATGGCCGCCGCACGGTCTCGTGATTAGTCCAATTAATTATCTCGTGTCGACGATATGGGTCGAACTCGGTATTATCGCTTAGCCGATAAGAGTTATAATGGCGCGCGTGAACTTAGCCATAACTGGGAGGTAACGGTCGTTGCAGCGTCGGAACGGCCAGATTGTCAGCCGAAAAAATTTCGTCACAGGCGCAGAGCGGTATAATTCATTTTTAAATTTGAAACTATTTATTTTAATATGAAAAGTAGATTCGATAATTTTATTTGTATAGAATCGGCGAAGGCGTAAGGAGAAGAAGCGCCTAAAATAAGAAAATACCGATGATGACGAAATGTCGAAACTAATAGCGGGAATGGAAAATCTTGTAATTTAAGGAATTATATGTCACTTAGTTGTCCGTAATATTTAAATATGTTAAATAAAAGTAAAAACTGGAAACAAATTTTTTCATTTATCGCCATACCGTATCTCTGTTATAATTCACCGCTCGCCGACTAGATTTTGCTGAATAAGCAGCAGATATTGGGTTACTCATTGAGTCACCTTTGCTGCAGTAAATAAAATAAAAATTGTGAAAAAAATTCAGTTCAGCACGAGTCTTTATTCCAGGCGGTCGTAAATATGGATATCGTCGTCGATATACAGGGTCTGCGCGGCAAAGACTTTGATTTCCTTCCAAAAGAAATAGCAGTTGTTGCTGTAGACAAACCGCTCACGGCTCATTGGATCGTTGCACCACCTTACCCACTCGCTGTATTACAAAAAAAATCAAGGCGCCAAAATAGCTTTCTTTCGGAAGTTTATCACGGACTTGAGTGGTGCGAGGGTGAGATTTCGCGCGAGCAGGTATGTGCGAATTTACGCGATATCTCTCGAGAATCGAAGCGAATTTATACCCGCGGACGCGATAAGGCAGTGCTCCTACAAAATGTCACGAGGCCTGAAATAATCAACCTTGAAGAGGAAGAAGACGCTCCTCCGTTCAGTCTTTTACCGCTGGCATATCGCACGTGCATGCGTCATGGCTTAATGCGCACGGGATTATTACGATGTGCCTTGAAAAACGCGTGTCGAATAAAAAAATGGCTTCAGCAGCATCCGTTCGAGAATGAGGAAGACTATCCTAATATCAGCTTGGATTCCGAAGACGACATTCAAGAAAAATAATTCGCCCAATAAATAAACAATTTTTGCATTTCATGTAATTTTTTAAAATTAAACGATAAACTGAAAAAAAAATCTTTTTCATTTATCGCCCTGCTTCGTACCGCTATATCCAGAATTCATCGTTGTTAAGCTGAAACAATAGCCGACAGCGCACTAATGAAACACGAGGGGGGAGGGGATGTCGCTCTCGATACTGCACTAGGTGCGGCTGCTCATTATACCGTGGACTTCGGAATCGCGAGCAATGACGTCATTTCCAGAATGTTAGAAAAAATGGTATGGTACGCGTATCGTGCTCTCACTCATCCTCACTTCTTCCCCCACCACCCATCGTATCACTCTGATTTTCACACTTCTGTGGAGGTGGGGGGAAAATTAGAGTGGTGGGGATGGCCGCATGGTGGGGGAAGGAGTGGGGATGAGAGTGGGGGGCGCCATACGCGTACCAATACTACTTACGATGAATAAATCCATTGTTATTATTTTTATTATTTTTCTAGTTTCAAGATTCATATATATATATATATATACATGTACTATTTTTGTGAATATATTAAAAATGATTTCCAAAGATGGGTGTCTTCTTTCATTAATTTTGCGTTTCCAATATCGCTACAAAATGAATATTTAATTACTAAAGAGCTTCGCTCTTACCGGGTGTCCCACTACACCTCGCGACTTTTTTTTCTCATCGATGAACTCAAGAATCTTTTTTTTGTTAAGTTCTTTGCTTCAATAGAAAATCACATCCAACAATATTCGTACCATTTTATTCACAGCGCACTCATCTAATTGTATCGATGAGGCTTGTATTCTTTTATCATCAACGGCAGTGAGTATTATTATTATACCATTCGTTCAATATTGTCATTATTCTACGATTAATCCGACCGATGACCGTAATTACAGTATCGCGACCATCATAAAGCGCTTGAGAACGTTTCCCACACGAAAGAAATTCATATACCACGATCGCGATTCCCTCGTGGGCGAAATATTTTTGAAATTTACGATCATCCCGTAATCCGCAACCTCTTGATGGTAATTTTACTCGTGCCCTACGCGCAAGTTCTAACGCCTCGGTACGTTGATAATCCCGACGCCCGTCGCGAATTCGCTGCCACTTTTTGTGTAATTCCCCGCTTCGAAGCTCGCCACGCTCAGCGTAAACGAGTGCAGCGACAAGGGCGCGAGGTAAACACAAATTATCGTGATGGTTTATCGACAAAATCGAACGTTTAGCAACAGCCTCGTGCGTGAGAGGAATACCCTCGCTACCCTGAACACCGCGTACCACACAAGTTCTCATTTCACACATGCCATTATCTATTCTAAATTCACGAGCACTCTGTGCAATATTATAAATAAGAGACCAAATGTCACCGGGAATATATTCACGTACAGGTCGAAAAGAGAGCCACGCAGGCCCGTTTGTGAAATCCGGTGTCGTATAAGTCATTCCGGCGTAATCGTGAGGCTCGGACGATTTGGTAAGATGCGTGAGAATATCCCGTATGGCTCCTTCAAGCCACGGCAAATGATCGGCGCTCGGTGGGGGGTGACGGATGTGAAAAATCGTTTCACGACCGCGAGTTTTTGATCGAGGGAAATAACACGTTCCCTCACGGACGATTTCGTAACGTCGACCGGGCGGTAAAATATCCCCTCCAGCACCGCCGCCAGTTTGATCAACTGTAACAAAATTAAATATCAAATTTTTTTATTGGAAAAATAACAAAATAGCTCATGTAAATCACTAATTAGCGTACACTTTTACCAATCGAAACCCTCCGGAGCACCAGGGTAACGATTACGCAGCTCGTTTTCCTACTCGATATCTCTTTGTCCGGTCGGTTGCCGGTTTAAAGGGATATCCTTCCAAAATATCCGTGATGTATCCGAGAAATATCCTGGTTTTTTTTTGTATGTTTTGACGAACTGTGTTTTCGTGACAATAATATTTAGATATATAATTCATTTACCCGAATCTGACTACGAAGGTATCTCTTCTTCTTCTGTTTATTCTCGCTCTGTTTCTTCTTCTTCTTCTTCTTCCTCCGCGCTGCTTGTGTCGGCTGCTGCTATCGTTGATATTGGAGACGATGGCTCGCTTGAATCCGATGCTGGTCTGCAGGCCCCTGACGGCCCCGCTATTGCACCGTCAGGTTCATGAGACGGCCCCGCTATTGCAGCATCAGGTTCATGCGTTGGTCCCGTTATGCAAACTGATCCGAGACTGTAAATTGGCCGGCGCCTGGTATCGATCCATTTGTTTTTTTGCCGATTATCTTCGTCCCTAGAATAATTCTCGCTCTCCGAATCCGTTCGCCCCTCCTTCACGAAGTCATACGCGTCGGCATCATCAGAGCGCATGTCTTGATAACGCTTGACTGTATAATTACATCGGATTTTAGTAAAAATTAACCGCTAAAGCGTGAGAAAATACTTACTTCGTTCTGCGAATATTCCCTGTAATTCGTGGTCTTCTGTCCAACAGCGTCTTCGGATCACTCTAACTAGCGAATCATTTAAAGGCTGCGCGTGAAACATTCCCGAATTATATGCGTAAACAATATCGCGTTTGGAACACTCGTACAGCGCGGTACGAATTTTTCGAAGCACCACGAGAGCGGGAAGATGCCACAACATTATATTGTTTAAGTTTCAGCCATCGCAAAGCAACGGTACCACGGTTAATTAAAAACTTTATTAATCGAGCGAGAATATAACGAGGAATAATGCGCACCATGATGATGAAACGTTCGCGTCGTATCTCTCTAATTGACTAGCGATGATGGATAGATGCGCTCGCATTTAAGTATGTAGAAGGTGCAAATCGTGCAATTCTGCGCCTCAAGAAACTAATGCTAAAAAGGAAAAGGATCGGTTTGGGGAGGGCGGGGTGTTAAGATTCATGAGAGGGCCGTATGCGAGAAATTAATCCTCCGCGCATTGGTTTCGATTCACGCTACTTTGAGACTACGCATGTTTAAAATCTCTTGTGACGTTGCGTCCCAATTTTCCCCGGCGCGTCTCGCGAAGTCTCCCCGCAGCACTACAAGTAGCATATAAGGCTAGTCATAAGGAGGCGATGCATGCGGCCATACAACGATTAAGGAAACTCGGACGAACATCTGTCGCACCCCCTTAATTTTTTTCTTAACTTCCCTCTTTCCGTTGGTCGTTCGACGGGCGGTGGATCATTTTTCCTCACTCCTACGAGGCCGTTCAAACTTTCCCGCTCATTTCCCACCTTTTTTCTTGTTCCCCCAACCCCCGCGGCGCCACGTCCGCGCTTGGCCGCTTCATGACACCTTTTTTCCCACTTTCCCCCGTAGCCCGCAGCATCACGCCGTCACCACGCCGCTCGGACTACTGTACACGCGTTTCGCACATGAACGACAACCGGACAGGCCCTCCGCGCCATCGTAACCGCTTATTTCTCAAGGCCACCCCGGACGACGTCCAAAGTCATCGGTTCGGGGGCCAAAATCATAGCGACGAAGGGCCTGGTTCCGTAAAACATTTAATCGGGAAAACTCAATCCATTCGCAGACAACGTCGGACGGCTGGCTCATCGGCACGAATACTCTGTGGCGCCATCTCGCGTATCCCGATCCCCATTAACCTCCCGATCCCTACGCTCCGTCCTCCGCCGGCCGTCGCTCACGCGGGCTCGGCGCGGGGCCATGGTGCTGCCATCCGACGGACCCGTGACCCACTGCCTTTTATTTCCTGTTCCCACCGATAACAGTTCCCCAAACTCCCCGTACAGTGCTGCCCCGTGCGCATTCCGTCCGAACCTTCTCCTCAACAATCACGCCACACGCGACTGGCCAATGGGAAGCGGGAAGACGGGCCGAACAAAGAGCACGAGGCCGAGAAACTCACTTCGTTGCGGACATTTGTAAAACATAGGCGTTTAGAGGGTAGCGAGAAAGAAATTTCTAGTAAGAATAAGTTAAGGCTAGTTACGAAGAGTAAGCATAGAGGAATACGATTGTGAACGACGAGGAGAATACATTATAAGGACGAAAAGAGTGGAGAGAAAAGAAGAGGCGAGAGAAATTGTGAAGGAACGAAGGAAGGACAAAGCGAAATTTAAAAAGAAACGAGGAGACAAGAGGCGATACTGAACCCGTCGGCGAGAACACCTGTCCGCGTTCGTCTTAAGAAATAGAAGTAAGTGTCTCTTTGGTGGCCATTAAATAGCGACATTGCCCGATTATTTGTTCTTACGATTGTTGGATTTTTTTGTATTCACCGTCGACTCGCGCGGCCACGTGTCAATTTGAGGTTAGACGGACCTCCGCGTGCGACCGCGTGCCGCCTTGCCGGTGCTATCTATAGGTTAGGGAAAAGTGCTGTGGGGAAGAGTTATCCCTAGGTTCACCACCCGTAGAGTTGAGCGAAGGAATAGGGTGAGATGCCATAGTGGTCGGCGAACCCAACCCCTGAGCTACGCTGTGAGAAAGCAAGGAAGATACTGTCAAGGTAGCTATACCTGTAAAATAGCTGGCGCCGACAACGAGTAGTAGCAAGTGTAGTGATCCCCAGTATTCCTTCCCAAAATTCCCCGTAAGCAGTCCCTTGGTCTTTGCGAACCGTCACTTCCCCAGTTTCCCCGTTACGCTGTCCCTCCACTACGGCGATTATGTTTTTCTTTAGTTTGACAAATCATTGTGTTAGAGGGAAATTTTACCTCCGCTACGGCGATTATATTTTGTCTTTATTCTGGCAATTTATTGTGTTCGCGGGAAATTATACCTCCTCTACGGCGATCATATTTTTTTCTTTATTTTGACGAATTATTGTATTTGAGGGAAATTGTACCTCCGCTACGGCAATTATGTTTTTCTTTAGTTTGGCATATTATTGTGTTTGAGGGAAATTGTACCTCCGCTACGGCGACTAGATTTTTCTTTATTTCGACAAATTGTTGTATTTGAGGAAAATCCTCCGCTACGGCGATTATTTTTGCGGATTATTTTGTGATTTCTTGGCGATTCCTATTTGCGAGTAACTACACCCCCTTATTTTTTGAAAATTATTTTCGCGAATCCCTTTGCGTTATACTCTTGCGAGTAATTATCCACCTCTTATTTTTGAGAAGTATTTTTGCGAATCCCCTTGCGTCATATAATTTGCGAGTAATTACCCCTCCCTTATTTTTGAGAACTATTTTGCGAATCCCTTTCCGTTACATTCTTGCGAATAATTATCCTCCCCTTATTTTTGAGAATTGTTTTGCGAATCCCCTTTGCATTGTATAATTTTCGAGTAACTACACCCCCCTATTTTTTTTTGAGAATTATTTTTGCGAATCCCTTTGCGTTATACCCTTGCGAGTAATCATCCTCCCCTTATTTTTTTGAGAATTATTTTTGCGAATCCCTTTGCGTTATACCCTTGCGAGTAATTATCCCCCCCTTAGTTTTGAGAATTATTCTGTGAATCTCGTTGCGTTACACTCTTGCGAGTAATTATCCTCCCTTATTTTCAAGAATTGTTTTGCGAATCCCTTTGCGTTGTATAATTTGCGAGTAACTACACCCCCTTATTTTTTTTGAGAATTATTTTTGCGAATCCCTTTGCGTTATACCCTTGCGAGTAATTATCCTCCCCTTATTTCTTGAGAATTATTTTTGCGAATTCCTTTGCGTTATACCCTTGCGAGTAACTATCCTACCCTTAGTTTTGCGAGTACTTATCTCCCCGTATTTTTGAGAATTGTTTTGCGAATCCCTTTGCGTTGTATAATTTGCGCGTAACTACACCCCCTCATTTTTTTGAGAATTATTTTGCGAACCCTTTTGCGTTACACCGTTTGCGAGTAATTACCCCCCCTTGTTTTGAGAATTATTTTGCGAATCCCTTTGCGTTGTATCATCAGCGAGTAATTACTCCCCCCTGGTTTTTGAGAATTATTTTGCAAATCCCTTTGCGTTGTATCATCAGCGAGTAATTACCCTCCCCTCATTTTTGAGAATCATTTTGCGAATCCCTTTGCGTTGTATCATTTGCGAGTAATTGCCCTTCCCCCTATCTTGAGAATTGTTTTGCGAATCCCCTTGCGTTATATCATCGGCAAGTAATTACCCTTCTCCCCTATTTGGAGAATTGTTTTGCGAATGCCTTTGCGATCTACTTTTTGTAATTACGCTTCTTAGTTAAGCTACCTAGTGATTTCGACCGTGCGTCGAAAATAAAAGCACACGTGATATAGCCGTCTCGACTCCGTGTTCCATCATTTTCCCCCCCGAATTGCGTCGCTCGGCCAAAGCGGTGACACTCTATATATCGGAATCTATGGCGCGTAGCGCGAAATGAAACCGCCGAGTTGACACGCGCCTGGCGCTATGAAATCTGATCCGGAGACCATTTTATTCTCATTGCGTGGGTAAGCAGAAGGTATGCATGTGAATATCTGCGGCGGTATTTCAAAAGGAAACAGGGCGACGATATTTCTAATTTTGCGATACCGCTCATTGGTTCGAGAAGTCGGTGTTCAGGTGGAGGGGATAATGCTTAAATGAGTGGAGTAACTGTTTTTCGCCTCATTCGAATTCGCGAACTCGAGACATCGACGAAATGAAGAGCAACAGGGTAATAAAAATAGGGCGCCGCGTCAATTCACCGCACCTAGCGATGTGCGTTCTGTACGGGATAAATAACTCTTTCGGAAAATGTATTACCGCCGGGCTCGAATTGTCGTTGGATAGTGGGATTCTAACTCCCGTGGTGAAAATATTGTGAAATTCTTTTGCCGGTATAACGCTCACCGTAGACTGGAATCAGTTTAAAAACGAGTACCCTCGAATTACGCGTTACTTCGATGCTTGGGGGAAGGAGGCTGAAAATATGTATGGAACTCGTACGGTTCATGGAAAGCATTCAGTGCTTCTAACATCGTGTTATCAACAGTCAGCAATCTGTTTGGGTAGCAACGATGGGAAAGGAATGGTCGCCTGGATAACATCAAACCATAGTCAGCAAAAGTACTCCTCAAATATCGTGCTACAGCGTTCAACCTTAAAAAATCTGGTGGAAATAACTAGATGTGTTGATCTACATATCCAACGACTGCTTCGCGAAAGTTCGGCTGCTAACTTGTGTATGTGCGCTGTGATATCATATGTCCGAAAACACCTAGGAGACATGCATCGCGCAGCTACCGTGCAGTTTCTCGAATCGACAGACAATTATGAAAAAATACTCGAGCAAATGCGTAGCGAGATGTCAATTGCCTATACAGAGTTTGTAGAAAACTTATTGGAATTACTTTTATTGGAAATAACCGTGCAGTATCGAGATAAAATTTCGGACTTCGCAGCAACATCCGCGCCAGCCGCTCAATAATTTTATAACGCTAGTTTGGAAGTATGGAGGAATAATAATAATAATATTAATAACAATGATAATAATAATCGGATAAATGATTATTGAAAATGTATAATAGAAATCTCAATTTAAATATAATAATAATAAAATATAAAAGGAGAGAGTAAAGTCGTCAAGAGATGGCAATATCAGTCCTCGTGGAAGACATTCGCAGTATCATCATTCTGCAGAATCAGCAGGTATGCGAGTGGGGGAATCGCGCTTGGACATACCGATCCTGAAGAGACGCTGCTCATTATTCTACGGACATTGAAGAAGATAACTTCGTCTCGTTTAAAAAAATTAAAAACAAAAGTATATTAAAAAAATGGCCGGACGCAGCAGCAGCCCCCGTAAGCGTGTTTTTTTTGTGGTAAAATGTATAACGAGTGTAGTGTGACGTGATTTTTTAATTTATCGTGTTTCATTATATTCCAGCGATGAGGTACGAGGACTATGTATCGGCGACGAGCGGGTCGCCGGATAACAAATTTATGACGTACCGCGTGGAGGTAGATGCGAAGAGCGTGCGAATGGTTTTCGTGGAATTCGACGCGGACGCGTGTATGGCCGTGGAGGAGGAGGAGGAGGCGGAAGATCGGCGCGCAATGGCTGCCGCGGCTAGGGACGGCGCCTGAGACGCAAGAGGGCTGCGGCGGCCGCGGAGCCCGAATGCAGCAGCGCAAAGACAGCGTAAGTAGAAAATACCCCGAAAATTCATAATAATAATAATATTGATAACTAACAATTTCATTTCTATTTCAGGAGACTATAACGTCGGCCAGAAACTGCGGGCTTAAATTTAAAAAATATATATACTATAAATAGTTTATTTCGAGATCCCCCATCCCTTATCCCGCGTTTGGGGATTGTCGAGGTCGTTGTCGTCGTCGTGGCCGTCGAGGTCGTTGTTTGGTTTGGTTTGGTTTGTTGTCGTCGTTACCTAATTGATGTGACGCAATTGATGGAAAGCACATCAATATTAGAGCTCCACCAAACTCTGAAAGCTTGTATTTTAATTTTGGTATCATTATACTCACCGCGTGTGATGCGAATTATTAATTCACATTGATCGATGTAGGGGAAATGGGTAGAAACCACAATGCTGGTATATTCGCCGACAGCCCTATTGGACAGTCTTTGCGATGGGGCGAACTAGGATTACCTGAAGGAACGGCAATTCTTCCAGGAAGTCACGCAAGAACACAGTGTTTTTTCGTCGGTGATGTGGCTTTTGCACTATCGAAGAATTTAATGAGACCTTACTCTGGCCAAAATTTGCCAGAAGATAAACGAATCTTCAACTATCGATTGTCCAAAATACGTCGAACAATCGAAAATGTTTTCGGCACTTTGTCAGTTCATCGGAGAATTTACAGAACATGTATGAATGTACATGTAGATATTGTTGATTCTATTGTTTTGGCAACAATATGTGTACACAAATTTCTATAGACTAAGGATGAGCTCGACAATCCCCCTAGCGTTTTATACTGTCCCCTAAGATTTGCAGACTGGGAGGATGAGCTTGGTAATATCAACGTCGGTCAATGGCGGCAGATTGGTTATGGAGGGTCGTCGTTGTAATGGTTAGAGATAGACTTTGCATTGTTGCACATGGCGGCAACATTACTGTTGACGCAGGTAGCTCTTAATTGACCGTACCGAATAAAGTGGATGATGTCGTTGTAACGATGGGAGATGGCATTGGCCTTGCCGCAGGTGAAGGCAAGTTTGGCATTAACACAATCGAAGATGGACTTCGCGTTGTTGCACGTGGCGGCAACATCACTATTGATGCAGGTAGCTTTCGATTGACCCTATCGAGTGAAGTGGATATTGTCGTCGTAACGATCGGATATGGCGTTGACCGCGTCGCAGGTGAAGGCAAGTTTGGGAATGAGACAATCGGAGATGGACTTCGCGTCGTTGCAACTAGCGGCGCCATTACCGTTGACGCAGGTAACTCTCGATTGACCGTATCGAGTGAAGTGGCTGTTGTCGTTGTAACAATCGGAGATGGGGTTGACTTTGTCACAGGTGAAGGCAAGTTTGGCATCGGTACAATCGTAGGACAAAGTGCCAGAGACGTAGTCGCAGATACAGTCACAGTTGGCGCCATTTTAGTCGACGGCGGCGCAAACTGAAGAGACGCTGCAATTACCCCAGTTGAAGGTTGCATAACTATTGTCGAATGTAGAGGAGGTATCAACATTGTCGTACCTGGAACTTGTGTGATTGTCGCATCTCGGAATGATATTATTTTATTAGAACGTGCTTTTAAAAAACATTCGTATGCACGTGGCCTCCCATAGTCCAAGTCGTCACATGGATTGTACGACGAATTTGGTACATTACTGAACGTTCTAAAACAGAATGAATTGAGAAAGTATCGTGTGATGTTTCATAAATTCAGAAACGCGGCAGGTTCTTGACGACAATTTTAATATTTCTGAAACTACATTGAATACTATACACGATATAAGAAACATTTACCTCCGCTTTTGAGTAAGAGGCTCCAAGAATGTCATGTCTTCGAACAAACTAAAGCCGCGTCGTTACGAGAGTCTCACTACCACTCCTTGACTCTTCTTCGCATCGCTTTTTTCGCGCCCCAAACTATCGTGCAGTTGACCCCACCGCTTTGCACATTCTGACGCAATAAAAATGATGATTGTAATGTACTGTGACGTGACATTTTGTGTCTCGCCACCCGCGTGGAGTTGTGTCGACCAGTGGGTCGGATTTACAACCCTGCTTCGTTGCACGTCGGTTTTTCGGGGTCCCGGATTCAACAACTCACTTAAGGGGGTATTACCGTCAACAAATTTCGAAAATTCAATTTTTTTTTTGCATTTTCTCATAATTTGGGGTTTTGAAAATATATCTCAAAAATATTATTTTGAAATTCGTAGAACTCCCATAGTTACAGAGGCTTAAAGTTTGCGGTGCGTTAGGGCGCGGCAGGTAGTCTTCCCCTCGACCGTTGTATCCATTGTATACCGGCTTGGAGAATTTCCCTATCCCTTGTCCCCCTTGCAGTCCAATGCCCAAGGTATCCTTACAAATAGTCAGTATACTTTTGAGCTCTCGACAAAGTAGACGTGCGTATTTCGAAAATAGATCGAAAAGGCAAGCGAGGTGGCCGTGCACGTAAGCCGATACCAAAAGAAGAAAATTTCAAGGAAATCGATACAGTTTCGAAGCTGATACTGAGCATACCAGTACGTCAGCAAAAAAATTGAAAGATACTGGAGACGACGCCTTCTGTATAAACAGAGAACATGGTTATAGTATTCTCAACTTTTTTTCTGTCTTCTCAGCTATCAGTTCCCTTGTCATGTATAAGACATGTAAAGAAGAAATAACGTTTAGTGAAGAAAGTCCTCGCGGATTGGGCTTCAAAATAGCAGTGAAGTGCAATTGTGGTGTAAATTATATAAACTCATGTCCTCTGATTGATAAGGCTTTTGAAATAAACCGTCGAATAGTTTTTGCCATGCGACTCTTAGGCATTGGTATGAAAAGAATCACTCTATTTTGTGGTATAATGAATATTTGTTAAGGAAGTAGTCGAAGTACATATTACGCACGTGTGGAAAATATCTATAACGCAAGTCAAGGGGTCTATGACATCATAACGAAAAAAGCAGCCGAGAAAGAGAACGAAGAAAACGCTAAGCGAGGTAATCCTCCGTCGGAATTGACTGTGTCCGGGGACGGAACGTGGAAAAAAAGAGGCTTCTCTTCGCTATTTGGCATCACTATGCTCATTGAAACATATTGAAATAAAGTTATTGACACAATAGTGAAATCAAGTTTTTGCCAATAGTGCAATGTATGAAAAAATAAGTCTGACGCAGTGGGATATGAAACTTGGAAGAGTAATCACGATGATGTATACACAAAAAATCATAGCGGCTCTACTGGTGAAATGGAAGTGGATGCGGTGAAGGAAATCTTCGTGCGATCAATCGAAAAATCCCAAGTCAAATATAGAAGATATTTAGGAGATAGGGATAGTAAGACCTACAAAGCTCTTGTGGATAGTATGGTATAGGGTAAAGACTTTATCGTTGAAAAAAAAGAATACGTAGGTCATGTACACAAACGTATGGGAACGAGATTACGTAATGCGAAGAAAAAGAACAAGGGTATCGGTGGGAAAGGATCTGAAAAATTGACAGATAAAGTCATCAATGAACTTACTACGTATTACGGCTTGGCAATACGCAGAAATGCAGGTTCAGTACCAGAGATGAAGAAAGTTATATGCGCCACATTTGACCATAAACGATCGACCGGTATTGATTCACATCCCGAAGGCTGCCCTGAAGACCCCGAGAGTTGGTGCACATGGCGTAGAGCAGAAGCTGCAGGAACATTGGATAGTTTCACACATGATAAACCACCGCTAAGCGATGCAGTTTTGGGGGTCATCAGGCCTATTTATAAGCATTTACCATCAAACGATTTATTGGAGCGATGTCTCGGAGCTTTTACACAAAACAACAACGAAAGCTTGAACTCAACTATCTGGATGTTTGCTCCAAAACATTTGCACTGTGGCAAAAACACTATAGATATTGCTAATTATTTAGCTGTTGTCATTTTTAATGAAGGATTCAAGCAAAGCCTAAAAATTATGGATGTATTGGGAATCAAAATCGCCCCTAACGCTAAAAAAATGCGCAGAGTGTAGAGACAACGAGCGTATACAACGGTCCAACAGGCGGACGTCTACCGCATCTAAAGATGCACGGCCTGCCAAAAAAGAAGCGAGTACGGCTCAATATTCTTTTTTTTGAAGCTGAGGAAGGTGATTTTTATGATCCCGGTATAGCTGATTAAGAGTAAGTTACTCTGTTTGGAAATGAGTACGTTGCGCTCTCGGGCACACGGCGTTCTCTCATTCTCTCGCCATTCGCTTCAACTACGCGTGCGCGCCCGGCAACAGGTGGTTCACCGGCAGTCTCCGTTCAGCGTCGTGTAAGCTCAGACGCGTTTCACCCGAACTTTCCACAATTCTCACCGTGTCTGAACCTTCTCTCGTCAATTCGCTCAACGTGTCTACACTCATCTATACTCACCGTGTCTACTCTCAGCACTCTCTACCCTCATCTATACCGAACATGTCTACTCTCAATTACGTGTTACAAATCTCATTTCGGTACAAAAGCCACGGGGGCATTCTGTGCTATCCGATCGTGGTGCATCGCGTCTATTGCGGTGTCGGCAATAGCCGCATCGCCACTCAACCTAAGCGTACGTGCCTTGCACGTACACGGGATAATTTAAAGTGTTCTACGCATCATCAACTCAAAGCCACTCATAAACGTGCTATAACTCAATTCAACTCAGTAACGGTTAATCACTCATTTAGTCACCACCAACTTTACTATCTCAAAGACATTCTTGTAACTTCAGTGCATTAATCCAACATTCTATTATACGTTGTTATCTTTTTCTGTAGATAAACCGTATATATTATCTCTGTTCAAACTCATTGCGTTTGAATTCTCGCGCGACTCTGTGTGACGTCATATCTCAGTGACGCTCATGCGACTTGAATCAACTGCGAAGTACTACGTTCGCGGGATAGCACCGGCGCGGTGCAGTGACACTCAACACAATTTAACCAATTTTATTGGTTTTACGCATTTCACACTTTTTCAAGTTTTTTTTCGGGATACAGTCAATGTCTCGATAGAGAAAAACCCGAAAGACAAAATCTCGAACATTTTTGTGACGTCACATCCTGTTTCATCGAGATAAATCGTCATCTAAGATACACATAGGCGTAGCCGCAAATTCGCGGTTTGCATTGCTGTCAGTGTCAGTGGTGTGACATAACCTAAATCATTAACACTAAAAGTCTTGTCTCAAGAATAGCAGTTTTATAATATAAATTGAACACTATATAAAACAGATTAATTAATAAGCTTCTGTAATTTGTGAAAGGATGATATTAACATATGAATTGCATATAGAATTTATTGTCTGAGTGTTTATTATTTGTTTACTAATTTTGTTTTCGCTGTAATTGGCTACCTGCGTATATTTACAAAATTACGATATCAGGAATTGTAATACGCAAAGATGAGACAAAAAAAATACTTTATGTCCCCGTCTGCTATAATTTCTTTTTGATTAACCTTGACTGAATTATTACGTTAACGGCAATGGCAGCGATTGATGGACCATGATTGTTTTTTTTGCTTAGCATTCCATTAGGATTTCCTTTTGAAGACATATGGCCTTGTATGTGCCCTATGATATTGAAACTCCCGAAGGAAGAGCCAGTTACGCCAGGAGAATGGCAAGCTTTGTTCTATTCCATTCATTTGGTGAGACTGAGGGACGAAAAAGGGCCGCTAAAGTTGAGATGCCCGGAAAGAGGATATCATGAATTTCATGAAACAGGCTCAACGGGTAAAAGCAAAAAATATACTTTGAAATCTAATATAATAAATAGAATACTTGTTCTTTTTCTCTATTATTCGTAATAATACATCGTCTATCTGCTTGTTTTGGTTCCTAACGAGGACGAGCATTGCTGAAAGCTTGGATAGCCGAATGAAAGAAATTCTCTACTTGATGTGATTACCTGCCGTCACCCATTCGAGGATTGGAAACTTCTCTCGCCGGCGAACTAAGTATCCGTCAGAGAAATCAACAGGATGAGTCTATGATCGTCAAAGTTAGTGCATGTGAAAGCGTACAAATATTAGATAGCCCGTGTTAGGTACTTCGGATCAAAGTATATTCAGCAAAATTAAAAAACGACTCTCCGTTGGTTATTGAAGTTCGTGAATCATACGGTACTGTATTTCTATCTATTCAATTCGTTATTTACTGGACTGAAAAGTAATGATAATAATAATAATTATTCATATTAAATTTTCAGTAACTCTAGGTTCAAACACCACTGACAAGTTGCAAATTCATCGGGAAAATATTGCAGCTGCTTACATAGCAGCTACTGAAGTTACTGGAGCTACTGAAGCTTTTTACTCGATGAATTCTCCTGAAGAATTATCAATGCACAGTGTTGAGAATTACATGCGTTACACTGAAGTTAAACTTCCGGAGGAAGAGCTCGGAGGGCAGAAATATTTTAAGCCAAATAGCACGAGCATTCAATTATTGAACGATTATTACGACGTTCAAACGGCGATCTGTCTTGGATAATGTACATACAGAATACAATGCCATTTGAAGTTCCATTGGACTTTCCGGTACCCAAACTTACGACGCTTTATATGAACACAAGCCAAGAAATTATCGTTGATTTTCAAGCGAACGACGATATTACAGTAGTACGAATAATTTTCAGTACAAATTTCATCTTGGTGTTTATTTCATGCGCAAATCGCAATCGATAATCCTCCGCTAACATTATAACCAGAAGCTGAATATTTTCACCTACTGGTTATAATCCAATGGAAAGTCCAATGGAAGCTCAAATGGCATTGTATTCTGTATGCGCATTATCCAAGACATATCGCCGTTTGAACGACGTAATAATCGTTCAATAATGGAATGCTTGTGGTATTTGGCTTAAAATATTTTTGCGCTCCAAGCTCTTCTTCCGGAAGTTCAACTTCAGTGTAACACATGTAATTCTCGACACTGTGCATTGATAATTCTTCAGGAGAATTCATCGAGTAAAAAACTTCAGTAGCTCCTATATAAGCAGCTGCAATATTTTCCCGATGAATTTGCAGGTTGTCAGTGGTGTTTGAACCTAGAGTTACTGCAATTTTAAGATGGATAATAATTATTATTATCATTAATTTTCAGTCCAGTAAATAACGAATTAAACAGATAAAACTACAGTACCGTATGATTCACGAACTTCAATAACCAACGGAGAGTCGTTTTTTAAGTTCGCTGGATATACTTTGATTCCAAGTACCTGAAACGGGCTATCTAATTTTTTTACGATCTCACATCCACTATCTTTGGTGACCATACACTCACCCGGTTGATTTCTCTTACGGATACTTAGTTCGCCGGCGAGAGAAGTTTCCAATCGTCGAATGGGTAACAGCAGGTAATCACATCAAGTAGAGAATCTCCTTTATTCGGCTATGTAAGCTTTGAGCAATGCTCGTCCTCGTTAGGAACCAAAACACGCAGATAAACGATGTATTATTACGAATAATAGAGAAAAAGAACAAGTATTCTATTTAATATATTAGATTTCAAGGTATATTTTTTGCTTTTACCCGTTGAGCCTGTTTCATGAAATCCATGATATCCTCTTTCAGGGCATCTCAACTTTAGCGACCCTTTCTCGTCCCTCAGTCTCACCAAACGAACGGAATAGATCAAATCTTGCCATTCTCCTGGCGTAACTGGCTCTTCCTTCGGGAGTTTCAATATCATAGGGCACATACAAGGCCATATGTCTTTAAAAGGAAATCCTAATGGAATGCTAAGCAAAAAAAAACAATCATGGTCCATCAATCGTTGCCATCACCGTTAACGTAATAATTCACTCAAGGTTAATCAAAAAGAAATTATAGCAGACGGGGACATAAAGTGTTTTTTTTAAGTGAAACTTTTTATCGCTCGTTACAGTAAATCCGACCAGCGTGAACGAAAAAGCGTCACAAAGAGAGTGGGGATAGACCACGGTGAGAGCGGGTAACGCACACTTCCACTCATACAGTAGTATACCAAGTGAAGGTCTTCAGCACACGAAATAACGTTAGTCGATGGTCACACGCACGAGCCGGAAATGCTCTGGTGTGCACCAACACGTAGTGCCAGCCAATTACAGCGATGAATCCGACCGGCTCGTCCGTGTGCCAGCACTGCCACGTCGTTTCATGTATATATATATATATATACTAGGGGGGCTCTGCCCCCCTGCGCGCTTCGCGCGCCAACCCCCCCTCGGGCCATTCCATTCGGCGTACCCCCCCCCCCCCCCCCCCCGCCCCTCGAGCTATTCCATTCGGCGTGCCCCCCCACGGGCTATTCCCTTCGCCGTACCCCCCTCCCCCCAGGTGGGGGGGGGGGGGGGGGTACGGTGAAGGGAATGACCACCTCAACTCTTGTACACGGCGGCGGCGACGGCGGCGGCGGCGAAATATTTATATAATATAGAGAGATATATTAGGGTGGTTCTTATTTGGGGGTCGGAGAAATTTTGAGTCCGCCGCCCCTTCAATAGGTTCCAAATTGAAAAAAAATTACTCTTGCAAAATTCAAGGTCTTTCGGCCAATAAGAGTGGCGCCTTGCCGAGGGTTTTTACTCATTATTCGATCGAATTTATTTATTACAAATTCTAGCCGCACTAAAGTTATAATAATTCGGTAAAAAAAAAAGTGATCGAATTTTGCAAGCGACGTTTTAATGTGGACATATTCAGCCTTATTTTAGTTAAAAAAAAATTCCATGGTCCTTTTTGGATCTGATACGCGCTCTTGGTCGTGAACGATTTTTGATTTTTTTTTTCGCTCGTCGACTGTGCTGGGCGCACAGTTTATGTAACATTTTTTTGTTTTTTTTTTCATAAACAAACTTATAAAAATAAATTGCCGCATGTATGACTAATCATCACTTGAGAACGGCTCGACCGATTTGGCTGATTTTTTTTTGTTGTGTTCGTAATATTCAGAACAAGGTTTGTATGAAAGAAATTCTTTGGAAAATCCACCTGAAAAGTCGGAAATTTGAAAAATATGAAAATATGAAAAATATGGAAATAATATATGAAAATCTCAATAAAAAAAATGTGACGTTCAGTTTGAAAGTTCCGCTGTCACATGTTTCATAACGAAAAAAAATGTGACGTTCAGTTTGAAAGTTCTGTTTTCATAACAACAACAACAAATTCCGCATTGAATGTTGATATTTTGCGAAAAAGAATTTAATTGAAAGCGATAGGTCATTTCGTGGTTTATTTCTTTGAAAAAAATGCCACCAGTCGGATGGCCAATGCGGAAGCGATGATCCGTCATACATGCGGCAATTGATTTTTATTTATACAGATGAAATATTAAATAATAAAAAAAATAAAAAATAAAAAAAATTCAATATCTCGAGAAATATTAATCTAAGCAATTGGATCGATACGACCTTTTTTATAGGAAATTAAATTTCCAACAAATTTTTCGTTCACAATTTTTTCGTAAAGTTAATTGTTTCGGAGATAACAGCAAAAAACCGAGGATTTTGGGTAAAAATCAACTTCAGTGACCCGTACCAACTCATCAGTACAATTTACACTTTCGTCGCAAAAGGCACTTTTTTAGATTGTTTTATTCTGAGTAATTCGAAACCAAGAACAATATGATAGCATAAAATGCGGCTAAGTTATAGAAATTTGAAAAAAAAAAAAAAAACCGATTTACGTGTATTTTAGATGGAAAATCTTCTCACGCTTTGGGAAAGTACTTAGAATTAATATTGAGGTCTGTAACCTTCAGGGAATTTCTTTTTCAACATATCCAATAAAATTTCGGGTGGGGACTGAAAAAACAAAAATAGTCGAAAAAAAATCGCCCTAATCTATATATATATAAATGAATCCCTATTTCGTTTGGTCACGGCATAACTTGAGAACGACTTTACCGATTTCATTGATCTTTTTTTTCAAGTTTTCTAATACTGTGTAGAAGGTTCTTACGGGAAGAAAAATTACGAAAATTGCGCAGAATATTGGAAAATTTCAGAAAACTTAACGACTATTTAACCTTCGCGCGTTTGACGGTTCCCGCGAAGCAAATGTGATTCAATAGATGCATCGGTCGGCATCTATCGAACAAAAAATTCATTTACTCATTTCTTAGTGCACAGTCCATTCGATCTGAACGTTTATCCAGTTTTGAGTTTGTTGAGTGAGTTTTTGGAGAAGTGTTTGTTCATCGCAATTAGTTCACCGCAATCACGGCTTATATTAAAAGTTTAATTTAATATCGATTTTTGGTAAGTTTTGATAGACTAACACGTGGTATACATGCTTATACAGAAACACTAAGGGAGTCAATTTTTTATTTTCAGTTACAATAAACACTATGTTTTTGAAATAATTTTGTTTTAAATCATTTATTCCAGTTCGAATTGAATATTCATAGCTCAGACAGGACAACGTCTGTCGGGTCAGCTAGTCATGTATATAAATACTTTCATTTTTATTTTTCAAAAAGGGATGGTTTCAAAAACAAAGAATTGCGGTTATACAAATAGCGAATTATATATTTATTTAAACAGTGCCGATTTATTTAAACAGTAGTAAAACGATACCGGTATTTTAATGCTGTATGTCCTTAACAATCGTTCTCTTTAAACTGTCAGGATATTTTCTATGTTTTCTATGTTCAGTAACGATTTGCAAAATGAATTGTTTCTGTTCTTCGTTTTTGGTAACATTTTCATGGTATTCTTCATTTAAGGGGGGGGGGGGGGGGGGTAGGGTTTTAAAATTATTTTTTTTTAATTTAAAAAAAAAAAATTTCTGAATGAACAATATGTCGAGAATATTGTGTATAAATTTTAAGTCAATCGGAGTAAAACTAACGGAGTTACAGCGTTTCTAACGACCGGCCGTGATACCTGATTTTTATACCTGCTCGGTAACCGCTCGGTACCCCTAGTAGAAAGCAGCTGCAATTTCTTTTGTTTCCCCAAATCCCTTTTTTAGTCTGTGTTTCTATCAAACAATGTAAACTGACCTTGAATATATTGTATATTTTTCGGTATATCGAATATAAAATAGTTTACCGGCACACTCTCTGCTGAACGGTTGTGTACTATAACAGAGCTAAAACTTTCTCGGAATTATTCTTAAATTTTTGTTTCTGTTCGTTCTTTTACAGTTATATTTTCACTCGTTTAGTGTTGTTTTGTAATTTATTTATTTATTTGCAAAATGCCAAAAAAGTAACCCGGCAAGATCGCCACGAAAGTGGCAATATTGTGGGTCGACCGAGAAAAAAATCTTTCCCAAAACGTGGATATGATAGTGTCGAAGCGTCCAGCGCGTCGCATAAGAAAATAAAACTTAGTACATCTAAACATGTAGAGCAAGATTTGGAGAAACATTACAGGATTATAGATTTCCTGTTAGTATTTTCAACGATAAGTACACTAGTGAAATGCGTTGAATGTGATGGAAAAATGAGTTTTCGCACATGCAAATCCGAAGGTATAGCTTTCACCATCAAAGTGTCATGTGAAAAATGCAAAGCGCCTCGGTATGTTCCGTCTAGTGAAAGAGTGAAAAAAGAGTCAAGGCAATCATATTATGAAGTGAATCATCGTTTTGTTTTCGTCATGCGTCTGTTAGGCCTTGGTTTAGCTGGATGTAATAAGTTTTGTGGTTTGATGGATTTAGCGGAATCTTTCTTGTCAAACTCATGTTATAACACGCATATACAGAAGATACATACGACCGTAAATGATGTTACGAAAAGATTTCTGGCTGCTGCTGTAAAAGAAGAAAAAGAGGAAACATGCAAAGCGAATAACGTACAAGATACTAACGAATTAACAATATCAGGTGACGGAACGTGAAAGAAACGTGGGTTCACTTCGCTATTCGGTGTCGCTTCTTTGATCGGTTATTACACGGGAAAGGTTGTTGATGTGTTTGTCAAGAGTTCTTATTGCCGCCAATGTAAAACTTTGGAAAATAAGTTAGATACTGTCGAATTTAAAGAATAGTACGAAGAACACGTCAACAGCGGAGACTGTAAAGCAAATCATGATGGTCCATCAGGTAACATGGAAGTAAACGCCATCATACAGATGTTCAAACGGTTCACAGAATATTACGGACTGATGTTTAAAAATTATATAGGAGATGGCGACTCGAAAACCTACAGTGATGCGGTAAATTCAAAACCGTATGGTGAAGATTTCACAATAAATAAGAAAGAGTGCATAGGGCACGTGCAGAAAAGAATGGGTACACGTTTACGCGAACTAGTAAAAACAACTGTGGTCGATAGTTCTAACTAAAACAGGCAAAAAAATAAAGAGGAAAAGTCTCTCTGGAAAAGGTAAACTCACTGCAAAAATGATAGAGAAATTGACCGTATATTATGGACTGGCCATTCGACGCAACTCCGATTGTGTAACGAAAATGAAAAATGCGATTTGGGCGACATACTATCACTACTGCTCGACAGACGATGAACCACAGCACGACATATGCCCGAGCGGTGATGACTCTTGGTGTGAATGGCAAAAAGCGGCAGCTGCAAATACTCTGCATTCGTTCAGACACAGCTACAATGCTCTTCCTACAGATGTTACAACAGCCATAAAGCCAACCTATGAAGATTTGAGCAAAGACGCACTTTTGCAGCGGTGTCTTGGAGGTTTCACGCAAAATAACAACGAGAGTCTCAATCAACTTATTTGGAAAATCTCTTCAAAATCAGTAAGCGGTACTGCAATCGTTGTTGAAATTGCAGCAAATGTAGCAGCATGTATTTTCAATGAAGGATGTTTTGCTCTTTTATCCTTTTTTGATGAAATGGGCATCTCTACAGGCCCAAGTGCTCACCAGTGGGCGCGCCAAACTGATGAACTACGAATAACCCGAGCGAACGAAGAAGCTGCGCGTACAACAAAACAGGGTAGAATTCAACGTAGACAAGAGCAAAAAGATGCATTGGATATGCTGAATGACAGTGTTTCACTGTATGGAGCTGGCATTGATGACTCTATGTAAGTATATAAATTCATGTTCTTTTATTGATTTTTTATTTCGAATTTTCTTGTATAAAAAACTTTAAATCGATTTTCCCGAAAACGTCATTTTTGAAGTTTGTGAACATTAGAACTCAAAATCTACTGAACCGATCCTTTTGAAACTTTAAACATTACTTCTTCACATAAATCAACAGGTAATCAGGAGTCTTATCGACTGATAAGAAATTTTTCTTGAGTTGAAATCGGTCGAAAAAATGCATAGACTTCGACGATATAAAGTAGTCCATATCTTTTGCGCGTAAATATTCAACATCTTTGCACTCCACCTTTTTCGAGCAATCGTTTGGAAAATCGACGTGATCGTTTGTGTACAACTCGATTACCATTTTTCTTTTGACCTCAATGGAAACATTTTTGTCAAAAAATGCCATTGCTGCTTTTTCCGGATTTAAATACCAGAAGTGATTTTTCAGTTTCTTCAAAGCTGCATCTGATATTATGGGGTCGACGGATTTGTAATCACAAAGATTTTTTAAAAGTTTCAATTCATTGTTAGGGGCTGTTGGTGCAAAAGTTGCCGTGAACCACGCTTCGATGTAGATACGTACAATAAAAATACAAATTTCATTGATTGATCTTTCTTCTGTTGCCATTAGAGAAAATTCATCGCGGAACAAATACATTTTTAGCATATATATGGACTTCGCCATCCACCGAACGTGGTGAAAAGCTCCAGGTCTTCGAAATTTTACGCCTTTCGGTGGATTTTTACCTATAAATATCAGAGTTAATTCAAGCAGCTCTTTGCAGTCATCCCGAGGCTGTGCTTCTTCCAACATTTTTTCCGCAAATAACTTAATGTTGTCAACGTGACCAACTAAAGCTACGTACACATTCTGTACTTCTACTCCGCTTTTATAATTCACCTTGTTCATATTATCCCACGACTGCTGAAATCTTTTAAACAGTGGAACGTTGGGGCCTGTCGTCGCTGGAAACTTCACCTCAAAAACACCTCTGAGAACGATTTCTAATATATGGTGTCGGCAGGGAAAATACAAGATCGATCTCTCTAAAAGCTGCTCTAATAACACTGCCGCACCACCCATATGACCCAAATTTGATGGTCTAGTGTCATAACACAGAGCCTTTACATTATCACAGAGACCCCAGTCACTGAAAACTTCGAAAATAGCTCTTGCTTGTGTTGGCCCCTTGCTGTTTTCAAGCAACGGTACTTGTAATAATTTTTCGATGTCACCATTAGTAATAATCACAGGTAACCTATCTGATAGTTGACGATTAATCAAGTTAGGGAGCATTTTTCCATCCCAATGTACCACCATCGAATCTAATTGAACACCTTTCAAAATTCTTCTAATCTCCTCATTTTTAACCTTGCGCATTTCCTCGCGATATCGATGAAAAGACGAACGATTCAGAACAAGGGATTTCACATCATAGTACAGAGCTTCAGCTATAGCTGCTATAACATAAACAGCTGTTCTGTCAGATATTTTAGCTCTATCTAGCACAGCAACAACTTTACTGTTAAAAATATTTGTTGTTCCTCGTGACCGTTTTGATACCGATGGTCCAAAATCTTCACATTGATTGGTCTCTAATTCAAAGTCAGAATGACAACTCTCGACAGTTCTCTGACTACAAGTTTGCTGAGTGCTTCCGTCACTTGATTCTAATTGAATAGTTCTGTCTTAAAAAAAAAATGTTTGATATTCATTTAAAAAAATGTATTTTAAATATAAAGAAAAGTGAATTAATTTTTGTCAATTTTCCTTTTTAAAAACTGACGAATTATCAATTGTTAAATTGAAATTGTAAATAAAAAGTGTAAGTAAAAATTGTAAACAAAAATTGTAAGTAAAAATTGTAAATAAAAATTGTAAGTAAAAATTGTAAATAAAAATTGTTAAATTGAAATTGTAAAGACCATTTGTATGTCGATTTCACTTTTCAGACGTCGCTTCTCGTACGATTCATCTTTTGACATTCCTGTTTGTCCTTCTTCCTCAGTCCCAACATTGACTATCTTTCCGACACGTCCAGGCTTCCGTTGTTGTTGCAAAAATATGACTTTTCCCCCGTCGACCATATTAATTACATCACCGTGAGCGATGTCGAATAAATTGTCGAGATCATTTCGGAACTTATCAATTTTTGCCTGAGCGGATTTACGATGTTGGTTCTTTTGTAACTGACGCCATACATTGTAAAGACTCTCAAGTTTTCGTATGCAGCGATCTTTTTTTTGTGTAGGGATTTCTGCTTTTTCCAGAATATCACTACTTCGTCGGCTACTACTAATGACGATGAGTCGCTTAGCGATTTTTTTAATATGCGAAGATAAAAAAATAATACTCGGAGAGTTTGTAACTTCGATGGCAACTGGTCTCCCACAATTTGGGTATGAATATCACCGACAATAAAAATATTTATGTCAAAATTGGCACATTGAGCCATGGTTATGGACTGATAAATAACTTTACGTATTATACTCGAACAGAAACACTTTGAAAGTCAAATATGATTTGAAGTTAGATAATTATAATAAGTATGCGCGCGCAACACGAGTCGTGAATGCAAGCAGTAGAGCATGTCTGAAGTGCGCCACGAAACCTCCACCACTGATTCATCTCAGCAGCCAGTAAATATAATCTCTACATTACCGGCTGGGATAACACGGTTTTGTTACATTGAGCAACGTAAAACATCCTAGAAACGCATGAAGAATACAATTTTCTGTATACATGATAAGTTTTTTATGAAAAAAAATTACAAAAAAATGTTCCAGAAACTGTGCGCCCAGCCATTCGACCTTAAAATGACCTTGAACTTGGCAAGAGTTATTTTTTTTCAATTTGGAACATATTGAAGGGGCGGCGAACTCAACATTTTTCCGACCCCCAAATAAGAACCACCTTAATATATATATATATATATTATATAAATATATCGCTGCCGCCGCCGCCGTGTACAAGAGTTGAGGAGGTCAGCTTCACCAAACGGGTTAGGGTCGCCCCTTTGGTGAAGCTGACCGATTCTTTACCACGAGGGGAAAACGGTCAGCTTCATTAAACCGGAAAGACCTTGCCGTTTGGTGAAGCTGACCCACCTATAATAATAATAATAATAATAATAATAATAATAATAATAGGAGGAATAGCCCGAGGGGCGGAGGGGGTACGCCGAATGGAATAGCCCGCGGGGGGGAGGGGGTACGCCGAATGGAATAGCCCGGGGGGGGGGTACGCCGAATGGAATGGCCCGAGGGGGGGTTGGCGCGCGAAGCGCGCAGGGGGGCGGAGCCCCCCTAGTATATATATATATTCTTTTCTCACTGTTCGTCGACATCGAGTAAACTAATTGGTTATCAGTAAACGCGACTGCAGTTGGAGACATTTGTGCTGCCGAATGTGTTGTGGAAAGTGGGCAAATTATCGCTATGATTGTCATTTATATTAGTCCGAATCAGAAAATAGCGAATATTATGAAATTCATCCACCGTACTTTGCTTGCCTATACACCTGTTGGTGCTGCAGAGTTAGGAGAAGATTTAGCTTCAATGCCAATGATTATAAGTGGTGATTTTAATATAAATTTTGCATCGGCAGAATCACAACCGCTTATACAATTTTTAAAAGACAAATTAAATTTATCAATGAATAATAGTATAAACGAACCAACCGCGAGATCCGGCACCACAATTGATGCTGTGTTTGCAAGGAATTTAAGCAATTTTCAGTCTAAAGTACTTATATCTTATTTTTCGTTTCATAAGCCTATTTTATCATTTTCGGCAGATGTCATTGATGAATAAAAATATTTTGTAAATGCACATCAAAAACGAAATTTGTTTTACCATTCATTACACCCCCCCCCCCCCCTAATCTCACTTCATGAAACGAAATTTGGATAACATGAAATTTACGCCTACCAACGGGATGAAAAAGTTTCACTTCTAACGCGCGGCATTCCATGTGTTTTTTTTTTGTCTCATCCTTGCATATTACAATTGCTGATATCGTAATTTTGTAAAAATACGCAGGTAGCCAATTACAGCGAAAAGAAAATTGGTAAACAAATAATAAACACTCAGACAATAAATTTTATATACAATTCATATTTCTATTTCATCCTTTCACAAATTACAGAAGCTTATTTATTAATCTGTGGTATATAGTGTTCAATTTATATTATAAAACTTTTATTCTTGAGACAAGACTTTTAGTGTTCATGAATTAGGTTATGTCACACCACTGACACTAACAGCAAAGCAACTCACGAATTTGCGGCTACGCCTATGTGTATCTTAGATGACGATTTATCTCGATGAAACAGGATGTGGGGTCACAAAAATTGTCGAGATTTTGTCTTTCTGGTTTTTGTCTTTCGAGACATTGAGTGTATCCCTATTTCTCGATTCGTTAACGAGCGTGGGTGCGCAGATCATTCTATTGCGTTCCCCGATTCTTTCGCGAGTTTCGAGTGTGAGTGCGCGAGACACTTTAACATTTTTTCTTTCTTCTCATTTTTTCGGTTTTTTCCTCGATTCGTTCGTGAGTTTCGAACGTGAGTGCACAAATCACCATTGGTTTTTCGTTTTTTCCTCGATTCTTTCGTGAGTTTCGAGCGTGAGTGCGCAAGTCATTTTTTCTCATTTTATTCAATCGTGACGTTGCGTGTGCGTACGCTAGACATTTTTTATTTTTCACTTTACTCGACTTGAATCGCGACGCTGCGTGTGTTTGCGCTAGGCATTTTTTATTTACTCGATTTCAATCGCGTCGCGTGTGCGTGCGCAAGAGACTTTTTATTTTACTCGATTTCAATCGCGTCGCGTGTGCGTTCCCAAGAGACTTTTTATTTCGTTCGAATTCAATCGCGTTGCGTGTACGTGCGTAAGAGACCTTGTATTTATTTCGATTTCAATCGCGTTGCGCGTGCATGCGCAAGAGACCTTTTATCTCATGCGATTCCAATCGTGTGAGAAATCGTGTGACAAATCCTCATCAATGAACAAGGTTCAGAACTCACCACGATGAGTGGTTCGGAGACTCAACTCAAGTGGAAGCGACAGGCTCGCTCTCACGCTAGGCGACGGCCAAGGTCGTCGCGGACTCAGCACTCAAGCCGACGCTCGCAAGAGAGTAGGCACTCCGAGTCGGTGACTCAACAACTTTTCGTGTGCGATTGTTGCGCCGGAGCGCTCTTTATAGTTATGTGTGGCGGGTTTCGTCAACTCAGCGTGAACGAACGATGGAAGCTCGCTGATCGGAAGCGACTGTGTTCAAACTGTTGCGGTCGATACTCTGCGAGGAGTTACCGATCGACAGTGCGGTGCCGTAAGTAACAAGGGCATCACCATACGATGGTTCATCGACCGTCGAGCATGAACTCGGACTCAACGCCAACAGCGTTATCTGAATCAACGACAGCGGCTCCGGCCTACTCACAAGGAGGAAGCAGTCATCGAATCGGGTCGAAACTCACAAGGGAAAACACTCAACACGTTCTCAAGCACTCATACGGGAAATAACTCATCAAACTTAAGAGCGTTTTCTCGAGCATCTTACTGCGGCATGTTGTTAGCAACAGCGATGGCGCAACTCATCATGCCATCTGCGACTCGACTAGTGCCGGTGCTAGTCGACGCCCGGTCGGAACTCAGTTTTGAGGGGGTAGGACGGGTAGAGTAGATGGAACTACTGCCCTCGCAATCAACACTCAGGATTATCGGGATCAGTGGAGGCAAGGTTTCCAGCACTCAAGACAGCAATATTACGTCACGATCATTGCATTTTAAGAAGGCAGTGCGTCTTGAAGCGCACGTGCTACGCACAGTCACTGCTAGCTTGCCTTCATTCGATGTGCCATTGGGGGAGTGGTTTCATATCCGAGGACTCAAGCCAGCCGATCCGGAGTTTGCCACTCACAGAGCGTCGAAATCGTCATCAGATGCCTATGGAGCAGATGCCTACGGGCAAATCATTAGAGCGTACATCGAGAAGGGCGATGAAACAATGCCGATAGCTCAACTCACGATCATTTGGCTGGTTAATCTTGTGACCAATGCACTCACAGAACTCACAGGAAGATGATTGTAACTCAAGTGACCCGGGATGCGTTGGGATTCGAACACCGATGCATTCCAGGTCTCATCGCACTCAACCTCACCAGCGACGACTAGCACCAAAAGGGGGGTGCTGTCAAAAGTCACCCAAGTCTTAATCCGCTTAGCGTTTTGCCCCCAGTCGCAATTCGATCGAACATCCTGATCCAAAAATTGTGGCTGCACAAACTGGGATCGGACGACTCACTACCTGATCAACTCGCGACTCATTGGAGGTCGCTCAGAGGACCTCACTTGGTTGACCAAACTCACCATACCTCGGTGGTTCTGCACTCAGGCTAAATCTATCGTGGAACTTCATGGGTTCTCAGATTTCAACAAACCATGGCAGTGGCAGTCCACATTGTTACTACCGTGTTACATCCCGGTATTTTCGGGCATACTTTTTTTCAATCTTTATTTATCTAATCCATAATGAATATAATTATTATATTTATAATTACACTAGGAGGGCTCTGCCCCCCTGCGCGCTTCGCGCGCCAACCCCCCCTCGGGCCATTCCATTCGGCGTACCCCCCCCTCGGGCTATTCCATTCGGCGTACCCTCCCTCGGGCTATTCCATTCGGCGTACCCTCCCTCGGGCTATTCCATTCGGCGTACCCCCCCCCCCCTCGGGCTATTCCATTCGGCGTGCCCCCCCCCCCCCCCCCGGGCTATTCCATTCGGCGTACCCCGCCCCCTCGGGCTGTTCGCCCTATTATTATTATTGTTATTATTATTATTATTATTATTATTATTATTATTATTATTATATGTTGGTCAGCTTCACCAAACGGGGCAACCCTAACCCGTTTGGTGAAGCTGACCTCCTCAACTCTTGTACACGGCGGCGGCGGCGGCGATATATTTATATAATATAGAGAGATATATATTATAAGTATTATATTCCCTCTATTCATATCTCTCCTATTTCGCGCATTTTGCTCTTTTAGAACTAAAATATCGTGTTCCACTCTCGTGATGCGGAGTGATAGCCGCAACAACGAAAATGCAACCGCTGACTCGTGCGTCGTCGCCTCGTTCGAATTACTCGGCGATGCCACGATGTACGATCACGGGAGTTGACGGCAGCAACGGGGGATAGACTCAACACAGTCGAATATCCCTCGGAAAAATCCCAAGAAATGTCTCCCCCCTCCTTGTGCTCTTCAGAGTAAAGATGACTCTCCCGAGACAACGGAGGAGTCAGTCTTAGACAAAACTCTTAAGAATAAACTTAAGAGTAGGGACTCCGGGATTCTCTGCTTCCTCCCTGCGCCGTGTTGTAATACTTCATCCGCGTGTAGACGGGATTAGTTTTCACATAGTGGGTACTTGTGTCAGGAGAACCCGTTTTAGTAATTATCATCATCATTTAATATCCAAAAATTTAGTGACTGTGCAATTATTGTAACCAAAGTTAGTTAACATTTATTCGACTGTGTTGTGAGGTGATACCGTAGGTCTAGCGTTAATACTTCGCAGAACTCTGTGTCGTCCCTTAGTCCTGTTCCAGCATCTGTAAGCCTGAGCTCGGTAGCCGTCAGCGAGAAGCACCGGCGGGTAAATCCGAGAGGACTGTCGCTTAGGACAAGTCATCGTGGTGACTGTGTGTGTGTATGGGTATGTGTGACGTGTAAACATTGTACATTGAGCCGCATTTTATTGCGTAGTTTTGAGTTAAACACTTGTACTACTTTTCCTTTACCCTCCTTATCAAATAATAATAATAGCTACTAGTATGACGATAGCTCCGGGATTTAAATTATTTCCTTGTATTCCCCTCCGTCTCACAAATCAGGGAACGAGTATGGGACGAGGCAAGACAATCCGAAAATAAAATAACTTGGTAAGTAGCGGGAAAATTATTTCTCGCGTTACGTTCGCACGTAACAACCGCACCGTCCACACAACTTACCGCGACGTCATTGGTGTGCTCGAGAGCACGAGTTGCACCACTCAAGAGGCTCATAATGCCGCGGCTCGAGCTCTCAGCCGCACTCATGCATGCAAAACTCACCAAGTATGTTCAAGCGAACCTCAGACTCAACTCTGTGCACACTTACGCGTGGACGGATTCACAGGTCACACTCGCATGGATCAGAACTCACCCCTCACGATGGAAAACGTACGTGAGCAATCATCTGTCATGTTTTCAGGAGCTGACCCCTGACGCACATTGGGGTTATGTGCCAGGCACCTCGAACGCAGTCGACTGTGCCTCGCGAGGAGTCACAGCCGGTCAGCTTAAACATCACTTACTATGGTGGACGGGACACCCATAGGTCCCTCAAGCAAGAAGCGAATGGCCCGCGCAGCCATTAATCCAGGACCATAGGCCTCAGGTACCATAGAGGCACGTCCTGGGAACTCAACCCCTCTCTTAACTCAACCGGTTGGGTAACGTTGGGATCTCGTCGAGAAGTTCTCCTCACTCTCAACACTCATCAACGTCACCGCTCTCCGCTTCCGGTTCATTGCCAGGTGCCGAGACAACATCGATCAAGCACAGGGCAGTTCCATCATGCCCAAGGAAACGGAAGCAGCACAGGAGTTCTGGGTGGCGGAAATTCGAGCCGTATACTTTGCGTACGAACTCAAGTGTATGCACCACTCAAGTGAAGTTGCCAGCCTCTGACCGGTCCAACAGGCTGACAGCATTCATCGACAACAAGGGAATACTCCGGGTCGGAGGAAGATTGGAGAACTCAGAACTCAGCTACGAGAGCAAGAATCCCATCATTCTGCCTCGTCACTCACTACTCATAGAACTCATCATTCGTCAAGCGCACCTCGCGACGCTTCACGGAGGAACTCAACTCACCCTCGCTCAACTCGAAACTCAATACTGGGTGACCAGTGGAAGGTGAAAACTCACATCTTGAAGTGCCTGGTTTGTGTTGAATGAATTCGTCCGAGTTCGTTGTGCTTGAGAGGGATGGATTAAGTGTCCTTTGGACAGATGAATAAAACACACTTGTTAAATACGCAAATAGATATAATACTCGTATATTTGTTTATTCGTTACACTTTATTCTTATTGTTCTTACGAAATGAACCTACGCGTTCGGCGTATAGCTTAAGACTTGAGTCTCCGTCTCACTAGACAAAACGGCATAGGTGCAAAGGGAACGAATGGGGTTAAGAGAAGGGGAACAGAAGCTTCTCGAAGCGTCTATCGTTGTCGCATGCTAACGCGCATGCTCACACTGTTGAACGCGAGATCTTGCTTCAACAGTTTGTGCTCGTCAGACAGGGATTCATACTCATCAAGTGATGGGCTAAGTACCTTTCTCATGAATCACTCCAGTGCGACCATTTCAGCGCACTGGCGTCGACTATGCCGGTGCCATCTCACTGAAGACATAGAAGGGGCGAGGGGCCAAAACTCAAAAGGGATGGATATGCGTGTTCGTGTGTCTCACCACCTCCACACTTTATCTTGAACTCATCACAGATTACTCGAGCGGTGGGAAAACATCCTAAATATCCAAAACGATTCATTTTTAATTTCCTACAAAAAAACGCCCTCCAAAAAAGGCTTAAGTTACTAGACTACTACCTTAAGACTGCTTATGGAAATGCTGCCCTAAGTAAAAACAGAGTCTACGAGTGGTTTTCACGTTCTAAAAATGGAGAAATGTCAATTGCAGACCAACCCCGTTCAGGACGCCCATCAACGTCAAGAAGTGACGAAAACGTCGACAAAATCAATGCTCTCATTCATGAAGACCGTCGCCAAACCATTGATCAACTCTGTGAGATGTCTGGGATATCATGGAGTTCAAATCAGAGGATTTTATCCAAAGATTTTCACATAAGCAGAGTTGCAGCCAAATTTGTCCCTCGCCTTCTCATAGACGAGCAAAGGGAGCGTCGACTTCAGGCATGTTTTGAACTTCAAAATCAGCTCGAAAAGGACCCTGAACTTTTTTCTAAGGTGATTACTAGTGATGAATCGTGGTGCTACGGATACGACCCCGAAATAAAGCAGTAATCAAGCCAGTGGAAGAAACCTCGCTCTCCTGGTCCGAAAAACCTCGCCAAGTGAAGTCAAACATCAAGACAATGCTTATTTGTTTCTTCGATAGCAGAGGTCTTGTGCACGCGGAGTTCGTTCCCCCGGGTCAAACTGTCAACCAAGAAGTTCTACTTAGAGTTTTTGAAAAGATTGAGGGAGAGTATCCGGAAGAAACGGACAGATCTTTGGCGCACGCGTGATTGGTTCCTCCGTCATGACAACGCGCCGGCCCACGCCGCTCTCTCCATGAAGCAGTTTTTGACTAAAAACGTCGTGAAACTGCATGACACCAATTGTCCACTCCCCCTACTCACCGGATCTAGCCCCCTGTGATTTTTTTTTGTTCCCCAGACTCAAAAGGGACATGAGAGGAAAGCGTTTTGCCACTGTGGAGGAGGTAAAAAAAAATCGCTGGAAGGCCTAAAGAACATCCCGATAAGGGAATTTAAAAAATGTTTTGAACATTGGAAGGATCGTATGCAGAGGTGCGTTGTGGTCGAAGGAGAATACTTTGAAGGTGAACAAAATTTGGTGTAAAAATATTAAAAAATAAAGCAATTATGACGAAATTCCCGTTTTTTTTGGGTCCCCCCTCGTATGCAACATCGCTGTGATGAAAAATTTTGCATCGATGCACTATGATACCGTTGCACATTTTCCTGCGATAAAAAATTCTGAATCGCTGTATCATATCCACCATTGATATAATGAAATTGGGTCGAGTGTAGGAATTTTTAAATGAAAATACATTCGCAGAAGTTATACTCATTTACGCGGTACCTTTTCTCTACGCAATAATAATTTACAGTTCATACATGGAAACATTATTCTATTTTCATCTTATCGTAAAGTTCAAACTGCCCCGATGAACTGGATTCGCTATGCAAAAACTCATTATCTTTTTAAGAAAATTCTTTCGGGTTCATGCGCAGAAGTTATACTAGTTTACGCAGTACCTTATCCCTACGCAATAATAATTTGTAGTTCATATATGGAAACATTATTCCATTTTCATCTTATCATAAAGTTCGAACTGCCCCGATGAACTGAATTGGTTATGCAAAAAACAATGTGTTTTTATTATTCGTCAGGTTACACCGAATAAAGTTATTTTATTCCCAACCTCGTAAATTTAGTATTTTTATTTTTTATTATAAGCGCAGTTTTCTCACCTCACAGCTGACACGTACTCGTTGACCACACAAAATCAACGCTCACAATATCCAACGATATATTCCAAGATCACCGCTTCACAAAAAATAACCACTTTTCATCAAAACAACAAAACAATACATCACAAATCGATAATCACAGATTTTGCTCTTTCTAAAAACTTCCGACACCCGCCAGAAAATGCGACTGATGACGACGAATGATCGAAAGTAAATTGTTACCAACGAAAAATGATATTAATTCCAAATTCTCGATTAGCTGATACAAAGATATATGTAAATGCTAGAGATGACGTTTGATGGCGCTACTGTATGACTAAATAAGTCGGTAACGGGGGAAAAAGCCTGCCAGATCTTCTAATTCTACTTTTCGCTCCTACTATGTAGGGCGCGCTAGCTGTGCATCGATAATGTCGCACTCTGAACACTATCCTCCTCGCGTGAACTAATAATAGAGCCGTGGTTTTTGTATGCAAGTAAACACCCCCTGGGACGAACTTTGTGGGTGCCGAGAAATCTTTAACGGCGATGTTCTCGCAAGGGGTACATGAGCACTCACAACTCACTCACCTTTTCCTCACCGACAAGGACAGTTGGCAGCTCAACCCACCAGCAACACCGCATATGGGAGGAAAATGGGAAGCAGCAGTGAAATCAGTGAAGCATCACCTGAGAAAAGCACTCGGGGAGCCGGTGCTCACTCATGAAGAGTACGCGACACTGCTGCGTCAAGTTGAGGCCATTCTGAACTCACGGCCATTGGAGGCATTCAGCGACGATCCAGAGGACGTCGCTCCTCTCACATCGGCACACTTGTTTGTCGGCCAACCACTCACCACACTCTCGGAGCCGTCCGTTCCGCACTCAGCACTCACGCCAAGATTGAGGTGGCGACTCATTTAAAATCAGGTTCAGCGGTTCTGGACGCTGTGGACCTCACACTACCTTCAACAGCAGCTCGCACACTCAACGTGACATCACCCTCAGAACGATATTAACGTTGGCTCGCTGATGTTAATCATCGACGAACGGTTAACACCAGCGAAGTGGCCATTGGCGAGGGTGCTGCAACTTCATCCAGGGCAAGACGGGCTAACCCGGGTGGTCACCCTGAAAACATCAACCTCAACACTCACCAGGCCAATCACGAACAAGTAACTCAAATGAATATGCCGTTTAGCGGTAAAACTTTTATTTCTTCCAGGTATATTAACAATTACAACGAAACGCCGCGGTTTACGAGAATTTTATAAAATATCTCTTCGATCAAGATAATCTCATCGTTTTATCTTATCTCATCACTATAACAGCTGTCGACCAAAATGCCAGTTGTCGGTTTCGAGTTAGGCCCGTAAGAGTGAGCAATATTACTAGCCGATTAACGGACGAAAGTGGCAGAGTTTACAATTTTATTTTCTTATTTGATTTATCACAAGAGACACGAGGATTTAATTACGACATTCGCTCAATAGTACCAACTAACCGCTCCATGTAAATAGATAAAATATATTTGAAAAAAATAAAAGTTTTACCGCTAAACGGAATATTCATTTGAGTTACTCGATATGGGATGATTCGAGATTACAAAAATGTAATTAAAAATAAATTAATCATTTTTTAAAAATATTTATAATTTATTATTATAAATATTTAATATTTATAAAAATATATCTTACGATCGTGTGGTGTTCATTTTTGTTTCCTCGGAATTATGATTTATTCACGATGTAAAAATAAATACAAATAGAAAAATATATAAATGTAATATGCCACAATGCAATTGAAATTTAAAAAAAGTTGCACAATATCTAATCTAAAGTTTATCAACGTCCAGTCGACAAGGTCGGGTGTTCTTTCCATACATCATTAAATCTCTCTGTATATACTATAGATTTCCTTTTTATCCTCTATTTAGATTTTATCAAATTAGCGATGAAAAAACGATGATGAATTGCTATAAAAAAAATAGTAGAAAGATATGACGTTGCCGGGCGCGCAAGCGTAGTTGCAGCGAATCGCGAAAGAAAGAGAGAACGTCGAGCGCCCGAGAGGTGCTGCCCTCGAGCGTAACGGACTCATTCCCAAACATACTCAAATCCGTTGTTAACCACCGTATGTTCAGCCGTATAAGTGCTAAATGTATGGCAAACGTCAAACCCGTTTTCCTCGAAACGACATTTTTCAAGTCGGGAACATGTTTTTCTCAAAAACTATTGGACCGATTGACTTCTGGTTTTGCACACATTTCGAGGGAACCTTCATCTATAGTCTGAACTAGAATGATACCGATAGCCTGAATATTTTAGCCCTGATCTCATGTTTTAGGTGACAATTTTCCGGGAAAATTGAACCTTAATTTTCAAACAGCTGCGATTCCGATAAAAAATCTCATACTTACTTAGTTCTAGTACAGACGATAACTACATTCATATAGATTAAAAAAAATTGTTCTTCTGTTTCAGAAGACTAGAAGCGCCACGACATGTGCGCGCGATTGGTCGAGCGTCTCGCGCCACGACCTGCATAGCAGCGCATAAGTTGTATAGATTTCAATAAAGTATTTCATAAAAATTTGTGTTGTTAGTTGAAACATGTCTTATTATGCGTCAAAAACCCCAGCATCGTAGGTTTGATAGTTTTCGCAAAATTAATTCCAAAAATGACTTAAAAAACAAGCTTCCAGACGGTAATACATCGTTAAGTTAACGTTTTTGTTTTTTATTATTTGCGATCCGTTCTATTACCGACAGTTAGCGAGTTACCTTCTTTATGTAGTAACTTACCTTAAATATCATACTGCGCTTTGTCGCGATGATAATTTCGATTAATTACGTAATTTCACCTGTGCGCGAAATAAGACTACGTAAATACCTGCTGAAGAGTGTTACCTCGAGATACGTATTACCTGAGCATCTCGCGCGGGGCGTTGTTACCTAAAAAGTATTGTTTATAGTGGCGTGATACATAGCTCGAGGCTTACCTTTCTTAGCAGTTATTTTTACAATTAAAAGTTCCCTACCTCTCTATCTCTGCGTAAGGCAATTTTTCTGCCGAAATTTAATTATTTTTTTCTGTAAATAATTAGAGGAGTAACGCTCAGGACGGGGGAATTCGCACGTTATCTACTCGGTGCCTCTGAACGAGAAAAGGAGCTCGGGAGAATAATAAAGGCCTGTCTCCGCCAGGCATATTTTTGTGCGTCGGGGACCGTCGCTGGCCTTTCCTCAATCGCAGGCCTGACGAGTACCTACCATCGGTACTCGTGTAGAAGGATGCCAGGGGGGGACGCTAGATCTGACCAAAATAACGCGTCGTTCGCCCCACCTGATTCCGTAGCCTGGCGCTATACCTCCCCTGCTGCATCGCGGACATCGTGGACCGCTAATTACGGTGCCCTGTGTTGTTGGATTACGGAGCAGAACCGGACAACGGATGCTGTTTGCCTGGTGGCGTCTTAAGGGATGCCTTGAAACGGCGGTGGGTCCACCGGATCCTGGGAGTAGGACGTTCGCGATGTAGCCATGGAAAATCGCTGAAAAGAACTTAATTTTTATTTTGTGACTGCTTCCATACAGAACACTCGCCTCACGCCTCAACAGGCAGGGAGGACTTGGCTACAGGAAGAACTGCCAAGCAGTCACTCTTCACTCCGTATGGAGAGGAGCGAGTCTGTAAGGAAAACGTCATCTCATCATCAGTCCAGCTTACTCAACCGGGTCGGTTCGGAACATCACCTATCGATCGCGAGTTCCTCACGTGAGGGAAACATTATTCACTCTTCGCCAGGATGCTCCAGCATTTCACTTTCAATATCATCAGGTATTACGAGAGGAACGCATGACATCAAAGGTGAGGGTGTGTTCAACGGACCAGACCGGCTTTGTCAGGCCTTCACTCAGCATCTCATGAACGATAGCGTGAATTGCAATCAGTCACCAAGAGGCCACACTCACTCTCTATGATTGCGACACCAAATCACTCAACATGAATGCGACTCAACTCAAGGAGATACATTTGGCTTCTCATCTCACTCACCACCAACACCGACGACAGTCACCAAAAGAAGGGTGCTGTCTGAAGTCGCCCAAGTTTTCGATCCGCTTGGACTTCTTTCGCCGGTCGCAATCCGCTCAAAGGTCTTGATGCAGGAATTGTGGCTGTAGAAGCTTGCATGGGATGAACTACTCCCGGACCAACTCACTACTCAATAGAGATCATTGGAAGAGGATCTGAAATGGTTAACCAAACTCTCAATACCAAGCTAGTTCGGCACCATTGCCGAGTCCGTTGTGGAACTCCACGGATTCTCGGATGCATCTCAACTTGCCATGGCAGCGATAGTTTTTATTTTTACTACTACATCGAGTTCCCAGAACTCAAACAGACGTCACTGGTGCGCTGAAAGGATGCGAATCGTACCCCTCAATAGGCTCACAATTCCAAGGCTCGAGCTTCCAGCCGCACTCATGTTGGCACACTCGCATGGATCAGGATTCACCCCTCACGCTAGAAGCCATACGTAAGCAATCGACTGTCAACCGTTCAAGAGTTGACTTCTGGCTCACATTGGGGTTATGTGCCAGGTCTCTTGAATCCAGCTAACTGTGCTTCAAGAGGAGTCACAGCCAAGCAGCTTGAGGATCGCTCGCTATGATGGACGCGCCCTCCATGGCTAACTCAACCTTAGAGCCGTAGGGCCAGCGCAGCCATCTCAACCCGCAATCCAGGGTAGCTCAGGGCCGCTCTCCCGGGATTCTGTCATCGCGAGGGATTATCGCTGGGATCTCCATCATCAATCATACTGTCTCATCACACACAACTCATAGGACTCAAAACCATCGCGATCCCCGAACTACGGTGCACGGTGGACCTCAACGCATCAGCTGGATCGTCAAGACTCGACTAGTGGTGAAGCTCATTATGCGTTTCATGGTCTGCGCTCGCCAGAGGAGAATCCGTGCCCGTCACTTGACGGGCCAACTCCCTCTCTCCCGAGTCACAGCACGGACATCAACGGTTCATTCCATCTCAATAGTCACCGGCCACACCCTCTATGGGACGGAACAAGGACGGCGGCACAATCATCACTCACAGCACGGATGAGGCTCATTCGCCATTACGGGATAGCGGTTTTTAGCGCGACGGTCATCTCATCATTGGACGAGTGATGACCCGAGTGGTCACACTCAAGACAACTACAACACTCACCAGCTCATCACTCATCTGGCGGTAGTTCCGGGAGTTCACTTAAATTGATCAGCGACAAGTTGCTAATGGCGGGGAGAATGTTTGGGAAAGAGTTCACCTGCACTCGAGGGCAGCACCTCTCGGGTACTGAAATCTCACCCCCTCTCACTCTATCTCTTCGTTCCCGCTCGCACGCTTTCCAACCGGCGTCTCGCCAGTAGTCGTGGCTCAGTAGCATTTGTTTACACACGTGTTTCGCGTCTTCGCGCATCCTCACACACTCATACATTCACTTATCAAGCCGTGACGGTTATTGCGATCAGCGTGGTGCACTCTTCGCCACAAGGAATTCAAGTGTCTACTCTCATCATAAAGGAATTTCCCGTGTCTACAAACTCATTCGGATAAATGCCACAGACCTTCGCTTGCAATCTACTGTGGTACAACGCTCTCATAGCGTTGTTGGTCATTGCCGCCTCACACTCTCTCATAGCTACCGTGAGCAATCTTCAATTCTCCGGTATAGTTTATGAAAAGTGTCTACTCTCGGAATAAACTTTGACAATTCAGAATAATTCATCTCAAGCGCGTAACACCTATGTAACACCGGTTTTTGTTATAATAAACTGTGCCAACAGTTTACCTACCTTATTACCTTCTTCAATTTGGATCATTTCATATATCTCGCCCAGTTTATCTACGATAGGACCAGTGACCTCAGTACCTCTTTCCGTTTGCTTAATTTGATACCTATCTCGTCAACGCTATTGTTGATAAGACTAGCTACCTCAGTTTTGTGTTGTAATTATTAGGGCTATAGTATTTTATGGCAAACTTGTTAACCGTATCCCGAGTAACCCCTTTCAATTTTACAAGCGTTCTCGTATCTATTACTTTTGTACGATTATCCGATTACCTTCACTTTGATTTTGGCTGCGTCATTGAACCACGGTTAAATAAATGAGTTGAAAAATGTTGAGGCCGGTTGCATTATTATTTTGTCGTTTGTCCTTTTGTTGTTTTCCCAGTTGTTTTCCCAGAATATTGGAAAAATGGTATGGTACGCGTATGGTGCTCTCACTCATCCTCATTTCTTTCCCCACCACCCATCGTATCACTCTGATTTTCCCACTTCTGCGGAGTCGGAGGGAAAATTGGAGTGATGGGGATGGCCGCATGGTGGGGACAGGAGTGCGGATGACAGTGGGAGGCGCCATACGCGTACCAATACTACTTTCGTCATCGAGAGTTCTCTCGACCGATCGAACAGGGCCTAGCTTTAACTTACCGTCAATTCTGTGAATTTTATTTTGTATAATGTGCCGAAATTTGACAACGTTGAAGAGATAAAGATAGAGAGAGAGAGGGAGAGAGAGAGAGCAATCTACCGCTTCCAGCATGCTCACGTCGTCTCACACTTACGAGTCTCACGCCGACAGCTGTAGAGAGAAGGTTCTTGCACATACCGCCCTACAACGTCTTCGTCGTTTCATACTCATCATGGAGAAAGAGCGCGAATATAAATTTTATCGGATACTTCAAAGCCTCCTACTACACCAGGCATGTAGTTGTCTGGGTTTGACGGAGTTTGCGATACGTGGGTGGCCAAAATCGCAATATTCAATTCATACGAAATACGCACTAATTGTACGAAATAGGCCGAGACATTTTGCGCACCCGCAAATGCGGTGACGTGTAAGATTTTTAGTATTTCAGCATTGAAAACTAAGGACATTTCTCATGATTACACAGTTTCCGCTATGAGGATAAAAGAACTGTGCAAATCTGAAATGACGACATATTTTCTTCCTAATTTCCTTTTATTTACGAAGCTATAAGAAGATGAAGATATAACGATAGTGTGTCATGAAGGAAACGTTGTGAACGAAGGGCAATTATAAGAAAGCAGCGTGTCAATGTAAAATTTGTAGAATTTTTTGGGTTTGATATGATAAATATTTTAATCGTTCTCTGTTTCAGGAAGCTGAAGTAGCGAACGTGATGGAGGTATCGTCAAATTTGTCAAATCAGCTCGTTAAATGCAACGATGATTTGAAGTCGAATGAAAAGGAACTTCATGTTTTGCGTAACCATTCACTCCAACTTCAAAATTCTTTGATATCGGTCGAATTGAAAATGGTCAGCATCCTTGATGATTTGACCAAAACAAAAGATCTGGTACAACAATATCGCACAGAGTCGGATGAACTTAGAAAGACATTAACCGGAGAAATTGAATTAAAGAACGCATTAAGTTCCGAAAATTGGAAACTGAAAATAAACGAACGGACGCTCTTAAAGATTGTAAAAAACAATTCAGAAATCAATAACGGTTTGAAACAGAAAATCATTAACATATCAGAATTGACGGAAAAACTCAAAGAAGAACAAAGTAAAGTAAATTATGAACTTCGAAAAGAAATTTATTTATTTAATTCGGAATTACGCGGAATGAAACATATATTGGATGAGAAAAGCAAGACCATCGAAGAAAGTACTCGCAAGGCTGATTCGATTAAGATACAACTGGAAGAACTCGCGATTACCAGCAAGACTCAGGAAGCGCAAACTGAAGACGTTGCTAAACTTGCCAGTGCTATTGAAAGAGAAAGCATAAGACTGCAAAAACCATTTTGTGCTCTAAATAACGATAAAAATTCAGGCAAAATTGTGATCAAAGAAATTGGTAGTTTGCGGGAGATTTCGGCAAAAATAATGAAGGATGGCGAGTGTGAAAAGATAACCACACTGAAGGGTAAGCAGAATGAAATTGATGAGCCTGACATATCGAATGAGAATCTGCGAACGACGCAAAATTCTACAGAAAAAACCTTGCAAGCAAAACAAACAAAAATTGAATCATTATCGAAATTGCTGAACAATACAGAAGTTTCGGCGATGAGGAACGTGCGAAGTTTCAATGAACAACCGAACCGGGCAAGAATGGAATCTGGTGTATTGAAGGAAAATCAAAATCGCCTGTGAGTATTATCCATCATCGGCTGAATACTTTCTCTCCTTCAAAGTCTTGCCGGCTAAAAACGGAAACTGATCCGTTTTTTTTAAATAATGCCTACCCTTAAGCTAAAGTTAGAACCGGAGTGAGTCTGGCCTGCCAGTCTGACGAACCTTACTTTCATAAATGTTCGTGCATGTGTGTGTTGGACTTTCCAGAATCAAGTTTACCGAATACGGTAAATATGGAAAATTAACAAGGTAGTATCGTGCAAGTTTATGGCGAAATGGCAGATGCATAAGTGCTAGAGAGATAGCTGCAAATCCGTTTCCTTATTGTCGCCGAAATGGTCAATATAACGAACATGATTATTTCGCCTCAAACTTCTACCTTACTAATGAAGTATCATTTCGACTCGTTTGCAATACCATTCTCCCAGACTAGATACAAATTTTGTTCGTGGTATTATATTTTTTGCACCTTGTTACGTCGTGACACTTTTTGAATGGGGATTTTATACTAATTATTTTAGTCTCTTTCTATTTTAACAATATAATGTTTCGCAACATCCGCAACGTAAATTCACCTTATAATCTTGAGAGCGGAAATCGCCGCTCGAATTTCTGCTAATTCAACTCGGTTAAAAATACACTCATTATTCAAGCTCTACGATCTTTCGATCGTAGTGCTAATGCACAATACCGAACTGGGACGTTCGGTATTGGGAACGGAAATCGCCACTCGAATTACTACACATCCCATTTTTCGACAAATATATAAATAAACCGAACTCTTGACCGTGCGATCGTAGCGCCGACACTTAATATCGAATTACGGCTGACGAATTTCCGCCGCGACGAGGCGCGAGGCCTCGCGCGATGTAGCCTTCTCCCTCTCTCGACTCTAAATTCTGGAAATTGGAAAATCAGCACTTTTGGGATTGCAGCTTCAACACTCGTAGCGAGAAGTCCGCTCTTAACATCTAAGCGACTCTAAGTCTTAATTCAACACTCGTCCAAAGAACACCACTAATTAATCACTTCGTTATACTCGGTACCTTCATAACACTTACGTAAATCGAACGTTTATATTCACGAAATTGTCCGAATAAAGTAAGCGATTCATTATACTTGACATCTCGATTTCAATCGTTAATCGGGACACGAACCACGTGTCTCTACTTATTCATTTATAAATCGTACCCTATACGTTTCCCCCACGACCGCTGAGGCGCCGCATTCATGTTATTCGTCTTTTACCTCTGAGTCGCCGCGCACACGTCTCCCTTTGCGAAACTCCCTGGGACGTAACACACCTAAAAATATATTTACAATAAAAATAAATCTTCCGTTATAAGTATCTTCAAACTTTGAATGGGTATTACTTTTCAGCGAAAAGGAAAATAAACAAATTGTGGGAAAATGGAACCAGGCCCTCGAAGAACTGCAGACTTTTCATGAAATTAATCAGGAAGTGAGCAGTGAATCTGTCTAAATAATTCTTTATCCATGAATTCTTCGTTTAATCGTTTTCTTTTCATAGAATGAAGACTGCCCAACACTTCGAAAAATTCAATCGTTCGGGAATGACTTCAATCAAAATTCAGGTTTGCTATTTGTAATTAGGACGATTCTTACAATGGATTGGCTGTTAACATTATTATTCACATTCTGCAGACCGTGAAAAGAAATTAAAAAAGATAACAAGCGAGAACGAAATGTACACTAATCAAATTGATTTCCTCAATTCCGTGATCATCGATATGCAACGAAAGAACGAGACGCTTGCGTGCAAAATTGAAGTACTTCAGATGGGTGTACCTGCGAATGAGGCAAACAATTATAACAGGTATGATGGAATAAGTATCGTACGATATCACTGACTTTCTTTGAGGCATTAATGTACATAGCAATTAATCAGAAGATTTTAGTAATGTGGAATAGTCATATCAGCAATTAAAACATTTCGCGTTATATATATCTTAAGGATGATCGACATTATACAGATACTAGAGTCATAGTCATATCAGCGATTAGAACATTTTGCGTTATTTAGTTCTTAAGGACGAACGACATTAATACAGATACTAGATGTCATTGAAGCCAGAGGGCTTTCCACTCCCCTGTCAAGTATGACAGAATACACGTACTGAGAAGAAGGATTGGTATATCCAACCAAAAAAGAGAGACGCCCAAGAAAGCGCATGTTCCGCTTTCACTTTGAGACCAGAAATGTAGTTCCCTGAATGATCGTTCGATGTCGCTACTTTCTTGTACTTGAGAGCGGCGCTATGTGGTAGTGAAGAAGTTGAGTTGGGGGTTCACGGAGGCGTGTCTAACTCCCCTACTCCTCTAAAATGGTTAAACTCACGGGAAACGTAATTGTCGGTGTTGTAATATAAATATAAAGTCAAATTAGAAGATAAGTCGAATAAATAATAAAATATTCATCTTCGAAAAGAGTCTCTTAAACTATCAAAATTTTATGAAAACGCAACCTATGCGATTCCAAGCCGGTTTTCGTCATGTTTGTACTGTGACGACAATTCCCGGCGATGGGCGATCGACGCACAACGCACAAAATGCCCGCGAACTCGATGTCGATTGGGCGCCAGCCGTGAGAGAGAAGCTCTCACGGCAAAAATTTATTTGTCTCGACAACAAATTCACGAGATCTTCCCGACTAAGCCGTAGCCATGTTAGATGGTAGAGGGGCTGGGTAAGGACAACTCGACACGAAATGAACAGCCATGCACACGGTTTAAACAAAGACCAGATCATGACTTTTATTTTTTGTCCATTATGACTCGACACAATTTTTGCTGTAACTCTGAATTCGATTGAATAAATTCAATCGAATGAAAAAAATGGCAATCACAATTAGATGATAAAAAGGCCGACATGAGAGCTCCAAGAACAAATACTACAACTAACGCTTCTCGCAGCCCGTAGAAAGAACCCCGTTAGCGATCCTCTCTACAACGACGAGAACGCGATTCTACGAGCCTCGATTCGGAGCATTGTCGGTGAGTTCCTTTCGGCAATCACTAACAAGCGTATTTTTCCCCAATGACCAAACGCGAACACAAGAGAAGTTAATTCACGAGAACAAAGGCTACGGTAACTAACCGCACGTGATAGCATGCCGTCACGACAATATCCGCCACAGTTTCTTCCCTTACTCAATCCAATCCCAAACTCAAACCGTACGGAAACGACTGTCTTACCAGTTAGTTTTCTGCAGAACGAGCCTTGGGCTTTCGACAGTCTCGATTTTTTATATATTCGGCAGACTCGCTTTGCGTCGCTGGAGCGACGGACACGGTACGGCGCAATGAGAACGTCCTGACCAGGGGGTGGAAACTCCCATGTGAAGCAGAGCAGCCACTGTTTGTAGCGCTACCTGTGAACTTTCGTGTACTCGAAATTAATCAGATATACATTCAGCCGCGGCGCGCTATTTGGATGAAGACTGGACATAAAAATAAAAAGTCGGTCAGTATAGTAGATCAAAGACAGATATTTCAAGAAATGAAAAAAAGTTATACTAATAATTTATTTGCAAATCATCTATATGTGTATATATACAAATATATATTTACAATCATTTATATTAAGTGGATCAAATGTCACTTGTATTACAAAATTTGCTGTCCATTATTGAAGCTACCGTCTCTTCCTCGGGTCGCAACAAAGCGGACCGAAACATACCGCCAAATTTCCCACAGTCATCAGATTCTTATCGCACTTGTTCGCGACGCTGAAAGGAATTTATTCGTTAATTATTAATGTTTTCTGCCGAAGGAACTTCCTTATAAAACAAATTTTTATATGTGTATTTCAATTACCTTTGAGGATGTTTGATCAATAGCATTAAAATATCAAAACGTGGTTTTGACAAACGATAGACAAGGGTATGCACATCGCTGATGCGTGATTCTCATGATTCCTGTTCTATAACACGAAAAAACAACACAAAAATTACTTCTATCGGGCATTGAATGAGAAATTTTCGAGAGACAATAAAAAATTGTCTACGTACTGGCAGAAATTATGAAGCTGTTGAAGTATTGAGAAGTCATTATAGGTTCCGACAACATGCTCAAGTATGCTTTCAAAGCGGTCGTTGTAGTTTTGTTTTTCCCAATCGAATCTATCGTCGAGATTGATTTTGTCAAATTTCCTCCTGTCCAGTCCCATTGCCAGAAGTTTGTTGACCTTCGATGCTACACAGACGACTCAGTAAAGACCTTGTTCCTCAAGACGCGGCAGATTAAAGATATTGCTTTTGCTTTAATACTGTTCAGTATTTTAATTAAATAAGTTTTGTTCGTCAAAACATTGTATAATGCTTAAGCGTTAGAAATATTACTTCATAATTAAAAATTAATTGTCAGAGAACAGACGTGCCCTTGTCTTTGAGAGCGGTGATACATCTAGAAACGAATGAAAAGCCATTTTCGTCAAGAATAGACTCTTCGGACTTGACCGATGCACCTTGTACAGCGTAAGTCTGAAAAGAAATTCAATTTTTCTGTTGAAACAAGATTCCCGATCCTAGCTACGTGGTCAATGTTATAATACTATAACTTCACATAAATTGATGTTCAATTTAAATCTATCGATGTAAATCGCTTTATAAATAAATACTGACTTACTGGCTCAAGATTCATTGATTGGGATATCCACAAAATTTACGACTCTATGAACAAGATATTTACAATATTTATTTGGTATATTTTACTTTTTGTATTTTCAATTGTAATTCCGTCATGTACGGCTTGAAGTCTTTGGCAACTTCGTGACCCTGATGATAGAACGTTAACGAGCCGAACATAAATCCCAATAGCTGAAATATCAAAGAGGATTATGTTTAAAAAGGAAACGAAAAATTACTGAATTGTAAATCATTAGACGAAATCTTTGGGAATTTTCAAACGGAAGATTTTCGATGGAAATAATTCCATCGAGACACGCGACGACGGTTAGAAAATCGCTCTAAATCATTTTCACGACACTTACGCACCTCGAGAAAATTACAATAATCCTAAATAACCAAAGATTTAACAATTTTTTTAAATTTGATTTATTTTAATGAAACAACGACAACTGCGGATATAACCTCGAATCACGCGCAGTACTTCGCAGCACTGACCTATTAAGGCAGTAGTCTGCTTTAGAAGCCGAAAAAAAAGCGCTTTTTCAGCAATTTTTTTGAAAGGGAAGGAAATGATTGCGGTAAACGAAATTTTGAGACGATAGTGTATTATATTCAAGCTTTAAAAAACAATTTTTATTATCAAAAATTATTGAAATTTTCCAAAGTTGTAACGATTTTTCTGGGGCGCCTGGAGTCTGGACTTGTAAATCGGTGCCGGTGATGGAGGTCGTGCGATGCATCTGAAACAGTCAAACCAAATTTTTTTTAAATTTTTATAAGTTCCTTTTCTATATGAACTAAAAAAATACCGAAGAAATGATGAAATTCCAAATTTTTTCGAAGTTTGAAAAAAAAATTCACTTTAAAAAAAAAAAATTCACTTTAAGTTGCAAAACAAGTAATTTAAATAGTACTTTTGTCCAACTTTTTTAGTTCAAATAGAAGATAATTTAATACTGAAGCTAGATCACTTTGATTTTTTCCGATCGGCCATATATTGTTTTTACTATCGCCGGCACCGTTTTCTAAAACTTGTGAAAATGAAAACTCGAGAAAACGGGCTTTAAAGTTTTCGGTCCAAAAAAATATAAGTTTTTGGATACTTACACTAATTAGATGTTAATCAGCTATCCCCGGGCCATACAATAATCCTTCCTCTTCTTCAAAAAACTCGTTTTGGCGGAGGCTTTCCGATCTTCGAGCTGTACGAGCCTCCTTGCTGGAAAATGATGCGCGCCGGTTCTCCCGCGTTATGCGCTCAGCATCGACGGTGTCAGCAAAATTTTTTCACTGCTGTCCGATGACAATATTGAGGAGCTGGATGGTAGAAAGCACAGCTGAATAACCCTCGTTGAAAATGCCTGTAGCCATATTTGCTGCTATTTTGACGATTTTATAGCCGGAATTTACGCGTTTCGGATTTAGGCGCCACACAATCGAATTGAACGATTCGCCGCTTGAGCCTTGCGCCATTCGCACCAACTCTCCGCGCCTTCTGGACAATTTTCATGCCGAGGATTTTTATCGGTGGAACAATAATGGTCTAATGTTGCCATAATAGCTCTCTTCATACCTTCAACTGAGTTCACATTAGGACGAATTGACAGACCGTAGTAAATCGTCAATTTCTTAATGAGACTCTCCGTTAGCCCCTTCTTTCCTCCAAGTTTCTCGGTTTTTCGTTTATTCCGTAAACGAATACCCATACGCTTTTGCACGTGTCCAACACACTCATTTTTCGTCACTGTGCACTCGTCCCCGTAAGGATTGCTATTTAAGATTCCAGTAAAAGTTTTGAAGTCGCCATCGCCGATATAATTACTGTACATAACTCCGAATTTCTCGACGGATCTCGAAAACATCTCTGTTATGGAATCTACCTCCATCTTCCCTGCCGAACCTGTATGATTTGAGGAGCATGAGTCTTTATAATTCTCATACCACTCCTCAAATGCATCTTCGTCCAATCTATTTTTATTTATGGCACACGAATGACAATAACCACTTTTTACAATGAGATCGATTACTTTGCCACTGTAGTATCCGATGAGCATTGTTACACCGTACAAAGAAGTATAACCGCGCTTTTTCCATGATCCATCGCCCGAAACCTTCAAATGATTCGCAGGTCTTCCATGTTCAACGTTTTTTTCTTTCTCCCCTTTCGGGTAGCTTGACATTTCGATGTGCGCTCGGCAAAATCAAAAATGAAACTGAAAGCTGACGCTACAAATAGCAGTGTAGAAGCCGATGCCGAGAGCTATAGTTTACCGTTATATTGTATACCGTTATCCCAACGACTACTCAACACAGACCTTCTAGAAACTCCAAATAATATTTCAAAGGACGTTTCGATCTTTTCAGGTATATACGAGTATAGTCAAACAATAAAATACATGAAGGGGCGAAGCGCGCGCGCTCGGGTCTGCCCGAGCATTCGCACCTGCTCGACGCTCGGCCACTAAAACTGATCTAGCTTCGAAAATATGTCGAATTGGCATCTAAAATTTTGAACACATATTCTTGTATAGTTTTGGAATAGATTTAAGACAAAAACGAAAAATCGATTTTTTGAAGCCTGTAAAGCAGACTACTGCCTTAAACTCATCATCGACGACCCAACTAGACCCGACAAACCAAAAGTCCGACGATCGAAACCAATCGGAACACAGCGTCTAACGGAAACGTCATCTTATCTCTCTGTCGACGACCGACCAATTACGGGACGAATAAAACGGAAACAATGAATCGATATGATCGACACAAACTTACGAGATTCCGATATATATCGGAACATCACACAACTTTCACATCAACTTTTAATGATTCTGAAGTTTGCATCGTTGGAACGAAATGAAATTAAGTTTAAAAAAAAAAAAATTTTCAGTATTTCTCGAGCATTTCGCGAACATTTGAGGCCCAGCCCCTAAAGGCGACCCCTAAAAAAATGTTAACGATTTTCTATGTCCGGAAAGCACCCTTATGGGGGGGGGGGGGGTGAAAAACTGAAAAAATCGTACTTCGTACTATAATAAGATAGCCAGATTTTTTATGATCGTTAAACGTTTTTCGTCTCTACAGGAGACCCTGAAAAAAATTTGACCGATTTTCTATGTCCGGAAAGCATCCTTATGGGGAGGGTGAAAAACTGAAAAAATCGTGCGTCGTACGGTAATAAGATAGCCAGATTTTTTATGATCGTTAAACGTTTTTCGTCTCTACAAGAGCTCCCTAAAAAAACTACGAGATACTTAAAACAAAAGACGTTTTTGTATCGTTTGTCGTGTAAAAATGATACATTTTCTAGATCAAAAACATCGAAATACCAATTTTGTAACGCTTTTGAACATCGAAAAAAAAATCTGTATTCTAGAAATACATTTTTTTTTTAAAGAATAGAAAAAAATTTAATTATATTTTAATGTTGTTTGAGGGTGGGTCGAATAGCGAAACACCAAAAAATCGACCGGTCGAAATAGCGAGAGACCAAAAAAGAGCCCACGATATAACATATCTTCAGTGTATTTTGCTGCTTACCATCAAGTGGTACAGTATATTTATATATCTCACAATTTCGTCTTATTCTCGACGTCTCCTCTTTGTGCAGTGCTTCGTACGTCGCCCATGCGACGTTGCCGATGGTGCTCGCACATGACCGTCGTGCAGTTTGCTGGCACAAGGTCGAGTCGATCGAATACCACTAAATCGCTGGGATTGCCTGGCGCTATGCGTTGGTGCACGACAATCACGGCTCTGGCTTGTGTGTGTGTGTGTGTGTGTGTGTGTGTGTGTGTGTGTGTGTGTGTGTGTGTGTGTGTGTTACAGCAAAATCTTAACGCCGTTTCATGTCGAGGTCCCTGAGAAGGTGCGTGAGTCGCGAACTGTGCTATATACACTCACCCGAAAAAAAAGCGGTACACTCAAAATTTGGAAAAAAATCACTAAATTTCAAATGACGGTAACTGCGCAAATAATGAAGATAGAAAGGTCTTTAAAAAATGAAAATAAAGCTTGGAATCTCTACTTGAAGGATCGATTTATTTCAATGTTGCGAGATAAATTTATTGAAAATGGCGGATGACAAAGCGAGCGAATGCGGAATTGAAAAATATTGGTCCGAGTTTGCGACGACCCATGGCGTGAGTCAGGTGTCGCAACATAACGGGATAAAAAGCATGTGATAGTACAGAGTCTCCTCTTTAAAATGATTTTTTAATCGTTTCGATACGATGATTATTCGCCGAGTTATTCGAATTTAAAGTAAAAAACATCCTTCTCTTCAAATGCGAATAACTCAGCGAAAAATCATCGGATCGAAACGATTAAAAAAGCATTTTAAGGGGTAACACCACTGTGACCCCCTGTTTTTTTTCACATTTTTCAAGAATTTTTTTTTGTGGGAAAAAAAGAGATATTCGAAAAAATTTTTTGGGTTTTGTTCCTTGTTTATTAATGTATCAAAAAACATTTTTTTCACATTTTTCACGCCGCATGGTGGCGCTGGGGAAGCTCTCGCGTCAGGTGCTGTCATCTCCGCGGCACGCAGCAGAACTCTCTTCAACGCCGATCTGAAAAAAAATACCGAGTGTTTTCGTTAATAATATGATATTTTGAAGAGAGGTACATAGGGATTTGGAAAAATATTGTTTTAAAAAAAATAGGCACGCCTTTGAAATTAACTTTAATTTCAAAGGCGTGCCTATTTTTTTTCAAACAATATTTTTCCAAATACCTATGTACTTCTCTTCAAAATATCATATTATTAACTAAAACAGTCGGTATTTTTTTTCAGATCGACGTTGAAGAGAGTTCTGCTGCGTGCCGCGGAGATGACAGCACCTGACGCGAGAGCTTCCCCAGCGCCACCATGCGGCGTGAAAAATGTGAAAAAAATGTTTTTTGATACATTAATAAACAAGGAACAAAACCCAAACAAATTTTTCGAATATCTCTTTTTTTTCCCACAAAAAAAAATTCTTGAAAAATGTGAAAAAAAACAGGGGGTACAGTGGTGTTATCCCTTAAAGAAGAGACTCTGTCCTATCACATGCTTTTTGTTCCATTGAGTTACGACACTTGACTCTCGCCTTGTGCCGTCGCAAACTCGGACCATTTTTTTCCAATGTTGCATGCTCTTGCTTCACGAACCACCATTTTGAAAAAAAATGTCGCACATAATTGCGCTATAAAATTTCAAAAAGTTGAAATCCGAACCTTTAAAATGCTTTTTGTAAAAACTTGTTCGCTGTTTCAAGTGCTAAGATATTCAATTTTGAATTTCTAATAACGTTGAATAGCAAGAATAAGGATTCCGTTGTTCGCTAGCACCGTGATATTTTAAGACTCCAAAACGTCCTCGTGGTGTGTGCGGGTGTGTGTTTGTGTGAGTGTGTGTTTGTGTTTTTTTTTATGATGGGGGAATGCATTTACGCACAGCGTGTCGGGCGCGTGGACAAGCCATCATACCGACTAAAACCCTAAAACCTCCGTCTGTGACCTTTCAAAATCTCCCGCGGTACCACCGTGAGGTATTCTTTCGCGGGAGAGGCCATTAGCCGTAACTCTTCGTCCTGTATCTTCAGGGGCCATTTCTTCCCCATCCTACTCTGGATGGTCTGAGTGGATTAGGGGTTGGCTTCACCTGCTGTTTCCTCTCACGCTCTAATCGGCGCAACTCCTTTATCACCCTGGCAGCATAGGCACTAATCATCTTCCATGCCGCCTCCGATGACAACATCTGTGCCACCAGGTTCTTCGGCGTCAGCCGTATGCGCAGTTGGCACTCGACAATGTCCCACGGGGCACTCAAAAAATATGTGCCCAGCGTCCTCCTCAACTCCTGCGCAGGTTGGGCAGTCCGGATCATCCTCATACTTAAATTTATGAAGGTACTTCCGGAAGCAGCCATGTCCTGTCAGCACCTGTGTAATATAGTAGTTGAGCTCCCCGTGCCGCCAGTTCACCCATTTCTCCACGTTCGGGATCAGTCGGTGTGACCACCGTCCCTTTGTGGAGATGTCCCACATCCTCTGCCCCCGATTCAGACTCGTTCTTCTTGCCTCCGTTTTGGCCTCGGCCGACTTCCTTTGGTCGTAGAGCGTCCTTCGCTCAATGGCCAACACGTCGAGCGGCAATATTTCCGCGATTACGTTGATGGCGTCCTCGGAGACGGTGCGAAATGCACACGCTACCCTCAGGGCGCTGACCCTATAGTGCGCTACCGCCTTCCTGCGGTACTCCTTCACTAGCAGCGCGTCCGCCCATATGGATATACCATAGGTGAGCACCGACGTAGTTACCGACGTAAGCAGCATTCTTCTCTTCTGCTTGGGTCCGCCGACGTTGGGCATCAGTCGAACCAGTGTGCTTGCCACCACGGAGGCTCTGGTGCCCGCTTGCTGTACCTGCTCCTTGAAGTTGCAAGAGCCTGGCGTCGAGAATCACCCCAAGGTACCGGATGGACAACCTAGATATTATCTCGTTTTCGCCGACTCTGAGCTTTACCGTCTCCATTACCTTTCTGCTTGATACGAGGAGAGCCTCTGTTTTGTGTTCTGCGAGTCGCAGTCCGACAGAAGACATCCACTTCCCGATCTTTGAGAAAGCTCCCTCGAAGGTAGCGGTGATCTGCTCTAGGAATTTTGCGACAATAAGCACTGCCACGTCATCCGCAGAGGCCACGAGAGGCACTTCGCGTGGTAGTTTTAGCAACAGTAGCGAGTTGTACATGGTGATCCACAGGAGCGGCCCCAGTACCGAGCCCTGAGGTACTCCTCCAGTCACTATGTACGTCCTCGGTCCATCTTCCGTGTCGTACATGAGAAACCTGTTGCACAGGTGACTCGCCACTATCCTCCGAAGGTACCATGGGACACCGAGTCGCTTAAGGGCCTCCATGACACACTTCCATCTCGCCGAGTTGAAGGCGTTTTTTATATCGAGCGTAGCGATCAGGCAATACTGCTTCGATCCTCTCGTATGTCTTTTCTGTATTTACCGATAGCGTCCTTTGCTGTATTTACCACCCTGCTGATTCCGTCCAGAGTAGAGCGCGCCTTCCTGAAGCCGTACTGGTCTTCCGCCAGCAACGGGTCAACGACCTTCTCGATCCTATTATGGATGATCCGGTCGAAGACCTTACCTGCTGTATCCAGCATGCAGAGTGGAAGATAAGATGATGGTTCCTCCGGCGGCTTCTTCCCCTTAGGGAGAAGCACTAGTCTCTGCCACTTCCACTTCTCAGGGAATGTTCCTTCCTTGAGACATACATTGTACATGTCAAGGAACATCGCTGGTTCCGCCTCGATGGCTGTCTTCAGAGCTACGTTTGGGATTCCATCCATACCGGGAGCTTTGTTGTTGCCCACTTTTGATGTTACAGTGATCAGCTGCACTTCTGTGATAAGTGGGATATCCTCTTCGACGTGCTTCTCGATGCCATAATCCTCTTCCCGTTATGGGAAAAGGGTAGACACGATCTTCGCTAGCAAGTCCGGGCAGGTAGGCGATGGCATTGGCTGGTTTTTCAGCCGGGCCATTACCACCTTGTAGGGCCTGCCCTACGGGTCGCTGTCGATCTCGCTGAGAAGTTTCCTCCAGGTCTCCGCTTTGGCGCACTTAATGGCCTTCTTCAGCACCAGTTTTGCGGACTTGTGCTTGTCCTCTAACGCGTGGAGCGTGTGTTTGCCTCACGCTCGTTGTGCCTGTCGCCGAGCTTGGTGGCACTATTTGCGAAGCCCCGCAATCTCTTCGCCCCACCAGTGGACCGGGTGTCGGCGGTCCGTATCTTTTTTGCGCGGCATTGTGGCATCACATGCTTCGGTGACCCTCCGCCTGACTTCCTCCACCTTTTCCGCTGCATCGTCAACCCTGTTGAGGTAAGTGTCGAGAGCCTCGCGGAAGAGTTCCGCATCGAACAGCTTCTCCCTCCAGCGCTTCGAGTTCGTCATGTGCTGTTTCCCCATCCGCTTGGGGTTTCCATTTATCGCTGACCCTCCACGAGAAGCGATTTCCTCGTACGAGACTGCCGCACACGAAGGTGAGGTCCACGATGGATGTGGCCTTCCCCTTGATGAAGGTGGGCTCACTGCCCGTATTGAGCAGGACCACTTTTAGTGAGGACATGGCTTCCAGTACGGATTATCCTTTCCCGTTTGTCCTTTTGCTGCCCCAGTCAGCAGCCCACGCGTTGAAATGTCCAGCAATGATCACCGGGAAGTGGTCCTTGGCATCCCTGACCAGCCTGTCGAGAAAGTCCTCGAACTCTCCGATCGTCCAGCTAGGCGGTGCATAGCAGCTGTAACAATGGATACCTCTGACCTTGGCTATCACAAAACCGCGCTCCGTCTGATTGGCAAACTCCTGCAATGGAAACTTCCCGCAGGACCAAATCGCAGCCTTCCCACTTTCGTCAGAGACCCAGGATTGGGTATCCATGTCCCTGTAAGGTTCAGAGAGGATGGCCAAGTCTGGTCTCAGCTCCCGCACTGTCTGTGAGAGCAGGGCCTGTGCGGCCTCACAGTTTTGGAGGTTGAGCTGGAGCACTCTCATTTGCGACGCTTAGCAATCGCCTGGAATACACTCATGTACACAGAGCATCGACTGCTGCTCGCTATGTGTGCTACAAGCTTCTTGTCCTCCGTGGCGCACAAGACGCAGTGCGCATCGGCTTTGCACACTGCAACTTTGTGGCCTTCTTCGCCGCATTTGAGGCAGTTTTTGGATCTGTCCACTTCGCTCTCACAGTTCCGAGCAAGGTGATCAAAGTCCCAGCATCTTTTTTTTATCAGGAGGAGGGGAAATCTTTCATAAGACACCCAGTTGGTGGGGGTTGTGTCGGATTCTTACCGTCTAAAACCCCTCCTCCCTCTCCGCACCCCACACTGGAACCGCGTTAGCATTACTGCGATGTGGTGTGTTGCGGTCCTGTTCAAGGCTCTCCGCTGTGAGTCTAGCTATTCAAGCAGGCTGCTCAGCTATCTCTGGGTTGGCGTTCCCTTCGGCCCTGTTTCGCTCGTCGTTCTCCATATCTCTTTTTTTCTATAGTCTTTTTTATGAAGAGAGACACTGCTGCCGATGCTTGTTCCCCGCTGAGCATCAACGGAATCAAGTTCTCCTCATTGATAGCCGTATTCCCAAGTGCTGCTTCCAGACTCTTCCTTTCTTTTTCTGTGGCTGTACACTCAAAGATCGTGTGCCGCGCGTTATCTTCGACCCAGCCGCAGTAGTTGCATTCTGCGCTGTCTCTTTTTTTGAACCTTGTCAGATATTCGCTAAAACATCCACGCCCGGTTAGCGCTTGCGAGAGATAGTAATCCATCTGACCGTGGCATCTTTGGTACCACTCTGCTACCTTAGGGATTAACCGATGTGTCCATCGTCCCTTGCTGTCCGCGTCCCAGCGTTCCTGCCACCGCACGAGTAGCCGTTGATGCGCTCTTTCTTTTGCAGCGGCCCTCGCTTCCCTCTGTTACGGGTACGTCATCATTTGGATGTATCTCTTGGTAGACTTCACTCCTTTCACGTGCCAGAAGATCGATTGGTGGTATGCTAGCGAGCACCAATGCTGCGTTTTCGGAGACCGTTCGATATACTGATATTATTCGTATGGCGCAACGTCTTTGTACAGCAACCAGTTTCTGTCGCGCTGCCTCCTTTTCTGTAGCAATAACCCATACCTCTGCACCATGGTGTATTTTGGAGTGAATGACGCTACACAGCAGCCCTCGCTTCATATCGGTCGGTCCATCGACGTTTGGCATGAGTCTTGCCAGCGCCGCCGCTGCCAAAGCTGCCTTCTTACTCACTATATTTATATGCTCCGTGAAACGGAGTCCACCATCTACCTGGATTCCCAGGTACCTCAGTGACTTTCCCCAAGTAATAATCTGGCCCTCCAGCCTCAGCGTTGGTGGTGAGAATGCCCGTCTGTCCGTGATGAGGACTGCTTCGGTTTTGTGTACTGCTAGCTCAAGTCCACTGTCCCTGAGCCACTTGCTGGTGCGACGGAGGCTCTCGTTCGCCACAACTTCCAACATTCTTATTGTCCTTGCAGTCGCTACCAGCCCCTCGTCATCCGCGAATCCGACCATCTCCGCCTGAGCTAGGAGGTTGAGCTTGAGGAGACCGTCGTACATAGCGTTCCAAAGGAAAGGTCCGAGGACCGATCCTTGCGGTACGTCTGCCGTCACCTCGTACTTCACCGATCCTTCCTCCGTATTGTATATGGGCGTTCTATCGCTAAGGTAACTAACCATCATTTGTAGCAGGTATGCCGGTGTCTCCATATCTTCTAAAGCCAACAGAATTTTATCCCATCTAGCCGTGTTAAAGGCATTTCGAATATCCAAAGTTATCAGGGCGCAGTAGCCTTTGTTCTGCGGCGGACCCCTTTGCACCTTAGCTGCTAGCTGATTCACTCTTGCTACCGCGTCCACTGTGGAATGCCCTTTCCGGAAGCCATACTGCCTCGGGGACAGACCTCCTTTCACCAATATGCTGCTCGAGCCTTTGTAGCAGGAGCCTTTCGAATAGCTTTCCTGTGGTGTCAATTAGGCTTATCGGCCGAATGACGAAGGTATATGACGAAGGTTCATCCAGCGGTTTATCACCCTTCCTTAGCAGGCCTAGCGTCTGCCTCTTTCACCGAGCATGAAAGATTCCCTTTTTCAGATAAGTGTTGAAGACTTCTAAAAGAATTTCCGGTTATATTTCTACTAGAGCCCTGACTATCTCGTTCGGAATCCAATCTGGCCCTGGTGCCTTCCCCGGCTGAAGCCGTTTTGTTGCAATCTGCAATTCCTCCAGGCTAAACGGAGTTGGGGCCCCTCTCTGATTCGGACGTTCGGTTCTGCATCTTTTGCCGTGCGTCGGGAATAGTGTTTCGACTATAGTGCTCATCCGAGTCGGACATGACAGGCCAGGGATCTGTTGCCGGTCGCCCAGCTTTTTCATGACGATCTTGTACGGCAAACCCCAGGGATCATTGTCTACCGATCGACATAGCTCGTTCCAGCACCTCCTTTCACTGCACTTGATCGCACCACGTAGATCTTACCTCGCCTGCTCGTACTCCATACTCAGGTTAGCTCGCATGTTTCTTGCTCGCTGCATCTTTCTGTGTGCCGCGAGGTACTTCGACCTCAGCTCAGCGATCTCTGCAGTCCACCAGTGCAACAATTTCCGTCCTCGCGGGGTTGGTTTGTGCTTGGGCATAGCGGCGTTGCACGCCGCCGTCATGGTTTCCAAAAGGAAGCCCACCAGTGCGTCGACGTCCCCTGTCTCGGCTAAGCGTGCCAGGTCTCCGCGCTGCTTCGCGTCTTGGAGGTACGTCGCCAGCTGACACCTGTCCAGCTTTGACCGTATCCATCCGCGCGCCTTTGGAGTCGATTCTTGCCCTGGTCCCTTCTGTCTCCTTTTCCGTCGCCCAGATTCGGTTACGGTAAATTCCATGTATTGGTGGTCGCTCAGAGTGAGGTCGTCCAACAGCTTCCATTCTGACCCCTTACTAGCAATACCTGTCGATGCCAGCGTGACGTCAATTACCGAGCCCGTGTTCCCGCGACGAAAGGTGAACGCATTTCCTTCATTTAGTACGACTAGGTTCAGTCTCGCTATCATTTCTGAAAGCGCTTCACCTCTCGTGTCCAACCAGCGCGAACCCCATTCGGGTGACTTGCTGTTGAAATCTCCGGTGACCAGGACTTCGCCATTATCTGATCGAAGACTATCCTCCAAGTCGTCCAGCTGGATGATAAATTCGTCATAAGTCGTATTTGGCGAGAGGTAACAACTGTATACCCTGACTCCGTTGATGTCAGCCCATACATAGCCATCCGCCGTCTCCCCAACTGCCCGTACCACTAAGACGGAGTTTAGTACCACGAGCGCCGCTCTTGAGGTTCTGTCCTCATACCAGCATCCGATGTCTGGCTGTCGGTACTGTTCGCTGACTAGCAATGCGTCCACCTTTTTCTCCACGGCCGTTTGCATAAGAAGGTCTTGCGCTTCCCGGCCATGCCCCAGGTTAACCTGTAGGTACCGGATCATTTTCGGGCCTTTCGTAGTTTCTTTCGGAAAGATGCACATTGAGCACTGCCGAGGATGTGCTGTACCCCGCCTTTTTCACGCCCCTCCTCACATATTACGCAGCGAGGGGGGGTTTTTGCAGTCTTTGGTCAGGTGATTTTCCAGTCCACAGAGGCGGCACTTGTTCGATCTGTCTTCCTTACTGCAATTCGTCGTAACGTGGCCAAAACCGAGGCAGCGAAAGCACCGAGTGACTTGGGTTTCCTCTCTAACTCCGCACCTAACCCAGCCTACCTTCAAGTGCCCGACCTTCAGAAGCTTATCCGCGACCTCTGCCGGCATGGTCAGTGTGGCCTTTTGAGTCCCCCGAAACCCTGTTCTGATCGCGCTGACTTGGATGCATTGCAAGTCGGTGTCGCCAGTAGCTTCCCGGATTGCATCATTTAGCTCTTCCTCTTCCGTGGCTTCGTCTAAGTCGAGGATCTTGATGGTTGCACTTTGCGTCATAGTACGAACTGTCGTTTTGCCTTCGAGTGCACCCACTACTGCTTCTTTAAGCACTGCCGCATTTCCACCGCCTCGGCCGATCTCTACAAGGAGTTCACCAGCGCGTGTTCTCCTGATCCCTGACACTTTAACTCCGTGGTTTGCCGGGTGTACTTTCTTCTTGAGGGCCTGTAGAATATCAGCGTAGGAGTGCTCCCCACTGACTGTCACCATCAGGCCTTCAGGTAGCCTTCTTCGATTCCTCTTTCTTGGATGGTTCCCAGTGTCCCGTTTACTTCCTTCTTGCTTGTTCTTTCTCTCCTGTACTGTCATCCACGCTTGGTCATCTGGGACGTCCTGTTCTACGTTTTTCCCCGCTCCTTTGGGTATGCTTTGTTGCGGTGCAGGCGTTTCTTGCTGCCCTGGGGCAGTAGCTCTTGTCGAGTCTCTCCGCTGTCGTCGACGCGTATCTTCTTCCGATGATGACATTGCCCCTCTCTTCCTCCTCACGGAGCTATGCGTGTTTATCAGTGTCCTGACGGGTTTTGCGCCCGGCCTTACGTGCGTCTTGTTTATTTCACCAGTGGCACCGGGAACACTGCCGCCTGTGTGTTCGCGTTCTCGACAATACACCGCCCTGGTCTCCGCTAGCGTCGCTCTACACTTTTTCAAGTGTTCAAAATAAACCACGGCTTCTCCAATAGCGTCCCTGATCGCTTTGTGTATGATTTTGGCATCCTTCACCACCCCGTTGATGGCCGAGAGGTTTTTCTCCAGATTCTTCAAGACTTCCGTTTCTTCCTTTTCGAGAAGATCCAGTTTTTCTATTACCCCATTTCCTTCACCTTCTTCTACCCGCTGGATTGGGTCTCCTCCAACTTTCTTGTTCGATCCATTGCAGTCGCTTGATGTCGACGTTCCGAGGCCTGCGCGCTCACCTCTGACAGACGCCGGTACTGGGGTATCCATCCCCTGCACCGTAAACGTTTTTCCTGAATTCACTTCCATCTTGATTTGGTAATGAGGTTTACTCCGCTGCTGTTGGTCCACGGGAAGGGTTTTAAGTCCCTCCTACCCTGTATATCTGGAGGGCATTCCCCTATCCGCCACCTGGGGACGCGCCACGTAGGGGTTTCAGCCTCCCCCTGTGGAAAGTCCCAGCATCTATGAGTGTGTGTGTGTGCGTTTGTATACCACATGGATAAGGACCCCGTGGTTCGTCACTTCCGCAGTTTATTAAGACTCCAAACCCTCCTTGTGGCGTGTGTGCGTGTACGTGCGTGTGTGTGTAAGAGAGAGAGAGAGTACACCTTATTAGTAGTGTGTATGACCACCACGTGCACGAATTACCTCTTCCATGCGACTAGGCACACACACACACACACACGCGCGCGCGCTCACACCCGCACACACGCACGCACCACGAGGACGTTTTGGAGTCTTAAAATATCGCGGTGCTAGCGAACAACGGAATCCTTATTCTTGCTATTCAACGTTATTAAAAATTCAAAATTGAATATCTTAGCACTTGAAACAGCTAGCAAGTTTTTACAAAAAGCATTTTAAAAGTTCGGATTTCAACTTTTTGAAATTTTATAGCGCAATTATGTGCGACATTTTTTTTCAAAATGGCGGTTGTTGAAGCAAGAGCATGCAACATTGGAAAAAAATGGCCCGAGTTTGCGAAGGCACAATGCGAGAGTCAAGTGTCGTAACTCAATGGAACAAAAAGCATGTGATAGGACAGAGTCTCTTCTTTAAAATGCTTTTTTAATCGTTTCGATCCGATGATTTTTCGCCGAGTTATTCGCATTTGAAGAAAAAGGATGTTTTTTACTTTAAATGCGAATAACTCGGCGAAAAATCTTCGTATCGAAACGATTAAAAAAACATTTTAAAGAGGAGATTCTGTACTTCTGTACATGCTTTTTATCCCATTATGTTGCGACACCTGACTCTCGCCATGGGTCGTCGCAAACTTGGACCAATATTTTTCAATTCCGCATGCTCTCGCTTTGTCGTCCGCCATTTTCAATAAATTTATCTCGCAACATTGAAATGAATCGATCCTTCAAGTAGAGATTCCAAGCTTTATTTTCATTTTTTAAAGACCTTTCTATCTTCATTATTTACGCAGTTACCGTCATTTGAAATTTAGTGATTTTTTTCCAAATTTTAAGTGTACCGCTCTTTTTCGGGTGAGTGTATATATATATATCTCTATATTATATAAATATTTCGCCGCCGCTGCCGCCGCCGGGGCGAGATGGAACGGTGGAGGGGGTAAGCCGGGGCGGAATGGACCGGGCGGGCGGGGTTGGCGCGCTATGCGCGCAGGGGGCAGAGCCTCCCTAGTATATATATATATATATATAATATATATATATTTTTTTTAACGGGACGGATCCGGAGCCCCCCGTCACAGGGAAACATGAGTGAGCGAGGAGGTATACGCTCCGAGCGCCGCGCGACCGGCGATGTGGGCATCGCGTCCCGGGTCGTCTGCCGCGAAGCGGGCTAGCGAGATACGAACTCGCACCTCTTCATACCCCAATACCACCGACAGATTTGTGAGCCATTTTGCCCCATAAGGCAATGCATAATAATAAAATCAACAATGACGTGACGTGACAGACAATTTCTATAAATTTATAACTTTCAATACCAGAAATTCCCCACTCCGAAAAGAGCAGGCAATCGCACGTTTTGCCCCACTCGCGAACCCAAAGTCAATCAGAATTTGGGAAACGAGTACGGCGGTTGTGCTCGTTTGTCTATAAAAGCTCAGCTTTCGCGAGCACATTTATCAGTCCTGAACACCATATCGTGCTGGTCATTCACTTCGAATTTACTCCTCGAGTAAATTTCTAAATCTTCGGTTTTGTCCGGTTTTTTACAAAACGGTCTGCTCTTCAAGCATAAGTAATTAAATTCACCTTGTGCTTGTTTCATTTAGAAACAAGTAATTAATTACTGTACGCGAGTTCACGTGTAGCTTCATCGACGAATTTGATTATTCATCGCACTACGCGGACATCGTTTCAAGTAATTATTTTGAAAAATAGAATAGTCGTTTTAAGTCTATTCTATTCTCTCTACGACGTGTTGGTCAAGAGAGTTTTCATTTAAATTTAACTTCGTGCATCATAGTATTGCCTCATCTGGACAATACTACGTTTACCGGAAATCGACGATTTTTTCAATAAAGTTTTCAGCCACCCAATAGGGAGCCGGCTGCGGCGAGACCCCTTGCATTGCGCTTGGATGATCAAACCACAGAAGGTGTACGTCTCAGTCACCCTAAAGAACCCGTAGGTAGGGCCATCACTGAGTCGCCACGCGTCGCGTTATCGCAACGCAACGCTGTGAGAGTCCAGGGAAGAATGCATGAATTAATCACCCGAGGGAAACTTCGATCTCGATTTTACCAGGGGAAAACAATTTCGAATCAATCCAATTTCAAATTCGAAATAATAAAACCATTTCAAATTCTAACGAAAGAAAATATTCCATCATTTCAAATTCCAAAGATTAAAAACTAATTCTAAATTTCGAAATAGTAAAACAATTCGTAAATTCTCGACAGACACATTGCTCACGTTTTCCTGACAAAATTGACTCCTTCCAAACTTCTAATGTCATTAACAAAGCTCTTCCAGCAATTTAATTAAACAAATAACGCCAACTAAAATAACCTTTCCAAAAGTAAAATCATAATCCTATAAAAGTCAGCTATATTTGAAAATAGCATTGCGAAGTTTATTTTGTGCTTACTGGTCTTCGCTTCACGAGATACAGTAATTTTCACTACAACCTACAATATCGCTCTATTCCGATGATGAGAGGTTGACTCTGAAACGCATAAAATATGTGATGACGAATTCTTCCGAATCTGAGGCATCTTTTTAAATATAATAAAATTGTTATTATCAAAAAGAATCCGTATCACATCGTCTCCCCGAACCTCCAGTTTACCTACGAGTCCACGACACGAACTCTATCCTCAGAATTCCTTACTAGAAGACAGATTTCATAATAAAAAAAAGTTCCACCATTTAATTTAAAATCATAATAAATTTCATTCAATGTTCTGGGACGATCATTCGATCGCATCACATGCGTGAAACGTTTCAATATATCTCTCTATATTATATAAATATTTCGCCGCCGCCGTCGCCGCCGCCGTGTACAAGAGTTGTGGGGATCGAGCGGCGGGGGGGGGGGGGGGGGGGGGGGGTTGGCGCGCGATGCGCGCAGGGGGGCAGAGCCCCCCTAGTATATATATATATATATATATATATATATATATATATAATCACCGCAAATTTGGAGAAGCACGATTCGGGGAGGGAGAATAAGGCACGGCGGGAAAAGTTATATTAAACGTGTTTATTATCCGTATGAGAATCGGGCCCTCGGAGCGAAGTCGCAAAAAACCCAAAGCAAAAAAAACAATGTCGATACGTCGCAAAATGGGTGACTGATTCGCGACAAACCAAAACTAAATAATCCGCAACGACTAATATTAAATAGCTCGCGAGAAAATGCTGATTCGCAAGAAGACTAAAACTAGATAATTCGTGAGAAAATGCTGATACTGGCAGAGTAACAAAAAAAATGATAGTTGCTCGCAAAGGAAATTTACAAACGAAGTCGCAACATAACTTACAAAATAGGGGGGGGGGGGGGGGGGTAATTACTCGCAAAACGGGGGAATCGCAAAACAATAATAATTCTCGGAAACTCGCAGAAAGGGGGGATCGCGAAACAATAATAATTCTCAGAAAACTCGCAAAAGGGGGATCACAAAACAATGACAATTTTCATAAGGACTCGCAAAAAAGGGGAATCGCAAAACAATAACAATTCTCAGAAAACTCGCAAAAAGGGGATCGCAAACAATAATCATTTTCAGAAGAACTCGCAAAACGGGGAAATCGCAAAACAAGAATAATTCTCAGAAAACTCGCAAACAAGAGGGTATCGCGAAACAATAATAAGTCTCAGAAAACTCGCAAAAAGGGGGAATCGCAAAACAATAATACCTGTCGGAAAAAACTCGCAAAAAAGGAGGATCGCAAAACAGTAATAATTCACAAAAAACTCGCAAAAAAGGGGGATCGCAAAACAACAATAATTCTTGAAAAATAATTTTCCAGCCGACTTTTGGGCGCCAGCTATTCTTTTGGCATAGCTGCCTTTGACTACTCGGGGGGAATACAAATCTCGCGGGTAGCTCAGGGTGAAGGTTCGCCGACCGCTATGGCCTCTTACACTGTACCGTCGCTCACGCCGAGAATACCAGAAAAAGGGGAATTGATCGCGTGACTCGCCGCGATACAGATGGAGAGGGCGGGTGGTGGGGGAAGCAGTGACGCGTTGCGGTCTCGATATCCTTTTCGGAAAAATTACAAGGGGGAAGGGACTCAGCAATGGTCTCCTCCGAGTGAGGGGACTAGCGGGGGCCAGATGCTAACGCGTGGGGGAAAATCCGCAATGCGACACTCGAGGAACGGGAAGGGGGGAAGATCCTGTGATGCTGCTGTGAGGATACATCCTCACAGCACTGCACCGTCGTTGAAGAGGGGGGAGGCAAACTCAAATAAACGGTACTTACGGCTCCGGGAAAAAATTGGGAAATGACTGCAAGCTCGCGGAAGTCCTGCCGAATCGCAAGGACTGAGGGCACTTCTCGTTCTATTCCTTTTCGCGCTGTTCACCTTACTTCTTCTCACAATAAAAGCTCGCGTCATTCACTCCGCACAATAACACGCACGTCTTTACAATTTTGGGCACGAGTTTTGGGTTTTTACTCGTTACTCTTTTTTTTTCTTATCATCTACGCTACAAACTATCTATTCTAGAATTTGACCACGCCGGTCCTATGCTCGCCGCGAAGTGAGGTCCTTGCCTCGTGGTTTTTCCTCCTCGAGAAAGCGGCGTTTCCCATTGGCCCGTCGTACATGGCGTCATTTCTCGCCACGAGCTTCGGGATTAATCACGCGTGGCGCAGCACCTTCCGGGATCATTATTGATTGGGATATCGATCGGGGGCAAAGGCTATAGGTCAGGGGCGGGGAGGGGAGGTTTGGAATCAGAGCAGTGGGTCACGGTTCTCGCAGGATGGCAGCACTATGGCAACGAGGAGCGTCCGTGTGAGCGACACGGTAGATCGGGAGACGGTAAGTAGGGATCAGGGTGGGGGGTAGTGAGGGTCGGGGTACGCGAGATGTCGCCGGCTGGTCATTTGCCGTGCGTAACGATGCTGTACATGCCTGTGGGCCGGCCTGCCGATATGACTCTCACAATTACATTCGTGCTGATTACCCGAAGGATTACGGATGGCCTCGAGCCCCTTTGACGACGCTCTTCGGCTTTACTATGCGAGACTGATGACTGGGATGGTCGTCTCGGCGGTCGCGGGCACTCGTGGGTCCATCGTTCAGGTTGTTTGATGGATCTGGATGAATCCTTCGTGGCGGTTCTCGATTTTTGTGAGTTATTTGCACGCAGGCCGTGCACGGCGATAAAAAAAGGAAAAAGGGATCAGGGAGAGGAACGAAAGGGGATAGATACTACGAAAAACAAAGAGGGGAAGGAAGAAGAAAAAGGGGGAACCAGAGGCGCACGCGCGAAATATTATTTAAAAAACTTAAGGTGTTGCGACAAAATCATACCGTTTTCTTATAACTAGACTTACGTGCTAAATTGCGGTGCTGTGGGGAGACTTCGCAGAGCGCGCTGGGGAAATTGTGACACAACGTCACAATATATCTCTCTATATTATATAAATATTTCGCTGCCGCCGCCGTGTACAAGAGTTGAGGGGATCGAGCGGGGGCGGGGCGGCGCGGGCGGGGGGGGGGGGGGGGGTGGCGCGCGAAGCGCGCAGGAGGGCAGAGCCCCCCTAGTATCTATATATATAAAAGAGGATGTCTGTATGTTTGAGCTTAATAGACTTCGAGACCGTTTGACCGATCACCATGAAAGTTGGTATACATATGTATTTTTTCATGGAGAAGGTTTTTGCGCTATCTATTTTGTTGTAACTCGCCACTAGATGGCGCTGCAGCACATCAACTTCTATACCGTTCAACCGATCGCCATGAAAATTGGTATACATAGGTATTCGAGCACGGAAATTATTTTCGCCCTATCCATTTTGTTGTAACTCGCCACTGGATGGCGCTGCAGCACATCAACTTCTATACCGTTCAACCGATCGCCATGAAAATTGGTATACATAGGTATTTGAGCACGGAGAATATTTTCGCCCTATCCATTTTGTTGTAACTCGCCACTAGATGGCGCTGCAGCACATCAACTTCTTTACCGTTCAACCGATCGCCATGAAAATTGGTATACATAGGTATTTGAGCACGGAGAATATTTTCGCCCTATCTATTTTGTTGTAACTCGCCACTAGATGGCGCTGCAGCACATCAACTTCTATACCGTTCAACCGATCGCCATGAAAATTGGTATACATAGTATCACCGCAAATTTGAAGAAGCGCGATTCGGGGAGGGAAAATAAGACACGGGGCAAAAGAAAGTTATATTAAGTACGTGTTTATTCTCGATAGGGGATCGGCTCTCGGAGCGGAGTCGCAAACAAAAAGAATAACCAAACAAAAAAAAAACTCGCAAAATTACTCGCAAAAGAAATGGGGGGAATTCGCAAGAAAAACAAATAGTCGCAAAAGAATAATGCTCGCAAAGAAATGGGGGATTTTACAAAAGAAATATTCGCAGGTAATGCAGGGATCCGCCAAAAACAATTCACAAAAGGAAACTCGCAAAGAAGGATTGCAAACAATAATAATTCTCGCAAAGAAATGGGGGATTTTACAAAAGAAATATTCGCAGGTAATGCAGGGATTCGCAAAAAAACAATTTACAAAAGAAAACTCGCAAAAAAGGATCGCAAACAATAATAATTCTCGGAAAATAACTTTCCAGCCGAGTTTTCGGCGCCAGCTATTCTTTTGGCATAGCTGCCTTTGACTACACGGGGGAAAACAACTCTCGCGGGTAGCTCAGGGTGAAGGTTCGCCGACCGCTATGGCCTCTTACACTGTACCTTCGCTCACGCTGGGAATACACGAAAAAAGGGGAATTGATCACGTGATTTGCCGCGATACCGATGGAGAGGGCGGGTGGTGGGGAAAGCGGTGACGCGTTGCGGACTCGGTATCCTTTTCGCAAAAATTACAAGGGGGAAGGGATTTAGCAATGGTCTCCTCCGAGTGAGGGGACTAGCGGGGGCCAGATGCTAACGCGTGGGGGAAAATCCGCAATGCGACACTCGAGGAACGGTAAAAGGGGGGGAGGGGGGAACGCTAATGCACGCAATTTTCGCAAGGGAAATAATATATCCGCACAGCACTGCACCGTCGTCGAAGAGGGGGGAGGCAAACTCAAAAAAACGGTACTTACGGCACAAAAAATTGGGAAATGATTGCACACTCGCGGAAGTCCTGCCGAATCGTAATGACCGAGGGCACTCGCTCGTTCTATTCCTTTTTGCACACTTCTTCTCACAATATCAGGTTGCCTCATTCACTCCGCACAAAAACACACACGTCTTTACAATACTAATCTTGGTGTTTTTTTTCTCGTCACCCTTTTTTTTCTTATTAACTACGCTATAAACTATCTATTCTACTGCTCGACCACGCCGGTCCTATGCTCGCCGCGAAGTGAGGTCCTTGCCTCGTGGTTTTTCATCCTCGCGAAAGCGGCTTTTCTCATTGGCCCGTCGTACGTGGCGTGATTTCTCGCCACGAGCTTCGGGATTAATCACGCGTGGCGCAGCACCTTCCGGGATCATTATTGATTGGGATATCGATCGGGGGCAAAGGCTATAGGTCAGGGGCGGGGAGGGGAGGTTTGGAATCAGGGCAGTGGGTCACGGTTCTCGTAGGATGGCAGCACGGTGGCAACGAGGAGCGTCCGTGTGAGCGACACGGTAGATCGGGAGACGGTAAGTAGGGATCAGGGTGGGGTACATGCCTGTGGGCCGGCCCGCCGATGTGACTCTCACAATGACATTCGTGCTGATTACACGAAGGATTACGGATGGCCTCGAGTCCCTTTGACGACGCTCTTCGGCTTTACTATGCGAGACTGATGACTGGGATGGTCGTCTCGGCGGTTGCGGGTACTCGTGGGTCCATCGTTTAGGTTGTTTGATGGATCTTGATGAATCCTTCGTGGCGGTTCTCAATTTTCGTGAGTTGTTTGCACGCGGGCCGTGCACGGCGAATAAAAAGGGAAAAAGGGTCAGGAAGAGAAGCGAAAGGGGATAGATACTACGAAAAACAAAGGGGGGAAGGAAGAAGAAAAAGGGGGAACCAGAGGCGCACGCGCGAAATATTATTTTTTTAAAACTTAAGGGGTTGCGACAAAATCATACCGTTTTCTTATAACTAGACTTACGTGCTAAATTCCGGTGCTGTGGGGAGACTTCGGGGAGCGCGCTGGGGAAATTGTGACACAACGTCACAATAGATATTCGAGCACGGAGAATATTTTCGCGCCATCCACTTTGTTGTAACTCGCCACTAGATGGCGCTGCGGCATATCAACTGCTATACCGTTCAACCGATCACCACGAAAGCAAAAGATCAAAAAATTATTGCTGACTTACGAGCATTATTCCACGAGCACAGCTGTTTCGTCTGAGATTTCAAATCGGCATTAGAGAATGTAAGAGCCTTGACTTGAAAGTCATTATCAGGGCAGACAAAACGCCGTTGAATGAGCGCGATATGAATAAATATTCTTCTTTCGTTTTGAGACGATTGACATTGCATTCTTCCTTCCAAACTTGTGCAACAGAGCCAAACTTTCCGTAAAAAAAACTGATGCCGAATGTGATTGAAGCAACAATAATTAACGGCAAATGTAAAAGAGAAGATGTGCTGACTCCGCGTATTCCAATGATTCCCAATGACTTGCCCTTCACATTCAAACGACTACAGTTTCCCGTGCATCTTGCTTTCGCGATTACAATCAACAAAGCTCAAGGGTAGTCACTGCGCGTTGACGGATTCAATTTAGAAAATCCATGTTTTTCGCATGTTCAACTATATGTTGCTTGCTCCAGAGTAGGCATCCCAAAAACTCTGTACATCTATACACCAAATCGGAAAACCAAAACTATTGTTTATCCACTCGCGTTACGCTAAATGTCAGCATTAGTTAAAATTATTTCAAGTTCAATTATACATCATCCATTTTTATATATACACAGGTAAATAAATATACACAGGCAGGACAACGTCTGCCGGGTTTAGCTAGTATATTATATATCTCTCTATATTATATAAATATATCGCCTCCGCCGCCGTGTACAAGAGTTGAGGAGAGCGAGCGGGATCGAGTAGGCTAGGTGAGGTGATCGAGCGGCGGGGGGAGGGGGGGTGGCGCGCGAAGCGCGCAGGGGGGTAGAGCCCCCTAGTATATATATATATATATATATATATATATATACTAGGTATATATATATATTGTGACGAACCATTTGGCGTCTCGTCACCCGTACGGAGTGTATTCGTTCAGGGGGTCGGATTTACGACCCTGGGACGACGCGCGCTCGCTTTGTCGCACATCCGAGACGGTAAAAACTTAGAATCTCAGGTTACCTCCAGAGTTGACAATTTGGCAACGCTGTGGCTATCTGTCGTTCAGCGACTTTGTTTGGCTCTCTTAATTTATGACCCTATGGTTCGCTCGCTTCGAGCGCGAACGATAGAGTTTTTCTGTTTATTATATTTTCGCGTCTGTTTTTCTAGCCCGTTCTGTTCAGCTCTCTTAGCGTCCCGTTAAAGTAAATATTCGAGTCATTAAATTATATTATTAGCACGTGCTTCGTTTGAAATTTGAGAAATTATTTCAGTGTGGTTCAATTCAATAAATATTTGTGTCTCTTTATTTTCTTGGTTTGGCTCTCTCTGCCGGCTATCGTATGACTCTCTTATTTCGGGCTCTGTCTACATTTTTAACAACTATATAAGGCTCTCTGCGTTTCCCGGCGGGTGATCGGCGTTTATCTCGGCATTGACATTATTTTTGGTACTCGGGGGACCGATTATCTCCCGAGGTTAGGATTTTTAGGGACTTTGAGAGTCGGGAGTTCGTCCTTAAGGGGGTAGGCGGGTGCCTAACAACTGCACTTGTGGTCATAGTTGCCAGTGAGCGAGCTGGAGAAACGGCCGAAATTTACTATGCCAGCCTCCTCCCGTACGGCCTTCCAGCCTCGTGCTGGACCAGCCTGCTGTTGTCTCGACCGTCGCGGTCCGGATGTCATCCGCCGCCTCATTCGTAGGGGGCCTATGGGACCGACGGGGGTCTGTGAGGTGGCAATGTGCCGATTCTGGGATCCGCGTGGAAAGAGTTGGCGGCCACCACCATCCACGGGCGGGATCCCGACCTTACCCTCTAGCGTTCGTCAAGCAGGGCTTGACCCCTCTCCCCCCGCACCCGCGCACCCCGCGAGTCGACGCGAGAGGTGCCGGTTCTGGTAGGAGAGGCCGGCGTAACCCAGTGACCCGAGCGATAGCGAGTGACCCCGGAAACGTACGAGCATGCGCAGGACTAGACCAAGGGTCAAGAGTGGGGACCATCGACCCACGGAGAGTAGGCCTCGCACATCGAAAATCAATTACCGTTCGAACTGCTACCTCGCGTGACGTGTTTTCCCAGTGCTCTCTCGAGTGTCGCCATCGATCTCAACGGTACCTTTGTTCATCTTCATCGATCTTCAACACCGATCAACTACGGCATCGACCATCCTCCGTCATCTTGCGATCACCCTGAACGAGTTCCTTGCGTTGCGGCAGAGAATATTCGGTGAGGTACTTCCTCCTTTTCTTTGTACGGTTAGTAACTTCGTCTTTCTCAATTAGCCGTGTGGCTGTTAGTTTTGGTAATTTTGTTAATTTTAGTTGATTATTGGGATTCAGTCCCGTTCGAGTTTGTTAGTGGGAAACGAGCCGGTCCTCGGACCGCGTGACGAAGTTACTGGCCCATTATCGTCACTTGTTAAATTTCTCGCATTTTCAATTTTGTTACTCTCTTTGTTCGCGATCGCAGTCGCATTTCGGGATTTGTTTTAATAAGTGAATTTGTTTTATTGTGTTTAAGTGTGTTGCCAATTCATTCTTTATTCCGGTTTTCGCGTTCCTGTCGTTATTAAATTCACGTCCGGGTGTTACCGCTTACCGCACTGCTACCTTTTGCTTATCTTTGCCCGTATCTTCGAACCCTTTTGGAATATTTGCTTTTGTTTATTATTCGCCATTTCCTTGCCCCGTTACTTGCGAGATTTCGAATCTCCGCTATCTTTGCCCGTATCTTCGAACCCGTTTGGAATATTCGCCCGTGATTATTAAGGGAGAACACCACTGTGACGCCCTGTTTTTTTTCACATTTTTCAAGGATTTTTTTTTGTGGGAAAAAAAAGAGATATTCGAAAAATTTGTTCGGGTTTTGTTCTTTGTTTATTAATGTATCAAAAAACATTTTTTTCACATTTTTCACGCCGCATGGTGGCGCTGGGGAAGCTCTCGCGTCAGGTGCGCACATTTCCGCGGCACGCAGCAGAACTCTCTTCAACGTCGATCTGAAAAAAATACCGAGTGTTTTCGTTAATAATATGATATTTTGAAGAGAAGTACACAGGGATTTTTCAAACAATATTTTTCCAAATCCCTGTGTACTTCTCTTCAAAATATCATATTATTAACGAAAACACTCGGTATTTTTTTTTCAGATCGACGTTGAAGAGAGTTCTGCTACGTGCTGCGGAAATGACAGCACCTGACGCGAGAGCTTCCCCAGCGCCACCATGCGGCGTGAAAAATGTGAAAAAAATGTTTTTTGATACATTAATAAACAAAGAACAAAACCCAAACAAATTTTTCGAATATCTCTTTTTTTTCCCACAAAAAAAAATTCTTGAAAAATGTGAAAAAACAGGGGGTCACAGTGGTGTTCTCCGTTAAGTGCGTTCTCCCTTACCCGTAACCCGCGAGATTTTGGATCTCGGCTATCTTTACCTTTGCCAGAGGCAATCTTCAACTTCGATTATCCCTGTGTGAGTGGTGTGAGGAATCCTCGGATTCGCTCAACGTCCTCGCTGTTACCTCTTTGGCTACCGTATCATCCGGCTAACTTTACTCTCACGAGAGGCTATCTTGGATTTGGGCTATCTTTGTGTGAGTGTCGTGAGGAACCTTCGGATTCACTCAACGTCCTCGCCGTTACCTCTCTTGCTATCGTCAAATCCGGCTCACTTTACTCTCACGAGAGGCTATCTTGAAATTCCGGCTAACTTTACTCTCACGAGAGGCTATCTTAGATTTGGACTATCTTTGCGTGAGTGTCGTGTGCAACCTTCGGATTCGCTCAACGTCCTCGCCGTTACCTCTTTTGCAATCTTCAAATCTGGCTAACTTTACTCTCACGAGAGGCTATCTTGGATTTGGGCTGTCTTTGTGTGAGTGTCGTGAGGAACCTTCGGATTCGCTCAACGTCCTCGCCGTTACCTCTCTTGCTATCTTCAAATCCGGCTAACTTTACTCTCACGAGAGGCTATCTTGGATTTGGGCTATCTCTGTGTGAGTGTCGTGAGGAACCTTCGGATTCGCTCAACGTCCTCGCGGTTACCTCTTTTGCAATCTTCGAAACCGGGTAACTTTACTCTCACGAGAGGCTATCTTGGATTTGGGCTATCTTTGTGTGAGTGTCGTGAGGAACCTTCGGATGCGCTCAACGTCCTCGCCGTTACCTCTCTTGCTATCTTCAAATCCGGCTAACTTTACTCTCACGAGAGGCTATCTTGAAATTCCGGCTAACATTACCCTTACGAGAGGCTATCTCGAAATTCCGGCTAACTTTCCTCTTACGAGAGGCTATCTGAGATTCCCGCTATCTTCACCGTTACCCCTGGTGAACTTCGTTCCCTTGTGCGTAAGACGGTAACCCGTGACTTTGCTCGGTATCAACGTCAGGTTATTTTTGTCCGTATTGTGTTTTTGGCTACGTTACGCGTCATCTTGCTTCTGTCGGACATTTGTTGAATCACGTCGAATCCTGCCTGAGGCGAATTCTCAGGTTATAATATCTTGTTTTAATATTTCGTTAATTTTAGTCATTCTAGTCATTTACTGCGATTATTTCCTTCGTTTTTATTAAATATTGTATTGGAATTGGTTTCGTTGTTGCGGTCGAATTACGTGAATGCTGGCGTAAATGGCGTTAGGTTATTTGTTTTGTTAATTTTAAGTATTGTCATTTTATAGACTACCGCAGAATGCTGATCCGATTATTTTTCTTTTCGAATCTCCCGAGTGCGTAGTACCCGTTCGTTTTCGTTACCGTTGGCAGTGACGTCACGCTACCTCATTACACGTTTTTTGTACAACCGACGATCTCGTTGTACAGCCCCCGCCGCATACCGTGCGGGTGGTTTCCGGGATCAAATAAATAATTTTTACAGTTTCCCGAGTCACCGAGTTCGCTTATTCGCCCAAAAATCCCGCCCCTCTACCATTCTCGGAAGTATTAACTGAGTAGCCGTAGTCTTTTTGTCGAACGTCTTCAACTGTGTTCATTGGGTAGTAAACGGCGAGAGGAGAAAAATCAAATAAGCCGTTTCCTTCACGGGAACGGTGGTGGCGAGCGAAGTTCGTTCGTTACCTGGCGCCTATCCCTCGATCGTTTGGTCGGTGCTTCCGACATTTTGGGAGAGTTGATTACCTCTCCAACGTAATATTCATTTTTTTGAGGTTTTGTTATCATTCATTAGGCCACGTTCGACGCCCACGTGACGGGGATTGAATATTCCGTTGCAAATTGGCGCCCAACGTGGGGCTCGATTAAGCAAATTCGGTGTAAACATCGTGTAAATTCTGCGTTCTATAGGAATCTAGCGTTCTGCGAGAATTTTATTTGAAATATTATTTAGGCTTTGTAGCATCATATAATACTCAACGTTACCCAGGAAGATAAATACGTATTCGCGTAGTAAGTTTGGCAAGAAAAACAAGTTTGTTTTCTCGCTCTCGCTCTGAGTTATTATTCTCATTATCGCGCTACCTATTGTTCGGTGTTTGATGTGACGATCGGTTTTTCGATCGTGTTTGCGTTCGCAAATCCTTTGTCATTACCCTCGGCTATCTGGTTTTATCTCGCTGTTTCGAACGCACAGGCTCTACGCACGAGACGCCCTCAACAACGAAACAAATCAAATATTCTCTCGAATATTCGTTGTCTCGAAACAGTACGACAGTCGGGTAGCTGTTTTTCTACGTTCCCGTGTTTGCCTTGTTTTTGGCTCTCTATTCGTTTCATTTCCCTTCGCGTTCACCCTCCGACGCTAGAACAGCCGCCGAGTTGTTGACATCTCAAACTCTCATTGTTCGCATGGCCCGCACGTGTTCACGCTGCTTCGCTAGCCCAGCCCGCAGCCCGCTACCTCGCTCTCTCTGGCGTACGCGTTTCGTCGGAGACAAAGCCCGGCCAAAGAGGCTCACGTGGTCGGCTTGTTTTCACCCCGACGCTTGCTCCGTCCGCGCGGTCTCCCCCACGTGTTCGGTCCCACTAGCTTCCCTGCCACGCTACCTTCCCCGCTCTCTCTTTCTTGCACCCAAGCCCGCCCGACGCCGCATCGTGTCTCGTCGCCTCTCTCTTTCACGCCCGAGTTCACCCGACACCGCATCGTATCTCGTCGCTTCCCTGTCCCCCGTACCTGAGGTCGCTCGACGCCGTCACGTACTCTATCGGTCTCTCTCTCTCTCGTGCTCACGGGTTACCGCGTGCTTAGTACCATGTTACCCACCATACCCGGAACGACTGCAACCCCGTACCGCACCCCGCGCCGCGAGAGTCGTCGTTCACTCTCATCGCAGCCGAGTAACAGTCCCGTCGCTTTGTTTTTTTGGCGACGTATTAGAAATCCAGCCGATTAATTTTCATTGTTCGTGATCGCGATCGACCAAAAATTTTACCATCTTTCCTCGTGACTTGTTGAACGTCAAGTTTATTGTTTGTTCGTTTCGGCGATCGCGACCGATTAAAAGTTTTCATTACTGTCTAGGGCAACTCATTAAAATCAGGATTATCGTTTTCACTCCCGTCCGACCGCGACCAGTTAAAGGCTCTCTTACTTCCTATAGCCACCGATTACGATCAAGCTGCATTATTTCTCATTCTCGTTAATCGCGACCGATCGAAAACTTTCATTAATTTCATAGCCACCTATTCACACCGAGTTTCACTATTGTCCGTTCTGGTCAATCGCGACCGATTACGAAGGGTCACTTATTGTACCCAGCCCCCCAATTAAATTCAAATGTCATTGTTCTATTATTTTTCATTTTCAGTGATCGCAACCGATCCAAGTTTTATTTGGTCGCGTTCCTCGATAATTGCGACTGATCCAAAGTTTCATTAATTTTTATAGCCACCCATTAACACGGAGTTCCATTATCTTCCGGTTCTGGTCGACCGCGACCGATTACAAATGCTTCCTTAATTTACATAGTCCCAATTGAAATCAAGTTTTATTGTTTTTTCCCCCTTCCTCGGCAATCGCGACCGATTAAAAGACTAACTTATTTTCCGTAGCCACTTATTAAAACCAAGTTTCATTAACTTTGCATTCGCAGCTATCACGGTGGATTAACAAACCCTATTGTTCCCGCGGCGTCCATTCGGCCAGGCTACCTTTTGAGCAATCGCACGACTCGAAGCCCGTTATGTCGGATCACGGTGATTCCCTACCCGGAAGGGCGGGTTGTGTGTACAACCCGACTCAAGACGATACCGGCATCGATCAAACCGGCACCCTCGACGGAGCCAATCGGGCACCGTCAGCGCCCGCCGTCGATCCCGTCACGACCACCTCGGCTACCGCACCCCCGCTTTCGGCATCGGGTCTTCCCCGACTGGCTCCCTACGCTGCGCAGAACCGCCCGCTGTCCTCCACCAGGGTTGATCATGTGCCACCGTTCGACGACCCCCCGCTGCCCGGCGAACAACGACATCCCCGCTACGCTACCACACCATCGGCCGTGCTCCACCTCATGTGCAAATGGAACATCGAGTTTTCCGGCGCTCGGGGCGAGGACGTGGACACGTTCCTCACTCGTATCGAGGCAGGCCGTGACCTCGTCTCCATCCACGACGCGGATCTGATTCGTTGTCTTCCATTTTTCCTCAAGGGCATCGCGTTAGTCTGGTTTCGTACCGATCGCGCCCGATGGTCCACGTGGAACGGCTTGCGCGCGTCCTGTCGCCAGCGTTTCGGCGACCCCGACTACCAGTACGCCCTGCGCGCGGAGATCATGCGCCGAACACAAGGCGAGAAGGAACTCATCGCGGATTTTCTAACGTGCCTCCGCGGATTGTTCGGTCAGTTAAACCCCCCGTGGCCGAAGCAGAACAAATCCAATATGCCCACCGCAACTTGTTGCCGCGTTTCCAATGCGCTATCCACCGCGACTATCTTTACGATTATCTTTCAGATCTCGTGTCTCGGCTACCGTTAACCCCGATTATTGATTTAGTATTTCCCTGACCCGCCATTTTCAGATTTTGTATCGCGGCTACCGTTAACCTCAGCCATTTATCCAGTTTTTCCCCGGACCGCTCTCCCTCAGATTTTGTATCTCGGCTACCGTTAACCCCATTGCTTATTCCATTATCTCTTCGACCGCTACCTTGACAATTTAGTATTTTAGTCATCGTTAACCCCAGGGATTATTTCAGTATTTCTTTGACCGCTACCTCAATTCCGTAACTCAGCTTCCGTCAACCCCAGTTATTATTTGCATCGCCCTCTTTGGCCATTACTCCGAGATTCACGAATCCCCGTTTATGTCAGCCTTTTGGTGCGTTAAGCCGGTAATCCGTCTAATTGTTTAGCCGTAAATTTAAGTTTAATCGTTTATATTGAGTTTTCGCCTACGTTTCCGCGACACATTGTCCGTGCCGGAAAACTATTAATTGCGTCGAATTCTCCCTGAAACGAATTCTCAGGTTGTATCATTCTGTTTTATATTGCGGCTAACTCCCTTAATTCTAGTCATTTATTTCGTTTATTTTGCTTCGTTCTGTTAATTATTGTTTGCGAATTTATTGCGCGCGTTGCGGTCGACGATTACGCGACTGTTGGCGTAGATTGCGTTTGATTATTTGTTTGTTAATTTTAAGTTTGGTTATTTTATTAAATTATCGCAAAACGCTGGTCCCATTCTTGTTTATTGTAAATCTTCCGAGTGCGTAGTAACCGTTCGTTTCGTTGCCTTTGGCATTGTTGTCGCGCTACCTTAATACACGATTTTTGTACAACCGCCGATCTCTTTGTACAGCCCCCGCCGCATACAGTACGGGTGGTTTCCGGGATCCAATAAATAATTTGCCCAGTTTTCCTGAGTCATCGAATTTTGCTTATTCGCCCAAAAATCCCGCCCCTCTACCATTCTCGGAAGTCAAATCTGAGTAGCCGAAGTCTTTTGCCGAACGTTTTATCTGTGTTCATTGGGTATTGAACGGCGAGAGGAGAAAAATAAAATAAGCCGTTCTCTTCACGGGAGCGGTAGTAACGAGCGAGTTTCGTTCGTTACCTGGCGCCTATCCCTCGTCCGTTTGGTCGGTACTTCCGACATTGAGAGAGTTCTTTACCTCTCCAACGTAATCTTTATTTCTTTTTGGGGTTTTCGTTCTCGTATATCAAGCCACGTTCGACGCTCACGTGACGGGTGTAAATAATTCGTTACAATATATATATCTACTATATATATACCCCCTAGTGTATATATATATCTACTAGGGGGTAGTAGATATATATATACACTAGGGGGCTTCGCTCCCCTGCGCGCCCCCCCACCCCATTTCATCTTGCCCCGGGATCCCCCCCGAAATCTTGTAAACGACGGCGGCGGCGGTGGCGGCGGCAAAGTAGCCATCAGTCTAAACTTTTGTACACAAATAGACTTCACGGTCATCAAATACTGTTGAACATAGAGAAAATCGATCAAGGCGTTCTGAATTTAACGTATCTTGAATTCTTCGAAAAATCGTTATACGTGGTTGTTGAGCCTTTAGCAATCCCAGCAATCTCTAAGCTGTCGGGTCAAAACTTCTATATGAATTGTGTACCACAGCAGTACGGGGTCTGTTCAAAAAGTTCGATTTTCGATCTTTTGTGGCGTTAGGTTGGTACTCATGACCTTCACGTATGCTGAAAAAAATCGGCCATTTTGAATGTTTAGTTAATTGTTGATAGCTGTTTTGGTTAAACGTGTTTTGGCTTGTCTTCGATTTTTGCCTATTCCAAAAAATGGATCAAAGAATCTGTATCAAATTTTGTGTGAAAAACAAAATTAAGTGCGCGAACGCATTCCGTTTTCCGCGCTGACGCATTCTGAACAAAAATTGGCTTTCGCACCATGATAACGCCCCTGTTGACACATCGTTGCTTGTGCGCGAAGTTTTGGCCAAAAACAACACTCTAATGATGCCGCAGCCACCGTATTCCCCAGACCTGGCCCCCTGTGACTATTTCCTGTTCCCAAAACTGAAGAGGCCCATGAAAGGACGACGCTACGCCACGATTGAAGCGATAAAGACGGCATCGAAGGAGGAGCTAAACAAGATCACAAAAAATGACTTTTTTAAGTGCTTCGAGGATTGGGAAAAACGTTGGCATAAATGTATTATATCCGTGGGGAATTACTTTGAAGGGGACAAAATAAATATTAATGAATAAATAAATACTTTTTGAAAAAACACAAAATTCGCGATACTTTTTTAACAGACCTCGTATACTGGGAATTGAATTTAGAAAAAATCGATAAAAAAAGAAATTTTGTGCTTACAGTATTTTCAACATTTCGCTAACTACATTGAAACTTGCATATTGTTTCCCTCATCATTTTTCCGCATAGATTAAACTTCTGCATTATTGCACGGATTCAGTTTTTTTCATTTTTACCCCCCCCATGAGTGTGCTTTCTGCTCTCGTATGAAAAGTTGGAGTCGGTGCGCACTCAGTGTACAAACGAAAAACGATATTAATTCCAAATTCTCGATCAGCTTTTACAAACATAAAAATGCTGGAGATGACGCTTGTCTTCTAGTTCTACTTTTCGCTCCTACCATGTAGGTCGCGCTAGCTGTGCATCGATAGTGGCATTCTCTCGGCAGTTCCTTCCTCACGTGATCCAATAATAGAGCCGTGGTTTTTGTATGCAAGTGAACACCCCCCCTGGTCCTGACTCGACGATAAGCATAACCAGAATAAGGATAAATTAAAATCGGCGAACGGTAATGGCTCCGCGTGCTCTCCTCCCACTCGCGGATAATGTAACACGAAGGGCTAGGGACAGTTCGTGTACCCAGTGTCGTGTACCAATACCGAGTGCCATGGTTCGCGGTAATACCGCCGTTCGCTTGGGTGAATATAAGTAATTCGGAAATAATTAGTAAAAGTGTCGGAATGCTATCGCTAATGCCCTGTTGGATCGCCTCGGGAAGTTCGGTCATGCGCAACGACGTTGTCACTCGTGCTGCACCGTGTCAAAAATTGTAACCGCGAAAATCCGGCGTTACAGTACATATAAGATTCTTCTTGAAATTATCAAAGTAGTTCGTACCCGAGTAGTCTACGCATCAAATGATACGGGTGGGGTCAACAGTTCAAGTCACTCCTGCACATTTTTTTTATGCATCCGATATTTATGCAATTGAGTTACACTCATTATATTGTACAATTCATCTTGTTTATGGGTCTGTATTCACTATCATGAATATCTGGCATTGTACTCATATATATATTTGAGATATATATGAGTGCAATATTTGAGAAATTTATACCTTCAAAACTAGATATTTGTAGCTGAAATCACGACTATCGTGCTTCTATATCACAGGTGGAGTAATTCAAATTATACGACAAATTAAAATAACCTCAACGTGAATCGAGACGTGTCAGTTAGAATCGCTTATAACGTGTTCTACGGCTAAACAAATGTGGGATATTCTGGGCAGTGTACAAGCCGACAAATTCGCATCGAATAAATTGTTTCTCACGCACAAGTTTTACGAGTATAAAATGTTGCCTGGAGATACAATGGTACAACACGTGGCAAAAATAAGGAACATGGCGCAACAGCTGAAAGATGTCCGCGAAATGATAAGTGATAATGCGGTGATGGCAAAGATTCTCGCCAGTCTGTCGTCGGGCTACAGTGCGTTTCAAACAGTGCGGGACAATTCAGAATTTGACTGAGAGACTCTTGTGTGAAGAGAGAAGGCTCGGGAATGGGACTGAGACAAGGGAGGTATTGGCTGCTGCGAAAACCCGTGGCGGGAAAAATAAAGCACGTGGTGCCTCAAAAGGTCGGGCTACGAAAGAAACCATCGAGTGGGTCAAATGTCGGAAAAACTGCAATTAGACTTGCAACAAATCCGGAATTTCACAAACGCACGAAACATGTAGAAATTACGTTACATTATACTCGCAAAAAAGTCGCGAGTCACGAGATCTCACAATCAGTGGAATATGCACCTACGGAAAAACAAAGGGCGGACATATTCATCAAGGCTGTATCTCGAGAGCGTTTTCGCGAGTGATGCCAAATTTTGGTTTAATGTCTGTTATCGAGTGCTCAAACCAGGAGAGTTTTGAGTAGTTTAGTTCTCGCACTCTTTGAATAATGGTGCGCTTCCGTGCGCAGTCGATGCCATACGACCGTGCGACGGGAACTTTGTTAAGTGGCCACGCGAGGCATGCGGCAAATAAGGAGAACCTAGAGGACTTAGTCTTACGACCTATGTACCACGAGCAACAAGTCGCAATAAATCAAGTATTTTCTCTCTACAACTCATCCCCCGTATTAAATCCTTGTATATCCTCCATTATTATCATTAATCTCAACGAGTATCTCGAAGTAAGAGACTGCTGTATCAAAAAAATCCATTTTAACCGTGTCACTTGCAAATTGTCTATCCTCACGACAATACCTTGAAATGTTGTAGGAGCATATTGGATAAACGTATGGCAGCCCCTCGTATGTTCTGTGATATATGCGATCAATTTGATGGACACGAGACCGAGGATTGTCCACGTCAGGCCCAGGACGTCAAGGAAACTGAGAAGCCGAAAAAGTCACAGAAGAAACAAGCAGTTGAGAGACCTTATTGCGATAATTGTGAAAGTAAGAACATAATTTTTAATTAATTGGATACCAGTAGAGGAATGGCACATAATCATCATTGTTAGAAATCGCGTCCTGCCAAAAATCACATTCATAGATCGTGCATTTCCTGAAGCTGCAAGTAATTTGCCGGTTTCGGATCAACCATCGACGCCTTATGAGATTATGAGCTTCCCATAAACCCAAGGAATTTGTTATAGCTAGATATTATGAGTTGTATCATCTCTGAGAATGCACGTATAGGCACTTTTTAAGAGTTCATACAAAAATCCTGTTTGTAATCTTTTTTCCGCCATCGTAATTCACTGGGCAGGGATCTTGATGGTATGCTAACGGATACCATCAAGGCGGATGTAACGATTTCACATTGATGCGACGATGAAAACTTCGCTTCAAACGTGAGGTTAGCATATTATCAGCATTCCAACTGTGATAATATATAACAATCGTTAAGGGGAGTAGAAAGGCTTGAAATCTCAAAGAATCATATATTTTGTTATTGACCTATTAGTACAATCTTTTATGAATATTTTGGCTCGAAGAAAACTGAAAAATTCGGAAAATTGAACTTAGAAGAACCAAAAGTGTGAGGTGGTGCGCGGCCGGTGCAGGTGGCCGCACGGGTAAGCCTCCATCTCCCCTAAACGCATATACCCCAAAGTCATATTCCCCAAATGCATATTCCCCAAAGTGCATATCCCCTCATGTGTATATTCCCCAAAATGCATATCCCCCAAATGCATATTCCCCAAAATGCATTTCCCCCAAAAGCATATCCCCCAAATGCATATACCCCAAAAGCATAATCCCCAAATGCATATACCCCAAAAGCATATCCCCCAAATGCATATACCCCTAAAGCATAACCCCCAAATGCATATACCCCAAAAGCATATCCCCCAAATACATATCTCACAAATGTGTATTTCGCAAAATGGATATGGGGCATTCCATGCCAACTGGCACAACTTTGGGACCGACCTACTTTGATTTTTCCCCTGATTTTTTTATATTGTTTTTAATACTGAAGAGACCATCTGTGCTTTTGTTCATTTTTTTTCTTTCCGTTCTCATTTGATAAATTACTAAAATCAGTGTCCGCGCTTTGTGCGCTGATTTGTAGGTTAAGTTCGTCGTCTACGATCGTGCGATTAAAAGTTCGCACCGAACTCCGAGCATGACAAATCAATAGCCAATGAAAATAACAAGTTTTTTATATGGGGTAATGAATACTTACGAGATTGAATACGAAATCTATCCCCATGAAATAACAGCCCCATAAATGATGTCGAGGAAAACGACTGAATAATTTTTTTCGTTTTGCAATGGCTTCTTCTTCTTCAATTATAGCTCCCCTACAGTGGAAGCCGAAAATATTCTTCTAAATGTGATTTTCTGGAACGTTCCTGGCATGAAATCTCCGAATAATTTTTTTTCATGAGACCGAAGCTTCCATATGGAAGAAAAAAACCCAATACACTGAAGAAACTTTTCGGTATCATAAACTGAATATTTATTGATAACAATAGTAATACTTTTGCGAAACATACAATTCAATTTATATTTTTGTGTAGCATTGCAGATAAAGATTTTTTATTTTGTTTTTCTTCTTTTCCGAAAAGTTTGGATTTTCATCGATAACTCGTACACTGAAAATGAGGAATTTATGTAAAATTGTATAATCATCTACTCTATATAGCATACATTTTTGAAATAATTATTGGATCGGCATATTTTTCAAACCACCAGTTAGCATCGTGTCACGTGACGGAATTTATTATAAATGAAAAAGGAATACATCGCAGGATAATTGGTGAACTGAAGCCACAAATACTCACGCTTGGCGATTGTCTTCTTGGAGAAGAAGAAGCCATTGCAAAACGAAAAAAATTATTCGGTCGTTTCTCTCGACATTATTTTATTTCATGGGGTTAAATTTCGTATTCAATCTCGTAAGTATTCATTACCCCCTATAAAAAACTTGTTATTTTCATTAGCTACCGATTTTGTCATGCTCGGAGTTCGGTGCGAACTCCTGATCGCACGATCGTAGATAACGAACTTAACCTACAAATCAGCGCACAAAGCGCGGACACCGATTCTAGTAATTTATAAAATGAGAACGGAAAGAACAAAAATTGAACAAAAGCACAGATGGTCTCTTCAGTATTAAAAACAATATAAAAAAATCAGGGGAAAAATCAAAGTAGGTCGGTCCCAAAGTTGTGCCAGTTGGCATGGAATGCCCCATATCCATTTTGCGGAATACACATTTGTGAGATATGGATTTTGGGGAATATGCATTTGGGGGATATGCTTCTGGGGTATATGCATTTGGGGGTTGTGCTTTTGGGGTATATGCAGTTGGGGGATATGCTTTTGGGGTATATGCATTTTGGGATTATGCTTTTGGAGTATATGCATTTGGGGGATATGCTTTTGGGTAATATGCATTTGGGGGATATGCATTTTGGGGAATATGCATTTTGGGGAATATGCATTTGGGGGATATGCATTTTGGGGAATATGCATTTGGGGGATATGCATTTTGGGAAATATGCATTTTGGGGAATATGCATTTGGGGGATATGCGTTTATGGGAGATGGAGGCTTACCACAAAAGCAAGAGTAAAACAATAAAGTTTTTATGACTCTCTTTCTACATTTTTTGGAACACACAGACGTCGCCAAAGATATACTTCGACTTACCCCCACTTTGTTATAAACAATCGGGAAATTCCGCCCCCTCCTATGACAATCGTATTCGATGGTCAATTCCCTCTCTACTCTTGCATTTGTTTAACGAAGCTCATAATAGTTGGCGGTCAGTGGCACCCGATCATTTGGTGTTTGGACACGGTTCGACAGGTGGAAAATTGTATTTCCAGCGTTCAGTAACTTCAGATTTGTAAAGTGCCAAAGGTTGTGTACTGAAATTCAACAACTAATTAATAAACTAGTGTCTTCCAAGATCAATGAGGGACAACACGTTCCGAAATTAGGGTTTATTTAGTAATAACAAATGCTTATTTTTATTAGTAGTGTTAGCATGACCGTTCTACTTCAAGGGATCTGCACCGACGTTTACTGACGCTTTTTAGCTCAGACAGAAACTACTTAGCCGAGACACATACCAGCGGTGGAGTTTGGGTGATGAGGACTTAGCGGCGGGGGGGGGGGGGGCATACCGATGATTCGGCGCGTGTCGTTGGAATGACCGACAAAGGCTGAGGGGGAGGGGGAAGTGTTTCAGTCACGCCGCTGCAAGAGCGACATGTATTACCTTGCATATTATATCAGCATCGCTCTCTCTTTCTCTCTCTCACGCTTTTTAGCGTCTTTGAAATTCAGCAGAGTTTCGATCGCGCTGTCGACAAAATAATAATTAAATAAACAAATACCAATGCTCGTTTTTGGAATGAGGAACAAAGAGTGACCGGCAGAGGGGGGCTTACCAATGACTTACTTTTTTCTTGAAAAGACCGGATATCATAATTTTATTAAATATCAAATAAACAAATTCCAGCAGTTGTTGATTTGTTGGAATAAGGCGGCCAAAAAAGGAGCCATACCGATGACTCACTTTTTTCGGACATGTGCGGCCATTGTTGGAAAAACCGACAAAGAGTTGACGACCGGATATTGATATTATTAATTATATTTATGATTAAATATTAAATAAACAAATACCAACGGACGTTAATATCTTGGAATGAGGTGTCCAGTGGATGGGGGCATACCGATGACTTACTTTTTCGAACACGTGATCTTTGTGATTCTTGGAAAGACCAATGAATAGTTGGTAACCGGATAACATTAATTCTTGGAAAGACGATGCCGACAAAGAGCGCTTTACATAATCATAGAGTGTTTTCGCGAGGGTGGTCGTTCGCAGCTTTGCATCTCATATCGCATTCGGTGTTCAATCGTTGATGTTCTAAGTTATCCATAAGCACGATGGTGAGCGAACGTAATCCGTTGGGAATAATCGATAGTGAACTGGAAAATATTCTAAAGTCTCTTCTACTAAAATTTTTAATGAGTGAGCATCATCATCCGTGGTAAGCATCCGCGAGCTTCAAAATATTCCAAAGTCTCTACTACTAAAATTTTGGGGGCGATGTATCGTCTCTTTGTGGGATCGATTACCCGAGCATCTTGGAATAACATTGGAATAATCCCAGCATGGGAACTCATATCGATAGTCCACCGCCCCAACGTCGAAACTGCGATTAGTGTCGCAAGCAGTGTTAATTTTCTGTAGTGTTAACAGTACGTTGAAATATCCACATCTATAAGGACTCAACGCGCCGATGTTTGAAGCAAAAGTGGGGCGATCTATTTTTTGAAAGAGGCGGCTCATTTCCGGTATATAAGATGCTCACAATCCAAGCGCTTAGATCATCTCGATTCACTGTGTAGTGCAGACGAGATGTCGTGAGCTAATAGTTCAAGTCGATGTATTGTTAAAAAATATTCAATAAGTGAAAAATCTCATTCGTACGAGCAGTGTTGCCAGTGTTAGTACAATTGTACTAGATCTAGTACTTTTTTATGCCGTCTAGTACGCTAGTACGACGGTGACAAATCTAGTACGGTTTTTGAATTTATGCTCTCGCCTGAGCTGGAATTCTGTACTTGTCTACCGACAACTATCGGTATCATTAGCTAGCGATAGCCTATGAGAGTCGCGCCTTTCCGCTGACTATTCCTTGCAATTGGCTGTCGCTAGCTAACGACATCGAGTGTAGTTGGTGTGAATCACGCCACACTACACACATGGTGATGTGTCGCGGTGTGGCTGTGTGTGCTATTGAGTTATCGAGAATCAACAGAAACGAAAAGGTGTCAAATTTTCCAGTACGTTTTTATACTTTTACATCATTCCATCTTCCACCATTAGAAATTTCGATTGCCGTTAAAGTCTAGGCTCGTGGCCTGGGACAATAGACGGCATACAATATCATTGAAGAATACTCGATCGTGAGAGAATTATTGCTGGTAAATATTCTTGAAAGGTTTCTTCGCGTTTACATTTCACCTTTAAGATCAGTCGTTAGTGACAAACACCTATAATCTATAATTCCCTGTTATTTATCTAAATGTGTAATGAATAATGATTCGGAAGAAATAGGAAACGTGAAAGATAAATGCATCGACGAAAACCTACTATATACGGCATTAGGGCACGTGGGCTGCACCGGGGAATCCACACCTTGTATGATTCAACATTGCGAAAGCATTACGAGCTCGATCGGTAAGAACGGAGGGCGGTGGATTTAAATTCGAAATGGATCCTGTTGCCCGTAAACGATTGAGAGGTATATCCTCAGGCTCAGATTCTCCTGACTCTGACTATGAGGTTCCATCGCAAGAAAAGAAATCTTCAAGGTATAAATAGTGTTAATAAAAATACCGCTTACTGTGCACTGCTTATTCTACATTGAGTTCTTTTTGTATAGATAAACCAAGCTATATAAACAGAAATTTAATGAGAAATGGCGAAACACATTTGGAAAATGGCTGATTCGATCAGAGAAAGGGAAGTCACGATGCACTGTTTGCAATAAAGATTTGGAGGGCGGAGTTTCACACATCAAGCGTCATTCGGAAACTAAAGTGAACATAAGCAAACTCAAAGATATGGAGCGTACTCCCAAGTTGGAGGCTGTATTGCAGCAGGGTGGACACACTGATAACATTCACAGGCAATCGAAAGATGCTGAATTGAAAATGATAATGTTTCTACACGAGCATAGTTTGCCATTTCTGCTGATGGAACATCTCCCGTCCTTTGTGCGAAGTGTGTGTCCGGATTCGAAGATTGCAGAGAACGTGAAATGTTCCAGAACAAAAGCGACAGCGATTACGAAAGATTGTATCTCACTAGAAGCTAAAGAAGACATATGTCGTCGCGTGAAGGATAACGTTTACTCGCCTATAATCGATGAAACAACTGATATCGGGACGAAGAAATCGCTCGTGATAATAATTCGATTTTAAGACGAAAAAAAATGAGTGTGTGTGTGACAAATTTCTCGGGTTAATGAAAGTCGAAATTGCTAACGCTGAAAACATATGTAGAACGGTCCAGAAATGTTTGCAGAAAGTCGGGATACCTCTTGCAAACATGATCGGTTTCGCCGCTGATAATGCCTCGGTGATGATGGGCAACATAATCGGGGTACAAGCATGATTTCGAGAGATGCTCCTGCATATATTTGTCCTTGGGTGTGTATATCACTCGTTCCATCTTTGTGCATCGGCGGCTGCAAATAAATTGCCAAAATCCATCGAAGATTTCGTGAGAAGCGTATACAACCATTTTTCAAATAGTAGTAAACGAATAGAGGAGTTAGCTGAATGCCAAATCTTCATCGATCTGAAGCCACACAAAATGGTCAGACCGAGCCAGACGAGATGGTTATCTCTTCAGGTGAGCTATAGTTAAATACATCATGTTTCATAATTTTGTTAAGTCAATCTTGTTTTTAAAGCCCTGTGTCGCTACACACGGCATTGTTTGGCAATAGTACAAGAGAACCGGATCCATATCGGTACTTCGTCCGGAACGGTTAAGAATAACAAAAAAGTGAAGTTTTTAGATAATTATTACTACAATATAGTGCATAGACTAAGTATGAATTTCATGCCGATTGATTGTGCCGTACCATTTCTGAGACAGGACTGTAATGTTTGTGTGATAAGTGAATGACTCGTATTTTGGCTATGGAGACCAATGTCGTTTATTACTAATACACAAGATACGAGAGAACAGATTATAAATGTGCTTGCTGATAATGCCGGGCGAAGACAGCCTTGAAGGCGACGGATACGCGTCATCATTTAGTGTGTCTTGCTTATAACAGGTGGCGCTTAAGAGCTACTTTCGCAATACAAACTCGTACAGACACTACAAGGATTGAACCATTAAACGATATACCGTTCTCTCAGACATATCTAAAATCTAAACATATTGTAGGCCGCAGTCGATCGGGTTCTGCAGCACTGGGAAGCTTTGTCGCTATATTTCACCAACGCAGTTTTCGAGGATAATCTACATTCAACGGAAACGATATTGAGCTGCTTGAAAAATCCTGTCTACAAACTATACTTAAGCTTCTTATCGTACACGCTGGAAAGTGTAAATAAGCTAAATCTCGAGTTCCAGAGTGAAAAGCCGAAGGTCCAAACCTTAAATAAGTCTGTGTCCGAGCTGTTCAAATCGATTTTACAAAATTTCATCCAGCGATCCTATATTGACAAAATACCACTGGAGCAGCTGTCGGTGAGAAACCCGCGGATTTTTTTACCGCTAAATGAAATGTACTTTAGAGCAAAAGTAGAGCTCTTAAAATGCAAAGATAATATAGAAGCTGGTGAGCTTCATAACTTCAAGACTCGAGCCCTAGAATTCTATATAGAGTTGAGTATACAGATACAGAATCGATTTCAATTTAATCATCCTATGCTCAAGTTCGTCGAAATTTTCTCACCCGAGATTGCAATAAATGGAACGATCGCAAGTATCGTTGTCGCAACATCAAAACATTTTCCAAAGTTTTTGGCCGAGAACGAATACGAGAAGCTTGATTTTGAATGGCGGCTTGTACCGAATGTACAGAATATCAAGCAGTACGCCAATTTGGATTTAGTGAATTTTTGTATGAAGATAGGCTCATTTAAAAATAGTTTCGATGAGCTGATGTTTCCCAATCTCATAAAACTAATCAGAGCTATTTTATCTCTGCCTCACTCATCAGCCGCCGCAGAAAGAGCTTTTTCCCAATTAGCGTTGATGAAAACTAAAATCCGAAACAGACTCGATATCGATACTTGTGAGGCAATTCTTCACGCTAAGGGCTTATTGGATGAGTCGACGTGCTTCGACTGGAAACCATCGTCGACGTTACAAGCTAAAAAGCCAAAAATGTAAAACATAGCATATATAGAGTGTAGATAAGATAGTCGCATAACAGATGTTTATATACCATCTACTCCTTAGCTGCTGTGATAAAAATATTGTAAGACTGATGAGTTAAATATATGAGATTTTTATATTTTAATATCGACTTTGTTTTCGCATAACTTGGCTCGTCACTGTCTTTTCACGTCCTTTCTGCATATTATTGCACTTAAGAGGAAGGCGCACATGTACCACGTGAAACGTGAGTGCGAGAGAGATAGCCACAAATTCTTATCGGTACTTTCTCTCAAACGGTACAACCAATCGGGATGAAAAAAGGTTAGCCACTTTTTGCCACCATACTCCAGTGGCTAAGCTTATTTCATCCGAATCGGTTGTGTCATTTCGGAGAAAATACAGTCGCGTTTTCGAAGTTTTCGGTGCGTGTGATACATCCCGTTAAACTGATGTATTATGAAACGTCGAGGGGATGGAAACAAATGTTCCAATCCATTTTTCTCGAATACTTGACATGACCGATAAGCAAACACGATTTATTAGTCCTCTTGCGTACAGAAATTATGTCATGATTAATAATTGATATTCAGACATTTCCGGAAACGTTTATCGGTGACAATGATTTAATAAAATAAGTTATCTCTGACGCATTTCTGGTGTGCATCGATGTTGTTCAAGTAATTGATGTTAATTTCCATCGATAATATAGGAATCTTTGCAAGAGAATTTCCGTGTCACTCGGCCGGTAAAAAACTAATGACGACGTACGGGCGACGGGGGCGGGGGGGGGGGGGGGGGGGGGGGGTAGTACGAAATGACTCCAATCTAGTACGTTTTGCAATACTGGGGGTAGTGCGAAGGGAAATTTCGAACTAGCAACACTGCGTACGAGATCCGATTTACAGCTGATTACAAGGAAATCGGATTTAATACGGATGAATGTAAATGGAGTTCACAAAAGTCAACAACGCTGGCAAAGTGGAGGCATTTGTGCCGACGAAAAAGCTAGCCGAGTTGGAAGTCCAGGTGGATCATCCCATCAGCGATATGAGAACCGTCCAGACGAAATTCGGCAGGAGATTCACGGTCGACATAGCGGACGAATTCGCCGTCTTCTTGCCTACCAGACTTGTGAAAGTATTTGAATCCAATGGAGAGTTGTTCCGCAACAAGATCGAAGCTGCACAGAAAAGTCAGTTTTTCATGAACTATTACGGCGGAAAGTATAACAGCGTCGAATTCGAACGTGTGTGAATTTGTCGATCGTTTAAAAAAATCTATAAATTTCATCGAGTGTATGTACAGTCACGATTTCTTAATAAATAAAAAGACCAAACTCCATATTTCCCTATGCCATATTTTATTTGAACCAACTCTTCAAAAATATCACGTTTGCATTAGCACAGCTGCACTTTAGGATATTAGAATGATTTGAGCATCATCTCAATGATGATAATTTTAATATTGACGGACAATCGAGAGTTGCCATATCGACGATATGTGCAGATTCATCCGTGAAATTTTTCAACCAATTTATTTTCTCCAAACCTTTTACGTATATAGTATGAGCATGTCGCAGGAGCGTTCGAATTATTAGTTTCACAGTCTCGTACGGTACATCTCCCGAGCTCCAACGTATTCCGTGAAAATTTCGTTCCAGCCACAAATTCGTGGTCTTGTACTTCGCTGATAATGAGGTCCATGCATCGAGTGGCTCGAAGAGGAGTGTCAATGGTTCTGCTGTTCTATCACTGCTGACTTCGGTTATTGAAATTTCGTTCAACACAAACTCATTAATGGGTCTATTAAAGCCCTGTAGATCAACGATAAAGTCCATGTTGCGGGGGAGGCTTAGCCAGACCGATACTGTTCATTGATTTTTTTACCAATTTTTTGACATCACTTACTGTTATTGTCAGACACGACTCTCACTTATTGGATTGTATTCGATTATTCGATCGTGTACAATCAAACAGTATGCAGAGGTTTCGAGAGGAAAGTTATTTTTTGCTTCAAGTTTAAGACGAACATCAACGGGGCCCGACTTGAGAGAATCATTTTGTTTTGAACAGTCAGTAACAATTAGTGGAGCGTCATGCCAAAATTGAGTCTTTTTTAGGAACGGTTCTGCCTCTCTATTGTAATAGGTGGTCTGAAAGTGTCCGTACATCTCATACAACAAAGCATACTGATTTTGATCGATATCGAGATTCAATTTTCCATATGGATAACATTGAGAATTCAAATACAGTTTGACGTCGGTAATTTGACAATGATCATGCTTGCTAGCGTTCTTTTTTTTCGCGTTTATTTTTTGACCCATCTGAAAGCCTAGGATAACGTATCGAGGTTTTTCAAGTTTCGTAGAAGTCGTAACGGTCCACACGTGTTTTGATGTGGCCGGTAGTAGCGGATATTCGTACAACTCCCAAGTTCGAAAATTTATAGGAATAGTGTATCTTTTGCGATAAAATTGAATAGATGGATTTTTCGTTGATGCGAGATTGGCACGTACGGTATGAGCCATTCAATTTTCTGGATTACGATTTTAGAATCTTCCACGGTTGTCTGTAAAACCGCATTAATGTCACTCTATGATCTCCACAAAATTAACTCATGCTTCGCATTGACCACGATCTTACGATAATCTTTGGCAAAACCGAGTATCATACTCAGCGGTATACATATAGCAAAAAAGACGGCTGCATCGGTAATTTGCCGCGTTTCTTCAACATCAAGCCAGTCAGTATTCTCTATTATCGAACTCTGCCCCGGAGTCAGAGATGGATAACCCTTCATAAAGCTTGTAAGGCCAACATTTTTATTTCTATTCATTTCGATAGCATTGAGTTCATATCGAACATCCTCGAACAAATGGCAAATAGCATTATTCAGTAGGCCCGTAGTAGCCGTAGGTGTAATTCTTGATGTTGAACAGCAATGCGAATTTTATCACTGTTACCGAACGTTGCAGATGCGTAAGGCTGATGCGCATGCATTTCACTGTGTACTATAGATTCATCAAAGACGATTGGACTTTGAATATCCATTATTTCATCCTCCATCACGTACAACAGATGCAAAGCACGCACAGTAAATATTGTCTTATTCTTCTTCCCCTCGAAGTTTGAGACCCAAGATCTTCAACAGTTAAACGTTCTGCGATGATACCGCTTTGGTTGTCGACCGATGACCAATCGAATTCGCACATGATTGTTTATTATTATTTCCATAGAATTTATTAGATCTTTTGTTAAACACAATAGCCATTATTTTATATGCAATCGAACCGTTATGCCGTCTTGATCTACTATGCTTGATCATATCCAGCTTCGGCACCGAGAGAAAAAATTCATGTATCGTATGAACTTTACGCTCATCGATATAAGCCCCGCTAAACCTCCTCTGATACTGTTTTTAATGAACAATAATACATCGATTTCGGTAATAAGCTCGAGTTCAACAGCTGTTAACTTGAACCTTCTATCGAAAGCAAGCCCTGGAGCTGTATAATAATGTAGAGGATCCAAATTATATATTGATAAGCAGCTATGTCGGAAATTTTCAAGAATGTCAGTCAAAAGGAGAACGTCAGTTTGTTAATGTCAGTTTGTGTCAATGTTAAATGTTTGGCAGACATTAATAGCGTGATTATAAGAATTGTCGGAAATCCTCTCATTATTTAATTGAGAATAAAACTGCTCTTTGGCCGGTAGTTCGGTCTCGTCAAGTTTTAACCAACTGTCGATATAGTCATACGGAAAAACTTCCTTTCTCGTCAGAAGATTGAATAACGCGTCTTCATTATAATGCTGACGAAGGATTACTTTTCCATAATTTTTTAGGTATGACCCCAGTTTTTCCTCGCTACTCGACATGAATCGATAGGAATCTAGAAACCTAAATTTTACTACGGTTCCTTTGACTTTTTTTGAAAATGAAATATACTTTGCTTTATTGATCAGCAAAAATGTAATAGCACCCTCGAACAATGTAGCGAGTGCTCTGATAAAAAAATGGGCACCATATCGTGATAAATTATGAAAAATTACTGGTACGGTATGCGAATTCTTAAAGTTAAAATTACACCCGTTGTGTGCAGGACCACGATACTCGCCTGTAAAATTGTAGTGATCTCGAACATTCGTTTCGTCTTTATTGACAAAGGGTTTCTCGCAAATATGACAAATGGATGCGGAGTAAAAAGCAGATTGTTGATCGGTGCTGAGCTGTTCCATCGGTACGATGTTCGAAAGTCGGTCATATACCGAACTGGCCATCATCCTCAATTGTTTCATGAACCACGAGATTCAGTCGGAAGGACCTCGAAAGGATTTATACCCCGAGAGGGTATCGTTGTAGGAGCAGTGGAAGTAGTAAGCGATTGAATGGGGGACATGCTCCTGGTAGCACATTGTATTCATCACTTCCGTAGGTGCAATCGACTCCAAAAGACATTCAAGATCCGCATATATCAAAAACGGAACTTTCATATTATATCGATGGTTCTTGGAAATCATAACTTTTCCATCCTCGTTCGGAAAAGTCCCTCTGCACTTATTAATGTTTGTACAGTCGACACCGTGATTTTTAGCAATGCCTCACTGTGAAATTGTCAGAGACATCAGTCGCACATACATGTCTTACCATTATGCTATGTAATCTGTGACCCCGCCAAACGCGAAATATTTTTGAACCACACGAAATGATGGGTTGGGCTCTGAAGGTCACTCTTCTCGTCAATATTACTTTCAAGCATAAGAAGGTGAATTGTTGGCTTCGCTGATACTGGCCTACGTATATATATATATTGGCACAATCTCACTACCAGCATGTTTTTTCCTTTGAGCATCAACACTGTAAATGTTGATTTTCAAACTGTTCCATTGGGAAATCCAAATCTTCATATCGTAGAATTGCACTAACGTGTCGGTCAGATGTTGTTCGCTCAGCATGCGGAACGGGAGGAGAGAGCGCTGCAGTGATCGACCACAAAAAGCAAAACTCGTCGTTATTTTCAATGATTATAACTGCGCGCTTGTTCTGGATATCTTTCGGAGTACGAACGTACGTGCCCATACCTCCGCGGAATGGTACGCATTTGTTAAAACTTAGAACTATGTTGGACACTTCATTCTATGACCAACCACCCTTTCCCTGGAACTCCTAGATTTTTCTCAAAAACTGCTCCTTTACGTGTTCTCGATACCACATTTAACTATTTGCGGAGGGGAATACAGCTTCGTTCCGCATGTTAAAGAATTTTTCGTCCACCGTCATTCTATCGATCTTTGTGAGACAAAACTTGCACGCTAATATTACGTTGGCCTTCACGTTCCCCTGTAACCGCGTAGTCGCCTCCAAATTAGCGATAATCAATTGTTTGGATCGTCAAGAAAATGCTTGAGATCTTTGTGCTGAAGGTTGATGACCATGCCCGTTTTGATTCTGCTTTTAAATGCCGAGTCAATATCTCTCCAACGCACCTTATCACTCGTGTTATCACTAATACCAGTACCGCTATTCTTCAACTTCTCTATCACCGATACTATTGATGCAATTGTCGTTTGAATTCGAATTCTCTCATACACCGAGGCGGGCTCTCACCCAGAAAGTTTCGTTAAAAGTTTAACATTCTTTTCCCCAAGTTTAATCTACTTTCGCGTGTGGGTGGGTGAACATTTTTCCTGCAATATCAAATGAGCATTTTACATAATGGAAATAAGTTTTTTACATTTAGCGCTATCCGTATTGCAACCGTATAAATCAGTATTAAACGAATATAATAATAATGCAATATCGCGAATTGAAATAACGTGGAAGAGTGCACAAGGGCTAATGAGCGCTAGCACACAGGCAGGCCAGCATGTTTAACACATGCCTGCCCTCTTACTTGTCAGGCTGAAACTTCAAAGTGTCAATCGAAGAGAGCACAAACGAAATCTTCCGAAGGCGAATCTTTTTAAATTCCTTCACACATACTCTGAAAGCGGTGTTTATGTAGTACAACGCATCGCCATACATATACAACATGTATAAGCAAATTCAGAGAGAGAGGGAGAGAGCCGGTAGCGGCGAGGTGGAGAGGGAGAGCGGTGGGGATATGAGATAATATGCAAGATATTACATATCACCCTTTCAGCGGTGTGCGGAAATGCCCCCCCCCCCCCCCGCCGTCTGGGTTGGCCATTCCAAGAAACAACGTCGGTAGTTATTTATTAAATTATTAATCGGATATCCTATGCGAAATTTCAAAGTCGCTAAAAAGAGTGAGAGAGAGAGAGCGATGATGCTATAATATGCAAGATAATACATATCGCTCTTTCATCGGCGTCATTGAAACATCCCCCTTGCCTTTGTCGGTCATTCCATCGACACGCACCGAATCATCGGTATGCCCCCCCGCCGTTAAGTCCTCATCGCCCAAACCCCACGGCTGGTTTGTGTCTCGGCTACGTGGTTTGTGTCTGAGCTAAAAAGCGTTGGTAAATGTCGCTGCAGATCCCTTGGACTAGAACGCTCATTCTAGCACTACTTTTATTTTATCGAAAATGCTAATGGATCTATATGCTATGGTGATATACCAGCGAATGTAACTTTTTTTTCTAATAACTATTTGAAATCGAAATAGTAATTTTGTTTTTCCAAAACTTGACTGAATTTGACGTAAAATTTATCAAATTACAATAGAATTATAGTCATCAGTGAAGGGTTTCCCTATTTTATTTTATTTCATTTTCATTTAAAGTTATAAATTTTATCATGAGTGCAGTATGTGTAAATAAGTTGTTATTCTTGACATCGTTTCTCGTTTTTAGTTCACTTACATTGTGATAATAGAATTTTAAAAATCATGAAGTTGTACGCCAAAATCGCGAGGATGTCCATCTGCTATATGTCCCGGTAAAGTATTTTTGATGTGTAACATCTTTACTCTCGGTTCCTATGGGACTGATCTCGCGAAAAGGGACGGTAATGCGAAACAGGAAGCCCGAGAAGCGCGCGCTATTTGATTTGACCAATGAGCGCGCGCGGTGGTAGCGTTGGCCGTCAGATGGTACCGACCCATTTTTCGAGAGGTTGGTACTGTCAGCCAACAACGTGTGCATGTGTGGCGAGGAAGAGAAATAGAGAAGAACGCATGTTTGTGCTTTCACAAACATGCGCTCTTCTCTATTTCTCTATTTAAGAGTCCGGCGACGCTCGAGGGCCGCACCTCCTGGGCACCGGGCTCTCTCTCATTCTCTCGTGCCTCGCTTCTTCCCGCGCGCTTACCCAGCAACACGCGTCTCATTATCAGTTTTCAACGAACAACGTCTCAATCAGTCTCAATTCACACGTACTTTCGTAAACTTTGTATTTGAACTCACCAGGGAAAAGGCCCCGGAGCTTTACTCGATAATCTCTTGTGGTGCAACGCGATCATCGCGTTGTTAATTTAATATATTTAAAAAAGTTAAAAAGTTAACAAAGCTATTAATAAAAGTGCGCGCAAATTAAGGTTTTAGTGTGAAACGGTGTGAACAAGGATCTCACGGATAAGGGTTCTCGAAGTCGAGCACAGTAAACAAACTATGAGCCGGCTACGTCGCGGTTTTTTCTCCACAGTGCTCCTAACTATCTCGTTTAAGTCTCGCATAGGAAATAATATTTCCGAAATAATATTTCCGAAATAATATTTCCGAAATAATATTTCCGAAATTATATTTCCGAAATTATATTTCCGAAATTATATTTCAGAAATTATATTTTTGAAATTATATTTCAGAAATTATATTTCAGAAATTATATTGCAGAAATTATATTTTAGAAATTATCTTTCAGAAATTATATCTCAGAAATTATATTTCAGAAATTATATTTCAGAAATTATAGTTCAGAAATTATATTTCAGAAATTATATTTCAGAAATTATATTTCAGAAATTATATTTCAGAAATTATATTTCAGAAATTATATTTCAGAAATTATATTTCAGAAATTATATTTCAGAAATTATATTTCAGAAATTATATTTCAGAAATTATATTTCAGAAATTATATTTCAGAAATTATATTTCAGAAATTATATTTCAGAAATTATATTTCAGAAATTATATTTCAGAAATTATATTTCAGAAATTATATTTCAGAAATTATATTTCAGAAATTATATTTCAGAAATTATATTTCAGAAATTATATTTCAGAAATTATATTTCAGAAATTATATTTCAGAAATTATATTTCAGAAATTATATTTCCGCAATTATATTTCAGAAATAATATTTCCGAAATAATATTTATTCCAGTGATCGACAGTAGCGCTCATCTCAACGTAGCGAGCTCTCGCGTCAGTGGAACTCAACGACTTCGAATCAGTGCCGTCTCGCGTTTGAATTTTCGCTCGAGTTCTGTGACGTCACGAGCCGCTGATTTTCGTACTCAGTGACCCTTATCTCAACATTTTTCGGACTTTGCAATTACAATTCTTTTTTGCATTGTTTCTCGATTTTCGACTTTGCGAGTGCTCGAGTCGTGACTTTTCGAACGGTATGTTCGCATTTTCGTGTTTATTCTCGAGCTTCGTAATTGCGACTTTTTCATTTAAACTATCACTCTCTTCCCATGATTTTAAGTGGTGATTTTAACGTAAACTCAGTTCACCTGAAGCTGAGCCGTTCATAACTTTTTTAAATGATGAACTCAAGCTCGAAATGAACACCGATCGAAATGTTTCGACAACTAACAGTGGTACTGTTATTGATGCAGTTTTTCAACGATTTTTAAATACTTTGAAATCACAAGTATATGTTTCATATTTTAGTTATCATAAGTCTATTGCCTCCGCTCTCCCTCAAATTGAATAAAAATAACTGCCATCAATAAAAAATTGCATTACTCCTAGTGTTCATTTAATAAAATACAATTTTCATTAAGAAGAATTATTCTTCGTTACGAAAAATCATTTCCAATAATACCTGAGCCATTTTTTTCAGGATATACTGTTAGTGTTGCTTATTACCAAGGTGAGATGTCAAATATTACACATCATATGCGACTACTGTAAGGGTCGTTATATATTTTTATACAATAACCACATAGAGATATTTGTTAATGCTCCATCAGCCACCATTCTATTCTTAATCCAGAAAAAAGTGCAATTGCTGTTATAAGGCACCGCAAACATAGTCATCGGTGAAATCTTGATTTATCATTTTTGCTGCAAATGTGTTTTTATTTTCTAAATCGGTTATCATTTATAGAGCGTAGTTAGTTTACGAACAAATTTTTATTTGAGTTAGCATTTTCATTACTCGATCATAATTAATGTAGTGTCCGAGGTCTAAGTTGCAACGTTACATTACATGACAAGGAAAGAAAATCAAATATGGCATGCAATCCCACAATAATTGGTACAGCACTAGCAGAGTTATGTCCCAATCGCGAATTTTATAGTTTTTTAAATGATCCATCATTCGCATCGCGTGATCCGGAAACGAACATAGGATCCAAAATCAGTTGCAAAATAGTGATGTATAAAGATAAACGAACTCTACAAAAGACCATTCGACAATTCTATGATACATTTCATAATAAGTTTTCTGAAATTAAAGATGTATATGCACAATTAATAGCCGACAGTGAAACGATTCTGTCTTTGGAATCAGAACCAAACCCCGAACGCATCGATGAACCGAGTAATTATTGTTTTTGTATAACAACTGATGGAAAAAACAACCAGATGCGTGTCCTGCATGGGTTCAGGATAAATCGGTCGTGATTCCGACAGCATTTTGGAAGAAGTACTGGAGTTTTGGGCCATAACTTCGCGCGGGTTGAACAGATGCCTTTATACACCACGTCAAACAAATTGAACCGTACCACCGTTCTGTATTCAGAGTAAAATATCATCGTTGCTACGAAAGTAACATTAATCGAAAAAAATATTTTTATGTGTCAATTCAATGTAAAAATTCTTCGTGCTGTAACTTTCTATTTGAAGCTTACCAAAAAATCGAAAGTCCATTCATAGGCATATAAATTACAGTATTACAGACCAAACTCATTGCGCACGATGGAACTGAGGTACATCGAACAAAGAAAACAATACGCTACGGAATTAATGATAAATAAGCCCAGTATCGTAAGAACCTTAAAGATTCAAGAAATTACCGTCGATGTTTTAGAGGCTCGCAATCGCGACGGTGCGTTACGTTTAGTTACCACGCAAAAATTATCGTCCGAGAACGACACAAAAAAAGATCTGAGCTCGAAACCCAAAGAACACATCGAGATACTTTCGGAATTGTACAGAAAGCAACGGGTATCGGAAAGCAGCTCTGGGTATGTTTGGGAAAGAATCCGGCGACGCTCGAGGGCAGCACCTCCCGGGCACCGCGCTCTCTCTCATTCTCTCATGCTTCGTTCCTTCCCGCGCGCCTACCCAGCAACAGCCGTCTCATCATTAGTCTCCGACGTACAATTAAACGTAACGCACGTCATACGGTCTGAACTCTAAACTCACAACGGGAAAAAGCCACTGAGCTTTGCTAGTCAATCTACTGTGCTGCAACGCTCACACAGTGTTATCAGTCATTGTCGCCTCAACTATCTCATAGCTACCGCGAGCAATCTTCAATTCTCCGGTATATTTCCTAATCGTGTCTACTCTCGAACAAAACTCACATAATTAAGTATAATTCACCTCACGCGCGTAACACCTGTGTAAAACCGGTTCTTTATTATAATAAACTGTTATCTTTGTTCAATATTCAACGCGAGCATTTTTTACTGCTCAAAGAGCACCATCCAAAATCCGGCCCCTTAAACTAACCCTCAATCTCATAGTTTTCGGTCCTTTGAGCCGGTTCTTTGAGGTAAAAAGTGCGCGCAAGTTAAGGCTTCAGTGTGAAACGGTATGAACGAGCATCTTACGGACAAAGGCTCACGAAGTCGAGCGCGTATACGAGTCTTAGCTGCAAGCAAGTTTTCGTGTGTGAGTGCGCGCGTCGTGCCCGCATTATCGCAGTTCCTTTCTACCAAGGCCTTCGCCGACGGCGTGCCGGGCTCGCCCTTACCCTTGGGGATAAGAACCAGCCCCGCCACCTCCCACCGGCCACTAAACGTTCTTGTTGTCAAGTACGCCTTGTACAGGTCGAGAAGTATCTCGGGCCTTAGGTTAACCATCAGCCGGATAATCCCTCCCGGTACTCCGTCTGGCCCCAGTGCCTTTCTAGTCTTCATCGCGTTGGATGCTCTAATGAGCTCGTCCACGGTGAAGATAGGGGCTGCCGGTGCCCCAGTGCCGTCTGTTTCGTTCATGCATGTCGGGTGTGTCGGAAAGAGTCCGTCGACGACCCGTTGTGCGGTTTCGGCGTCTTTGAGTTCCGGCGGAAATAGTGCCCATAGTTTGCCGGTCACAATCTTGTCGCCGGTTTCCCAGGGGTCACGATCCACCTCCTCGTAATGCTTCTTCCAGCATCGCATCTTGCTGTCTCTGATGGCTTTCGTCAGTGCTTTTCGTGCTGTCTTGTAAGCAGCTTGGAGGTTTTCTCTTTCGGGTCTCCTGACAGCCCTTGTGATACGTCGTCGATTTGCCAAACAGATTCTGCGCATTTCAGCTATCTCGTCCGTCCATCAATATTGTGGTTGTCTGTTTCGTCCGTTTCGTCGTTTCGGCATTGTGCTGTTGCACAGCCGTTCCGTAAGCTTAGCCGTCTCGTCCGCTAGTTCTTCCGCCCTTTGCCGGACGATCAGCTCCGGGGGGAATTTTGTTATCGGGGCTGGTGCTGCCACCAGTTCCTCCGAGAATTTCCGTAGGTCCAGTTTGTTTACGTTCCACCGTGGGGGGTGCTGGATCCTTGTCCATGTCGTCGTTGTTGGTCCTGTCACTTTGAAGGCTATGTACTGGTGATCGCTGGCTGTATAGTCTTCGATCACCCGCTACCGCCTCACCTGTGTCAGTATTCTGTCCGATGTCATCGTGACGTCGGTGATGGAATCTCCAAACCCTGGTCGTCTGTATCTCGGTACGTTTCCTGTGTTTGCTGCGACTAGATCCCCCGCGACCACGACGTCCCCGGGCAGATCCCTGGTTCCGTCCTTGAGGAGCTCCACCTTTCTCTCGAACTCCGCGATGCAGTTGGGGGTCAGGTAGACGCTGACGTGAGTGACAGCGCCGATCCCAGCCCAGACGTAATCGTCGCCCACCCCGCGGCTAGCCACCCGAGATCGGGCAGCGCCCCTCACCCAGATAGCTGTTGTCTCGGTCTCGTTCGTTATCCATGTCTGTGTCGTCCTAATCCTGTAGGGGTTCGCACAGTATTAAGATGTCCGCGTCGTGTTCATCGGCTATCTGTGGTAGTAGCATGTCTGCTATCCTACTTCGGTTCAGATTCCCCTAGATTATTCTGTCCGTCGTCCCGCCTGCTTCCTGTACTCCTGCAGCGCAGCCCGAAATACCACGCACCTCTCGGATCCCGCGAGGTGCGCCGCGTCTCCGTGCCCCGCCTCGGTGAACAGGGGACAAGCTGGTCTATTTTTGCAAGCCATTGCGTAATGTCCCGTTTCGCCGCATTTCCTGCAGCTTTTCGTCCAGTCCACGTTCGTGCAGTTTGCTTTAATGTGTCCATACCCCAGACACTTAAAGCATTTCGTCACTGTTATTCGTTCTCGGACGCGGCAACGTACCCATCCGATTCTGAACCGGCCCCGACCAAGCAGCACCTCGCCCTCGTGCGGTTCGAGCTCGCATACCGCCATGTACTGCTCGCTCCGGTTCGGGCCGAAGATGTGGACGCCAAAGTTCGCGTCTGGTCCTGTTTCTCGTTTCCGTGCTCGTCTTATGTCATCCGCCATCGTGACGCAGTCGAGGTCCATAATCTCCTGGTGAACCCTGGAGGTCGTGATTTTGACATTGCCCGTGTCCCCGACCGCATCCTGAAGTGCGCCTCGGAAGTTTTCTCATCCGTCCGCATTAGTCTGTAACTTTAGAAGACACAGACCGTTTTTGGTTTTCCTCAGAGTCGCCACCTGCACGTGACTCTTTGTCGGATCCACCATCGTCCGTATTTTCCATACAATGTCGGAGTACAGTACTGTCTTTCCAAGGCTTGACCAGTACAGCCGTCGCCCGTTGTTTGGGTGCCGGCTTGCGCTCCCCGTCCTGGGCGTTCGCGTTCGTAGCGTTCACTTTGTTTTTTCATTCCGTCGGGTTGGTCTTTTTTCTCGAAACTGTCTGTCAGACTTCGGCCATTTCGACTCTCGGAGGTCTCTTTTGCGAAGACTCCAGGGGGGTCGCGGTCGCCGAACGTTTTCGTTGCGTCCGTGGCTTCTCCCGTTATTACGTTTCTGTTTCCGTCTCTGTCGGTTCATAGTCCATGACGTGTCTTCTTGGGTCCGCCTTCGTGTGCCTATGCAGCGCCAAGGATCATCTTAGTTCCGTTTTTGACCGTCATGTTCATGTTCTTTTGAACAGCGGCTGGCTCAGCCATTTTCGTCGCCGTGTTCCGTATGAGCGTCAGTGGCTCCGTGATGTCTGGGTCGTTCTGTGTCGTTCTGTTCGCCAGTTCCGTCTGGAGTTGCGTGTCGCTGTGTACTGCGGAGGTATATCTGGCTCCGCTGCCTGCGTTCGACGTGCTGGCTGTCCTTACCCAGCCGAGCAGGTTCAGTGTTGTCTTGTCCGTTTTGTCTCTCGTGTCCGTCCTCCGCGTCGCTGTCCTCGTCGTCGAGTCCTTGCACATTCTGCGGCCCTCAGAATCATGCCGCTGCCCTGGGCCACCGGAGCTTTCATCCGATCGAAGCCCGGGCTGGATTGCCCCTATGTTGGGGTTACCACCTGAGGTATGTTGTCGTTTTTCTTGTGCATGTCATGTTGTTGTGTTTGTTACGTCAAAGATTGAGTTTTTGCGAACTATTAATTCTCTCTGACGAACGTCGACGTTTGAATCTGACTGAGACTCTCTGGTCAAGAGGAAAACCCATTCTACACACTCCTGGAAACAGTCTCAAACGCGAAATTGCCTTTTTGAGTCTAACCTTTTGGAAAATTACTCGGGATAGGCGCCCGTGCAATGCTATCGTTTCAAATGTCTTAGGGTTTAGAAGATGGAAAATTAGAAGAAGATTAAAACAAGATTATTTGAGCCAGACCGTTAGATGGTGACGGATTTCCCCCAGGATAAAAAAAAAGTTATTGAAAAAGGCATAAATTTATTAGTAATGCACCCAAAATTCGGGACCAATAGTGTTCGGCGAAGGCTAGTGGGAATGATTTATTGCTCACTTTTTGGTTGAAACGGCTTCTTTACTTCTAGATTCCCGATCGTAAATGATGATTAAGATTTAGGGTTTTAATACGGATTATAAATATGTATATATATATTTGATCAACTCGGATTACAGAATTATATACGTTTTATGACAATAGTGAAATAAAATTCAGCACAAATGGCTTCTAAATTGAAACGGTATACGCAATTGGGTGTGGTCGAAAGTAAGAATAAAATCGGTAATTTCACACTACGTGGTTAGTAGACGAATAATCGTGGGGGAATGGCTGCCGAGGATGGTTTCTCCGACTTTTTATCCCCTTCTTTGAGGAGAGGTAATTCGCGTTATTATTTCGAAAATTCTAGAAGTTCTTTCGTCGTGGATAAATAAGTCTATGTGCACGTGTTCGACCTCTGACCGATCTGCATCGCGTAAATTTCTTGTAGATACTGGGTCGGGGGTAGGTAGTCTTTAGTTCCGAAATGAGGAAGATAGGGGAATCTCCTCCTACTTCTTTTTAGTCGGTATTCCTTCCTGAGTTCGTGATTTTCTCCAATGGCAATGAGTGTCGTTCGTTATCATGGAAGAGGAATTACTTACGCCCTATTTTAACGAAACTTTAACGAAAGCGTTCGGTAGCTAGTCGCACGCACGAAACATTGAGATATGAGATAATTTATGACCCAGCCTTTTCCCGTCTCACTCTTGCTGTTTCGTTTGCTTATTTTTACCGTTTCAATCTTCGCTGTATTATTTTAATAGTTACATGAACATTTCTTAATTCCATTAAGTAATCATGGTAAACCCTAGATGTAGGAGTTTGTTCATTGCTTCGTTCAGTGATCATATTGATAATAGCATTGATATCGTTCCGGTTTTAATGCAATAACTAGACGTTAATTCGCAATTTCGCAGAAGTTTTCTACGACGTAAATTGTGAGGAGATTTCAAACTCACGATTGAGCACATACATAAATAAATCCAGAATTCCGCCACATTGAATATCATTCAATTTCCTAATTAGTATTTTGGCATGAAAATCAGGATTTAATTGGTGTAGAATGGACAAGGAATTGTGGGATCCAAGAAAAATCGGGGCGAACGAAACATTTCCGCGAGTATAATCTCTCGTTCATCCATACTATCTTTGGTTTCGTCACACAAGTGCGGCTACCCAAAGATCTACAGTTGGAGTAGGGATGAGATGCTCGCGCGTTCAAACGCTACGTCGAGCGATTATTTCGTCACACAGCTCCCCTGATGAGCCTGTCTTGGATTTTTATATCCAGATACGTGGTTGATAATCTGGCTGATACAACAGGTTCGGATATTGATAATTCCATATTTTCCCTTCCGAACCGTACTATTGGATATCGCCGTTTCTGAACCAAGGCTCGGGATTTGCCGTTGAGACCGATAGTTTTGATGCAATTTAAAATGACCCTTGAACGATGATTTTTCCTTTCTCCCAGGATTAGTATATTTCATATGGTTTTCCAAATGGAGGATTTGAAAGATTTGCCATTGTATGTTTTGAATTAATGTATCAAAAATTATGAGTCGTTACGCCAGGACGTAACATGTTTCTGTCTGCTAAGGGTCCCCGGGGGCACGACTCCCCGTACCGTGCCGGAACGTAGCACGTAGCCCCTGAGATCCCTGTCCCTCTGTGTATAGTGTCCCCCTATGTGTAGTGTGCGTGAGTGTGATGGGCCCGTGCCAGTGGTGAACAATCGGTACATTCATCCGTCGTCGGGAGAGCCCGTTTATAGGGATCCGGGCCATTCGCTTTTCGGTGGGCTCTGTTTATAGGGGCCCTCCGAGCATTCGCTTTCTCAGGGTGACCCGTTTATAGGATCCCTGAACATTTGCCTCACCGGCGTGTTACTCGGGCATGCCTCCGTAGGTGTTTGTGTGTGTGCGTGTGTTTTTTTTCCCGTGGGTAGGTAGAAATCTTCAAAAAAAGACCCTAGGCAACCCGTGTTGTCCAGGAGTGTGGGATTTTTACCCACTAAAACCACCTCCCTTCGTCCCTGTCTTGTGTAACCGCCGTCAGGCATTACTTCGCGGGGCAAGGGATCGGCTACGGCCGCATCAAGGTTTTATTGTGGCTCATGTCTTTGCCGTTCTTCCACGCGCAACTTCTTCAAGACCATCGTTGCAAATTCCTCAATACTACTCCATGAATCTGCTGCATTGAGCATGAGATTCACGACATTATCTGGAGTGATCCATTCGTTGAGGTGCTCCTGAAGCTGGTCTCGCTCGTTGTTAAAACGTGAGCACGTGAAGAATGCATACTCCGCGTTTTCCGCATAAGTCGCGCTAAAGCCGCGCCGACTTTTGCACCCTAAGCAGCCACGCTCTCAATATGCTGCTTGAAGCTGAGCCTTGCATCCAGCATCACTCCGAGGTACCTGATATAGGGTTGCGACGTGATTTCACAATCGCCGACGTACAGGGTGATGGTTTCGACCTTCTTTCGGCTCGTAAAGAGCACGGCCTCCGTTTTATGGTGTGCAAGCTCCAGACCGACCAACTGCATCCACCCTCTTACGGTGTCGTATGCCTCTCCGAAGGTGCAGTTAACTTCTTCAAGGGTCGTAGCCGTAATGACAAGCCCTGCGTCGTCGGCAAACGCCGCCATCTCTGCTCCCTGCGGTAGCTGGGTCTTTAGCAACGCGTCATACATCAGGTTCCACAGCAGTGGCCCCAGGACCGAGCCTTGGGGAACTCCTCCAGAGACTTCATAATGCTGGGGACCATTCTTGGTATCGTACATCAAATGCCTACCGCAGAAATAGCTCTTGATCATTGCTCTCAGGTAAGCTGGCGTTCCCATTTGATCTAGTGCATTGCATATACTATCCCATCTGGCTGAGTTGAATGCGTTTTTAACATCCAATGCAGCCAGCAAGCAGTATTTCTTGGCTCCTCGAGTCCCGCGCGCTCCGGAGATTGTATTCTTCGTTGTGGCTACCACGCGACCAATGGCTTCGATGGTTGACATGCCCTTCGGGAAACCTTATTGGTTTTCCGCGAGTCGATATGCGACCGAGGCATCAATTCGATTGGAGATAATCCTCTCGAAAATTTTTCCTGCTATGTCCAGCATACACAAAGGTCGATACGACGAAGCTTCCTTCGGCGGTTTGTTGCCTTTGGGGAGCAGCACGAGTCGCTGTCGCTTCCACTGTACCGGAAATGCTCCCTCTGAGAGGCACGAGTTGTACATCTCCAGGGCAGCTTCAATGGCTGACTTTAGCGCAGTGTTGGGGATGTTGTCCAACCTTGGCGCCTTAGTATTTCCCACTCTTCTGGTGGCCCAGAGTAATTCCTCTTGGGTAATCGGAGGGACTACCTCACTCTCGTTCCGCGGCACTGGATAGTCGTACGCTGGTTGCTTATGAAACAACACCGCAACGATTTCTCCTAGTTGCGTTGGGAAAGTGGGCTGCTGCCGGGACTGCGTCTTGATCGTTGACATAACAACTCTATATGGTCTCCCAAATGGGTCGTTGTTAACTTCCGCCACCAGCCTGGTCCATCCCTTTCTCTTGTTATGCTTGATAGCTTTAGCGAGTTGGGACCGTGTCTCCTTAAGGGTCCTTTCCAATTGAGGGAAAGTTGGCCTTTTCCGGGTTCTTTGGGCGAGTCTCCTGGCGTGCTTGCATTGGGCACGGAGCTCAGCAATCGTGTCGCTTCACCAGTACGCCGAGGCGTGCTGGTTTTCATTGCCGCGTCGCGGCATGGCAGCGTCACATGCCCTCACGACAGCATTCATGACCTGCTTGGTCGTCTCCTCTGCTGTCTCAGCGGTGATCTTGGCATCCTCGATGCATGCACATAGGGAGCCTTTGTCGAGGGAGTTCGCCTTCCAGCGAATGGTTTTGGCCTGCTTCGATACGCGATTTCCACACTTCGATGGCAGCTGTATGAGCCATGTTATGGCACAGTGGTCGCTATGTGTGCAGATCTCCGTTACCTGCCAGGAGTTGTTCTTTGAGAGCCCTGGGCTGACAAACGTGAGGTCTATGATAGACCTGCTCTCGCCTCTAGTGAACGTTGGGACTTTACCATCGTTGAGAAGCGTGAGGTTCAGTACCGAGAAAGCATCCAGATGCGATCGCCCTCGCTCTGTTGTCCGTTTGCTGCCCCATTCCACGGCCCAGGCGTTGAAGTCCCCGGCGATGGCGACTGAGTGTCGGTTGTTGGCATCGTTGACTAATCGGTCCGAGGCCCCCTCATACTCCTGCTGCGTCAGTCGAGGCGGCATATAGCAGCTGTATATATGCACACCGTTAACCTTCGCACGCACGAAATATTCTGCAGGCGTTTTCATGATCTCCGGGATAGGGCGGCTACCGGAAGCCCAGATAGCAGCTGAGCCCGTTGCATCCGCCCCCCAGGAAGGGTCTAACCCATTTCGGTATTTTTCCGAAATTATCACCACATCAATGTCCTCCTCCCGCACCGTCTGCATGAGCAGGTCTTGTGCTACTTCGCAGTGGTTGAGATTTATTTGCAAAAATCTCATTGCCTTTTTTTCCATTTGTGTTTCTCGAGGGCCAATAGGTAGACCGGGCACCGGCTGCTTCGAGTTCCGTGATCCACTTTCTCTGCACCTTTCTCTTTGCAGAGCATGCAGATAGGCTCCCTTTCGTACGTTTTCGCAACGTGACCGTCTTCTCCACAGCGTAGGCACTGCTTAGATCGGTCTGTGCCTCGACAGCTTTGCCCCCGGTGGCCGAAGTCGTGGCACCGGAAGCACCTTAACGGCAGGTGGCCGTTGTCTCGCTCGCGGATGCGACAGAACGTCCAGCCAATCTTCACCTTCCTCAGTTCCAGGGCTGCTCTTGCGGTCGCATTTAGAAGGCTCACGACGGCAGTTTGTGTGCCACCGTATGCCCTCCGCAGCGATTTCACTGCCGAGACTGCGATGCTGTCGACATTCAGTTGCACCGCCAGCGCTTTCGCGACTTCCTCTTTGTCCACAATTTCGTCGAGATCTCTGATCTCGAGCTGCATTTCTTGGGTCCACGCACGGACCTCCGCACGGTCCTCCCATTGCTCTATAACTACTTCGGCATATAGCAACGAGCCGCTTGATCTCCTTGTGGTCGTTCATTTTGCCGTCGCGAATAATCAGCAAGCTCCTTCAGCTTGCTACCGAGGCGCTCATATGCCTCGGTGTGTAGCTTGGTTTTGGTCCTCCCCGAAGCGTCTCGGTACCGTCTATAACTGGAAGGTGTCCCCCTATCCGCGACCTTGGGAAGCGCCCGATGCGGGACCAGCAACCCGACACGGGGTAATGATTGATATTATTATTTTTTTTTTTAAGACGGGGAGAATGCGTTAGGCACCATAGGAGAGACACACGTTCTCTCCCGTGTGTCGGACTCTCCCGTGACGGCCTACCGACTAAAAACCGCCTCTAACCCGTCTCCGCCGGGTGATAACACGTTAGTATAACTTCACCACCGCGGGACCTGTCCATCCTTCGTATCGTGCCGTTTGTCAGTCCGTAGATTTTAAAGTCATCATGTTTACTCATTCATTCTGCAGGCACCCATCTTCTCTTTTACGCCTCAGGACGGTCCCGACGTATGCATCAATTTGTGTCCAACAGTCTTCGTCTCGTATCATCAGTCCGACTATGTTGTCGGGGGTGATGCCCCCATTATGTCTTTCAGTTGGTGTCTCTGTATCGTCCATCTGTCGTACGTGAAAAACGTGTGTTCCACGTCATCTCGTACATGTCCACAGTACTTTCAGTCCGACGTCCGTACTCGGTTCATGTTATATAGGTAACTCCGGAAGTATCCGTGTCCAGTCAGGAGTTGGGTTAGGTAGAAGTTTACCTCCCCAAATTCCCGTTCGGTCCATTGTCTCAGGTCCTTTATTAGTCGTCTGGTCCACCATCCGCTAGTCTCTGTTGTCCACCGTGCTTGCCGTAATCCGTAATCCGTAATCGTAAATCCGTTTTCGTTCCGTGGGTAATAGGTCTATCGGAATCACGCCCGCCACAACCAGGACCGTCTCTACCGGGACGGTCCTGTAGGCGCACGCTATCCTTAGTGCCGCCTGTCTCTGAACGTACGTCATCGTCTTTCTGTACTTCTTTATGGTGAGTGCGTCCGCCCATACTTCCGCGCCGTAGAGGAGGATCGAGTGAGCCGTCGACATAAGTAGTCTCCGTGTTGACGGTTTCGGTCCGTGTATGTTTGCCATCAGGCGGGTCAGCGAAGCAATCTTCACCGCCGCCCTCTCGGCCGTTCGTTTTATGTGAGGCCAGAAGGTCAGCTTCGTATCTAGGGTTATCCCCAGATACTTAACTTCTCCCCTGGTCTCCGTCTGTTCCGTTCCGACCATCGACCATCGAACATCGGTATGATCGTCGGTATGCGTCGCCTGGTCAGCATGGGGACTTCCGTTTTGTCCAGTGCTAGGGTCAATCCGTGCTCCGTCATCCATCTGTCTACGCGCCTCATGACTTGGTTCAGTGTCAGCTGGGCCAGGTCCGCACTGCGCTGCACAATCACTGCCGCGACGTCATCGGCGTACGCGACAAGTGATGCGTTGCGTGGCATCTCTAACCTCAGCAGGTTGTCATACGTTACGTTCCATAGGTCCGGTCCGAGTATCAATCCTTGTGCGACTCCCGCGGTGATACTTCTAGTCGCCTGTCCTTCCTCTGTCTCGTACGTAATGTGTCTGTCGTTGAGGTAATCCCTCAGTACCTGTGAAAGATAAGGGGGAAACCGGAAAGCTCCCTCAAGCGCTCCCGCGATGTCCACCCATCTAGCCGAGTTGAAGGCGTTCCTCATGTCCAGTGTCACCAGTATAACCAGGGATCTTGCCGCGTGGCAGGCATCGTCCATCCTCTTGACGGTGTCGATAACCTTGCGGATTGCCCCTATCGTCGATCGCCCCCTGCGGAAGCCGTGCTGGTTTTCTGAGAGGCCCCCCGCCGCTCCTATCGCGTCTGTTAGTCGTGGTCTCGGGAGCAGTTGAAAAACATTTCCCGTCGTGTCCAAGAGACTCAGTGGTCTATAGGAGGACCGCATGTGAGGCTCTCCTTTGTCTTTGCTAAGGAGGACCAGTCTAGCCATCTTCCAGCGCGTGCTGACAGTCCCTGTCTTAAGGCATTCATTGTACATATCAAGGAGTATCCCCGGCCTGATGCGAGCCATCAGCCAAAGGATTTCTCCTGGTACGCCGTCTGGTCCCGGTGCTTTCCCCGCCTTCAGGGAGGTCGTAGCTTTGGTAAGCTCTTCCTCCGTAAAGACGGGGACGTCCCGGCTGTCGTTTGCGTCTGTCACCTGCTCCCTCATCGGGTGATTCGGGAACAGTCCGTCTACGATCCGTCCCATAGTCGTCGTGTCCTTAAGTTCTGGTGGACCTCGGGCCCCCAGTCTCTGAGTTACAATCTTGTAACCCTGACCCCAGGGGTCCCTGTCCACCTCCTCGCATAACTGTCTCCAGCAACGGTTTTTGCTATTCTTAATAATGTTCGTCAGTTCCTTCCGTGCCGTCTTGTAGCGTCTCGTAAGAGCGGCGGCATACGGTTTGTTCCTCTCCCGGGCCCGGTACATTCGCCTCTTCGCCTGGATGCACAGCGTCCGCACTTGAGCGATCTCGTCCGTCCACCAGTACGTCGCTCGTCTGTGCCGTCGGGTGCTTTTGCGCGGCATCGAGGCTTTGCATAAGCGTAACGTCAGTTTTAATGTCTCGTCCACGAGTTGTTCGATCTTTCTTCGTCGTGTGCTGCTTCCAGCAGCACCCTTGAGAACTTGTCGTTGTCTAGTTTGCGTACGTTCCACCGCGGTGCCCATTTCGGCCAGTCGCGTCGCGTCGGTGTAGGTCTCGTTACCTCAAATACGATGTATTGGTGATCGCTGGCCGTGTAGTCATCTATCACCCCCATCGTCTCACCAGCGATAGGATACTGTCCGAGATCATCGTTACGTCCGGTATCGAGGAGCCCACCCCCAGTCTAATGTACGTCGGCACATATCCCGTATTTGCAATTGTCAAATTCAGTCTTGCTGCCATTTCCAGCAGCAGTCGTCCGCGTTTGTCCATCCGTGTCATTCCCCACTCGATCGCTCTCGCATTGAGGTCGCCTGCAACTATCAAGTCACCCGGCAGTTCCCTCAACGCGTCTCCCAGTCTGCCCACCTTGTCCTCGAACGCCCCAGCGGAGCAGTTCGGGGTTAGGTAGACGCTGACGTAAGTCAGACTGCTAACCCTCGCCCAGACATAATCGTCACCCGCCCCGCTGTCGATAACTCTGGTCCTGGCGTTCCTGGCCCAGATGGCCGACGTGCCTGCACCATTTCGGAACCATGTCGGTGTCGTCATGTCCCTGTACTGATAGCTTAGTATCAGTACGTCGGCGTCATGTTCCGCCGCGATTTGGGGAAGCGCGAGATGTGCTTCCTCGCATCTGTGCATGTTGCCTTGTAACACTGTCATATCTTCGTCTTGTTCATGCACTCCTCCAGCGCAACCCTGAAGACCGCGCACGCCCCGGTACTCTCGTGCCCCGCCTCAGTGCACAGGAAGCACGTCGGGTCCTGTTTACAGTCCTTTCCGACATGGTTCGCCTTGCCGCATTTCCAGCAGCACAGGCTCCTATTTGGTCCGTTGCATTGCGTTCTGATATGACCGTACCGTCGGCACCTGTAACACCTTGTCACAGTCGTTCTTGGTCTGACGCGGCAATTCACCCACCCTATCTTAAGCCGTCCTTTCCTGAGCAGAGCGCTTGCGGCGCCCTCCTCAAGTTCACAGACGGCCATGCACTGCCCATGATTGTTGGGGCCGAAGATCCGAACTTTCGAGTCCCTCACATCGTTCGTCTCTCGTCGCGGTGCCTCTACCACTTCCTCTTTATCTGTCACGCAGTCCAGGTCCAGTATGTCTATATGTCTGTATGCGTATGTCTGTATGCGTTGAATATCATGTCCCGTATCTGTGCGTGTCCTCCCAGGGCGTGCCGAAGCTTATCCTGGAAGGCTTGTCTGTCTCCTGTTCCGCTTTTGACTCGGAGCAGGACACTTCCGTCCTTTGTCCTTCGATAGCCGTTGACGTGTACCTTGTCGGTAGTTGGGTCGACAGCTTTCATACGTCGCAGTGTGTCCGCGTACGTCTGTCCGTCTGTGGGCTTAATGAGGACCACTCCAACCCCGGGGCTCCGGGTTATTCGGCTCCCCTGTCCCATTTCAACCGTAGCTATCGTTGTCCCTGTGGTAGGACTTCCTGTCGTTTGTCGCTTCTGTGCGTCCGTCGTCTTCCGTTTCTGTTTCTTCGCGGCGATATGCCACAGGATAGGCACGGTTCCCTCCGTCGGTCTCTCGGCCGGCGTGAGTTCCGGGCTCGATCCCGTGGTCTCTCGCTTTCGTTTTGTCTGTGGAGTTACTTCACAGTCTACACCGTTTTTTCCGCCTGTCGCCCCGAGCACATGCATTCTATCGCATTCGTGCCACGCCTCGTCAGTAGCTTCCCTGATCCTGGCCATATTGGTCGTGACCACGCTGCTGATGTTTCTCTGCACGCGTGTCTTTTCCTCCATTTTCACCAGGCATTCCCGGATCCGCTGTAGCTGAGCCCGAATCCTAGTTTCGGCATTCTCCGCCACGGACGGGGCTAGTCCAGTTTGCTGTCCTGTGCGTCCGTCGGTAGTCACGTCTTTTCGTCCTGGGGTTGGGAGCCTCGTGCTTTTCAATGCGTTTGAACAATTTCCATTATTTTGTGTCTTCATATTTATTTTGTGTTTTACCCCCCCCCCATTTTGTTTGTGCGTGTGCAAGCGTGGTTTGGGGATGGCATGCCTCAACCCCTCCGCCGCCCCGGCTCCACCGCAGGCCGCCGGGCCGCGAGCACCAGTGGCCTCACTGAGGCCCCCCGCTACTTCTGCATGGCCCTATCCGGGAGCCACCCGGCACTACAGAAGCATGGGGATTTTTCGCTGGCTGATAGGGCAGCTGGGTCCACCTGGTTAAGGGGACCCGGGCCCCTATACTATCCAGCGGCCCAGGAGCATCAAGCCTGGTTTTCTCGGGGTACCCTCTAGCGCCTCGCGCCGGGTCTGCCCGCCGCAGAGAGCGGCGGCAGAGTCTCAGAACCCTCGACCAGTGTTGAGTGTGCGTGTTTCTGAGTCTCCGTATGATTGACATTGGCTGGTTCATTCACTCTGCGGGATCCCGTTTATAGGGACCCCAAGCATTCGCATTTCGGAAGGGCCCGTTTATAGGGGATCCCGATAATTCGCTTTCTCAGGGTAGCCCGTTTATAGGGCTCCTGATCATTCGCCTCCCCCCTATGTCAATCGGACATGCTTGTGTAAATGTTTGTGACTAGTGTATGTGTGTGTAACCTGGTTTTGGTCCGCCCCGAACATTCGGTACCACCCATATCTGAGAGGCATTCCCCTATCCGCCACCTGGGGAGGCGCCCGATGCGGGACCAGCAACCCGACACGGGAATTATTATTATTATTATTATTTTTATAGGAGTTGCGGAATCCTTTCGACGGATACCCCCTGGACCTACAGCCCAGTCTTACAGATGTGGACTTTCAGTCCAGGAGGTTATGTGGGACTCCCAAAAAGAAAAGGCCTACCCACTTAACGGCTACCTCCTTCTCTTCCTCCCCCAACCAGGAACTATGTTAATATTACTCCTGGCCAGAGGGTCCTGTCCGTGTTCGTTCGTTCATCTCGTTTGTCTGTTCTCTGTTACGTCGCGTCACTTCGTCTGCTCAATCATCTGTCAGGTAGCCGTCCGCGTTTTTTCGTCGCAGTATCGTCTCTGTGTATATGGCTACAAGTGGCCACCACTCCTGTTTGCGTAGCATCACCTGTACTATGTTGTCCGGAGTGATGTTGCTTGTTATCGTCTCGAGTTCTTGTCTCAGGTCCGTCCACTGGCTGCACATAAAAAATGTGTGTTCCGCGTCGTCTCGTTCGTGTCCACAGAACTTGCAGTCCTACTCTGTTCATGTTGTTTAGGTACCGTCGAGAGTAGCTGTGTCCCGTCAGAAGCTGGGTTACGTAGACGTTTACGTCCCCAAATGTACTTCCGATCCACGGTCTCAGGTCCCGTATCAGTCGTCTTGTCCAATTACTTGTTCGTTCTTCTGTCCATCGTTTTTGCCACACTTATATCGTTCAGTCGCGTTCAGTCTTTGCCGCGTCCTCTCATCTCACGTCCGCGCTGCGCAGATCCCCTTGCGCTCTTCCGCGAGAAAATCCACGGGTATTACGTTGGCCACCACCAACACAGCCTGTGCAGAGACTGTCCGGTAGGAACTCGTGATCCGCAACGCCCCCTGTCTCTGTGCTCTGGTCATAGCTTTGCTGTATTTTGTCGTCTTCAGAGCATCTGCGCAGATCTCCGACCCATGAAGAAGAATCGAGTGGGCTGTCGCCATCAACAACCGTCTCTTCCCCGGTCTTGGTCCCGTCGTGTTTGCCATCAGGCGGCTCAAGGATGCGATCCTTTCGGCCGCCTTCTGAACCGTCTTCTGTATGTGAGGCCAGAAGGTCATCTTCGTATCCAGAGTCACCCCTAGGTACTTGACTTCCGTTCCGGCCTGAATCTCGTGCGTCCCAACCCTCATAGTTAGGCTCGTCTGTATGCGTTTTCTCGTAAGAAACGTCAGTTCCGTCTTTTCTGTGGCGAGTTCGAGTCCGTGGTCCGCTATCCAACGTACTATTCGTCTCATTGTCTGGTTCAACTTCAGCTGCGCCAGTTCTGGGGAGCGCTCAGTGGTCACCGCCGCTACGTCATCGGCGTACGCGACGAGGAGTACCCCGAGCGGCATCTCCAGCCTGAGCAGACTGTCGTATAAACGGTTCCAAAAGTCCGGTCCCAGTATCGACCCTTGTGCGAACCCCGCGGTGATTTGTCTTGTCACCTGTCCCTCGGTCGTCTCGTAAGTTATCCGTCTGTTCCTCAGGAAGTTCTCCGCAACCCGGACCAGGTAATGCGGAATTCCGAACCCACCGTTAAGCGCCTCCAAGAAATCCACCCACCCAGCCAAGTTGAAGGCGTTCCTGATGTCAAGTGCCGCCAATAGCACGATGGGTCGCGCTGCGTGGCAGTGTCTGTCTAGTTCCTCTAAGGAGTCGACCACTTTTCGGATTGCTCCGATCGTTGATCGACCTCTCCTGAAGCCGAACTGCAGATCTGAAAGGCCTCCCCCGGTTTGTATCGCATCCGTGAGTCTTGGCCTCAGTAACTGTTCGTATAGTTTACCTGTCGTGCCGAGTAGGCTCAGCGGTCGATGGCTGACGGCGTATCGGGGTCGCCCTTACCTTTTGGGATAAGGACTAGCCGCGCCGTCTTCCACAGATCGCTGAATGTCCCTGTCGTCAAGCACGTGTTGTAAAGATCCAGGAGTATCTCCGGCGTCTGGTCAGCCGTCAGCCAAAGAATCTCCGCCGGTACTCCGTCCGGTCCCGGTGCCTTACCAGTCTTCGTCGCAGCAGTCGCTTTGGTAAGCTCCCCCGCGGTAAAATATGGGGGCTATCGAAACTTCCGTACCGTCAGTCGCGTTCGTCCGTAACGGGTGCGTCGGAAAAAGTCCTTCAACAATTCGTCCTGTGGTTTCAGCGTCTTTGAGTTCCGGTGTGATTCGGGCTCCTAGTTTGCCGGTCACGATCTTGTAACCGGTTCCCCAGGGGTCCTCGTTCACCTCCTCGCAGAGCTTCTTCCAGCATCGCGTTTTGCTGTCCCGTATGGCGTTCGTCAGTGCTTTGCGTGCAGTCTTGTAGATGGTTTGGAGGTTTTCCCTTTCGGGTCTACCCCTAGCCCTCGTTACTCGTCGTTTCTTTGCCAAATAGATCCTACGCAGTTCGGCTATCTCGTCTGTCCACCAGTACTACGGTCGTCTGTTTCGCCTCTGTTGGAGTTTCGGCATTGTCATGTTGCACAGTCGTTCCGTCAGTTTGGCCGTCTCGTCTGCCAGGCTTTACGCCCTTTGCCGGCCAGTCAGCTCCGGGGGAATGTTCGTTATAGGAGCTGATGCAGCCATCAGCTCCTCGGAAAATTTCTGTGCATCCAGTCTCTTAAGGTTCCACCGCGGGGGGTGTTGTGTCCTTGTTCATCTCGTTGCTGTCTGTCCTGTCACTTCGAAGACGATGTACTGATGGTCGCTGGCCGTATAGTCCTCGGCCACCCGCCATCCCCTTACCCGTGGCAGCGCCCTATCCGACGTCATTGTCACGTCCGGGATGGAGAAGCCGAACTCGGGTCGTCTGTACGTTGGCGCGTTTCCCGTGTTTGCTACCACTAGATCTAGCCTCGCGGCCATTTCCAGCAGCAGCAGTCCGCGTCTGTTTGTTACTGTCATTCCCCAGTCGATTGCCCTCGCGTTGGAATCCACCCCGATTACAACGTCTCCGGGCAGATCTCCGATGCCGTCCTCGAGGAATGCTACCTTTCTCCCGAACTCCGCTACGGTGCAGTTGGGTGTCAGGTAGACGCTAACATAGGTGACAGCGCCGACCCTAGCCCAGACGAAATCGTCTCCGCCCCCGCGGTCTGTCATTCGAGTTCGGGCAGCACCCCTCACCGAGATAGCTGTTGTCTCTGTCTCGTTCGGGATGTACGTCTGAGTCGTCTTTCTCCTGTACGGTTCGCACAGGATCAGAATGTCCGCGTCGTGTTCGTCAGCTATCTGTGGTAGTAGCATGTCTGCTGTCCTACTTCGGTTTAGGTTACCCTGTATTACCCTGTCCGTCGACCTGCCTGCCTTCTGCACTCCTCCAGCGCGGCCCCGAACATCGCGCACCTGCCGGATCCGGCGAGGTGCGCTACGTCATTGTGGCTGGCCTCGGTGCACAGACGGCAGACCGGCTTGCTTTTGCAGTCCGTCGCGTAGTGTCCAGGTGTGCCGCACCTTCGGCAGCATTTCGTCCTGTCCTTATCCGTGCAGGTTGCCTTCACGTGGCCAAAGCCAAGGCATTTGTGGCATCTCGTAACTGTCAGTCGCTTTCGGACGCGGCAGTGCATCCACCGAATCCCGATCCGTCCGACCGATGTGTGCCGAAGCAGCACATCAGCTTCGCGCGACTCGAGGTCTCACACCGCCATGTACTGCTCGGCGCGGTTCGGACCGAAGATGTGGACCCGGTAGTCCGCGTCTCGTCCCGTTTCGCGTCTGAGTGCTTCTGCCACGTCGGCCGCGGTCGCGACACAGTCCAAGTCCATGATCTCCAATAGGATATTGGAGCTCATGGCCCGAACACTGCCCGCTTCCCCGATCGCGTCTTGCAGTAGCTGTCGGAACTCGTTACGTCCGTCCGGTCCGTTCACGTCTGCCTGTATCTTTACTAGACACAGGCCGTTCTTTGTCTTCCGTAGAGTCGTCACCTGCACGTGACTCTTCATCGGGTCAACCGTCGTCCGTATCTTGCGTACTAAGTCCGAGTACGTCGTTTTTGTTCCCGACCTGACCAGGACGACCGTTCCTCGTCTGCGCGGGGTCCGTCCGCTCCGGTCAGGCCGAGGTTTCGTGTTCGTTTCCGTTTTGTCGGGTCCTTTCTTTTTTACCGTCTTGTCGGGTCGTCTCATTGTCACCGTTTGCCAGGCCACGGTCGGTTCCACTGTCGAAATCCTCTTTTGGGAGGATTCCGGAGTGGTCCGGGTCGGTTCCCGCTTACGCTTTGACCGTCATATTCGTGTTTTTCTGTATGGCCGTTGCCTTGGCCATTTTCGTTGCCGTCTTGTATATGAGCTGTAGTAGCTCCGTCAGTCCGTTCTTCGGTTCCGTTTGTGTCTGTTGCGTCGTCGGTGTGATGCTGTCAGTGATAGAGACGTAGCTTGTTCCACTGCCTCCGCTCGATACGCTGTCCGTCCGGTTTCGTCCTGGTATGTTCAGTAGTCGTCTGTCGGTCTCGTTGTCTCTGTTCGTCATCCTCTTCTTCGTCGTGTACGGTTTGCGGCCCTCAAAATCCGTGCCGCTGCCCGTGACCACCGGGGCTTTCACCCGATTGGAACCCGGGGTGGCTTGCCCCTGTGAAGGGGTATCCACTTGAGGTACTTCGTTATTTTTGTCGTACATGTTCATGTTCATCGTTGTGTTTCGTCTCGCTGGTGGCTCCTCGTGGACGTGGCTCCACGTACCGCGCTGAAACAACGCGCGGCCCCTGAGGCCCCCCTCCCTGTTCTTGTCTCGTGTACCCCCCCTGTGTATTGTGTGTAATTGTGAGTGCCCGTGACGGCAGACCGGAATCCATTCATAGGAAGAGCCCGTTTTTAGGGATTCCCTTCCATTCCTGGAAAGAGCCCGTTTATAGGGATTCCCTTCATTCGCTTTTTCGGGAGGAACCCGTTTATAGCGTCCCCGAGCATTCATCCTCTGGTCTGTCGCTGGGCGTGTTTGTGTAAGTGTATGTGTATGTGTGTGTGTGTTGGGTCCGTTAGTTTCCCCTCCAGCTGGCTTGCTGGCAAAGTACTCGACCCTCCCCCACGACGAGGTGGACCCACGGGAAGCATTATTATTATTATTATTTTTTTTTTTTTTTTTTTTATTTTTTTATTTTATTTTATTTTTTTTTTTCTTCTCCTTGCGGAATCCATACGGTTCCGCGAGGAGAAGGAACAGAAGTTGCGGAATCCAAGTTACGGATTTCAGCAGCCCTGCTGGTGGGTATGTGGGACTCCCGAAGCCTACCCACTAAATCGCCGTCTCCTTTTCGTTCTCCCCTAACCAGGAACTATGTTAATATTACTTCTGGTTGGGGGAACTGTCTGTGTACGTCTGTTCGTTCCGTTTATCCGTTGTCTCTCGCGTCAGTTCGTCTGCTCTGTCATGTGAGGCAGCCGTCTGCGTTTTTTCGTCTGAGAATATTCTCTGTGTAGGTGGCAACTAGTTGCCACCACTCTGTTGTGTGGAGCATTACCTCGACAATATTGTCTGGGGTGATGGTACCAACGTCCGTCTCCAGTTTCCGTCTAAGTGTTGTCCAGCGGTCACATTCAAAGAACGTGTGTTCCGCGTCGTCCCGTTCGTGTCCGCAGTATTTGCAGTCCGGTGTCTGTATTCTGTTCATGTTGTGAAGGTACCGTCTAAAGTAGCCGTGTCCCGTCAGAAACTGGGTGACGTAGAAATTTACGTCCCCAAAATCCCTCTCAAGCCACGGTCTCAGGTCCTTTATCAGTCGTCTCGTCCAGTTGCCTGTAGTTCCTTCTGTCCAGCGTTGTTGCCATGTCTGTATCGTCGTTTGTCTTTCTGTGGTTGCCGCATCCTGCCGTCTCGTGTCCGCGCTCCTCCCGCTTATCCTCTTGCGCTCGAACGCTTGAAGGTCCACGGGAATTACGCCCGCCACCACCAAGACAGCCTGTGCAGAGACAGTCCGGTAGGAGCTGGCGATCCTCGGCGCAGCCCGTCTCTGTACTGTCGTCATTGCGTGACAGTACTTTTTAGTCTCCAGGGCGTCTGCCCAGATCTCCGCGCCGTATAAGAGGATCGAGTGGGCCGTCGACATTAGCAGTCGCCGTTTCCCCGGTCTCGGTCCAGTCGTGTTTGCCATCAGGCGGCTTAAGGATGCGATCCTCTCGGCCGCCTTCCGGGCTGTCCTTTGTATGTGGGGCCAGAAGGTCAGCTTCGCGTCTAGGGTCACCCCCAGATACTTAACTTCTCCTCTGGCCTCGATTTCGTCTGTCCCGACCCTCATGGGTAGTGTTGTCTGTATCCGTTTCCTTGTAAGGAACATCAGTTCTGTCTTTTCTGTTGCCAGTTGCAGTCCGTGGTCAGTCATCCAACGTCCGACGCGTCTCATGGTCTGGTTTAGTTTGTACTGCGCCAGCTCTGGGGCCGCTCAACGATCACTGCCGCCACATCATCTGCGTAAGCGACGAGGAGTAAGCCGAGCGGGAGGCTCAGTCTGAGCAGGCTGTCATAGATTCCATTCCAGAAGTCCGGTCCCAGTATGGATCCCTACGCGACCCCCGCAGTGATTTGTCTCGTTACTTGTCCTTCCGTAGTTTCGTAGGTTATCCGTCTGTTTCTCAGGTAATCCTCCACCACTCGTACCAGGTACGGTGGAATCCCGAAGCCGCCTCTCAGTGCCTCCAGAATGCCCACCCACCTCGCCGAGTTGAAGGCATTCCTGATGTTTAGTGTCGCCATCAACACGAATGGCCGCGCTGCGTGGCAGTGTCTGTCCGTGTCCCTGAAGGTGTCGACTACTTTTTGGATCGCTCCAATCGTTGATCGGCCCCTTCTGAAGCCGAATTGTTGGTCCGAAAGACCGCCTCCGGCTTGTATTGCGTCTGTGAGTCTGGGTCTCAGTAAACGTTCGTAGAGCTTCCCTGTCGTGTCAAGTAAGCTCAGCGGCCGGTAGGCCGACGGCGTGCCGGGGTCGCCCTTACCCTTGGGGATAAGTATGATAAGCGAGTTGAGATGCATCCGAGAATCCGTGGAGTTCTACAACGGATTCGGCAAGAGTGCAGCGCCCTAGTTGCGAGAAACGGTGCCGCTCGTGTTCCGTACGTAACCGTTGTGAGTTGATATGGCAGTGTAGTGAGTTTCTCATCCACCCATAAGATTTGTTGCAGATCTCAGTCCTCCTCGTGAACTCGAATCTGGCGATACATCTTAGCGATGTCGGTTGCAAAGATACAACGGTGGTGGCGGACCCACACGAGTACGTCAAGTAAGTTGAGTAGGAAATTTGGCCCAGTGTGCATGATATCGTTGAGTGAGTAGTCCGATGACATCGGACACGACCCGTTGAACACCACTCGAGGCTTCGTTGTTTTTACATTCCGGTCGCAACACCCCGTGATGCGGTAGGTAATGCACCGGAGCGTCACGAGAGTGTGCGCTTGGAGCTCTTCTCATGTGCCGAAGAGTCTCGTATTCCAACATAAACCCATGATATAGCAGTTTGTAGGTGGTGTCCCGTGCCAACCTGGTGAGTGTACGCGCCAAGCATTTGCTTGCGGTAGAGTGCGACTTCCCCAGTACACCGTCTTCCATTTTGAGTGGAAGACGCACGATGTATTTTCCCGTCACGTCCCGAGTATGAGTTGCCACAAAATGGTTCTCGCAGTCTTGCTCCTCTGCTGTATGTTTCGATCCTTGTTCGATCGGGAGCTCCTCCTGTAGCCAGAATTTAGTTAACAGCTCCTGCATATCCCCATTTTGAGCGATTGTCTGAGTTGATGCTTGATGAACGTGACGCTCCTGTAAGTGCAATACGTGAACTGGCCCCAAAAATAGCCAGCCAAAGATCGAGTTCTTCGCAATCGGCATCGTTGCATCCCCCTTCCTGATGTTCGGTCTGTTGATCTGCCCATAGGCATCTGCTCCGATGAAGATGTCGACTCCGCGTGAGTGCTGATAGTCCGGATCAGCCAGCTCGATTCCCTGGAGTTGCTTCCTCTCCTCCACTGGTACCTTGAACAAAGGCAAGTTTGCTGTTACCGATTGCAATACATGCGCATCAAGATGTACGCTTTTTTCAGTGCACTGATTGCAGCGTGATGATCACCCTGCCTTGAATGCTAGTTGCCTTGTCTCCTCCAATTCCTGTTATGCTAAGTGCTGAGTGCGAGAGCGGTAAATTGAATTGTTTGATCAGTCCTCCCGTCACAAATGTGAGCTTGGACCCTGAGTCGACCCACACTCAGGCACAGGCTGATCTGAATTTGGAGTGATGGGCTGCACTGTTACGTGCGAACGTATCGCGAGATATACTTTTTCCGCTACTGACCAAATTATTTTATTTCGGGGTTGTCTTGCCTCGTCCCATACGGGCTCGTTCCTGAGACGGAGGAGAGTTCAAGGAAATGGTTTAAAAACCGGAGCTATCATAGTAGTAGTAGCTATTGTTATTATTTTGTAAAAAGGGCAAAAAAAGAAGGTTCGAGTCAAACTGAGCGTACTCACGATTCATGTGTAAACATCAATCGCTATTACGCTACAGTATGGATCGGCATATTATGATGTGAAAGGACTAGGAACAGCGGGAAAATTGGCGGATCTTAACATCTTTATTTCAAAAATTTGTTCAACAATTTTGTATTATAAAATAATTGGTATAGTATCTATAAATAAAAACCAGGGGTGCGATTCTGTACCGGGCGCAATATCATAGCGTCCACCGATAGCCTATTGCAAGGAAGATCCAACGGAAAGGCGCAACTCTCATAGTCTGTCAGTGGACGCTATGATATGCGACTGGTACAGAATAGCACCCGTGCAGTGGGGTACTTGCTACCGACAACTATCGGTGTCGTTAGCGAGCGGATAGCCTATGATAGTTGCGTCTTCAAGGGAAAGCCGCAACTCTCATAAGCTATCGCTTGCTAATGACAACACCGTTGTATATTTGCAACCGACATCGCCAAGATATATCGCCATATTCGAGATCACGAGAAGGACTGAGATCTGCAACGAATCTTATGGGTGGGTGAGAACTCACTGCACTGCCATATCAACTAACAACGGTCACGTACGGAACACGAGCGGCACCGTTTCTCGCAACTAGGGCACTCTTGCCGAATCCGTTGTAGAACTCCACGGATTCTCGGATGCATCTCAACTTGCCATGGCAGCGGTAGTTTACATTGCTACTACCACGCCGTTCACAAAACTCACACAGACGTCAATGGTGTGCTCAAGGACGCGAGTCGCACCCCTCAAAAGGCTCACAATTCCAATGCTCGAGCTGTCACCGCGCTCATGTTGACTAAACTCGCAAATTATGTTCCAGTGAACCTCAAACTCAACTGTGTGTGCACTCATCTGTGGACGGACTCTCAGGTCATAGTGGCATGGATCAGGACGTTGGAAGCCCTACGTGAGCAACCGACTGTCAACAATTCAAGAGTTGACTTCCGGCGCGCATTGGAGGTACGCACCAGGGAACTGGAATCCAGCCGTCTGTGCTTCCAGAGGAGTAACCGCCGAGCAGCTTGAGCATCACTCGCTATGGTGGACGGGAACACAATGGCTCATGCAACTTCAAACAGAATGGCCAGCGCAGTCATCAGTCCACGACGAGTCAGGCGCCATAGAGGCTCGCCCAGGACACTCAACAGCACTTACCTGTCATAGGATGGAGTACCGTTCGGACCTTATCGAAAGATTCTCCTCTCTCAAGACCCTCATCAACATCACCGCTCTGTACTTCAGATTCATCTCAAGTTGCCGGATTGACATCTCTCGGACACGGGGCGTGGGTGTCTCGCCTGAAGTGACTGAAGCAGCAATAGAGTTTTGGGTTAAGAAGACCCAAGCTGCGTACATCAATCACGAGCTCGAGTTTCTCGGTGCACAGGTGAAGTTGCCAGCCGCTCATGTATTTAACCGACTGACAGTGTTCATCGACGAGGAAGGGATCCTAAGAGTCAGAGAGATGTTGGAGAACTTATCACTCAGCTTCGAGAACAAGCATCCTATGATACTGCCGCACCACTCACAATTCACCGAGCTCATCATCCATCAAGGTCATCTCACCACAATGCACAGGGGAACGCAACTCACTTTCGCCCATGTAAGGAGTAGGTACTGGATCATTGGAGGCCGTGCGCCGGTCCGAATTCACATCTTGCGGTGCGTGGTGTATGCCCGTCAGAGGGGGATTCGTGCTCATCAACTGATGGGCCAACTACCTCTCTCGCGGGTCACACCGTCCGCGAGGATTTTATGATACCGGAGTCGACTACGCAGGGCCAGTGCTACTCCGAACATGGAAAGGGCAAAACGCAGAAAGGATGGATTTGTGTGTTTGTATGCCTAGCAACATCCGCTTTACACCTCGAACTCGTTACGGATTACTCTAGCAAAGGGTTCATCCCGACTTATGGCTGGTTCACCTTGCGGAAAAGCGCTCCACACAGCACTCACTCCGACTGCGGAACCAACTTCATTGGCGCAGACAAAGCACTGGAGGCGATGTTCACGCAAGGGACGCGCGAACACACTCAACTCGCTCATGTCTTCCTCAGCGATTAGGCCAGATGGCATTTCATGGAAGGTAAATGGGAAGCACCGGTTAAATCGGCGAAACATCATCTTCGTGGGACAATCGGGGAAACGATTCTCACCTACGAATAGTACTCAACCCTCCTAACTCAGATAGAGGCCATTTTGAACTCACGGCGGTTAGAACCACTGAGTGACGACCCAGTTGACGTGACTCCTCTCACTCCGGCACACTGTCTCATCGGATATCCACTCACAACGCTGCCGGAACCTGCGGCAATCATCATTCACTCCAAGGACAAGATGGCGACTCATCCAACACCAAGTGCAGCAATTTTGGGTGCACTGGTCATCGCAGTATTTACAACAACAACTCTCAATCTTGAAGTGGCATCACCCCAAAAATCAAATCCGCGTTGGATCGCTGGTGCTAATCGCCGATGAACGATTGGCCACCTGCGAAGTGGCCATTTGCGGGTGTGTTACAATTTCATCCAGGTCAAGACGGGCTGACGAGGGTGGTCACCCTGAAAACTGCGTCGACACTCACTCGGCCGATTATGAAGCTTGCTGTGCTTCCTAGAATGAACTCGGACTAATCAGCGACAAATCGCTGATGGCGGGGAGAATGTTTGGGAAAGAGTTCGGCGACGCTTGATCGCAGCACCTCCCGGGCACCGGCCTCGCTCTTATTCTCTCGTGTTTCGTTTCTTCCCGCGCGCCTACCCAGCAACAGGCGTCTCATCATTAGTCTCCGACAGTTAACCTTTGTTTGACACACTTCTCTAGGATAGCATACTTGACAAGTGGGGTTGTACCCGAGCGTGTCAAACAAAGGTTAAACGTAACGCACGTCGTACGGTCTCGACTCTAAACTTACAACGGGAAAAAGCCACAGACGTTTGCTAGTCAATCTACTTGTGGTGCAACGCTCTCACAGCGTCGTCGGTCATTGCCGCCTCAACTATCTCATAGCTACCGCGAGCAATCTTCAATTCTCCGGTATATTTTCTAAAAATGTCTACTCTCGAACAAAACTGACATAATTAAGTATAATTCAACTCACGCGCGTGACACCTATGTAACACCGGTTCTTTATTATAATAAACTATTATCTTTGTTGAGTTTTCAACGCAAGCATTTGTTACTGCTCAAAGAGCACCACCCATAACCCGGCACCTCAAACTCACCCTCAATTTCATACAGGGTATATTCAAAGTCATTTTTCTACAATGGCTTTCACAGAAAAACAAATTTTCCACCTATTGTCACTTACACCGCCAAATGGACTTTTCTGTTGTTTGGATGCCACGGGCTCCATCTTCCTGGCCAGTAAAGACTATGGACCCTTGCCTGCGGCGGAATTCTTAACAGATACCCATACGGTGCTTCAAATCACTTACTTTTTATCAACCTTTAACCACGCCATCAAACAATACTCAACCTGAAAAGTACCGATTAAAAAAATAGAGACAGATTTCAGGTTGGCATTAATGGCATCCACCTTAAAATCCTTTAAAGCTATGACAATATCGCAGTACCTTGCGACAATGAGTATCTACTTGACAGTACATAGTAGCAAATTTCCTGACATAACAATAGTACATATTTACTCTTCACACACACTCAAAACTTTACTTAGAAAAGTAAAACATTATTTAATGACAAACGTCGTCACAGGATTGCAGCTTTTATCATATTAAAACTAATTCATGCTACAACAATGGAAGCCGCAGGGGAAGCTTTTAGAATGCTTATAATCAGATCTAAATAAAATACGAATTACCGATCGTAGAAATTTGCAAAAAAAATGTATTGACGAACGTACAGACTGAAACACATGTGATATTAGAGGAAGTAGAAGATGACAATTATATTGATGACGACTCAGATGACATTAAGATGAAGAATGATTTTAAAAATAATGAAGTAAAAGATTAGCCATTTTGTTATTTTTCAACTCAAAATATGAACTGACATTGACCGAAATAGCAGAGGGAGAGTCGCGCGAGTTTCAACAAAATCACTTTTTATCTCCAAGTTATGACAATTCAGAAGAATTTGTAGATTATCTTCTAATTTATATACTGCCTTATTACCCGCTTTGGTCCGCTGTCATTTTATGTCTACTTAATATTTGCGAGACAGTAATGCCACAGTTGAAAATTATTTTTAAATAATAAAAAGAAAGATCTTCCAAAAAAATCGGAACGTCCCAGCTCCGCGCTTCTTTCGAGTAATGGCAACAATGATCGATTTGGTTGCGAGAACGAAAACATACATTAGTAACGCACAAACTATTATGCAGGCGAAGAAAGAGTAGTATTAAAGAAGATGATAACGAGGACGACAATTTAGCTATCAAAGAATTTAATCCGGGTAACCAAAAAAAGAGAAACAAACTTCTTTATTTTCCGACTCAGAAATATATCACACTGCGACACAGATCGAATCATCAAAATAAGGCCAAACTAGACATCGCGAAAAGTCCACAATCGGGCACAACCGAAATCCCGATTGATTTTTCATCTCCTATAGATCATTCCGTTCACGTAAAATCATTAAAACTAAAGATTATACTACGTTTCTCGGCGACGCATATCAAAGATTTTTCAGTGAAAATTTAACATAGCCATAGAACTTTCTGCACTACGATAGAGATTTTGCCGGTCTTAAATTAAACTCTGAACTATTCCCAAGATTATTTTCGGACAATTGGCTAGGCGGGGAGATTATTAACATCTTTTTTACTGCTCTGCAGGAAATAGTGCAATCCAACGGCTTGAATTTATTATGCTTCGACACTTATTTCACCGAAAAATTATTGGAAGGAAAAAATCTACAGGGTTTACGAATTGGGCGAAAAAAGTTCAACCTTCACAATTCGATGTACGGGTTTTACCATTATTTCTGAACAAAAACCACTGGATACTTCTGGTTGTTATGTTTCCACATCGCATAATGATATATTTCGACTCGTGCCGTCGAAAGTATTGATAAATGGAATTTGTAGTTTTATTGCGAGCTGTTGTGGTGCCATATCCCACAAGTTCGCGCAATGGAATAAGTGGTCAATATCAGCACTTACTGATATTCCTGAGCAACGGGATGAAAAGGGGAATTTTAGTGGGAATTGCGGCATACATGTCTATATGTGGGCATACGCAATAGCGAGCGATTCGCACGTTCTTTTTAAAGAGAAACATATGGTTGCAGCTCGAACAGGACTTCCAAGATTTCTAGTAGATTTTCCCATTTCGAACAAAACTCTTAGGAGATTTAATACATTTGATGAACTTTTAAATTCTTATTACAGTATACCCGATTTGAAACGTATGTTCGAAACCTTTCCAATATCGTGCGACCCTCCTTTATCGTTCGAGTCAACATCAGAATTGCATCGATAAAAGTGGTGATTCACATTAGTAATGGTGAATAAAAAGCTATTTACGGCAATTCTGCAATGTTCGATGTATATATATCTATATATTATATAAATATCGCCGCCGCCACCGTATACAACAGTTGAGGATGTCAGCTTCACTGAACGGGTAAAGGGTCGTCCCATACGGTGATATTGACCTCCACAACTCTTGTACAGGGTGACGGCGCCGGTGGCGACGGCGATATATTTATATAATATAGAAAGATATATATATGTATTGTGACGCGATTCCACGGCGATGGTTGACCGAGCACAAAATACTCAAAAATTCGACGTCGGTTGGGCGCCAGTCGCGAGAGAGAAGCTCTCACGACGAAATTTATTTTTCCCGACACAAAACTCTCGATATATTCCCGGCGATGCTACAGCCTCGTTCAATGGTAGAGGGGCGGGGTTCCGAGAGGGTAAACCCGATATACAAAAATGAACACTTGGTCTCTTGGAACGAATGCGATTTATTTCACGAAATTATTAAACGCCGGTCACAGAAGGTGACCGGGAACAACAAACTCAAATTTCCACACAAGTTCCAGAAAAAGAAAACTCACAACCCTTAATTTCTGATTCACAATACAGTTGGTTTACGATTCGATGCAGAACAACGCTTACGCACTAATTCCCAATGATTATTTTACTACTTATATTCTCCGCCACGCTACGCAAACGAAATCCAGACAAAACTCGAAGCCAACATGGCGTACAACAATAACGGTGTGCGCGGTTTTGCGCTCTCGCGAACGATACTCGTTTTCCAATCTCACCCAAACTAACCGTGGGCCGAGCAACACACAAGCTTACTGTTAAACTACATCTACGAACCCCCGCGTCTACAATGATAAGCGAATCCCTCTCAGCGATTCTATTATATAAAAAGCTAACGGTAACGCGAAGGATGGAAATCGTGGACAAAAGACTCCTATGACGCCGCGCGTGAACGTACCGTCGCGATAATATCACTACAGTTTCTCGATTCAAAACTCCAAACACTTTCCCAAAACACGCGACAAAAATTGAGCGAAACGACAGTCCGACCAGTTAATTTTCTTTAGTACGAGACCGGGGCTTTTGACCGTCTCGTACTTTGATATATGCGGTATTGTCACTTTTCTTGAGCAACGGCAAGAAACGCCACGGAGCCACGTCTCTCTCTGTCAACAACGCGCGCTAGAGTCCTCAAGAATCTTCGCTCGTTCGCTCTCGGTACTCCAATCACCCCTACCTTGCGATTACGATGATGATTTCGCATAATTTCGGACGGCTACTCGTCTATTTGAACGGTGACTCGTTTGGCGCGGAGAACGGCGTCTCGCGCGAGATAGCCGATAAAGCCAGCAGTTCACTTACTGCATTCGTGCTATTGGTCCCTGATACTGTGCACCATTTGCACCGGGAACAACGATGGTACGAGGCCCTGGAATTTCCTTCGATGATGAATTTTGGCCGCTCTCTATCTCGACAATAAGTTAGAGGCGGCAATGGTCATTCCGGGCTCGACGGTACGCAGGCGTCGCTGAGATGGTAACACGGCGACGGTAAGCGGTGAACGAGCTCGCGAATGGAATGCGGCGGTGATGACGTAGGCTCGGGGTTGCGGAAAAGAAATAATACAAACGAAATAAAAATGTGCGGTACGCTAACGCTAGGCTCTCTGTGTTCGCTCGAGAAGGGACTCATGACGCGGAGATACGGTGCTCTCGCGTGTCGTGTAGGAAATATACAAGCATTTCATATGCCTTGTGACGGTAGCGAAAATCCGCCGTCGCAGTATGTATATGTACAGGGTAGAGCAGAATGAGCTCCCTAGTCTAAAAAAATCACTGAAGACCCTCAGATCGAATAAACGAGTGAGGCTAGTACCGTTAGGTGGGGGAAACAATACCGTTTTCAGTAGTCACCATGCCGTGGTCGGGTGAGGAACGGGGCTTTGTTGTGGGGACGTTCTTCAAAAATAGCGAAAGCGTTGTGGCGACGCAGAGGGCTTTTCTGATCCTAAAACCATTCGGAAATGGATCCGTAATGTAAGGGCGACAGGATCTGCAGTTCCTATGAAATCAGTTGGGCGACCTAAAAGTGTGCGAACACCCGAAAACATTGCGGCACTAAGAACGTCGATTGAACATTCTCCAACGCGATCTGCGCGGAAACATGCTGCTGCGCTTCAAATGTCGTCCAGAAGTGTAAGGCGAATCTGGCACTCAGATCTTCACCTACACCCCTACAAGTTGGTGTTAGCACAGGAATTGAGCCCACAAGACTTTGGGAAACGTAGAGATGCTTGCGATGCAATCCTGACTGCTGTACGCCCCCCCCCCCTCCCCCGGCAATGTTGTGTGGACTAGCGACGAAGCGCATTTTCATCTCAATGGCACAGTAAATAAACAAAAATTTCGTTGCTGGGCATCTGATAACCCCCGTCGACTGCATGAAAGACCTCTTTATAGCCCCAAAGTAACAGTTCGGTGTGCTGTGTCCTCTATAGGCATTATTGGGCCTCATTCTTTTGAATCCGCAGGATTGACTGTTACTGTGAATTCGGCACGCTATTGTGACATGTTGGAGAACTGTTTGCGTCCCAAAATAGAAGAGTATGGTGAGGAACACGACACAGAAGCCTTCTGGTTTCTAGATGGAGCCACGGCCCATACTGCCCGTCGTTTACGCGAAATTTTCAAGAGCTCTTTCCTGGTCGCCTGATCTCTATGCGGGGGAATGTTCTATGGCCCCCTCGCTTTCCCGATTTGACGCCGTGTGACTTTTTCTGTGGGGATACGTTAAAGCTGAGTTGCACAAAGTTCGACCTCGAATCCTTGAAGATCTGAAGGAGGCGATTGAGAACGTCATCGTTGGAATTTCGAAAGCTATGCTGCGAAGAGTGACCGAAAACTTCTTCGAAAGGCTCAATATGTGCGTTGTTCGCCAAGGCCGCGACTTGGACGATATCATTTTCAAAAATAATGAAAAAAAAACGTCATAATATTTACTTTTGAGCAATACAAACCTTTTCTATGTATCTCGAACCGTTCTCTTACAATTAACCCTTAAAATCAGGGAGCTCATTCTGTCCCACCCTGTATAACAACAGGAATGCATTTTTTGGGGTTCAGGGATGCACATATTTATAGGCATGTAAATATATAGTGTGTACAAAGTATGATGTATAGTCAGATATGTATATAGTTTAATGCACAGCTAGATGTGCATATGTACAGTGTATAGTTAGTGTGTATATTATATGTAGTGTAGAGGAGGGGTTTCAATCGGTAAAATCCGACACTACTCAGAAAACCAGGGTGTCTCATGCACGATTTCCCCTCCTCGTGGAAAAAAAGGCTAGTATGTAGTATGGTGCTGTTAGCAGGATGAGAAAAATACGATTTAGTTCTTATTGGGCTATATAACAAAATAACATTGATCTTTAAACATCATATAATAAAATGTTTAAACATACTTTGCACATCGGGATTTCTCGCGCACGAGTACGAAATAAATTGTTTACATGTTAATGATGTGTAAACACGCATGACAATATACCATTGACAATTTAGCCAATTATTCTCCACATCGAGACGAATCGATTGACCTATAGTTTATCCCGGTGACGACTTTTGGTATTTAATTAAAAAATTGTAGTGTGTCGTGACGCACGATTGAAGTGAAACTTCTTGTATGTATTCGTAGAGGGAAGGGGTAAGATGTTGAAGAGGATAGTGGGCAAGAGAGAGATTAAAAAACACATTAAATTACTCAGTTAACAAATGGTAATTAATTTATATTTTTTTATTGAGAATTTTGTTTTCTGAAAAAGTTTCACGTATTCCCAACTGAGTTATCCGTCAGCGGTGTATTTAAATGTACAACATTAACAATTGGATTGTGATAGCTAAGTATGAAATGAAATGTTTCAGCTCTATATTATGCAAATTTCTCGCAAAAACCGCGTCGATTGTTGTGCCACCTTTTGTCGTCGGATCATTTTTACCGTTAATTATTTTAAATGCAAATTTGTCATTTAGAAAGTCTAGTAATGCTTGAGACTCCGGGTTGGAAAAGTTGACGTTGAAATCTCCAGCAAGAATGACTGGTTGTTCTGCGTAATCTACAGGTTCTCCAATAAGTTCTCCGAGTGCTTGGGAACCTGCAATCGACAGTAGCAATAAAGATTTACCGAGGAACAGTTTGATGTCACGGATTGCAGAATTGGGTGATATGTAGACCGCTATTAAAATCAGTTTTGTGTTAAATGTTCGCTATTCCTGATTTGGCATTGTACTCCACACAAGTCACCAATTCTTGCTGATGTTGAAATCGTTATTTCAACGTCACTCATGTAAGGAGCCTTTATGTCCAGATGAGGCGTAACAATATGACACTTGTCACCTTGATTATGATAAATGGTAATGCCTGAATTTCTTTTTTCATTACGTTGAAATCTAACGACAAAATCAAAGTATGGAATCGATACAGGAAGATGATTGTCGATCATGAATATCTCTGACAGCATTATAATATCAGTATGTTTCATTACTGCAATTTCCTCTTCATCCAACTGATCTCCGTTTCCAATTTTCGTTAACATGTTAGAAAATACAACATTAGACTGACGCATGACTTCCGTAAGTTCATGAAGCTTAAATGAACGCCAACGTTGCGAACCAATATAATGTTTGGATTGTTTAAACACTGGTGTAGCTTTAACAGGTGAAAGTTGTCTTAAGTCTCCAACTAATATCACGTCTAGTCCTCCAAAAGGGGAATCAGGTCTATTTGTTATTAGTTTTAACCTTCTCTCCACACGTTCCAACAACTCAGCGCCGACGATACTAACGTCATCGATTATGACCACTCGCACTTTTTGGAAGAACGATCGAAGTTGATGTGATGCTTCATCACTCAAACCATGATCGATACTGGTGGATAACAAAAAGGCAGTGTGCACGGTGGTACTGTTTATTGCTATAGCAGCTTTCCCTGTGGAGGCACACGTTATATACGCATTACTTTGCGCATCGGTTGTTGCATACTTATTGTATAGCTCCAAGATAAGACGATATACAAATGTTTTGCCACATCCAGCTGGGCCAGTGAGAAATATTAATAATGGTTGTTGTTGTTCTGATGTTAAATGATGTATAATCTCCAATAAAATTAATCGTTGTCGGATATTGGTCCGTCTCATTAATTCGCATAAATCCTCTTGTGGCAGTACGTTCTCTCTTCTTTTCGCGATGGCTTGAATTCTATTAAATGTTGCTAAGCGAAGATTATCGTTAATTTCAGAGTCGGGTTCGACATACATATTATTGAATGGCGGTGGCTCAGGAATGTCACCTAGAACATCTTGATTTCCTTGCTGATGTAGTATTTGTTCCTCGCGATATAGTTGTTCGCAAAATCTTAGAGTTCCTTCAATGTTTATGTCGGACTCAAATTCTTTTCGACATTGTAAAATAAGTTCCTCATTTTCAATGTATATCTGAAGGAATTTCGACTCTAAAAGGATTTGTTGTTCTTCGTTACGGAATGGGATATGTAACGTGACCATTTCTCTCTTGTACTCGTTAAATCGAGTTGTTATATTATAATGTGTTTATCGTATGATTCGTGATGTTTTCAATTTTTTATATTCTTTGTTATTGCATGTGTAATGCGCACAGAATTGTGCGAGAGTTAGATCGTTCAATTCCTGTGGTCGTTGTTCATACCTATCGAACACATTCTCTCTCCAAATATCTGTAGCGTCATCGTTTAATTCTGCCATTCCTTCTGTGCTTTTTTAAATCGGTGACGGTCTATAGGCCATGAGGTTGGTATGAAAACTACAGCTAAAGATGCTTCTGACATGGATTTGCGGAGCAACCACCAAGCTGCTTCTTGGCTTGACATTACAACCGAATTCAAGAAGTTGACACTCATTTTTTTCGTGATTTCAACCGCACCAAAATCCGGATACTGTTCTGTGATCTCTAGAATTTTCTGTTGTAAATCACTATTTCCACGGTTCGCTTTGTTAACGTAGTCGACAACATACGTAGCGCATGAATATTCATCTAATATAAATTGTATATCCATGTTTGATTTTAAAATATTAAAAATGAATGGGTTGAATGAATTTTGCCATTTTGCAGTTGGATCTCGTTTTTATAATACAAGTGGCCGGTTAATTCCTGCACAAAGTATTTTGTAATAATGTTCGTCCGAGTTAATATCATTTTGTTTGTAGAAATCATCAATGTTGTCATAACCGGTAATTTCATATTGAGATTTGATCTTCTTGTAGTGTTCGGCAAAGTTGGAGAAACCCGGCTCTTTCTTTTCCATCGGTATCAGTATCTGTGTTGAACGGCAAGGTAAGAAAGGAGCATCGAATCGACACTTTTGCGGTTGATTAGCTCTCACTTTCTTATAACACGTGAACGTGTGTTTGTGAGTTTGCAATTTGATGTTACCCGATGCTTCCGTCATAGATACTGCAATTAGAGAGTCGATTAAAAATATAGCAGTTTGTTTACCTTCATGCAGCGAATTCTGGGGTGCATTTTACAACCAAAGCAGAATATGCGCATTAGGGTGGCCCATTTTATAAAAAATTTCAAATTTTCGTGTGAGCATGTTTTCAGATAATAGTTGACTATAAAAAACAGACGTTATGATTTTTTTTAGATTTCTAAACTCAATTGTAAGGCGGCGCGAATGATTTTAATTCCTTATGAACTTTGGGCCACGATGAGGGAAATGAATTTTAAAATTAAAATTTTCGTGATTTAATTATTCTGATTATTTATGTTTTTCTTCTGTAATTGTTTATAAAACATCAATGAACATAATGAAGTTTTGTTTATTTATTTTTTTCCATTCGTTATTGAAATAAAAAATCCGATTTTGGTGAAAATCAAGGGTTTTGCAAGGCTTCTACGGACCGTTTAAAATGGACGGATCTTACTCAAAATACGTTGAGTGATTATTTAACTATCGAACTATCATTACACAAAAAAAGAAATATCTAGCTTCATTACATTATTAAAAAAAGGCGGTGAAAAATTCTTCAATTTTTGAGAAGAATCAGGTGTTGGGATTATCAGGTGCATTTACAAGTATCATAAACAGTGAAAGTGAGAGGGTCAACTGGCTGGGTAGCCCTTTTCTGAAAAAAATATTCCTCTCGGGTAGGGTTCTCAGGTATCGGTGAAGAGAGGTAACGAGACGCACGATTCCACTATATGATTTTGAATCTTAATCATTAATTATAATAATTAATTCTAGTCAAAAAATTGAGAACAATATCTCACCGAATTGTACCACAAATATTAAATTTTTTCATCATTTTAAACTCGGATTTTTTCAATAAAAATAGCTTCCAGTTCTATAGATGATACAAATGCACTATTAACTAAATTTTTATATAAAATTTGACATCTCTGATAGCTAATGGCTTAGTTTTTCATTAACATTTTAGATGAGTTAATATTGGACATTTATTTATTAAATTTTTTCGAGTCATATAAAGCAACTCTTATTAATAAAAAAATAAAATTTTGACAGATTTTATCAAATTACTTTGACATAGTTGAAAGTACTTTTCGATGTCGTACCTCAAATAGAAAAGTAAGAACATTAGTGCAGGTATAATTATTATCATAGCAAGTGTACGGATATTGCAGTTGCTAGCAACAATCAGCAAAAGTAGTGGGGCTACCTCGCACAAGCGCTTGGTATGTCGGTGTAAACACAAATTGATATTCCTAAAAAATCCTACCGAAGTAAGATACTTTGACGTAAATGACTATTTTTCACTGATAAGTGATATTTCATAAGATATTTGGCTAAAATTATAGAAAGCAAAATTTTGCTATTTTATACAATTGGATAGGAAAATTTTACTAGTAAACACCTATGAATATTACTTTCAAAGGAAAATTCATTCAAACATTAGTCAGCACTCAGTAGGCGCGGTAAATGGTCATCCCGTCAACAGGTAGAAAACCGAGTATGCACGAAGAGCTTCGTTCCTTTATTATCCTAACCGAAAGCCCAAGCACAGAGATCACACGGACATAACTTGTTCTTGCAGCGATACCCCTACTACTTTTACTGCTTGCTGTTAGCATTTACAATATTCGTACATTGCCAGGTATTACTCATGTCTACAGAAATGTTCAATGGGTATATGCAATATCTTTCTACCTGAACGGGCCTGCGATAAAACCATTAAACTTCTGACCAATGTTTACTGCTTAAAATTGCCAGTAGGTCAAATATCTCACTTAAACTTTGGATGATTGGCGCAGCCTTATATTTGAGTTTAGAAATCTAAAAAAAATCATAACGTCTGTTTTTTATAGTCAACTATTATCTGAAAATATGCCCACACGAAAATTGGAAAATTTTTGTAAAATGGGCCACCCTAATGCGCATGAAGGCTTCCACGATGTTGGAACTCTATTCATTTGAAGAAATCTTTTACTCGGTATTGTCTGAATGGAGAAATCTTATCAGATTGTATAACAGACATTAAGATAGCAACCAGTTTGCCAAAGTAAATGGCGCACGTGACAGCGTCTTCGTTAATTAACGATTTTTTTCTAACTTGTTTAATTGAGCTACTTTGTCTTCAGTCACGATCCGTTCATTTTTCATTTTTTGTAAAAGTTGTAGTAACGCTATCCATCCTACTTCGTTGGCGCTCATAGTGAGAAAGAGCGTCGGTTTACCAAGTTGCCGAACCATGGTGAAAAGATCCTTTTTCTGTTGTGACCAGTAACACACAGAGTTGGGAAGAGATTTTAAAAAAGCGAGATTGGTGTCGAAACATTTATTGATGTACTGTTCCGATTCAATTTGTTCTTTTGTAATTTTTTAATCAGTACCAATAAATTTGAAAGTGACTGTTAAAGACGAAGAAACACGGAATCTCATGTTTTTAGCTGCCATATAAAGTAAATGACGAGGAGTAACGCCACGTCGATCCGTTCTTCTTATTTCACTCGTGGCAATTTGAAAAGGGCTTTCAGTAATCCCGTCTCTAAATGTCCTCATTCGTCCAAGATATATGCCTGGAAAAGATAGTTCGTCGGCATATTCATCAAATAACAAACTCTTCGGAATATTATTTTCCCCCGGTGAAAATCGCAAATAATTATCTTCATCCCATAATAGTGTCTGTTGTTGTGCGACGAGACTATCTTCGATTGTAATTTCTACACTAACTTCATCGTTAGGCATATCACCGTCAGCAACAGGTTCATTTAGAAACGATGGATCGATTGTTATTGCCTTCATAGAGCGGAGTATTGCTTAGGAACTGTAGCCAAGCTCGTACGGTTCTTTTATTTACCAAAGCTTGAAGGAGGCTCGATTTATGTATTTTTCTCTTTTTAATATGTACATTAACACTATAGTCGTCCCCTATATCTCGGGGCAAACGCTTCACCATCGTATCCACGTTTACAGGAACATTTATAACATGTCCGAATATAACATACTGACCATGAACACGTCTCAAACGTTTTATTTCCATGAAAGGAATTCTCGGGGAAATCAATCGTTCGGTAATAATATCCAACGGTGGCAAATTCGATGGAATTGGCGGGTATGTGAAGCTGTTGTAAACCGCATAAGTAGGAATTTTGTTTGCCCGTACTGACGAAAGACACGTTTGACACGATCTAATATTTTCTCTTGCAAGCCCTGGTAAAATCCTATCGATTATATCTTGGTCAATATTGCCAGACAAGTTACATAAATCACGCTCAAACCATAGTCGATCACATATTGAGCACGAAAATCCAAAGGGATTATTTGTAAACTTTTTTCAAAATTAACACGTGCTTTTTTAAAGTGATAGAATTGAGTATAGGGTAATTGTGGATTACATGTCGTAAAAAGCATCATCCCGAGTAGATTTTGTACGTGCTGTACGAGGTCTGTTCAAAAAGTATCGCGAATTTTGAATTTCCGCGGGCTAGGTATATTCGATTTTCGATTTTTTTATGGCGTTAGGTTGGTACTCATGTCCCTCAGTTATGCTGGAAAAAACGGCCATTTTGAATGTTTAGTTAATTGTTGACAGCTGTTTTGGTTAGACGTGTTTTGGCTTGTCTTCGATTTTTGCCTATTCCAAAAAATGCATGAAAGAATCTGTATCAAATTTTGTGTGAAAAACAAAATTAAGTGCGCGGACGCATTCCGAATGTTGACTGTGGCATATGGTGAAGCTACCTTGGACCAAAGCAACGTTTATCGGTGGTAAAAAATGTTGTCAGAGGGCCGAGAAGATGCGAACAACGAAATGCGTTCCGGACGCCCGAGCACATCAACAACAGACGAATACATTGATGAAATGAAGAAAAGAATATTGGTCAATCGTCGAATCACCGTTAGAGACGTTGCTGAGTGAGGAACTAAACATATCGATTGGCTCGTGCTATTCGATTTTTACCAATGATGTGGGCATGAGACGGGTCGCCGCGAAATTCGTGCCAAAATTGGTCAATTTCGAACACAAACAGTGTCGCGTTAACATTGCTAAGGAGCTGTTGGACTCGGTCCGCGACGATCCAAATTTACTCCAGAGGGTCATAACTGGTGACGAATCATGGGTTTATGGTTATGACGTGGAAACCAAAGCTCAATCATCGCAATGGAAGCTGCCGCATGAGCCAAGACCGAAAAAAGCGCGCCAAGTTCGGTCGAATGTGAAGGTTTTGCTCACAGTTTTCTCCGATTGCAGGGGCGTGGTGCATCATGAGTTCTTGCCACAGGGTCGTACAGTCAATAAAGAATATTACCTGCAAGTTATGCGCAATTTGCGCGAAGCAATCCGCCATAAACGCCCGGATTTGTGGAAGAACAAAAATTGGCTTTTTTGCCAAAATTAACACTCTAATGATGCCGCAGCCACCATATTCCCCAGACCTAGCCCCCTGTGACTTTTTCCTGTTCCCAAAACTGGAGAGGCCCATGAAAGGACGACGATACGCCACGATTGAAGCGATATAGACGGCAACGAAGGAAGAGCTAAACAAGATCACAAAAAATGATTTTTTGAAGTGCTTCCAGGATTGGAAAAAACGTTGGCATAAATGTATTATATCCGAGGGGAATTACTTTGAAGGGGACAAAATAAATATTAATGCATAAATAAATACTTTTTGAAAAAACACAAAATTTGCGATACTTTTTTAACAGACCTCGTATATTCACGCTGACGTTTTGCTGCTAAATTCCTTCTCTTTGAATTCGGTTAATGAACATCGTGAACTGTAGAAGGGCTAGCCCTCGTAGATGGTTCAGCAATCATACATGGACCAGCAATAGATGGCCCAGTATTTGTAGATAGGGCTGCAATAGATGATTCAACATTAAGCAATGGATCAACAATAATAGAGTTCAGTGTAATATCATTACGTTTCAATTTTCGCCGTATTCTATATTCACGCTGACGTTTTGCTGCTAAGTTTCTTCGTTTGGAATTAGGTGAATCAACATCGTGAACTCCAGAAGGGCAAGCACTCGTGGATGGTTCAACCTGTTGTTCTGCTGTTTGATTTGTCGTTGGATTGTCGTTTGGTTTACGTGCAACTTTTTGACGAGCTCTATACTGTCACTGGTATTCTGCCGCTGTCTTCCTTTTAGAGCCACTTGTCGTTGTACTTGATGAAATATTAGGTTGTACTAAAACAATATATATTTAGAACATATGTAAATAATAATATAAAATAAAAAAAGAAACAAATAAATTCAGAATATTGGAATATAAATGGTCCAGGGGTGCGTCTGACGCAACAGAGCGAAAGCCTATGAAAGTCGCGTCTTCAGGGGAAAGACGCAACTCTCATACACCCGTATTCATAGTCGTTTCTTGAGGAATAAGGATCCCTCATTCTGTATCTCAAGATAGGAATAAGGGATCCTTATTCCTCAAGGAACTTTCGGTTTTGCGTCGGACGCTATGATGTTGCGTCTGGTACAAAATCGCACCCCAGGAAAGGTAGACTTCATATATATTGTTACGTCCCGGCTTTTGTTCGACGCGTGGTTCGATTTATATTTTTGTATTTTAATTATTATTGTTAGTACGAACCTTCTTTTTGGCGACTGTCGACCGTAGCACGTTAACGTAGATTAACGTTGTTGTTCTTGTTGTTGCTCCACGTTGGGACGGGAACGCGCCCGTCCGGGATGGGAGCGTAGCGAGGGCGATCGTTGAAATGAGGATGTAGGTTAACGTTAGGTATAGAGGGTTATATGTTTTCGAAGAATAAATGTTGTCGAAGAACTTTTATAAAAATCAACAAATAAAAAAGTAATTTATTTATAAAATCGCGTTAACAAATTTGAGGTTGAATATAGTTGTTAAATTTTGGCTTAACAATGTTTGTTCGTTGCCAGGTCGAGGACCCATCGGTTCGGCACACCGTATACTTTTATAAACGTTGGGCCTCGCACTCGGTTAACGCGCACTCATAAAATTGGATGGCGCGTACTCGATTAGTCCGATAACTATTCTAACAATTTCCGAACTTGCACTTGACGTTTCACGGTAATCACCGTCACACTCTTTTCGGTCGAAACTCGATGTTCGCCGCCTAACAACTTCACCCTTGTACTTCGTTGACTCGGGTGTAACCCGTTCCGGTACTCGGGTCTAACAGAGCGGAAAATAGTTAGGATCCGTATCCCGACCTGCGATGTTATTCCTGAATTGAACACTGTACTTTACTTAAGGGTGAACACCACTGTGACCCCCTGTTTTTTTCACATTTTTCAAGAATTTTTTTTTTGTGGGAAAAAAAGAGATATTCGAAAACATTTTTTGGGTTTTGTTCCTTGTTTATTAATGTATCAATAAACATTTTTTCACATTTTTTACGCCGCATGGTGGCACTGGGGAAACTCTCGCGTCAGGTGCTGTCATCTCCGCGGCACGCAGCAAAACTCTCTTCAACGTCGATCTGAAAAAAAATACCGAGTGTTTTCGTTAATAATATGATATTTTGAAGAGAAGTACATAGGGATTTGGAAAAATATTATTTAAAAAAAAATAGGCACGCCTTTGAAATTAAAGTTAATTTCAAAGGCGTGCCTATTTTTTTTAAAACAATATTTTTGCGCGAAGGCCATGTTTTTCATCTCATCGTGGAATATTCTTAGCTTGAGCCGCTGCTAACCTGTGTCACGGCAAAGAAGATGTGGGATAAGCTGGGAACGATACACGCGCATAAATCAGCCTCGAATAGACTCAAGCTGACACAGCGATTTCACGAGTATCGCATGGGGTCGACAGACACGGTCGTACAGCACATGGCCAAGGTGCAAAACATGGCAACTCAGCTCGTGGATCTCGGCGAGAATGTATCGGATGTGACCGTCATGGCAAAAGTGTTAGCGAGCTTAACGGCGAAATACTCGGCGTTCCAAACGGCGTGGGACAGTGTCGAGCCAGGAAGACAGACTATCGAGAATTTACAGGAACGTCTACTTCGAGAGCAAAGCCGGTTAAACGTTGACTGAGGTAATAACCGCTTTTGCCGCGATGAAGGTCAGTAAAGCATCGAGTAGTGAACACTCAAAGTCGAAAGGCAAGAACAAAAACCGTCGAGACAAATAGGACGTCGAGGGTTATGTTTGCCAAGCGAAAGGGCATTACGCGCGCGAGTGCCCCGATCGAAAACGAAAACAAGGTGACCGTGAGAAAGACGGCACAAATAAGGTGGCATTCGTCGCGACGAGCTCGAGTGCGTGGGGGAAAAGTGCGAGAGTCGAACACAGTCGGTACGAAGGGTCAAATGGTGAGGTCAGAGGCGCGAGGTACTCGCGATCGATCAGAGCGATATCTGGTATATCGACAGTGGGTTTTCGAAGCATATTACTTTTCGAAGAGACTGGTTTGCAGCGTTCCGTCCGAGAAGGGATGGAGACACTATATTGCTGGGCGATAATGGAGAGTGTGCTGTAACCGGTGAAGAAACTGTGATCGTGGACAAACTGATAAACGGTGTGTGGAGCGAAGCTCGCAGTGAGAATGTTTTATACGTGCCGAGTGTTAGGAAAAATCTATTTTCCGTTGGTATGTGTACAGCGAGAGGTTATCTTCTTGTGTTTCAAGAGAATAATGCGCTGATAATGCGAGGCGACGAAGTTATTGCGACAGGGGTGAGCAATCGAACGAGATATGCAGGCTGCTCTTTCGAGCAAGGGTTCAGTCGTATGATAACGAAGCCAATGTGTCAACGACGAGTTTTAAGGTCTGGCACGAGCGCCTCGGGTATTTGAATAAGCGTGCGTTGTCGGAGTTGGTAACGAGCGGCGTCGTGAATGGTGTAAAAGTGACGAACAAGCACGATTTCTCTTGCGACGCGTGCCAACTTGGAAAGTCTCACAGATTGCCGTTCAGGAAAACTGTCGAGAGAGTCAGTAGGGAGCCGGGCGAGTTCGTTCATAACGACGTGTGCGGGCCGATGTCGGCAGAATCGATCGGAGGTGCGAGATTTTTTGTCATATACAGGGATGATGCTTCGGGGTTTAGATGAGTGTTTTTCTTGAAACACAAGTCAGATGTGTACGACAGTTCCGGAGTGTTCGAGCGTGAGGTGGCAAATAAGTTCGGGCGAGTGATGAAGATTCTGAGAACCGATAACGGTCGTGAATATTGTAATAAACAAATGAAAAAGTATCAACAATCGCGCGGAATTAAACACGACACTACGGCTCCGTACACTCCCGAGCAGAACGGGAAGGCCGAGAGAGATAACAGAACGGTAGTAGAGTGTGCTCGCACTATGATGCAAGCAAAACAACTCGGGGTTCCGTTTTGGGCGGAAGCAGTAGACACCGCGGTTTACCTGCTTAACCGAATTTTGCTGACTGGAGAGAACGACGATAAAACGCCGTACGAGATTTGGACGGGCAAAAAACCCGATCTCAGGCACGTGCGGGTGTTCGGCGAGGAAGGCTACGAACACGGGCCGAAGCAGTTCACGCGAAAGCTCGACGCCAGAGCGAAGAAGGTAATTCTCGTGGGATACGACGGGGAGTCTGCAAACTATCGGCTCTATCATCCTGACACAAGGAAAGTAACAGTTTCGAGGAATGTTATCTTTCGCGAGAATGTCAGTGAAGGAGCATCGTCAAGTGACGAAAGCGACGGAGACGAGTGGGTAACCTTTAAGAAGGAAGAGCAGCCAGCCGAGCCACGAGAAGAGGAGCAACGAGCTGAGCACGTACCGCCGGTCGGTAATGAAGGTAACGATCGTTGTGTCGAAGAAAATGATGAATCCGAAATACCGACTATCCCGGCACGTGTGTTCAGAGATCAAGCGATGCTTCGTACGCCTAAACGATTCGAAGAGTACGAGTCGATTGATTTCGCCGAGTACAACGCACCGTCGAATTACGCGGAAGCGGTGTGCGGGTCGGATGCATCCCAATGGATCGAGGCTATTGAAGAGGAGCTGAAGGCACACGAGATCAATAATACTTGGGAAATCATACCGAGAGATCGATCAAAGAATTCGATCGATTCAAAATGGGTGTTCAAGGCAATCCAAGATGCAGATGGAAGCGTGCGTCGGTACAAGGCAAGGCTGTGCGCGAGAAGTTTTCTTCAAGAAAAGGTTATCGATTTTACGGAAACCTTCTCGCTCGTCGTTCGGTACGATTCGTTGCGAGTGCTTCTAGCAACGGTTACTCTAGAGTAACCGTCCGATCCTCTAGAGGATCTGGAGATGGTTCAATTCGACGTCCGCACGGCTTTCCTCTATGGGGATCTCGAAGAAGAAATCCATATGAAGTTCCAGTGGGTTTAAAAATCGAAAAGAGTGCGTGTGAAGTGGTACGTCGATTGAAAATGTCTCTATACGGGTTAAAACAAGCACCGAGGTGCTGGAATCGCAAATTTTGTGATTTCTTACGTCGATTTAAGTTTGAGCAAACCGATACAGACAAGTGTATCTTTTATAGTGACTATAAGGGTTTTGCGATATATCTTGCGTTGTCCGTCGACGACGGCCTTATAGCGTGTAAGTCGCAAAAGGTGTTAAACGGGATAGTCGAGAAATTGAAAAGCGAATTTGATATCACAATCGGTGATTGTAGCAATTTTGCTGGTCTGCAGTTGAGTCGCGATCGAGCGAATAAAACGATGTTTCTGCATCAAAGCGCGTATACTCAGAAAATTCTCGAGCGTTTCCGCATGAATGAGGCTAAAGCAGTATCTGTTCCGGCAGATCCGAATGTCGCGCTGCAGCCAGTAGAGTCGAATGAGGAGAAAATGTGCAATGCGCCATACTGAGAGGCAGTCGGTTCGTTAATGTTTCTCGCCACTGTGTCGTGACCGGATATAGCGTTCGCCGTGAATACGGCAAGTAAATTTTTGAACAAACCGAGCGAAGATCATTGGCGCGCCGTAAAAAGAATCTTCGCGTTTCTATTCGGAACCAAAGACGTAGGTATAGTTTATCGAGCCGGCGGAAGGGAGCCAGGGTTGATAGGGTTCTCGGATGCCGACTACTCGAGCGATCTTGAGACGAGGCGGTCCACAACGGGGTATGTGTTTAGTCTAGCTAACGGTCCCGTGACGTGGGCATCGCAGCGACAAAGACTGGTCGTTCTGAGCACGACGGAAGCAGATTATGTCGCCGGCTCAGCCGCAGCGAAAGAAGCCGTTTGGCTTAGGAGACTGATGAGTGGTATCGGTCGTCAATGCACGCAAGCTACGGTTCTATTTGTGGATAATCGGAGCACGATACTTCTTGCGAAGAATCGCGAATTTCACAAACGAACCAAACACATTGACGTTCGATATCACCAATTGCGCGAAATAACGGAAGCAGGAGTGCTACGCGTGAGTTTTACTCCGTCGCAGAATCAACGAGCGGACATGTTCACGAAGGCACTGCCGAAACAACGTTTCCTGGAACACTGCGAAAACATTGGCTTGAGTGAGCGCGAGATCGAATAAATACTTAGACGGCGGAAGTGTTAAAGTATGTCTTGCGTATTTCAAATGTTCCCGCGCCTGAGTCGTATGAAGGGGTGCCACTACGTGGCGCTTTTTATGTTGCCGGCCTGCATGCCGAGTCTGAAATTAGTATTCACGAAACGAGCCTACGAGCAAGTCACGCTACGAAAGAGCATTTATAATAAAAGTTACGCTTTGTTTAACGAGTAAACCGTATTCTTTATTTTATCTAAAAATCCCTCCACATCCTCTCTCTCTCTCTAACAAGTCGAATAAGCGCTGCTAAACCTCATATTGTTTCAACAAATTTATAAAAAGTAAAGATTGAACAAAACCCGATACCCCAATGACACTCCTCGAGTGAGTGGGAACTCCGGACGTAACGATATATATATTTAGGATGGCGCTATACGACGCATTACATATATATTGTTACGTCCGGAGTTCCCACTCACACGGGAACAGTCATTGGGGTATCGGGTTTCGTTCGGTAATTACTTTTCAGGAATGTTACCAATAATAAAATATAAAATCTTTACTTTTGTAAGTCAACTACCAATTATTAAATGGAAAGTTTCCTCATTAACAGTTCGAACGAAGGTAAAGGAGACGCCTTCAGGGGCGTCCTCTAACAAATTTCTAAAACCACCTTATCAGCGTGCGAGCTGGAAGACGGTGGGATTCTCACGGTGGACTTTTGCTAATCGTGCACCTTAGGGCGTGCGACCGATGGCTACTCTGAGTCACGCTGTTCAGCGTTTTGCTGACAGCGTAGATCTCACGGTGGCCAGGAGACGCCTCACGCCTCTGGGATGCGCGATGGTCGAACCCACCGTGAGACAATAGGGCGCAGTAATCTCGAGCGCGTGATTACTTAAGACGCACCACAAAACATTTTTTAAGTTAGTCTTCAAGTTAGTCTTGAATCCGGAGCTCAGCCGCGCGGGTCGAGCTCGAAATGTAACCAGAAGTCACTCCGTGGATCGACCAGTATGGTCGACCACGTTAAAATATATATCCTTTCGAACGAACTATGGTAAATTCAATAACAACGTCGGAGGTCAAGATACGAACTCTAACCAGTTTTCCAACCTGTTAGAACTATAAGACGGAACACGTTACATCCGAGTCAACGATGTACAAAGGTGAAGTGATAGGCGGCGCACCTCGGGTTCCGACCGAAAAAAGTGCAACAGTGATTACCGCGAAACGTTCAAGCACAGGTTTGAGAATTGTTAGGATAGTTATCGGGCGAATCGAGTACGCGCCATCCAGTGTTATGCACGCGCGTTAACCGAGTGCGAGGCTCAACGTCCTTAAAATTACACGATGTGCCGAACCGAAAGGTCCTCGACCCGACCTCGAATAAACATTGTCAAACCAAAATTTAACAACTGTATTAAGCCTCAAATTTGTTAACTCGATTTTATAAATAAATTAATATTTTATTTGTTGATTTTTATAAAAGTTCTTCGATAACATTTATTTACCGAAGCATAAACCCTCTACGCCTAACGTTATCACACGTCCTCATTTCAACGATCGCCCTCGCTACGCTCCCATCACGAACGGGCGCATTCCCGTCTCAACAAAGGGAGCAACAAACAACTTCATCCGACGGTTCAACGCCCACGGTAAGTCGCGAAATAACGCCGGGACGTAACAATATATATATATATATATATCTTAATTCAATATAAATAATAATTGAAAATATACGTACCATTACATAACCTAGACTGCAAAGATTTGTCCGCGGCACGGTTACTACTCATCTTGATTTATATTGTCTATTTTATATTTTTTATAAACTTATGGCTCAAAATAAAACACAGCATGTATAATTTATGCACACAAAACTGATATGAACACTATATTACACCGTAGATTATCGCAGCACGTGTCAGTACGTCAATATAAAAGTAACATTTAATAAACCACGTTGACTGAGTACAAATGCTTTTAGAATATTTCTATCGTTGTACTGCGTCATTCATTACCGAGTGGACATAAGGCTCTCCTTGTTCCTTCAGCATAACGTCTGATGCAAAAGAGAGATAGCCTATGATAGTCGCGTCTTTAGGGGAAACACGCAACTGTCATAGGATATTTCGATTTTGCGTCGGACGCAATATCATATGTCCGTCGCAAAACCGAAATAGCCAATTACAAGGAAGATTCCAGCGGAAAGGCACGACCCCATAGGCCATTTCGGTTTTGCGTCGGGCGCTATGATATTGCGTCTGGTACAGAATCGCACCCCAGGAAAGGTAGATTTTATATATATATATATATTCCTTCTACGCATGCGTCAACCAGCTCGCTATCCTTATTCGATGTACACGCTAGCGTGGAACGTCTCTCTCGCTCTCACGGACCTTTCTTCCCCCTCCACAAAAGCATGACACATAACGCGTTAAACGACTGTAATCGATTAAGGGTGAACACCACTGTGACCCCCTGTTTTTTTTCACATTTTTCAAGAATTTTTTTTGTGGGAAAAAAAAGAGATATTCGAAAAATTTTTTTGGGTTTTGTTCCTTGTTTATTAATGTATCAAAAAACATTTTTTTCACATTTTTCACGCTACATGGTAGCGCTGGGGAAGCTCTCGCGTCAGGTTCTGTCATCTCCGCGGCATGCAGCAGAACTCTCTTCAACGTCGATCTGAAAAAAAATACCGAGTGTTTTCGTTAATAATATGATATTTTGAAAAGAAGTACATAGGGATTTGGAAAAATATTGTTTTAAAAAAAATAGGCACGCTGTTGAAATTAACTTTAATTTCAAAGGCGTGCCTATTTTTTTATTGCCCAAGACGCCCATTGGCTCCGCGTCGGTTGCCGGGAACCTGGTCTCGAGTCAGTTCAGTTTTTCGGTCGGAGGAGCCACGACCACGGATCTCTGCCAGTTGCTCCGCGGTTCGCACTAAACATTTAAACGCGTATTTTTCTATAAATTCATAAGTTCAACCGATATTAATAAAACAACTATGTACAGTGCTCTCCTAAGTTCATCAGAAGTTCAACGTTTATTTTCGTCTATTGAAGACGAAACGCCTTAATCCTCATACCCTTGAGAGTTTTCCGCCAGAAAAACTATTTCCTTATTTTTCGAGAACATCGTTGGAGTGTCCACCTGGAGGATTGACTTTGGTGGCTAACGGGCTCACCGTCTTCTAAATGCAAATTACATTTTACCGCTCGCCGACTGACGTCGCTAGCGTCCAGGACGTAACAACCCAGCATTACAAAACGTACTAGATAGTTTTTTACCGGCCGAGCGGCGAAAATTCTTGCAATCATTCCTATATTAACGATGGAAATTAACATCAGTTACTTGAACAACATTGATGCCAAACCAGAAATGCGTCAGAGATAACTTGTTGAAAATGATTTTCGTATTTAAACATCGAGAAGCGCTGTGCGCGCGCAGCGTCTACGAAAAGGAGACTTCGGGTATTTTCGTGAATACTCGTGCTCGGGTAGTCTTTTTTTTTTTGTTAAGCGTTGCGCTTGGTAACAGGCGTCCTAGTCCTTTGAGTCTCTCTGTGTGCCTTGCATCGTGATAAATACTATTAAGCAAATAAATACCTTTGATATACAAAATAAAACAACGTTTGTATTTTTTTCTTTTCTTTCTCACCCTCCTTGCATCACTCTTGTCGTAACATAACTTATTTCATTGAATTATTGTCACCGATAAAAGTTTCCGGAAATGTCCGAATATCAATTATTAATCACTACATAATTTCTGTACGCAAGAGGACTAATAAATCGTATTTGCTTATCGGTCATGTCAAGTATTCGAGAACAATCAATTGAAACATTTATTTCCATCCCCTTGACGTTTCGTAGTACATAAGTTTAACGGGATGTATGACACCCGTCGTACACTTCCAAAACGCGAAATGTACTTTCTTCGAAATTTCACAACCGATTCGGATGGAATAAGCTTAGCCACTGGAGTATGGTGGTAAAAAGTGGTTTACCTTTTTTCATCCCGATCGGTTGTACTGTTTGAGAGAAAGTTCCGATAAGAATTTGCGGCTATCTCTCTCGTACTCACGTTTCACGTGGTACATGTACGCCTTCCTTTTAAGTGCAATAATATGTAGAAAGGACGTGGAACGACAGTGACGAGGCAAGTTGAGCGAAAACAAAGTCGATATTAAAATATTGAAATCTCATATATTTAACTCATCAGTCTTACAATATTTTTATCACCGCAGCTAAGGAGTCCATGGTCTATAAACATCTGTTATGAAACTATTTTATCTACACTATATATATGCTGTTACGTCCCGATATGTCGAGATGGAGGGAGAGCGTAACGAGTCCCGGGTGAATATGGGGTTGCCTCTTATTTAGACCGGATTGTGCCGGTCAGGAATCGAGGCACAGCGAGGGCGATCGTTGACTAAATTATTAGTGAATTAAAAACAGGAGCGCCAGGGCGTAGCGGGTTTTGATAACAAAAACCACCGTTGAACATTTTACAAATAACAAGCATTTACTTTATTCACTTTTCGGTTTAAGTTTTGACCATTTTTAAATTTCTCAATTAAAATTTCACAATTCACATTTTCGCTGAACAGTTTTACAGTTTCGGATTCGTGTTTCGTTTCACGATTTTGCAATTTAACATTTTCGGTGAACAGTGTTTTACAAATTTACATTTTCGGTTCTTGGATTTGTTTCGCAATTTAACATTTTCGTTGAACAGTGTTTTACAAATTTACATTTTCGGTTCTTGGATTTGTTTCGCAATTTAACATTTTCGTTGAACAGTGTGTTACACATTTACATTTTCGGTTCTTGGATTTGTTTCGCAATTTAACATTTTCGTTGAACAGTGCTTTACAAATTTACATTTTCGGTTCTTGGATTTGTTTCGCAATTTAACATTTTCGTTGAACAGTGTTTTACAAATTTACATTTTCGGTTCTTGGATTTGTTTCGCAATTTAACATTGGGCAAATTTGGTTTCGCCATTTTTATTTCACGGTTTCACAATTGTGGTTCGTATTCACAACAAATTATAAAATTTTCGTTGCCCGCTTCAACGCCACCGCAACACTCGCGACGACATCTTGTATCGGTACTGTACCGCCTGCTTCAGTCCAGGGTACCGAGCCGCATTGCTAAGAGGAGACTGCGGTATTTTATATCGGTTATGTACCGCCCGCTCTATGACGGGTGTCGAACGCCCTATGCTCGGTGCACGATTTACGGGCTCTCGGAAAATCTACTCCAGACCGTCGCTAAGATCGGTCTAGATTAACGATCTCCGAAAAGCGATGATTAACTGACTTACAATTTTACATTTGGAACAAAACCTTGTATTTTAACGTGTTCGTGAAACTCGAGTTTATAAATTTTTAATTATTATTTTATATTTTTAGCGAAAAACGGAACTTTACGTGGTCGACTATACTGGTCGATCCCCGAAATGAATATACCGAACTTTATTTTAACGTGGTCGATCATACTGATCGACCACGGAGTAACCGGATTAATATTCGAGGTTGACCATCGTGGTCAAACTCTCGTGAAGGACTAACTTACTTCTAATTAATCTTAAAACAAAAGGCGCATTTTAATCTTGCCAACGAAGTGGGAGATGCCGGCGCGTGGGGGATGATTCGTTCCTACACGCCTCGACATCTCCGTTATCAAGAAATTTTGCTTAACTAAGGTGTCCGCAGAATCCCGCCTCAGACACAAGCTTTTGTCGTAGGAACGCGCACAATATCGAAGACGCCGACTTTGAGTCAGCGTCTAGACTACATCCCGCGATAAGCGCGTTTCAGTTTTCAAAAGTATTTTCGAGCGTGTGAACCGGTCGCTTGACCGTTTTGTGCCATAAGGGCCTATCCCAATGTTTAAGCGAGGATTCCGCAAATCCGAGCGACTTTTGAAAGATTTGTAATTCGTGAGAAAATTGATGAAAAACAAAAGATGAAACGACCAATGGGATTTCCCAATGATTTGAAACCCCGGACGTAACAATGCTATGCTTTACATTTTTTTACTTTTTAGCTTGTAACGTCGACGATGGCTTCCAGTCGAAGCAGATCGACTCATCCAATAAGCCCTGAGTGTGATATTGCCTTACAAGTATCGATATCGAGTCTGTTTCGGATTTTAGTTTTCATCAATGCTAATTGCGAAAAAGCTCTTTCTGCGGCGGCTGATGAGTGAGGCAGAGAAAAAATAGCTCTGATTAGTTTTATGAGATTGGGAAACATCAGCTCATCTAAACTATTTTTAAATGAGCCGATCTTCATAAAAAAATTCACATAATCCAAATTGGCATACGAGGGTCATTCAACAAGTACTTAGCCTACAAAAGAAAAACGAAAATTTTTGAGAAGTGGCGATTTATTTTTTAACATAGTCTCCTTTTAGGTCTATACACTTGGCCCAGCGATGCTCCAACTTTTTTAACCCGTCCAGAAAATAATTTTTGTTGAGGTCGGCAAAATAGTCCTTCGTGGCGGCGATGACCTCCTGAATTGAAAATTATAATGTTTCTACCCGAGCATAGTTTGCCATTTCTGTTGATGGAGCATCTCCTGTCCTTTGTGCGAAATGTGTGTCCAGGCTTGAAGATTGTAGAGAACGTGAAATGTTCCAGAACGAAAGCGACAGCGGTTAGGAAAGATTGTAAAGATTGTATCTCTCATAATCGACGAAACGACTGATATTGGGACGAAGAAATCGCTCGTGATAATAATTTGATTTTACGACGAAAAAAAATGTGTGCGCGCGATGAACTTCTCGGGCTATTGGAAGTCGAAATTACGAATGCTGAAAGCATATGTAGAATGGTCCAGAAATGTTTGCAGGATGTCGGGACACTTCGCGCAAACATGATCGGTTTCGCCGCTGATAATGCTTCGGTGATAATGCTTCGGCAACATAAGTGAGGTACAAGCACGATATCGAGAGATGCTCCCGCATATATTTGTCCTTGGGTGTGTACATCACTCGTTCCATCTTTGTGCATCGGTGGCTGCAAATAAATTGCCAAAATCCATCGAAGACTTCGTAAGGAGCGTATACAACCATTTTTCAAATAGTAGTAAACGAATAGAGGGGTTAGCTGAATGCCAAATCTTCGGCGATATGAAGCCAAACAAAATGCTCGGACCGAGCCAGACGAGATGGTTATCTCTACAGGTGAACTATAGTTAAATACATCATGCTTCAAAATTTTGTTACGTCAATCTTGTTTTTAAGGCCTTATGTCGCTGCACACGGCATTGTTTGGCAAGTGTGCAAGAGATCTGGATCCATATCGGTACTTTATCCGCAACAGTTAAGAATAACAGAAAAGTAGAGTTTTTAGGCAACTTTTACTACAATATAGTGCATAGACTAAGTACAAATTTCATGCCGATTTCATTGTGCCGTGTCATTTCTGAGACAGGACTGAACCATTAAACAATATACCGTTTTCTCAGACATATCTAAAGCCTGAACATATTGTAGGCCGCAGTCGATCGGGTTCTGCAGCACTGGGAAGCTTTGTCGCTATATTCCACCAGCGTACTTTTCGGAAACGATATTGAGCTGCTTAAAAAATCCTGCCTAGAAACTATACTTAAGCTTCTTATCGTACACGCTGGAATGTGTAAATAAGCTAAATCTCGAGTTCCAGAGCGAAAAGCCGCAGATCCAGACCTTAAATAAGTCTGTGTCCGAGCTATTTAAATCGATTTTGCAAAATTTCATCCAGCGATCATGTCTTGACAAAATGCCACTGGAGCAGCTATCGGTGAGTAACCTGCAAATTTTTAACCGCTGAATGAAATGTACTTTGGAGCAAAAGTACAGCTCTTAAAATGCAAAGATAACATAGAAGCTGGCGAGCTTCATAACTTCAAGACTCGAGTCCTAGAATTCTATATAGAGTTGAGTATACAGATACAGAATCGATTCCAATTGATTCATCCGATGCTCAAGTTCGTCAAAATGTTCTCACCCGAGATTGCAATAAATGGAAGGATCGTAAGTATCGTTATCGCAACGTCAAAAAATTTTCCAAAGGTTTTCGTCGAGAACGAATACGAGAAGCTCGATTTCGAATGGCGGCTTGTACCAAATGTACAGGATATTAAGTAGTACGTCGATTTTTGATGAACCACGCCCAGGTGCCCCGAAAACGGCTTCTACGGAGGAAAACGTAAAAAAGATCCACGATCTCGTGTTGACAGACCGCAGATTAAAGGTTCGCGAGATAGCTGAGACTGTAGGCATCGCAGAAGGAACGGTGCATAATATTCTACACGAAGAACTGGGCATGAGGAAGCTGTCAGCGCGATGGGTGCCGCGTTTGCTTACGCCGGACAACAAGCGCAATCGTGAAACCACTTCAGAGCAATGTTTGAAGCTGTTTAAGCGCAATCCGGCGGAGTTCTTGCGTCGTTTCGTGACCGTCGACGAAACATGGGTTCACTGGTACACACCAGAGACCAAGGAACAGTCAAAACAGTGGACTTTACCCGGCGAACGTGCTCCGAAGAAGGCGAAGACTGTTGTTTCGGCCGGTAAGGTGATGGCCACCGTTTTCTGGGACTATCACGGGGCTCTACTATGCCGACCTATTGGGCCGATTCGATGCCGAATTGCAGGAAAAACGGCCCCATTTGGCGAAGAAAAAAGTGCTGTTCCACCACGATAACGCGCCGGCTCACACCTCCGCCGTCGCTATGACCAAATTGGTTGAACTGCGCTACGAATTGCTGCCCCATCCACCTTATTCACCAGATTTGGCCCCTTGTGACTTTTATTTGTTTCCGAACCTAAAAAATCACTCGCTGGGAATAGATTTGCGTCGAATGAGGAGGTCATCGCCGCCACGGAGGACTATTTTACCGACCTCAACAAAAATTATTTTTTGGACGGGTTAAAAAAGTTGGAGCATCGCTGGGCCAAATGTATAGACCTAAAAGGAGACTATGTTGAAAAATAAATCGCCACTTCTCAAAACTTTTCGTTTTTCTTTTGTAGGCTAAGTACTTGTTGAACGACCCTCGTATTAAGGTAGTAGTCTGGTAACTTGAGCCGATTCTCATGTCTTTTTTGGAGGGCGGTTTTTTTTAGGAAAATAAAAATGAATCGTTTTGGATATTTAGGATGTTTTTATTTACATATTAAAGATACAAAAAAAAATGTTTTTGAAAAAATTTAATAGTTTATTATTATTATTATTGATCGAAGTTGGCACCTCGAAAAAAAGCGCGTGGGTGGCCCCGGTTATTTTGACTCTTGATGTTATCTGAAATGAAATTTTTTTGATAATTCTTAATCTATAGACATGTCATTCTGGTCGGAACTACTGAAGTTAAATTTCATGAATAAATAACAAAATGGCGGACTTTGGAAGAAAAAGTTTTTTTTCGAAGTCCGCCATTTTGTTATTTATCCATGAAATTTAACTTCAGTAGTTCTGACCAGAAAGACATTCTATAGATTAAGAATTATCAAGAATTTTTTATTTCAGATAACATCAAGCGCCAAAATCAACGGGGCCACCGACGCGCTTTTTTTTCGAGGTGCCAACTTCGATCAATAATAATAATAATAATAAAATATTAAATTTTTTCAACAACATTTTTTTTGTACCTTTAATATGTACATAAAAACATCCTATATATCCAAAACGATTCATTTTTATTTTCCTACAAAAAAACGCTCTCAAAAAAAGACATGAAAATCGGCTTAAGTTACCAGACTACTACCTTAAAGTCTTGATTTATCTTAGTCGAAGTCTATTCACAGTCATTTTTGCAGGGTTGCCCTCCAGTGATAAATGAGCTTTGCATTCGCAGCAACAGATGGTCGTAAAAAACAAAGTGGCACGTGCCACTTACTAAAGCGCCCAGTCGAAAGTGAGCTTTGGGGAGGGATCATGACTCTGACCCTGAAAGTATGAACTCTGCCTACCAATGGCGTATACTGGCGTAATTTGCGGTAGCCAATCGTGCATCGCCGTTAGCTTTTCGATAGATAATAGAACGGAATTGCTGTTTCCGAATTGGCTGCACAATTATCTGATACGCAAAGTATACACTGTGGGGAGGTACCCTTAGTCGGAGAACTATAATATTTCCAGGCGAGAGCTGAAATTCAAAAACCGTACTAGATTTGTCACTGTCGTACTAGCGTACTAGATTTGTCACTGTCGTACTAGCGTACTAGATTTGTCACTGTCGTACTAGCGTACTAGATGGCATCCAAAAGTACTAGATCTAGTACAATTGTACTAACACTGGCAACACTCCAGCAAGACTGCCGAACGCCTGCGTAACAGGCTCGGCTCACACGCACCGACTAGAGCGCTTTCTTCCTCTTATGGAGAAAACGCGAACTTTTTGAGATAAACCTGCATTAAACTACTTCAACCAAAATAATAAAACAACTACGCTATATAAGTTTAAGATTTTGATAATACTTACATATTTTATACCGATATAGCCTCACTATGCTTGTATTTGCAGTACTCATTTATAGAATTTATTAGATTTTCGTTTCTTTTGCAGAGTTTGGCCACCACACGGATAACTGTGATGACACCGAAACATTTTGAACTCAAGGTATAGGAAATAATGCGACTGATTACCAAGAAAATCATCATTTTCGATATTTTCTTTTGTGCTTCGCTCCGAAAAAGTAATGTCGCCCCGACGCAAACCACAAAAGTTTCTGAAAGATAGACATAAGATCCGTTAATATTTTTCAATATATACTTTTATTTGACCCACTCAGCTCAATATGCTTCTCTATACTCTCCGGCGTGCTGTACGATTGTTGGGGACAGTCCATGGTTTCCTGATGGGCCGCACCAATTCACTCGAGAGAGTAGGAGGATCGCTATTCTTCCCACACCGGTACGCCTTATTGGCGCCCTATTGGTCTGAAGGGATTAAAGCATATGCGTCTCCCTCTACAGAATGATATTAACAAAATAGATTAGATTTTTCTTTCGATTATGTATGCTTAACGAACTGTGACCGCACCAAGTCAAGGAAATATGGTTTGTCCGATTTTATCCCTCCACTATTTTGGGTTATTACTATTCTCAATGTTGCACAATAAATGAATCATTATAAAACTAGTTAAGCCATCAGCGAGTCACCAAAATATGTAAAAAATTAAAACCGCTATAATTAATAAAGTATATTGTTTGCGGTAGAAAAAAATAATGTTTAACTTTCTTACAGAGTCCTCTAACTCCTATATTGGTATTGGAAGTGTAGTTTGAATTTTTTGTTTTTTTGTTTGTAAATTCTCCCTGCGTCTATGAATTCTGAAATTCATCGCTACAACATCGCACGGGGTAAGCACAGTAGATTATGTTATGTTACTCTGATATCAAAGATATTGATCAATTATATGAAACAACAAATTTTTGTTCTCAAAATAATGCTTCTAGCTATGTAGCTTTAACAATTTTGCTTTTATTTGAAATCTGCCTCGCTTACCCACGTAGCGGAGCTTTCAATAAAATATTGAAGTCTTCATGGACATTGATCTATCGAGCAGTTTCTTCCCAATGAAGTGCAATAATTACAGAAAAGTAAACAATTTAAACTGCACTTACAAAAGGACTCGTTACACGTACAGGACTCTGCGAGGAAGCAACACATTCATCATTTAACTGCAAACAACATACGAGTACTTTACTAATCACTCAACTAAACTTTATGGCAACAGAGTATAGCGGTTTCTATTTTTGACATATTTTGATGACTCGACCCGCTTAAGGGTGAACACCACTGTGACCCCCTGTTTTTTTTCACATTTTTCAAGAATTTTTTTTTGTGGGAAAAAAAAGAGATATTCGAAAAATGTTTGTGGGTTTTGTTCCTTGTTTATTAATGTATAAAAAAACATTTTTTTCACATTTTTCACGCCGCATGGTGGCGCTGGGGAAGCTCTCGCGTCAGGTGCTGTCATCTCCGCGGCACGCAGCAGAACTCTCTTCAACGTCGATCTGAAAAAAAATACCGAGTGTTTTCGTTAACAATATGATATTTTGAAGAGAAGTACATAGGGATTTGGAAAAATATTGTTTTAAAAAAAATAGGCACGCCTTTGAAATTAACTTTAATTTCAAAGGCGTGCCTATTTTTTTTAAAACAATATTTTTCCAAATCCCTATGTACTTCTCTTCAAAATATCATATTATTAACGAAAACACTCGGTATTTTTTTTCAGATCGACGTTGAAGAGAGTTCTGCTGCGTGCCGCGGAGATGACAGCACCTGACGCGAGAGCTTCCCCAGCGCCACCATACGGCGTGAAAAATGTGAAAAAAATGTTTTTTGATACATTAATAAACAAGGAACAAAACCCAACAAAATTTTTCGAATATCTCTTTTTTTTCCCACAATAAAAAATTCTTGAAAAATGTGAAAAAAAACAGGGGGTCACAGTGGTGTTCACCCTTAATGGAGGTATTGCCGACACATAGTTTTCGATTGGGTTTACCGATGGCCTCACTGTCTTGTTTGTATTTACGTGAAAGTAAAAGACACAGATACACCAAGTGGTATGTACTGGTTCGATACTGCGTGTGAAATAAATTGTGGGTCTAATTTCAGTTAATTCACTTTGTGTTGTACAATAAATTTTCCAGTCGAAGAATCTTCCCCGATCGTGTTGGCCTTTTGTCCGATTTCCAATCCATAATATGACTAACAATAACAAAAGGTGTTATTGTTAGGCGGGATGTGCGTATACTATCAAGCACAAATAAATAGGACACCTTGTAGACCGTATTAACGAAGCACACACACGCGTACGATCATTGACAATGCGAAACGAAATCGACGATGACCAGCTGGCGATGATCGGCTGGTTCGTTTCCAGTGCCGGAGATATAAACATGTAACCAAAAGAATAAGTCACTGTTCTATTATCCTCAATTAAATTCTTTGGAAGTTGATATCTTCGGAGATATCTACCTTACAAATTCAGAAGTGGGATTCAGACTAATGGAACGAATTCTATTGATTACCGATTGTCGGAAACGGCCACGCGGCACGGAAAATATCGAAGCGTATCATCCATTACGCTTACTTAACCGTCGGAATCTATGCAAAGTCTTGTATGTGGCGAGTTATAATGTGGGTACAGAAAGTGAGCATCGACGAGCTTACTGTTCTAACGCAAATTTAACCGGGTCATAAGACTATTGCAATAGCAAGTGGAAGGACGTGCGTTTCGAAAATTTCAGAAGTCCGCGTGCCAAGGTTTGGAGCCAAGGTTGTAGTAAATTAAATTGGTTGCCCGTCGGAGTGATTTGATAAAATATTTCGAAAAATACGCATACGTACAGAAAAATTGGACGAATCGAAACTTTAATATCTCCGAGAGGGGCATCTGTTATTACTAAATTCCGCCCACCCCCATATCCTCTGTGAACGGGGCGGGCGGCAAATTTGATGGCGCTGTAATCGCAAGAAATGGAACAGAAATCAACAGATCTAAAAACAGAAAAACAGTTATTTAGTATTTTTCGACGGACCAACCACCCCACCCACAGGAGGGGGGCACCCGTAACATCATTGAATAGCCCGTCGAGAAACACGTGTTTCTCTGTTTTTAGATTCTTTTGATTTCCGTTCCATGTCTTGCGATTACAGCGCCATGTGTCGCGAATCGAAAAAAAAATCGGACAAATCGTACGTAGCTCGACGTAGAATCCGAATACACGATAAAAAAATAGGGGTTCCTATTTAAGATTTCAAATTTGCCGCCCGCCCCGCTTTAGGGGATGTGGGGGTGGGCGTAATTTGACAGAACAACGGATCGTTGCCTCTGTGAATCCCATGAGATCGTTCCCGAGGCGAATTTCAGGACGAACCTCGTAATCGATCGTCGCGTCTCCAGTTCTCCCGCATAGCCTGCATCGCTGTACGCGAGTTAAGCGATCCCTTTCTTGCTCCCTTTTCTTGCAGCATTTGAAATGCAGTTCATATCCAGTGGTGCCCTTGAGATACTTGATGATTCGATTTACAGCTATCCAATGGATTGTCGTGGGATTTTTCAGATATCGATTTGCTTGATGCACCGCGAATGTGATATCAAGCCTCGTTGCCACCGACAAATACATAAGACTCCCGACGGCTTCACGATACGGAGCCGTTGTCAAATTATTTTGATCTCCCGCTTAAATAAGAGGACTCAATTCTTGGTGCGGATCTGCTGGAATGATCACTGGGTTCGCTTCTTCCATCCTGAATCGCTCCAAAATCCTCTTCGCGTAGGTTTCTTAACGCAGAAAAATCGAACCGTCCGATGCCTGCTCTGTTTGCATGCCCAGAAACGGATTTGCGTTGCCATGCGTAATCTCAAATTGCGTTTCGAGACTGTCGAGGAGTTTGTCGAGCAGCACTTGATTGTGCGAAACGCTGATTCCGTCGTCTATGTAAATTGCCACGATTAGTTTCTCGTTATTGTCTTGGCTTATGAATACGCAAGGATCCGCGTTTGTGGCCTTCAGGTTGAATTTCTGCAGAAATTCACTGAAGTGTCGGTTCCACCACCGAGAAGATTGCTTCAGACCGTATACGCTTCGTTTCAGTCTGCAAATTCTTCCGATTCCATCCTCGTACCCTTCCGCTTGCTGCATGTGAATCGTTTCCTTGATATCGACGTGTAAAAACGCCGTTTTTATGTTGACCTGCTTTATCTTCATGCGATTGCTCGCGGCTAAGGCGAGGATAGTCCGAATCGAATCGAATCTGACTACAGGACTGTCAGTCTCTTGGTAGTCGATTTCCTCCCGTTGCCTGAATCCGCGCGCGACGAGTCTCGCTTTATACCGCTGAACGTTCCCGACAGCATCTCTCTTCAGCTTGAATATCCACTTGCAGTCTCTTGTTCTCGGATTGTCGACGCCTTCCACGAGTTCCCATACGTTATTTCGATTAAGGAATTCGAATTCTTCGTCCATGGCTTTCTTCCACAGTTCGCTTCTTTGCTTTTAGTAGCCTCGTTATACGAGAGAGGCTCCTGTGTTTCAGCTAGGAATCGATTATCGACGAAGTCGCGGTATCTCTCGGGAAGTCTCAGCGTTTCTCTGTCTCGAAGTCCGTAGCCTTCGTATTGATTGTTGACTCTTCCGTCGTCGCAAATTATTTCTTCCACTGCCCTTCCAGATTCAACGTGAGGCTCGAATCGTTTAACCCGCGGTGCGTCTTGCTGCTCGGCCTCTTGTCGATCGCCGTCCTCAATCGTTTCGGCGTCGTTCTCCGAGTCTTCTCGATCGTGCTCCTTGTTCAACCATACCTCGCCGTCTTCCCGTGCTCCTTTCCTGATTGCTTGGTCAAATTCTCTGGAGAAGGCGACGTCTCTCACAGTTGGGATACCATACTCGATAACCTTTGGTATCATCGCCGTAGCCGACGAAATATCCTTTCCGCGCTTGGCCAAAGATGTGGAGATTCTTTACGTCCGGTCCTTTTCCGAACCATAACTTTGACTGTGTCACGCCTTCAATGCCGTTTGTTCCCACCAAAACCACTCGCGAATATGAGCGTTCTTCCCGCTTCCTTCAGAATGCGATCGTCTCTCTCTCTCTCTCTTTCTCTCTCTCTGCGGAACCATTTTGCTCCGGGGTGTACACAACCATGCGTTGATGTCGAACTCCGAGTTGATCTGTCAATGTTTTTATCTCGCTGTTGACAAATTCGAGTCCGTTGTCCGTACGAAATACTCGGATGCCTCCTGGGCTGTGTGCCGCCTTCTTGAAGAAATTTTTGACGCTGCTCGTAGTTTCCGCTTTGCTCCCGAGGAAATACACTTCGCGGTAGTGCGAGTAGTCGGTCCTTCAGCAAGAGAAAATATCTCGATCCTCCCAGAGATTTCGTAGACATATGACCGCAGAGATCGGCGTGTATAATTGTCACGTTCTGTGTCCTTATGTTGGTTATAACATATGTTATTTAAAGCATATGTTATTCTTATTCCAAAACAAATCATATTAACCATAGATTGTAATTCAGGGAATATATTTGGTAAAATGAGAACGGCGGTGGCACGTGGCAATGGGACTGCAGTGGTATTGTGCAAAAATACATAAAGAACTCAATGTCATCGAACTCGTATATCCGAGAATTGTATCGTTCGACAATTTCACGAGCCAGGGTGCAATCGAACTACATCGCGCGTATCTGCCCATGGACACGCGCGATGAGTTCGACGACACCGAACATTGCTGACTGTTGCACTGCATGCCAGCCGCGGCCTAGCTGTACAGGGAGCGCGCATTCAACAAACTGCTAGTTTAATAAATTGCCGAATTGACAGAATTGGCCTCGCCACCTCGTCCGATAGCGACAGGTAGCCGTGAGGACAATTTAGTCTCCGGATGCACACGACGGCGTAAAGCCCGATTCCGGAGTAACTCCACGGGAACGCGTCACGTAGCGGCAATAATCCTTCGGGTACGGTTCCGCGGTTCGCACAGAAAGGCGCCGTTTGTAAGTCGTCAGGAACCGTATCGACAACCCGGGGTTGCGCTCGTAGTGTTTACAAGTCGTGCCGTGTTAGCTTTAAGTCCGGATAACGATTGCCAACTTCGCTAATACGCTTCTCGTGGGTGGCAGTAATTCTTCGGGAATAGTTCGGCGAGTTCACTGCGCTCCCCGAAGTCGCACGCATCGTGGGGTTAGTTGTCGGTGCCGGTTAACAATCGTTATAATCAAGTTCCGCCACGAACAATCAGTCGTGTAATTTTAAGTGTGTTTGAGATTGTGAGAATCCGAGAGAGAGAGAGAGAAAAGTGATACGCGTATTTGTTGTACGCGACGAAGTAGTGCTCAAGAATGAGAGAATGCGCCTAAAGATCAGTGCATTGTGAGAGAGGAAAAAGGCCTGGGTAAAGATCCGAGCGGGAGAGAGCGAGAAGGCCGCACATTGATATCGTGATACGTGGGGATACCGTCGCGTTCACGAGGAGGCACAACAGAAGCGTGTGTGTGTGAGAGAGGTAGCCAGCGAGCTTCATTCGGGTCTCTGCCCCCGTCAGCTGAGTCCAGCACGAGTGAGTAAAGTATGCGGGAGAGCGTATGTTTATATGTATGGTTGTATGCATGGATATGCGCGATACCGTACGTTACGATTCGTGCTGCGTTTGTACATCTCGGCCTTGCCGGATATTTCGAAGCAAAATTATCTGTCCTTTATTTTGGCATTGTGACAGTATAGATCAATAGTTCAAAGCGAACTATAATTCTCTTTATTAAAACTCACCTTTACCCATAAATTCCTATCCTTCAGATCTACGAGACCGGCCCTGTATAGGACGGCGGCTGAAACTTGCCCTAAACAAAAATAAATATAAACCTTCGCATTCCCCTATGCGAAGGATTAACTTTGCCTGACGCGCAATAACGCCCTGCACGTCACAAGTTAATTGGTGTCAGAAGTGAGATAATTTTCAGCTATTCTCGGGGATCTGGAGATGGGAATGTATGGTTTCTTTTTGTTTTGATGCTCAACAAGTGAAATAGAAAAACAGCAAGTTTTGCAAAATTTGTCTAACTATAATAACATATAGTATTGTAACGTCCTGGCTTGATTTGGACACGAATCCCGAAGCCAAATTTTGTAAAAAAAAAAAAAAAATTAAAACCCAAAATTTTCGAAATTCGAAAATTTTCAAAATCAAAATTTTCAAAAATCGCTCGGATTTTCGGAATCCTCGCGAAAAACTAAAATTTGTTTAAAGCAAGGAAAATTTCAAAAAGGAAAAAATCTCAAAATATCGAAAAACTGTATTACAATAAAAAACGCAAAATTTCAAAAGAGCGTGACCCCCATTGTCAAAATTTCCTGTAACACGCCTTTAGAGCGGCTGGGGTCGCTTAACGTATCTCTCGCCGTCTCACTCTAACAGCGTGACGCCTCGAGCTATGCCTACGTGCAAGACAATGTCGTCTTGGAGCGTGCACATGAGCCTTTATGGCACCAACCGTGCGCTCGTGCACGTAAGCCTTCGGAACATTGATTGTAGCGCGCGTACTTAAGCCTTTGTGGCACCAAGGCGAACAACGAGATCGCTTGCATGACAACACCTATGGAATGCGTGAAAAATAAAGTTGGGCCTTTGTGTCACCAAGCGATAAGGCTGCTGGACCACCAGCGTGAGAAACTTCTTTGTGAAGTCGAGCAGCCGTATCACCGGACGTGCTGTAGACGCTGACTCGGAAGTCGGCATTCTCGGAACTGCACGTGTGCTCGCGACAAAGACTTGGACCAAGGCGAGATTGTGCCGACGTCCAAGCTAAGCCGAAATCAATCCGATAACAAATGTCGATGCATATGGGAACAAATCGTCCCCCACGCGCCGACATGTCCCACTTCATTCTATTATAAATCTGCGATGCTCATTAGAGCCCTTCGCCTATAATTTTTTCAGTCTTCATCGAGCCCGTGACAAATTAAGACCGCTCTTAGCGACGGTCACCTTGTAATCGCGATTTTACCATAAAACTTCGTTCTCGACTATTGCCACTCTTAGCGACGGTCATCGTTATTCGTGAACGCGGTTTCTATCAATTTGTTTCTCATTTATTTTTCGCGATTAATATTTTATATTCCATTTCGTAAATTTACTTTAATTTAGCTTCGGCTTAAGATTTTTGTGTAACGCCGGAGGTGACTGCGAGCCACCATAAACATTCGCGTACGTGTAAATCAAAAAGTGTAGTTGTCGTGAATACACGCATTTTAAATCGTTCAAAAGGAACTCTCTGTGTTGTGTCGTTATTTTTACCCGATTAAATTTTCAATCGCGCATTTGCTCAAAAATTAATAAGTTCAAGTTCCACACAACGTCAACTCTCGACCAAACACCCCCCGGGTCGATACATTTCGGTGCTTTAATTAGCACGGTTGTACCGACTTCACCTACTCCTCCGAGGTTAATATTGCCGGCGCTGCTAGTCTGCGCGGTGCTGAAACCAAACCCGCTCCTCCTCGGTTAATGTGACCTCGGCGCTTTAATTAGCGCGGTTACAGAGACCCAAAAAAAACATCCTTTTCTGGTCTACCCGTCCTCGGCGCTTTTATTAGCGCGGTCGCGGACAACCAAAGACTTTTCCTACCGATTAATACGACCTCGGCGCTTTAATTAGCGCGGTAGTAGAAATCAATGCTCCCTACCTGATTTATACAACATCGGCGCTCGTCATTAGCGCGGATGTCGAAATCCCACCACTCACCTATCCTGAGAATAAAGAGTTGTCAAATATCATTCTTCGATACTCGAGCGCGTCGGTCCGGTGCAACGGCCCTCTCGCCTAATTCGATAGACGGGTGGCCCTTTCTACCGAACGACTGATCTCGCTCGCAGGTTTTTTTTTTAATTTATTTATTTACATTTTCTTTTGTTTACGCGGGTAATATAGTAAATGGTGAGGCGACGCGCCGGAAAAAACTACCAAATAAAAAAAGACATCGCGCCCGCGTACGCGAGGGCATTGGCAGACGCACCGTGCGCCAATCCCCCGGTAGCAACCCCTATCGCCGAGGCTACGGCATCCACGTCGATCGGTGCGCGATCGGCTTTGGTAATAACTTCGGACGTATTATTGAAAGACCCCGTGCGTGTCGTGAACCCTGCGCCGCAGTACGGACAGTTGCGTTTTCCTCCTCTCTTTGACTATACAACCTTGCAACAACCGTCTCGACCAATGGGTGTTGCAACGATTTTTCGCGGTGGTCCACCGTTAGTGACAGTCCCGGCGCCGATTCCCCGGCCTGTCCCGGAAAACGACCCGTCGAACAGTTTATCCGACAACGATTCCTCGGGAGCATCGACGGTGTCCAACCACGAGGGACCGGAGGTCGTCGATTTGGATTAACCGCAGCGAAAGATAAGTGACGACAAAGGTTTATTAAGCATTTCATTGCGCGAATTTTGTTATTCAAACTCCGCGGTTTGTTCTAAGTTTTCAACTCGATTTATCGAATTCCATCATTTTGTCGATTTGATTGAATTTTCGATTTAATTTATTGAATTTTATCATTTTGTCGACTTGATTGAGATTTCGATTTGATTTATTGAATTTTGTGATTTTGTCGATTTGATTGAATTTTTTATTTAATTTATTGAATTTTGTCATTTTGTCGATTTGATTGAGATTTCGATTTGATTTGTTGAATTTCGTCATTTTGTCGATTTGATTGAGTTTTTAATTTGATTTATCGAATTTCATCATTTTGTCGATTTGATTGAGTTTTCGATTTAATTTGTCGAATTTCATTATTTTGTCGATTTGATTGAGTTTTCGATTTAATTTATTGAATTTTGTCGATTTGATTAAGTTTTCAACTCGATTTATCGAATTTCATCATTTTATCGATTTAATTGAGTTTTCGATTTAATTCGTTGAATTTCACAGTTTTATCGATTTAATCGAGTTTTAATTTGATTTGTCGAATTTCATTATTTTGTCGATTTGATTGAATTTTCGATTTAATTTATTGAATTTTGTCATTTTGTCGATTTGATTGAGATTTCGATTTGATTTGTTGTATATATGTAAGTTTATTGGTTCCCCGGAGGGTTACAAGGATTCCGTCTCCGTCTCCTTTCCCCGTTACATTCTTAACCTACTTACGTACTAATTTCTCGCCTTATTTTATCTTATCCTATCTTATACTATCTTATTCTATCTTAGCCTACTCTATTCTATCCCGCTCTTGCTCGTCCGCTCGCTCGCTCGCTCTCTTCCGTCTCCCGCCACGCTTCGCCTCGTTCTCGTTACACACCCTCCTCCATCACTCTCTCTGTCTCTCTCTCGCTCTCCCTCTCTCTCCGATTCCCTTTTTCATCCTCTGTCTTTACATCTTTTAGCACATTCGTCCATCCCTTAATTACTTGCTTATATACACTCTATTTACATTTCCTTTCCTCTCCACTCCCTCCTCTTATTCGCTCTTTTCCGCCTTCCGCTCACCTTCCGTCCCCCTGTCTCCCTCCTCCTCAATCCTTCTCTCCTCCTCCTTTTTCGGTCACCGACGTGGCAAGTGGTGAAGCATGTAGCCGCCCCACCGCTTGCCCCGTCAGTCCCTTACTTCCGTTTCCTTTTCTTCACACATGCCCTCTTTCTTCCTTCCCTCGCCTTTTTCTCTCTCTCTCTCTCTCTCCCTCCTCACTCATTCTCCCTTTCACTTCCGACCATACCGCTATTAATCTCTGCTCTCTCCTTTCTTATTACTTGCAGTTCCTTCATCCACCTCTCCCCGCTTCCTCCCTCTTCTAGTATTTCTCTTACTCTTTCCCCAATTCCTCTCTCCTCTCCACTTCCTCCCCTAGCACGTGCTCCCACGACTCGCATTCCTCTCCGCATACTCTGCATGTCCTCTCTTCCTCCGTCTCCCAATACTTCCCTTCACTCATCTCATTCCCTAATCTAAACCTTGCTACTCTACTGTACCTTTCCTCCTTCCACCCCGCTTTCAGATACCCCGGTAGCCCCTCCGTCCTTACTTCCCTGTACCATCTATTATATCTTGACCGCACTATCCTACTAAGTCTCTCCCTTTCCTCTTTAACCCGTTCCTCTTTTTCCTTTCTGTCATACTCCTCATCCTCCTGCTCCCTGCCCTCCCTCTCGCCTTGCCATTCACCTTGTCTGAACTCGTTTCTCCCCTTTTCCCACCGCGAGAGCCTCTCCCCCTCCTCTCTTTCCCTCTGTCTCATTTCCTCTAGGCACTCCCGCGCTATTTCACTGCCTTTTCCCTTCCTCAACTTTCGTTCAAACGCCCATGCTCTCCTTCCTGCTTTTATGTTCATCTTCTCCCTTTTAACTTCCTCTCTAACCATGTACCCTGGCGTCCTCCAGTCCACCCCTAATGACCATCTTACATACCTTTCTTGCAATCTCTCCATCCCTTCCCTCTCCTCCCACCCCCAGATTTCCGCTCCGTACCCTGCCGTCGTCCATACTAACGTGTCGTACAGCCACATCCTCCTCTCCCAGTCGTTCCCGAACTTCCTTTTTCCTATTCCCCAAGCCTGCTTCATCACCGCTCCTGCCTTCCTTATCCTATCCTTTATGTGTGCTTCCTGCCCCCCGTTTCTCATGAACGTGTATCTCAGATACTTAAACTCTATTACTTCCTCTATTACTATTACTCTATTACTTCCTCTATCCTCTTACCCTTCCACCTCCAGTTCACTTGCCTCCGCCTCCCACCTCCTTTCCTAAATCTCATTACTTTCGTGTTCCCCACGTTCACCTCTAGCTTCCTCTTCTCGAAATAATTCTCTAACCTCCTTATCATTATCCCCATTTCGTCCTCGTTCTCTGCCAGGACCACTACGTCATCCGCGTAGGCCAGGGAACATATTTTCCTTCCTCCCACTTTCACCCCTCGTCCCCTTCCCCGCCCTAGCTCTTCCACCATGTCCGCCGTCAACAGATTGAACAGGATTGGGCTAAGTGGGCACCCTTGCCTAACCCCCTTCGCCGTCCAGAAACTTTCCCCTATCTCTTCCCCCACTTTCACCCTGCTTTTTGTCTCCCTATATATCTCCTCTACCCTCTCCCTCAGCCCTTCCCTTACTCCCCGTCTTTCCATCGCTTCCAGCAGTACCTGCCTGTCGACTGAATCGACAGCCGCTTTCAGATCTACGAATAGCGCCACTAGTTTCCCTTTCTCCTTTTCTATCTGCCTGCTCACTATGTAATTCAACACGAATATATGATCCATCGTTCCTACTCTTTTTCTGAACCCCGTCTGGTTTGGCGGTATCATGTCCCTCCCCTCCGATTCTTCCTCTAACCTCTTCGTCCTTTTCTCGTATTTCCATCCCCCAACACGTAATCTATCACTGTATCCCCCCTCCCCCCTGTGTACGTGAACTCTCCTTCCTCGTCCCCCTCTATGTTTCCATTAAAAATCTCCCACCCCACTTCTTCCACTGTCGTCACGAGCTTCCTTCCTTCTCCATTTACCTTTTTATCCTTTGACTGTCTCCCTCTTTCCTCCTCCTCTCCTGCTCCCATTACTCTGCCTCCCTCTGTGCCCGTTCTCGCATTAAAGTATCCTCCTATTATTACCCTTTCGACCTCCCCCTGCTTTTCCATATACCCTCTAATACTCTCTAGCTTCCTTTCTAGGTCTCCGTTCACATAGACCCCGACCACCGTCCATTTCTCGTTTCCCGCTTTTATCGTTTTCCCTACTAGTCCTTCTTCCTCTCTCTGCTCCCCTTCTTCCTCTACCACCATCTCTTCTCTGACCCCTATGACTATCCCGCCCATTGCCCTTCCTTTCCTGTTTCTTTTCTTCGCTCCTTGCATACTCCACCTGTATCCCCCCGGCAGTCTCCTTCTCATCTTCTCCCATCCTTTTTTTTCTATCCACGTCTCCAGCAGCACCACCACCTCCCACTCCCCTAGCGCCCTCATAAACTCCTTGTCTTTGTTCCACAGCCCCGCGACATTCCAAAACACCAAGTTCCAACTTCCCTCCTCCTTCCGCCTTCCCTCCTTAGCCTCCTTCCCCTGGTTCTTTTCCTTTACCCGTTTTTTGCCTCTTCTCCACCCCGCAACCCTTGTCTCCCGCTTGCCTCGTCCCGTCTTTCGTCTTCACGCTCGTTCTCCTGTCCCTCTCTTTCTTCCTGTTCCCTCCTCGGCCTTCCCCTTCCATCTTTTAGCATTTCTCTCTGCTCGTCCCAGAACCACGTAATTCCATTTATTGTGATCTTCCCGTAACTCACCCTTACCCTGTTACCTTTTCCCTGCTCCTCGTATCCTATACCTCCTAACCTCCACTGCATCCTTCTTTCGCTCCATGTCATATCATCCTCAACTTTTTTCTCCCTTATATTTTTCCTCATACTCATGACCTCTATTTTTCCCTCTACATCCTCCATTCTAACCTCCAACATCGCTTCCTGACGTCCTTCCCTCCTTCTACCTATCTCTTTCGCCTCCGCCACCTTCGCCCTGACCCCCATACCCTCTATGATTTTCGCCGCCGTTTGTTTCGCTGTTCCGTCCACCCCCACGCCCTTTATTATAACATTCCTTCTCCTACTCTCTCTCTCTCCTTTCTCTATTCTCCTCTCCACCTCTCTCACTCTCTCGTTCATCTTTCTCCGATCTTCCCCTCCTCCCTCTTTTTCTTCTTCCTCACTTTTTCCTTTTTCCAGCTCCAATTTCCTTACTCTCTCTCGCAGCTCCTCTATCACCCTATCCTTTCTCTCGCCTTCCTTTATCCTCTCTTCCATTCCATAGATTTGCCTTTGCATTTCTTCCCTTTTCCTTCTATCCCTTTCTTCCCCCCTCCTCATCTCCTCCCTCATGTTCGCTATTTCCTCCTTCATGTCCCTCCCTTGCTCCTTGACGTCCCCCCTCACCTCTCTCATTTCCCTCCTTACGTCTTCTCTAATCTACCTCAGCAAACTCTCTAACTTTCCTGTCTCCTTTTCCTCCTTCTGCGGCGATCTCGGTGTCGCCTTGCTTTCCCGAAACGCTTGCTGCCTTTCTCTTTCCTCCTCCTCCTCTGTCTCTACCTCCCCCTTCCTCTTCCACATCGCACTTAGATCCTTGAAATTCCCTGTGCTATTACTCTTCTCTCTCATTAATCTTTCAACGTTTGTTTTCCTCCCCCTCTTTGCTGCCTCATCCCCCCTCTTCCCATTTTCTTCTTCGTTTTCCTTCATCCTTACCTTTCACCGCTATCCCCGTCCCTCCTTTTCCTACTCCTGCTTTCCCCACTCTGTTTCCTGTTTCCTGTACCGCTCTGTTTTCTTTATCTGAATCGTCGTCCGCTCCGTTCTATTCTCTCACTGCCTTGTTCCACCGGCGGTCCGCTCTATTCTCTCACTACCTAGTTGCGCCGGCGCTCGGTACTGCTTATCTCCCTACCTTATCTCGTTACCTACCCACTGTACTGCTGCCCGTCCGCTGCTGCCACCTCGCGCTCTCGCTTAGACTTTCCTCACTCGCCACCTATCCCTTCCCCGCTTTACTTCGCTGCCTCCTCGCCAGGCCCTTCTTCCTAACCTCTCTCTAGCTGTCTTTTTTTTCCTCCTTCACTTTTTCCACTGTTTCCCGCCCTCCTCCTAACCCACTTTCAGTACCGTGCTTACCTCTTTTCCCTTCCTTGCCGCCGCCCCCTTTTTTTTCCTATTTTTTCCCCCTTTCTACCCTCGTTTTTCCTTCCAAACATACACTCACTTCCTCACACGTCACTCTCTATTCACTCCGGAAACGGAAGCCGATTTGATTTGTTGAATTTCGTCATTTTGTCGATTTGATTGAGTTTTTTAATTTGATTTATCGAATTTCATCATTTTGTCGATTTGATTGAGTTTTCGATTTAATTTGTCGAATTTCATTATTTTGTCGATTTGATCGAGTTTTCGATTTAATTATTGAATTTTGTCATTTTGTCGATTTGATTAGGTTTTCAACTCGATTTATCGAATTTCATCATTTTATCGATTTAATTGAGTTTTCGATTTAATTTGTTGAATTTTACAGTTTTATCGTTTTAATCGAGTTTTAATTTGATTTATCGAATTTCATTATTTGTCGATTTGATTGAGATTTCGATTTAATTTATTGAATTTTGTCGATTTGATTGAGTTTTCGATTTAATTTGTTGAATATTGTAATTTTGTCGATTTGATTGAATTTTCGATTTGATTTGTTGAATTTTATAATTTTATCGATTTAATCGAGTTTTCAACCTCATTTATCGAATTTCATGATTTTGTCGGTTTGATCGGATTTTCGGTTTGATTTATTGGATTTTGTAATTTTATCGATTTAACCAGATTTACGATTTGATTTATTGAATTTTGTAATTTCTGTCGGGTTTAATCGATTCTTCAATTTTCATTTATTCAGCTTTATAATCTCATCGATAAGTCGATTTTTTAATTTCCATTGCTCAGTTTTGTGATTTCATCAATTCGATCGATTTGTTGATTTTTAATTTGTTCAGTTTTATGATTCTGTCGATTCAATCGATTCTTCAACCTTAATTTATTCAACTTGGTAATCTTGTCGATTTAATTGATTTCCCTCAATTTTAATTTATTCAGTTTTGTAATTTCATCGATTCGATCGATTTATTGATTTTTAATTTATTCAGTTTTATGATTCTGTCATTCAATCGATTCTTCAACCTTAATTTATTCAACTTGGTAATCTTGTCGATTTAATTGATTTCCCTCGATTATAATTTATTCAGTTTTGTAATTTCATCGATTTGATTGATTTTTCGATTCGATTTATTCGATAAGTCCGTTTTTCCATCATAATTCATTCATTTCGTAATCTCGCCGATTAGGTCGATTTATCGATTTAATGCAACCGATCCATTGGTGACTTAACCAATACGATCGGCCTTTTCCAGTTGATTTACTCGCGACATTTGGCGGCTTTACCAACTAGACTAACCGATTTAGTCATTTTACAATTTTGCCGTTCCGAGTGGTATCGCGATTCGGTCTGTTCTACGATGTCGCGATTTCAGCCAACTATTACCAGGATTTCCGGCTCAAAGTGAGTCCTAATTTTTAATCAATAGCGCGTGTCGCAACTAATGATATGTGACACCGGGTTTTTCCCACAAACGACGTCGCAACAAAAGCCTAATAACTAATATAATAATAACGCCCTAGCGGAAATCACCCAACGACAGCCTCGATCCCTGACCGGCACATTCCGGTCCAAATAAGGGGCAACCCCCATATGAGGGCTCGTTGCGTCCCCTTTACACGCGTCGGGACGTAACAGTATATACCCGATATAATAAGACATAACGTGTTATATCTATGGGATATATAAATATGTATATGTATGTGAGATGCAATGTATGATAGATGTTATTTTCCGTGATATATATATATATGTATATTGTATTGCGTGGCGTATGTTTGAATATATATGGGCATGTGTATGTGTGCATGTGTACATATACGTATATATATGTATGTGTATGTATACATGGATTACATTTCTGCGAGAATTCCGTATAAAGGAATGCTCAGAGGAGTGTGTGTGTAAGCGTGCACGTACGCGTGCGTGTGCGAGTCCGTCCTGGAGAGCTTCGACGCTCGTAGCCTGAGACCGTCTACCCTGCGGAAACTATGTAGAGTGCGTTCCTTGTAACCATGTAGGGTGCGCTCTTTGTGCCGCTTTGAAATTTGCAAAAATTTACTGTTCGGAAATTTCGACCTCGTAATATTTCTTTCTCGTAATTCTCCGATTCTTTTATAAAGATTTCAATTCGGAAAAGTATCTCAACCTTTTGGGGTTCTATCGGTGAAACATGAGGAATGGTATAGGAAGAGGCTTACAGGGAACGATGTGAACAGTGGTAATTTGAATTCCGTTTACTTTCTAAAAAAAAAAGGAAAAAAAAAAACGTGTTTATCTATTTCATCCGGGATTAATTCATTGGCCTGTTGATCTTTTCACATTGAAAGGTTGGGATCGTAAAAAAAAAAAAAGGAAAAAAAAGGAGGTAAATGTTTGCTGAGGGAAAAGCCATGATGCTCATTAATCTTTGATCACCGTACCTGACTCGTAACGAAATTTTATGAATTTGCTAGCGCGGAATTTGCATAACTTTCTGAGTTTATTTTATTATTTCATTTTCTTTCTTGTGACTTCAAAATTAGTTGAAATCCCAATGTCCGTATCTGTGCTCTTTTTAACACCAAAAGCATCCCTAGTAACCGCAAAGGGTTGTCGTAGTTATGAAATTTCATCCCTTCTCGTTTGAATATTTTGAATATTTTGCCTAATAATAATTCTTGCTTGTTTCTTTCATTTCAAACGTGGAATTTCGTATTTAAAATCTCAAGGCAATGACCACGCGCATCCGCGACATTGCGACCGCGCCGCGGCCTCGCGCGATGTAGCTGACTCAGAGAATTCGGGAAACTTAAACGATAGAAATAATAACACGATCCATACGAGTGGATACAAAACATTCCTTCATTTTCCTTTTACTCTCCTCGTTCCCCGGACATCTCAACAAACAATAGGCTTATCACCAATAGAATTCGTCTTCCTCGCTCTCCTCGCTGCTCTCCACGAATTTTACTCTGGTGCCTCCAGACACCCATACACCAGAAGCCAGATAACGGCCGTGTAGGAAGGCCCCATCCACGATCAACAAGCCTTGGCGGGCGAATAGCCCCTCCAGGCCCAGAGTATCGTCGGCCCAGGGATCGGATAGCCCGCCTCCGATGCGTGCGACGGCACGCGCTCGACTCTTCTTTGCCCCGGCGGCCTTCATGGTCGCGCGATACCATTCCTGAGCAGCCGGAAGTGAGGAAGAGGATTAATTAAAAGTAAAAGGGACTCTCGCAAGCTTACCAAATTTTCTGAATTAACGTTATTAAATTCTCCGGATCATTTCTACTAAATATTCCGTATTAACTTTGTTAAATCTTGCGAGTTATCTTCATTAAATTGTCCGAACTACTCTTTATAGAACTCCCGAATCCCGTCTACTAAATCCCCCAACTATCCTTACTAAATTTATTAAATTAAAAGTCAAATTTATTATATCTATGGTACCCGGCGCGAAAGGGAAAAAAAAAAAAAAAAGGAAAAAAATAAATAAATAAAATAACTCTACATCATCGGACTATCGAAGCATTTCCGAATTCGAAGAAACGCTTTGCAGTTAACACATCCTGGATATTATTTTCAAAAACGAGATATGGAAAAGCAACAAAAAAATATGACATATGAATGTATATATATATATATATATATATCTATATTATATAAATATTTCGCCGCCGCCGCCGCCGTGTACAAGAGTTGAGGGGATCGAAAGGGGGCGGGGTAGGCGGGGGGGGGGGGGCGGCGCGCGAGGCGCGCAGGGGGGCAGAGCCCCCCTAGTATATATATATATATATGCATATTCACGTTCGTGTATATACATGCAACACGTACACATTTCATGCACTATATACATACGTCGGTCTAAGGTAACCCGGAGAAAAATTAGGGAGAAATAATAGGTACAGATAACCGAAGAAGAAAATAAATAAATTTTACCCCTCCAATTAACAAATCGCTGAACTGTACTTACCAAATAAATCAGATAAACCAAAGCTCCTTGCTCCATTTCTATTCTTCCGATATGTTCGTCTTGCTGAACACCGACTTTAACACCTTGATTCCTGTACGGAGACTAACGTCGCAATAAGACGGATTCATCACGGAGTCCCAAATGCACGGGCCCTGCGGCCAAGGGACGCAGCGAGAACACCGACGTCCCGGATCGCAACGCTTTACTTGACACCGCGGAATTCACCACCTCGACAAATAGCAAACTGTGCGGCCGGTAGCTACAATTAAACCGACTCGCGTGGGAAAGACCACGTTACGTCGCATCGATCACGTTACCACTACCCGTCCGAAGAATCATCGTTCATCAGCAAGAAGAGCAACGACGGCTGCCAACTATCAACCTGCTAACGACTCGGCCGTCAACCGCCATCGTAACCTTGGAAAAGCAATCACGACCCCCACGGTTTGCGAGGAAGCGTGCTCGAGGACACCACGCATGGAGAACCCTGTATACAACGTGCGAGCCAATGCATCATCCACGGTGTGCTCGCGGGGCCTCCTCGTACGCAAACCTACCCATAGGTCGGCAATGATACGAATAAACACCTATACGCATAGACTTGCCACCGGAGGATCCGCGTCAGCATTTCGCAGCCACACCGAGGGAGGGTCCTATTACCCTTAGACGCAGCACCGCCCGGCAGATCAGAGAACACTCATATATGCAGCTATCAACCAAGTCCCGACGGCGTGTCGTGACATCACGAATGGAAGACCTCGTATATACTGTATGAGCCATTGCATTGCCAACGACATGCTCACGAGGGCGTACAATTCTCGAAAGATTATCTGGTGTGGGATGCCAAGCAGTTCATAAGATGTTACACCTCGACGAGAAACAATATAAGGCATCGCGCATGAGAACGAATCTGCGAATACCGTCGAATACAGGTCGAGAAGATCGCGAAGATGTGCAGCAAGGGACTCGATCCAAATTCTCATTTGTCAGGAAACCGGAGAAAAACCAACGACAACAATCCAAATAAGAATACAGCAATCATAATAACAAAAGAGAAGTTGAGTATAATACCTCTCCAAGCATCCGTGATCAAGGAAATAATGTCATTTTCCGCCCTTGACAACATACGTGATCTAATGTGCGTATCATTGTTCGCCATATGCTTCGACGACATACAGCGAGACTCTATCTCGGCACGTAGATAATCGCTTTATCTCGGTACGTAGATAATCGTAACCCTTGGAATAGGAACAGTTCATTCGCAACCGCGTAGATTGCGAAACGAATCATCGATACCAAGAGACGAGGAACCATCTAGCAGCGATCACCGAAAAGCAGGAGCCTTGTCAGCGCATTAAGGCACGACGCTAGTGCGCAACACCTATATATGCATCCATATAAACAAGTCCCGACGGCCGCATCGACGAGCGCATCGATTTTCTTTTTAAGGGGAAGATGGGTGCCGTGATGTATGAATTCCTTCGTATGTTGTTTAGTGGTTATAACATTTGTAAGTTGTATGCGGTTTGTGCTTAGTATGAATTGCCGTATCGACGAGGTGCGTCGATTTTCTTTTAAGGGGTGGATGCGTGCCGTGTCTTTGGGGAACATTTATGTTGGTCGTATTCCAAGGCAGATCTTGTTGGGTATTGTAGTATGAATTCCTTCGTATGTTGTTTAGAGGTTATAACATTTGTAGTCTATATGCGCCTAGTATGAATTGCCGTATCGACGAGGGCGTCGATTTTCTTTTAAGGGGAGGATGCTGTCACGTTCCGTGCCTCTAGGGTATATTAATGTTGTTGGGATATGATTTCCCGTATCTGTGCTTAATATGATTTGCCGTATCGACGAGGGCGTCGATTTTCTTTTAAGGGGAGGATGCTGTCACGTTCCGTGTCCTTATGTTGGTTATAACATATGTTATTTAAAGCATATGTTATTCTTATTCCAAAACAAATCATATTAACCATCGATTGTAATTCAGGGAATATATTTGGTAAAACGAGAACGGCGGTGGCACGTGGCAATGGGACTGCAGTGGTATTGTGCAAAAATACATAAAGAACTCAATGTCATCGAACTCTTATATCCGAGAATTGTATCGTTCGACAATTCCACGAGCCAGGGTGCAATCGAACTACATCGCCCATGGACATGTATCTGCCCATGGACACGCGCGATGAGTTCGGCGACACCGAACATTGCTGACTGTTGCACTGCGTGCCAGCCGCGGCCTAGCTCTACAGGGAGCGCGCATTCAACAAACTGCTCGTTTAATAAATTGCCGAATTGACAGAATTGGCCTCGCCACCTCGTCCAATAGCGACAGGTAGCCGTGAGGACAATTTAGTCTCCGGATGCACACGACGGCGTAAAGCCCGATTCCGGAGTAACTCCACGGGAACGCGTCACGTAGCGGCAATAATCCTTCTCGTGCGGTTCCGCGGTTCGCACAGAAAGGCGCCGTTTGTAAGTCGTCAGGAACCGTATCGACAACCCGGGGTTGCGCGCGTAGTGTTTACAAGTCGTCCCGTGTTAGCTTTAAGTCCGGATAACGATTACCAACTTCGCTAATACGCTTCTCGTGGGTGGCAGTAATTCTTCGGGAAAAGTTCGGCGAGTTCGCTGCGCTCCCCGAAGTCGCACGCATCGTGGGGTTAGTTGTCGGCGTCGGTTGACAATCGTTATAATCAAGTTCCGCCACGAACAATCAGTCGTGTAATTTTAAGTATGTTTGAGATTGTGAGGATCCGAGAGAGAAAGAGAAAAGTGATACGCGTATTTGTTGTATGCGTATCAAAATATCATTGAAACTGAGAATTCAATTCAGTCTCGAAAACATATTGTTAAAACTGTTGAACTAAAAAAATAGCATTAAGTTGAAACGGCGATAAAAGAGTTCTGTTGAGGAACACAACTGATACTCCGCCCTGTTAAAAAACGTTACGATGTGAAATTTAAGAAATATATTAACGATTGTCAAATTTTTAAAAAATTCTATTGACTCTAACCTAATTAATCTCCTACTAACACACACCAACAACATCGTCAAAAAGGATGACCGCACCGGAACTCCCCATAGTAAGTATCGATGGTAATCAACGTTCGATTTCACCATCGGAGATGCGCAGCCTAAAAAAAGTGAGGTTAACAGGGATTGTATGAAGTAAGAAATTCATCGAACTCAATTTATCATTAAATCTCGTTACAAATCAGATTTATTTATCCAACTATTGTGAGTATTATCGAACCCCAACCATTTTACATATATTTGATTGTTTCTTTTCTTCAACATATCTTTTCAATAAGACAAATATCAGGATATTGAACTTTAAGTAGCTCTTGTTCATCGAAGCCACCGGCAATCGACTCATCCCGATAGTTCTTCAGATTGAACGTTACAGGATTAGTATTTTTTACCCGAGTTATTGTAAATATTTTCGTTGTCCAGTTTGGAGTGTAACCCTATGCAAATATGTTCTTAAATTTGCTAATCCTTATTCTATCACCGACTCTGAATTTTATTGACTTCTTCATTGGTTCTTGGATTTTCTTGAAAACACGAGTTAGCAGTTCTTCCTCATTTTTCGTATTAATATTCATCGGTTTCATCCTAATGGTGCGATGTAAAGTATTATTGTACTCGGAAATAAAATTATCCAGAATATCGGTCTACTTGTAACGTCCACGAAGACTAAACTGCATCCACATTTTATTTTTCAATATTCGATTGAAACGTTCGCAAATGGATACTTTTGAATTACTATATGTAGAGTGAATATGGATATTAAATTGATTCATCACAGATTGAAACTCGGAGTTAAAAAACTCTTTTCCCTGATTTCATTGCACTTGATGTATCGTTGCCGGTCTTGCTCTTCATTGGTACAGCCTAAGCGAATTTAGAGAATATATCGATGACAGTGAGGAGGGATTTGCAATTGGAATTTTGTTGTGCGTAAGATGACATATCGATGAGATCCGAGGGTAATTCCTTCGAGCATGCTTATGTAACCCCTCACTACCAAAGCTCGCTTGTTTTCATTCATTATTTTATTCAATAATATTCAACCGATCATCCAGTTTTTAAATATTATGAACGTTTTGAATTTCCAAGTCTTGCAGTGTCGCCAACTCGGGACGCAGAGTTTTAGAAATGCCGCTTATCGTTGTCTCCAAACCCAGCACACTAGTAGATTACTATCATTAATTTCTTTTCTCAAGGTCCCAATAATATCACGGATGTTATGGTGTAAAACGTTCAATGTCACAGCATCATGCGGTTCTTGCACTTCAGCAGCCTTGCACAGTCTCTTCTTCATCAAATCGTAATGAGCATCAGCGGTGATTTTAAAACCAATTCCCGGTCTGCCTGGTGGGTCGTGATTAGTAACGACTACACTTTTATCAAGCTGCCGTCCAAACACGTCGACACTCATATTGAGAGTGATGAGAATCGTCTATTGATACGCAATAATATATCATCCGAGCTTCACGCAATTCCTTCATAATCGATACGATCTCATTTGTATGAGACGAGTTACCGGCTGCCTGAGACGCTAAAAGTAAACGTAGACGATCCACCGGCTCATTGGGATTATCCCAATATACATAATCGAATTGTGTATTTTTCCTCGCAACCATGTACTCAGGCATACCACCACCACCCTTGCGCGTCAAACCGATGGATATGTTTGCAATATACGTTCGGAATTTAAAATTCGTATCTGCTCGTACAGGCTCATTGGCTCTGTAAAATTTGTTGTGAGCATTCGTTGCTACGACGGTAGCTTCATAATTCTTCAAATCATTCGGTTTAATGTGATTCTTATCGGGCGTTTTCTTGAAAAGCAACTCTATCAAACCAATAGTTTTTGGATATTTATTATCTACGTTGAGAGTCGAACTGTATCGGTAAAGCACGAATCATTAATTTATTGTTCCGAAGGTTTCGGACACCCCATGAGGTATCGAAAGTTGTCTTTTGATTTTTCTGCAATAACGTGACTTATTCGTTTAACAACTCATCGACATTTGATTGGTTGTCATCGTCCTCATCACTATCGTCATCACTGCTTTTATTCGTATCGTACGCGGACTTGAAAGATTCACCAAAACCTTTCGCCGCCCCTTCATTTATCATTGAATTATCAGGTTTATGGTAATTTTGTACATTATCGATATTTTCCTCGGCGGTTATTTCCTTCGTTATCGACATTTCCTTTTATTGGTATTTCATTTTTAACTGTATGAGACGCCTTCACCAATTCCCTCTATGGAGTCACCGATGGCTCAAAAGTATCCCGCATCGTTATATCAAATAACTCGCGACTAGCAGACGAACTCGCTCTCTTCATTTCAGATTCTCGAGCGAGTTCGTCTGCTAGTCGCGAGTGCAGGAAATCGTAGCCAACGAAGCAATCGGTACGGGGTGCCTGTCATTGCAGCCGATCATATTTGGTAAGTAGGTCTGTATTAAAAGATAGTATCAGAAATAATTTCAGCAACGAAGAAAATGTGAGTTCCTGCTTGAGACGGCATTAAAAGTGCGATTTTTTATTTTTAGAAAACGCACGTTCGATGCCGCCACAATCGCGTTCACACAGACATCGAAGGAATTGAAAATAAAATTAAGGTAATGTGCGAAGGCGATGACGTCCTTCGCAAATTCGTGGAAAAATTTTTCGGATTGGTCCCCCTCATCTTCACATAAAAAATAAAAAATAAAAAATTATTGAATTCGATATTTCGTCGTCGTCGTCGTCGTACTCGTCATCGAGACTCATCGATAAAAAAAAATGAAAAAATTTAAAACATAAAAAAAAAAAATAAAAGAAATAAAAAAAAATGTTAATAAAAAAAAAAAAAAGATAAAAAAAAAATCGAAAAATAAAAAAATAAAAAAATAAAAAAGGTACCCGTATGGTGCTCTCACTCTTCCTCCCTTCTTCCCCCACCACCCATCGTATCACTCTAATTTTCCTACTTCTGTGGAGGTGGGGGGAAAATTGGAGTGGTGGGGATGGTCGCATGGTGGGGGAAGGAGCGGGGATGAGAGTGGGGGGCGCCATACGGGTACCAATACTACTGACGGCCCACAGAATACCGCGCGGACGCGATTTGGCATAAGAGCGACATGAAGCTTCTCTCGGACTCCCTTTTTCTCCACGAGTTTATCGAAATTTATTACAGGCAACCTTGCAGATGCCTCCTGTTCTTTCGACCTCATCACGATCTCGACTAACGGGGAAATGTTATAAATATCGGTTTTATAGACATTGTTCATCAGTTCAAGATCTTCCGTCCTGTCGATATGATCCTTGACAAGCGTCGAGGGAAAAAGTTTGGAAAAGGTTTGGATAATACTTTGATCAACCATCTTCCTGTTGAACTGCGTTTACCAGCGGATCAGTACTGTGGACCGGGTACGAAGTTGGCTAAACGTCTCGCTCGTGGTGATCCTGGAATCAATCTGTTGGACGCAGCTTGCAAAGATTACGATATTGCGTATTCGAAAAATCGTGAAAATCTTGAAGCAAGAAGTTTGGCCAATAAAGTGTTGATCGAGCGAGCTTGGAAACGTGTGTTTGCCAAAGACGCTAGAATTGAGGAGCAAGCAAGTGCTTGGGGCGTTGCAAATATTATGAAGGGTAAAAGCAAATTAGGTATGAATGCTAAAAATCCGCCTGCTAACTTAAAAAAAATATCAGAGCTGCGAAAAATGCGATCATTCAGAGTAGTGATCCACGCGCGGTTATTATGTCGGCTCTTGAGGGGGCACGAAAAGATGTTAAGAGAGTGGGAGGCAAGTGTAAATTGAGCACACCACGTATTTTGCCGGTAGCGCGTAAAGTTGGAGGTCTTTTGCCACTCCTCACATATTTGTGGGTCTCAGTGCCGCTGGAGCATTGTCCAAAGGTGCAGCTAGTATAGCTAAAGCTGTCAATGCGGCTCAAGCGGCCAAACAAGAATTGGAGGAAAGTAAGCGTCATAATAAAACTATGAACGCCATTGCATTGGGTAATGGTCTACATCTGAAACCGTATAGAAAAGGATTTGGTCTTCATATCACGTCAAAAAACGGGAAGTAACGCTACCTCATCGACCGCTAACTGACATTGATCTGGTCGATTTTGCGAAAATTATGGAGATTCCACATTTCCGCGGAGTTTTTATGCGAAATAGATTACCGAAGAATGGATCATTAAAATTTGAGTCGGGAATTATCAACCTGGATGAGGATGATGGCCCTGACACACACTGGGTAGCATACAAAAAGATCGCTAATAAAGTCATTTACTTGGATAGTTTCGGTAATCTTCAACCACCAGCGAAATTCATAAAATATCTTGGTGTTGGTAGCGTTAATTATAATTATAAAGGATATCAAGACTACAATACAATCGAATGTGGACATTTGGGTCTCGAGTTTCTTTGTCGACAGTTGAGTCAAAAAGAAAAATATCGCCTATATAAATAATTACCGAGGGAAAATAACTTCAGTCGTACGTTTATCGTCATGAACGATAGTCTTACGCTCACAATATCCGGAACGTCTTCTATACTCGAGGCGTCATACTTTCCACCTATTGAGCTCTCAGCGGATAAAAATTATAACTTGGGGCTCGTTGAATTGTTAACCTGCAATTCGACACCAAATATAGATGCTGATAATACATTTTACGTGGGTGATGAAATAATAACGATACCTACGAGTAGCTACGACATAGAGGGCATTGAGGCGTATTTGCAAAGAAGGTTGATAGAGAAAAATATTAATATCAGTATTAACGGGATGTATCAGTCTCCTCGAACAGTTCGAAAACGCGAAAGACTCGTTCTCCAATACGGTACGACCAATCGCGTTGAAATTTTGGGCACAAAGTCTGAACGGTGGCATACAGTGGCTAAACTTCGGGCAGTTCAAAATTTTGAAAAAAACTCTACAGTTTCAGTTACCATGGGAGAAATTACTGAATTTTTCACTGTTAGACTCAACGGATTGTTACATCCTCACTTTAGCCACTGGGCAATATAAAAACACATATTCTGCGCTTTGTTTCATCTTGTTCCATGCAGAAATTATCGAAAACGAAGGTTTTTCCGTTTTTGCTCAAGAAAATACCGACTTTTGCCTGTATTACCCAAAATTTAGTGTGCCAGTATTCCGAGTGGCGGCGCTAACGTCGGTTTCTTAGACGCATGCTTTCTCTATCCGTTCCTTACCTAGGAGACGGCGTCAACAGCGGGCAAGAAACGGTAATCGCGCCCATGGCGCTGCAAGACAGAGAGACATATAGCGAACAATGAAACGACTATCGCCGTCGCACGCACGAGTCTGATATTCCAAGAGCTAACGACCGATTTCGTTACACGACCGTTTCGGGAATAGGGCTAGACGTTTCAATAAGACAATCGGAGGTTCGACAACCGTTTAGGGGTGGATTTTGCGCGTCTAGATTTTTAAAGGGAGAATCAGAAATAATAAAATTACATTATTATAATCAGTCCGGCACTTTGGAATATCAAAGTTGAGAATATCTCAAGTAAATGAAAAAATCGCCAGACCGGTGGGTGGGTGAAAAGTGGGTGCAAGAAGGTGCTGAAGTGCCGCACAAAACTGGACTATTTACAGTAAAATAATCAGGTTGGGTTTGGTTGATTATTCTAAAATATATCCCCACAAAATAATCTGCCTGATGCCAGACCGAAATTCTTTGAAAATCTATTTTCAAATAAATTTTTTACTAGGTTTTTTTTAATTTATGTAAATTTTTATATATAAGGGGTCCCCCCTTATATATAATATATATTAATAATAAATGTATATATCTGTATATACATTTGTACCCAAAAGTATATATAGATATATACATGTGTTCCATCCTGTCTCTGGGTCTTTCCAGGTATAAAATGATCTGGCAGTGGGTATTTTTCCAGGCTAGAGAGAATTTTTCAATATATTCAAGATAATTCCTTACACTTGAAGCAAGCTACAATGTAAGATGATACATACAAATATTGAAAGTTATTAAAAACGTTTTAAAAATAAATAAATAATCCACAGTAGAATCATGGTTCATGTATGCCCTTATATCAGGAAGCTTGCATGAGATGGTCTCATTCACATTCACGCGCGCGCATAAGACGGTCTCACTCGCATTCACGGGGGAGGTTTTGTGGGTCTGTCGAGGTGTTCCCACCGGAATTTCGGTCTGGCATCGGGAAGATTATTTCATGGGGATGTAATTTAGAATAATCAATCAAACCCAACCTGATTATTTTATTGTAAATAGGGCAGTTTACTGCGCCACTTCAGCCCCCTCTTGCACCCACCCGGAGGCGGTGCATTTTCTGTGGGGTCAGCTTCATCAAACGGATTAGGGATCGCCCCTCACCGTAAAGCTGACCGTTTTGCCTGTACCATAAAGCGGAAACGGTCAGCTTCACCGAACAGACAAAGGTATTACTGTACGGTGAAACTGACCTTTGCCACTTTTGTGCACCGCAGCGAAGGCGATATATTTATATGTATAATATAGAAATATCACAGTCTGCGCCTCTCAGCTAACCTTCTCAGGGTTCTCGCACATGAAACAACGTTGCCATTTTGCTGTCACACACTTGAGCGGGAGACATGCCTGCCGAGCACCAACACGTAGCGCTAGCTAATCACGGCGATGTGTGGTATTTGACCGACTCGACCGTGTGCCAACAAACTGCTACATCGGTCATGTGCGAGCACCATCGGCAACGCCGCAGGGGCAACCTACGACGAAACACCGCACGAAGAAGAAACGTAAGGGACGTAACTGTTCCGTATACCGCATAGCTTAAATGCCTCTTTGTACCCGATATATATATATATATGTAGCATGTGCCTCGTCGAGCTCGTGTTTCGTCATCCCTAGGACCCCGTGCGTGGTCCCTCTCGGCCCCGCCAGGCCCGTCGGCGATCGTATTTGAGCTTGCGCCGTGAACGCCGGCAGTCATAGTACTAGTGCAAGACAGCGAGAGAGAGAGAGAGAGCGAGAAAGACTCAGATATGGCACGTGTAGCTGTATCAGCTGGTGGTTTTTGTTTTGTTAGAAAGAGTACGTTCGTTGATTTTTTTATTGAATATCCGTGTTGGATTTGAAAGTGCCGATGTGCAGAATAGTTGTAATTGTGTTCTTTTTCTCAACTAGAGAAAATTGAAATGTTTCAATAAAAAATACATTTTAAATCGTTAATGAGCGTGATAAATGTAATTGTGTAGTTAACCGCTCTAACGTAGAGCAAGAAGCAAGTAATCTTCATTGCCCGAAAGTTTCACGCTTGTCGTACCGCCCGTCGATGCATATCGACGGAGAACCGTATCGAAATATAAGGTATTTGTTTAAATAATAATTATTATTATTTACTTTGACTGTTCTAACATAGAACGAGAAACGGGCAATCTTTATTGCTCGAAAGTTTGACGCATGTCGAACCACCCGTCGATGCATGCTGACGGAGATCCGTAGCATAATATAACTTATTTGTTTAATTAATTATTATTATTTACTTTGACCGCTCTCATGTAGAGCGAGAAACGAGCAATCTCATTGCCCGAAAGTTTGACGCTTGTCGAACCATCCGTTGATGCATATCGACGGAGATCCTTAGAATAATATAACTTATTTGTTTAATTAATTATTATTATTATTCACTTTGACCGTTCTCAGTTTGACGCTTGTCGAACCACCCGTCGATGCATGCCGACGGAGATCCGTTGTATAATATAACTGATTTGTTTAAATAATAATTATTATTATTTACTTTGACCGTTCTAACATAGAGCGAGAAACGGGCAATCTTTATTGCTCGAAAGTTTGACGCTTGTCAAACCACCCGTCGATGCATGTCGACGGAGATCCTTAGCATAACTTATTTGTTTAAATAATTATTATTATTTACTTTGACCGTTCTAACATAGAGCGAGAAACGAGCAATCTTCATTGCTCGAAAGTTTGACGCTTGTCGAACCACCCGTCGATGCATATCGACGGAGATCCGTAGCATAATATAACTTATTTGTTTAATTTATTATTATTATTATTTACTTTGACCGTTCTCATATAGAGCGAGAAACGAGCGATCTTCATTGCTCGAAAGTTTGACGCTTGTCGAACCACCCGTCGATGCATGCCGACGGAGATCCGTAGTATAATATAACTGATTTGTTTAAATAATTATTATTATTGTTTACTTTGACCGCTCTAACATAGAGCGAGAAACGGGTAATCTTTATTGCTCGAAAGTTTGACGCTTGTCAAACCACCCGTCGATGCATGCCGACGGAGATCCTTTGCATAACTTATTTGTTCAAATAATAATAATTATTATTTACTTTGACCGTTCTAACATAGAGCGAGAAACGAGCAATCTTCATTGCTCGAAAGTTTAACGCTTGTCAAACCACCCGTCGATGCATGTCGACGGAGATCCTTAGCATAACTTATTTGTTTAAATAATAATTATTTTTATTTACTTTGACCGTTCTAACATAGAGCGAGAAACGAGCAATCTTCATTGCTCGAAAGTTTGACGCTTGTCGAACCACCCGTCGATGCATATCGACGGAGATCCGTAGCATAATATAACTTATTTGTTTAATTAATTATCATTATTATTTACTTTGACCGTTCTCATATAGAGCTACAAAAAAGCGATCTTCATTGCTCGAAAGTTTGACGCTTGTCGAACCACCCGCCGATGCATGCCGACGGAGATCCGTAGTATAATATAACTGATTTGTTTAAATAATAATTATTATTATTTACTTTGACCGTTCTAACATAGAGCGAGAAACGGGCAATCTTTATTGCTCGAAAGTTTGACGCTTGACAAACTACCCGTCGATGCATGTCGACGGAGATCCTTAGCATAACTTATTTGATTAAATAATAATAATTATTATTTACTTTGACCACTCTAACATACAGCGAGAAATGAACTACCCTGCTGCATGGTAGGAACAGCTGACACGAGCTGCATACGCTATGGTGTGTCCAAGCGCTACCGAGTAGCGGCGAGAGCCACTCGCTTCATATGTGTATACACAGCCATATGTAGAATAAGTTATGTGCAATCACAGCAACCGTCTGCTATTCGGCTTCGATGCTCCGTCTCGCGAAGCATCGAAACCTCATAGAAGACGCGCGCTGTGACATCTAGCGGTAGTTAGCAGCGGCTCGCAGTGAAATACTACGAGCCCTGCACTACCGCGACGAGGAGGGCCGCGTCGAAATTTTCTGGTGACTGATACATCCCGTTAAACTAAATAATAATACTCTGCGTAGCAAAATTACGTGTGATCGAGAGATAAATTTCACGCCCGGCGATCCGATTGGTCGTCTATTACGATTCACTCGTCGCGTTCTAGAAGCTAATAAAAGTCATAAATCGTATCTCCCAGTAGCCATTCTCAAAGTAAACGTTTTGCGAATCAACGACAGCATAACGAGCAGAGCCTGAATCGATGAGCGTAAAGTTCATACGGTTCATGAATTTTTCCCCTCGGTGCCGCCTGGATCTAAAATTATCGAAGTACCATCGCACATCATTTACTTTTCAATCACCACCAAGATCATAGATCATATCCAGCTTCGAATAGTAGATCAAGGCGGGGGTTTAATTCATTTTTGCGGTGAAACTACAACGGTTCGAATGCAATAAAATAATGGCTATTATGTTTAACAAAAAACCTAATAATTTCTATGTAAATAAGCAATCATGTGCGAATTCGATCAGTCGTCGCTTGACAACCAAAGCGTTGACATCGCAGAACGTTCAACTGTTGAAGAGCTTGGGTCTCAAACTTCGAGAAGAATAAGACAATATTTGCTGTGTGTGCTTTGCATCTGTTGTACGCGATGGAGGATGAAATAATGATTATTCAGAGTTCAATCGTCTTTGATGAATCTATAATACACAGTGAAATTCATGCGCATCAGCCTTACGCATCTGCGACGTTCGGTAATAGTGATGAATATCGCATTGCCGTTCAACATTAAGATCTTTGCCTGTTGCCATGCGAGTAGTATTGGTACCCGTATGGCGCCCCCCACTGTCATCCCCACTCCTTCCCCCACCATGCGGCCATCCCCACTCCTTCCCCCACCATGCGGCCATCCCCACCCCTCCAATCCCCCCCCCCCCACCTCCTCAGAAGGGGGAAAATCAGAGTGATACGATGGGTGGTGGGGGAAGAAGTGAGGATGAGTGAGAGCACCATACGGGTACCATACCATTTTTCCAAGATTCTGGAAATGACGTCATTGCTCGCGCTTCCGAAGTCCACGGTATAATGAGCAGCCACACCTAGTCAAGTATTGAGAGCGACATCCCCTCCCCCCTCGTCTTTCATTAGTGTGCTGTCGGCTATTGTTTCGGCTTAGCAACGATGAATTCTGGATATAGCGGTACGAAGCAGGGCGATAAATGAAAAAGATTTTTTTTTCAGTTTTTCGTTTAATTTTAAAAAATGACATAAAATACAAAAATTGTTTATTTATTGAGCGAATCATTTTTCGCGAATGTCGTCTTCGGAATCCAAGCCGATATTGGGATAGTCTTCCTCATTCTCGAACGGATGCTGCTGAAGCCATTTTTTTATTTGGCACGCGTTTTTCAAGGCACATCGTAATGATTCCGTGCGCATTAAGCCTTGGCGTATGCACATACGATATGCCAGCGGTAAAAGTCTGAACGGAGGAGCTTCTTCTTCCTCTTCAAGGTTGATTATTTCTCGCCCCGTGACATTTTGTAGGAGCACTGCCTTATCGCGTCCGCGGGTATAAATTCGCTTCGATTCTCGAGAGATATCGCGTAAATTCGCATATACCTGCTCGAGCGAAATCTCACCCTCGCACCACTCAAGTCCGTAATAAACTTCGGCCAGAAAGCTATTTTGGCGCCTCGATTTTTTTGGTAATACCGTGAGTGGGTAAGGCGGTGCAACGACCCAATGACCCGTGAGCGGTTTGTCTACAGCAACAACTGCTATTTCTTTTGGAAGGAAATCAAAGTCTTTGCCGCGCAGACCCTGTATATCGACGACGATATCCATATTTACGACCTCCTCGAATAAAGACTCGTCATGAACTGAATTTTTTCACAATTTGTATTGTATTCACTGCAGCAAAGATGACTCAATGAGTAACCCAATATCTGCTGCTTATTCAGCAAAATCTAGTCGGCGAGCGGTGAATTATAACAGGGATACGGTATGGCGATAAATGAAAAAATTTGTTTCCAGTTTTTTACTTTTATTTAACATTTTTTAATATTACGTACAACCAAGTGACATATAATTCCTTAAATTATAAGATTTTCCATTCCCGCTATTAGTTTCGACATTTCGTCATCATCGGTATTTTCTTCTTTTAGGCGCTTCTTCTCCTTACGCCTTCGCCAATTCTATACAAATAAAATTATTGATTCTACTTTTTATACTAAAATAAATAGTTAAAAATTTAAAAATCAATTATACCGCTCTGCGCCTGTGACGACATTTTTTTCGGCTGACAATCTGGCCGTTGCGACGCTGCAACGAGCGTTACCTCCCAGTTATGGCTAAACTCACGCGCGCCATAATAACTCTTATCGGCTAAGCGATAATACCGAGTTCGGCCCATATCGTCGACGCGAGATAATTAATTGAATTAATCACGAGACCGTGCGGCGGCGGCCATAGTCACACGACTCCGCCCCCACCATTTTTTATCGGCGCATGCAACAGCGCTGGTTGCAAGCAAATCTTCGTTCGGTAAAACCCCCACCGTTCAAGGTTTTATTATTATTATTATTATTTCTTTTCTGAGAGGTAAAAGCATTGTAATAATCGCGAACTATTTTATCGTTTTCTCGCACATTATTACTGAAGAGATTATTAAATCGAGCCATACCAAAACCGTAAGACATGAAATGCAAAAAAACAATACAAAATTGTCCGCATACATCCGATGAATCGCTTTGGAGCTGTTTGATGTTGCATCGGAAAAATTTGCAATTTCTTCGCGGGATCTCGTCTGCGGGGAATACTCCAGTTGTTGCAATTGGTAAATGGCGTAGAGCTTCTTGTATTTGATGCGTGTTCATACTCTCATGAGCGATAATGGCGAAATGCTGATATATCCCATTTTGCTGCTATATATATATTCATTTCCCTCCTTTTTTTTCACTTTCTCGTTAAATCAATAACATTGAATGGCTTTGTACACGTGGTACACCCGCTGTAGCACTCAACCAATCGGGCATCTTTTAAATCCCCTTTTTTCTCTTCTTCTTCTTCATGTTCGTCATCCGCTCCAGAACTACACATCTTCGCTCTCTCGTACGAATTTATTTGGAGCCATTTTTTCATCGTAAACGCTCGAGTTAAAGCGCAACGTAACGAACGTTTATTGCTCATCGTGGAATGTCGCAAACATTTCCTACATGTTTTCGGCAAATGTTCTATTCTCGGACACTCCCAACTCGAAATTTCCAAATCGTTAATGTGGCGAGACAATACTTGACACAAGAGATTGGCTTCTTCATGTCCTCGGGTATGAATGCTTCTGGCATATCGGGCAATGTCTCGTAAATTCGCGTAAACTTGCTTACAAGACACATCACCCTCGTACCACTCGAGGCCGTGACAATTGAACGAAAGACATTTATTTTCCTTTCGCACATCCTCCGGTAGTTCGATAAACGAGTACGGAGGTTGAACGATCCAATGCATCAAAAACGGATTGTCGATAGCGACAACGGCTATTTCTTTTGGTAACAAGCGATTATCCTTGTCTCGCATTCCCTGTATATCAATGACGATATCCATTTTCACGTCCGTCTCGTGTGATAGATAGCGGTAAACTGAATTCTCTCGGCGGCGCCAAGAAAAAGTAACCGGTAATCCGATATCCGTGATTAACCAGCAAAATCCACTATTACCTGACGGGACGCATCGATTTCAAGAACGTTGTCATATTCAGCGTATATGACGCAGTTTACGGTTGACTGTAGCGCTTCTTGGAATCTCACCTCGATCCTCACACTACCATGTTTCACCAAATTCCAGTAAGTGCTGCTATTGGCCGAAAGATCGGGTGTCAAGTCGAACGCGAATAAACAATAACCGTCTCGATAATTCGCTCGACTTATGGAATTTCCCTCGTTTAGAAAATGTATTCCCGTTCCCGAGAATAACGTCTGATATGCATCCACGTAAAGTTTACTTTTTGTAAAATCCGGTTGCAGTGGTCGGGAAGGTACTTGATACCATCCACGTATAAAGAAAGATAATTAATTTTATAATTTTGAAAGTTAAACGGGTTGAAGAAGCGGTCACCGTTGTACGCTCTGTTATCGACGAAACCGATAATTATCCGCTTCGGTAGCTGACCGAGAACGACATTATCAATCGTTTCCCCGTGTATACCAGCATACAATGAAACGGCTTTAACTTCCACGCGAGTAAGGGGATATTTCGCAGTAGATTTCGCCAGTGCACGGGCGTGCGAAAGTAAAACGCCAGGTGCGATTTTCGTTCGTCTTACGAGAAGCGTGGCTTCGACAATATTTAGTCCGCATGACTCGTTTGTCGACTCGGTCATGAGACAAAACGAGTCTCTCGCGGGTACAAGACGCATTCGCATTTCTACTCCGTTCAACAGGGAACGCTCCTGATTAAACACGTCGCAATGCAAATGTCCGAGCAAATCAACCGTTTTCCCAGCACACAGAAATTTCATCCGCTCTCCCAATCCCGCCCTTTTTTCTCCACTCGCGTCATTCATTTTGCCCGCAGTGTCGTCATACCATAGCACTGACGTGAGATGAGATTTTTTAGCCGCCGGGCCGTAATTTAATAACGTCTCAATGTACGCGCGATACGCGTAAGCATTATTTGGTGGTGAGACGAGTTTTTGATTCAAGTATACATCGACTTGATTATACATTGAATGCAGCAAATTATTTACCGGTCCGACAATTGGCTCTTTAGTGGCTGTCGAACTAGATGCACTAGATACAAGAGGTTCTTTTATCTGCACGCGAAGACTAAGCATGGTGTGAGCAAGATCAATATATTCATCTCCTTGTCCGGGAATGACAAATTCTATCGGTGAATCATCCGTCAACGATGAAATCGGTTTATAGTGCACCCAGTTCGATCCTTCGATTAAACACTCGCACGAGTGTGCGTGTAAAAGAGCCATTTTTTTAAATCCAAATATATCGGCAACAGTGCGCAGAGTTTTCTTTTTCTTCTTGCGAATCGTTTTTTTTTTAATGTTCTTCTTCTTCGTCTATTTAGGAGACACTCGCCTCCTAACGCGTCCGCTGTTCGAATGACTGATTCGCGCAATTTTTCTCTTCTTATAGCCGGATCCCTGCATCATCATCTTATCAATTTTTTCCTCGGCTTTTCGTTTTAAGCTTCCCCCAGATTCGCGCACTCTCGTATGAAAAGAATTTTTCAGACTTATATTTTTATTCATCACATCACCAGCTATATTTACTCCTGTGCTCAAAGCCTCTTTACCGACAGCCTTGACACCTTTTCGCAGGAGCGGTAAAACCCGTCGAAAAAGCCCCCCGAGGAAGCTGCCGTGACCCCGTTGATTAGGCGTGCCGATATAAACGTGGCTTATCCCCGCGTATCCTCGGCGCCCTAGGCCCGTCTGCTCCTGGTCGTCGTCGTCGTAGTACTCCATGAAGCGATTAACGAAAGTGTTTGAATTGCAGTGTCACCGTCAACGTTCCGTCCTCGAATGGTATAGGATTGCCATATCCATCCCTTATGTCGATCTCGATCGTGTGAAAAATATTACGGATGAGAGGGATAAAGCGCAGAGAAGGGAAATTTTTTATTTTAGTCGAGCCGTATGCGAATGTAACATCGGTCTCGAAAGGCACAACGCGTAACAGAGGCGTCTGCACATCGCCGGTGATATATGACTCGCAGATATCTGAATAAATGAACATGCTATTCGGAATTGCGCGAGCCAGCGATGCCGGTTCCGAGCCAATAAACGGCTGTGTTTTATTTGTCGTAATATGCTCGCGAATTCCGAATCCTAGCAGTTTTCCTATAATCGATGGCACGCTAAATTCGTGATAAAGTTGATCGCTGCATATCCGAGAAACTTTGACGCGCCCACAATGTTCATGTTTGAATTCTAGGTGTTCTCTAATACCCGATAGCCCATTAATCGCATCCAACAATGCATCGATAGAACGACATACCCCGCTCGGCACCGGGGCTGACTCGTATGTGCGTAGCGTATGCTCATTTCTACCGGATTTATCATAGTCACCATATTCAAAATTTATAATATTGTCCAACCGGGGAATATGTAATAAAGTCATAGGATAGCTAATTTCCGTTACTGAAACCCCCCACTCCCCTTCCAAACGCAATTGCCGCGGTAACTTTGTAATAAATTTGCTCGTGGTATTGCTGGGAAAATATTGCATGCTGCTGTTACTCGGCAGCACGACGAAGAAGCTGTTATCTGTCATCATACTCATGTTTCGGACGCACGCTTTCTTTTGAACTCTTCCGCGCTCACCCGAGACAATTCTTGAGAATAAAAAATTCCGTCAATGAGCTCGTTATCGAGATCGCGCAAAATATACACGAAAGGAAGACGGTTCGTAGATATACGATATATCTTGAATATTTCGTTGCTCCAACCCCGCTCATATACTTTCGCGAACGCTGCTTTTGCGCTACTGATACGCACGACATCACCGACCCTATATTTACGCGTTTTAATTTTTGTTTTTTTCCTCGACGAGGGCGTGTATCGGCGAATGAGGTATTTCGCGCAATAGCGGCATTTTCCAAATTTACCGCCGCAGGCTGCATACGTGTACCGCTATGCCGTGCGTGATTGTATGCATGTACACATTTTTACAAAACATCGATATAGCGTTTGTTTCCCGTGTACGTAAAATAGCGCCACATTCGCTCTTTCAGCGTACGATTGAATCTCTCGGCGATCGCTGCTTTAACATCAGGATTACGGGGGGCACGAAAAACGATTTGATTTTTCCTCAAAAATTCCTGAAACGGAGCTCCGATAAATTCCTTGCCTCGATCGGTTTGCAATTGATGGGGAACTCTATTGTTGCTACGAGCGAGTATACGAGCGAAAGCGCGCGATACATTTGCACTTGTTTTGTCGTGCAACGGCTCGACCCACGCATATTTGCTTAAAACATCGATGACAACTAACAGATAGACGTAGTTATCGTTGTATGTCTTAATTGCGCGAAGATCGGCAAGATCAGCCTCCCATAAATCATCAATATTATTAACGTTGTATACTCGACGAGGAAATCGCCTCCGTACGAATCGATGCATAGTATACGAATCCTGAGTTTCGAGCCATGGTAAATTTTTTTTTTGCTAATTCTTCGATCGGTCATACGTTGTAAATGCTCTGCTCGCGAATCGGATGCCGGATGAGAGGGATCGAGATAAATCTTCTCGAGAGTCTTCATAATTTTAATGCTGACCAAGCAAATTGTTTCTGCCTCTTACGAGGCGGTAGTAGACCGCGACCTTGCTGCGGCCTCTTCTTATCGCCTTTCTCCTCCTCCTCCTCTGAACCCGATACTACAATTGCCTCGCTGCTCACATCCTCGTAATCGCTGCTGCTGCTGCTGCTACCACCGTGGGGCGGTGATATGACACGTTTGCGCGGCGTTGATGCTCCGACGACTTTCTCTCGGAATATTTCGGGATTTCCGATAAATTCTTGCGGCGTCTGCATCTGTCGCAAGTGCTCGGCAAAGTGAGCTCTACCCTCGGGTTTTACTCGTTTTCTAGCTCGCATCGCGTCATTGATAAGATTGACAATGTTCGAATTTGGAATTATTTTACCTCCAAAAGAAACAGCACCATTCACATCCCAACTAATATCTTTCTCCGCCAAAGTATTTCGGTGCAAATTGTGTAATAACAATTTTGCTTTTGAGCGAAATTTTTTCGGCACGCTATCGAGAATGAGCGTATCATTTAATCGTGATTTTACAGCATGCGTTAATGCCGCATTATCTACTTCCAAATTTTGTACAGGTTCTTTCGACTCGATATTATCGCTCAGCTGTTTATTAGGGTCATCGTGCTGTGAGCGTAGAGCGAGTCGAAGATATCTCTGAAGGACTTGAAGATAAGCAGACCACTTGTCTCTCTCACTCTCGTACGCCGCGGAGTTTAGTATTTCACTCATCTCGGCGTCCAAGCGAGAGAGCGGTGTGCCTACGGTCTGTACAGAGTTGGCTGCTGCCGAGTCAGCTTTTTCTCGTTCGCCGAGACGATGTATACTATCATGTGGAATTAGAACCATTTTTCGAGCGTGCTCCATGTTTAATATAATGCAAAACGGTTGTAAGAAGTAGTTTGAGGAAAGCGCCGCTATTTTTAATAATTAGTCGCCTTTTATCCACCCAATTACCCCGTTTTTCAGCTAAACGCCGAAGAAGCGAAGCATGCCTCTGTAATCGATGTTTCTCTCGCGTGCCGAGGCTCACGTTACCGCGTAACACATTGAGCGTACACTTGCATATACCGCGTATCAATGTCACGTCGGCTATACGTAAGACGACACGCTGCTGTTTTTGTGTGAGATAACACAATGTTCGCAAAATTATTTTATGCTTTTTACCGAGAGCTCCTCGCTCCCCCATTACAGGCGTATTACTGGTACGTCACGACTAGCGTCTCGGATTTTTATTTCTTTTCGCGGCGTATAAACGTAATGATATTGATCATCGGAAAATACGCAGGCGCGAAATCGACAATTGTCGGGTGTCGATTGTTTTAGATCGAGTAAGAGATAACCGTGAGGTGCTGAAGTTGCGTCAAAATATATCTCATGTAAAAAACGTGGATTTTCCGGGCATACCTGACGCGCGAGATGCTGTATTTCAGCGCGATCACGCGGATTTAAAAAAACGACGATATAATTGGCGTTCAGGGAAATGTCGCGTTGCCCGTGCCCTTGATGGAATAAATTTTGCGTGATGTATATAACGTTAAAATTTTTATGATGGCTACCTTTGGTGAAAAGATCGACGATGCTATTATTCGAAGCTTCTCGCATTAGATCATCGATCACGATTAATTTTGGACGTTGATAATTCGAGTAGTCGGCTGCCTGAGGTAAACCCTCGCGAAATTCAATTTTATCGCCATACTCAGTATAACCGGGCTGCCATTCCGAGTAATAAAAAATTATTCGTTCGCATCGAACATCGGCCATTTCACGCATATATTGAAAAAATTTTTTAACAAAATACGTTTTGCCACACCCAGTGGGGCCGCATATCATAGAGGTCCATGGATGTTTCCACCGTGTTTCCATATCGTCGAGTGATATTCGAAACACAAAGATTATTATTTAAATAAGCTGACTCCGCGGCGGCGGCAGCCCGCGGTACAAGCTAATACCGCGCGCGCGCGCGTGTCAACAGGCTGATTACGCGCGCGCCTTTACAAGCTGGTACCGCGCGCGCGCGCGCATCTTATTTGCTTATATAGACGCGCACGCGGTAGTGTAATCTGAAACGTCGCAATAAACGATGGATGCTTCGCGTATTTTTTTTTTGCAAAAAGATTTTATTCAATATACTGAATGATGGTAATGATAATTATTTTGTACAGTTATAATAATTGCGAACAAATTTCAATAAATATTCAGAAACACCGGATTGTTCGCAGGAATTTTTCTTGTAATTTTTTTTTTGCCTCTGTATTCGTCATATCGTTTTATTTATAAAACTGCGTGGAAGCGTCGGGTAACAAGGAATGCCGGGGCGCGCGGCGCGGGAGGCGAATCGCAATGCTCGAGAAGAGTGTCGTCGCGATAGCAGCTTTGAGGAAGAGAAGGATGGCTGCAGCATAGGCGTAACCTTGCAGTACGTGCTTTAAAAAATAAAACGCAACGGCGTAGTATGACAATATTTTTATTTTACAAATAATATATATAAATGTGTACAATGTCTACATAGTCTGAAAAATATAACTTAAAGATATTGTTTATTAAAAATATTACAAATAATTGTTATTCATCACAAAAATCTATATTACATTTAGTTTTGCATACTATCTTTCGTTCGTTCGTACAAATCCATACGGCAACGTACCATATTCTCCCTGGCGGAGACGCTTTACATTTACCGGAGCGCATGACTTTGTTTCTGCGCGCGATATAACTGTATGAAATTCTGTACGACGAATCGCGTCGAATTTTAAAACGATGGGTGCCTCTTTATCGCCCGTCACGAATGAACGAATTGTCTCATAATTAACGTGGCGGCTATTTGCGAAATTTAAGGTAATGCCTTTAACTTTACTCACTCCTGTCGTCGTACCGTCCGGTTTACGCACGATAAAAGCATACAATTTCGGGCCACCCGTTACAAACGAAGAAATATACGAGCCAACACCGTATTCGCTTAACTCATCCGTAAGATCACCAAGAAATTGTCCGATCGGCGGTTCGTACTCTTCACTGCCCTCTCGGCTAACATAAATACAGGAATCGGTATCGCAGTACAATATTCGCCGCCCGAGCGCCTCTAGATATGGATATAATTTTAGGCGGGCCTGTGCTGTGGTATATGCCGCGATCACGACATTAGACGTCGGTGTTGGACGCATAGCCGAAGCACTGCTTACGTAATTAACGTACATTACGTTATGATTTACCGGTAAAATTCCTACGACCTCGATTTCCGAACTCGTTAGTAAATCCATGACCTCGCCCCGTGTTGAAACGATTACGGTAGCCGGTTGATTTTCTCGCTGGCCAAATTTACCCCAAAATGAATTTAGAGCTAATTTTGCGAGCGAGTGCAGACCCGGATTTGCTTGCAAGGCATTAGCATCTAGGCGTATTCCCTCGGCTTCTTCATACGATTCGATAAAACGGTTTATCGCATCATCATCGTTACTATCAACGGGGGCTCCGCTTGCTTCTTGTTTAATTTTCAAAAAAGTATTAATATACTCGGCGAAAAGGCCGCCGCTTCGCGTCGCCGGATTATATCGCGTTATTTCATACTGCCCGATTTCGTCAACGCAAATTATCGTATAACCGAGTGAGACTGCTTTTTTTAATTCATCTACGACCCATGTCCCCGCAAATGCTCGCGTGTTCGGATCTTCGTGCGTACAAATTTCACTAGTATTCATTGTTTCGCAGCATGCCTTACATAGTGCGAATAACAATTTTCCATTAGTGCGGCAAGGCAATACCGGAAGATACAAATTTCGCGGCACTAATACAGTACACTTGACAAGGCCCTCGACACGCTCGAGATCGTTATTAGGACCGATTAGCTCGAGACATTCTTTCCCCACGTACAGTCGCGGATGGCCAATCGGAAATTTTCCCGTTTTGCATACCCAGGGATATAGAGAACAATCATCTACGTAGCGTATTTGTTCCCCATCCCCGACCTCGTACATGCCTACGAAATTTTCCGTTCGGCCACCGAAAAATGCAGAGCGCGGGTCGAGCGGTGCGGATAACACCATGGGATGATTTTCAACGTACTCAATCATTTCGTTATTGCTCTTTAATAACTGATCATATTCACATTCCCATATTTCCTGTAATTCGTATTCTTGCGCTTTAATTCTACCCGATATCGCTAAAGTGCGCTCATACCGTTCATCCATCGTGTCACCGAATTTTAATCTCTTATCTCTGTTTACGCGATAACAACGGGGATAGCCGTGCCACAAACAACCTTGAAACTGTAGTACGTGACGCGTATCAGCCTGTTCGTAGTACCCGTCGACCGCGGGCAACCCCCCTGGTAAGCGATACTCTCTCGCGCGTCCAGCGTGAGCGATAACGACGGCACGCTCTCGCTCGAGCCACACGAGCCACGAGACGGCCTTGCGCGATTGTTTATCCCCCCAGCGATAGCCACCAGGTGGTAATATAGCTATACGATCGGGCTTTAAAATTTTTTTCGATATACTAATGAGCACGCCGAAGCTATAGTACAGCTTTCGTCAAAAGGGCATACATTCCCGGTGCGAATGAAAAGTTTTCGAAAAGCCAAACACGCTCGACGTAACACCGTCACGTCGTTGCGACAATAGCGTAAAAATTCTTTCAAAAAATCAAATTCATAACCCGTACGACTCGTCTCTTCGTACCATGCTAAAAAACGTTCGCGATCAGTCGAGAACATCGTGTCGGGTGAATAAAAATGTACCGATGGTCCGATATAATTTTGATTTTCGGGTCTATTGAATAAATGCGGGAATGTACCCTTCGTTACTATCTCCGCGAAGCCGAATGCTTTCGGTAGCGCACTAAGCGACATTGGAAGGTAGTTTAAGCTATCGAGAAAAATGACATTTCCGACGCGCATTGAAATAATTTTTGTACCGCACATTATGAGCGAAGGCAACTGCGTCTTTTTATTTTCGATAAGATAACGCAAAATAAATTGTCCGTCAAACCCCCTAGCATTATGCGCAATACAAATAGTTTTCGCGAATTTCGAAGTCATAGCTAATTCCACGAGAGAAGCTATCGGTTCATTCGCGAATACAAATTCCCGTTCGCCGCAAACTCGGCAGGATGTCTCAATATTGACATCGTCTAGACATGTCAAGCATACCCTTAGTACCATGCATAGATTTGGCACGTGAACACGGGGTAAATTGTCGCCGGGTAAATGAGTATGCTGCTCCGTCTCGAAATCATAAAATAAAAATTGTAACGATAAATCTTTTTTTTTTATTTACTGCGGATAAACTGGCACTTTTAACCGGAGAGATAAAACAGTGATGACTTGTTGGGCGAGTACATCTACACGTGGTACAAAATATCATTCCGCAAACATGAGTGCCCTTTGACGCGCTTTTCACGAGACGCGAGCAATTACGACAAATTTTTAATGCCTGGCAGACGCTCGACCCGCGTTTAATTTTGCAACCACGCACTGTTTGTTCTTTCGGCTGCTTGTGTAACGCAAAACACTCTGCTCCGAAAAATGATCGATTACAATCGTGGCAATGCTTTAATACATCTCGCTCGTTTTTACAGCGCTCAGATTTACATCTAGAGCATTGATTAGAGCAACGATACAGTATCGCGACCATCATAAAGCGCTTGAGAACGTTTTCCAAACAAAATAAATTCATATACCACGATCGCGATACCCTCGTGAGCGAAATATTCTTGAAATATTTCGGGAGCGTGGTAAACACAAATTATCGCGATTGTTTATAGACAAAATCGATCTTTTAGCCACAGCCTCGTGCGTGAGAGGAATACCCCCACCAGCACCCTGAACCCCGCGTACCACACAAGTTCTCATCTCAAACATGCCATTATCTATTCTAAATTCCCGAGCACTCTGCGCAATATTATTAAGGGATAACACCACTGTGACCCCCTGTTTTTTTTCACATTTTTCAAGAATTTTTTTTTGTGGGAAAAAAAAGAGATATTCGTAAAATTTTTTTGGGTTTTGTTCCTTGCTTATTAATGTATCAAAAAACATTTTTTTCACAATTTTCACGCCGCATGGTGGCGTTGGGGAAGCTCTCGCGTCAGGTGCTGTCATCTCCGCGGCACGCAGCAGAACTCTCTTCAACGTCGATCTGAAAAAAAATACTGAGTGTTTTCGTTAATAATATGATATTTTGAAGAGAAGTACGTAGGGATTTGGAAAAATATTGTTTTAAAAAAAATAGGCACGCCTTTGAAATTTTTGAGCAAAATTTCTCGTCGAAAATAGGCTATAACTTTTATAATTATTGAGATATCGAAAAAATCCTATGTACTTCGCTTCAAAATATCATATTATTAACGAAAACACCCGGTATTTCTTTCAGATCGACGTTGAAGAGAGTTCTGCTGCGTGCCGCGGAGATGACAGCACCTGACGCGAGAGCTTGCCCAGCGCCACCATGCGGCGTGAAAAATGTGAAAAAAATGTTTTTTGGTACATTAATAAACAAGGAACAAAAACTAAAAAATTTTTTCGAATATCTCTTTTTTTTCACACAAAAAAAATTCTTGAAAAATGTGAAAAAAAACAGGGGGTCACAGTGGTGTTATCCCTTAATAAGTGCCCAAATGTCACCTGGAGTATATTTACGTACGGGACGAAAAGAGAGCCACGCAGGCCCGTTTGTGAAAGCTGGTGTCGTAAAAGTCATCCCGGCGTAATCGTAAGGCTCGCACGATTCCGTAAGATGCGTGAGAATATCCCGTATGGCTCCTTCGAGCCATGGCAAATGATCGGCGCACGGTGGTGGCTGACGGATGTGAAAAATCGTTTCACGGCCGCGAGTTTTAAATCGAGGGAAATAACAAGTTCCCTCACGGACGATTTCGAAACGTCGACCGGGCGGTAAAATATCCCCTCCATCACCGCCGCCGCCGCCTGTTTGATCAACTCTAACAAAATTAAATACCAAATTTTTTTTTTATTGGAAAAATAACAAAATAGCTCGTGTAAATTACTAATTAACGTACACTTTTACCAATCGAAACCCTCCGCAGCACCAGGGTAACGATTACGCAGCTCGTTTTCCACGGACCGTTGCCGATTTAAAAAGATTTCGTTCAGAAATGTCAGCGTTGTTTCGGCGGAATATCCTGTTTTTTTTATATGTATTGACGAGCTGTGTTTTCGCGACAATAATATTTAGATATATGATTCATTTACCCGAATCTGACTCCGAAGGTATTTCTTCTTCTTCTTCTTCTTCTGTTTCTTCTCGTTCTGTTTCGTATTCTTCTTCTTCTTCTTCTTCTTCTTCTTCCTCCTCGCTGCTTGTGTCGGCAGCTGCTGCTATCGCTGATATTGGAGACGGTGACTCGCTTGAATCCGATGCTGGTCCGCAGGCCCCTGACGGCCCGGCTATTGCACCGTCAGGTTCATGAGACGGCCCCGCTATTGCAGCATCAGGTTCATGCATTGGTCCCGTTATGCGAACTGAATCGTGACTGTAAATTGGCCGTCGCCTGGTAACGATCCATTTGTTTTTTTTGCCGATTATCATTGTCGCTAGAATAATACTCGCTCTCCGAATCCGTTCGACCCTCCTCGACGAAATCATACGCGTCGGCCTCATCAGAGCGCATGGCTTGATAACGCTTGACTGAATAATTACATCGGATTTCAGTAAAAATTAACAGCTAAAGCGTGATAAAATACTTACTTTGTTCTGCGAATATTCCCTGTAATTCGGGGTCTTCTGACCAACGGCGTCTTTGGATCACTCTAACTAGCGAATCAATCAAAGGCTGCGCGTGAAACATTCCCGAATTATACGCGCAAAGAATATCGCGTTTGGAACACTCGTACAGTGCGTCACGAATTTTTCGAAGCACCACGCGAGCGGGAAGATGCCACAACAAATCATATTGTTTAAGTTTCAGACGTAGCGATGCAGCGGTACCACGATTAATTAAAAACTTTATCAATCGTGCGAGAATATAACGAGGAATAATGCGCGCCATGATGATGAAACGTTCGCGTCGTATTTCTCTAATTGACTAACGATTATGGATAGATGCGCTCGCATTTAAGTATGTAGAAGGTGCAAATCGAGCAATTTTGCGCCTCAAGAAACTAATGCTAAAAAGGATCGGTTTGGGGAGGGCGGGGTGTTACGATTCATAAGACGGCCGTATGCAAGAAATTAATCCTCCTCTTATTGGTTTCGATTCACGCTACTTTGAGACTACGCATGTTTAAAATCTCTATATAGAGGAATCGATTTCGTGCTCTCGTGTTCATAATTATGCCGAACTTTGCATTTTTTATATGGCGCGTGGCGCGAAATGTAACCGCATAGTGTAGTCAATCTATACTGATTTATTCGTTAAGTCGAAAGATGAAATTCAGAGTATAACACTTACACCAGTCGATCACGTAACTGACGCCCAGTTGCCAAGGGGCGCGGCTTGTCCATCAGCTGACGCGTTGGCGAAAAATTGCCAAAAATGACTAGAAAAAATGATAATAAATTAACCGTACATTTTCTGATAGAGGTACCCGCATCCATTTGATAGTAAATTTTCATCGTTACAAATTGATAATTTCATTTTTTCGATTGGGTCAGTGAGATATGAGAAATGTAGAGTCGAAGGCGCTTGGGCGCAAATGTTCGAGCTTTTTTAAGTAATTATTAATTTTGCCTTACAATGAGCTTCCATACATTTTGATATGTTAATAAGGGGACTTTTATCTATCGACTGGTGTAAGTTTCATACCCTGAATTCCATCTTTCGACTTGAAGTCTAGATTGACTACACTAGCAGAGTTGACGCGCCCCTGGCGCTATGAAATCTGATCCGGAGACGATTTTATTTTCATTGTGCGGGTAAGCAGAAGGTATGCGTGTGAATATCTGCGTCAGTATTTCAAAAGGAAACAGGGCGTCGATATTTCTAATTTTGTGATACCACTCATTGGTTCGAAAATCGGTGTTCTGGTGGGGGGATAATGCTTAAATGAGCGTAGTAACCGTTTTTCGCGTCATTCGAATTCGCGAACTCGAAACATCGACGAAATGCAGTGCTCCGGGGTAATAAAAGTAGAGCGCCGCGCAAATTCACCGCACCTAGCGATGTGCGTTCTATACGGGATAAATAACTCGTTCAGAAAATTAATTACCGCCGGGCTCGAACTGTCGTTGGATAGCGGGATTCTAACTCCCGTGGTGAAAATACTGTCAAATTCTTTTTCCGGTATAACGTTCAGCGTAGATGAGTGGAATCAATTTAAAAACGAGTACCCTCAAATTACGCATTACTTCAGCGCTTGGGGGAAGGAGGCTGAAAATATGTACGGGACTCGTACGGTTCATGGAAAGCATCATGTGCTTCTAACATCGTGTTATCAACAGTCCGCAATCTGTTTGGGTAGCAACGAGGGGAGCACTGAGGGAAAAGGAATGGTCACCGGGATGACATCAAACCATAGTCAGCAAAAAAACTCCTTGAATATCGTGCTACAGCGTTCAACGTTCAAAAATCTCGTGGAAATAACTAGATGTGTTGATCTACATATCCAACGTCTGCTTCGCGACAGTTCGGCTGCTAACTTGTGTATGCGCGCTGTGATATCATATGTCCGAAAACACATAGGAGACAAAATGCATCGCGCAGCTACCGTGCAGTTTCTCGAATCGAGCGAGAATTATGAAAAAATACTCGAGCAAATGCGTAGCGAGCTGACAAATGCCTATCCAGAGTTTGTAGAAAACTCATTATAATTAATTTTATCGGAAATAACCGCGCAGTATCGAGATAAAATTTCGGACTTCGCAGCAACATCCGCTGAATAATTTTATAACGCTAGTTCGGGAGGATGGAGGAATAATAATAATAACAATGATAATAATCGGATAAATAATTATTGAAAAATGTATAATAGAAATCTCAATGTAAATATAATAAAATATAAAAGGAGAATAAAGTCGTCAAGACATATCAATATCAGTCCTCGTGGAAGACATTCGTCAAGAGATATCAATATCAGTCCTCGTGGAAGACATTCGCAGTATCATCATTCTGCCGCATCAGCAGGTATGCGAGAGGGGGATTCGGGCTTGGACATACGGATGCTGAAGAGACGCTGCTCATTGTTCTACGGAAATTGAAGCAGGAAAGTTCGTGCAAAACTTAAATTAAAAAAAAAAGTGAATTTCAAAAATGGTCGGACGCAACAGCCATCGTAAGTGTGTTTTTGTGCTAAAATTTTCGACTAGTGTAGTGCGACATGATTTTTATTTATTTATTGTGTTTTAATTATGTTCCAGCTTTAAGATATGATGATTACGTGTCGGCGACTAGCGGGTCGTCACTCGACAAATTCACGACGTACCGGGTGGAGGTGGACGGAGAGGGCAAGCGGAAGGTATTGCCCCAATTCGATGTAGATGCGGCCATGGCCGCTGAGGAGGAGGAGAAAGAAGATCAGCGCGCCATGGCCGCCGCGGCTGCGGAGGGCGCGGAGCGGCTCCGCCGGAAAAGGGTTGCGGAGCGGCTCAGCCGGAAAAGGGGTGCGGCGGCGGCTATGGCTGAGTGCAGCGGTGAAAAGGCAGCGTGAGTATAAAAAATACGACGAAAATTTATAATATTTATAATCAACAATTTATAATATCTATAATTTATATTTCAGGAGGCGCTAACGTCGGCAAAACTGCATAAATAAATAAAAAATATATACTATAAAAAAGTTATTTATTTCGAATTCCCCAATCCCTCATCCTGCGGCGCATTTTGGGGGTTGTCGTGGTCGTTGACGTCGTCGTCGTCGTCGTCTTCGTCATCGTCTTTCGGCTTTCGTCGTCGTTGGTCGTCGTTGGTTGTCGTTGGTCGTCGTTGGTCGTCGTTGGTCGTCGTTGGTCGTCGTTGGTCGCCGTCGGTCGTCGTCGGTCGTCGTCGTCGTCGTCGTTTCAGACGTAGCGATGCAGCGGCGTTTCAGTCGTCGTACTCGTCGTCAATTCACATCGACATAAAAATAAAATAAAAAAAATTTAGAAATAAAAAAGAATGAAAACGAAATTTTTTTTTTTTTAATACTAACTCGCTATCAAACTCGTCGATTCTGATCGACGAAAAAATTAAAATTAAAATTAAAAAAATTTAATTAAAAAAATCAAAAAATTAAAAATAAATCCAAAAAAATCAAAAAATCAAAAAAATCAAAAAAATTTAAAAGGTACGCGTATAGTGCCCTCGCTCATCCTCACTTTTTCCCCCACCACCCATCGTATCACTCTGATTTTTCCACTTCTGCGGAGGTGGGGGGAAAATTGGAGTGGTGGGGATCGCCGCATGGAGGGGGAAGGAGTGGGGATGAGAGTGGGGGCCGCCATATGCGTACCAATACTACTTCCGGCACCTGGACATTTTTTCCTAATGGTAAGACAAATGAATATTCCTCTTCGTTGACTGCAGAAATAACGTTAGTTGCAATATCGAGCGTAGTTTAATCGACATTTATCTGCAACCAAAAAGTAATAAAATGTATAAAAACACAAACACTATCGCATATGTGAAATACGCGGTAGGGGGTCAAGAAATGTTTTCATTTCTTTAAATCGGCGTTGCGATTGCCATAACTATGCTCATTGTTCAGATGGTTTCGTGGGTTTGCAGAAGAAAAAAAAATTACAGCTATTGAAACGCGTACGCTTTTAATAATTGATTATTTACAAGATAGTATAGAACAATCGCGGAGTGGCGAATATATCGACTCAATGATGAATAGATTTACGTTCGACGAAACTTTGTTGTCAGCCTATAAATGGCTCGACGATGCAGAAGCGTTTGGTGCGATGCTCAATGACTTGCAACGATTAATAATTGTCACAATTGACAAAGAAGCAAAATACTATAAATCCAAGCAGATATGGAAAATAATTGAGTGAACTGTAAATACCGTAACTGATAAATTACATTTTCCACCCCATAGAACGACATATCCATGGGGCAATAATTGGTATCAATTTTCAATTACTTATCCGAAATTTGTTGTATTCAGTACATTTATTTACAATTATTTATTCGGATATATTGATCCAGTGTTCCAAGATATTTTGAGCACAGTTATACTCAATTATTTACCAACGCCGAAAGATAGAATGGGCTGGGTGCGCAACGGTCCAAACAGTGTGATGATGGCTGTACTATATGTTGGTGCACATTTGCTTCGCGGAGATCTTGACGTGTGCCTTGCGTCGAGCGAAATAAAGTATGTGCTGGAATGATTAGAATATGTTCTAACCATTTCAGCACATACTCCATTCGTACTTAAAAGTACGTTGTTAAAGGACAGGGGCCTTATCACGACTAACGTTACATTTTTCATATTAATCTTAGAGCGTACGGCTACATATATTCGTCACCGAAAGATTTCGAATTACTCATGAACCTTTTTGATGTTCGTAATATTGATAGAATATATCGCATGTACAATGTACTCGAACATCCAACTATACCGCTACATTTTGGTCCTATGTTTACGAGAAAACCTTCGTTACGATCCGGTACGCACGGTGGGAACTATGGATTTTACACGATAGATTTCATAAAAGCTGTATCGTGTAAGACTAAATTGTGGTTTTTGCAATTCTATGGACAGCATGAGGAATGGTGTTTCTACGAAGCGGATAAACAAAATTACAAATGGTCGCGGTACTGGGTAATGGCGAGACTATTTTATTATCGCGACTCGGATCCGATAATCCGTGAAGAATTCATCACGTTTTATCCGGGAATAATATCACATAATAATATTCCCATTTCAATCGAGGGTACTAAGGTAACTACGGAAACGTTTAAATGCGAACGGGCTCGATCAATTTTGATGCTATCGAAAGGAAAAACGGTTGGATTTTATAGTCAATGACAAATACTTGAATTTAATCTGACGGTAACCGAATTAATGTTAATCACGGAAAATGGATATACCCTAATTTATCATATTGCCGCGGATTCGAGGCAAAAAAATAAAAATCCTATTGTGATGTCTGTCAATTTCGGAAAGTATATAGCCGACAGTAATAGCCGCGGTAGCGGTTTTGACCATGAAATGAAATAAAAAATATATAATTTTACAAAAAACCATTCGTTTATCCATCTTGGACAGAACGAAAAAATAATTACGAAAGCTGCGGTAACCACGGGAGAAATATTCAATAGCCTTCAATTTGAACCGAACAATAGCGACTGTGTGGCTTTTAGCACATATCACAATAACGGTACGCCGTTTATCAAATAATACGAGAAAATAAAATTATTATTCATCCGTACGATGCTAGAATCAAAACAATGACCGTAGGGCAGTACATTTTATATCCTGCCGCGATTTCCACCTATCCCGAGTCTTTGATTAATAATATACTTGGGCCGAAATGTAAAATCATCAACGGCACTGTTTAGCACGAAAAATATATTCATGCGGCCAATTACGCCAAATTAAGTTGAGGCTTTATCGAATGTGATCATGATAAAGTAAATGCATTTATTAATGCTGTTTAGTTAAGCGAGAGTTTCCATTTTTAAACTTTCATAAGTTTCGCGTTCGTCGACCAGCGCTTCGTCGTTTCTCAATAAATACCAAACGACAAATAACGCGACTATCAACATTTTTTATGAGTCAGCGTTTAAAATGGAAGAGCAGCAATATTCATGCAACAATGACGGCAAATTGATAATATAGAAAATTGTTAAAAGCTATTGCACCAAGTATTTTAATTGGGGTATGGGAATGTACATTTTTCCCAAAAGTTATATTTTAATAAATCCAACTAGTACAATTTCTTACGAAACAATAAACCACTTATACAATACAAAAATGTTAAATCCAATAACATTAAATAAAACATTAAATCCAATAGCATCGCAATCGCAGGTGCCCGAAGTAGCAAGTACTTTTATGCCACTTTAGACGGACGACCGAACTAACCTTATGTCGAGCGAGAGCACGAGCCGTATACGCTAACCCTAGGAATTTAACGACTAGCACCCCATCGACATCCACTCAAGGGGATGTGCAATTAATATCATTGATTGGGAATTTCAAAATGATGAGCGCGAATCAGGGAGAAGATGTAGCTAAACAATCAATTCCCGGGTTACTCACAGATATCCGAAATATGCTCAATCAGGCAAACGTAAGGACATTTAAATACGTAATTGACATATTGGAAAATACGGTTGTTGAATTTCAATCTATAGCGAAAGAAATATTCCTCAAATTTGATACTGCTTCAGATCCTCACAACGAACATGGAATGTTACATAAAGCAACGCAATATATACAGTAATAAATTGCAAATGCACACGAGCAAACATTAAAATCATTTGCTTGACAATAAACATTGGGACATATATCGGCGAACTGAATGTAAGACGCATTCAACGTTGAGATTTTTGAAGGTGAAACTTTTTATCGCTCGTTACAGTAAATCCGACCAGCGCGAACGAAAAAGCGTCACAAAGAGAGTGGGGATAGACCACGTTGAGAGCGGGTAACGCACACTTCCACCCATACAGTTGTATACCAAGTGAAGGTCTTCAGCACACAAAATAACGTTAGTCGGTGGTCACACGCACGAGCCGGAGACGCGCTGGTGTGCACCAACACGTAGTGCCAGCCAATTACAGCGATGAATCCGACCGGCTCGTCTGTGTGCCAGCACTGCCACGTCGTTTCATGTATATATATATATATATATATATATATATATACTAGGGGGCTCTGCCCCCCTGCGCGTTTCGCAGGCGCACACACACACGCACACACACACACACATATATATATATATATATTCTTTGCTCACTGTTCGTCGACATCGAGTATATCTATATATATATATACTAGGGGGGCTCTGCCCCCCTGCGCGCTTCGCGCACCCCCCCCCCCCCCCCGCCTACGCCCCCAACCCGTGCCTCCCCCGCCGCCGCTCGATCCCCTCAACTCTTGTACACGGCGGCGGCGGCGGCGGCGAAATATTTATATAATATAGAGATATATATATATATACATATATATATATACATATATATATATATATATATGTAAAGAAAATCACGACACTCGTGTCTCGTGTAGCCACTTTTCTTAAGGTGGAAATCTACATTACCGACGGTTTGTAACGTTACCGACGTGAGAGAGAGATGTCGGTGTAGGAGACAAGCGAAGGGAATGAGTAGCGGAGTTTTACGTGAAAAAAGAATCGAAATTGGAAAGAGGAAACTATCGTAGAAATTGGACCTGTACGAAAGAATAACATACTTGGAATAAAAGTTTTAAATGTTGTTTCTTTTGTTCTACAGGTAAGAACCAAGGGAGATAGCAAACTTTGGGGGGGGGTAGCAAACTTTGTACATAGTGTAAATAAAACTTTCGTTCTACAGAGAGAAACGCAGTTGAGTTTTATTCTAACCTGCAAACTGCACTAAGGAGAACTTATTACAAAACAACATTTCTGCGAATATTTCGAGAGATGGACAAACTGAGGTTTGATTTCAAGATGAGGGGAACGGCAGATGGAAGAACAACAATATTATGCCTAACCTCCATAGCCACGCCAGACGGTCGCACCTTTGACATGCCAGAGGAATACCAGCCAACGAATTTACACAAAGAGCTAACAACAACACAAGTATTTGCTGAGGTAAAAAAGACACTAACAAAGAAGAACCAATATAGGAAAGTCTGGATTATTCTAACAGGAGAATTGTCTAAAGTATACTTGGATGAAGAGGGAAATCTACAATTTGGAGATTACTATTTAGAAGAAACTATCGTAGAAGTAGTCGAGACTACGCAAATTGCTGCAGATGAAACAATAAAAAAATTGTTGGAAAAAATGCTCGAGGAGAAACAACAAAAATCAGAAATTCAAAACCTGGCGAAAATAGCAAAAGACTTTACGATTGAAAAGTTTGATGGGAAAAATTCGAACGCCCATCAATGGATGCAGGAATTGGGACACGAGTGTGAACGATGCATGGTGATAGAAGACAGGAAAATAATTGAAATTTTGAGATTTTTCCTCGAGAGAACTAGTGGAGATTGGTATAGCTGTATGATTTTGAAACTCACGGTGGAATCAGAATGGAGCAAGTGGAAAAAAAACTTTTGCGAAACTTTTGCGAATAAAGGGTGGTCCCCAATTAGATATGCCCTCGCTTTTAAATATCAAGCAGGTCCGTTACTGGACTATGCTCTAAAGAAAGAAAATCTGTTACTGGAAATAAGAAAATCGATGGGCACCGAAACACTTACAGACCTTATAGCGGTCGGCTTACCAAACTACGTGTCCGACAGAATAGACAGAGGAACTTTACAGGAAATAGAAAATCTCTACAACGAAATTGGTAAGTTGGAACATCTGGTGGACAAAACAAGAATGGGAAAAAAGCAAAATATTCCGATAGGACATTCGCAAAAATTGAAGAAAAAAAACCATGCCCAATCTGTGAAGATGAAAAAAAAAGGTAAGCGTTACCATGCTGAATCGACTTGCTGGTTTAGGGAAAAAAATGGAAAAAGTAAAAGGACGGAACAAATAAAAAGTGTCAATAATTCAGAGTTGGAAATAGAACTAAATGGGAAAGTCCCAAAAAACTAGAAGTAAAACCATTAATAAAAGTCGATTTACTACTGAATGATACACGGGTATTTTCTGGAGTTTACGACTCAGGCTCGAACGTATCATTAATTAATGCAAAACTACTGAAGATAAAACAACAAAATTCAGATAATATACAAAGTGTGAATTTGAAAACTATTAATGGTGTAAAGAAAACAGAGGGTATAGTAACATTGAAGATAAAAATTTACGATATTGAGAAAAGTATGGATAACTTTATTGTGGATAATAAAAATTTTAATTATGATTTTCTAATCGGTCTGGATTGCATCAAGAATTTCAAGTTAACCCAAGATGAAGATCTAAGGATCATACAAGGTAACAACGAAGGAATAAATAAGGATTCTTCAAATAGAAAGGATATAGAGAGTAAAAAGTTCAAGATTCCTTATGTACTAGATTGAGAACCAGAAATCAAATACATGAACAAACATGAGGTAAATTTCAATGAGCACATAAATCCTAAGGAATTTGAAATTTCAACAAATCACTTAAGTTCACAACAACAACTAGAAATTGAGAAGCTGATAGAAACACAAATCCGTATTTGAGAAAGACAAATATGACATCGGCACGGTAAAAGACTATGAGGCCCGTATTGATCTTATAGTAGATAAATACTGTTACAAACGCCCATACAGATGCACGATAAAAGATAGAAAGGAAATAGAAAATCAAATAGCGAAGCTGTGGGAGAAAAATCTGATCGAAGGATCATATAGCCCGTTTGCTGCTCCGGTCACTCTAGCATATAAGAAGGAAGAGGAAAGAAGATCAAGATTATGTATGGACTTTAGGGACCTAAACAAAATCATTGTTCCCCAATCGCAACCGTTTCCACTGATCGAGGATCTAATGGTGAAAACGATACACAGCAAATATTTTACAACGTTGGACATCAATTCCGCATTTTGGTCAATCCCTCTGAAGATTCAGGACAGAGGAAAAACTGCATTCGCTACGCAGGACTTCACTATCAATGGACTTGCCTTCCATTTGGATTAAAAACGGCTCCAGCAATTTTTCAAAGAATACTTAGCAATATCATAAGGAAACACAGGCTCTCTGGATTCGCAGTAAACTTCATTGACGACATCATAGTTTTTTCAAAAACGTTTGAGGAACACATAACACATTTATCGAAACTATTGGAGGCAATATCAGCCGAAGGCTTTAGGTTAAAATTTTCAAAATGCAATTTTGCAAAGAATCACGCAAATTACCTAGGTCACAGAATAGAGAATAATGCGGTCAAGTCTCTGAAGGATTATCTAACGGCGGTCAAGGATTTTCCGGTGCCGGAAACAACAAAAAATATACGCCAATTTCTGGGAAAAATAAATTTTCACCATAAATTTATACCACATATTGCAATCATTCTGGACCTGCTACACAACCTACTGAGGAAGGAAGTGCCATTCAACTGGTCGGACAACTGCCAAGAATCGTTTAACGAAATAAAGGCACTAATGTGTTCCGAACCAGTTTTGAAAATTTTCGATCCAGAGGTTCCAATTGACATCTACACAGACGCAAGCATTAAAGGAGTGGGGGCTGTGCTAAAACAGAACGATGAAAAGGGAAATAGTAAGCCGGTGGCTTATTTCTCAAGGAAATTAACCAACGCCCAAAAGAAAAAGAAGGCGATATACCTGGAATGTTTGGCGATAAACGAAGCCGTCAAATATTGGCAACACTGGCTGATGGGCAAGGAGTTTACAATATATTCCGACCATAAACCCTTGGAACACATGAACATAAAAGCCACGACGGACGAGGAACTAGAGGATCTGACATACTATCTATCGCAATATAATTTTTAAATAAAATAAAACCCGGGAAAATCAAACCAGGAAGCAGACTGCTTAAGCCGAAACCCAGTTCTGGAACTTTATGAGAATACAGAAGATTTCTTAAAAGTAGTTAATTTAATTAACCTAATAGATATAAAAAACGACCAACATAAAAATCGAAATATACAAGGTGAAAAAAATTAACTGACAGAGAAAAATGGAATCTACTATAAAGAAACAAAAAAACTATAAAGAGAAGTACATAGGGATTTGGAAAAATATTGTTTTAAAAAAAATATTTTTCCAAATCCCTATGTACTTCTCTTCAAAATATCATATTATTAACGAAAACACTCGGTATTTTTTCAGATCGACGTTGAAGCGAGTTCTGCTGCGTGCCGCGGAGATGACAGCACCTGACACGAGAGCTTCCCCAGCGCCACCATGCGGTGTGAAAGATGTGAAAAAAATGTTTTTTGATACATTAATAAACAAGGAACAAAACCCAAAAAAAAATTTCGAATATCTCTTTTTTTTCCCACAAAAAAAAATTCTTGAAAAATGTGAAAAAAAACAGGGGGTCACAGTGGTGTTCTTCCTTAATGTCACACTTAGGCCCGACGAAATATCTGTTTGAAATTCTATCTATTGACACAATTGGAGGTTTTGGCGGATCTCGGTCAACAAAAAAATATTTGCATCTTTTGGTGGACCATTTTACGAGATACGCTTATATTTTAACATCAAGAAACCAAAATTCCAAGGACTTTATAAAGTTAACCGAGATGGTAACACAAAGTTACAATATCGACATGATATTGACGGATCAATATCCTACTATAAATTCGAAGGAATTTCTAAAAGAGAGAAACACCAATACGATCCTCACCGCTGTTGACGCACCGTTTTCAAATGGCCTCAACCAAAGATTAAGGCCTTACATACGTCCAGCGGTACCGAAAACGTACCAAAAGAAAAACTGTTTTTAGGAGGGATAGAAATAGAAATTGATAAAAAAATTCTTACACATTGTTTATTACTGTGTTAAGTTTGTAAAAAAATTTATTTCAATTTTTTTTTTCAAAAATTACAACATGAAAAATCACATTTTTTGAAGCACTGTAAAAAAAAAGTTGCTCCACGGTCGGCAGTATTTCTTCCTCAAATGTTGACGGATCTGCAAAATGTAAAGAAATTCTTGTAAAATAAGGGAGTAGTTATAGTCTGTCGAGCCGGATTTTTGAAATTCGAAAAATTAAACAATTTACGGTAATTTAAAGAAAAATGTTAAGTTTGTGTCAAAAAAGTCACACTTTAATTGTTTTTATAAAATTTTCTAATTATAATTTAAAAAATCCGGCTCGACAGACTATAGAAAAAACAATTCCGAATATTAAAAAAAAAAATCATCAAAAAATATTAAAAACCGTACGAGTTATCATGCCGACCGTGTCAGAAAAAGTAGTTTTGAGAAAAACGCGTTTAAAGTTTCAAGCGCGTTTCGCTCGAAGTCGCGCGCGGCTGGAGCAAGAACTTTATAAATTTTTTTAATTTATTTAGCTAACTTGCGTCTAATCTCCCATTCCAGCTTCATATTGTACGCCTCCCTTGTCAGTAAAAAATTGCTATTGTTTATTTTTTCCTCTTTGTTTATTTTGCCTCAAACAACTCAACTCAGGTAGGCGCGCGTCAGACCTTTGTCCTTTCGTCGCGCAGTCACATTATCTACAATAACTTTTGAACTATGGGGAATTTTTACAATAAGGCTTACACAGAAATACGCCTAAGACTATAAGGAATAATAATCTGTAAACAAAAAAAAATCGATTTTTTGAAAATTCTCGACGTATGTAAGGCCTTAAACAAAACTCTAGTTAATAAAATACGGTGCAAGATAAACGAAAGAGAGGGAAAAATTGCGTGGACAACCATCGCACGACAGTGTGTGGAAACATATAATAGAACGGATCACACAATCACAAAATTCGCGCCAAAATATTTACTGGAAGGCGAAAATGTAAATATACTACCGGAAGAATTAAAATCGAAATGTACAAGTGATGATCTGAACAAAGACAGAAAACTAGCCTAGAGAAACACGATTAAGTCCCACAACTACAATAAAAGAAACTTTGATCGGCATCGAAAGGAATTACAGTTAAAAGAGGGCGACCGAGTCTACGTGGAAAATGGAAATCGACTAAATAGGAGGAAACTAGATGAATTAAGAATTGGACCATATGAAATACTAATGAAAATTTCCCGTTCAATCTACGCAGTCGACACCGAACACAATAAAACAGAATCGAACCTCTTCCATATTACGAAACTAACTCCGGCGTTGGATGAGCACTGAACAACCACTTTGAACACCACGCGTTATTGTTCCTCTTCAAGGAGGGGAGATGTAAAGAAAATCACGATACTCGTGTTCTCGTGTCGCCACTTTTCTTAAGGTGGAAATCTACAATACCGACGATTTGTAACGTTACCGACGTGAGAGAGAGATGTCGGTGTAGGCGACAAGCGAAGGGAATGAGGAGCGGAGTTTCACGTGAAAAAAGAATCGAAATTGGAAAGAGGAAACTATCGTAGAAATTGGACCCGTACGAGAGAATAACATACTTGAAATAAAAGCTTTAAATGTTGTTTCTTTCGTTCTACAGGTAAGAACCAAGGGAGATTAGCAAACTTTGTACATAATGTAAATAAAACTTTCGTTCTACAGAGAGAAACGCAGTTGAGTTTTATTCTAACCTACAAACTGGACTAAGGAGAACTTATTACATATATACATATATATATATATATATATATATATATATGTATATATATATTCCCACTCTCTCGCGCCGAGAGAGTGGAAATGTGATATATAGATATATAAGTATACTCGATATCGACGAACAGTGAGCAAAGAATATATATATATTAGGGTGGCCCTTAATATGGGTCAAAAAAAAATTGATCGCGCCGCCCTTCAAAGCGGTTCCGAATACTAAAAAAAACCTACGCGAAGCCCCAGCTATGTCCGTTAAGAGGACGTGGCTGTAAGCATGAACTTAAATTTAAATATCAATTTTTCTTCATGATTGGAGAAATTTTGATTTTTTTAATCTAGTTTATGTGTCAATTTTTTTTTTAACTTTCCGAAGCTATTGTATATTGGTATTCAATATACAGATCAGATAATATGGTCCTTCATATTAGATTTGATGAGCGTTCAGGTCTGCCATCCTATTATTTTGGAACAATGGTTTGATTTAGCTGCTGTCAAACGTTTTTAACCATATCAAAATCAAACGTTAGATTAGCATCTCGTCAGAAAAATCTATTAAGTAAGAAGGATATAAATTCACGATAAACCATTCACATCGAACTTATTATGAAAAAAATATTACGAAAAAAATATTATGTTTTTTCTGACCAATTGGATGACTTGTGCGAATAAATAATTTCTTTGTTTTCAATAAAACGAACAAGCTCGCCAAGTTTAAAATCCTGCCAAATTAAAAATCTCCTTATGCATTTTTGCGAAAGTAATTTTCAAATATATTTTTTATCCACATCACTGGAAGTCTGATCTCAGTGAAATATTAATATGTTTGCATCTCAGCACACAAGGAATATTTCTAACAAAATTGGAAAAAAAAACAAATCCGGCCGATCCGGAAGTTCGATGTGAATCTCGCCCCGGGCTCCCCCCTCAACTCTTGTACACGGCGGCGGCGGCGGCGGCGATATATTTATATAATATAGAGAGATATATACTAGGGGGGCTCTGTCCCCCTGCGCGCCTCGCGCGGCAACCCCCCGTTCCATCTCGCCCCGGCCTAACCCCCCCGCCATTCCATCTCGCCCCGGGCTCCTCCCTCAACTCTTGTACACGGCGGCGGCGGCGGCGGCGATATATTGATATAATATAGAGAGAGATATATATATATATATTCTTTGCTCACTGTTCGTCGACATCGAGCATACTTATATATCTATATATCACATTCCCACTCTCTCGGCGCAAGAGAGCGATATATATATATACATGCGCGTGTGTCTCAGTTCACTGTTCTCACACTCACGGCAGCACCTCTCGGGTCTGCCGCTGAGAAAAGTATGGGCCCGTGGCTGCTTGCCGTGCGATACAGCGCCCGCCAAAATGTTCATCACTGATGCCGCCATTTGCCAGCATTCTCATTGTGCCTTTCATGCGATGTACACGTGTTACTGCTGCTTATAGTGTGTAGTGCATCATTTTATCAGTTCTCTTATAGTGTCTTCTCAGTGATAATTATTTTATTAGTTTAATGTGATTTAATAGACAATAAATATTCGTATTTATCGTATCGTATCCTAGACATCGTATTCTCAACTCAGCTATCTCTCTCTGTCTCACTGATATATTCCCCTATCATTCTCTATCTTTTCCTCTCATAGTATCATCTCTCTCTGTCCCATTCATATATTCCCCTATCATTCTCTCTCTTTCCTCTCATAATATAACCCACAATGTGATATTATACAATATTGTATGTCATTGATGAATAAAAATATTTTGTAAATGCACATCAAAAACGAAATTTGTTTTTCCATTCATTACACCCCCACCTAATCTCACTTCATGAAACGAAATTTGGATAATATGAAATTTACGCCTACCAACGGATGAAAAAGTTTCACTTCTAACGCGCGGCATTCCACGTGGTTTTTTTTCTGCTGGACGCTTGCGTCCGAAATTGTATTCTTTGTTTCCCCACAAAGAAAATAATGCGCGCGAAATGAATTTACTCAATATTTTTCATGCTAAAAAATTAGCGGATTATGCCATATTTATTGAACGGATCTGAATGTATGAATCGTTCACTGGCACTGCATTATTTAAATCGTTTTCTTTTCATCCAATGGACTAGAAAAAATTGAAAATATCCAACAAAGTTTACCGTTAACCTTCCTTTTCCGATAAATAGGCTTTCGGAAAATAAATGATTGCGATTCAATTGGGCGTAAGAAATAAAAATGTCGGGTATTGTATTCGAATCCACGCTCCTACTATATGGGAACCAGCGCTTAAATCTGACGCCTCAAACGGCAAATATCGGTGTTACATTTTATTGTTTTTCTCGGCGTTGGGGATATCATATTCATCAGCGTCTGTGAAATCCATATTCTTGAGATTGTATAATATCCTCAAACTTTCCAAGTCCCACCGCTTGAATTTAACCACTCCCGATGTGCCGTTCATGATGCTCATGACACCTGTTGTTGAATAAGGTAAACCTAGACTATGTCCGAGTTCGTGAAGTATCGCGATTCGAAATTTCGTATCGTACCAATAATCATTTACATCCAAACATATACGAGGGTCGTTCAACAAGTACTTAGCCTCACCGCCCGAAGGCGCTGCTATTACAGATCAGTGTTACCATCGTGCAGTACATACTTTTAGTAGCCTACTGTGAAAGTTTCATTCAATTCCCTTTATTAGTTCTATTTTGATAGCCTTTGGAAGCGAGCGTGTCAGTCAGTTTTACAAAAATGGAAAAAGAGCAGTACCGTTCGGTGATTCGATTCTTGTTTTTGGAAGGAAAAACGCGCAGCGAAATCAAAGATCGCTTGGATGCTGACTACGGTGACTCTTCTCCGTCGATGGCGACCGTGAAGAATTGGTTTAACGAGTTTACTCGTGGCCGCACGTCGGTTTTTGATGAACCACGCCCAGGTGCCCCGAAAACGGCTTCTACGGAGGAAAACGTAAAAAAGATCCACGATCTCGTGTTGACAGACCGCAGATTAAAGGTTCGCAAGATAGCTGAGACTGTAGGCATCGCAGAAGGAACGGTGCATGATATTCTACACGAAGAACTGGGCATGAGGAAGCTGTCAGCGCAATGGGTGCCGCGTTTGCTTACGGCGGACAACAAGCGCAACCGTGAGACCACTTCAGAGCAATGTTTGAAGCTGTTTAAGCGCAATCCGGCGGAGTTCTTGCGTCGTTTCGTGACCGTCGACGAAACATCGGTTCACCGGTACACACCAGACACCAAGGAACAGTCAAAACAGTGGACTTTACCCGGCGAACGTGCTCCGAAGAAGGCGAAGACTGTTGTTTCGGCCGGTAAGGTGATGGCCACCGTTTTCTGGGACTCACAAGGTGTGATCCACATCGATTACCTCCAGAAGGGTAAAACTATCACGGGGCTCTACTATGCCGACCTATTGGGCCGATTCGACGCCGAATTGAAGAAAAACTGGCCCCATTTGGCGAAGAAAAAAGTGCTGTTCTACCACGATAACGCGCCGGCTCACACCTCCGCCGTCGCCATGGCCAAATTGGTTGAACTGCGCTACGAATTGCTGCCCCATCCACCTTATTCACCAGATTTGGCCTTTTGTGACTTTTATTTGTATCCAAACCTAAAAAAGTCACTCGCTGGGAATAGATTCGGGTCGAATGAGGAGGTCATCGCTGCCACGGAGGACTATTTTGCCGACCTCAACTAAAATAATTTTTTGGATGGGTTAAAAAAGTTGGAGCATCGCTGGGCCAAGTGTATAGACCTAAAAGAAGACTATGTTGAAAAATAAATCGCCACTTCTCAAAAATTTTCGTTTTTCTTTTGTAGGCTAAGTACTTGTTGAACGACCCTCGTAGCCTTGTTTGGCGGATAATACGCGTGTGTCAATACATATTCGCGCCCATTTTCGCTTATGAATCGATCATGATCCGAATGAACATCCGGTTGAAACTTTATCACGATCATGTCATTATGACGCATATGCTCATCACGCCAATTGATTCTATAAATCATATTCAACACCGTGTGCCTGCATTGAATGTTTATTGTTTCAATTAAATTTTCCAAAATATTTGTCAGTTCATCGTACTTTAAGTAGGCCGGTACATTGTCTCGACGTAATCCAACATTTAATGGGAATTCACTCCGTTCATAGCGGCTTAGGCGATAATGCGAATTGGGCGCTACATCGACCAGCGGCTGGTTGGGCGTATGATTATATGCCCAACTAATCCAACGGCAAATCAGTAAGGCGCCAAAGACAAGAGCTAATATTAATATAAGTATGCGGATGTTCAATGCAAAAAATGAAAAACTTGATTAAAACGGTAGAAAAATTTAAAACTAGTAATAATGCTGTAGATCGTGTATTGTATCAATTGTTTCGTTTTTGGTTTCTCAAGAATCCCAAACGTTTGAAGGCGAAAGTCGGCAATAATACAAGTACTTTATGGCTCAATGGACCATTGTTTAGTCTCAACCAAATACGTAACCAGGAACTATATTTCAAAGATTCATTATCCATTTATTCTAATCCAACCAATCCAGGCGGGCAGATACTTCACGTACGATATCTGAATAATACTTATAGGGATATGACGCGCGAAATATTCAAACAACGATACAATGATTTGTATCTGTACTTTTATGATAAACTTGTGAGTGCTAAAAAACACCTCTGTCTTACAACATTATCGACCACATTGAAGGGAAATACTAACAGGCAACTCACTCAAAATGACAATGCTTCGCCATATACAGCAATGACTGCTACGTTGACACACCTGCAAAAATTTACGCATCTCCTGGGGAACGACCGTCTCTCTATGCAAATATCCGATGTTCATTCCGCGGCAAATTTACATAACCACTATATGGGGGGTATTTAAAATTTATCACCGCCAATAAATAAGGCCAGCGTCATGTCAAATACCGACAAATATATTAAATTGCATGTTATGAACGACGCATTTTTCACTAGATTGGAAAAATTAATGGCATGCAATGATCGCAAAGCTCTAGAAACGTTCGTAGATAGATATCGGGAAAAAATGAAAAAAGCATGGCGGAATTCATGAATGAAGATTCGGATTTATTTATTGCGACTAAACAATTAACCGAATTGTACCAACTATTGTTCGATGAATCACGTGTCAAGAAAATCATCGGTGACGAATTGATTATACTTTTTTTTAATTTGGAGACTGATGCGTTTTAAATTTACCTTGCTCATGCTTGATACTAAATCATTGCTGGAATTTTTTTTTGAAACTGAAAAAACATACATACGTAAAATCCATCAAACGAGACACGCGTCTTAATTGTTCCGGGCAATTCGCACTCGGTTGCTGATATAAATTGAAATTCTATAGTATACAATATTACCCAAATATTTCAACAAATTTGTATAAAGTCATCTTGCGAGTACGACCATTGTATCATATATCCATTGTATGCCGTGATCATCTTTAATTTTATAATTCACCGATTAATTGTACAATTTATTCGCGATTATCACCAAATGTTTCGGTGGTAAATTATCATAATAAATCAGATATTTATTATTAATTGCAAATTTTCTAGATGTCAACTCGTTGAGATTTACAACAATAGTATTCGATATTTTTTTCAAAACATCTATTCGGATAGAAAATGATAAATTCAACGACACGCGATCACCTTTAGATAACATGACATCGGCAATTATTGCTCGCCGTACTATTTCATTTATCAGTCTACTTTTTTCGTCTTGATTATTCGATATGTTTTGCATTCTAAATGTACCACTTTGCTATACGCTCGTTCATATTCTTCTCAAGTTCCGGAAAATCTACGTAAAGTTTGTCGCCTTTTATATAACGATAATAATCGCCAACATTAATGGCAATATCGTATCCACCAGTTTGAAAATTCTTCAAACCGCACAATTTATAATCGAGAAAAATCGTCTTTCGATTCGATTTACCTGCCTTCTTCAAGTCTTTCAAAAAACTATTTGCGTGCTCTTGATTACCCGCAGTCCACAGAATTAAAGTATTTGATCAATTGCGCTTCAAGGTTTTTAAAAAATTTGCAGCATTTGGAAATAATTTATAACGATCGTCAATGATGGTACCGTCCAAATCGATAACAAGTATTCCTCCTGATGATACCTGCCGGTCAATGGAATTTCTCTTTCTTTTCAAACCTCCCGAATAACCGGCTTTGCGCTTCATGAAATCATCACCCTCATCGAGGTCATTGCCATCATGTTCGTCGGTATATTTGTTAGAAGTTAATTCGCTTCTATGATTTTTCTGAATATCCACATCGCTATCCAATTCATCGGCACCTGCGTAAATAACGTTATTGTTGTAAAACTTGTAATCTTCGTCATCGGAGTCCATTGTAAGTTTGGGCGATACTATTGAAAATAATAATACAGTCGTAAGCTGTTCTTATATAGTAGATAATGTCGGTGAATGAAAGCATTGGCGGCAATTTTACCGCCGAAGATTGCAACAATTCCGCGGTGTATGTATTTGAAAGAAAAAAGATAATTACGTATAATTTTTATTTTAAAAAATATCGTTATTTATTCTCGACCGTCATCGTGGAGATTCATCCGAATGAAACTCTGATAAAAAGTAATCCGGATTGTCGAGATGAATGTATATATGTTCGTTTAAAATCTAGTAGAAAATGTTGCGAAAAACTACAATGTAATATGTTATATCCGCGTGGTAAACAATGCACGAAAGCAGATTCTGTACGATTATTCGCCTCCGGAAACTCGACCATTACTGCGTGCGAGCCGTCATGCTTCAATTTATATCCTAATTCAACCGAATATTACGGCCCGCTCACATTGTGGAGCGAACGATGTGACACATGCCTCAGCACTAACCCGCAATTTAATAACATGGGGATCGACGATTATTTTCGTACCGATGAACACACTACACCGCACATCGATACTATCGGCACGGGATTCGATGCGGATAATAAACCGTATATACACGTCAAAGGAAACGCAAAACATCATTTTAAATTAAATTCGTATTATTGTGACAATTTTGATATGGTGTTCAAAGAAACATATTGCGATGACAAGTCAGAGGATAAATTTTTCGGGTTTCAATTCGGTAGTACACTGTTCAAATTAGTAAAACATGGCGTCAACAAGTTGGTCAATCCAGGGGCTGCTGGATTATATGACGTCGCTCGGCCCAATCTGCCGCCTATCAATACCAATGCAAAAAATCAATATTCCTACGAGGAATGGTTTAAATACGATCCCGACGTTACATTTATAAATCCCTTTATAAAATTATCGGCTCTCGGAATACCTGAAATTTACTATGATCGCCTGTATTGGAGTACGGAATACGGATGGAATGGCGGTATGGGAAATGTAATTGAAGTTTGAATACTAACGAAACCGGTCGAAGCCATATCTAGCCCGACTATATCTAAAACAATTAATCATGCCGATGTCGTAGAAGTTCAAAAATTAGCCAACGTTCCCAGTTACATTCAATATAACCAAGATAAACTCATTCGGAAAAGTGACGAGTACGACATGCTCGGCTTGACATTTCCGCGAGTCACTACACCCTGGTATACGAATCCAAACATACAATACCCGACTCGAGGCGAAGAATTTATTAAACAGATGGGCGCCATGTTTTCCAATGTCGATACATATATCGTCATCGGTGGAGAAATTGCAGTCAACTTAATGTTGAAAAAAATCTTTAAATCGGCCTTTCCGGCTTTGGCAAAGACCATTATGCGAATTAGACCAAGTATAGGCGTTAGATTGTTTCACACTACCATTTATCACGAAATTTTAAGGCAAATTCAGATATCAGTCGCTAAATTTGCAACCATACTCATATTGGCCAGCGCAAAAATTGTTCTAGCTTTCATGAGTATAGTGGACATTGCTGTGGCTATAACGGCGATATTGGATATTATATTGATGTACTTTGATCCCTTGTATTTAAATAACTTACAGGGCCAATAAGCGATAGATCAATATGCATTATATGACATTGCGTTAACAAAGGACAATTATGGTCTTGGTATACATGAGTTTAGCCCTATTCAAGTCGTCGATTTACTGAACAAAATTAATCCCAAAAACGTAACGCCAAATGTGGACAATAGACATGAAGATATAATTACTGACAAAGATCAAGTTAGCTTATGGTGTCTAAAAAATAATGGTATTTCTCATTTTATTTCATCTTTGACGGATACCATTGATCCTGACAATATCGCGACTAATCTCACGTTTATATTGCAATATTTCGGCAAGCTTAAAGTGAATAGTTTGGGACAATCGACCGGTATGATTAGTCACGACCAAATACAGCAATTTGTCGATGATATTCATCGGATAGATATCGCAGAGACGGATTATTTGGCGTATAATTTAGATTTCTACAATAGAATGAGTACTATCAAAAGCATTACATCTATAAATGTACTGCTGTCCGTATTGGCGATAATTGGATGTTTTTTCATAAATAATCCACTGAATTTCGTTGGTATTATTCATAATTCTAAATTTGGTCTTTTTTGTACAATATCCGATATGGAAAAATACCTATTCGAAAAAGTCGCCGACAATTTAAATTCGACTGGTCGGGATGGTATCAAGTGTTGTCAGTTCAAGTGTCGTCTGTATCAAGTGTAGTGTAACAACTCGCATCTGTAACAAGTGTCGTCTGTAACAACCGGCCTCGCCGTTGCTTCAGTTTTGACAGTATCAACTGGCATCTATAACAAGTGTCGTCTGTAACAACTGGCCTCGCGGTCAGGTGGGGATATACATGGGGCGCTCCGTTAAATACTCAAGCGGTTGTCAATTTTCAAGTTCCACAGCCGCAATGTCAAATTTCAGTGGATCATTGGGATGAATTAATTAAACGAAATTAATGAATTTAAGGAATATCTTGTTTATTATTATAAAAATTAAAAAAGTCGCCTTTTAAAACTCAAACGCATATAACTCGAGTACGGCTTGAGCAATACTCCTCAAATTTTGCGAACAAGCAAAGTTTCAATCGCTCCTCATTTGCAGAAGTTTTTGTCAAAATTATTCCAGAATTTTACATTTTTGTATGGAAAACCAGCATTACCGCATCAGAGGTGCTTGACATTATGCATTCTCCCGTAAACAAGCAAAAGAGTAAAGAAAAAACGTTGTCGCGTAAATCTACATTGGTACTCAAGTCTGCGGATTTTATGCGAAAAGTCAACGGCATGAAAGTGTTTCATGACAGTATTATAAAAATAAAATTTTATCTTAATAATAAAATTACAGTTTTATAAAAATAAAATTTTATCTTTATAATAAAATTGAACAAACGAAAATATAAAATGTTATGTTTACAACAAAATTTCAACAACTTTTATGCGACAACGTTTTTTCTTTACTCTTTTGCTTGTGTACGGTTTATATTACCGTAAAAATGTTATACTACTCATAAGTTAAAGTTCATTATCTCAAGAAATATTAATCTAAACAATTGGTTCGATAGGACCTTCTTTGTAGGAAATTAAATTTCCAACAAATATTTCATTTACATTTTTTTCGTAAAGTTGATTTTTTCGGAGATAACCGCAAAAAACGAGAATTTTGGGTAAAAATCAACTTCAGTGACGCGTACCAACTCACCAGTACAATTTACACTTTCGCCGCAATAGGTACTTTTATAGATTGTTTTATTCTGAGTAAATTGAAACCAAGAACAATATAATAGCATAAAATGCTGCTGAGTTATAGAATTTTGAAAGAAAAAAGCGATCCTGAGAGTACTCGCATATGATGTGTAACATCTGACATCTCATCTTGGTAATAAGCAACACTAACATTATATCCCGAAAAAAATGATTCAGGTATTATTTGAAATGATTTTTCGTAACGAAGAATAATTCTCTTTAATGAAAGTTGTATTTTATTTAATTAATGATAGGAGTAATGCAATTTTTTATTGGAGCCAGTTATTTTTGTTCAATTTGGGGGAGAGCAGAGACATTTCATCGAAGTATTACATGCAGTCGCTGTTGATGTAGACGGAGAAAATGGCAACGATGGCAATCGTAAAGTTGCATGACTGACAACCAGATTTGATAAAGCAGTAGTTGGGTCGGCCGTTGATGTCTGTGAGAGAATTAAGTTCGCTGCACGTGCCCGAAAATCCCTGTTACGCTGAGTCGAATTATGCGCATTTTTTTGGGTCTACCTTTCCAGTTTATCATTTTTCCTCACGTTTTTTCTGCCGGTAATCTCGCATATATTCTGCTCTGGATTTACCCATCTCTGCAACTCACGAAATCATTAGAATTAAATTGGAATTATAAATATTTACGAAATTATTAATATCAAAGAAATTATCCGCGTAATTAATTAATTTGTTTTTTTTTAATAAGAATAAAAAATATCAATTGAGTAGCGACAGAAATCTACCTCAAAATTTAAAAAAGCTAAATATTCAAATATTTATTCGAATAATTATTCATTATTACTCACTTGCATTTTTTATCCATGATCTGCACTCTTTTCAGACATATTATGAACAGTAAATGCATTTATTACTATAGTTTACACATATGAATTAGTTTATATAACAGCACACTTTATACACATCACTGTATGTTGAGCGCTCAGCTGATGCGTTCTCCTCTATTTCTCTTTCTCTTTCTGGCCACACACGCACACGCACACCCTGTTGGCTGACAGTACCAACCACGGTCTTGTATACAGGTCTGGAAACCCCTCCGCCGAGAATGGTCCACTTAACGAAGCTGTTTTTAATTTCTGTAGCAGTCACTAGAGGCGCTGCGGTCAGATAATGCCGATAGACATAACGTGAAAACCCTTCGACACTGCTATGCCTGAATATTATGTTTATTTGGTGTACATCACAGTCTTTTAGTAATCATTATATTAAAAATAACGAATCGGTGTATGGTGCCACATTGTAAAAGCGGTAGCAAAATAAACAAAAAATGTGTACATTCCGAGTGACTAAGAACATTGATATGTGGAAAAAGTGGGAACAATCTATTCCAGGCATTCTAAAATTACAACCCACAAATCGTGTATGTGAAAAGCATTTTAATAATGAAGACATAGTTCGCGAATGGGTCAAGCTCGACGCAAATGGTCAAGTAATTACACGGGTAAGTTTAATGAAAAGATTTTACACAGTTTGAGAAGATAACCGTAACTCATATAGTGTATTTTCAATATGTAAGGTCCCATACAAAATAATGCGACTCAAAGAGTTGGCTGTGCGAACAAGATTCGATGACATCTGAGTAGAAAAGGAAAATTCTGTGCCAGAGCATGGATATGCGAAACAAATTTCGAATTTTGAAAGAAATTCTCCATGCACTTTAATGTCACGAAACCGTCAATTCGAGGAATAAGTACTTGTGTTGGTAAGTTTTCTCAACAGGGAGTATCTATCACATTGTTGGTATTGTTACGTCCCGGTTTGTTATGCAAGATTTACACGGTTTAACTTGACCCGTTTTTTATTACTATTCGCGTGAACCCGCCGCCGTTGAACAAAGATTAAACGTTGTTTGCTCCGATTTTGGGCCTGGAGATACAGACCTGGGATAGGAGCGATGCTTCGCGATTTTAATAAAATATAGATGTTCCTACATTTGGTGTTGCTCCTCCCCTCGGGTTTCTCGACGACGTTTTGTTGTTGTTACTGTGTGTGTTGCCGAGGGAGTGTCGTTCTTGAGTTCGTCGATGTGGGTTGGGGTTGGTAATCAATCACTCTCAATGTAAGTTCATAATAATAACGTTTAATAAATCCTTGAAACTTTGTGGTTTTACACCTGCTACGCGTTGGTAAACAATCATGCCCGACGTTATTTCACAATAATGAGGTCTAACTAATCCTCGAACTTCGGTTGGTTTTCACTTTCATTCGCGTTTACAAAAGATTTTGCCACCTAGCTTGTATAAATGGTCAAATCAGCAATTAGCGCGAGGAGATGAGACCGTCACTCACTGACTCTCGAGAAGAACTGAATATTAAAATTGTGCCTCTAACTCCACGATCTGGACCCTTGGGTCGCGGTGGGGTGAATTGCTGAATTGCAGTTCCTATGGGCAGAGTTTGCTCTGACCAAGGAACCGCTTACTTTTCTCTCTTCCCAGGCTAACCGCTGACAAGCCTCGGATTTTCTTATCACCACTCGAATTGCAGGTGAACCGTGGGACCCGCGCGAGTGGTGCTGTCCCACCGGGTCGTTTTCGTTCGCCAGCAACAATTTACATCCTAATGAGACTATTAATGCAGATTAATATTCTGTAGATCGGAAGAGGAGAATAAAAACGGACAAGAAATTAAGTCGTACACACGTGTAGAAAACAACGGTAAACTTTTATTTCGCTCTGATCTGTTCGTGATAGCAGCTCGTGCTCAACTGACTCACATGCGTCATCGGTCGACGAGACGCATCTCAATATGCTCGCAACCTCGCCGATACCTCGGCGCTCTGCTTATACCGACGTCACACGCTCTGAACTACCTCAATACTTCCACCGTTCAAGCGTGTGCGAACTCTCTTCGTGTACAAACTCCCATACTCGCACGCATCTCGCGAAACCTGTCCCGCGGAAGTGCTTTCGTAAAAACATCGGCCTTCTGACTTTTCGTAGGAACATACTCAACGAGAATCTCGTTCTCGTTATACTTCTCCCGGATATAATGGTATCGAATATCGATGTGCTTGGTTCGCTTATGATACTCGGGATTCTTTACTAACCTAATAGCACTCTGATTGTCCACATTTATCACAGTCGCTCCTGCACTCTGACATCCGATGTCTTGCATTAGCTTTCTAAGCCAGATCGCTTCTTTCGCCGCCGCCGCCGCTGCGACATACTCAGACTCGGTAGTACTGAGTGTAACGATTCTCTGTCTTTGCGAAGACCACGTTATCGGACCACCCGCAAGCTCGAATAAATACCCGGTCGTCGACTTTCTCGTTTCGACATCGCTCGCGTAGTCTGCGTCGGAATACCCTATCACCCGTAGCTCGCTTCCACCGTCGCGAAACTCTATTCCGAAGTCGCTCGAGCCTTTCAGATACGCAATGATTCTCTTTACTGGGCGCCAGTGGATCAAGCCGTGCTTGTTAAGAAATTTACTGACTGAATTCACTGCGTACGCAATGTCCGGCTGCGATACAATCGCCACGAACATTAACGCTCCAACAGCCTCGCGATAAGGCACGTTCACGACCTCCTCCTCGCCTTCTATCAACGGGCACAGCACCGTATGCGGATCAGCCGGCATGCTAACATTTTTCGCATCATTCATTCCGAAACGCTCAATCACACTTTTCACGTATGCGCTCTGGTGAATAAACATCGATCTTTCCTCGCGATTACGCTCGATCTCCATACCGACAAATAGACTAGTATCACCGAGAGTGATCTTGAACTCGCTTCTCAAATACTCGAGCACCGCTTCTATTGCTTGTTTACTTTTTGCCGCGATCAAACCGTCGTCCACAAATAATGCTAAGTAAACCGGTCCTTCTTTCACGCGTCCGACAAAAATGCACTTATCGCCTTCGGCTTCCTCGAAATCGAATTCTTTTAAGAACTCGCGGAACTTCGCGTTCCAGCACCGAGGTGCTTGTTTGAGTCCATATAAGGACTTTCGCAAGTGACACACTACACTCTTCCGCGCACTCTCGTCGTCTCTTCGTTCTCCGAGCCCCTGCGGAAGTTCCATGTAGATGTCCTCTCTGAGATCTCCGTAGAGGAACGCCGTCTGCACGTCGAACTGAGCAAGTTCGAGATCCTTCGCTGCAGTCACCGCAAGCAACACCCTGAGCGAGTCGTATCTCACGACGGGCGCAAAGGTCTCGGAAAAATCAATTCCGTGTTGTTGCATGAACCCGCGGGCACATAGTCGAGCCTTGTATCGAATGATTTCTCCGTCCGTGTGTCGAAGAAGGCGAAAAACCCATTTCGAGTCGATGACTTTCATCCCCGGCTTTTTCGCAACTATATCCCACGTACCGTTCTCTTGATGCGCCTCGAGCTCTTTGTCGATCGCCTCAATCCACTCTGCCGCATCTCGACTCGTTACGGCTTCGTCGTATGTGCTCGGCGGATTGTATTCTGCCACATTCGACTGATAACGCGCAGGCCTTTGCAAGCCTGCACGATCTCGTAGACTCGGAACCCTCGCATCTCTGACCGCTCGCCGATTGTTTCCTTCCGCTCTCACCTCCGCTCGCTCGTGCTCCGCCAGCAAGAAAACCTCCTCGTCTTCCTCGTCCTCGATCTCGATGATGTCGTTGTTCTCAACAGCGTTTTCTTCTCGTCGCTGTTCACCCACGCGACCATCGGGCAGTCGAATTCCGTCGTCTTCGTCGTCGCTCGTTGTTTTCTCAGCTTTCGTTAGCTGCTCCTTAAACACGACATCCCGTGACACGACGATCTTCCTCGTGATCGGATCAAACATCCGATAATTCGACGATTCTTTCTCGTACCCGACAAACCACATCCTTTTCGACCTCACGTCGAACTTCGTTGTGTGTTGCTTGGGCACGTGCACATAAGCTTCCGATCCGAATATGCGCAGATGCTCCAAGTTCGGTTTCTCTTTACCCACAACTCGTACGGCGTCTTATCGCCTCGCACTCCCGCGCGATTCATCACGTACACCGCTGTTCTCGCGGCTTCCGCCCACAATGTCACCGGGAGTCCTTTCGCGAACAACATTGTACGCGCGCTCTCGATAATTGTCCGATTGTCCCGCTCGGCTCGCCCGTTCTGCTCGGGCGTATACGGAGCTGTTGTTTCTCTCTGAATGCCGCGAGCCTCGAGATGTTCGTCCATTCTTTTATTGCAAAACTCCAAACCGTTGTCAGAGCGTAGCACTCGCATTACTTTCACGAACTTCGTCTCGACCAGCTTATCGAACACTCGAAACTTCTCGTATACCTCGCTCTTGTGCTTTAAGAAATATATAAAGCGATAGCTCGAGCAATCGCCTTTAAAAGTTAACAAATACCGCGCGCCGCCGCGAGTTTCGACCGACATCGGTCCACACACGTCTGTGTGAAACACCTCGCCCGGCACCGTTTGTTCTCGCTCGCGACGCTTCCGGAATGGCCGTCTGTGCGACTTACCGAGTTGACAAGGATCACAAAAGAAGTCGTCCTTGTCAGAAAATTTCACCCCACTCACGAGGCCCTTGCTGACCAATTCGCGCACCGTACGACCGTTCACGTGGCCGAGTCTCTCGTGCCATACACGCAAACTTGCGGTAGAAACGCACGCTTCGATCGCGCTTTCCCCGGAAACGACTCTAAAGAGCATTCGATAAATCTCGTTTTGCACCTTCACTCCCGTCGCGAGCACCTCGTCACATCTCATGATTTTAACGAATTTTTCCCCGAACACCACGTGGCGTCCGCCATTCGTCGCGACGCCGACCGAAAATAAATTTTTCGTTACCGCCAGCACGTGGAGAACATTTTCGATACGCGCACTCTCCCACGATCCGTCGACGAATTTTTCGATGGGAATCGTTCCCTCGCCCGCGACTGCGCAATCCTTGCCGTCGCCCAGTGTGACCGAACTGCCATCGGTAACTTCGCGATAGTCGACGAACCACTCGCGCTTATTAGTTATGTGCCGAGACGCTCCGCTGTCGGTCAGCCAGATCTCTCGCAGATCGGCGGCCAGCAAGCACCTTCGCGATCACCGTCACGCTCGACACAGTCTCACCCACATCCGCCAAATACGCGACCATATTCTGCACTTTAGCAATATGGCTAACCACGGAGTCTCCCGGAGACATTTGATACTCGTGGAATTTTTGCGTGAGCATCAATCTGTTCGACGCCGATGTTCGCTCGTGCACTCTCACTAGTCCATCCCACATGTCCTTCGCAGTTGTACACACGATTAACGGTTCGAGCTGCTTCGGCTCCAACGTGGACAATATTAAATACATCGCACGTGCGTTGTCTTTTTGCCATGCCAGCCGCAACGCTGCCTCCGCAGGCATTGCCCGTTCACCGCTCACGACATCCTGCACCCCATACACCGTAAATAATGCGCGCACTTGAAACTTCCAGCACTGAAAATTCTGTCCGTTGAATTTCGTGACATTTCGCGCCGAGATGTCTTCGGACATTCCGGATTCGAAATCGCGAGCACGCTCACGATTAGCAACACTTCCAAGATAGTTGCACCGGCACCGACCTCGTGTTCGCGCGCCCTTTTTTATTCTTCCAATTCTCTACACAAAATGCGCAGGCAGGGTTACTGTGCCCATAACCTATTAATGCAGATTAATATTCTGTAGATCGGAAGAGGAGAATAAAAAGGGACAAGAAATGAAGTCGTACACACGTGTAGAAAACAACGGTAAACTTTTATTTCGCTCTGATCTGTTCGTGATAGCAGCTCGTGCTCAACTGACTCACATGCGTCATCGTTCGACGAGACGCATCTCAATATGCTTGCAACCTCGCCGATACCTCGGCGCTCTGCTTATACCGACGTCACACGCTCTGAACTACCTCAATAGAGACGAACGCACAAGTCGTCATATAAATAACTCATGAGTTCATCTCGCAATCGCAACCACGCCTATAATCTAAATTAAATTTAAGGTAGTTAGTATAAAACAAAGAGAATAAAATCTATTAAAAATTGGAATTGACTTTGGTGTCGAGCCCAGACGTAACAGTATATAAAAGAGATGAAATATAAGTATTTTTATCATTGTGTGTTGATACACTTCGGAACGGTTGTTGCGCTTGAGGAAAGTAAAGGTAGTGGAGACAATGAAGTAAGTCGTACACCCTCGATGTATATATATAACAGTATCGTATATTCTTTGTTTGGTTCGTTTCCAATCTTTCGCCAGTGGTTAGACCTACTCGCTTAACGTATGCCATTTGACTGGCGTCTCTATGCTAATATTCGAGAGCGTCGGTCGCTCGGAAGGGGCAACAGAAGCTTCGAGAAGCTTCTGTCGTCATCGCATGCCAAGACGCATGTTCACGCTATCGATCGCGAGATCTTGTTCCAACATTGTGTATTCTAACGTATACCCTTTCGGGTTTTTACGTATGACTCTTCCCAATTCCATTTTTTCCATTATTGCCGCTATCACTCCCTACCCGCACTTCGCTAAGCTAACTTGACATCCTTCGCATCCGCAGACGTCTTAGATACACTGTATCGCATTTGCCATGGACACAGGAAAACTATGGGAAACCTGTGTCGATATAGATGGCTTTTATTTTTACTGAATTTCAGTTGTATTAATGGTAATAGCAGTTTTTCTGAGAAACTCAGAAAAATATAAACTCAGATGAAATATAAGTAATTTAAACATACATAAAGTCCTTTTATTGATATTTCAGATATCCCTGATGTTCCTTCATCAGTTCCTATTGGCACAGACATTGGGTTGCTTTCTCCCATGGAGATATTAAGTTGTGAATCTACAGTATCAGATTTGTCTGCTCTTGAGAAGCCTGCCGAAGTATCGTCACCTATGGAAATCAGCAAACGTGAGTAACGCAATATCTTGCCTAAGTGTTTTGAAAAAAAGCTTATATTGTTAAAGCCAGACGTAATGACTATAAGAACTATTTAAAATTAATACCAAATGACTATTGTTAGACTATTGTAGTACAGGAAGAAAATGCGAGTACCACTGACGACCATTCTGCAAATGTCCCTGAGGGATGGAGTTGGGTAAAAATGCGTACTAAAAGTTTACAGTGTACGCTCTTCACATATTCGATAATGAAGGTCGAGAAAGGCGAGTATTGTTCAGTTGCACTAAAAAGTGTTACGCTTGATGTGAACGGAATATTAAAATATTTTACTTATAATCGTCATGTTTATCCGCAAGACAATAATTTCGAACGTGTTCTAAACAAAAAAGAAATGCAGAAGGACATATTGGAAAAATTCAAAGAGATGAACATCTGCAGTGGTATAGGCAATATTAGTATCCATCTTGTAGAAACCGGTAAGACATATAAAGATAATATGGACAAATGGAGAAGTAAAGATTGCCCTCTGCTCTGGAATAAAAAAGATGCGCTTTCTGCATGAAGCTGAGACGAAGTATATTGCAACGGAAAACACGGCTGAATAATAATAATAACGCATGAACCATACGTTTGACGCGATGGATCGTAAATCACCAAATGAAGGACTTACACCACATTGTAATGACTTTAAGGTATAAACCCAGGCCGCATACCCGGCAAAAAAGAATTATATCTCAGCAGATAACATTTTATCTCATCAAATATGTCCAAGCACAATTCACATTTTTCACATCTACTCGGATCTCTCTTCTCTCTCCTCACACATATAAAAGATAACATTTTATCTGCCACAATATAATCCTTTTTTCCCAGGTGATCAAAAATAAGCGAGTGATGATTTCCCTATTTTTTCATTTTTACGTAGTTCTTTATAGCATTTGGAAGATACTTTGCCATGTGTTGAGTAATTTTTGCTGTGCTTGTACCATCGCGTGATAAAGGCGTAACGAACGTTCGTGGAAGGTTCTCGATTCTTCTCCTACTCTCTTCTACCCCTTCCACGAACGTGCGAGACCCTGACGTTAGTAACAGCGGAGAGTTAGTCTGTCTCTGTACGAAAAGCCAAGCACATGCGAGAGCATTATCGTGTCATTACTATATCTATATATATATACGTTAAAATAAACTTCCTATTCTTTTCTATAAACTGTGTCTTAATTTATTGTGTCCTATTACACTCGCTTTCCTCACCGTGCAGGACAAAAACGAAAGACGATCTTTTCTCGTTGTTCTGGCGCAACACCAAGGTTAAATGAATGGGAATTGGCAGTATCTAAAAAGGACATACCAGCAGAAGAATTTCTTACTGTCGAACTTCAAGAGGATTAAGAATATCTATCGAATCGACAATGGACCTTTGCTGTTACCTAATCGACAAATTCGACTGAAAGTATCTGTAGACTGGCAAAGTGAATCAAGATAACTTAGAGGTAATTTGTATTTATCTTAACGTGCTTATTTTATTGCCAAAAAATGTACCTATTCTATAAGACCAATTGGCTCTTTCAGAAATTCGTCGACACTATACGCCAATGCGCAGGATGCAACGATCATCCAAATAGCCCAACATGTTTACAATTATATGAATTGCTCTCGGTGTATAGCGTAATTAAGCCTCCGAAATACAGAAATTGCACGGTTCCATCCGATAGCAACTCCACAACGTTGATTTCTTTGAGCGAAATCAAAGCTATCTACGGCAACAAGGGCGGTGGCAAAAGTACGGAATATATGCAAAATATTTAAAAAAAACTACATCACATATTGCAATACGACGATTGGGAGGCCGACGATATCTTTGAATCTCATCATGACCACGATTATGCTCTTACACCCATCCTCGATTGCATTACTTATTACGTGACAGGTTTAGTATATAACACAAGTGTTTGTTAAACGTATATCGTCCAAAGAAAAACATTGGTTTGTCATATACTCATAATAAGGCTCGCTGTACTGCACTAACCATTGCATGGCTTAATTAATTATTTAGCTTGTATTATATGTTTCGACATACATAGAATTCATGTTCTTCTGGTTTAGGGGTTCTTCTGGTTGTCTCTATTTAAACAGATGATCAAAAATTAGTACATTATTTTCCAGGTTATCCGTGCAAGCAAGTTCTTAAAAAATATGAATCCTGCCCAGTGTGTCAAGAAGCTGTGAGATTGAAAACCAGCTGCGGATCTTCGGAGCCGCAACTGGTTCAAATGAAATCATGCGGTGGTCTGATTCACGCAAATCCGCATTTCTTTCATCTGATCCGTCATATCGAAGTATCATTTGCAAAATATTCCTCTCAAATTGATGTCTTCGATGTGACTCTAGATGAAGTACTCAATTCTTACTCCTTCACTTATCCCTGTTTACAGGGATGAGTGAAGGCAGTGATCCATGCTCCTTAGAGCATGGATCTGAAATCCTATCATATGCGATAATTTATTATGTAAGGTTAAGAATGAGGCAATATTGTTACCAGGAAAATGTAAAACTGAGAAAGAAATTTGTTGTTAAAAAAAAAATGTCCAAATTAACTAACGAATAAATCTTACGTTAAACCTTTGCAAGTGTTCCAGTTTTTAACATAAGAGGAAGTATGAATAAAAATTAATTCATTACTTTTTCTCTTTATTTGAGTTTTGTCAATATTCCGAAGTGGACAGTATTTAGTAGCATGTCAAAAAAAAGTAGATTAAGGCAAGTAAAAATCGGCTCTTGCCATTTTCTTACACTTTATTTTTTAAGTTTTTGCAAGTGTTCCAGTTTTCAAAATCAAGTAAGTATAAATGAAAATACATTCTTTAATATCTCTCTTTATTTGAGTACCTGCAATTTTCACAAAAGTATAATGAAAAAGGATTAAATTAAATATATGAAACGGTTCGATGTATTTCTATTTTTGATAATGAAATTTTTTGTTTATTTTATGGGATTTAAAAGAAAGTCTAACGGAGATCGATCCATCAAGAGGTAGACAACTATTTCGCCTAATATATTGTAACGGTATCAGTACGTTAGCTATTTTTTTAGGTTCGGACTCGACAAATAATAAAGAAGTTGAGCCAGGATAGGGTCATCAATAATCACGATTTATTTTTATACAGTTTTCGTAGCCTTCTTATGTTAATAATAGTGTTTTAATAGTAGTGTATTGTCTGTGTGTATTTTCATTGAATAATTTGAATTCCACGGGTGTCGGTAATCCTCGCGGTCGAGTTCGTTGTCCGTCCGGTGCTGCCCTCAGGCGCTCTCTCCGTAAGGCGCTCAGCCATAGCTCATATGCCCACCGCCACAGAAGTCACGGGAATTGTGACTTCTGTGGTGTTCTTTGTGTTCCTGGTGACTCCCGGAGATGATACGTTTGTTTTCGATATTCGTTTATCGTCCCCGGGATATCTGTAGGTGAGTTTTGTTTATTCTCCGTAACTTATTTGTGTACGTGTTTCTGTGGGAGAGTGCGCGCACGTTTGTCCGCCCGTGTGACGTCTCACCCCTTCTTCTTGTGTGTTTCTTTCCTTCGAGTTTTGATTTCTTATTAATTTCTTTTATTCTTCTCGCTCCTTGTTCTTTTTCTTTTATCAATTCTATTTTTTTTATTATTATCCTTCGGATTGTTTCCTTTATTATTAATTTTCTGTCCTCCTCTTTTTCGTTCCATATAATTTATGGTGATATATTTGGTTTTTATTTTGAATTATTATTTTACAATTTAATTTTTATAATTCCTGTTCCTCTCTCTTATAGGTTCTTCGATATCTGGGGACATGCGGATGACGCCGTCCACCTCACCACTCCGCTCCGTGACAGTTCTCTCTCCAGGTGTAACCCGAGGTGAGTCTCTCTTTCTGAAATTTTACTTTTCAAATCTCCCGTCCGTGTTACGCCTCCCCCATCTACCAATACTTCATATAACTTGACAATTGATAGAAATTCAGTTTTCCCGATCCTCGCACTTTCCTACGACAAAGGACAGTAGTCATGTGAGTTTCACAGTACTGGCCTTCCTTCTCCCTTTCGCCAGACCTCTTTTAACCCTTTTCCTCCTCAATTCGTCTCTTTCCCAAAATCTCCACTTTCCTTACGACAGAGGACAAGTAGTCATGGAGACCCGGTAGTCAAGCTTCCTTTCGGACTCGAGAGCATTCTAGAGTGCCGTTCCTTGCTGAAACCGGCCTTTTTACACCCGGGTTGCGAACCTTCCCTTCCTCGTTTCTTTGCCCTTTCTCTTCTTCCTTTTTGCCGCATTGCGGTATTTGATGTCTTTTGTATTCTTGATTTCTAATTGGTTGATTTTTTTTGTTCATAGGTACGCAGCTGTTGACCCTATTCCGGATTGGCCTTCCCGGTCATCGACGTTAGGAGATTCGCCCAGGGGTTGCGACGGGTGGCGCCCCCTGCTCCTCGTGTGTGGCAGGACTTGCAACTACGCCGAAGGATGTGTGACGTCGTCGCGGAGACCAGGACGGTCTCAATATCCCCCGGATCTTCGGGACTGACGTAAGTCCTTAGCTGGAGTCCAGGCCCGAGGATCCTGAAAGTTTCTTCGGCATCTGCTTCTCCCATTTGCTTCTGTAGTGCCTCGCTTTAAGTTTACTTGCGCCCCTCTTATTTACTCAGTGGCGTTTTTCTTCTTTTTCTGAGTGGATTTCCTCTACGCTTGCAGTACTATGGCTGCTGTTTTTTTTCTGGATTGGCTTGTTAAAAAAAAAGAAAACGGATCTATCCTTTCCCGGTTTGTCCTCTGCGTTTTTCTTTTTTGTTTGTTGCAGGTCGCTCGGGGTCTGCTGAGTTCTTCGGCGGTGGATACGATGCCTCTGCAGGTTAGTTTTGCCGTTTGTTGCAGGTCGGTTGTTGCAGGCGAGCGGTGGTGAGGTCTTGGTCCTTGGACTCGTCATTCCTTTACGCCTAATTTCCCCTTCGCTAAAGTCCAAGAGACTTTCCAGGGTACCAATTCTTGATGTTCGCGTCTGTGACGACATATTCTCGATACTCCGGGGTTTCTTTTAAGTCTTGGGTTGGTTTCTTTTCCTATCTCCGTACCTCATTGGTGTTTTGCTGGTATCGTTTCAGCATTCTGCGCCATTTCTTGCGCATCGATTTCATGGGTGTTAGTGTAAGCTCTCTGAGCTTCCACTTCCCCATCGATGTTCCGTTATCTTTGTCGATTCCTTAGTGGGGTGTCTCGGTAGATCGCCCCATGGTGCGGGACGGAGAGGGCTTCGTAAGGGGGGAATTGCCCTTATATACCCCTCGCCCCACCGTCCGTCCGCCTTCATCACGGTTTTGATGACCGGCGCCCTCTCTGAAGAATCGATCCTCGCTGATCACTTATCGATTGTGACTGTCCTTCCTTATCAGGCGTCTGTTATCGCTGGCCGCTCGGCCCAGATCTCTCTCGTGTGATAACGCTTCAACAAACTTCCATGGAATTTCCCGCGTTCTCTCTTATTATTCGAATCTTCTAAGAGATACGTGGCCAGCCCTACGCATTTCTTGATTCGGTAAGGGCCTTTGTATCTCGGCAGGAATTTCGCTGTAAGTTCTTTCGCTGGATCGGAAACGTTCAGGGCTCTTACCTGAACGAGTTCCCCGATGTCGAAAGTCGTTTTTTTTGTGCGTGGCATAGAAAACCTCGGCACATCGTAGACCCTTTTTTGTAATCCTTTGCTTCACGATTTGTATTTTCATCTCGTATGTGAGACCGTCATCTCGATCTTCTTGCAGGGATGGTATCCAGTCCCGCCATATTCGATGGGGTTTCTTCTCCGTCTGCAGTTCTTTAGGAGTGAACTCGGTGGTTTCATGATGTGCCTCGTTAATGCATGTCTGTACGATCGGCACCCATTTAAACCACCCCGAATGTTTTTCTTTCAGGAACGTTCGAAAGAATCTTCCGAGCTCTCGATTCACTCGCTCGACAATGTTTCCCTGCGGATGCCGTATGGAGGAGAATACCCCGGTGATGCCTGCCTCTTTGAGTTTTTCTAACCATACCTTCGCCGTAAACTGAGTCCCGTGGTCAAATTGTATCCTTTTTGGTTTGCCTTGCTTCGGGATGTAGTCCTCGAAGATCTTCTCTATAGTTGCTCCCGTACTCGCTTTCCTTAGCGGATATAAGACGATGTACTTTGTGAACGCATCTATCGTTGCCAGGATGTGTTTGACTCCCCCTACAGATGCCGGTAATGGTCCGTAGAAGTCGATAGACACTAGATCGCGTGGTCCTTCCGGGACAATCGTTTGCATTGCGGCATAGTTGGTCTGTGTCGCGACTTTGTTTCTTTGGCATGTGTCACACGTTGTCAATACTTGTCGTACCTTTTTTGCTAACCGCGGATAGGCGAAATCTTCGTCGAGCAGCCGAAAGACCTTTCTTGCTCCGTGGTGTCCGTAGATCTCGTGGCTTTCTTGTATTAAGTTTGTGACGAGGTTATGTGGTAGCATAATTCTCCAGAGGCCGGTCCTTGTCACTTTCTGGAGTTTCCCTTTGTACATACGATACTTCCTGGTTATCCTGGGATCCACCTGTTCGTCTCTAAGGAGTTCTTGTATTGCCGCTAAGTCCTCTTGTTCTCACTGGAGCTTCGCGAGGTTTTTCATCGCCTTGGCCAGGTCCTTTGAGGGTTTCTGGGCAAGAAGGGCCGCGATGACAATCTTTCCCGGTACCTTCGTGGTCAGTCTAAAAACGCTTCTTGATATTGTTGGTAAAGGTCCTCTGAGATACATGATACCTCACTTCCGCAGTCGACAAGCACCGGCACGATTACACCCTCGACACAGATCGAAATCTCTGGACATCGTGGGTGTGCGTCGTCGTACCATACCCCCGCGTTCTCCTCGGTTTCCTCCACTAGGTACTCCCTCGGATCCTCGAAAATTGTATATGCAGCAACTCTATTCTTGACCATTTTCTCTTCTTTCTCCTCTCGCTCCTCGTTTTCCTCCTTTTGTTCATCTCCCTTTATCTCTTCTAACTGATTCTTTTTTTCATTCTCGGTAATCGACTTTCCATAGGGTATTCCGTGCGACTTGGTCACGACCCCACGTACCATTGATTCGTCGACGTTTCCCCATATGTTCCGCCCAGATGACGAGTTTTTACTTCCTTCTTTTTCATACTCCTTTTCCTTCTCTTCCTCCTGGTCCGTCCTTGAGAGTGTTGCAATTATTATTTTCTCTTCTCCTGGTACCCTTTCTTCTTGGAGTCGTTTCCTGCGCTCCTTTTTCTTCATATTTTTCTTGTACCTTTCTCTCGCCTCGTCCAATGCCCATTTCGTCATTTCGTCGTCCTCCATTGCGCCTCGGTGTATTTTCATCCTTTCCGTTTCAGAAATTACTTTTCCGAGCGCAACGTCTAGGCGTTTCTTGACTTCGTTGTTACAGTTGTCGATGTCGCTTGCGGGTTCGGTTGTCCACAATATGGCCCTTGGTGTGGCCATGCCGAACTGCTTATAGCATTTGTGGAGATTCCGTTCTTTTTTTGACCATCTGGGTGCACCTCTGGAGTCATTGGTGGTGACCACTGCGGTTGCTGGGGTTCCCATTGTTGCTGCTGTGATGTCGGCGTCCCGGGTGTCCATGGCGGCGTATTGTCGTGTTTATTGGGCGTCCATTGCTGACGTGCGGAGTATTGTCGCGGAGAATTTAGTTGCCGAGGTCCGCTATAATTCCCATTATTCCTTGGAGTATAGCTTCCTCCTGCTTCCCCTCCGCCACAGTTATTACAATTTCCACCGTTATCCTCTCGAGGTGTATTTTGATAGTTATTCCCCCTCGGCGGGATCCTCTGAGAATTCAAAGGGCCCGCTCCGTCTGTCCGTTCCAATAACTCGAGCAGGTCGTCCACCGTTTTTATTCCATTGACGATTACTGCTGCATGGACTTGATCGTCGAAGTGATTCGCCAATTTTCGAATAATCTCTTCGTCCATAAGAGTTTGTGTGAGGTCGCGAGCGTTTCCGAAGACCCTTGTTGCGTACGCAGCCCTTGTTGATTTTTGTCGATCCCGTACGTATGCGCCGAACTCGAAATCGGTCCGGACCTTTTCTTGGATTTCGCGGTTCCAATATCGAGCTCGAAAACGTGTAGTAAACTCGTCGATGGTACCCATTGACCCTTCCATCACCCGCCACCAATCTTTCGCCACTCCTTTTAATGATTGGCTTACCGCGTAGTGCAAGTCCTCGCATTCTGTTACTCGGTAATATTCCTTGAAATCTTTTAGGTATCGAATGGGCCTTTCTTGGCCAACCCGTTATATTCCGGTGGTTTTTAATTCGCTGCGTACACTCGACTCAGATTGAGTCCCCCGCAGATCATGGTATTTTGTAGATCTGGACGAGGCCGTCTCCGCAGTTCCTCCTCACAGCGTTTCAATCGAGCCTCATGCTCGTTGAACGTGCTCGTTATCGCAGCGGTATTCTTTGCTATTGTCGAGAAATTCTCTGTTAGATCCGTGATCGCAACGCCGTGCGCTGTGAGTTTTCGCCGAGTGAAGTCTTCAAACACCTCGTGATTCTTCTGCATTATCTCCCTCAGATGTGCCATTCTCCTTTCCAGACGAACATCGGTTTCTTCTAGTATCTGATTGGCCGTTTTCCGTGCCTCTTCACGAAGTAACCCCGCCCGTATAACACATGCATCATCTTTCTCTATAATTGCTTTGCCGAGGTCCTCGTTTGCGCGTTGCTGGGATTCTCTGATTTTATTCAATGAGAAGATTACATTTTTTAGATCTTCTGGCATTTCAGTTGTCCGGGTGACGTTTAACCCTTCATTATCAGTGGTTGTCTCCGCGAGTACAGAGTCTTGTTCTTCTGAACTTTCCTCTATTACTGGGGCAATTTCCGACAACCTCCCGATGGCTCTTCTTTCGCTTTGTCTCTGCTCTTCGAGCAGTCCATCGGCCCCAGTGGATTCCCATTGCAACGAATGCGCACTTTCTTCGTCTTTCTGTTGCCACGCTTCCCGATACCTGTCCTCATACTCCTCCATTATTTGGAGTTCCCGGATCTCCCTCGCAATAGATTTATCATTTGTTGACATTTTCCTTTACGTGAATTATGATTTCCCAATGAGAGTCTATCTTTTAATTCTTTCGAGTCCCTGTTCGGGCGCCAAAATGTAACGGTATCAGTACGTTAGCTATTTTTTTAGGTTCAGACTCGAGAAATAATAAAGAAGTTGAGGCAGGATAGGGTCATCAATAATCACGATTTATTTTTGTACAGTTTTCGTAGCCTTCTTATGTTAATAACAGTGTTTTAATAGTAGTGTATTGTCTGTGCGTATTTTCATTGAATAATTTGTATTCCACGGGTATCGGTAATCTTCGCGGTCGAGTTCGTTGTGCGAGTGATAGTCTCGGGATCGCAGTGTTTTAATTTAAACAAGAGGGTACACTCGTGGTGGTTTTTAATGTAACAAAAATAGTCTTTTTATTAAAATGGTTACATAGGTTATGTCGTCGCGTGTCGCAGACGGGTTAAGCTCGTAGCTACTCGTGGGGCCGTTAGGCGAATACTGATATACTAGTTCCTTTCTTATTAACTAGGATGCTCACTGGTCGTGAGCGTCCCGCAGCCTCATTGGTTGTTTCCGTTAGAGTTGCTGCGCGAGTGGGGAGAGGAGCGATAGCTACGCCACAGTTGTGTGGCGTAGCTATCGCTCCTCTCACCACTCGCGCAGTAACTCTAACGGAAACAACCAATGAGGCTGCGGGACGCTCACGACCAGTGAACGTCCTAGTTAATAAGAAAGAAACTAGTAAAAATAAGTATTCGCCTAACGGCCACACGAGTAGCTACGAGCTTTACCTGTCTGCGACACGCGACGACATAACCTGTGTAATAATATTAATAAAAAGACTATTTTTGTTACGTTGAAAACCACCACGAGTGTACCCTCTTCTTTAAATTAAACACTGCGATCCCGAGACTATCGCCCGCAGTAAATTGGTGACCCCGACGTGATCAGGAAAATCATTTTTCTGTGTTCCGCAAACATTCGGTACACCTCGTGCTCAGTGGAAACGCCGGTACGGAAATCGCGAACACCGCGTGCAAATTTCATCCGTACGCATCGGCACAAACTCTTGAATAATACGATTTCGCGAATTACGCGAAACATTCTTAAAAACAAGTAAAACATTTTCGTGTGTGTATTTTTTCGTCGCAACGAGTACGGCGCAATGATGCACACGCCCAACAAAAACGAAACCGGTACCGGGCAAACTGGAACGCGCAACGACGAGCCACCACAAAGGACATCCGCATTTAATCCGTACGTAGATCCACCTCCGGACACCACGTTTCCGGAAAATATTAATCCCCAAATGGCTTTTCAAATGGCTACCATCATTCTGGCGCGAGCAACCGGCTCTCTGGTTCGCTCAAGTTGAAGCACAATTTTACTCTCATCGTGTCATATCCGATAACACAAGGTATTTCACGCTTATTACTGCTCTCGACACAAACTCACTGCTACAAGTTTCAGACCTGATTCGAACCCCTCCGGCTACAGACAAATACGAAAGTCTCAAAGCACGTTTGATCGAGCGATTTACAGACTCTAGAGAGACACAGTTACACAAGTTGCTCACCGAGATGCAACTCTGTGACAAAAAACCGTCAGAACTCTTGCGCGAGATGCGCGCCCTTGCCGAAAATCGAGTACCTGACGACCTCCTTCACAGCCTATGGATCAAACGAATGCCAACGAGCGTGCGTTGCATACTATCCGCGAGTGAAGGTTGCGACCTGTCAAAGTTGGCGGACATTGCTGACAAAATCGTTGAAAGAGGCACCCAATCTGAAGTCATGGCAACGGAGGCGACACGGCAGTCTCCAAACAGGTACAGTGAATCAACGCCTCTGCATCAACGTATGGAACAATTAGAGAAGCAATTTAGCGAACTTGCAAAAGAGTTACGCAGGGCAAACACTAGAGAACAAGAAAAGCCTGCGCAAACACCTCGTCGTTCTCGCTCATCCAGCCGTGGTCGAGACGTCGACATTTGTTTCTTCCACAGGCGTTTCGGGCTAAAGGCGAACAAATGCATCGAGCCATGCGCTTTCAAGGCCCCCGATTCGCCCTCGGGAAACTAACGCCACCGTCGTCAATTTGTACGGCCAGCGACGGTGCACCACAACAGTGCCGTCTTCACATCACTGATCGAGAGCGGGGAATACGTTTTCTCATCGACTCTGGTTCAGACGTTTCTGTGGTTCCTCGTAAACTTTTTCAGCAGTCGTTTACAAGAGCTACGCTGAAACTACTCGCTGCGAACCAAACTGAAATTAATACTTACGGTACTCACTTATTGCAGATCGATCTAAACCTGCGGCGTGCATTCAAATGGCAGTTTATCATCGCAGACGTCTCATCAGGTTTAATAGGAGCTGACTTCTTGTCACATTTCAATCTCTTAATCGATCTACGAAAAAACCGACTAATCGACGCTACTACGGGTCTCACGTCTCACGGCGGCGTGGTAAAAACCTCCGAGTATGGGATCTCTGTCGTAAACCGCAATATCGAATACGGCGACTTGTTGCATGAATTCATCGACATCGCAACACCGTCGGTCACTCAACAAACTGCATCGCATCCGATCGTGCATTACATCCAAACCCGTGGTCCTCCGGTGGTCGCTCGTCCTCGCCGCTTGACTGGTGAGAAGCTCGCATCAGCGGAGCGCGAATTTCGCTATATGATGGAACTCGGCTACTGTCGACCGTCAAGCAGTCCATGGGCCAGTCCGTTACATCTCGTTCCGAAAAAAGAAACGGGCGAATGGCGTCCGTGCGGTGACTATCGTCAATTGAACGCTATCACTGTACCGGATCGTTACCCAATAGCTCACATTCAAGACTTCGCAAACAAACTACACGGAAAAACTATCTATTCGACACTCGACCTAGTGCGCGCTTATCACCAAATTCCCGTGGCCGAAGAGGACATTCCGAAGACAGCTGTCATTACACCTTTTGGCTCCTTCGAGTTTTTGGTCATGCCATTCGGATTGTGCAACGCTGCGCAAACCTTTCAACGATTCATCGACACCGTTTTCCGCGGTCTAGATTTCGTCTATTGTTACATCGACGACATACTCATCGCGTCATCATCGCCAGAAGAGCATCGTGAACATTTGCGAATAGTCTTCGAACGATTACGCGACTACGGACTCAAAATCAACACTTCGAAATGCCACTGGGGCGTTGAACAAGTCGAGTACCTGGGTTACCTCATATCCAAGGAGGGAACCAAACCGTTAACGGCACGCATCGAAGCCGTGAAAAACTATAAAAAACCCGAAACTCTCGTCGAATTACGACGTTTCTTGGGAGTCATCAACTTCTACCGAAGATTTATGCCACAAGCGGCGAAATTGCAAGCGCCTTTGCACGAATACTTGCACGATTCAAAAAAAAACGATAAACGTCCTATTAATTGGACTCCGACGGCAGAACGCGCTTTTACCGACTGCAAGGAAAGTCTAGCACAAGCTACGCTGTTAGCTCATCCAGCTAATGACGCTCCGCTCTCTCTCGTTACCGACGCATCCGATTTCGCTATTGGCGGAGTGCTCGAACAACAAGAGAACGAAGGTTGGAAACCTTTGGGTTTCTTCTCGCAAAAACTAAGCCCGACGGAACAACGATACAGCGCTTACGACCGCGAGCTTCTCGCGATTTACAAGTCGATTAAGCATTTTAAACACGTCGTCGAAGGTCGAAATTTTGTGATAAAAACTGACCACAAACCATTAACTTACGCGTTTTTACAGAAGCCGGACAAAGCTTCGCCGAGGCAACTCAGGCATCTGGATTTCATCGCGCAATTTTCCACGGAAATAATCCACGTAAGCGGGGCAGAAAATGTCGTAGCAGACGCATTTTCCCGTTTAAACGCTATCGAGATGCCAGTCATCGTTACGACGCAGGAGCTACAAGAGGCTCAACAAGAAGACAATCAGTTAAACAATTTACTTAAAAACGATACGTCTCTCAAATTACAGAGACTAACGCTCGACTCAGGAGAGTCGTTATATTGTGATATTACATCCGGAACGATTCGTCCGTTCGTACCTGAAACGCTCAGGAAAAAAGTTTTCGACGCAGTGCACGGTCTCGCACATCCCAGCGGTCGCACCACGTCTCGTTTAATTCGCCAAAAATTCGTTTGGCCTGCGATGAAGAAGGATATTCTTCAGTGGGCTCGAACGTGCATCCCGTGTCAAAGAGCCAAGATTCAGCGACACACCAAAAACACTCCAAATAAATTCACGGTCCCGGATCATCGCTTCGAGCATATTCATCTGGACCTCGTTGGACCATTGCCTCCGGTAAACGGCTTTCGCTACTGTCTGACCATGATCGACAGATTCACACGCTGGCCGGAAGCAATTCCATTGAAAGATATGACGGCGGACACAGTCGCAGCGGCTTTCTATTCTAACTGGATCGCCCGCTTTGGATCTCCTCGTACCGTCACAACTGACCAAGGATCGCAATTCGAATCCGCTCTTTTCAAAGCTCTCACGAACCTCGTAGGAGCGAACCGAACAAGGAGCACGGCTTACCACCCAGCCTCAAACGGAATAGTAGAACGGTGGCATCGAACGTTTAAAACGGCAATAATGTGTCACGCTGACGTATCGTGGATCGACATACTGCCTACGGTCATGCTTGGACTACGCACATGCTACAAAGAAGATCTTAAAGCATCCACCGCTGAGCTCGTCTACGGAATACCACTGAGAGTTCCAGGCGAGTTCTTCACAGAGGAAGACCCACCCGTCGATCCCCAAATATTCGTCGAAAAGTTTCGGGAGCACATGCGCAACCTGAAATCAACACCTACGGCGCATCACATCAAGAGGAGCATGTTTGTCCACAACGACATGCATACGTGTACACACGTGTTTCTCCGTGAAGACGCGGTCAGAAAGGCGTTACAACCGCCGTATACGGGACCGTACGAAATCACAAATCGTATTGACGACAGAGTTTTTACTCTCAACATCAACGGCAAAGAAGTCAACGTTTCAACTGAAAGACTGAAACCAGCATATATCATTAACGACGAAAGCAGTATTAACAAGCCAAATACCAGCCAATTTGTGGACCCCTTCTCAGTCCCAAATCCTGGAATTAAAACTTATCCCGCAAAAAAGAAAAAAACTATTAGATTCGCAACATAGATAACGTTAAAGAAATATCTAAGTCACTCGGGGGGGAGTATTGTGGCGTAGCTATCGCTCCTCTCACCACTCGCGCAGTAACTCTAACGGAAACAACCAATGAGGCTGCGGGACGCTCACGACCAGTGAACGTCCTAGTTAATAAGAAAGAAACTAGTAAAAATAAGTATTCGCCTAACGGCCACACGAGTAGCTACGAGCTTTACCTGTCTGCGACACGCGACGACATAACCTGTGTAATAATATTAATAAAAAGACTATTTTTGTTACGTTGAAAACCACCACGAGTGTACCCTCTTCTTTAAATTAAACACTGCGATCCCGAGACTATCGCCCGCAGTTGTCCATCCGGTGCTGCCCTCGGGCGCTCTCTCCGTAAGGCTGAGCTATGCCCACCGCCGCTGTCGTGCGGGTGAGCCTTAGCGCCGGTCTCGCGAAGACGGTAGAGCCGCTCGTGCGTTGCCGCGACCGCTCGGGGATCTTCGACGGACGGTCGATGGTCCTCGATGTAGCGACGGCTTGCAGCCGGTCAGCTGTTGTGTCGTTCGCGTTCTGTCCGCATTTTTATCGTGTGTTATTGTTTTTAACGGAAATTGTGACTTCTGTGGTGTTCTTTGTGTTCCTGGTGACTCCCGGAGGTGATACGTTTGTTTTCGATATTCCCCTATCGTCCTCGAGATATCTGTAGGTGAGTTTCGTTTATTCTCTGTGACTTATTTGTGTACGTGATTCTGTGTGTGAGCGAGCGCACGTTTGTTCGCCCGTGTGACGTCTCACCCCTTCTTCTTGTGTGTTTCTTTCCTTCGAGTTTTGATTTCTTATTAATTTCTTTTATTCTTCTCGCTCCTTGTTCTTTTTCTTTTATCAATTCTATTTTTTTAAATTTGTATCCTTCGGATTGTTTCCTTTATTATTAATTTTCTGTCCTCCTCTTTTTCGTTCCATATAATTTCTGGTGGTATATTTGGTTTTTATTGTGAATTATTATTTTACAATTTTATTTTTATAATTCCTGTTCCTCTCTCTTATAGGTTCTTCGATATCTGGGGACATGCGGATGACGCCGTCCACCTCACCACTCCGCTCCGTGACAGTTCTCTCTCCAGGTGTAACCCGAGGTGAGTCTCTCTTTCTGAAATTTTACTTTTCAAATCTCCCGTCCGTGTTACGCCTCCCCCATCTACCAATACTTCATGTAACTTGACTATTGACAGAAATTCAGTTTTCCCGATCCCCTCACACTTTCCTACGACAAAGGACATTAATCATGTGAGTTTCACAGTACTGGCCTTCCTTCTCCCTTTCGCCAGATCTCTTTTAACCCTTTTCCTTCTTAATTCGTCTCTTTTCCAAAATCTCCACTTTCCTTACGACAGAGGACAAGTAGTCACGGAGACCCGGTAGTCAAGCTTCCTTTCGGACTCGAGAGCGTTCAAGAGTGCCGTTCCTTGCTGAAACCGGCCTTTTTATACCCGGGTTGCGGACCTTCCTTTCCTCGTTTCTTTGCCCTTTCTCTTCTGCCTTTTTGCCGTATTGCGGTATTTGATGTCTTTTATATTCTTGATTTCTAATTGGTTGATTTTTTTGTTCACAGGTACGCAGCTGTTGACCCTATTCCGGATTGGCCTTCCCGGTCATCGGCGTTAGGAGATTCGCCCAGGGGTTGCGACGGGTGGCGCCCCTGCTCCTCGTGCGTGGCAGGACTTGCAACTATGCCGAAGGACGTGTGACGTCGTCGCGGAGACCAGGACCGTCTCAATATATTCATATGACACAGATATTTACAATAGTGTATATTTATCATGCTCGATTAACAGTTAGAATGTTTGAAACCCGATTCAAATTAAGAGCATATTTTTTTCAGTATATTCATTAAAGTTGACGGGAATAATAACTTATAATTACATATAATAAATATGTGTAACGCGGTAGATTCCGTTAGTGGGACAGAGACAGACAACCGCGAGAACTATCGAGGGGTTTTCAGGTTATGTCTATCGCCATTATCTGATCGCAACGCCGTTAGTGCTATAGAAATTAAAAACAGCTTCGTTAACTGGCCGCCCCCCACCACTGAAATTTGAGGGAGTTTCCAGACCTGTATACAAGACCGTGGTAGCAACCTCTCGGAAAATGGGTTGGTACCATCTGACGGCCAACGCTACCACCGCACACGCTCATTGGTCAAATCAAACAGCGCGCGCTTCTCGGGCTTCCTGTTACACACTTCCGTCCCTTTTCACGAAATCACTGTCACAGATTGCAGGAAACCGAGCGGAAAGATATTACACATCAAACAAATTCGATTTACGTGTATTTTAGATGGAAAATCTTTTCACGCTAAGGGAAAGTACTTAGAATTAATATTAAGGGCTGTAACTTTCAGGGAATTTCTTTTTCGACATATCCAACAAAATTTCAGATGGGGACTGAGAAAAAAAAATAGTCGAAAAAAAAAATTGCCCTAATATATATATATATATTGAAACGTTTCACGTTTAGCCGAGACGGTCAGAAGGACCTCGCGGGCGATTTCTTTAATTAGACATGATATTTATGAGAAACAAGATGATTTTAGAACTTTTTTGTCCTGTCGATTGTCTGAGGGGAGAAGTTCGGTCATGGACCCGAGTGAAACTGGATAGTGCGGGGAAGCGATTGGGAATTACTTTATTCGGCAGTTTAATAGTTTTATTTAATGAAAAAGGTCCCTCAGATTTGGTATGAATCGTTCATCGTATATTAAATACGTATCACGAGTCGACCTCTCATCATCGGCACTCTGAAAAGATTGAGGGTATAGGTCGATTCAAAAGCTTCTGTGTCTCGGAAAGCGATAACCAGCAGGAGCAAAATTAAGCAATGCTATTGAAATAATAGCTTTATGTTATCAGAAGAATTTACTTTGACGGAAGGTGAAGTTCAATTGGATTGATGATTTTATTAAATGGCTGGGAGAGCTTGGTTAGTGGATTTTTAGCAAGGTTCAATTTGTAATTTCGTCACGAATTTGATCGTGGCGTTTTCGTAATCTTTGTCTCGTTTTTTCCGTAAGTGCTGTGCCAAAAATATTTCTTGAACAAGAACAAGGTTTCCCTCGAGTAGCCAGTGCATGCGTTTCCTCGTTGAACGCTTACGGGTTCGGGTTGCAATAACGGTTGCCGTGGCCTACCTATGGATGTTTGATTATGGGAAAATCTGCGAATAACATCACCTAAGGCTCGAATTTCCAGGCGCAATGACTGGGGTCTTACCAGAGGTGGCTCCCTAGGGGTAGCTGAAAAGTTTATTGAACAAGTACCCACGTAGTGGTGATAGAGTAGTCTCGAGAAAGACTCTATCGTGTAGAATATTTACGTGAATGTTGCGAGGAGAGTTGAATCTTCCGGATCGCTACTCGTAGATCGTCGTTGAAATCCATATACGGTGTCTGTGCTCTCGTTTTCGAATAAACGAGAGAATTGAGTTTGTTTTGCTTGAAGAGCGCGTCGTCGCCAATGAATTCTCGTTGTAGTAGACGAGAGACTTGATTCGCTAGAAGAGCGCTTCGTCGTTGAGATTATGAAGTCTGGTTTCAATAAACGAGAGAAAGAGTTTGCTCGTAAAGCGATTTGTCGTTGATTTTGACCAGCGATTCGTTGCGTCGTAACCCGATCTTGAAATAATAACTTTAACGTGTAATTAGACGTGGAGAATGACCAGCAAGACGTTGCGTATTAAACTGATAATTTGTGCTGAAAAAGCCCGACTTTTATAGCAAAGCTTCTTCAACACCCGCTCGCGTTTCAAAATTTCTGATTAGTTCCCGGTTGTTAAGTGGAGTGTAACGCAAGGTTTCTACGTCGCTACGGAGTAGGGAATTCTCGGTATTCGTAGGGTCGGGATTCGTAGGTGACGGGGGACCCCCAAACCGTCCCATCACAATATATATTGAAACGTTTCACACTTCCTGGACGCTCGGACGGACCGCTCAGGTGATTTTAATTATATCTTAATAAATTCGTGAAAACTTAATGTATTAAGAAGTCTGTCTCGCGTGGGTTATTCTGAGGATAGAGTTCGGTCGTGGACTCGAATGAAAGCTGAGGCGACGTGATGAGGATTCGTTTGACAATAAGAATTTTATTGAATTAAATAGATGTCTCAGATTCGGAAGAATTCGTCATGACATATTTTAATGCATGTCACGAGTCAACTTTTCATCATCGGCACTCGAAAAGAGCGATGTTATAGGTTGATTCAAAACTACTGTGTCTCGTGAAGCGATGACCAGTAGGCACAAAATATCTCGCACTGCTATTTTCAAATTATAGCTTTTACTAAAAGGAATTGAATTTACGTTTGGAAAGGTTCAATTAATAGATTTGATTTATTTGATTAAATTGCTGGAAGAGCTTCGTGAGTCAGATTAGATAATGGAATGAGTAAATTTCGTAGGGAAATCGTCAGTTGAGTGGATGTCGTGAATTTACTAATTTTCTTTACAGTTTTCGAGATTTAAATAATTTTTCCCTTCTTTGATCGAGATCGAAGTTTCCCTCGGGTAATTAATACATGCTTTCTTCACTGGAAGCTCGCAGCGTCGCGTTGCAATAACGCTTGATGCGGCCACTCAGGGAAGGCCGTACCTATGGGTGTTTTCGGGTTTCTGTGAATATCACCTTCTGTGGCTCGGTCCCCCAGGCGCAATGCAAGGGTGTCTCACCCCAGTCGGCTCCCTATCAGGTAGCTGAAAGTTTTATTGAAGAACGTCGATTCGTTGTTAAATGCAGTGCAATCTAGAAGAAACAGCAATGCTTTAGATTGAAGGAACAATGCTCTCTGAAAACAAAATTGTTGTATGAGAGATGAGACGGCACTGCTTTAAATGAGGCGAATAATCCTTTCTTTGAACAAAAGTTGTTAAACGAGAAATTAGAGTATTCTTGCAGAGATTACTCGATTTCCAAAAGATAATTACATGACACGATGTCCACGGAGTGCGATAAAACGTTGGATTCGTCGATGAAGCTACGTTGAGACTCGTTTACAGTAATTACTACTTGCTTCGAAAGGAAACAAGCAAAAATGAAATAATTTGTTGAAAGCTTGAAGAGCTGTTCGTTTTTGAGAAAAACGAACGAACACGTAGATTAATATAATTACTTCGCTGAGTTATTTATCGAAGATTATAACCAGCAAGACGGTGCGTATTGAACTGATGACCGTGTTTGTAAAAGCCCTGCTTTTATAGCAAAAGCTGTTACAACCGCCGCACTCGTTTCCCGAATTCCGATTGGCTTCGGGTTGTTAGGTGGGGCAAAACGTTCGATTCCCTGCTCATTCTGGAGTAGGGAATTCCGAGTATTGAAAATAATAACTTTATTAAACATATTTAATAGTCTCGTCTCGTCTTTGTAGATTTTAAATTGTCCATTGCCTCGTGGGGCAAAATGGAATACAAGTCAGTCGTGGGTATCAGGAGCCCAGAATTGTCGAGTAGGTGTCTGACAGCTCGCCGTTCCGCAGCAGACGACGCATGGTGCGTTCGCCGCGCGGCCAGCATCGCCGGCCGCGCGGCGCTTAGTCAGAACACCTCCCCGGCGGATTTTTTTTTCACGACGGGGGGGGCCGCGGGTCCGTCTCGTCACAATATATATATTTTGGAACGGGACGGATCCGGAGCCCCCCCCCCCCCCCCCCCCGTCACCGGGATTCATGAGCGAGCGAGGAGGTGTTCGTGCTGGGCGCTGAGCGGCCGGCGATGCGAGCATAGCGCCTCGGGTCGTCTGCTACGGTACGCGCGCGCAGAATACCAACTCAAACCTCTTCATACCCTGATACCCTCGACTGACTTGTAATCCATTTTGCCCCATCTGGGGATGGACTATTTCAAATCAACGACGACGCGACGCAACAGTTAAATAATTTCAATAAAAGTAACTACTTTCAATAAAAGTAAAACTTTTAAATTCTCGGAATTCCCTACTCCGAAAAGAACAAGGAATCGCGCATTATGCCCCACTTACCAACCAAAAGCCAATCAGAATTTGGAAAACGAGTGCGGGCGTTGTAACAGCTTTGGCTATAAAAGCAGGGCTTTCACAGCACAATTTATCAGTTCTGAACGCCATATCGTGTTGGTCGTAATCTTCGATTTACTCTCCGAGTTTCTTTTAATTTCGGTTTTGTCCGTTTTCACAAAACGGACAGCTCATAAAGCATTAATAATTACAGTCACTTCGAGCTCGTTTCACTTAGAAGCGAGTAATAATTACTGTACGCTTCTACAGGTCTAGTGTAGCTTTATCGATAAGTTTGATTTCTCATCGCACTACGCGGACATCGCCTCAAGTAATGATCTTGAAAAATAGAATAGCCTCTTCAAGACTATTCTATTCTTTCTCACAACGATTTAGTTAGAAGAGAGTTTGCTATTATTTTTTGCATCGCAGTATTTTCTCCTCAAGACATTACTGCATTTAATATTGAATCGGCGATCTTCAGAATCTTTCAGCAACCCACTAGGGAGCCGACTGTGGTGAGACCCCTTGCATTGCGCCTGGACGTTCAAACCACAGAAGGTGTAATTCTCAGCCTTCCAAAACACCCATAGGTAGGGCCTTTACTGAGTGGCCGCACTGAACGGTATTGCAACGTGACGCTGCGTGCTTCCAGTAAAGAACGCACGAATTAATCACCCGAGGGAAACTCGGATCTCGATCAAATCAAGGGTAAACAATTTCAATTTCAAAATCATTCAACAAATTTAGTAAATTCACGACAAAAACATAACGGACGTTTTCCTCACATAATTTACAATTTCCCATCTCTAAACAAACTAACGAGCTCTTCCAGCAATTTATTTAAACAAATAAACCCATTAATAAGACCTTACCAACGTATAATCATTTCCTTTAAATTTAAGCTATAATTTGAAAATAGCATAGTGAGATATTTTGCGCCTACTGGTCATCGGTTCACGAGACACAGTAGTATTTGAATCAACCTCCATATCGCTCTTATGAGTGCCGATGATAAAAGGTTGACTCGAGACACGCATTAAAATATGTGATGACGATTTCTACCGAATCTGAGGCATCTTTCTATTTCAATTAAATGGACATAATTAAATAAATCCTCATCACTTCGCCTCCCCGAACCTCCGGCTTTCCTTCGAGTCCATGACACGAACTCTATCCTCGGAATAACGTACACGAAACAGATTTCTCATTAATTTCGTTTCACACATTTATTCAATCAAATCAAAATTGTCGGAACGGTCCTTCCGACCGTCCCATAAACGTGAAACGTTTCATTGGCGCCCGAACAGGGACTCGAAGCAATAAAACTCTTGATAAGAGTAAATAACAGCAAAGCTCGACAGGCGAAATTATCCTCATTCATGCTGTCATAATTGAGATTTTATTCCCGAATTAATTGATATTCTTAGTAGTCCTTTATCCGATCGAGGTCGGGCTATTTCCCCACAGGACCGAAATAACGTGGCAATTTCCGATAAGAATACAATAGATTCTCGGGAAGATCAAGACGAGCATAATAATTCGCTGAACTCTTTCTATAACACGCTTTCAACAGAAGAAACCATAAAAAACATTCCGTCGTTCTCGACGAAGATAACGCGAAATTCACATTCGTAAATACTCGCAACCGGAATAAACGTGCGAGAACAAAATTCGATACGCTCAATAAAGATGAGTCATATAAGGACGTTATTCAAAGAGATAATAATTCTCGAAATAATACATTTCAAAGAGGTAGAAATTCGCGAAATAATATCGACTTTCAAGAAGATAAGAACTCTCAGTATAATATAGCCAAAAATAAAATCATTCCCGAGAGAGAGGACAAAGGAAATAAGTACGAAGACCTCTCGCTCGCATAGTACGAAGAATTGCGCAAAAACTAAATAAATACCAGAGATTATCTTAGAAATTCGAGAAACGTAAATATGACAGAGGCGAACAATAGCGCGCTCCGCGAGGCCAGCAGCCGAGCAGAGGGGGAAGCATCCCGAGTCCAAGACCAAAGGGAACCGCCACTCCTCCGCGATCTGTCCGAACAAAATTTCACCCTACAAAGTATTGTCGACATTATCCAACAAATGGATAGACAAAATAAAATAGATCGCGATATCACGACAATGAATTTACTAAGGATGAACGAAAGCATATCAAGGTGCTTTGAGACGATGCAACAATTTTTATCAATTTCCTTAGAAAGTCATAGGGCCGATCAAATGGACCAGTCGCTAGAAGTAAACGAGGATGGGCGCGGGCATTCAACGAGAGTGCAACGCACTTCCTTAGGCTCACGAAGAGAGCAAAGAAATGTAACATATGCCGATGATAGGCATACCCAAAGAGACGAAACGTTCGATCTCAGCTACCATAACATGTATCGGGGGGGGGAGCAGAAGGGTGCCAGGTCAGGCAGATGCCACACGGAATCTGGGGCCAAGTGACCTCACAATAACAGGCACAAACTGAAAATTGGAACCGCCCATTTTTCGAGGAGACGTAAGCGAACTACCCCTCCAGTTCCTGGATGATCTGAGGTACTATCGTGATGTACACGTCCCCAGGTACCACTTTAAAACAATAATGTCACAATGTTTACAGGGAGTGGCTCTCCAATGGTGGAGAATCACTCGGGATATTAGTAACAACTGGGGCGACTTTGAAAATCACTTCACGCGGAGATTCTGGGGGGAGGAAAAACAGGAGTCAATACGCTGTAAACTCGAATTCGATTGGTACGACTCCAATAAAAAACAAATGCGAATGGGGTACGCGATTAACGTAATTAGCATGGCAAAAGAATTACGGCCGGCTATGTCCGAGAGAGAAATAGTAAACAAGTTCAGACGACATTTTCCTGAAGATATCAGAGCGACAATAAGGGCACTGGCTATCGAGGATGCTTCACAATTGTTGGATCTATTGTCGTCTTACGACGAGGAAGGCCCAGGTAACCGCGACCGACCTCGTCCCGATTTTCGCGATCGTTTCAATTTTCTAAAAAGACCACAAAAGGAAGAGTTTACGAAAAATAATCCGCCCCAACCTCGCGCTAACGAGAAACGAAACTTTAACGAAAAAAGAGAAGAGAAAGGGAAAGTAATTCCTGAGAAAAATAAAATCATCCGCGCACTCCAAACGGATAAGGAGCCACCCGAGTTCCCCGTCGTCGAAATTCTTGAGGACGAGGGAAACGAGGAGGCGTCACCGATCAAAGAATAAATCTTTGCACGGTGATGCTGGGCCTCGGTGAGGATACGCGGAGGGGCCTCCTAGAGGAGAAAACAAAACACGCCCATAAAGAGCGTGCTAGGTGCCCCCTTATCCAAATCTCCATAAACTCTATAAAGGTAAAGGCTTTGGTCGATACGGGTAGCGAGGTGAGTATACTCTCTCAGCAGTTTTACGATCAAAACAAACTGATACTCGACGCCTGCCCGTCGCTGCCCATCACCGGCTTGTCCGTGAGAGGGGCGATGTTCGAGCGGTCCGAGTTTGCAAGCAAATATTTGCGCCCATAACAATCGAGGACGTATCGGACCGCGTAACGCTAATAATCGTACCCAAATTAAACTACGCGTGTATTCTGGGCGTCGACCTATTGGCGAAATTAAAATCGAAAATAAATCTCGATCAATATCAAATAATCATTACCCAAAATAGGGATCCTCCCATCACTAGAGCGATACCACTTCCCCGCCACTTCTCCGGGAGCCTTCGACTCCTCCGTTATCGATTAACTGTGTAAACACAGAAGGGAATGGGGCAGAAGGGGTGAGCGGGGAAGAGATAAATAGGAAGGTAGAGGAAGCGATAGCTCTTAACGAAAGCCAACGCGAACGCCTACAGACATTAATCGCGAAACACACACAAACATTTAAACCTATACGAGGGAGATTGAATTCATACAAACACGAGTTAAAGGTAATAGAACACAAGCCATTCAAGGCCATGAGCTACCCAGTTCCGATAGCATGTCGGGAAGCAGTAGACGCGGAAATAACAAACTTTTTAAATCTCAGCGTGATACAACGCTCCACGAGCCCATACAGTAGCCCCCTGCTTATTACTCCAAAAAAGGACGGAGGCGTACGTATGTGCCTCGATGCGCGTAGGATTAACGACATCCTACTCCCCGACTACGAGCAAATGCAAACCACCGACGAGATTTTCTCGAATGTCGTGCAGCTCGATTCATCTCAACCCTTGACATGCGCGCCAGTTTTTGGCAAGTCCCCTTAGCCGCTTTGGGCGCGGTCTTGTTTTAGAAGGACGACAACGGGGAGGATCGAGTTTTGCACTTTGCAAGTCGTACTTTAAAAGCGGCGGAATTACGACACACTACCACCGAAAAAGAGCTTCTCGCCATAGTATGGGCGTTAGGCAAATTTAGAACCTACCTCCTGGGGAGTCAAATTAAAATCGTGACTGACCACGTGGCTTTAACGTTCCTCAAACAATGCCGCTTAACACATGCGCGATTAACTCGCTGGGCCCTGGCAATACAGGATTATCACCCAGAAATCGAACACTGCCCGGGAAATACAAATATAGTCGCCGACCTGTCAAGTCGTCCAGAAAGGGCATGCACGAGGAAAAACTACCACGATTAAAACTTGACATAGATTTACACACAGAGTTACGCAAACTAATAGATAAAATAATGACGCAACGGGAGAAAGATCCTCGCTACGCAACGATTAAAGAACAAATAAATAATAATCCGAAAACTGGTAAATTTACAATAAGAGGGACGCAACTATATCATAACTCGCACGGATACGAGCGACTTCTTGTGCCGGCAGCCGAGGTACGAGCACTCATACGAGCGTGTCACGACCTCTACGGGCACGCAGGTGCGCGGAAGCGTTATTACATATTACGGGAGGATTTTTACTACCCAAATTTATACAGGACGGTCCGAAAGGTGTTGGCCACGTGTGACGAGTGCCAAAAACACAAAATGTATACTCCCGGGAGTTTGGCGGAACAGCAAATGATAATTCCGAGTAAACCAAACGAGTTAATAACACTGGATTTTTACGGGCCTCTTCCCGCAAGTAAATACGGGCAAAAATTCATCTTAGCCGTTGTGGATGTGTTCTCAAAAATTACGAAGCTATACGGTCTCCGAAAAGCTACCACCGAGAGCACGTGGGCGTGCTTAATCGATGACCATTTTCCGAAGCTAGGGAAGCCCGAATCAATTTTAAGTGATCAAGGTACTCAGTTTACGTCTAAAAAATGGGATCAGTTGCTAACCGCGGCTAATATTCGGAAAATATTAACTTCAATAAGGCAGCCCCAAGCCAACCCGGTCGAACGGACGAATAGGGAGTTAGCGCGGATATTTAGAACCCTAGCAGCTAACAAACATGCAAGTTGGCATAATTGGCTAAGTACGATCGAAGACTGCATTCATTTTACCCTCCACGAATCGACGAATTGTAACCCCTTCGAGTTACATACGGGGAAAGCAGTGTCACGTCCATGGCGGGATTTAATACGAACAAAAAAACCCTCTTCCAAATCTCATGATGATCTCATAATGATGGCAAAGGCCAACATGAAGCGAATACGCGGAATGAGTGCTAAGAAATTTAACGCTGCCCATAAAATTATAGAATTTCAGGTTGGTAGTCAGGTACTAGCTAAAGCATTACGTGTCTCCAACCCGGCAATGAAAAATAGTGGCAAAATTCTTGCCTCTCTACGAAGGTCCGTATGAGATAACGATGAAAATAAATAATACGATGTATGTCCTTGTCTATCCCATAAGTGGGAAAGAGAGAGGAACATATCACGCAAGTGACCTCCGTCCGTACTACTCGGAGACTCCCCTCGCCGAAAGCCTAGCAGAGCAAACCATCACTGAAATGATATCCAATCAATGATTTCAGTCGTAGGCCTTGTGTGAACGATGACGGAAGCGGAAACGCAAACCGGCAAATTTTGCAAGGGGCGTGAAGTTGCGTGAGAGGCCGGCCTCCCCGGGGAACTAGGAGAAATAAGCAGACGGAGACGAACGGGGCTTATTTTGACGTCCTTGCGGAAGACGAACAAAGCCAACGTGCGTTTCTTGGCCTGCTCCCCGGAGAGCAACCGGGGTACACGGGCGCCACCGTGAAAATATTGTTGAAAACCATCCCTTCGCCGATCCCCGAGGTCGCGTTCTTTGACGTCCGTGACCACGCAGAGACCGCGGACGGGGAGAGCAGGCGCCAAGGGATCCCGGCTCCGGAAGCCATTTGCGAGGCAACAATCGGCAAACGCATGCGGGTTCCGACCGGAAAGCGGCAACCGGCGGATCAATAACACCAAAACAGGTATGAAAGAACATAAACTCATGTTACCGAATTAACCAACAAAGGGACAAAAGGTTCGAGGACGAATCATCGTCTCTCACCTTTGGGAGGGCTGTGTAACGGGACGGATCCGGAGCCATGAGCGAGCGAGGAGGTGTTCGTACTGGGTGCTGAGCGGCCGGCGATGCGAGCATCGCGCCTCGGGTCGTCTGCTACGGTACGCGCACGCGGAACCCCAACTCAAGCCGCTTCATACCCTGATACCCACGACTGACTTGTAATCCATTTTGCCCCATCTGAGGATGGACAATTTCAAATCAACGACGACGTGACGCGACAGTTAAATAAGTTCAATAAAAGTAATAACTTTTAAATTCTCGGAATTCCCTACTCCAGAAAGAACAGGGAATCGCGCGTTATACCCTACTTACCAACCAAAAGCCAATCAGAATTTGGGAAACGAGTGCGGGCGTTGTAACAGCTTTGGCTATAAAAGCAGGGCTTTTACAGCACAATGAACGCCATATCGTACTGGTCATAATCTTCGATTTACTCTCCGAGTAATTTTTTGAAGTGAAACTTCTTTAGCGGGGGTAGTGAAATGAAAAATCGTCACGAAAATGGGGACGGAAGTCACGCAATCAACGTGACGAATGTATTGGCCCCTCTCTCTCTCTCTCTCCTATTCCCTTTCTTTCATCAGACATTTATTTCTGCTCTTGGGAGTGAAATGCCTGAGCGCGTCACGAAAGTTGCTCCACCGTGACGGCCCTGTTTTATCTATCTGATGCGGTATCTCCGTACTGAACCGCCAGAGCGCGCCAGTCAACGTCGACTGGAGGCTCACATTCCCGTCGGAGAGTGTCGCAGTTTATTTACATGTGTAAAGAGAGAATAAAAAGGAAGTGAATCTATATATTTTTCATATCATATCAGTAGATTTTCCAGTTGTGTATCGTATCAGTAGATTAATTTCTCCAGTTTTGTTGTTGATTATATTTCTTCGCATTTCGTAATCCTGAAAGACATTAGATAGTGAGATTATTTCCTAAGAGACAACGAACAGTGAGGTTATATTATTTTTTGAGTGAGTGAGTGTAAATAAATAAATATATAAAGGTGACTGTAAATATATATATATATATTGTGACGAAACATTTGGCGTCTCGTCACCCGTACGGAGTGTATGCGTTCAGCGGGTCGGATTTACGACCTTGGGACGACGCGCGCTCGCGCTGTCGCACATCCGAGACGATAAAAACTTAAAATTTCGGGCTACCTCCAGCGTTGACAATTTGGCAACGCTGTGGATAACTGTCGCCCAGCGACTTTGTTTGGCTCTCTAAGTTTATGGGCTATTGTTCGCTCGCTTCGAGTGCGAACGATAGAGTTTTTCTGTTTATATATTCGCGTCTGTTTTTCTAGCCCGTCCCGTTCAGCTCTCTGAGCCTTTCGTAAAGTAAATATTCAAATCATCAAATTATATTGTAAGCAATTGCTTCGTTGAAATTCGAGACATTATTTCAGTGTGGCTAAATTCTATAAATAATTTCGTCGCTTTATTTTTCTGGTTTTACGGCTCTCTCTGCCGGCTATCGTATGGATCTTTTATTTTCGGGCTCTCTCTCTCCATATTATTATGAACAACTTTTTTTTTTCAGGCTCTCTGCGTTTCCCGGCGGGTGACCGGCGTCTATCTCGGCATTGACTTTATTTTTATGTACTCGGGAGACCGATCATCTCCCGAGGTTAGGATTTTAGGGACTTTTAGAGTCGGGAGTTCGTCCTTAAGGAGCAGGCGGGTTGCCTTACATCTGCACCCGTGGTCATGGTTGCCAGGGAGCGAGCTGGAGAAACGGCCAAGATTTACCGAGCCACCCTCCTCCCGTACGGCTTCCCAGCCTCGTGCTGGACCAGCCTGCCGTTGTCTCGGCCGTCGCGGACCGGATACCCTCCGGCGCCTCGTTCATAAAGGGCCTATGGGACCGATGGGGGTATGTGAGGTGGCAATGTGCCGGTACTGGGATCCGCGTGGAAAGAGTTGGCGGCCACCACCATCCACGGGCGGGATCCCGACCTTACCCTTGTCGGAGACCGGGTCCTGGGGGAAGACGACCGAGACACGGCATAAAAAACTGCCGGACGGACACCGACTCGCTCTGTCTTTGTCGTGGTATTCGCCGGGAGCCCGGCCATCGTTCGTTCTCTCTCTCCGTAGGTCTCTTCAAAAAGAACCCCTCTCCCCGCGCACCCCTCGAGTCGACGCGAGAGGTGCCGGCTCTGGTAGGAGAGGCCGGCGTAACCCAGTAACCCGAGCGTTAACGAGCGACCCCGGAAGCGTACGAGTTTGCGCAGGACTTGACCCAGGGTCAAGAGTGGGGACCATCGACCCAGAGAGAGCGAGGATCGCACATCGATGATCAATTATCGTTCTGACTGCTTACTCGCGTGACGCGTCTTACCAAGTGCTCTCTCGAGTTTTACATTCTGTTCATCGTTACCTCCTTTCTTCATCTTCGAATTTCATCATCTTTCGACATCCTCTAACATCGGCATCGACGATTCCTTGACATCTTTCGACATCGGCTTCGACGATCCTCCGAGATCCTGCTATCTTCCGGAACGAGTTCCCCACGTGGCGGCGGAGAATATTCGGTGAGGTACTTCCTCCCTCTTCTTTTGTAAGGTTAGTAACTTCGTCGTTTCCCCAGTTAGCCGTGTGGCTTTTGGTTTTGTGGATTTTTGTAATTTTGGTTATTTTGTTAATTATTGGGATACAGTCCCGTTAGAGTCTTTTTGTGGGAAACGAGCGGTCCTCGGACCGCGTAACGAAGTTACTGGCCCATTATCGCCACCTATTATATTTCTTGCGTTTCACTTTCATTGCTTTCTTTATTCGCGTGTGTATCATTTCGGGATTTATTGTATTAATTGAGGCTGTGTTATTGTATACAAGTTTGTTACGAATTTCCCCGTTATATCAAGTTTTGCGTTCCCTTTCGGACTAATTTCATGTTCCGATTACTTGGTTAAAAATACCGCTTATCGCACCGCTACCCCAGTACTACATTCGCCCGTTATCTTCGAACCCTGTGCTATCTTTGCCCGTTTAGCCTTCCAATTCGTCTCTGACCCGTTATTTTTGAGATCCCGTATTTCAGTCATTATTAACCCCAGCAATTAATTATCAATTTCCCCGACCGCTATCTGTAAAATCACATATTTCAGCCCCTATTTACGCCAGCAAATAATTATAAATTTCCCCGACCGCTATCTGTAGAATCGCATAGTTCAGCCCTTATTTACGCCAGCAATTAATTATCAATTTCCCCGACCGCTATCTGTAAAATCACATATTTCAGCCCTTATTTACGCCAGCAAATAATTATCAATTTCCCCGACCGCTATCTGTAAAATCACATATTTCAGCCCCTATTTACGCTAGCAAATAATTATCAATTTCCCCGACCGCTATCTGTAAAATCACATATTTCAGCCCCTATTTACGCCAGCAAATAATTATCAATTTCCCCGACCGCTATCTGTAAAATCGCATAGTTCAGCCCTTATTTACGCCAGCAAATAATTATCAATTTCCCCGACCGCTATCTGTAAAATCACATATTTCAGCCATTATTTACGCCAGCAATTTATTATCAATTTCCCCGACCGCTATCTGTAAAATCACATATTTCCGTCATTATTAACCCCAGCAATTAATTATCAATTTCCCCGACCGCTATCTGTAAAATCACATATTTCCGTCATTATTAACCCCAGCAATTAATTATCAATTTCCCCGACCGTTATCTGTAAAATCACATATTTCAGCCATTATTTACGCCAGCAATTTATTATCAATTTCCCCGACCGCTATCTGTAAAATCACATATTTCCGTCATTATTAACCCCGCAATTAATTATCAATTTCCCCGACCGCTATCTGTAAAATCGCATAGTTCAGCCCTTATTTACGCCAGCAAATAATTATCAATTTCCGCGATCGCTATCTGTAAAATCACATATTTCAGCTATTATTTACGCCAGCAATTTATTATCAATTTCCCCGACCGCTATCTGTAAAATCACATATTTCCGTCATTATTAACCCCAGCAATTAATTATCAATTTCCCCGACCGCTATCTGTAAAATCACATATTTCCGTCATTATTAACCCCAGCAATTAATTATCAATTTCCCCGACCGCTATCTGTAAAATCACATATTTCAGCCATTATTTACGCCAGCAATTTATTATCAATTTCCCCGACCGCTATCTGTAAAATCACATATTTCCGTCATTATTAACCCCGCAATTAATTATCAATTTCCCCGACCGCTATCTGTAAAATCACATATTTCAGCCATTATTTACGCCAGCAATTTATTATCAATTTCCCGGATCGCTATCTGTAAAATCACATATTTCAGTCATTGTTAACCCCAGCAGTAATTATCGATTTTCCCCTCGACCGCTATCTTTAAAATCTTGTATTCTCGCCCTCGTTAACCCCAGCCTTAACTATTGATTCCCTTGACCGCTATCTTTAAAATCTTGTATTCTCGCCAGCGTTAACCCCAGCATTAATTATCGATTTTCCCCTTGACCGCTATCTTTAAAATCTTGCATTCTCGCCATCGTTAACCCCAGCATTAATTATCGATTTTCCCCTTGACCGCTATCTTTCAAATCTTGTACTTCCGTCACCGTTAACCCCAGCCATTCGTTATTGTTTTCCCCGACCGCTATCTTTAAAATCTAGCGTTTCAACCCGTATTTACCCCAGCAATCAATTGTTGAACCCTTGACTGCTATCTTTAAACTTTTGTATTTCCGCCACCGTTAACCCCGATTATTAATTTAGTATTTCCCTGACCCACCATTTTTCAGATTTTGTATCTCGGCTACCGTTAACCCCATTGCTTACTCCATTATTTCTTCGACCGCTACCTTGACAATTTAGTATTCCAGACATCGTTAACCCCAGGGATTATTTCAGTATTTCTTTGACCGCTACCTTAATTCCGTATCTCAGCTTCCGTCAACCCCAGTTATTATTTGCATCGCCCTCTTTAGCCATTACCCCGAGATTCACGAATCCCCGGTTATTTCAGCCCTTTTGCTGCGCTAAGCCGGTAACCCGTTTAACTGTTTAGCCGTAAATTTAAGTTTAATCGTTTATATTGAGTTTTCGCCCCGTTTCCGCGACACATCGTTCTTGCCGGAAAACTATTATTGCGCACGTTGTGTTCGACGATTAAGCGACTGTTGGCGTAGATTGCGTTTAACTATTTGTTTGTTAATTTTAAGTTTGGTTATTTTATTAAATTATCGCAAAACGCTGGTTCCATTCTTGTTTATTGTAAATCTTCCGAGTGCGTAGTAACCGTTCGTTTCGTTGCCTTTGGCATTGTTGTCGCGCTACCTTAATACACGATTTTTGTACAACCGCCGATCTCTTTGTACAGCCCCCGCCGCATACAGTGCGGGTGGTTTCCGGGATCCAATAAATAATTTGCCCAGTTTTCCCGAGTCATCGCATTTCTTACTCGCCCAAAAATCCCGCCCCTCTACCATTCTCGGAAGTCAAATCTGAGTAGCCGAAGTCTTTTGCCGAACGTTTTATCTGTGTTCATTGGGTATTGAACGGCGAGAGGAGACAAATAAAATAAGCCGTTCTCTTCACGGGAGCGGTGGTAACGAGCGAGTTTCGTTCGTTACCTGGCGCCTATCCCTCGTCCGTTTGGTCGGTACTTCCGACATTGAGAGAGTTGGTTACCTCTCCAACGTAATCGTTATTTCTTCTGGGGTTTTCGTTATCGCGTATCAAGCCACGTTCGACGCTCACGTGACGGGTGTAAATAATTCGTTACAAATTGGCGCCCAACGTGGGGCCCGAGTAAGCAAATTCGGTGTAAAAATCGTGTAAATTCTACGTTTGATAGGAGTCCAGCGTTCTGCGAGAATTTTGTTTGAAATATTATTTAGGCTTTGTACGATAATATAATACTCGACGTTACGCAGAAAGATAAATACGTATTGGCGTGGTTAGTTTGACGAGAAAAACAAGTGTGTTTTCTTGTATCCTCGCCCGCTCTCGCTCTCGGTTATTATTCCCATTATCGCGCTACCTATTATTCGGTGTTTGGTGTGAGGATCGCTATTTCGACCGTGTTTACATTCGCAAACCCTTTGTCATTATCCACGGCTGTCTGATTGTGTCTCGCTGTTTCGAACGCTCAGGCTTTACGCCAGAGAGGCCCGCAACAACAACACAAATTAAAATATTCTCTCGAATATTCCTCGCCTCGAAACGGTGCGACAGTCAGGTAGCTGTTTTTCTACGTCCCCTTATTTTTTTTGCTCTCCCTTCGCCCATTGACTCTTCGACGCTATACCAACCGCCGAGTTGTTGACATCTCGGACTCTATCGCTCTCCCACTCTCGCGCTCACTGGTTACCGCGTGCTTAGTACCATCGTACCCACTATACCCGCAACGCGTGCGACCCCGTACCGCGCCCCGCGCCCCGAAAGTCGCCGTTCCCTGCCATCGCAGCCGAGGGTTAGTCCTGTCGTGTTGTTTTCTTTTGCGATTTCATTGCAATCCCCTTGTTCTATCATTTCTCATTTTCGGTAATCGCGACCGATCGTATATTTGCATTAGTTTCATAATTACTTATTAACTCTGAGTCTTTATTTTATCTTACATTTGCATTAGTTTCATAATTACTTATTAACTCTGAGTCTTTATTTTATCTTACATTTGCATTAGTTTTATAATTACCTATTACCCCTCGAGTTTCTTTATTTTTCCGTTCGGGTCAATCGCGACCGTTTACGCAGGCTCACTTATTCTCCCCGCCCCAATTAAAATCCAAATTTCATTGTTTTATTATTTTTCATTTTCGGTAATCGCGACCGATCTTCCGTTTGCATTAATTTCATAATTACCTATTAACACCGCGTTCATTTTTTTTTCCCTTCGGGTCAATCGCGACCGATTACGAAGGCTCACTATTGTCCAGCCCCAATTTAAATAAAAAAAAATTCATTGTTCTATTTTTCATTCTCGGTGATCGCGACCGATCGTACCCGTTGCATTAATTTCATAATAACCTAGTAACACCGCGTTTCATTATTATCCGTTCGGTTCAATCGCGACCCATCTCGGCGGCTCACTGATTGCCCAACCCCAACTAAGATAAGATTTCCTACGACTCTAAGTTCAGGATGTCGGATCACGACGATTACCTACCCGGCAGGGCGGGGTGTGTATTCAATCCGACCCAAGACGACTCCGGCATCAATCAAACCGGCACCCTCGACGGAACCAATCGGGCACCGTCAGCGCCCGCCGTCGAACCCGTCGCGACCACCTCGGCTACCGCACCTCCGCCTCAGGCATTGGGCCCTCCCCGGTTAACTCCCTACGCCGCGCCGAATCGGCCGCTCTCCTCCACCCGGGTCGACCACGTACCACCGTTCGAAGAACCCCCGCTACACGACGAACCGCGACCTCCTCGCTACGCTACCTCACCCTCGGCCGTGCTCCACCTCATGCGCAAATGGAACATCGAGTTTTCCGGCGCTCGGGGTGAAGACGTGGACACGTTTCTGACTCGCATCGAGGAAGGCCGTGACCTCGTCTCCATCCACGACGCGGATCTAATTCGATGTCTCCCATTCTTTCTCAAGGGCATTGCGTTGGTCTGGTTCCGTACCGATCGCGCCCGGTGGTGCACGTGGAATAGCTTCCGCGCGTCCTGCCGGCAGCGTTTCGGGGACCCCGACTACCAATACGCCCTGCGCACGGACATTATGCGTCGGACTCAAGGCGAGAAAGAACCCATCGCGGACTTCCTGACGTGCCTCCGCGGATTATTTGGCCGATTAAACCCCCCATGGCCCGAAGCGGAGCAAATCCAGTACGCCCACCGCAACTTGTTGCCGCGTTTCCAATGCGCGATCCACCGCGACGATCTATACGACTTTGACTCTTTCGAGCATATCGCCATCCGACTCGAAAAGAGCTTCAAGGGCGCGCGCTCTTTTCGGGCACCCCCACCCCCGGATCAATCGCTATGCCCAGAGTTGGCGTATCGGGGACCGCGAACTCCACGCGCGACGACACACCGGCTACCTCCCCGCGCGGCCTACGCGACAGTCGAATTTGACAGCGAGGAACTCGAGGCGACACCAACCCCCCTCGCGGAGACGGAAACCATCTTCGAGTCCCCGAGCAACCTCCACGCGGTACAAACTCGCGCCGCAACAAATCAGCCCCGACAAGCGCCCCATCCACCTCCGCGCCGCCGCTTGCCGCGCCGTCAGCCCGCGCCGCCGGCTACCTCCGTCAATCCCGACGCCCCGGTCCCTTCGCAGCCTCGCGGCCCTCCAAGGGAGGCTACCTCCTCGCCAACCACGGCGGTCCACGCCGCCCTTGACGCCACAACAACCTCGCGGCCCTTAATCTGCTGGAACTGCAGGCTATCTGGCCATCGATTCACCGCCTGTCCGTCCCCGCGCCGTCGGTTTTGTTATCGCTGCGGTCGAACCGGCGTAACTAAACTCGACTGCCCGGACTGCTCGGGAAACGCGTGAAGGCGGCGTCGCGCGGGCCTAGCGAACGCCCCGTCATAACAGATCCCTCGGAACGAGCCCCGCGTTCCTCAATTTCCGTCGCGAACCGCGTCCCGCGATCCTCCTCCGGCGAGAATGCGAACCCGACCCTCAAATCTACCCTATCACCCCCCAGAGCTGGAGCGAGCGTCTGTCGCGCCTTAAGGCGTTAAGAGGGACTATCACCCAAACCCTAGAGAATGCATTCCGCCGCCAGGCTACCTACTATAATCGTAAATGAAGAGAGCGTAACGTCGAGGTAGGGGATATAGTACTTAAACGCCAACGGGTCTTATCGTCCGCATCGCGGCACATCGCCGCGAAACTCGCGCCTAAATCATGGACCCTTTGAAGTAGTTAAGAAGCTGTTCCCTTGGTGTTACAACTTAAGGACCGTCACGGCCCCTGGACCGGTAAGGTACACGTTCAGGATCTCAAGCCTTTTGTTAATATCTGATTGTATCGCTCCCGCACTGGCTACCTCGACCCCACCGACGGGCTATCTTCCATCGGCTACCTACGTCGATCCACCGGATCGAAGCGAATACGCGGCTACCTCCGACGTATCGAGAGCCTCATCGACACCACTAGCTCTCTCCGCGCACCCGCGACTCAGTCGGTTCTCCATCCCCGGCGGAGTAGTCCCAGTCCAGCGTCACACACGCTTCATGGGAATCATTTACCGTCTTTCTGTATTCGGCCGCACCCCATCTCGCCATCGGGCTCTCCACCCGCATCCACGATTCAGACAGCTCTCCATATCCAAATTTTCTATCGGTCATCGGTCTTCGGCCGATTATGACTTCGCTATCTTTGCTGTCCGAAGAGTGCCTACTGGGGTAACCCCTGGCATCGACTCCAAGAGTGCATTAAGCCACTGATTCGCCGCTGCTTGCGCTGTGGTCGGAGAGGTGTCACGGTCAAGAACGGATTAGCTATCTCAATCCCGCCGCGGGGCTGCACTGAGTTCGGAGTTGTCGCCGGTTACCTTCGCTTTAACAGGCTTTCGCCGATCCCTGTCACGTATACCCGCCGGTTACCTCCCATCTGTTTACCGACTCGATGGGCTATTTTTTCTTTTTCCCCGTTAGTTGGCTACCTACCCCCTGGATGCGGAGTATGCAAGCCTACGACCCTCCAAGGATTTAATAAATCGCGTCATTCGGATTGAGATTCAGTTCGTGCCGCGCAGTTCCGAGCGCCGTCAAAAACGTCCGACGTAAAAGAAATACCCCCCCAGTCAGCGTCATTCGACGCGTGACCTTATTTGAGAATCTTTCCTTTTATCTTGTACCGCTAATGGCTGTCTGCTCTTAACCCCTTATGGGAAATTGTATTTTTCTTGGTTTTCTTTTTTTTTTGTAGCGGCTCTAGCCGAATAAGTATAGTTTGTTAAAGATTATCCGGCAGGAATAAAGTGTGCGTTGATCATGCATTATTGTCTTTTGTGTTATTTTGGTTTCGTGTGGCGATAATGAAAAGCAAAAAGGGCATAACGTTTCGGCGTGGCTGGAGGTTATTGTCTGGGCCCTGGAGGAGGCCTCGTACCGATTTTCTCTGTTGCAGATCCCTCGAGAGAGCACCCTGTTCGTTTCTCACCGTGCGGGATGACACAGGCCCCACCCACTCTAAACCTCGCGAACGGCGTCGTTGCCAAGAGCTTATTCAACGTCTTGCAAATTCTGGGGTGAGAGTCTGTGACGAAACATTTGGCGTCTCGTCACCCGTACGGAGTGTATGCGTTCAGCGGGTCGGATTTACGACCTTGGGACGACGCGCGCTCGCGCTGTCGCACATCCGAGACGATAAAAACTTAAAATTTCGGGCTACCTCCAGCGTTGACAATTTGGCAACGCTGTGGATAACTGTCGCCCAGCGACTTTGTTTGGCTCTCTAAGTTTATGGGCTATTGTTCGCTCGCTTCGAGTGCGAACGATAGAGTTTTTCTGTTTATATATTCGCGTCTGTTTTTCTAGCCCGTCCCGTTCAGCTCTCTGAGCCTTTCGTAAAGTAAATATTCAAATCATCAAATTATATTGTAAGCAATTGCTTCGTTGAAATTCGAGACATTATTTCAGTGTGGCTAAATTCTATAAATAATTTCGTCGCTTTATTTTTCTGGTTTTACGGCTCTCTCTGCCGGCTATCGTATGGATCTTTTATTTTCGGGCTCTCTCTCTCCATATTATTATGAACAACTTTTTTTTTTCAGGCTCTCTGCGTTTCCCGGCGGGTGACCGGCGTCTATCTCGGCATTGACTTTATTTTTATGTACTCGGGAGACCGATCATCTCCCGAGGTTAGGATTTTAGGGACTTTTAGAGTCGGGAGTTCGTCCTTAAGGAGCAGGCGGGTTGCCTTACATCTGCACCCGTGGTCATGGTTGCCAGGGAGCGAGCTGGAGAAACGGCCAAGATTTACCGAGCCACCCTCCTCCCGTACGGCTTCCCAGCCTCGTGCTGGACCAGCCTGCCGTTGTCTCGGCCGTCGCGGACCGGATACCCTCCGGCGCCTCGTTCATAAAGGGCCTATGGGACCGATGGGGGTATGTGAGGTGGCAATGTGCCGGTACTGGGATCCGCGTGGAAAGAGTTGGCGGCCACCACCATCCACGGGCGGGATCCCGACCTTACCCTTGTCGGAGACCGGGTCCTGGGGGAAGACGACCGAGACACGGCATAAAAAACTGCCGGACGGACACCGACTCGCTCTGTCTTTGTCGTGGTATTCGCCGGGAGCCCGGCCATCGTTCGTTCTCTCTCTCCGTAGGTCTCTTCAAAAAGAACCCCTCTCCCCGCGCACCCCTCGAGTCGACGCGAGAGGTGCCGGCTCTGGTAGGAAAGGCCGGCGTAACCCAGTAACCCGAGCGTTAACGAGCGACCCCGGAAGCGTACGAGTTTGCGCAGGACTTGACCCAGGGTCAAGAGTGGGGACCATCGACCCAGAGAGAGCGAGGATCGCACATCGATGATCAATTATCGTTCTGACTGCTTACTCGCGTGACGCGTCTTACCAAGTGCTCTCTCGAGTTTTACATTCTGTTCATCGTTACCTCCTTTCTTCATCTTCGAATTTCATCATCTTTCGACATCCTCTAACATCGGCATCGACGATTCCTTGACATCTTTCGACATCGCCTTCGACGATCCTCCGAGATCCTGCTATCTTCCGGAACGAGTTCCTCACGTGGCGGCGGAGAATATTCGGTGAGGTACTTCCTCCCTCTTCTTTTGTAAGGTTAGTAACTTCGTCGTTCCCCCAGTTAGCCGTGTGGCTTTTGGTTTTGTGGATTTTTGTAATTTTGGTTATTTTGTTAATTATTGGGATACAGTCCCGTTAGAGTCTTTTTGTGGGAAACGAGCGGTCCTCGGACCGCGTAACGAAGTTACTGGCCCATTATCGCCACCTATTATATTTCTTGCGTTTCACTTTCATTGCTTTCTTTATTCGCGTGTGTATCATTTCGGGATTTATTGTATTAATTGAGGCTGTGTTATTGTATACAAGTTTGTTACGAATTTCCCCGTTATATCAAGTTTTGCGTTCCCTTTCGGACTAATTTCATGTTCCGATTACTTGGTTAAAAATACCGCTTATCGCACCGCTACCCCAGTACTACATTCGCCCGTTATCTTCGAACTCTGTGCTATCTTTGCCCGTTTAGCCTTCCAATTCGTCTCTGACCCGTTATTTTTGAGATCCCGTATTTCAGTCATTATTAACCCCAGCAATTAATTATCAATTTCCCCGACCGCTATCTGTAAAATCACATATTTCAGCCCCTATTTACGCCAGCAAATAATTATAAATTTCCCCGACCGCTATCTGTAGAATCGCATAGTTCAGCCCTTATTTACGCCAGCAATTAATTATCAATTTCCCCGACCGCTATCTGTAAAATCACATATTTCAGCCCTTATTTACGCCAGCAAATAATTATCAATTTCCCCGACCGCTATCTGTAAAATCACATATTTCAGCCCCTATTTACGCTAGCAAATAATTATCAATTTCCCCGACCGCTATCTGTAAAATCACATATTTCAGCCCCTATTTACGCCAGCAAATAATTATCAATTTCCCCGACCGCTATCTGTAAAATCGCATAGTTCAGCCCTTATTTACGCCAGCAAATAATTATCAATTTCCCCGACCGCTATCTGTAAAATCACATATTTCAGCCATTATTTACGCCAGCAATTTATTATCAATTTCCCCGACCGCTATCTGTAAAATCACATATTTCCGTCATTATTAACCCCAGCAATTAATTATCAATTTCCCCGACCGCTATCTGTAAAATCACATATTTCCGTCATTATTAACCCCAGCAATTAATTATCAATTTCCCCGACCGTTATCTGTAAAATCACATATTTCAGCCATTATTTACGCCAGCAATTTATTATCAATTTCCCCGACCGCTATCTGTAAAATCACATATTTCCGTCATTATTAACCCCGCAATTAATTATCAATTTCCCCGACCGCTATCTGTAAAATCGCATAGTTCAGCCCTTATTTACGCCAGCAAATAATTATCAATTTCCGCGATCGCTATCTGTAAAATCACATATTTCAGCTATTATTTACGCCAGCAATTTATTATCAATTTCCCCGACCGCTATCTGTAAAATCACATATTTCCGTCATTATTAACCCCAGCAATTAATTATCAATTTCCCCGACCGCTATCTGTAAAATCACATATTTCCGTCATTATTAACCCCAGCAATTAATTATCAATTTCCCCGACCGCTATCTGTAAAATCACATATTTCAGCCATTATTTACGCCAGCAATTTATTATCAATTTCCCCGACCGCTATCTGTAAAATCACATATTTCCGTCATTATTAACCCCGCAATTAATTATCAATTTCCCCGACCGCTATCTGTAAAATCACATATTTCAGCCATTATTTACGCCAGCAATTTATTATCAATTTCCCGGATCGCTATCTGTAAAATCACATATTTCAGTCATTGTTAACCCCAGCAGTAATTATCGATTTTCCCCTCGACCGCTATCTTTAAAATCTTGTATTCTCGCCCTCGTTAACCCCAGCCTTAACTATTGATTCCCTTGACCGCTATCTTTAAAATCTTGTATTCTCGCCAGCGTTAACCCCAGCATTAATTATCGATTTTCCCCTTGACCGCTATCTTTAAAATCTTGCATTCTCGCCATCGTTAACCCCAGCATTAATTATCGATTTTCCCCTTGACCGCTATCTTTCAAATCTTGTACTTCCGTCACCGTTAACCCCAGCCATTCGTTATTGTTTTCCCCGACCGCTATCTTTAAAATCTAGCGTTTCAACCCGTATTTACCCCAGCAATCAATTGTTGAACCCTTGACTGCTATCTTTAAACTTTTGTATTTCCGCCACCGTTAACCCCGATTATTAATTTAGTATTTCCCTGACCCACCATTTTTCAGATTTTGTATCTCGGCTACCGTTAACCCCATTGCTTACTCCATTATTTCTTCGACCGCTACCTTGACAATTTAGTATTCCAGACATCGTTAACCCCAGGGATTATTTCAGTATTTCTTTGACCGCTACCTTAATTCCGTATCTCAGCTTCCGTCAACCCCAGTTATTATTTGCATCGCCCTCTTTAGCCATTACCCCGAGATTCACGAATCCCCGGTTATTTCAGCCCTTTTGCTGCGCTAAGCCGGTAACCCGTTTAACTGTTTAGCCGTAAATTTAAGTTTAATCGTTTATATTGAGTTTTCGCCCCGTTTCCGCGACACATCGTTCTTGCCGGAAAACTATTATTGCGCACGTTGTGTTCGACGATTAAGCGACTGTTGGCGTAGATTGCGTTTAACTATTTGTTTGTTAATTTTAAGTTTGGTTATTTTATTAAATTATCGCAAAACGCTGGTTCCATTCTTGTTTATTGTAAATCTTCCGAGTGCGTAGTAACCGTTCGTTTCGTTGCCTTTGGCATTGTTGTCGCGCTACCTTAATACACGATTTTTGTACAACCGCCGATCTCTTTGTACAGCCCCCGCCGCATACAGTGCGGGTGGTTTCCGGGATCCAATAAATAATTTGCCCAGTTTTCCCGAGTCATCGCATTTCTTACTCGCCCAAAAATCCCGCCCCTCTACCATTCTCGGAAGTCAAATCTGAGTAGCCGAAGTCTTTTGCCGAACGTTTTATCTGTGTTCATTGGGTATTGAACGGCGAGAGGAGACAAATAAAATAAGCCGTTCTCTTCACGGGAGCGGTGGTAACGAGCGAGTTTCGTTCGTTACCTGGCGCCTATCCCTCGTCCGTTTGGTCGGTACTTCCGACATTGAGAGAGTTGGTTACCTCTCCAACGTAATCGTTATTTCTTCTGGGGTTTTCGTTATCGCGTATCAAGCCACGTTCGACGCTCACGTGACGGGTGTAAATAATTCGTTACAAATTGGCGCCCAACGTGGGGCCCGAGTAAGCAAATTCGGTGTAAAAATCGTGTAAATTCTACGTTTGATAGGAGTCCAGCGTTCTGCGAGAATTTTGTTTGAAATATTATTTAGGCTTTGTACGATAATATAATACTCGACGTTACGCAGAAAGATAAATACGTATTGGCGTGGTTAGTTTGACGAGAAAAACAAGTGTGTTTTCTTGTATCCTCGCCCGCTCTCGCTCTCGGTTATTATTCCCATTATCGCGCTACCTATTATTCGGTGTTTGGTGTGAGGATCGCTATTTCGACCGTGTTTACATTCGCAAACCCTTTGTCATTATCCACGGCTGTCTGATTGTGTCTCGCTGTTTCGAACGCTCAGGCTTTACGCCAGAGAGGCCCGCAACAACAACACAAATTAAAATATTCTCTCGAATATTCCTCGCCTCGAAACGGTGCGACAGTCAGGTAGCTGTTTTTCTACGTCCCCTTATTTTTTTTGCTCTCCCTTCGCCCATTGACTCTTCGACGCTATACCAACCGCCGAGTTGTTGACATCTCGGACTCTATCGCTCTCCCACTCTCGCGCTCACTGGTTACCGCGTGCTTAGTACCATCGTACCCACTATACCCGCAACGCGTGCGACCCCGTACCGCGCCCCGCGCCCCGAAAGTCGCCGTTCCCTGCCATCGCAGCCGAGGGTTAGTCCTGTCGTGTTGTTTTCTTTTGCGATTTCATTGCAATCCCCTTGTTCTATCATTTCTCATTTTCGGTAATCGCGACCGATCGTATATTTGCATTAGTTTCATAATTACTTATTAACTCTGAGTCTTTATTTTATCTTACATTTGCATTAGTTTCATAATTACTTATTAACTCTGAGTCTTTATTTTATCTTACATTTGCATTAGTTTTATAATTACCTATTACCCCTCGAGTTTCTTTATTTTTCCGTTCGGGTCAATCGCGACCGTTTACGCAGGCTCACTTATTCTCCCCGCCCCAATTAAAATCCAAATTTCATTGTTTTATTATTTTTCATTTTCGGTAATCGCGACCGATCTTCCGTTTGCATTAATTTCATAATTACCTATTAACACCGCGTTCATTTTTTTTTCCCTTCGGGTCAATCGCGACCGATTACGAAGGCTCACTATTGTCCAGCCCCAATTTAAATAAAAAAAAATTCATTGTTCTATTTTTCATTCTCGGTGATCGCGACCGATCGTACCCGTTGCATTAATTTCATAATAACCTAGTAACACCGCGTTTCATTATTATCCGTTCGGTTCAATCGCGACCCATCTCGGCGGCTCACTGATTGCCCAACCCCAACTAAGATAAGATTTCCTACGACTCTAAGTTCAGGATGTCGGATCACGACGATTACCTACCCGGCAGGGCGGGGTGTGTATTCAATCCGACCCAAGACGACTCCGGCATCAATCAAACCGGCACCCTCGACGGAACCAATCGGGCACCGTCAGCGCCCGCCGTCGAACCCGTCGCGACCACCTCGGCTACCGCACCTCCGCCTCAGGCATTGGGCCCTCCCCGGTTAACTCCCTACGCCGCGCCGAATCGGCCGCTCTCCTCCACCCGGGTCGACCACGTACCACCGTTCGAAGAACCCCCGCTACACGACGAACCGCGACCTCCTCGCTACGCTACCTCACCCTCGGCCGTGCTCCACCTCATGCGCAAATGGAACATCGAGTTTTCCGGCGCTCGGGGTGAAGACGTGGACACGTTTCTGACTCGCATCGAGGAAGGCCGTGACCTCGTCTCCATCCACGACGCGGATCTAATTCGATGTCTCCCATTCTTTCTCAAGGGCATTGCGTTGGTCTGGTTCCGTACCGATCGCGCCCGGTGGTGCACGTGGAATAGCTTCCGCGCGTCCTGCCGGCAGCGTTTCGGGGACCCCGACTACCAATACGCCCTGCGCACGGACATTATGCGTCGGACTCAAGGCGAGAAAGAACCCATCGCGGACTTCCTGACGTGCCTCCGCGGATTATTTGGCCGATTAAACCCCCCATGGCCCGAAGCGGAGCAAATCCAGTACGCCCACCGCAACTTGTTGCCGCGTTTCCAATGCGCGATCCACCGCGACGATCTATACGACTTTGACTCTTTCGAGCATATCGCCATCCGACTCGAAAAGAGCTTCAAGGGCGCGCGCTCTTTTCGGGCACCCCCACCCCCGGATCAATCGCTATGCCCAGAGTTGGCGTATCGGGGACCGCGAATTCCACGCGCGACGACACACCGGCTACCTCCCCGCGCGGCCTACGCGACAGTCGAATTTGACAGCGAGGAACTCGAGGCGACACCAACCCCCCTCGCGGAGACGGAAACCATCTTCGAGTCCCCGAGCAACCTCCACGCGGTACAAACTCGCGCCGCAACAAATCAGCCCCGACAAGCGCCCCATCCACCTCCGCGCCGCCGCTTGCCGCGCCGTCAGCCCGCGCCGCCGGCTACCTCCGTCAATCCCGACGCCCCGGTCCCTTCGCAGCCTCGCGGCCCTCCAAGGGAGGCTACCTCCTCGCCAACCACGGCGGTCCACGCCGCCCTTGACGCCACAACAACCTCGCGGCCCTTAATCTGCTGGAACTGCAGGCTATCTGGCCATCGATTCACCGCCTGTCCGTCCCCGCGCCGTCGGTTTTGTTATCGCTGCGGTCGAACCGGCGTAACTAAACTCGACTGCCCGGACTGCTCGGGAAACGCGTGAAGGCGGCGTCGCGCGGGCCTAGCGAACGCCCCGTCATAACAGATCCCTCGGAACGAGCCCCGCGTTCCTCAATTTCCGTCGCGAACCGCGTCCCGCGATCCTCCTCCGGCGAGAATGCGAACCCGACCCTCAAATCTACCCTATCACCCCCCAGAGCTGGAGCGAGCGTCTGTCGCGCCTTAAGGCGTTAAGAGGGACTATCACCCAAACCCTAGAGAATGCATTCCGCCGCCAGGCTACCTACTATAATCGTAAATGAAGAGAGCGTAACGTCGAGGTAGGGGATATAGTACTTAAACGCCAACGGGTCTTATCGTCCGCATCGCGGCACATCGCCGCGAAACTCGCGCCTAAATCATGGACCCTTTGAAGTAGTTAAGAAGCTGTTCCCTTGGTGTTACAACTTAAGGACCGTCACGGCCCCTGGACCGGTAAGGTACACGTTCAGGATCTCAAGCCTTTTGTTAATATCTGATTGTATCGCTCCCGCACTGGCTACCTCGACCCCACCGACGGGCTATCTTCCATCGGCTACCTACGTCGATCCACCGGATCGAAGCGAATACGCGGCTACCTCCGACGTATCGAGAGCCTCATCGACACCACTAGCTCTCTCCGCGCACCCGCGACTCAGTCGGTTCTCCATCCCCGGCGGAGTAGTCCCAGTCCAGCGTCACACACGCTTCATGGGAATCATTTACCGTCTTTCTGTATTCGGCCGCACCCCATCTCGCCATCGGGCTCTCCACCCGCATCCACGATTCAGACAGCTCTCCATATCCAAATTTTCTATCGGTCATCGGTCTTCGGCCGATTATGACCTCGCTATCTTTGCTCTCCGAAGAGTGCCTACTGGGGTAACCCCTGGCATCGACTCCAAGAGTGCATTAAGCCACTGATTCGCCGCTGCTTGCGCTGTGGTCGGAGAGGTGTCACGGTCAAGAACGGATTAGCTATCTCAATCCCGCCGCGGGGCTGCACTGAGTTCGGAGTTGTCGCCGGTTACCTTCGCTTTAACAGGCTTTCGCCGATCCCTGTCACGTATATCCGCCGGTTACCTCCCATCTGTTTACCGACTCGATGGGCTATTTTTTCTTTTTCCCCGTTAGTTGGCTACCTACCCCCTGGATGCGGAGTATGCAAGCCTACGACCCTCCAAGGATTTAATAAATCGCGTCATTCGGATTGAGATTCAGTTCGTGCCGCGCAGTTCCGAGCGCCGTCAAAAACGTCCGACGTAAAAGAAATACCCCCCCAGTCAGCGTCATTCGACGCGTGACCTTATTTGAGAATCTTTCCTTTTATCTTGTACCGCTAATGGCTGTCTGCTCTTAACCCCTTATGGGAAATTGTATTTTTCTTGGTTTTCTTTTTTTTTTGTAGCGGCTCTAGCCGAATAAGTATAGTTTGTTAAAGATTATCCGGCAGGAATAAAGTGTGCGTTGATCATGCATTATTGTCTTTTGTGTTATTTTGGTTTCGTGTGGCGATAATGAAAAGCAAAAAGGGCATAACGTTTCGGCGTGGCTGGAGGTTATTGTCTGGGCCCTGGAGGAGGCCTCGTACCGATTTTCTCTGTTGCAGATCCCTCGAGAGAGCACCCTGTTCGTTTCTCACCGTGCGGGATGACACAGGCCCCACCCACTCTAAACCTCGCGAACGGCGTCGTTGCCAAGAGCTTATTCAACGTCTTGCAAATTCTGGGGTGAGAGTCTGTGACGAAACATTTGGCGTCTCGTCACCCGTACGGAGTGTATGCGTTCAGCGGGTCGGATTTACGACCTTGGGACGACGCGCGCTCGCGCTGTCGCACATCCGAGACGATAAAAACTTAAAATTTCGGGCTACCTCCAGCGTTGACAATTTGGCAACGCTGTGGATAACTGTCGCCCAGCGACTTTGTTTGGCTCTCTAAGTTTATGGGCTATTGTTCGCTCGCTTCGAGTGCGAACGATAGAGTTTTTCTGTTTATATATTCGCGTCTGTTTTTCTAGCCCGTCCCGTTCAGCTCTCTGAGCCTTTCGTAAAGTAAATATTCAAATCATCAAATTATATTGTAAGCAATTGCTTCGTTGAAATTCGAGACATTATTTCAGTGTGGCTAAATTCTATAAATAATTTCGTCGCTTTATTTTTCTGGTTTTACGGCTCTCTCTGCCGGCTATCGTATGGATCTTTTATTTTCGGGCTCTCTCTCTCCATATTATTATGAACAACTTTTTTTTTTCAGGCTCTCTGCGTTTCCCGGCGGGTGACCGGCGTCTATCTCGGCATTGACTTTATTTTTATGTACTCGGGAGACCGATCATCTCCCGAGGTTAGGATTTTAGGGACTTTTAGAGTCGGGAGTTCGTCCTTAAGGAGCAGGCGGGTTGCCTTACATCTGCACCCGTGGTCATGGTTGCCAGGGAGCGAGCTGGAGAAACGGCCAAGATTTACCGAGCCACCCTCCTCCCGTACGGCTTCCCAGCCTCGTGCTGGACCAGCCTGCCGTTGTCTCGGCCGTCGCGGACCGGATACCCTCCGGCGCCTCGTTCATAAAGGGCCTATGGGACCGATGGGGGTATGTGAGGTGGCAATGTGCCGGTACTGGGATCCGCGTGGAAAGAGTTGGCGGCCACCACCATCCACGGGCGGGATCCCGACCTTACCCTTGTCGGAGACCGGGTCCTGGGGGAAGACGACCGAGACACGGCATAAAAAACTGCCGGACGGACACCGACTCGCTCTGTCTTTGTCGTGGTATTCGCCGGGAGCCCGGCCATCGTTCGTTCTCTCTCTCCGTAGGTCTCTTCAAAAAGAACCCCTCTCCCCGCGCACCCCTCGAGTCGACGCGAGAGGTGCCGGCTCTGGTAGGAAAGGCCGGCGTAACCCAGTAACCCGAGCGTTAACGAGCGACCCCGGAAGCGTACGAGTTTGCGCAGGACTTGACCCAGGGTCAAGAGTGGGGACCATCGACCCAGAGAGAGCGAGGATCGCACATCGATGATCAATTATCGTTCTGACTGCTTACTCGCGTGACGCGTCTTACCAAGTGCTCTCTCGAGTTTTACATTCTGTTCATCGTTACCTCCTTTCTTCATCTTCGAATTTCATCATCTTTCGACATCCTCTAACATCGGCATCGACGATTCCTTGACATCTTTCGACATCGCCTTCGACGATCCTCCGAGATCCTGCTATCTTCCGGAACGAGTTCCTCACGTGGCGGCGGAGAATATTCGGTGAGGTACTTCCTCCCTCTTCTTTTGTAAGGTTAGTAACTTCGTCGTTCCCCCAGTTAGCCGTGTGGCTTTTGGTTTTGTGGATTTTTGTAATTTTGGTTATTTTGTTAATTATTGGGATACAGTCCCGTTAGAGTCTTTTTGTGGGAAACGAGCGGTCCTCGGACCGCGTAACGAAGTTACTGGCCCATTATCGCCACCTATTATATTTCTTGCGTTTCACTTTCATTGCTTTCTTTATTCGCGTGTGTATCATTTCGGGATTTATTGTATTAATTGAGGCTGTGTTATTGTATACAAGTTTGTTACGAATTTCCACGAGCGGATTGCCGATCCGCTCGTGGAATGTTGCGTCTCGCGTCACACTGACTCGCTTCGTCATCGGATCGTAGACACGATAATTTGAAGAGTCACTTTCGTATCCGACCAAAATCATTTTTCGACCTTGCAGATCGAATTTCTTCGTAAATTGTTTCGGTGTGTGTACGTACGCCACTGAACCGAAGATTCTTAGATGACTCATTATCGGTTTCTTCCCTATCCACTTTTCGTACGGCGTGGAGGTTCCACCCGAAGACACTGTGCGATTTAGCACGTACACGGCGGTGTTTACCGCCTCGGCCCATAGCGATAACGGCAGACTCTTCGCGTGAATCATCGTTCGAGCGCTCTCAACAATTGTTCGATTCTCCCTCTCTGCCTTACCGTTTTGTTGTAGCGTATAGGGAGCTGTGTATTCCTTTTTGATGCCTCGCGCATCGAGATACTCGTTCATTTGTCTGTTTCGGAACTCTCTTCCGTTGTCCGATCGCAAAATTTTCATCGCACGCCCGAATTTGTTAGCGACTAGTTTTTCGAAAGTCTTGAACTTCTCGAAAACATCGGACTTATGACGCAAGAAATAGACGTGACGATACTCGGACGCATCATCCTTGAACGATAAGAAGTAACTCGCGCCGCCCGGCGATTCGACGGACATCGGCCCACACACATCAGTATGAAACACCTCACCCGGTTTCGTCGACACTTTATCACGTTTGTTGAACGGTAGTCGATGCGATTTCCCCAGTCTACATGTTTCGCACACGAAGTCTGTCTTGTCACTCATCGACACTCCCCGTACAAGTCCCTTGTCCACTAACTCACGTATCGCACGTTTGTCCACATGGCCGAGCCTCTCGTGCCATACGCGTAAATTGTACGCAGCTGTGTTTGCATCTTCCGAACTCGATTTCACGGCACGAATAAACATTCGGTAAATGTCATTTTCTTGCCTCACACCCGACGCAACAATCTCTTGGTTTCGCATTATATTCACTACATCGTTTTTAAATATTACCTCGAAACCCTTCCTAGTACAAACGCCGACCGAGAACAAGTTTTTCTTGAGTTGAGGGACGTAGAGAACTTCCTCAATTCGCGCGTCGGTCCACAACCCACCAACGAGCTTTTTCGCGAGAACAACTCCTTTCCCCACCACACTACACTTGTCGCCGTCGCCGAGAGACACGGTTCCGCCATTCGAGATTGGCTGGTAGTCTGTTATCCAGTCGCGTCAGTAAGTCATGTGTCTCGATGCACCACTGTCGGTAATCCACACTTCGTTTTTACCGACCGCCAGCAGCTCTCGCAGCTATTTACAGCTCGGCTGCCCGAGTTCACTCGACTCACGCTTCGCACTTCGCGCGCTTTCAGCGACGAACGCACAGTCAGGTGACTGATTTCTACCGCCGTTTCCGTCGCTCTTCCTTGTCGGACACTCATGCGCATAATGCCCCATCTCGTTGCACTTATAGCACTTCACGTTTTTCTTGTCCTTGTTTTTCTTTTTTTGCTTATTTTTGTTCTTCCGATTGTTTCGATCTTTTTCGTCCTTCACGGCCAAAGCACTGCCAGCACTGTCACTCAGTCCCAATCTGACTTCCTCACGAATTAGTCTCTCTTGCAGGTTCTCTAGCGTTTGACGCGCCGGATCAACGCTGTCCCATGCTGTTTGCAGCGTGCTGTATTTCACTGACAAGCTACCCAGAATTTTCGCTATCACAGTTAATTCTGTCACATGTTCACCAATGTCTTCGATTTGTGCGGCTAAATTCCGTATCTTCGCGATATGCTGAACAACCGAATCACTCGATTCCATACGATATTCATGGAATTTTTGCATCAGCAAGAGCTTGTTCGCGGAAGATCTCTGCTCGTGTATCCGGCATAAATTATCCCACATGTCCTTCGCGGACTCACACACAAGCAACGGTTCGAGTTGAGCCGGTTCGAGCGCAGACGAGATAAGGAACATTGCTTTCGCATTATCTCGCACCCACTGCCTCGCTTCCGGCGTCGTTCGATCTCCCGGTAACACTCGCCCACCGTTCACTATTTCGTCGATCTCGTTAGCCATAAATAATGCCTTGAGTTGAAATTTCCACCCTTGGAAATTTGCCCCGTCGAATTTCTTCACATGGCGAGCTGAGATGTCCTGTGACATTTCGGATGCAAGAGAGACGCGTTCCGATTCTCGCAACACGTGTCCGACAAAACTTCAAGATGGCTATCGCCCACGTCTCGTGTTCCCGACCTCGTTCCTCTCTCTCTCTCTCTCAATCAGATACGCAGATAAACGTGTTCTGGGCCCATAACCTTTCAGAGCTTTGATATAATTTAGTTCTTTTCAGGTTATTGTGAGAGGGAGGAGTGTGGAGGTACTTTTCAATAAATCTCTCACTGAATTGAGCACTATGTATATAAGTCTTTATTTTAATATTCGTGGAAAGACGCGTGTACATTCGGACGTGGTCAGCGATGAACTCCTGAGAGTATCTCTTATTCTCTATAGCTGGCGCGCGAACTCGAACGAACGTTCCTGAGATTGGCCGAGTGGCTACGCGCTGCTCTTGCTTTGCCTATCCGCCGAGGCCCGGACGGTGGAGCCGCCGACTCGTTGCGGCTCTTTCGCGAAACGCGATAAACCAACTACCTCAATACTGACAATTGAGTTTTGATTTCAGGAATTCTCAGTCAGAAATAATTGGTGACATTGTAATTGAGGGAAATCAAATTACTCAGGACGATAACACAAATCGTAATCGCCAACAACATGTGATCAACGTGAGGTAAATTTCTTTAAAATGTTCTTTTCCTTTCTCCACATTTTGCTCAGCAATTCATTTAATTGAAATTTCTATAGAAATGTTAATTGTTGAAAAATAATTGATAATTCAGATTGAACAAGGTGAAGAGTGGGGCAGAGAGGAACAGAGAGTACAGAGCACGGAAACGACTTCTCCACCCAAAAGAAAACTTGAACCAACGACAGTAACACATCCAACAACAATCGGATTTCGATTTGATAGAAGTGCTTCCGTTGGAAGACGATTCAAATGTAGGTGCCCCGATACCAAAAAAACCAAGAACTTCTACGGAGCGAAGCAGAAAATGCAGAGAAAATAGAACGCTTCTGAAGGGAATTGGGGAGAAATCAAAGACCAAGACAGCAGCAGAACGCTCACGCGAGTATAGACAACGGAAGAAAAATCAGAGGCTCCAAACTGATGCAAATGCTGTTAATTTACCCTGCCCATCCTACTGGTAATTTTTGGAGATCATTTTTACTCGATGAATCTTTATTTTTATTAGAAAATTATTTTTTCTCTCGAAGGATTCTTTTTCGATTATTTATATTGATGACTGTAAAATAATTAATGATTTAAACCTTCATTTTTTAATTGTAGCAATCATCAATCCATCAATGAGAATGGTGATCAATCGGAGCCAGACGATTGTCCTCCAGTTCTGAGTTATGATGACTACGACAAACATCGGAAAGCTCACGAACAATTCATCAAAAAATTCCAAGGAAATCCTTTTGGTTATTCTTGCACTGTTTGTGACCGATTATAGTTCAAGAATGATTTGAAGGTGGCTTTTGTGAAGCATGAAAATATCCTGAAAACGATAACTGTGAGTATTTACTCCAACACACATTATTTTTTTCGTTCTTTTTTTGACATAGAGGAATAATTTAATAATTATGATCATTTCCAGAATATTGACAATTTCTCCGAAGCACCATTGTGTGCCACGTGTCGAGCTGCTTTAGATAAAGAAAAAATTCCATCGATGTCTACCTACAATGGCGTCAAATTTCCAGAGATACCTCCACATTTACCGAAACTTGATCTTGTGTCAGAGAGGCTAATTTCTCCGCGCATCCCATTTATGCAAATTCGAAGATTGAGACACGTACATGGACAGTATGGCATATATGGGCAAATAATTAATGTTCCAGTTTCCGTTAATTCGATGGTCAATAAGCTCCCACGGGATATCGACGATGACCACTGCATCTATGATCACATAAAGAAGAAGATAATTCACAAATCGGGCTATTTGCATGGTTTGGTTAAGAAACGTAATATCAAAATATGGTTGAAGCATTTGGTGAATACTCCTCTTTATAAATTATATAATGTGACAATTGATAATTCATTTATCGACGAAGGTGAAATAATTGACAAATCTATCATTGATAATATCGATGAGTTCAGTGAAAATATTCCAATTGAGGAGAGCCTGACTGCGCAGCAGCAAACTCTTCTGTGGAATGATGATACATTTTTGAGGATGGCACCAGGAGAACATACCGTTCCAACAAGTTTGTTATTCGATGAACATGCGGAGGAATTATCCTTCCCAACTGTATACCTTGGACAATTCCGGCAGTTTCGGGAAGAAATTAAGGCAACACCATTCATGATTGCCACCAGTGAATTAAGAAGAACAGATCGACGTGGGACGACTCCAAATCATCTGCTCTATGTTGCCATGAAAATTATGAGAATGAGAATTCGCGATTGCCTGACTGTGGCGTTCAAGCACATCGGTTCAGATACTAATATAACTCGTCAACAAATTCAGTCAGAGCAATACATACATAATTGTATTGAATCTAATCTTGCCTTCTTGCGATCAATACCAAACTCAGCATGGTATTGGGCCCAAAGGAAGAAAGATCTATTTGCTATTATCCGTCAAAAAAGAAAACCAACCGCATTCATGACTCTGAGTGCAAATGAAATAGGATGGCCAGATCTACTCGAGTTGCTACGAAAATTAGCGAATAATGGCAATGGAGTGCCTGCAGGTTTGGAATCGGAATTAAATTTCATCCAGAAGAGCAGTTTAATCAATGAAGATGCTGTTACTTGTTTCATATACTTCAATAAGCTCGTCAATGTCCTAATGGATATCCTACAATCGAAAGACCATTCTCCATTTGGTCAGTATAGGGTCATTGATTACTTCAAGCGAATTGAATTCCAGCATCGTGGGAGTCCGCATGCACACATTCTATTGTGGCTTGAGAACGCTCCAGAGGATATTCTTGGTAAGGATTACGACCGCGCAATGACTTTGATCGATAAATTAGTGTCAGTTTCAGCATCGCAAGCATCAGGAAACATTAAACACACTTTTACTTGTTACAAGAAAATTGTCGCTAACAGACCCCAAAAATGTAGATTCGAAGCTCCATTTATGCCATGTAGTGAAACAATGATTCTTATACCGATGCAAAAAACTGAGGCCAATTATACGGAGTATTCTCGACGACATGCTCAGATGAAATCGAATCTGGAAACTAACGATTACCACGATATCGATGATTTTTATCAGAAGAATGATGTTAAATCACTTGCTGACTATCGGAATATTCTACGTGCAGGAATCTCTAGGCCCAAGATATTCTATAAACGACAACCAAGTGAGAAATTACACAATCCATTCAGTCCATTTGTTTTAAAAGTACTTGGATCAAACATGGATTTCCAAATAATAACTGAAGAATATTCATGTGCAGCTTACGTGGTTGAATACGTTAATAAGACCAACAGAGGCGTTAGTAATCTCCAACGTAAAATTATTGAGATTATGGATGAAAATCCGAAATTCGACATAATTGAAATCACGAGAAAGATGAGTGTAGATATGCTGAATACTGTTGAGATGTCGAGTCAAGAAGCGGCCTGGTATCTACTGAGGGAACCCAAATCAAAAAGTTCCATCGCAGTTTGCTACATTAATACCGTGTGGCCGATTGAACGGCAGAGAATTAGAAAAACTCAAAAAGAATTAGAGGCACTGGATGAGGATTCGACTAACATCTGAAAAGAAGATTGTTTTGATAAGTATCAAAATCGGCCAGATGAATTACAAGATATCACCTTGGCTCAATTTGTCTCCAAATACTATAAGAATAAAGAGGGTAATTATATGGAAAGGAAAGATCCTCATATTATTCGTTATCGTAACTATGATATGTCGAACGATTATAACGAATACAGAAGGGAAATGGTAACATTACACATTCCATTTAGGAATGAAGATATGGATGTACTTGCTGAAATGAAATATATTAATATGTATGATGAGAATGAAGATTTAATTATGAGAAACAGACGAGAATTTGAACCATGGTTGGATATCCAAAAAACATTGGAAATTTGTCGCCAATTGTGCCGAGAAAATGATGAGCTGGAAGATGACGATGAGACGGAGATTCAGGACGTTGCAGGTAGATTTCCGGAGGCCAATCCATTCCGGGAATTATATAATAATCCCAATTCTGAGTTGAATATGGATCTTCAGTTAGCATCATTGCATAAATTGGGGGCTATCGCAAAGAAGAAAGAAAGTATAATGGATTTGGATCGATTTTGTGAATTCATGAGGTCAGCCAATGAAAAACAGATAGATCTCCTCCTTCATGTAATTCATCACATTTTATCAGATAGTGTAACACCATTACAGGTATTCTTGACTGGACCAGCTGGGTGTGGCAAAACATTCGTGATCAAGCTGATCATGGAGATCTATGACAGATTTTCTGGTAACGATGGTTACTGTAATGCGTACATAGCATGCGCTTCAACTGGCAAAGCCGCAGTTGCCATTGAGGGTACAACGGTACATACAGCTTTGAAAATATCCCTCTCAAAATTAATCCCACTCTCAATTGAAATTGCACAACAGTATCGCACTTTATTCAAATTCGTTAAAATTCTCATTATTGACGAAATCAGTATGATCTGTGCTGAAATGTTGACCCAAATTGATTCGACGTTGAAGCAAATCACTGGGAATTTTGAGGTAAATTTTGGCGGATTGGATGTAATTTTAATAGGTGATCTTCGACAACTCCCAGCAGTACGAGCGACTCCAATATATGAGCAGCCGAAGCAGCGTATGGTTGGTCCCGTACTATGGAGAAGCTTGAAATTTTATGAATTAACTGAAATCATGCGGCAGGCAAACATAGCTTTTTCATCTTTACTCACTAAGATTGGAAACGGTACATTATTGTCTGATGATGAACGAGCTCTGATTGAATCTAGATTTTTGCCAAAGAAGAAGCTGATCAAAGATGTCCACATGGAGTTCGCCTGTTTCATTGCAATAATTCAGTTAATGAGCATAATAACTCTGTATTGCAACGCGCCGCTGATAGAACAATTTCGATAGCGACTAATGTTTCCATTGGATGCCAGAATACTGAACAAGAAGCATATGTGAGGGCTAAAATCCATAAAATGTCAGTCATTGATACTGGAGGGTTACCGTACGAAATAGTTTTTGTGTTGGACAAGTTTTATATTATCACGGTAAATATTGATGTACCGAATGGATTAGCAAATGGGGCTGTGGGGAAGTTAGTACACATTGAGAAGAATGAACGAGATGAAATCACACGTGTCTGGCTCGTTTTTCCAAATAGCTATAAAACTGGGATAAAAATCAGGAAAAAAGCCGCTGCACATGCTATGGAACATAATATTGATCGAACTGCTGTCCCTATCGAACGAAGGACAAGCACTATCTCCATGGACAATAATAAAACTTTGGTTGTCAAAAGGAATCATTTCCCACTGGTATCAGGGTGTGCAATGGCCATTCACAAGTCACAGGGAGGTACTTTCGATGAAATAGTTTATGAGTATAATAGGACTCACTCGCTTCCTCTGCTATATGTTGCGCTATCGCGGGTCACCAGTATTGATGGGCTGTATATTGTAACAGCGAATAATGATCTCAAGTTTTACCATTGTCAGAAACAAGAGGTTTCAGTCGTTTCGTTACAACAAGAATTCCAAAGACTATCTTTGAATCGGCTCGAGACCATAGGAAGCATGATTATAGATTTCATTAACACACGAAGGGGAGCGTCATTCATCACTTTTAATTGTCAGTGTCTTGGAAAACACGCCGGGGATATCCAACAGTGTGTATTCAATCAGGGCAATTTTTTGTTATTGTCAGAAACTTGAACGGACAACAGTGCAGAGATTGAGATTCAAAATTTCGATTGTATTCCGAAATTCAAGAGAAACGGCGTACGATCTGCAGGAGTGGCCATTTACCGTAATGCTCAGAAAGTATCTCATGTAGTAAGTCCAAATATGGAAATTTCATTAAGGAATGCCATTGAAATTGACGTAGGGCATTCAGATATAGGAGACATTTGTGCCGCTCAATACCGGATGGAAAATAGACAAGAAATTGTCATGGTAGTTGTGTATATATCTCCGAAGAATAGTATAAATAATATAATAAAATTCTTGGATAGATGACTACTAATGTTCGGGCGTGTCGGCTCAGAAGAATTGAGGGGAAATTATCATAAGTTACCACTCATTTTATCTGGTGACTTCAATGTCAACTTCGCATCTGATGACTCACTGCCCCTACTTAAATTCCAGCATGATAAATTCGAATTGACTATGAACAACGATAAAAGACAATCGACAACTAAATATGGCACAACTATTGATGGTGTGTTCTCCAGGTATCTTGAAAATTTCGATTCGCGGACTTTCGTCTCCTATTTTAGCTACCATAAGCCCATCATATCATTTCTAGAATATTGATAAATATGTATTCGTATGTTATATTAAAGACAGTTCTTGAATAAATATTTTGAAAATTCCTATTTCTGTGTAACTCTTGTCACACCAATAATCTTTCACATCGATCCAGTAATTACGGAATCAGAATGGAGAGAGAGATTCAAAGTTCAATAGTTTGTAATATGCGAGGATCCTTCGAGAAGTTTCACTTCTGTTGTATGGTCCGGGCGGACTCATTTTTTTTTTAATTTCGGTTTTGTCCGTTTTCACAAAATGGACAGCTCATAAGGTACTAGTAAATAGAGTCACTTCGAGCTCGTTTCACTTAGAAGCGAGTAATAATTACTGTACGCGAGTTCCAGTGTAGCTTCATCGATAAGTTTTACTTCTCATCGCACTACGCGGACATCGCCTCAAGTAATTATCTTGAAAAATAGAATAGCCTCTTCAAGACTATTCTATTCTCTCTCACAACGATCTAGTTAGAAGAGAGTTTGCTATTATTTGTCGCATCGCAGTATTGTCTCCTCAAGACATAATAAATGCCTCCTGCATTTAATATTGAATCGACGATGTTCAGAATCTTTCAGCAACCCACTAGGGAGCCGACTGTGGTGAGACCCTTCGCATTGCGCCTGGACGTTCAAACCACAGAAGGTGTAATTCTCAGCCTTCCAAAACACCCATAGGTAGGGCCTTTACTGAGTGGTCGCACTGAACGTTATTGCAACGTGACGCTGCGTGCTTCCAGTAAAAAACGCACGAATTAATCACCCGAGGGAAACTACGATCTCGATCAAACCAAGGGAAAACAATTTCAATTTCAAAATTATTCAACAAATTTAGTAAATTCACGACAAAAACATAACGGATGTTTTCCTCACGTAATTTACAATTTCCAATCTCTAATTAAACTAACGAGCTCTTCCAGGAATTTATTTAAACAAATAAACCCATTAATAAGGCCTTACCAACGTAAAATCATTTCCTTTAAATTTAAGCTATAATTTGAAAATAGAATAGTGAGATATTTTGTGCCTACTGGTCATCGCTTCACGAGACAGAGTAGTTTTTGAATCAACCTCCATATCGCTCTTATGAGTGCCGATGATGAAAGGTTGACTCGAGACACGCATTAAAATATGTGATGACGATTTTTACCGAATCTGAGGCATCTTTCTATTTCAATTAAATTGACATTATTAAATAAATCCTCATCACTTCGCCTCCCCGAACCTCCGGCTTTCCTTCGAGTCCATGACACGAACTCTATCCTCGAAATAACGTACACGATACAGATTTCTCATTAATTTAGTTTCACATATTTATTAAATCAAATCAAAATTGTCGGAACGGTCCTTCCGACCGTCCCATAAACGTGAAACGTTTCAATATATATATTGTTACGTCCTGGGGTCGTTTCATGATTCAGGTTCCGTTTCGTCAATTATTTCGCCTTTTCTTTGATCGACTTACCGTGGATGATAACGCCGGACGATGTTTGTTTTGCTCCCTTTTGGATCGGGAATGCATCCGTTCGAAATGGGAGCGTAGCGAGGGCGATCTTAAATGGTTTAACTGTGCTATGGATGGTGGGTTAGATAAATAAATCTAACACAGACACCACACGTATAAAAACAAAAGATAAAACACTTATATTTCAGTAACTGAACAAATATGCTTTTACATGGTTTTAACATTTGGATCAGAGAGTTAACCTGAAGGGTTAACCTCCCGTATATCTGACCATCGCGGCCAATTAATTAATTCTTGAGCTTGGACATCGAGTCCAAGCCGACCAAGCGACTCCGAAAGATAACTCAAGACTGGCTACTGAAGACTGACCAAAGACTGGTTAAAAACTGACTGAAGACTAACTGAAAATTGTTTCGTGGTGCGTCTTAAGTAATCTCGCGCTCGACATTACGGTAGGACCGCGGTTCTACAGATTCCAACTGTACACCTACCCAACTGTCACGACCAAACTGACACGAGCATACGAATATTTCGCAATATTGTCACGACAAAACTGTTCCCGAACAACACTCTCACCATTAAAACTGTCACCGCACAAACTCTCACCACTTAACTCTTCTGAATCTCTATTCGACACGTGCAGAAATCTTCACGAACAAAACTATCACCGTCTTTTAGACGGTGAACTGTCACGGTCTCAACTGTATTCTGCGCAACTGTAACGCAGCAGAATAGTCCCCGTCTACACTGTCAGGGCATCTACTGTATTCTGCACCAACCGTCACCGTTCCAACCGTCACCGCACAAAACTGTCACCGCGCCAAGGCGTCGCAACTAACTCACACAGGTATAAGCTGAACTCGTAGATAAAAGCGCTCGGGCTGCTTCACTAAACGCAGCGCAATACCGCGCGATATTTCGTGTGTATCCGCTATTACCGATCGCTCAGCACAAGGAAGTTCGCGCGGTGCGAAGGCTGTAGTTGAGATTACTGCGGCGAATGACGTAAGATTAGCATAATTCGCAAAAATATCCACGTAAAATATTTTAATTTAAATATTGAATACATTTTTTTCGCTGTATGTGGTGAAAATTCTTCGATACATAATTTGATTATTGCTGAAAAGTTATATCGATCGTGTGCACTATTTCTCGAAGGTAAGTGTCGATAATAAGAACAGTGTTGACAGTTTTAAATGGCATGGGGAGGCTCATTTAAGAATTCCCAATATCATAGAATTTGAATTCACCGGTTTAAGTTAGTTCAAATTGCCATAAATCTTGAGCAACTGTATAATTTTTCTGAAATAACACTATATTAGAAAAGTATGGTCAGATTTTTAATTACTTGATGCGATGCGCGGTCCATTGGTAGTTTGAATATTATGATTATTGCGCCAACTTACCGTATAGAGACAGCGATATGTGTTGAAAACTTTTCTTTATTTAATATTGAACCCTTTAAAACATAAATTGTGATATATAGATATAAATTTACTATGGTACGATAGCCCGAGTGCGTAAACTCCGGAATAATGCGACAATGGTTATGAGCATCATATCATGCGTATATTTTAATTTTCAATCCTAATTTATCATATGTATACACGAGGTCATGGGATAATGGAACAGTGCAAAGCAGAATGGGTAAAATTATAGATTTCAAACGTAATTTATGCTTATATGAATATATTATAGCGACGCATGGAACGTAAGTTCCCTTAACGGAGAACACCACTGTGACCCCCTGTTTTTTTCACATTTTTCAAGAATTTTTTTTTGTGGGAAAAAAAAAGATATTCGAAATATTTTTTTTGGTTTTGTTCCTTGTTTATTAATGTATCAAAAAACATTTTTTTCACATTTTTCACGCCGCATGGTGGCGCTGGGGAAGCTTTCGCGTCAGGTGCTGTTATTTCCGCGGCACGCAGCAGAACTCTCTTCGACGTCGATCTGAAAAAAATACCGAGTGTTTTCGTTAATAATATGATATTTTGGAGAGAAGTACACAGGGATTTGGAAAAATATTGTTTTAAGCGAACAGATCGACAGTGTACCTGTGTTTATATACGCGAGAGTCGATGAACTCGATGAAATGCGTTTTACTAATATACTGAAAATACACTTGAAACAATTTCTTTTCTTAATCTATTCTTTTTTCGTTTGCTCGAAGAAAAAAAAACGAAAAGAACATCGACGTTTCTTTACCTAAAGTCTAGTAGTTTAGGAAATGAACCTGGGTATGGTACATTCTATCAATACTCACCTAAAAATTCGGAATAAAATGTTTTTTACTCGCCATACTCATATTTTATTTTACGTGAGAAGATAAAAAAGTGCAATTAGATTTTCATTTCTTCTCCCAACAGTTCGTGTATTTCTTTTTCAGGGGGATTGGTTCATATGGAACGGAACTCGAGTAATAAACAGATCAATTTATGTATTGCGAAGTTTTTTTCAATCATCAGCGTTAAACTGAGAGTCTCCTATGTATTTCAGTAATAGCTGAAATAAGATTTTCCTGGTGAATAGTTCATCACCCATGAAAAGTTTGGTAGAGTCTAAAGTGATAGTGCAGTGTACGTTATACCCAGCTAAAACCAATTGCATCTGTACACGGTAGGTTTTCTGTGTTTATTCCTTTATATTGTAAATTGTTCTTATCCTAATGCCTTGGCATCCCGCGAACTAATTCGGAGGTCTCAGTAGTTGATGGAAAAATCTTCTAATAAAATTACATTTTAATAGAAGATTTTTCCAAAACCCCATCCTGTGAGATAAATATTATTAAATACAATTGCAAATATACTTAGCAAAACATTTTTTTAAATTATTTATCATAATATATATGAATAATTTCGCAAATGATTGATACACATATGTCCTATGTCTTTATTATAAAATCCTCACAGAACCCCTACAAATTAGACGAAAAAAATTTCAGTGTGGTCGCAAATTACCGTACGACATATTGGGCATGTGTCACCCATTAATGGGTTTAAGTTGCATGCTTGGCATACAGCAAGATGTCGGCACGGATGAAAAATGACGAACGGACGTTGAATGCGGCATATTGCGCATGGGTTTAATTTATAAGGCTCGTCATCTGAAAATATAAGACTTATGTAAGAGGTTCCATCGTACTGAATTTCTCGAAAATCCATCGAGCCGTTAAGATATTTACCTGAATCTGAAGCTCTTACTACGGCGACCTCGGCTGCAACGATCTCAGCTACGGCGACCTCGGCTGCAACGATTTCGGCTGCGGCGACCCCGGCTGCGGCGACCTCGGCTGCGGCAAACTCCGCTGCGGCGACCTCGGCTGCGGCGACCTCGGCTGCGGCGACCTCGGCTGCGGCGACCTCGGTTGCGACGACCTTGGCTGCGGCGACCTCGGCTGCGACGACCTCGGTTGCGGCATCCTCGGCTCGTGCATCGTCGACTGCTGCAGCCTTTGCTAGCGGCAACTGATCGTCGTGGTCTTCAATCTCCCTCAACCCTTCTGCAAATAAAACGCTTAACACAATACCTGTAGCTCAAAAGCAAGGCGGTCTATCGTCTTCAAACGTTGCTCGTATACATATGATGTTCCATCCAAGAACATAATAATGTCTGATCCTTAGATTAATTTGTTGTACCTATCAGATTTTTGGTTTAAAGATTTTTTGAACTATAGGGGCCCACCTCTGCATGATAATAATGCATCGAATGCATGCTCTCGCCGACGATGGTCGACCACAGTTCGTAGAAAGTCAACGAAGGCGATCCTGCTTAAAAATTTTTTTTTCTAAGTTATTGTAAAGAAGAGTCGAGTCAGATAAGAGCTTCGGACAATAGTTAGAAAAACGACATTTTTTCGCCACTTAATATGACAAACGTCGTGGGAATGGCCAGTGTCGTATATATATCTCTCTATATTATATAAATATTTCGCCGCCGCCGTGTACAAGAGTTAAGGGGGGGGGAGAGCCCGGGGCGAGATGAAACGGCGGGGGGGAGTAGACAGGGCGAGCTGGAACGGGGGGCGGGGTGGCGCGCGAAGCCCCCTAGTATATATATCTCTCTATATTATATAAATATTTCGCCGCCGCCGTGTACAAGAGTTAAGGGGGGGGAGAGCCCGGGGCGAGATGAAACGGCGGGGGGAGTAGACAGGGGCGAGCTGGAACGGGGGGGGGGTGGCGCGCGAAGCGCGCAGGGGGCAGAGCCCCCTAGTATATATATCTCTCTATATTATATAAATATTTCGCCGCCGCCGCCGCCGTGTACAAGAGTTGAGGTGGTCATTCCCTTCACCGTACCCCCCCGGGGGTACGCCGAATGGAATAGCCCGAGGGGGGTGGGTACGTCGAATGGAATAGCCCGGGGGGGGGACGCCGAATGGAATGGCCCGAGGGGGGGTTGGCGCGCGAAGCGCGCAGGGGGGCAGAGCCCCCCTGCGCGCTGTTCATACCTTCCTGTAAAAAGTTTGTCCTGTAGATTGCCAATTCGCAATTCCTCTCTCCTGTTTCGTTGTGTCCCGCCAAATTGGTCACGATTCCCACGTACCTCAAAATGTGCCACGAAAAGTTTCAGTTTATCTATAATAGCAAAAATATATGATTGAAGTGTATTATTTTCGTTTCACATAATTTTCTGTTTAGAGAACACATTTTGTGATAATGGACAAATAAGATTATCAGTTATTTTGGATCATTGAGCTACTATAATCATTAGTTAAGATCTTTGGAATCTTGAATAGTTTCCATCAGAATTATTGTAGATAAAATCATACGGAAAATATCTAATAACATTGTATGTGGTCGTCATTACCAATGAAACTCCAAATGTTTCTATAATTTCCATCGAGTCTCGTTGTAATTTGTTGATGAAATTTCTCCGTTATTTCGTTACTGTGTAGTTCTGTTCTCGAAACAGCCATGCGATTCGCGAGCGGTCGCAGTTCAACCCTGATGAACTGAACGAATCGAAGCAGGTTTGGATTTCCGAAAGCCACCCGATCAGCTTCAACTACCACCAAATCGATTCCCTCATTCGTTCCAATGACAGGACCAAGAGGCAAGGCTATAGCCATCCATGAGATTTCGCGATGGTCAACGTCTAGTCCAAATTCACGCCATTTTACACATAATAGCTGTTTTGTCGTGAGAATTAAAAAAGAATAAATGAAGTCACAAAATAAGTGCGTTTTCCATAATATTCTATTCTTTTTCAACAATTTTACATTACAATGTTTTTTTATCTCACATTTTTTTCATTTCATTTCGGTAGTTAGAAAAAAATAACTCCTCGTCTACGCACCTGACAGTAAAAATATCAACAGCCCATAACTTCAATTGTTCGGTCGACTTGGTGAAACGACCCAATAATATTTCTCCGATAAGGGCAAACTGCAGAGGAGAGACGGTTTCTGAGACTGGGTGAGATATCGATGATTTCTTGCCACATGGCAGTGAACAAGGATTCATTCGCTCGGCGGTAGAGAACATAGACTAGTGGAATGATCTACAATCAAAAACACGATAGTAGTATCTCATACGAGGGTCGTTTAACAAGTACTTAGCCTCACCGCCCGAAGGCGCTGCTATTACAGATCAGTGTTACCATCGTGCAGTACATACTTTTAGTAGCCTACTGTGAAAGTTTCATTCAATTCCCTTTATTAGTTCTATTTTGATAGCCTTTGGAAGCGAGCGTGTCAGTCAGTTTTACAAAAATGGATAAAGAGCAGTACCGTTCGATGATTCGATTCTTGTTTTTGGAAGGGAAAACGCGCGGCGAAATCAAAGATCGCTTGGATGCTGTCTACGGTGACTCTTCTCCGTCGATGGCGACCGTGAAGAATTGGTTTAACGAGTTTGCTCGTGGCCGCACGTCGGTTTTTGATAAACCACGCCCAGGTGCCCCGAAAACGGCTTCTACGGAGGAAAACGTAAAAAAGATCCACGATCTCGTGTTGACAGACCGCAGATTAAAGGTTCGCGAGATAGCTGAGACTGTAGGCATCGCAGAAGGAACGGTGCATAATATTCTACACGAAAAACTGGGCATGAGGAGGCTGTCAGCGCGATGAGTGCCGCGTTAGCTTACGCCGGACAACAAGCGCAACCGTGAGACCACTTCAGAGCAATGTTTGAAGCTGTTTAAGCGCAATCCGGTGGAGTTCTTGCGTCGTTTCGTGACCGTCGACGAAACATGGGTTCACTGGTACACACCAGAGACCAAGGAACAGTCAAAACAGTGGACTTTACCCGGCGAACGTGCTCCGAAGAAGGCGAAGACTGTTGTTTCGGCCGGTAAGGTGATGGCCACCGTTTTCTGGAACTCACAAGGTGTGATCCACATCGATTACCTCCAGAAGGGTGAAACTATCACGGGGCTCTACTATGCCGACTTATTGGGCCGATTCGACGCCGAATTGAAGAAAAAACGGCCCCATTTGACGAAGAAAAAAGTGCTGTTCCACCACGATAACGCGCCGGCTCACACCTCCGCCGTCGCCATGGCCAAATTGGTTGAACTGCGCTACGAATTGCTGCCCCATCCACCTTATTCACCAAATTTGGCCCCTTGTGACTTTTATTTGTTTCCAAACCTAAAAAAGTCACTCGCTGGGAATAGATTTGGGTCGAATGAGGAGGTCATCGCCGCCACGGAGGACTATTTTGCCGACCTCAACAAAAATTATTTTTTGGACGGGTCAAAAAAGTTGGAGCATCGCTGGGCCATGTGTATAGTCCTAAAAGGAGACTATGTTGAAAAATAAATCGCCACTTCTCGAAAAATTTCGTTTTTCTTTTGTAGGCTAAGTACTTGTTGAACGACCCTCGTATATGTCATGAAAACTTCGAGATGTTTTACGAGACAATCGCAACATTTCTTGCCTCATCTCAGTTTCTTGAATGACGAACTCATTCGGTTGGTGTCCTTGATGGTTGTGGAGAACGGTCACTTGATTATAATTGACTATCACCTTCCCCAGACATTGAAGTCTTGTTCGCTGACCACAGCGATAAATATCGCCAACCTCATGATGACGGCTATCGAGATAAGATGCATAGCCCCCCCCCCCCCCCATATGCGAAGCGGCGGGTGCCCAATCTTTCCCCTGGAATTTCTTCCACCTGTGGAATAAACATAATAAATATTAGCAAAATATTTTTTAATCGCGGCGGTTAACTTAGAAAGTCTAGCTTATACTAACAGATACTTACATAGTACTAATGTTTACTGCCAGATATCCGATACCTTTAACACTGGTTATCTGCCAAACAACGTTATCCTGAAGATATTCGTGAGGGAAAATACCGAGTCTAACTGACACAAATGGACGATAAACTAGAATAACGAATTCAGACGTACATAGAAGAGCACTCTACGAAGATAGGACTCTATCTTCGTTGCCCATGTATTGAGTACGCCATGTCAAGTCATACCTTAGGATTACGAATCTATGTATGTCTGAATTCGGTGACTGAAATAAACGGATTAATTCGTCGTTACAAAAAATATATACAAGAAAAGATTCTCGTCATTTGGCTGTACCCGCCAAATTAATCGACAAGTGTATATTTTTGCCATCAATCGACGACCGCAATTAAAAAAGGCAGAAACAACACAAAATATAGACACAATTATTATCCATATTTACCTTAGTTATCGTGATACTATTTTCGTTCTTTACAAATTTTGGATAATTTGCGTCGCGATTTTCACCTTGGATAATCGCCTTCTTGCGTCTCGGTTTTCGGCCACTCCGTGTCGAAGAAGCCGAAAGAAAGAAGGAACAAAGGAAGAACAAAAATCACCATGCCACACTATTGCATCACTCACACAGCACACGGCATAGCTCTGTGAAAAAACCACGTCTGTGAAATCGGGCATCAATATACGCTTGAGACAATTCATTGGAATTTTCCCGCGCAATATAATCGAACCTTATCACAGTGGGCTAATGTGCAGATGATTTTTTTCGTTTCTTATTTGCAAATGTATAAGCAGTCAAAATTTCGTTTGGCTGGCGCTTCTTCAGTTATTTCGTGCACTGTTTAGTTTATCACACCATATAACAGCACGACGGTAATTGGTTATCGGGGCCGGACCGCCAAAAACCAAAGCCAATCGGCGCAACGGTACACATTCCAGCCACCACGTATGCGCACAACGCTCGGCGTACACCTCACAAGGCATCCACACGCGTGTGAATTAACGTACTAATATACCGACACGTTTTTCCTTATTGAAAGAAGTCTATAGTATTTGACCGCCAGCTTAAATCGCATGGACAAAAAAGAAAAAGGTCGCGATTTCACATTACCGAAGACAGTAGAATTATCACTCTACCTTCGTTATCAATAACTACATGTGGTTTCAGTGCAAATAATACAGTGTGAAATATTAATGAATAAAAATACATAGTAAGGAAGAAGAAGAACAACAAGAAGACAATCTACGTTCCGGATACAAATAAAGGTATTTATTTCCACTCACTTTGCTTATTTCGCAATTTTTATTTTATATGCCATTGAGCGGTATAAGCGCAGTAAAGTCGGAAAACATTGAGATATCGTTCGATAGACTCGATGCATCAAAATAGACAGCCGGAGCCATGACCTTCTCGGAGGTCGAAGTAGTCTCAACGTATACAATTTGCTTTCGGTGTAGGTGCATTGTCAACTGGATAGTGTTTGGTCATGTGTTTGTCGAATAAACATATCCTTATTATTATATAAAGGTGTACTGAACCGAAAGTCGCATTAACAGTGATACCTCGAATATTCTAAAAGATATAGAATACCCTCATATTGAATGATTTCCGGTCACATAAACGACTTCGGTTTAAAAACTTTTTTCCTCGATATATAACAGCACATTTATAAATCTCTACAGTTGTACTAAGTACAAGATTTCCAGAATATCAGCCCCTGCGAACACTCTACTAAATAATAACTCTTCCGACAGGAAATTCTCCAGAATGACAATTCTTGCAGCAGCCAACTCTACCAGAAAATAGCTCTTTGGTACACAAAGCAAATGACCTATGCATATCGAAGAGATATTATTTGGTAGGATGATCATTCCAGAGAATTGTGAGTTGGAAGAGTTATTATTCAGACCAGTTGTTATTCCTGGCGACTTAGATCCTAAGAAAATTCGTGTCCAGCAGCATAGTAATCCTGGTACAGTTGGGATAGTCGTTGACAGACAGCTGTGTTACCTTCAGCAAATAACAAAGTATCAAATATTGTTTCCTTGATTTTTTCTATGGTTGCGAGATGGAACAGTTACCTGGAAAGCGGCCTGGAACTCAGATTTTTTTTTACAACGGCCATGCGTATCATCTAGATGTTACATCTGTTGGTAACAATATATATCGTTGTGCTTCACGCTCAACAGTAAGATGCTACGGTGCAGTGCGGGATGATGATGGTGTAATTGTAGTAGTTTATGAACATGATGGACACTCATCAAATCCTCATCTTTACGCAGAGCATCAGATGAGATTAGAAGTGCTTAGGCAGTGCAGAGAAACTTTGCGCTCATTCGACTTTATAATGCGAACGGTCTCTTTGGGGTATGAATTTTCAAATGTCGATAATTTCCAAACTAAATTCAGGCATATTTAGAAAGGCAAGGCACAGAAAGAAAATGGTTGTACATGAAGGTTTTATTTTTGTTATGAACTTTTAAATGACACCTGGTTCATATCAAATTATTATTTTTTTCACAGCCCAGTCCAGCGGAACAATCATTTTATTATATTAAGAGCGTGCTATAAAGTTGAGGTTACACGGAGGAATCAAATCGACTTTGCTAGATCAGATTCCCTTCTTGAGAAGATTCTTCCCAGTCCAAGTATAGGAATTTAGATTCAAAGTTCTTGCAAAGAAGTTCTACAGACAGTTTGGTAAAATGATACTGCAGAAAGAAAAATTAATCACAAAAGTGTATATATCTTCTACAGAAGAGCTTTTAATGGAAATTACTACACTGAAATGCAAATGAATTTACAAAAAGAATCAGTATGCAGATACAATGTGGCTAATGAACGCAACCTAAAACATATGACAAGTGGAAAATGGACCAATATTTGCACCGCTGAATCGAGCTAATAAAAAATTATTTGTACTACAAACATTTTTCATCACTTTGATGATCTTCCAATAGTATTTTTTGTAATGTTTAAGATTTTATATCTATAATTATATCGTTTTTTTGTGACATTGGAGTGACACTATTAACATTTATTGGTAGATTTGGAGCAGCTGCAAATAAAGTCACACTTCTCCGTATGCGAAGATCAATGGAACGTGAAAGAGCTCGAACACGCCCGGCAGTGCCAACGAATTTACGAGAGTTTAATCAAATTCTCCATGGTTATCCCGTGACGGCGCATATATATCGTGGTATGGCGAGAGATGTCAACGGATGTGTTGCAATAGTTATTGCCGGAGAGGCTATGCGTCTTCGTTCACACGACGCTACAGAAATATTTGTTGATGCCACTTTTCGTGTAAGGATCCTTGGTAATCATTGAAAAAACAGTACGTACCAATAATCCGACAATACAATGAATTTATATTTGACAGGTTGTACCAAGAAACCCAAGGACTCGCCAGCTATTAATTGTCTTCGTACGGAAAATGGACGTAGTAAGAAAACCAAATCTACTCAATTTTACGCATAACAGCTCCAATTTTAATAGGACGTACGATCACTAGTTTTGGAAACCAGAGTTGTCTAAATGCTAGATTTCTCGATTTTCTAAAATTAATATCTCAGAATCTATTGTTTGCAAGACCCATATGTGGGACTTTTTTGAACGTAGAATTGCCTAAAGCGTATGAAGAAAATTACTAGTACTTTAAACAATGATGTCCATAATATGCTTAAGAATTAATGAGTTAATATTTTTAATATTCGAGATTTTCTGTGATTTTTTTTGGAACTTTAGGTTGTTTTTTTTTAATTAATGTTTCACTCATTGTTTGTAGTAAGATGACAATACCAACTTATAACCAGAAGATTTCGAGTCATACATTTTTGAAATTTTATAACTCATGCACTTGAAAATTCCTACCTTCAAATTTACCGACAATGGGTGTTAATATTATATGCGACTTTCTATGTATAAAATTTACTCGAGGAAAAACTCGAGTAAATTTTATACATCTATATCTGTTGTATCTATTTGATATCTTAAATTTTGGTGAATACAAAAAAATTGTACATCGTCTAAACAATACTTCTGTCGATTTATACGGCATCTTATTTTGGTGTTCGTTTTCCGTTCAAAATAAAAATGGACAAGCTTTCGCTACCATTCCTATCGGTACCTAAATATTTCGATGCTCCCCCCTGGTTTTTTTACTTTTTGAACAGGCTGTTGTCATATAATGTATATATGAATCCGTTTATTCAAGTCTTTCCCGGTGGTGTATATTTTTTGCGAGACAAAAACAACGCAGATGTATGTAGCGATATGGCAGTTTCTTGTCAATTGATGCCGGGAATGCGAGCAAATATGCAAACGGTCGTAAGTGATTACGAAAGGGCGATAATCGCCTCGGTTCGCATCGTTTTTCCTAGAGCGGTGTCACGTGGGTGTTGGTTCCACTTTTTCAGGGTAAAAAGACAGTTTTATTTTCTGAAAGAGATTGAATCGTTTATGTTCTTCATTTGCAGTCTAAAATAAAACTAAAAAAAATCATTTTTGTACATATTCGCTTGTTCTTGAAGAAAATTAATTTCGTTATTGACAAAGTAGGCCGTGTATAAAAAGTGGCTTTCTCTCCACTTGTACGATGCACCCAAGGAGTTGCTTTGAATGGCGATGTTCATCGCTCTCGCCCCTGCCATTCGATTTGACGACTGCCTGAACGTTTTGACACGCATTGGGAACGAGATTGTGGGAGAGTATCCCTCAATCAATCAGTTCTTACGGTACATGAGAAGACAGTGGCGACCTCTAGCCACCGTTGTAGCGGTCGACAGAAATGCAGTACGTACCAATAACATGTGTGAAACGTTTAATCGGTACATTGTCAATAGACTTGGTAGCGCTCACCCGAATATTTGGATTCTTTTGGGTACGTAAGCGCAGTCTGTAAAATTAATAATATTGTACAGTCGCTCTTAAGCTTTGACGTGGTCTTGCGAAAGAAAATTACTTAAAGTGAATATTTTGTTTTCCAGAACACCTCGACGATTTGATTAGGTATAACGAGATAAATTGGCAACAGCTCGAAACCGGGCGCTCGATAACTCGCGGACGTACGCAAACACAAGCAAACGAAGACGCGCGTATTAGCAACTTGCAAGATTAGCTTGCCGCTGAAGAGTGAGTCTAATGATGCTTCCTAATTAATGGATAAAATACCTTCGGCGAGGTTGAATCTAGATTTGAAAAAGCTGCAAATCAATGAAATTTGATTTGTTTATAAAATTTAACGCTGAACTCTCAAACTTTCAAAAACTGAGCGAGCTAAAGTGTTAACAAACACCTCTATAATTTTTTTTTTATTTCAAATTTTTATTTTTAATTTCACAGACTTACCATTCAACAATTTCTTCGTGGAATTATGGAGTATCGACAACAGAATGGTATGGAACGTGAATAGAGACGAATCGAAAGTTACGAACTTTCGCCGTTCCATATAAACCAATTCCCATGAAAAAGAAATATACACGCACTGTTGGGAGATGAAATGAAAATCTAATTGCACTTTTTTATCTTCTCACGTAAAATAAAATATGAGTATGGCGAGTAAAAAACATTTTATTCCGAATTTTTAGGTGAGTATTAATAGAATGTACCAGACCCGGGTTCAGTTTCTAAACTACTAGACTTTAGGTAATGTTCACGCCTAACAGCGTTGCCACGTGTCGCGATAACGGTGATACGAAAAGCCGCGCAAAGCGTCAACACACACACGATCTCGGGTGTGGGATTCAGCCGAAAAGATGTGCGTCTTTCCGTTTAGTGACCAGTTCACACGCTCGGGCACCCAGCTCGCTCTCTTGTCTCCGCGACTGTAGCCGATTAAACACCTCAGTAACAATTCAGCACGCTGCCGAGTATCGTTGAAAACGTGAATGTACGAGTGAATAAAGAAACGAGTTATCATTTTACGCAAAATACCACGCGCTGTGTACCAATTCATTTTCCCAGGCGATCCGAACCCTCTTCGCACACGAGTGTTTCGTGTTACGATTAATCGTCAACCGACGGGAATTAAAAAATTAACAATGTCTTGTGTGCACGTTGCGAAGGCGTCCACAGGTAAAGAAACGTCGATGTTGTTTTCGGTTTTTTTTTCTTCGAGCAAACGAGAAAAGAATAGATTAAGAAAAGAAGTTGTGTCAAGTGTATTTTCAGTATATTAGTAAAACGCATTTCATCGAGTTTATCGACTCTCGCGTATATAAACACAAGTACACTGTCGAAACTTACGTTTCATGCGCCGCTATAATATATTCATATAAGCATAAATTACGTTTGTAATCTATAATTTTACTCATTCTGCTTTGCACTGTTCCATTATCCCATGACCTCGTGTATACATATGATAAATTAGGATTGAAATATAGGATTAAAATATACGCATGATATGATGCTCATAACCATTGTCGCATTATTCCGGAGTTTACGCACTCGGGATATCGTACCATAGTATATTTATATCTATATATCACAATTTATGTTTCAAAGGGTTCAATATTTAATAAAGAAAAGTTTTAACACATATCGCTGTCTCTATACGGTAAGTTGGCGCAATAATCATAATATTCAAACTACCAATGGACTTGGATAACTTTTCAGCAATAATCAAATTATGTATCGAAGAATTTTCACGGACTCAATACGAAATTTTTCGACGATAGCAAGCCAAAGGTTTTTTTGTATACCACATACAGCGAAAAAAATGTATTCAATATTTAAATAAAAATATTTTACGTGGATATTCTTGCGAATTATGCTAATACTTACGTCATTCGTCGCTATCATCTCAACCACAGCCTTCGCACCGCACGAACTTCCTTGTGCTCAGCGATCGGTAATAGCGGACACGCACGAAATATCGCGCTATTGCGCCGCGTTTGGTGAAGCAGCCCGAGCGCTCTTACCTACGGGTACAGCGTCTACGTGTGTAAGTTGGGTAAATCTCGCGTTAAGCGGTGACAGTTGGTGCCGTGTACAGTTGTGCCCGTGACAGTCTTGCCCGTGACAATTGCCGCGCGTTACAGTTGCTGCGGTGACAATTTAAGCAGTGACAGTTTGAACGGTGACAGATTAAACGGTGGATGTTTAGACGGTGACAATCCAGACGGTGACAGTTTAGATGGTGAAGGTTTAGACCGTGACAGTTTAGACGGTAATAGTTTTGTTCGTGAAGATTCTGCACGTGTCCAATAGAGATCGGGGAGAGTAGAGTGGTGACAGTTTGTGCGGTGACAGTTTTAATTGTGAGAGTTTTGTTCGGGAACAGTTTTGTCGTGACAATATTGTGAAATATTCGTATGCTCGTGCCAGTTTGGTCGTGACAGTTGGGTAGGTGTACAGTTGGAATCTGTAGAACCGCGGTCCTGTCGATATTACTGCGCCCTATTGTCTCACGGTGGATTCGACCATTGTACATCCCAGAGGCGTGAGACGTCCGCTGGCCACCGTGAGATCTACGACGTCAGCAAAACGCTGAACAGCGTGACTCCGAGTAGCTATCGGTCGCACGTATTAAGGTGCACGATTAGCAAAAGTCCATCGTGAGAATTCTACAGTCTTTCAGCTCGCACGCTGATAAGGCGGTTTTAGAAATTTGTTAATAATAATGTAATAATAATTATTCAAGTATTTTTTTATGGCAATGAGGATATTTTCGACGATGCTCTTTCACTATTCGTAACAAATACTGAAACTGCTCTTCATTTTTGGTTAAACATGGATTATATTCTTTCAATAATACCACTCCACGTTCTGCAGCGTTATTAACAACTTTTAATTTTTAGAAAAACTCAAAATTTTCTTATAGGATTCGTTATTCGGCCATAGTAGTATATCTTCTTCGAGAAAATCATACAGCAAGTCAAATTTTTAAAATCGCTTTAAGGGATAACACCACAGTGACCCCTGTTTTTTTTCACATTTTTCAAGAATTTTTTTTTGTGGGAAAAAAAAGAGATATTCGAAAAAATTTTTTGGGTTTTGTTCCTTGTTTATTAATGTATCAAAAAACATTTTTTTCACATTTTTCACGCCGCATGGTGGCGCTGGGGAAGCTCTCGCGTCAGGTGCTGTCATCTCCGCGGCACGCAGCAGAACTCTCTTCAACGTCGATCTGAAAAAAAATACCAAGTGTTTTCGTTAATAATATGATATTTTGAAGAGAAGTACATAGGGATTTGTACATAGGGATACATACATACAATAGGGTATACAATTTTTACGGTTAATATTACCGTAAAAATTTTATACTACTCATAAGTTAAAGTTCAATATCTCAAGAAATATCAATCTAAGCAATTGGGTTGATAGAACCTTTTTTGTAGGAAATTTAATTTCCAACATATTTTTCGTTTACACTTTTTTCGTAAAGTTAATTGTTCCAGAGATAACAGCAAAAAACGAGAATTTTGGGTAAAAATCAACTTCATCGACCCGTACCAACTCACCAGTACAATTTACACTTTCGCCGCAATAGGCACTTTTCTAGATTGTTTTCTTCTGAGTAAATCGAAACCAAGAACAATATGATAGCATAAAATGGGACTGAGTTGTAGAATTTAAAAAAAAAAATTCGATTTACGTGTATTTTAGATGAAAAAATCTTTTCACACTAAGGGAGAGTACTTAGAATTAATATTAAGGGCTGTAACTTTCAGGGAATTTGTTTTTCGACATATCCAACATAGTTTCAAGTGAGGACTGGGAAAAAAATAGTCGTAAAAAAAAAATCGTCCTAATATATATATATTGTTACGTCCGGACGCGTGTAAAGGGGGGCGCAACGAGCCCTTGTATGGAGGTTTGCTTCCCATTTAGACCGGAATGGGCCGGTCAGGGATCGAGGCAGTCGTTGGGTGATTTCCGCTAGGGCGTTGTTATTATATTCGTTATTGGGCCTTTTTGCGACGTCGTTCGTGGGAAAGACCGGTGTCGGAAATGATTAGTTGCGACACGCGTTATTGAATAAAAATCGGAGGCTCAATTTGAGCCAGAAAAGCCTAAAAAATAGTTGGTTGAAATCGCAATATCGTAAAATAAACCGGAATCAATTATTAATAAAATCGGTAAAACCGCAAATGTCGCGAGTAAATCAACTGGAAAAAGTCGATCACATCGATTGAATCACAAGTTCGGACGAACTAAATCGAGAAAGCGATTTACTCGGTGAGATCACGAAATGAATGAATTAACATCGAAAACTGGTTGAATCGTGAAAATTACGATGTTGGATAAACTAAATGTTGGATTTCTTCCTTTAAAATAAGAGTTCAAAAACGAATTGACATAAACTTTATATACAAGGGTCCTCGGTGATTTAGCCAGGCTCGGTTATTTTCGAAGGCTCTTTATTTTCATATTATACATATTTTCCTACTTAACGGGAAAAACCCTTAAGCTGAGAGCGGGTCTTGCTGTCATAAGCGTGACCGTCTGTCCGGCGCGGCCAACTCTGTTTATGGCACCCTAGACGAGTCTCGAGTTCATGTATGTCGCAAATGCATATACTTGGAATTCTCCCGATAGTACATAGTCCTTTTGTCATTGGGTGGCAATACTCTTTTTGGTCTTCATGACCAGTTTTTAGTCTCTTATAGAATTCTGAACTGAACAGACGTTCCTTCCTCGCAATAGATTAATAAAGCATATACAAAGAAATATAATCTTGACAATTTGTACGCTTATTTATCTTCCCATATCCAATACTGAATGGGAAAAATCAGTAAAATCGATGAATTTACAAAACTGAACAAATTAAAATTTGGGAAAAACGATTAAATCGATAAATTACGAAGTTGGATAAGTTAAAAATGAGGAATCGATTAAATTGGCAAAAATCGTAAAATGGGATAAATTAAATTGGGATGATTGATTGGATTGTCCAAATCACAAGATTAAATCGATTAAATTAAAAAGTTGACTAAATTAAAAATGAAGAATCGATTTAATTGGCAATAATCGTAAAATGGGATAAATTAAATTGGAATGATTGATTGGATTGTCCAAATCACAAAATTAAATAGATTAATTTGGGAAAATCGATTAAATCGATAACTTAAAAAGTTGAATAAATTAAGGTTGAGGAATAACCGGTAAATCGTACCGACCTTGCAACCCGCGAATCCGGATAACAAAATTCGCGAAAATGAAATACTTAATAATTCGGTCGTGACTTACCTTTTGCTGCGACTAATCCAAATTCACGACCTTCGGCCCCTCGTGATTGGACTCTACGGTGGCTCATTTCAAAAAAATCTCAAATTTTCGTGTTCACATATTTTCAAATAATAGTTTACTATACAAAAAGACGTTATGATTTTTTTCAGATTTTTAAACTCCAATATGAGTCTGCGCTAACGATTTTAATTCTTTATGAACTTTAGCCCACGATGAGGGTAATGAATTTTAAAATAAAAATTTGGTGATATAATTATTGAGTTTATTTATGTTTTCTTCTGGAAGTTGTTTATAAAACATTAATGAACATAATGAAGTTTTGTTTATTTTATATTTTCCATTTGTTATTGAAATAAAAAACCCGAATTTGGTGAAAATTAAGGGTTTTTGAAGGCTTCTACGGACCACTTAAAATGGACGGATCTTATTCAAAATACATTGAGTGATTATTTAACTATCGAACTATCATTACACAAAAAAAGAAATATCTGGCTTCATTACATCATTAAAAAAAGGCGATGAAAAGTTCTTGAATTTTTTAGAAGAATCAGGTGTTGGGATTATCAGGTGCATTTACAAGTATCATAAACAGTGAAAGTGAGAGGGTCTGGCACAGAGATCACACCGACATAACTTGTCCCTGTGAGCGGTACCTCCACTACCTTTGCTGCTTGCTGCTAGCATTTGCAATATTCGTACACGGGCAGGTATTACTCATGACTACAGAAGAGTTCATTGTGTCCATACGATATTTTTCTACCTGAAAGGGACTGCAATAAAACCATTTGACTTCTGACCAATGTTTACTGCTTAGAATTACCAGTAGGTGAAATATTTCACTTAAACTTTGGATGATTAGCGCAGACTCATATTTGAGTTTAGAAATCTAAAAAAAATCATAACGTCTTTTTTTATAGTCAACTATTATTTAAAAATATGTGAACACGAAAGTTTGAAAATGTTTATAAAATGGGCCACCCTATTGGACACCCTCGATGCTTCTGAAGAGCTGTCGTCCGAAGGGTCGCTCTCTTGGACAGGCCGGGGGATCGGCGCCGGGACCGTCACTAACGGTGGCCCACCTCGGAAAACCGTCGCGACGCCCACCGGTGGAGGCGGCCGTTGTAAAGTGGAGTAATCGAAAAGAGGAGGAAAGCATAGCTGTCCGTACTGCGGCGCAAGATTAACGACACGCACGGGGTCCTTCAATATCACGTCCAACGTCACAACAATATTTAATCGCGCACCGCTCGATGTAGACGCGGTATTTTCGGCGGAAGGGGTGGACCCCGGGGGATCGGCGCGCCATGCGTCCACCAAAGCCCTCCCGTACGCGAGCGCGATGTCCTTTTTTATTTGGTAATTTTTACCGGCGCGACCCCTCCCCATCTACTATAAAACGCTGTGTAAATAAAAGAAATGGAAAAACTTGCGAGCGAAGTCGGTTGTTCGGCGGAAAGGGCCACCCGTCTATTGGATTAGGCGGGAGGGCCGTTGCACCGGACCGACGCGCTCGAGTACTGATGAATGGCTTTAGACAACTCTTTATTTTCAGGAGAGGTGAGTGGTAAGATTTCTACTACCGCGCTAATGAGAAGCGCCGAGGTCGTATTAATCAGGTAGGGAGCGTTGATTTCTACTACCGCGCTAATGAGAAGCGCCGAGGTCGTATTAATCAGGTAGGGAGCGTTGATTTCTACTACCGCGCTAATGAGAAGCGCCGAGGTCGTATGAATCAGGAAGGAAATGTCTTTGGTTATCCGCGACCGCGCTAATGGGAAGCGCCGAGGCCGCGTAGACCAGAAAGGGATATTTTCTTTTGGGTCTCTATGACCGCGCTAACGAGCGGTGCCGAGGTCATATTAACCGAGGAGGAGCGGGTTTGGTTTCATCACCGCGCAGACAAGCAGCGCAGGCAATATTAACCTCGGAGGAATAGGTGTAATCGATACTACCGCGCTAATGAGAAGCGCCGAGGTGTATCGACCGGGGGGTTTGACGGAGAGCTGATGTCGTTTGAAACTTTAAAATTCATTAATCGTTGAGCAAATTTTTGATTGCAAGTTTAGAAATATATCATTCGCTGAGCAATTGTTTAATTGGGTGAAATAACGACACAATGCACAGAGTTCCTTTTGAACGATTAAAATACGTGTATTCATGATAACTACACTTTTGGTTTACACTTACGCGAATGTTTATGGTGGCTCGCAGTCACCTTCGGCGTTACACAAAAATCTTAAGCCGAAGCTAAATTAAAGTAAATTTACGGAGTATAATATAAAATATTAATCGCGAAAAATGAGAAACAATTGATAGAAACCGCGTTCACGAGTAACGATAACCGTCGCTAAGAGCGGCAATAGTCCAGAACGAAGTTTTTATGGTAAAATCGCGCGTACAAAGTGGCCGTCGCTAAGAGCGGTCTTAATTTGTCGCGGACTCGATGAAGACTGAATAATTATGGACAAGGGCTCTAATGAGCATTTCAGATTTATAATAGAATGAAGTGGGAGATGTCGGCGCGTGGGGGAAGATTTGTTCCCATACGCCTCGACATTTGTTATCGGATTGATTTCGGCTCAGCTTGAACGTCGGCACAATCTCGCTTCGGTTCAAGTCTTTGTCCCGAGCACACGTGCAATTCCGAGAACGCTGACTTCCGAGTCAGCGTCTATAGCACGTCCGGTGATATGGCTGCTCGACTTCACAAAGAAGTTTCTCACGCGGGTAGTCCAGCAGCCTTATCGCTTGGTGACACAAAGGCCTATCTTTATTTTTTACGCATTCCATAGGTGTTGCCACGCAAGTGGTCTCGTTGTTCGCTTTGGTGCCACAAAGGGTTAAGTACGCGTGCACACAGTTGGTGCCATAAATACTCAAGTGTACGCGCGCTACAATCGGTGTCGAAAAGGCTTATGTACACGAGCGCACAGTTGGTGCCATAAAGGCTCATGTGCATGCTCGTATCCAAGATGACGTCGTCATGCACGTAGGCATGGCTTGAGGCGTCACGCTGTTAGAGTGAGACGGCAAGAGATACGCTAAGCGACCCCAGCCGCTCTAAAGGCGTGTTACAGAAAATGTTGACAATGGGGTCACGTTCTTTTGGAATTTTGCAACCTCTACGCTAGTAAAGTTTTTCTATATTTCGAGGTTTTCCTTTTTGAAATATTCCCTGCTTCAGCCAAACCTTAGTTCTTCGCGAGGATTCCGAAAATCCGAGCGATTTTGAGATATTTTGGCTTTTAGAAATTTTCGAATTTTGAAAATTTTGTTCCTAATTTTTTTTTCAATTTTCACAAAAATTTGGCTTTGGGGTCCGTGCTCAAATCGAGCTAGGACGTTACAATATATATATTAGGGTGTGCCATTTAGGGGCAACTTTTTTTTAACTGTTCAACAGATTGTATACTTCCAGGAAGGTATAAAAAGGAGCCTGTTCAAATTTGAGCTCTTAATATTAATATTTAGACGTGACTCATCGCGAATTTCTATTTCCCATTTAAATAACATGGGAAAAAATTTTTTTATATTTGGAATTGTATACTTCGGCAATGGCATATTCTTCGATGACACGCATGACACATTTTATAGTGAATTGAACGCTCTACAAAAAAGATGTCTTGCAGTTTTTCGATAAACGTAGTTATTCTGATGATATTCGAGTTCAAAGTTCAAAATGAACAATAAGCCATGTTTTTTTTTTATATTACAGCGAAACTATTGACTATTGAGAAATTTCAAATGACTTTTTTTGGAGATTATTAAATTTGCCATGAAAATTGTCTCATTTATGATTAATTAATATTCATCATTAATTGTTCAATGCTGTAGAAAATTATTTTCTGTCAAAAAACTGGTTCTAATGGGCTAGTATTTAACACAATAGTTACAAAGAGATGGACAAAATACTAACGAATAAAACATCTTTCTTTATTCCCAATAACAGTGAAAAGAAATGGTTCATTAAATTTTTCTAAGCAAATTTATTAATGAAAAATTATAAATATTTAATAATTTATTACAGCGTGGAAATTCTCAAATCTTCATTGAAATTTATAGGTGAATGGTTTTGAAATGTATTATAATTGATTTCAAGGTCGAGAAGAAATAAGTCAATCTTATCTAATTAATGTTACTTCTTTGTTTTTATTAAAACTTCATTTAACCTGATTTGTTAACTATATTATCGCGATATTTTGGAAATGAATTAAAATTGACAAAACGTGAAAAAAGGAATCTAGGTGACGTTTGTATTTTTATTATGTTATTCTATATCAAAGGTTGGTTCACTTTAACTTCTGCTACTCTAGCGCCAAAAAAAGATTTAGAGTTGATGCAAAAATTGATTTTTCATAATAAATGGAATCCTTCTGTCTCACGAGCTGCTACTGGTAAACTGGCTGATCATTTATGGTATTTAAAAGAAGAATTGGCTACTCTTTCTTTATTTGATGATAGCATTTCAGTATAGATTGAAAAAAATGATTGAAGCGATGAAGAGTCATGAGAATACTGTAGTTGTTAAAAAACGGCGCATAGTACATAAAAATAAGCTAGAAATGATATTAAATGAATATATTAGTGGATTTGTCTCGAAGAATTCATTAAGGCATAACACCACATTTGGAAAAATATTGTTTTAAAAAAAATAGGCACGCCTTTGAATTTAACTTTAATTTCAAAGGCGTGCCTATTTTTTTCCATAAATTTACTTTAATTTAGCTTCGGCTTAAGATTTTTGTGTAACGCCGAAGGTGACTGCGAGCCACCATAAATATTCGCGTAAGTGTAAACCAAAAGTGTAGTTATCATGAATACACGTATTTTAATCGTTCAAAAGGAACTCTGTGCATTGTGTCGTTATTTCACCCAATTAAACAATCGCTCAGCGAATGATAAATTTCTAAACTTGCAATAAAAAATTTGCTCAACGACTAATGAATTTTAAAGTTTCAAACGACATCAACTCTCCGTCAAACCCCCTGGTCGATACACCTCGGCGCTTCTCATTAGCGCGGTAGTATCGACTACACCTATTCCTCCGAGGTTAATATTGCCTGTGCTGCTTGTCTGCGCGGTGATGAAACCAAACCCGCTCCTCCTCGGTTAATATGACATCGGCGCCGCTTGTTAGCGTGGTCATAGAGACCCAAAAGAAAATATCCCTTTCTGGTCTACGCGGCCTCGGCGCTTCCCATTAGCGCGGTCGCGGATAACCAAAGACATTTCCTTCCTGATTCATACGACCTCGGCGCTTCTCATTAGCGCGGTAGTAGAAATCAACGCTCCCTACCTGATTAATACGACCTCGGCGCTTCTCATTAGCGCGGTAGTAGAAATCTTACCACTCACCTCTCCTGAAAATAAAGAGTTGTCTAAAGCCATCCATCAGTACTCGAGCGCGTCGGTCCGGTGCAACGGCCCTCCCGCCTAATCCAATAGACGGGTGGCCCTTTCCGCCGAACAACCGACTTCGCTCGCAAGTTTTTCCATTTCTTTTATTTACACGGCGTTTTATAGTAGATGGGGAGGGGTCGCGCCGGTAAAAATTACCAAATAAAAAAGGACATCGCGCTCGCGTACGGGAGGGCTTTGGTGGACGCATGGCGCGCCGACCCCCCGGGGTCCACCCCTTCCGCCGAAAATACCGCGTCTACATCGAGCGGTGCGCGATCAAATATTGTTGTGACGTTGGACGTGATATTGAAGGACCCCGTGCGTTTCGTTAATCTTGCGCCGCAGTACGGACAGCTATGCTTTCCTCCTCTTTTCGATTACTCCACTTTACAACGGCCGCCTCCACCGGTGGGCGTCGCGACGGTTTTCCGAGGTGGGCCACCGTTAGTGACGGTCCCGGCGCCGATCCCCCGGCCTGTCCAAGAGAGCGACCCTTCGGACGACAGCTCTTCAGAAGCATCGAGGGTGTCCAATAGGGTGGCCCATTTTATAAACATTTTCAAACTTTCGTGTTCACATATTTTTAAATAATAGTTGACTATAAAAAAAGACGTTATGATTTTTTTTAGATTTCTAAACTCAAATATGAGTCTGCGCTAATCATCCAAAGTTTAAGTGAAATATTTCACCTACTGGTAATTCTAAGCAGTAAACATTGGTCAGAAGTCAAATGGTTTTATTGCAGTCCCTTTCAGGTAGAAAAATATCGTATGGACACAATGAACTCTTCTGTAGTCATGAGTAATACCTGCCCGTGTACGAATATTGCAAATGCTAGCAGCAAGCAGCAAAGGTAGTGGAGGTACCGCTCACAGGGACAAGTTATGTCGGTGTGATCTCTGTGCCAGACCCTCTCACTTTCACTGTTTATGATACTTGTAAATGCACCTGATAATCCCAACACCTGATTCTTCTAAAAAATTCAAGAACTTTTCATCGCCTTTTTTTAATGATGTAATGAAGCCAGATATTTCTTTTTTTGTGTAATGATAGTTCGATAGTTAAATAATCACTCAATGTATTTTGAATAAGATCCGTCCATTTTAAGTGGTCCGTAGAAGCCTTCAAAAACCCTTAATTTTCACCAAATTCGGGTTTTTTATTTCAATAACAAATGGAAAATATAAAATAAACAAAACTTCATTATGTTCATTAATGTTTTATAAACAACTTCCAGAAGAAAACATAAATAAACTCAATAATTATATAACCAAATTTTTATTTTAAAATTCATTACCCTCACCGTGGGCTAAAGTTCATAAAGAATTAAAATCGTTAGCGCAGACTCATATTTGAGTTTAAAAATCTGAAAAAAATCATAACGTCGTTTTGTATAGTAAACTATTATTTGAAAATATGTGAACACGAAAATTTGAAATTTTTTTGAAATGGGCCACCCTAGTGTCCAACCACGAGGGGCCGGAGGTCGTGAATTTGGATTAGTCGCAGCAAAAGGTAAGTCACGACAGAATTATTAAGTATTTCATTTTCGCGAATTTTGTTATCCGGATTCGCGGGTTGCAAGGTCGGTACGATTTACCGGTTATTCCTCAACCTTAATTTATTCAACTTTTTAAGTTATCGATTTAATCGATTTTCCCAAATTAATCTATTTAATTTTGTGATTTGGACAATCTAATCAATCATTCCAATTTAATTTATCCCATTTCACGATTATTGCCAATTAAATCGATTCTTCATTTTTAATTTAGTCAACTTTTCAATTTATCGATTTAATCTTGTGATTTGGACAATCCAATCAATCATCCCAATTTAATTTATCCCATTTTACGATTTTTGCCAATTTAATCGATTCCTCATTTTTAACTTATCCGACTTCGTAATTTATCGATTTAATCGGTTTTCCCAAATTTTAATTTGTTCAGTTTTGTAAATTCATCGATTTGACTGATTTTTCCTATTTAGTTTATCCAACATCGTAATTTTCACGATTCAACCAGTTTTCGATTTTGATTCATTCATTTCGTGATCTCACCGAGTAATTCGCTTTCTCGATTTAGTTCGTCCGAACTTGTGATTCAATCGATGTGATCGACTTTTTCCAGTTGATTTACTCGCGACATTTGCGGTTTTACCGATTTGATTAATAATTGACTTAGTCATTTTGCATTTTTGCTGATCCGAGTGACTTTCGATCCGGTTTATTTTACGATATTGCGATTTCAACCAACTATTTTTTAGGATTTTCTGGCTCAAATTGAGCCTCCGATTTTTATTCAATAACGCGTGTCGCAACTAATCGTTTGCGACACCGGTCTTTCCCACGAACGACGTCGCAAAAAGGCCCAATAACGAATATAATAACAACGCCCTAGCGGAAATCACCCAACGACTGCCTCGATCCCTGACCGGCACATTCCGGTCTAAATGGGAGGCAAACCTCCATACAAGGGCTCGTTGCGCCCCCCTTTACACGCGTCGGGACGTAACAATATATATATATTAGGACGATTTTTTGTTTCGACTATTTTTTTTCCCAGTCCCCACTTGAAATTTTGTTGGATATGTCGAAAAACAAATTCCCTGAAAGTTACAGCCCTTAATATTAATTCTAAGTACTCTCCCTTAGCGTGAAAAGATTTTTTCATCTAAAATACACGTAAATCGATTTTTTTTTTTTTAATTCTACAACTCAGCCCCATTTTATGCTATCATATTGTTCTTGGTTTCGATTTACTCAGAAGAAAACAATCTAGAAAAGTGCCTATTGCGGCGAAAGTGTAAATTGTACTGGTGAGTTGGTACGGGTCGATGAAGTTGATTTTTACCCAAAATTCTCGTTTTTTGCTGTTATCTCCGGAACAATTAACTTTACGAAAAAAGTGTAAATGAAAAATATGTTGGAAATTTAATTTCCTACAAAAAAGGTTCCATCGACCCAATTGCTTAGATTGATATTTCTTGAGATATTGAACTTTGACTTATGAGTAGTATAACACTTTTACGGTAATATAAACCGTAAAAATTGTATTTTTACGGTTTATATCGTTCAGTTCCTATAACTATCCCCCCTGCGCGCTTCGCGCGCCAACGCCCCTACCGATTGTCCGGCCTATAAAAAACATTTAAGTTAAACCGCCATTATGCATAGTTGTATTATTCTTAAGAGAGAATATTTCAAATGATTATAGTTTTGTCAACATTATTCTAATTTGGAAATGGAACAATTAGTCAAGCTACCTTTAATTGATAGGTGTGTTAATATGTTATCATTTCCCGCCACTATGAAATAGATAATTTGGCGGGTTTTTTTCATCGTTTTCCCTGAAATTTAATAGAAGTGTTAACTATGGTCATTGTTTTAAGAATATTCATAAAATAACAACATGAATTCGAGCTTTAATTAAATTACAGGTAAATCGAATTTCAGTTGTATCCCCAGTAGGCCTAATCAACTGTGGTGGAAACGTTTGGAATGAATACTATTCTATACTATATTATATTGTAGTAAGGTAAATTATTAATCAATTATTTTCACCCAAATTTTTATCAATCAAAAACTTCCTTCCAGACTACGTTATTAATTTCATTTAAATCTTCTGAATCAATTTCAATGTATAATTTATCGTAATTTTTACATCTTGAAAATGCTACATACAGGGTGTAACATAATTGGCGGACACGGTTGGTACCACGAGACGCGGGAAGATCACCCGAGCAAAACGGTCTGCGGCAAAATGTCGTACAATGAGTAGTTACCGAGTTATAATCGTTTGAAGTCGACCAATCACAGTCGAGCATTCTCATGGATCTGACCGCGTCTCGACGCTCAAAAAAGCGCGCCAACTTCAGTGGACTTTGATGTCAAAAAACATCCGGCGGGTGTTGTTGCTCGAACCGAGCGACAGACAAATGAATGCGCGGCTGTCATAATTTTCGGTCGTGTAATGCGGGTCAATTGATTTTTTTTATTATTTCGAATCAAGCTGCTCTCGTGCCGAGATCTCGATGGCATTCACGAATGTATACATGAGTCTTCGTCGTGGGAGATTTTTTAAATATCTCTCATTTCGATCTCGTCGTGGCCTCGTGCATGAAGAGATTAAAATGCACGGAAACATTAATTTCTCGCCAGCGTAATGACATCATTTATTTACTGTGAAGGAAAAAATGTATTCTCTTTCATCTTAGTGATCAGATCGTGTTTGATAAGCTGTCGGTCAACACGGTAAAAGAGAATACATTTTTTTTATAAATAAAAAGCAAATGACAAATATGATTGGATTTGTCAGTCACATTTGTAATAGCGATCAATTGTTCTCTGAATAAGACGTCGGATTCGCAACAAGGGAGCTGGGGGATCGATCCCGGGTCAGGAATTTTTTGTTTTTTTTCTTCCTATGATCTTTATTATGTATCTCATTCATAGGAAACGTGTACCTTGCAGTCTCGATACCCGTGTCTCGAAGCGACGAGTCGCAGAATGATATTTTTTCAATGTTGTAGATAAGCTCAATGACCGGATAAATTTTTCCACTTTCGATTTAATATTCTTATATTTTTTAAATCAATCCCGACATCGGATTCATCTTTTATGGTGCAAGGGAACGTGTACCTTGCAGTCTCGGTACCTGTTTCCGGAAACGACGAGTTGCAGATTGTAATTTTTTTAATGTAGGAGATGAAATCAAATGTTGGGCTCATTTTTTCACATTCCATTTAATATTGTTATATTTATGAAATCAATCCCGACATTGATTTCATCTCTTATGGTGCAAGGGAACGTATACCTTGCAGTCTCGGTACCTGTTTCCGGAAACGACGAGTTGCAGATTGTAATTTTTTTAATGTAGGAGATGAAATCAATTGTCGGACTCACTTTTTCGCATTCCATTTAATATTCTTATATTTTAAATATCAATCCCGACATTGGTTTCATCTGTTATGGTGCAAGGGAACATGTACCTTGCAGTCTCGGTACCTATTTCCGGAAACGACGAGTTGCAGATTGTAATTTTTTTAATGTAGGAGATGAAATCAATTGTCGGGCTCGGTTTGTCACATTCCATTTAATATTCTTATATTTTTTCTAAAATCAATCCCGACATTGATTTCATCTCTTATGGTGCAAGGGAACGTGTACCTTGTAGTCTCGGTACCTGTTTCCGGAAACGACGAGTTCCTGATTGTAATTTTTGAAAGGTAGGAGATGAAATCAATTGTCGGGCTCATTTTGTCACCTTCCATTTAATATTCTTATATTTTAAAAATCAATTCCGACATTGGTTTCATCTCTTATGGTGCATAGGAACGTGTACTTTGCAGTCTCTGTACCTGTTTCCGGAAACGACGAGTTGCAGAATGTAATTTTTTTATGTAGGAGATGAAATCGATTGTCGGGCTCATTTTTTCGCATTCAAGTTCATATTCTACTATTTCTACGACAAGTTCCGTCGTCGGTTTCATCCCTTCTCGTGAAAAGAAACATGTATGTTGCAGTCTCGATACCTGTGTCTCGGAGCGACCAGTTGCTGAATGATATTTTTTTAAGTCAGGGATGAACTCAAAGATCCGATACATTTTTCCACTTTCGATTCAATATTTTCATATTTTTAAAATCAAACCCGATATTGGTTTCATCTTTTATGGTGAAAGCGAATTTCAAAATTGCATAAAATTCGAGACACAGGTATCGAGACTTCAAGCTACACGTTCCCTTTCATCATAAGAGATGAAACCAATACCGGGATTGATTTAAAAAATATTCGAATAATAAATCGAATGTGGAAAAATTCATTCGATCATTGACTTCATCCCGAACGTTAAAAAATATCGTTCTGTAACTCGTAGCTTCCAGACACAGGTACCGAGACTGCAAGGTACACGTTCCCTTTCATGACAGGAAACGAAATCAATTACGGAACTTATTGCAGAAATGGGAAAATATGAAATAAAAAGATATATGATAAAGCTGATTGAAAAAAAAAAAAAAAAAAATCTGACCCGGAATCGAACCCAGGATTGCCGCATTGTGAACCCGACGTCTTATTCAGAGCACCATCGATCGCTATCACAAACGTGACTGACAAATCCAATCATATTTGTCAGTTGCTTTTTATTTATAAAAAATAATGTATTCTCTTTCACCTTGTTGACCGACAGCTTATCAAACACTATCTGATCACTACGATGAAAGAGAATACATTTTTTCCTTCACAGGAAATAAATGATGTCATTACGCTGGCGAGAAATTAATATTTCCGTGCATTTTAATCTCTTCACGCACGAGGCCACGACGAGATAGAAATGAGATATTTAAAAAATATCTCACGACGATGTATGAGTTCATAAATGCGATCGAGATCTCGGCACGAGAGCAGCTTAATTCGAAATAATTTAAAAAATCAATTGACCCGCATTACACGACCGAGAATTATGACAGCCGCGCATACATTTGTCTGCCGCTCGGTTCGAACAACCACATTCGCCGGCTGTTTTTTTACATCAAAGTCCACTGAAGTTGGCGCGCTTTTTGGAGTGTCGAGACGCGGTCAGATCCATGAGAATGCTTGACCATGATTGGTCGACTTCAAACGCTTATAACTCGGTAACTACTCATCGTACGACATTTTGCCGCAGACCGTTTTACTCGGGTAATCGTCCCGCGTCTCGTGCTACCAACCGTGTCCGCCATTTATCTTACACCCTGTACATTTGACGATGAGAAAACAAAGGCCTCCGAAAATATATACCGACATTTTCTAAACTTTGCCCCTGAGATTTATTAATAGTTTTGGCAAATGCCAGAACGATAGGAAACTGTCTTCGGAATAGAATAAATGGTAGTGACGAAAATTCGCCAGTTTCTAAAATGATTCTCGGAATGAATGCAGAATTACCTGCGCGAATTCCGGTTATTATTTCTACTCTGACATTGAATTTAAATAACTTAACAATTTTCAATCTTGTTCCATTACATAAACCATCATTTATACTTAAATTTCGAATAAGCATGACAATCGCACCAATTTTCAGGACTAATTTATGAACTGGTAGTCCTGGAAATCTTAAAGAGTTCAAGTATTCCGGTGGATAATTTAGCTCAGCGTCGCGGTCGGTCTGATCAACTCCTTTATGTCTGGCATAATCGATACTATGATATACTCGTATATGTTCTTCACTATTCATTTTCTTTAGTATTTTATCGTTTAATTTATAAATATCATCATTGTGGCAAGACAAAATAGCGCAATTTGACCGATCATCAACTGTATTAATACTGGAATCGTAAATACTGGTACAAATATCATCACTTCTCCAATTTTCGGGTATTTCTGAAGACTTTATAATGCCAGATCCAATTTTTAATAAAAATGATGAAAAATTTTGATCACCAGCAGGCATATTTCTTTTTAATTTCATAACTTTAAATTGTGACTACACATTCGAAAATGTTATAGTTTCGTTAATTACATTTGATATTGATCAATTTTTCACAACCGGGAGAATTTACCGAAAATCTCCATCTAAAATAATTAATTTACCTGCAAGTGGAACATTGGGAATTTCGCAACAGTCACGGAGGGTGTTATCAACAATTTCGAAAGCTTTTTTCGGTATCATAGATGCTTCATCCCACACAATCACATCGCTTTCTCTCAGTCTTTTTTTATCAGATTCTAATTTAAAAAACGCAGTTTCTATTCCAGACAAATCTAATGGTAATTCAAAAGTCTTATGACTGGTCATCCCTTCTGGCAATAACATTGATGCCATGCCCGTCCATGCCATAGATAATACTTTTTTTCCAAGTCCCAAAAAATAATGAATCAAAGTTTCATAAAGAAACGTTTTTCCTGTACCTCTAGGGCCATCTATATAAATCATTTTCTTTTTCATACTATTTTTAGTTATATAATTAAAAATTAAAGTTTGCTCGGAATTTAATTGAAGAATTAAGTTATTAGATATATTTTGATGAGTTTCTTCTTTTTCTTCGTCAAAATTTCCATTATTAAAAATTTTTTTATCAGGAACTGGAAGGCCGAAATCCGAACATTTCATATTTTCCAAATTTAAAATCGCATCTATTTCGCGTAATGCTCGATTCTCGTTATTATCAGAAATAAGAAACCATGCAAAAAAATTACGTAACTCGGTAGGCATCATGATGGTACAGGCCTCCTAAAAAATATTAAACATTTCTGTATCACTTTCTACTAATCCCATTGCAATTGCCGTTTCTTTAAAAGTATCATACGTTACACCTTCATACATTTTTAAATCATTAAAACACGTTGCTCCTGGTACACGGTTTACTATTAATTTTAAATGGAATCGCTCAACGTCTTTTGAACTTACACTAACGACACGACCAATAGATTTAGAAAATATACGTCTTTTAATTCATAATTTTTTCGATGAGTCAAATAGATAATTTTTTGGAATATTAGCATTAATAATTTTTCTCGCGGTTTGATCACTTTTATTCAATTTAAACCATGCAGTTAAAATTGTTTGGTTTTTTGTCAAGGCGTTTTCTTCATTGTTTTCTTCAAAAATAATATGCTGTTGATTTTTTGTATGTAATGCTAAACGGCCTATAGGATGAGATCTACCGGAAAGTGGAAGATCTTCTATTCGCCAAGCTGCTTCCATGGGACTAACGTATCGACTATCAATATAATCTGAGATTTCATCATGAGTTTCTATATCTACACTTTTAATTTTTTTTTCCAATTTTATAAATGCTCGATCGTGTCCCTTGTGTAAGTATGCATAAAGATATTTAGTACTCATTATCGACGTACAATATTCAACATTCACATGACATTTGTATTATGTCAAAATTTCAGGGTTATACGGAATTCCCATTGGGTTATCCACTCTTACAAAATTTCCATCAATCATTCTATTATACAATTATACACATGGCTCACATCACGGTTATCTCTACGCCTGTATCTAGGAAAATCATTTTGTTCAAATTGAGTCGAATCGCAAAATTGTTTGGGGACTTTTTTTGAACAAACATGTTTTTCTTTATCATAACACGGAGAGTAATCGGTATGAGGTCCATGTAGCATATGTTTTATAACTAATTCCTGCAATTCGGGATCAGTAGAAGGAATCTCCGCACTAATATATTTATCTATGGCATCGGGGCTCGTTAATTTATTTTTATATCCCAGTACGAACAACATGTGCGCGTGAGGTAACCCACGTTTTTGAAATTTAGAGTAAAATAATCTACCTGTTATATTCGGAATATCGTTACATGTTGTTCCTACTGGAAACTTATTTAAAACTCTCTTCAACTCCGGCCAATTGGGGTTGCAGGTCATCGTTATGAATAAGTCCGGCCTACCGATTGTTCTAACAATGGCCATTGCATCTTGATAATTTTGCTGCATATTTCTAGGACTACCCAAATATGTCGACGGCAAAACAAAAATATTGCCCAAGCGCTCCGATTTTTCAAAATGATTCGAATTGTTTAAAATACTGCATGCTACGTGATCAACTAACCCCTGATAACATTCAATGCGTAATTGTTTTTGGTTATATCTTATGAAATTGAGTCTATTGCTTTCTATGATAATGTATGCTCGAATTACATACTGTTGAGTTAATCGGCCACAAAACAAAATAGGGTTAAACTTGTCTGTAGGTCTGTAAGCAAAACGATATGAATAATGTTGGAGAGCGGTAAGCCTTTTTGTACTATTTTGATTTTGTTTAAATGATGGACCCCATCCTAAATCTCCGGATGGAAATAATATCGGAAAAGTCATAGGATCTAAATGGATTGATAATTTATTCAAATATGAATGAGAGACTTTCCTTTTGGAAGTTCTTTTGGATAAACCCGCAAATCGAAAGACGATGGTACTTCCCCATCTTTTGAAACTATTAAGGCTGCACCCGACCGTTGTGGGTAAATTATAACGATGTTTCTTTAAATTTATGTTCCGAACGAAATATAGATTATACTCTGGCAATGATTGATTTTTATTTAATTTATATAAATGTTTATATTTTTTAGCATATGGATAATGATTATTTAATACTTTCGATATAATTTCGATATGGTCTTTAATTAAATTTTTGTTTCCTTTTAATCTTTGTTCTGTGGCTTCATAATTGTCGTAAATGTAAATTTGACCACAATGCGGAGTTTCGTGATTATTGGTATGAATGCTATTTGGGGTTATGTGACATATTTCACCTCGAATTTTAAAATTATACACTCCTCGTTTAGATTTATTCATGACATTCGCATTAAAGGTTGCAAACGACAAACGGCTATTGTAATAACGAATCAGTTGTCTATATTTTTTATTACACAACAATAATTTTTTCAAGTTTTCGTCATAATCGCAGGAATTCAGGAGGAAGCTGCTCTTTTCCATTATGACAACAGTTTCTTTTCGAAAATTCTACTGGCCAAAATATCGCTGAACAATACGGACAAATATAAATCATGTCACCAAAATCTAAATATAACTTTTTACTGGGCCATAATTTAATACTTTGTTGAATGTTACGTCTCTTGCCGATGCGTTCATTTTCCATATTCCCGGCAACATCCTTTTCTCTTTTTTTATTTATTCTTTCTCCATTCATATTTTCCACTTTACCCTTGTTTCTTTTTTATTTACTCTGTCTTCATCCATATTCTCCACTTTATCCTTGTCTCTTTTTTTATTTAGTCTTCCTTTATCCATATTCTCTACTTTATCCTTCTCTCTTTTCTTATTCCCCACTTTATCCTTTTCTCTTTTTTTATTTACTCTTTCTTCATCCATATTTGCCACTTTATCATTCTCTCTTTTTTCATTTACTCTTTCCTCATCAAAATTCTGCACTTAAGCCTTCTCTCTTTTTATTTACTCTTTCCTCATCCATATTCTCCACTTTATCCTTCTCTCTTTTTTTATGCAGTCTTTCCTCATCCGAAATTCTGAACTTTAGCCTTCTCTCTTTTTTTATTTACTCTTTCCTCATTTATATTCTGCACTTTATCTTTCTCTCGTTTTTGATTTACTCTTTGCTCATCCAAATTCTGCACTTTAGCCTTATAACTTTTTTTATTTATTCTTTCTCCATCCACATTCTTTACTTTATCCTTCTCTCTTTTCTTATTTACTCTTTCCTCATTTAAATTCCCCACTTTATCCATTTCTCTTTTTTTATTTACTCTTTCTTTATCCATATTTGCCACTATATCATTCTCTCTTTTATTATTTACTCTTTCCTCATCCATATTCTCCACTTTATCCTTCTCTCTTTTATTAATTACTCTTGCTTTATCCATATTCTCAACTTTATCCTTCTGTCTTTTTTTGTTTACTCTTTCCTCATTCATACTCTGAACTTTATCTTTCTCTCGTTTTTTATTTACTCTTTCCTCATCCAAATTCTGCACTTTAGTCTTCTCTTTCCTTTTATTTACTTTTTCCTCATTCATATTCTGCACTTTATCTTTCTCTCGTTTCTTATTTACTCTTTCCTCGTCCAAATTCTGCACTTTAGCCTTATCTCTTTTTTTATTTACTCTTTCCTCGTCCAAATTCTGCACTTTAGCCTTATCTCTTTTTTTATTTACTTTTTCCTCATGCATATTCTCTACTTTATCCTTCTCTCTTTTCTTATTTACTCTTTCCTCATTCAAATTCCCCACTTTATCCATTTCTCTTTTTTTATTTACTCTTCCTTCATCCATATTTGCCACTATATCATTCTCTCTTTTATTATTTACTCTTTCCTCATCCAAATTCTGCACTTTAGCCTTCTCTCTTTTTTTTATTTACTCTTTCCTCATCCATATTCTCCACTTTATCCTTCTCTCTTTTATTAATTACTCTTGCTTCATGCATATTCTCAACTTTATCCTTCTCTCTTTTTTTGTTTACTCTTTGCTCATTCATATTCTGCACTTTATCTATCTCTCGTTTTTTATTTACTCTTTCCTCATCCAAATTCTGCACTTTAGCCTTCTCTTTTCTTTTATTTACTCTTTCCTCATTCATATTCTGCACTTTATCTTTCTCTCGTTTTTTATTTACTCTTTCCTCGTCCAAATTCTGCACTTTAGCCTTATCTCTTTTTTTATTTACTCTTTCCTCATCCATATTCTCTACTTTATCCTTCTCTCTTTTTTTGTTCACTCTTTCCTCATCCATATTCTGCACTTTATCCGTCTGTCGTTTTTTATTTACTCTTTCCTCATCCAAATTCTGTACTTTATTTATCTCTCTTTTTTTATTCAATCTTGCTGCATCCATATTCTGCACTTTATCCTTCTCTCTTTCTTGATTGACTCTTCATCCATATTTTCGATTTTATCCTTCTTTCTTTTTTTATTGAGTCTTTCTTCATCCATATTTTCGACTTTATCTTTCTTTGCTTTTTTATTGATTCTTTCTTCATCCATATTTTCGATTTTATCCTCCTTTCTTTTTTTATTGACTCTTGCTTCGTCCATAATTTCAACGTTATCCGATTTTCGTTTCTTGTCCAAGGCCGGCTGCGTTAAATTTTGAACATTCCTTTTTTCGTTGATAACATTTTTATGTTTTGAATAATACTCCCGATTATACCACCTATTGTAATTAGTCCAAAAATTTAAATTGCTACATTCTAGAACATCGTAATGTCCAGCATTGATGGCACCGGACAATAAAAGTTTTAACCTGCTGTTATTACAACTTTGCCCAATTTCCGTAATAGATCGTGTCGTTCTCTCTCAAAGTTTTCATGCGGGTTATAGCCTCCGTCTCTTTGAATCGCTAAGTGCGAAGTGTCAGTTACAAACGGAGCGATCAAAAACAAAAACATTTCAACGCGGTCCATCGATATTTTATTCCGGTTATAGGAACTGAACGATCAAAAATAGAAACATTTGAATACGGTCGATCGATATTTTGTTCCGCTTTTACTAAACTTGGAATATCAATTATTATTATTACTTCGCCCCTCTGCACCCCCCCCCCCCCCGCTAATGCACCGCTGCATTTGCGGTCATTTTCGGCGGGGTCAGCTTCACCGAACGGAAAAGATCTTGCTGTTTGGTGAAGCTGACACCGCCGAAAATGACTGCAAATACAGCGGTGAATTAGCGGTCATTTTTTATCCGGTCAGCTTCACCAAACGGGCGAGAGGGGGTTGGTGAGGTAGAACGGCGGGGGGGGGGGGCGGTTGGCGTGCAAAGGGCGCAGGGGGGCGAAGTAATAATAATAATAATAATAATAATAATAATAAATGATATTCTAAGTTTAGTAAAAGCGGAACAAAATATCGATCAACCGTGTTCAAATGTTTTTGTTTTTGATCGCACCGTTGTAACTGACACTTCGCATCTAGCGATTCAAAGAGACGGAGGCTATAACCTGCATGAAAACTTTGAGAGAGAACGACACGATCTATACGAAACCTTTGAAACGGATACAACTATCTAAAAGGAAGGTATTTATCCTGTTAATTATTTTATTCGATATTAAAAATTATTATTTGTCAAAACTTCAATCTTGCGATCGTAAATTTTGTCAGAACCTCTTTCGGTTTTCTCTTCTCCTTTTCTTTCGTTTCTTTTCTTTTTTTGGAAATAAACATATTAAATCTCTTCCGTTCAAAATGAGTAACGATAAACAAAATTTGGAAGAATTGATCAAACCTGTTGAAAATTGTCTCTTTCGGTCGTTTTCGTATTTTTTATATAATGACCAAGAGAAACACATGAAAATTCGTTTAAAAATTGTTGCGAATGTAATTGAAAATTGGTCGTTTTATGAACCTTTTATATTGGGGGCCGAGTCGTATGGTATTTTAGTAACTAATCAAAATTGTTATAAATTACATATGTCGAACGAATCCTTCTACGGCGGAAAGTAGAAATTCAATCATTTGTTAATTTATATAATATACACGTACTGGTTTACAGAACTGGTGGAGAGATTCCGAGGGAAATTGGGCAAAGTTGTAGTAACAGCAAGTTAAAACTTTTATTGTCCGGTGCCACCGATGCTGGTCATTACGACGTTGTAGAATGTAGCAATTTAAATTTTTGGACCAATTACAATAGGTGGTATAATCGGGAGTATTATTCAAAACATAAAAATGTTATCAACGAAAGAAGGAATGTTCAAAATTTAACGCAGCCGGCCTTGGACAAGAAACGAAAATCGGATAAAGTTGAAATTATGGACGAAGCAAGAGTCAATAAAAAAAAGAAAGAAGGATAGAATCGAAAATATGGATGAAGAAAGAATCAATAAAAAATCAAAGAAGGATAAAATCGAAAATATGGATGAAGAAAGACTCAATAAAAAAAGAAAGAAGGATAAAATCGAAAATA